>CANTUS010000015.1:15510000-17910000 GCA_947683365.1 Euphorbia pulcherrima | reverse complement strand
TGATTGACCGAGGTTGTAGCTATGTGAGATGAAGGGTTGGGGTTAAGTTTAGGAGAGGAACAAGTGCGGGCTATGTGGCCTATGCCATGATAGTTGTGACAAGTGGCATGTTGAGAATACATATCATGATTAATGGGTAGCGAGAAGCCTTGTTGTGGTGGGCATAGTGGATGTTGTTGGTAGGGATTTGGACTAGGAGGGATAGATTGGAACTGACTAGGCTGTTCACACCCTCGACCAACAGTTTGACCTCCATGACTCCCTCGATAACCGTTACCAGACCCGCGGTAGCCACTCCACTAGGAGGACGAGCGGTGAACATGGCTGTGGGAGGTACACTTTGAGACACACTATGGTTTAGTTAGCGTTCCAGTAAGTAAAAGGCCAAATATGTCATCAAACCGAATAAATTCAAGCTTTGCTTCCATCACATACTTGAAAGTATCATATTGTTCACCAAGACCCATAAGAATAGCATCAACGAGATAGTCTTCACTCATAGGATAACCCAAAGTACCCAATTTGTCATAAAGATTTTTAGCTTTCAACAAGAACGTGGTGATATCATCCATGCCACGTTGAATATTGAGAAGCTCTGATCGAAGATTACGAATTTGTGACTGAGACCTACATGAATAAGCACGTGTTAATTTCTCCCATGCTTTTGAAGCAGTCATAGATGACACAATTTGAGGTAACAAATTTTTAGAAATAGTTGTAAAGATCCAACTGAGAACTTGTTGATCCTCTTATTCCCAAGCATCGAAAACCGGATTAGGGGAACCATTAGCAAGAAACTTCGAAGGAACCATAGCAGTAGAGACAATATAGTGGGCTAGACGACAACCTTTTAACAAACTCATAAATTGCGCCTTCTATATGATATAATTACTAGAAGTGAGCTTATTATTGAGCATACCCGTCAAATTAGGAGTAATTGCCAGATTATTGTTGAATGGTAGAAATCCTTGATCGGCGACAGAACCGGTAACTACTGATGTGGAAGAGTTACCATTAGTTAGGGCAAAATTTTGCAGCCATAAATAAATTTCCAGATTTGGCATAGATACCAAATTGTTGAACAACGGTGGTGAGGAAGACATTGTGCTAATTATCGGTGGGACACTGAACACCGGAGCACTTATCGCCGAAACACTAGATGCCAAAGGCAGCACAAAATTGACAGATGGCGGTGAGGAAGAAGACGCCATATTTACTCGAAAAAAAATTATTTAGCCCTGATACTGTTGGTCCCTATGAGGGTCTATATAAGGTCAGAGGGGGTGTGAATGATCCTTTTCGCGGAGTTAACAGACTTAAAAAAGTCTTGTGTAGCGTCTTTGATATGTTCCGGATATATTGGATCTAGATGATGCAAATATAAAATGTTATGTAAAAAATTAAAGAGTTAGAATATCAAACACAGAGTTTTACCTTGGTTCGACCCCGCCTACTCCAGTCCTCGGAGTGTCCTTACTCCGAGCTTTTTCCACTAGTGGATTCCTTTCCAACTGGCAGGAATCAAGCCTTACAATTTGTTTCCGGATGGTAACCCCTTCCGGATGTAGGATATACCACTAGAAGTACTAACTCCTAGCTGAGTCCTCTTGTCTTTAGTGGGATATACCACTTAGATTTCTACCCAAACCTAAGCTGAGTCCTATAAGGAGATCCCATTGAAGCACCAACTCTAAGCTATATCTCAATCTCAATACTCACCCAAGTATGAGATTTTGACAACTGTTTTCTTTGAAAGGGTTTTGAACTCTTCAAGTTTATAACTCACTTGATTATTCTTACAAACTGATTTGGAATGGTTTGTTTCTTAGAGGGTTATGTCACTGATTGTAATAGCGGATTATCTTGTGTATGCTTTCTTAAAACAACCAGCACCTTCTCGACTTGTGAAGCTTCTCTTTTATAGGCTTGCATCATAAATGTAGTCGTTGTGTTGAATTAAATCTTCACTATTGATCAGGTAAGATGTGGGACATCCGGAGCCGTTGATCAATCCGTTAGACTGAGTAATTGTCCCGTTTGAATCCTTGGGATTGAGGCCAGAAAGTTGTCAGTGATCGTTTTCCTTGTATTTCAACGATTCACCAACTTTTATGCCAGTAGTCCGGTGTGTGAGCTCCACGCGCCTTTCCTATCTTTCTTGTGTCAGTCCTCTTATCCTTTTCTGAAAAGTATGCTAGCTGTTATTTTGTCTTTCATAAGGGGAAAGGATCTTTGACTTCTTTGACCAAACAGGTGGAGGGAAATGTATCTTTCAAATTATTCCCTTTGTCTTGATATTTTATCTTCTGGATGACTTTAGTCTTGATATATCCGAATGCTATTCAATCAATCTTCTTCCGGATGTTGCTTCTGAGAGGTTTAAAGTTCATTTCCTTTCCAAACTTTAACCGGATGCTTCCATTGTGTGCTTAGGCATTTATAGTCTTCAATGTATGTCCTGATGTTTTGTCTTGGACCTTATGCTTCCATTTTGGATTAAGGAGATAACATGTCTTTGTTCTTATGTTTTTGTTTTCTTCAAACTTGATCTAGATCTGTCTTCAATTGTTCTTCCGGATCATTATTTCCCAACAGATACTGTTAGCACAGGTCCGTTCCGGCCCGATAAGGAATAATGCCTATTTTGTCGAGTGATCAGAAAAAAGAGCCAAAAAGAACCAAATTGCCAGGGAAGCTCCGATTTAGCATTTTCTACTCACAAAATCAAAAAATCAAAATTTGGTCAAACATAGGTAATTAGCTCACCGGCTATTTACCTATCTACAATAAAAAAAATCAAATCTTCCGAGATCAGACAAGATTTTACAGGATCGGATATAAAATCTTGTTAGAAAGGTAATTAGCCCGCTGGCTAATTACCTATGTAATTAGCCCGCCGGGTAATTGCCTCCCCATTATAATAGAGGACTCGCCCCCTCATTTTCAATAGACGAAATTTTTTTCAGAAATTCCTAAATTACCATTGTATCCTTTTTAGTTCCGGGAGTCCCAAGAGTCCCGAAACTCTGTCAAAACATTTCCAAACTCGAGCTTTATCACCGACACTCAGTATAAACTCAGTTTTTGGTTTTTGTAGATCAAGATCCCATCGTGATCTTCGGTCTAAAAACGAATTAATCTGTGTATTTGATTAAGGGTATTACATACATATATATATATATATATATATATATATATATATATATATATATATATATATATATATATATATATATATATATATATATATACACACTAAAGGAGTGTACATAGAATAGGAATATAAAGAGATATTTATTCTAATAGAAACCTTCAACTTTAAAATATTCCCAAGGAACTTTTATTTTGTTCAAATAAATTCAATTTTATTTTGTTCAAAAGAAATAAATTCAATTTTATTTTGCCAACTGCTGACCTAAAGGAGAACAAGAATTTTTTGGGAATTTATTTTATATAGCTCTAATTTTGACTAATCTAATACCCACATAATTAATTGGATTAGAAAACATGAGACTGATCATGAATTTCGTATAATTATCATATATTTCAAAATGAAGTTGAATTTGAAGAAAGTCAAACAAAAATAAATAATTTAAGATAGATTGAATACATTGAACCGAAAATAAATTAGTTAATTATCACATAATTATTCAATTTGGGTATGGATAACGTTTTCATAATTGAAAGCTAGCAATACAATATTTGTCTAGTTGACTCAATATACATACATAAATATTGTTGGAAAGTACACCAGCCAAAGGCAGATCCATGTTATAGCTCCCTGATATGTCAAATCTTTGACTTACATTGACTCTTATTAAGGACTGATTGTATATATATAATACGTGATATGTTATTCTATGTTTCTAATAATTATGTATAATTCTACATTTTCTTATGTCTGCAATTTAATATTCACACTATTTTCTTCTCATGTGCGAAACTATTAAACAGCGGATCGAAGAAATTCAAAATTTTGATTCTATTCATTTTTTTATTCAATAACGCTCTTAATTTTATTGATATTGGATACAATATTCACAGATAATTTGGAGGGAAATTATAAAAAATATACACGTCTCACTAAAATATCTATAAATTTATCATATTTGTTAATCATACACATTATTTATAGAAATGTCATGTAATTAAGTCCCTTACCGTATTTCTCTCCTCTCATTTTTCTTTTGATTTTATTTCTTATTTTTCATTTATCTCTCAAACCGTTTATTTTTTCAATATGCCGCTTTAGAGTTTTTTGTTTGTCTTATTTTTATCTTTGAAATGATGTCAATTGTGACATTTTTGATTTTTTTATCTAGTAGGTCACTGTTAGAAATCTAGTATATTTTAATTGTAATAGTTATTTATGGAATCTGTTGGTCCATGTGAGGGAGTGATATAGAAGTCAGAGGGGGGAGATTGACTCCTTAGTATTTGATATGAAATAATAAACTTTTTGATGAACAAATATTATCTTTAAATGTTGAAGCGATGAATAGTATTTGTTTAGTGAGACTAATGCATTTAATTGCAAGATGTAGATAAAGTAAAAGTACAAGTAAGTAAATCCGGTAAATATAAATTAAACATTGATTTTTTTTTATATTGGTTTAGCCATGCCTACATCTAGTCCCCAAAGTTTCCTCCTCCGAGCTTAAATCCACTATATCAGAGCTCCTTCTGAGGCGGAGAAGCCTTTACAATTCTGGAATGCGTTGCACGCACAGAGTATCCTTCTCTTGCTGCTTCTGACTCCTTAATCTAAGAGTACCCTCTTCTAAGATTCTTCTATTTCACCAACTTCTCCAAGTTGTGAATAGGGTTGAAGACCTCAACACCCACACTTAGTCTATTATGAATCTAAAGCCTCGCCAATTCCCCCTTGCCTAGCTTTTGGTCACCTTCTTCTTCAGTGGATGGAATAAGGATTTGTGCTCTTATACTTTGTTATCAAGTAGCACTTTTTACAACAGATATGAGATGAGTTATTCTAATCGAGCTTTTGTATTACAAATAGATTAGTAGTAAAATTGTTTGCTTGATGAATTTCGTGCTGCTTTAATTATGAAGCGTGCACTTGTGAAATTGCTCGACGCTTTGAAGGTTGTAGATAGAGGCCTATTTATATTTTGTTTGCTGAAGTTGACCGTTGGTGCGTGCCTTAGGGAGAATCTTCTTTTCACCATTGTGAGAGTTGTACCTTCCTCAGAACAACTATATTCTGAGGAACCTTTGATTGTTGTCTCTAAAAATGGCTTCTTTCTTTGTGACCATTGGATTTGTTGTTAGACTGAAATCAATCTATCCGCTAGATGTGTCCAAATTTGGCCAGCTCTATCCGTACCTTGACTTCTACCAAATACACCATTTTAGTATTTCTAGCTTTCTGTGTGTCAGGCGTTAGGTGGCTAAAAGTAGCCTTTTGCTCTTACATGTCAACTCACATTTTGTCTTATCTCTTTTAGTGAAAGTCAGATAGCTAACTTCATAGGTTTGTAGAGATTAAGACATCCATTCATGGAAAAGATGGAATCATGTGAGTTGCTTAGGGATTATCAATTTCTCAGAGAAATTAGTTGACTCTGAGATTATTGATGTTGCAATTCCTTTTGTCTCCGAAATAATGACCCTCTAAGTGTGTTTGCTCCTTAGTTGAGGTGTACTACTTCTGATGTAGTCACTTGAGCTTCTGGTACGCGTGGTTCTGAGGAATCCTTGGTGTTTCTCAAAACCAGCTTCTTAGTTCCCTTCTTCTGGTATTTTCTTCTTCTGACAGATTTATCTTTGATTTGGTAAAAGTCCTTGGGAAGATACTTCAGAGGTTAAGATGTGATGTCCTTTACTCAGAGATCTTTTTGTAAATTTTAAACTCTTCACTAGAGTATATCCTTTGTGTTGAGTGCTGAGTTCTGATTGCATTTATAGTGGATTTGTCTTCGAGAACCTTTACTTCTAAAGCAGTATGTTTTTCCTGTGAGCTGATGCATCTTTCTGATGTGTTTTGCTTAGTGATTTCTTCACAGAGTTTGTTTTGATTTATGGACTTCTGAGCTTGTCTTTCTGCTGCGACATTTATAGGGAGGTTTATATGCTCATGAGATATGGTATCAACTTGTGTTGACTTAGGACACACACACTCTCTCTCTCTCTCTCTCACACACACACGCACGCACGCATGCACGCGCGCGCACACAAACACCTTTTTGAATAGTTTTCATGAAATATTTTATAAAATATAACATCTAATAGATATATGGTAGACATCTAGTAGATATGTATCCTCTTAAATAATCTATCTGACACACACACACCTTTTTGAATAGTTTTCATGAAATATTTTATAAAATATAACATCTAATAGATATATGGTAGACATCTAGTAGATATGTATCCTCTTAAATAATCTATCTGAATCTGTTATAAATTGTGTTAGAACTGTATTTGAAGTTAAGATTTACTAGTAACTACTAGATAATTACTAGATAATTACCAGATAACTAATAGATAACTGCTACATATTTGACAGTTCAAAAAAAATTTTGGAAAAAATATATCACATTGGATGTCGTTTTAAAGATAAAATTGAGACGAATAAAAAACTTTAAATGACATATAAAAAAATAAACCGTTTGAGAGATAAATGCAAAATAAGATAAAAGAAATTAGAAATAAACATGTTAAAAGCATGTTTGTGTGAGAGGGATGTGGTATTCATATAATTAGTTTCCCGTATGTTTGCCTTTTTATAGATAATTTATAGGAGGCCAAATTATTTTAAATTTTTTGACAATTAAAAAAAAAAATCAATTTTAATTAACCATAACACTATTAAAATGCATATATTTCACCTGGACCCATAATTTATGGCTCTCTCTCTCTATATATATATATATATATATATATATATATATAAAATCCAGGTTACTTTTATATCTATTTTTAATAGTAATTGATTAAATAATATAATATTATTTTTTTCTTTCTATGAGCTTTTTTTTATCTACCTGATTCATCAGAGCTTTGCTTTGATTATATTCAAATTCAACTAGAATTATGTACCTGGTTTTGGTGGATAAGTCTTCTAATAAAATTTTTTTACATTTACTAGGACTTAAACTCAAGATCTTACTTAAACGATACTAAATTACTTATCACTTAAATTAACCCTTACTGATTTCTCTGTTTCTATGAGCTTTGGCCGAATGAGTTTGAACACAAATATAACTTAGTTTGAGTCAACAATATTAAAGACAGTTGACGACGGTTCCCATATATGTGCATTATTTGATAATTGTTTCATATAAAAAATAAAAATAACTCACTCGAAATATGAAGATACACATATGGACTTAATCAGGACCGGCTATTATAAGAAGCGAGTAAAATAACTATTTAAGATTTGATTTTTTAGGATTTCAAATTTTAGTTTAGGTGTATTACGAGTATAAGAAAAAAATTAAATATATACATTGACGTTCAGCAAATGAACATAAGTAGGGCTATAGAAACGTGGTAGGGTGCCGTTAATATTATATTTTCATTATTTTTTTCAATTCAACTCTCATTTTCTCTTCAAAGCATGGTTTATTTCATTTTCAATAATAAAAATTATATTTTCATTATATCAATTTACATTAAAAATGAATAACATTAAAAAATATATTTATCAATCAATGTAAATAAAGTTTATTTAAAAAGGTTCACATCAAATAATAGTCATTGCACCTAAACAAATAGCTTTGTAAGTTGAGTACTTTTTAATAGAAACATTATATTTTTGAAATTGTTATTTCTTAAGTCTTCGTAGTAAAAACAATTAATAAGAGTTTTAAATATTTATTATTTTTAATATTTGTAAGTAATATTGTAACATCTATTTTTTAACTAAGTTTTTATTCAATTTGGTATTACTTTAAACTTATATAAGGTAACTTTTTTTATCACAAGAAAGAAATTTTGTTATTCGATTTTATTTCATTATTTATAATATTAAATGAAAAAGTCAGTATCATTTATTGAATATAAAAATTTTAAAAATACTTTTATTTTAATAAAGAAACAAATATTAGTATAATAGTTTCAATATATCTTTTAGATATTTCGATACTGTATATTAATTAAAGCTATTTTATCCAACAAATTTAAAAGATATTGTATTCTTATATCTTCAGAAAATATCAATAATTTATAAAATTTATTGTGAGAGCATGAATGAAATTTACTTCAAAAAAATGTTAGTATAATAAGAATTTTCAAATGACAATACTGAGCCCAAAAATATCTTAGACCTATATTTTTTTTGCTCAGGGCCCTAAAAATCTCCGAGGCCTGAGCCCAATAGTTGAAGCTGCCTACATTATATGTCTAGTGGACTGTTGTCAAGAATATATGAAGAGATGAGATAACATGGCGGAACTTTGCAGTATAAGCATCCATATCATCCCCTTCAATTTTTTTCTAACGAAGCTCCGCCTTTGAATTCCACTTTTTATAAAAAAAATTACGCAAGTATACATACATTAAATAAATAATAATAATTTTTACAGTATTCCAAATGTATTTGAGACCTTTAGAAATTACATTATTTTTTATATATTTATTTCACTTAATTTTATGTTATATAGATGCATGTGTAGTTTGTGATTAATCATCAAATGGTCGAAGTGGTTTGGTTGATTAATTAAGGCTAAATACACGAAGAGCATATGTACTTGGCCCAACTAGCCTACTATCATGTTCAACTTTCAATTGCCTTGTTCTTTTTCCCTTCTAAAGTTGGTAAACGTGCATCACTAGCAGCTCCATACTAGAGAAAAATCATGATGTGTATTTGTATAGATCATTATCCCACTCAACTTGATAACGTTTATCACTTGGAGCCTCTAACTTACAAATATCTTTACCAACTCTCTCAACTTGGCAAAAGTGTTGACTGCAGCCCTCAGTGCCACATGTCACCTTGTGATTGGTTTGACTTTTTAAAGATGTTAAATTTTTTGTTTTCCTCTCTCCAATCAAAAGGTGACATGTGGCATTGAGGGGACTCCAGTGAACACTTTTGTCAAGTTCATGGGATTAGTAAAGACATCAGTAAGTTGGAGGAGTCAAATGATAAAAGTTGCCAAATTGAGGGGGGCTAAGTATGTATTAAGCCTAGATCATATGTTTGGTATTAAACAAATTACTCCCTCTGGTCGTTTTTAGGCTTTTCATCAAAACCAATAAAATTTTAACACACCATTAAAATGACTATTGTATCATTGATAAAATTCTCTTTTTTCTTTAGTATCAATTTTTAATTTAATCACTCTCTTTCATAATTAATATAAGGATAAATCATAGAAAAAATTTATATAATTGAGATTAATATTCTAAAATGAGAAATAAAAGAAATATCTGTAAAACCACAAAATTATAATCTCATCAACCCTCAATCTAGCAAATCCAAAGTTTTCTAATTACAAACTCTGTTACTCTCTCCATTTTGAACTAATTGTCATTTTATTAGCTTTAAAAATTTTAAAATACTTGTCCATTGATAAAGTTATAAAGTTTAGTCAATTTCAATCATCTATTGAATTTTAGTTTAATTTTTTATAGGGTTCATTATGCACTTAAAACTCAACCATTAAAAATATAATAAATGGTGAGATTAATTAAAAATTTAAAACTTTACCAATTATTAAGCTTAGAAAATCCTTAAAAGTAATAGTCTTCTTATAGGGATACACTGGTACTTTTATTATTACAAGTAATATAATTGTGGTATTGACAAATATCCTTAAAACCACATATAATTAAAAAGAGGAGTAATTAACAACTATGAGAATCCATTAACATCCATTAGAACTTGAATTATGGATTCGAGAATGAATTTGATAAATATAAATTAAAAAAATTGTATGAAGATGATCATTGAGATGTAAACAGAGAAATTTACGAATTAATATAGTATTTATTTGAAATTTTATGAGTTTTTTTTACAAGAAGAATAGTTGTAGAAGCTTTAATAAAATTATTCTAACGTTTTTTTAACACGTGTCAAATACTTATTTGTTTGACTTTTCAACTTTTTAAGATGTGTCATTTATTTGACATTTCAAATCAACCACATGTATAAGTGTACACTCTCCTGAACCGAGACTAGTTTACCTTTAACATGTCCCTGTTCCATTTACACAAGTACAAAGGTAATTAGGTAACTTGTGACTGAGGTGTTGGCTCAGTGGTTAACATTAAAGCTGTGACATCTAGAGATCCGAGGATCGAGTCACATTCGGGGTTGAGAATTTTTCGTTCCATTTAATGTAAGCCCATATGAGACAATTTTTTTTTTAAAAAGTAGAAAGGTAACTTATGTGTTCTGCCATTAATTAAATTTATATTAGAAAACCACACACACGCAATAGATTGCTAATTTATTGGGTTTTGTGAATCAATCATGGTCTGAAATTGACAGAATTGCATCTCAACCTAATGGTCTTCTGGATTCAATAAATTGATTTTAACTTCCATCAAAAGGAGAATGAGCTTTGCTGGGGTTTGGGTACGACTTTGATTTTCTTCTCCGATCTACTGTTTCTCGCCGGTGTCGCCTGCTATCATGGCGGCTTCATCTCCCAATCCTAATCATGAGGCTTCTATGATTGATAATTATCTGTTTCTGGAACTTCTGGGGACAGCCCCGCACATAAACCCTAACCCTAAAACTTTTGCAAATATTGTGAAGGTTCCGAAACTTGATCCAAAAACTTTGGATTCAGCAGTTGTTTCACATAAAGGGGGTTTTACATCTGTTAAAATCCCGCAGGTTTTGTTGGAGAAGCGGCTCGCTTTATGCGCCAATTCTTTGATTGGTAGGCTACTCTTGCAAAGAGGGGAATCACCGTATACTTTACCGGATTTAAAGAAATCTTTGACTGCTTTTTGGGTATTAAAGAGGCATGGAGGCTGATCTCTTTGGGGAAAGGCTATTATCAGATTCTTCTAGGGTTGCAAGATACCAAGTTGCGAATATGGCAAACAGGGGTTGTTAGTCTCAAACCTGGGGTGATGCGTTTACAATAGTGATAGCCAAACTTTCATCCGACAGCACAAAAAACAACCAAAGCTTTGGTGTGGGTTAAGTTACATGGACTACCGTGGGAGTATTGGGATGTCCCGACTTTGGCATGTATTACTGAGGAAATTTGTCAATCTCTAGGGTGGATCGACTCACATTGGATGGAGACTATAGACACTATGCGAGATTTTTAATTGATGTGGACCTTGCTGAGGAATTACCCACTATGGTGGGTGTGGAAAAAGAAGGGAAACTCATATGGGTGGAGGTTGAGTATGAGAACTATTGAACCAAGCACAAGTTTGGACTGACTCAGTGGACTAACTCAGTAGTGCTTAAGTTTTAATCATAACAATTAAGTTAAGTTTGGGTTAATTAAAACAATAATGATGTTAAAATAAATAGGCTATGGTTGTACGGGAGTTAGTAAATTCAAGGGTAGAATTTCAAGTCTCCGCTGACCTATAACTCTGAGTGTTCTGGGCTGAGTATCTACTTTAGTCACTAACTAAGTAATATTCACTCAGTGCTTGATATTTAGATTTTGTTTCAGCTGTGCTTTAATATACATTATTTCACTGAGTTACATTATGTCTGTCAAAGCTACTGACTTTACCATTTAAGGTAAAATAGGATCTTTGCTTTTAGTTGCTTTTTGCAGGATATTAATGAGACAAAGACAAAAAGAATTAATGCCTTGACAAGACCCAGTTTAATGAAGAAAATGAAAAAGTCTTCCATATTCAAGCTGCAAAAAGTCATTTGCCAGTTTGGGAATTCTACAGATCAACAACATAGTATCGCGCACTCTGCAACATGTCAGATTACCAGAAGGTATGGGAAGAAGACACGTGGCAAGTCAGTGCGAGTTCTCTCTAACAGAAGACTAGCATCAAATAACAAAGGATTCAAATTGAAGCTCGAATTTCAATCTATCTCTAACGGATTGATTTTCTATCTCACAACGGTGTGATTCTATCTCTTAACGGATTGATTTGAAGAAGCAATGAGTGAATAGATGAGCTGTCAATTTCAGAAGATGCCAAAGTAAGTTCAACGGCTACTTTCTCAATCTAACCATAAAAAGAGCAAGAAGGCAAGCATTAGAAGTTGGTGATTATACCTGAATTTCTTAGAAGCAAAAACTCTATCAAATTACAAGCTTTAGAGAAGTTCATAGAAGAAAGCAACTACTCAGCGAGAATCTGCTTTAGAACAAGAGAGAATAGAATAGATCATAAATTTGTAATATTTGATTATTGTAACTGGATCAATATTTTATAATTTAAATCTAGCTCTTGTTTAGACTCTTATTGAGTTACTGATAAAAGAGGGTATTCTACTCAGCGGGTGAGAGATTGCAGTTTGGAAGATACTTACTGTAATTGGGGAATTTGTGAAAGGCTTCTCCGCCTAGGGTAAATGAGTTGAGATTATTGGATTAAAGACGAGACACTCTCTCGGGAATGGATGTAAGGACAGGTTGTCAAACCAGTATAAAAATCTATATGTCCTTTACTTCAAAGTTTTTCAGAATTTCACTCAGCTAGCTGACCTACTCAGCGGAGCTCATAATTATCGCAAAAAAGTTTACTAAGTTTTTGAGTGAGTCATTCACCACCCTCTAACTCATTGAGTATACGCATAAGGACCAACAAGTGGTATCAGAGCAGTTCTCATTTCAAAGATTTTACAATCTTAAGATTAAGACCATGACGTATAAAGGAGGAGAATCTAATGGAAGAGCCCAAGTTTATATTCTGCCAGAAGGCATGTCAGTCACCAGGCCTCTTATGTTTAATGGAGAGCATTATACATATTGAAAGAACAAGATGAAGAATTTCATCCAGTCTCAAAGTATGCACGCTTGGATGACTATTGTTGAAGGGCTATATATTCCTACCATCGTGAAGAATGAAGTAAAAGTTGAAAAGTACTTTGATGAGTGGGACAGTCAGGACTTGGTTAGACTGAAGGAAAATTTAGCTGCTATCAACTATCTCCATTGCGCTCTTGATGCAATTAAGTTGAATCGCATCTCTGGATGTGAAACTGCCAAAGAGATATGGAAGAAGTTGGAAGTAACTTATGAAGGTAATGACAAGGTGAAAGAGTCCAAGATCAACATCCTCATGAAGAATTATGAGATGTTTCAGACGCAACCCAAGGAGGACATTTCCAACATGAATACCAGATTCATGAATATTGTCAATGAGCTGAAAAGACTTGGGAAAAGCTTCACTGAGGAAGAAACTATTAAAAAGATCCTTAGAATCTTGACTCAGGAATGGGAAGCAAAGAAGAGTGCCATTGAATAAGCCCATGATTTGAAGACTAAAAAGTTTGATGAGTTGATGGGAACTTTGCTGACTCATGAGATGTCCTTGAGGCAGTATGAAGATGAGTCTAAGTAGCATAGGCACAAGGAAAGAGAGAGCTCTAGTAGAGCTGTTGTTCTTAGAGCTGATGATGAAGAAGATTCCTCCGAGGAAGAATATCCAGAGGATATAAAGGAAGAAATAACGCTAATGACTAAGAGTTTCAGAAGGTTCCTGGGGAAAGACAAAAACTTCCAGAAGTTCTAAAAGGCAGGCAAGTACAAGAAAGGAGCAGATGAAAGACCACAAAAGGAGTTCAATAAAGAGCATAACAAAGATATCAAATGCTTTGAATGTGGTGGGAATGGGCATATCCAGTCTAGCTATCCAAAAGCTAAGAAGAACAAGTTCAAGAAGAAAAAGGATAAGAAGGCCTTTGCTGCTACCTGGAGTGACTCTGAACAAGAGTCATCATCCTTAGATAAGGAGGCACAAGATTCCACAAATGTGAGTCTCATGGCTTAGGATGATCTAGTTAACTCTAAGTTACCTTACCAACCATCTACTTCCGCTGCCAATCAATCAGCTGACTAGAGCAGAGATAAGGGAAACCACACTAAGGTAAATTCTGAAGCCCCTTTGTCTTCAGATGAGCTTGCCGCGGTACTTAATAATGTTATTAATGTGACTAAGAAGTCAACTAAATACATCAAAGTACTTTAGTGGAGGTGTGATGATCTAGAAGATGTCAACTCTTTTACCTCACTTGACATCTTATACCTGATGGAAAAAGCTAAGTACCAAAATGGATATAACATCAAACTCACTAAGAAATTGGATGAGCTACCTGTCGAATTAACAGCTTTGAAAAAGGTGTAGGTCCCTCCTCAACCTAGCAGGAATACTCAGAGTAACCACACTCACCACTCTGAGAAGGTTTCTCAAAGAGTAAAGTGAGCATGCCCAATCCTAAGGCCGCTTGTATTTTTTGTGGAAAGCCAGGATATGGAACATTCATGTGTAGGCACAAAAATGGTTACTATCATGAGTATTACTGGTCAAGGATGGCCACCACTAACAAGGGAGGACCCAGCCAGAAAAAGGCATGGGTACCTAAGAAGAATGTGGTATTTTGATAGTGGATGCTCGAGGTATATGACAAGTGATGAAAAGCAATTCATCACATTGGAGCGAAGAAGGAATGGAAGTGTCAGTTTTGGAGAAAACAAAAAGGGAAAGATTGTTGGCAATGGCATAGTAGGAGTCAAGCCTTCAACTAATAATATGTCTCTGGTGAGAGGCATGAAGTTAAACTTTCTAAGCGTTGCTCAGCTGAGTGATAAAGACAGGAAAGTGGTATTTGACTCAGTAGGCTACTCAGTCATTAAGGAATTCTGTTCTAAGAATGGTATTGACTACAATTTTTCTGCCCCTCATACACCTCAGTAGAATGGGGTTGTTGAGATAAAGAATCACACTATTATAGAGATGGGTCATTCTATGCTGAGTGAACAATCTGCCAAAGTATTTATTGGGAGAAGTTGTTAACACAACTTGTTACATTCTAAATAGGGTTTTAATTTGCCCAGTTTTGAATAAAACTCCTTATGAGCTTTAGAAGGGGCACAAGCCCAAGGTTGGTCATCTCAAGGCCTTTGTCTGTAAATGCTTCATATTAAACACAAAAGACCAATTGGCTAAATTTGACCCCAAGGATGATGAAGGAATCTTTCTGGGTTACTTAACACACAGTAGGGCATACAGAGTGCATGTCAAGAGGACCGATATCTTAGAGGAGTCCATGCATGTAGATTTCGATAAAACTAACAATGCACGTAAAGAAGCCAGTGATGATGAAAGAGAAAAGGATCAAGTCAGTGAATCAGTCAGTCAGCCCATTGTTATTCCTGATCTAGTACCAGAAAAAGAAGATTATGAAGTTGACTTGGATCAATCCATCAACTTTGGTGATGATGTAGATGCTCAACCAATGACAGTAGCTCAGCGATCTGATCCTGATATACCAAAAGAAGTTAGAGCAAGGAGAGATCATCTAGTTAAGAAGATTATCGATAGTGTGCAAAATCCAGTGCTGACTAGAGGTCAGCTGAATAGAATGATGGGCCATTCGATATTTATCTCATTGATTAAACCAAAGAAGTTTGAAGATTTTGAGTTTAATAACTATTGGATGATTGCAATGCAAGAAGAGCTAGACCAATTCAGAAGAAATGAAGTTTGGGATTTGGTGGAGAAACCCAAAGGCAAGTCAATCATTGGAACCAAATGGGTTTTTATGAACAAGTTAGGTAAAGCTGGTAATGTTGTCAGAAATAAGGCCATATTAGTTGCTCAAGGCTACAATCAACAAGAAGGCATTGACTATGGAGAAACATTTGCACCAATAGCAAGACTTGAAGCCATAAGAATTCTTTGTGCTTTTGTATCTCATATGAACTTTAAGCTATTTTAGATGGATCTTAAGAATGCATTTCTTAATGGGTATATTCAAGAGGGAGTCTATGTCAGATAGCCCCAGGCTTTGAAAATCCAAAGTATCCAAATCATGTCTTCAAGTTGAAAAAGGCTCTGTATGGACTGAAATAGGCTCCAAGAGCTTGGTATGAGAGACTGACTAACTTTTTACTCAACAAAGGTTATGCCAGATGGAAAGCAGATACAACTCTAGTTATCAAGAAGAAGCATCAAGATGTGTTGCTAGTCCAAATCTATATTGATGACGTCATTTTTGGAGCAACTAATGAAAAGCTATGAAAAGAGTTCAGCCAGCAGATGAAGAAAGAATTTGGAATATCAATGATGGGAGAGCTTAATTTCTTTCGTGGTTTGCAAATCAATCAAAGTAATGATGGGATCTTTATCAGCCAAGCTAAGTATACCAAGGAAGTACTAAAAAAGTTTAATATGGACAAAGCTAAGCCTATGCCAACACCCATGGCCACTGATACTATTCTGAGTAAAGATAAGGAAGGTAAACCTTTAGAGAGTAAGCTCTACAGAGGTATTATTGGTTCTCTACTCTACTTAACTGCTAGTAGGCCTGATATTCAATATGATGTATATTATTGTGCAAGATATCAAACTGACCTTAGAGAATCTCACTTAGCTGTTGTTAAGAGAATTCTTGGGTATTTGCTAGGCTCTATTGATGCAGGTTTATGGTATCCAAGTAATGTAGATTTCACTTTGAGAGGACACTCAAATGCTAACTATGGAAGAGACAAACTTGAAAGAATAAGAACCACAGGAGGATGTCATTTCCTTGGTGATTTTCTAGTAACAAAGTATAGCAAGAAGCAGACTTATGTGGCTCTGAGTACAGCTAAGGCTGAGTATATGGCTGTAGGAAGTTGTGTAATACAACTGCTATGGATCAAGCAGCAATTGGAGGATTATAGTATAAAGTCTAAGTGTCTTAAAGTCATGTGTGACATCAAGAGTGCAATTGACCTATCCAAGAATCCAATTCAACATAGCAGGATGAAGCATGTTAACATTAGACATCACTTCATAAGGGATCATGTGCTAAAAGGAGAAGTCAAGCTCACCTACATTCCTACTAAAGAACAATGAGTTTACATATTCACAAAGACCATTGGAAAGGATCAATTCAACACTCTGAGAGAACTTATCGGAATGTTCGATCCAATTTGAAGAAATACATGTCCCGTTGACCAATTCTAAAGCTGACCAAATTAGGGCACACTCTGAGCTTCCGTGAATCAGGTTAAGTGTTTCTTCTTCACTCTTAAATTTTGGACACGTCATTAAATTGCCACCAGTTTCTTTTCAAATTTAAACTTGGGAGAAACGGTAGCAAGTTATGAAACAATCCATATTCAGTTGTAGTTATCCCTTGTTTCTCGCTAACATTAATCCTATGGTAAACTTTGTGTAATCTCGCCGTTAAATCTTATGTCCATGGATTGTGAGTCATACACGTAGCTTTGCAGGGCTTAATGAAGAGACCTTGGCTATTTAAGGAGAAATTCAGAAACAGGAAAGTTTACTTTACCAAATTTCTTCTTCTACAATTTCCTTCTTAAAATCTCCAATCCTCTAATCTTCTTCAAAGCAATTTCAAATGGCAAGTTCTTTAGGGAGATTATCAGAATCAAGTGCTGAGAACTCCTTATTCATTAGAGATGAAAAGGATACATGCTGGATTACAATAAGAGATCATACTGCTAAGATGGCTGTAGAATTCAACAAAATAGAAGATCTGGATATAGCAGCTGGAATAAGATATATTCCTACAAAATGGTGTTTTGTTGAAGGAGCAGTAGTTCAAGAGCCCATGGCTGTAGATATGCTCAGTTTCTCTAGTGATGAGAGATTTAGAAGAAGGATGCGCCAACATCACTTGAGAGGATTTTTTGAACTTCTCAGTGGATGCTATGAATAGATAGTAAGGAGATTCTTCCATGGAATTCCCTTATTTGAAGGTTAGAAGGACCTATTTGTGATAACAATGATGGGGAGGAAGTTATACGTAACCCTTAAGCTGATTGTTGGCTTGTTGGGTATGCATGAGAGAGGATTGAGAATGCGAATCATCAAGGATGAAGAACATGCGGACATACCCATGACTATGGGGTCCCAGAAGACTATAAGGCATGTGAACTCATAGCTTCAGTGTTCACCAAAGAAGGAAAGCAAGCGCATGAGCTTGTAACTAAGGTGCTCTTACCTAAAACTGCCTCATCTGAAAGCTGCTCCAAGTACGAGAGAGTATTTGTATATGATCTGACCTATGGGATGTGCATCAATTAGCCGCTGGCAATTTTGTACAGATTCTTGAAAGTATCTAAGCACATGGTGTATGGATAGCTGGTGATAGAGATATGCAGGGCATATGAGCTAGATTTGGAAGGATGGGTGCAGAAGAGTAGAATCACCTTGAAGGTGATTGAGTCCAGGATTCTGAGCAATGCTCTTTTCCATGGCTTGAAGTGTGATGAAAAGCCTACCAACAGAAAGTACATAAAGCTAAAGAGAGGAGAAGTTAGGGTGAAGGATCCTAAGGCCATTATGCCTATGAGACCCATTAGACCTGATGAAGAAGATCAGACCTTGAAGGCCTTTGTGGCCAGCGAGCTTGAGAGGATTACCAAGCTTAAAGAAGAGAAAGGAGAAGGTGTGGCTGTCAAGAAGGGTAGTAAGAAGGAGGTCAGGAAAGACTCCAAGAAAGAAGTGAAGAAAGGGAGCTCAACGAGCTCAGTTCCTATAGTTGTCCCTGTTCCCAAGAAGACAAGATATACTAATAGAACTAAGGAAGATATGTCCAAAGAGCTGTCTCTTAAGGAAGTTGAGGAGGAGAGGCAAGCTAAGGAGGAATTGAGGGAAGAAATGCCTTTGAAGAGGCAGAAGAAGAGGAAGAGGGATGAAGCTCAACTAGGTGCAGTGACTACTAAAGGACATGAAGCTTTATCAGTTCCTGTGCCTCAACTGGGTCAGCCCAAGAAGAAGCTGATGGTAAAGAAGGAGATTGGCATAGTCCAGAATCTAGAAGAAGCTAAGAGAATGAAAGCTGCTGAAGAGGAAAGAATCAGAAAGTGGTAGGAAGACTTAGAAGCTGAGATAAGAAGAAAGGCTAAGGAAGCAACATTAAGAGCTAAGGCTAGTACTGAGAAAATTCGTCAATTTGCAGTATCCAGTCTTGCTGAAAAAGAAGTCCCTGAAGTTTTAGAAGAGATGATTGGAGCTCTTGAAGGGATTAAGGATCAAGAGGAGTAGGAAGAAGATGAGGTAGTGGAAGTACGAGCTATAGAATTTAATGTGCTTGAATCTAACTAGTAGGTCAGTTTGACTGCTAAAGAAGCTTAGGAAGCAAGGAAGGAGAGGAAGAGAGGGTTGTTGAAGAGAATGAAGGTGGTAATTGATAAGGATGAAGGGGATTTGGAGGATAAAGAGGATGATGTTGTAGTTGAGCAGGGAGCTCAGCTGACTGAGCAATCTCAAACTCAGATCAGAGAGTCCACTGTTGAAGGTGCTGATGAGAAGGAAGAGGAGAACTAAGAGCCATTCTTTTTACAAAACCTTACACCTGAAACACCCTTATCACCTGCACCCATTTCTGCCCTACCTATACCTGAAACCCAAATACCATCCACATCTACCGCTGACCAATCAAATACCTCAAACTATGACCAAACAACCATCATTCCATACCTTTCACGTATTAGATCTCCTGTACGTGAACCATTGCTCTTGGAAGGACCAATTATTAGAGGTCCACCAATCATAGAGGAAATTTCTGAATAACAACAACCATCTCAACAACCACAACCCTAATTCAACCCCCTGGCTGAGCTCTTGAGAGACATAAGGAGAATGGGGAGAGCCAGATTTCAAGGACTTAGGACAGATGCTGAAATAGCTAAATCTCTGAGGAGGTTCTGAGGAGACTTACAAAGGCTGCTGAGCTAGTGTAAGGGTTTGTAGAAGCTATTGAGGAGATGAATGCCCATTTCAGATCAGTTCCTACCCAATTCTCACTAGTCAAAGAAATTATGTCCCATATATTGCCTTTATTAAATATTGTAGGTATGAAGGCTGACTATCTGAAGATGGAGGTTGTAGAGCTCAAAAAGAAGATGGAGAAAATTTTTAAAAGCAACTGCAAAGTTTTGAATGATGAGAGGGATTTCAGGAATTCAATGATAGATAAATTTAATCCCATCTTAGAGGCAATGCAGGCAGTTCTGATTGGTTACAACATTTTGAGCAAAGAAAATGATGGAAACACAGCTCGCTTGGATGCAGTTGTTGATGCTATCATTGCGCTGATCATAGTTGTTACCAAACATCATGGTATACATACTGAGCTGAGGACTGTGAAAGAAGAAGCGCTTAAGGGAGTCAAGGACTCAAATGGAGAAGTACTAGAAGCCTTGAGGAGGCTATATATATCTGATGCTCTGACTAGGGATATTATGATGGCTGATGTTGAATAAGAACCATCGCTCCATCAGAAACTTGGTCCCATTCATGATCAAATGAAGAAGGTTCATTCAGATATAATCAATGATGGTCAAGCCAATGATCAGATTTATGAAGAAGTCACTACTTATATAAGGAGCACTCCCATGCTAGAGCGGATATTAAGAGAAAACAATCAGGCTAAGGCTCTGACCAGTCTCACCCAAATATCCAAGGAAGGACTAAATGCTTAGTACCAGGTCAATCAGTCTTAATCACTTGCTTTAGTAGGCTTATTCACTTTTCTCAGAGAACAGGACGCAATCTCGCAAGAAATCTATGAGCTGTTAGTACAGAACTTTTCAACCAACATTTAAGTTTAGCTCAAGACCTTTAGAGATTCTTTGAGCTCATTTGATCATCGAGCCCAAGCCATTTTAGATGCAAAATCATGGGGGAGAAAGATCATGAGAAGCGTGAGCAAGAAGAGAGAGAGAGATCAGATGGTAGCTGATTTCTCATACAATTTATCCAAGGATCTGAGCGCATTCAGATAGAGAGAGAGAGAGTATAATGAGACTAGAAAGAGGAAAGGAAAGGAGATCGGGCTGCCCTAGGAGAAGAAACAAGATGGGATCAACATGTATTTGAAGAGAGGAGAGCTAACCTTGGAGCACCACCAATGCCTAAGTAGAATAAAATCTTTGTAATCTTTAGAGATGATTGTAAAACTTAGTATAAACTAACTCTTTTTTATCTGTACTCCAGTTATAATTTATAAAAGATTACTTATTCTATTCTAAGTTAAGATCTTCTTAACTTCTTGTATTTTTTGCTTCATATATATATATATTTGATCTTTCTGCAGAAATGTATGAGAAATGTTGAGGAATGCTGAACTCAAAAGAACCAAGGATTATGGGGGAGTTAGCATTCACTCTAAGTAAAATGAAGATGTTGAATAAAAACATATCAAGCATAAGTTTAAGGTAACTCTGGTCTAGATATCTTATTGATTTAATTCTCGCTCAGTTAATTGTCATTGATCAAAATAGGGGAGATTGTTGAACCAAGTACAAGTTTGGACTGACTCAGTGGTGCTTAAGTTTTGATCATAACAATTAAGTTTAGGTTAATTAAATCCATAATGATGTTAAAATAAATAGTCTATGGTTGTATGGGAATTAGTAAATTCAAGGGTAGAATTTCAAGTCTCCGCTGACCTAGTTATTTAGTTTAACTCTGAGTGTTCAGGGCTAAGTATCTACTTTAGTCACTGACTAAGTAATATTCACTCAGCGCTTGATATTTAGATTTTGTTTCAGCTGTACTTTATGATACATTATTTCACTGAGTTACTTTATGTTTGTCAAAGCTACTAACTTTACCATTTAATATAAAATGGGATCTTTGCTATTAGTGTTGCTTTTTAAAGGAAATTAATGAGACAAAGACAAAAAGAATTAATGCCTTAACAAGACCCAGTTTAATGAAGAAAGTGACAAAGTCTTCCATATTCAAGCTGCAAAAAGTTATTTGCCAATTTGGGCAATTCTGCAGATCAACAACGTAGTATCGCGCGTGTGAGCACTGGATTTTAACGATCCTTCTCACGAAATTATGATGAGAGCTATGTGATGCAATGTCTTTCAGGTGTTGTCCATCAGGGGTGTTTCCACTACTGCAGAGTTGAGTTTGGTCAAGGTTTGGAGACCTAGTCTGCCTTTAGGGACCCGTACGGGCACATCCTGGTGGTACGAATCCACCAGGGGACCCGTATGGATCACCCCTTCCATACGCCTGAGGGGGACCCATAAGGGTCCCTTAGTTACTGTAGGGGTAGGGACCCACTCGTACGGGTACTCTTATTGCCTAAACAGGCCATTTTGGAAGGAAATTCTTCCTATTTTGGGAAAAGGCAAGTCATGAACGCGATTTATTGCGTTCAGACCTCCTCTCCCCTATAAAAAGGGCCCTTCCCTTCATATTTTACACACACACACTTCTCAGATCAAATATATTAAAAACTCTAGCAATTTCTATAGGTATAGAAAAGGTATAGCGGGGGTATAAGAGGTATAAAATAGGGAGAAAACCCTTTCTTTAATGTTTTGTACACATTTTATTCATTCCTAGCTTCTTTTATTAGGGTTTAGGGGAGGTTTTGTCCACAAAAATACTCAACTAAATAGTCCTATTCCATCCACTTTGGTCGAGCTCTCTCAACAGTAAACGGATCACCTCAAAGTGGATTCATGTCGAGAAGGTAACGCTCCTAAGTTCTAAAGAGACTCACATCTCAATTATTTCATTATTATTATTCTCTGTTTCTCTTATTATATCCGTTGCTTTCATTTCTTGTTTCGGGTCTGATCCTAACCAGTTTAAGCCTTGTTGGCACCATATATCCCTAAGGATATCATTTAGGTTCGCCATACGTATATGGAAGGAAATCCCTTTTTATTTTATTTTTCTGCCATCGATCCATTAATCTGTTAATCTATAAACTTAACTAAAAAGAGCTTCTGTCTGGACTAGACAAGGCCCATACAGGTACACCATATCTGTACAAGTCCTCCTTAGTACCTCGTACGGATCCCACCCACCCGTACGGGTACCAGACCAGGCAGATTCCCAAACCTATAATTGACTGATTAAAAATCAACCCAACTCACCATTTGCCATGCGATCATTTTCACTAATAATCCGATAAATCAACCCACAAAAAAGTTAAAATGTGTTTTCACAACAAAGTACGCTAAAATGCTGATTTATGGTGTGCTATAAATTGTGCTAACATCTGTGGATGCAGGGGAATTTATTTTCATTTTTGTTTTATAACTTAGAACAAATGTATAGGTTCTCTTTGCAATTTTCCCCATTTTGCCCCGGTTGTAATTTTTATCCCCCTATTTATTGATTGTGCTTTATTGTAATATGTAAACACATGTAACGAGTGTGAAACAGTGTAGAAATAGGATTTCTGTGATAATTCCCTAAATGATGAAAACTAAAACGGTTTACGTGGTGAAAGTAATTTTGAATCAACTAAATGAGAAATGAGTGACTCATCCGATACCTGAATCTCTGACCCAATGGGTATGAGTCTCCCACCTAGAGGGAACCATACCAAAACTCTTTCCTAAGTAGACAACTTGGGTGGTGACTCTATCAATTGTATCGAGATTTTGGTCTCGATTCTTTTATTAATTAAAATTGGCTTATTGTGCAAACTTTAACTAAAAAATGTTTTATCACGCCTAAATCCAACCAAACCCCCAGTGGGACCCGCCTCTCACCCAGGCGCCAAGGGAGACCCACACGTCATCGACACCTCACAATGACGACTCTCCTGGGGATTATAATCTTTTAACTTGCAAAATTTTGGTGTATTTTGAAAGCTTAAAAGATTAAGATGAGCACCAAAAATCATTTACTTAATTCAACCCTTTTTGTTTTAATCATTTGAGAAAATTATCACACTTTATCTTCACATCTTCTTCTCTCTTTAGTTAGATGCGCTCTTCTTCTAGTGCTAGGTTAGGATGCCCGATTATTTCCACAATACTCGCAAAGGTGTAACCCATGACCGCCAGGAATATTGGGGCACCTTAGTGGGTGGAGCACTCATTGCTATCTCCCTCCAAAAGAGGCTTGATGCGATGGGAACCTTCTACATCAACTTTTGATATGTTCCTAAACAATTTTATCTAAAGCTATAGAATTTTACCTTTTAGGTACCTTGATTTCTGCGTAAGATTAGACTTAGAAAGAATAACCTCAGACTCGGCGGGAGAAATAAGGACAGAATCAATCGCTTTGCATATGTTGTGTTACATACCCTTGTAATTAACCCCACCATGCACCATTGTGATTTATGCATGCATACCACATCTCATGTATTTACTGATCTCTTGGTTATCACCTTAGCCAAAACCAAACCTCAAAGGGAAAGAACTTGGCTACAATCTCAAGTCTGTTTGACTCGCATCGTGGTTCCTGCAGTGCAGTTGAGAGTTGATCCACGTCAGTCTTCAGGTATTTTTTTCCAGCAGTTAGTTTAGTTTGATTTATCTTTTTACCTATCATCCTGAGGAGATGTCTCGTATCCTAAGTCTAGATGGCTAGATTGATGTTGAGGTTGAGAATGTTGCTACTGGGGAGGAGGAAAATGCATCGAGGACCGAGATTAGGTCGGATATCGCAATTATCATCTCACAATACCTGGGAAGTGATCAGTTCTTGGACCGAATGAATGATAAGATACTAGCTTCCATCAGGGCAATCATGACCGAGGAGAGAAGGTCAAATGCTCTTGTTAGTGCTCCAGCAGTGAATGTAGTAATCAGTGAGCCGGTATTAGGAATTACTCATAATCCGTTCACTCAGTTTTGATTGCCGCCGGTGCAGACTCATAGGGATTCTTCCAGTCAGTTTGGTCAGTTGGGTTCTATGGGTCCATTTGGTCCAGCTAGCTTGCCATTCCATTCAGTGGGTACGGTGGCTCCTCTAGTCATCAGCCAGTTTACTCAGCCTAGTCAGGGGTTTGTGCCGCAGCCATTTTAGTTTGGGGTCCGATCCCAAAATTTGTGGTCATACCTAAGGGGACGACCTTTCCTCAATCAGCAGGTTTACCCTTAGATGCGATTACTCTCTCAAAGGGATCATCTTTATCTTTAAAATTCCGTGACCTGCTTCAAAAATTGCTTATGGCTAATCCTAGCTCCCAACCATCTGTCCAAGCAGCTAGAGAGGAGGATTGGGTCCCTGAAAACTTTAGTATGCCTAGCATAATAAAGTATAAGGGAACCTGTCCATCTCAATCTCACATCACCACATATCAGAGGGTTATGAGAATCAGAAAGTTAAGTGATAAGATCCTAGATGAAATGTTCCCCTGCACCTTGGAAGGTCCTGCTATTGAATGGTACAACACTCTATCAGGCAAAGTGACCAGAAACTGGAAAGCTTTATCGGAAGCTTTTATCGAGCAGTATGGTTTCAATGCCACCATTAAAACTACCATACAAAATTTAGAGGCTATCAAGCAGGCCCCCATTAAAAAATTTAAACCTTACTTTGAAAGGTGGATGGCTACTCAAGTTCTATTGAAAGATAGGCTAAGTCTCTCAGAAATGATCATGAAGTTAATGGATAGTGCCCTACCTACTTCTCATAATATCCTTGGTATGGATAAATTTTCTAGCTACGTTGAGGTCTTTGGAAAAGTTGAGAAGTTAGAAAGAATCGAGGAGTTGGAGAAGGCAAGTAGATCGACCAAACCTTGGTTCAAAAAGAATGACCCCTCAGACCCAGCCCAGGCTTCTAAGTCAAAGTCTAGTTTCAGTATTAAAACTGCGGTGGTATAGGAAGAAGTGGCTGTTGTCCGTGCCATAAAAGACAATATTTCCACCTGGAAAGCATCTCTGCCTGCCGTCTTCACTAAGTTGAGGGCACTCAGCCTTCTTCAGAGTATCAAGCCCTATGTCCCACCCAAGCCTAAAGACAGGGATCAATTTTGTGCTTATCACATCAGTAAGGGGCATCGCACTAGTGCTTGTAGGGATCTGCTTGAGGCTATTTGAGGTTTGATTAGGGATAAGAAGATTCAGGAACCCGAGCTTAAACCAAGCACCATAAATAATCCCCTGCCAAATTTTGAGAAACAGGTCATAGCTGTCGAATCTGGCTTGCCCTCCTACCATGTCTTTAATATGATTTTGCAAGGCAATCCCATGGTTCACTCGGTAGTGGCCTTGCCAAACGAGCTAACCCCCATTGACATTGATGCATCCAAATTAGAAGGAGTACATGATGAGGAGGCTATATTGGTGCAACATGTACCAATTGGCATAGATGCTTATGTATTGGAAAATGATGGGTCAGCCTTGCTGGTGGAAACTTCTGAGGGGAGAAGTTATGTGAAGAATGGGCTATTGCATGCCATCCAAAGTGGAAGGATTCCTCTTGATCCTCTCCCAAAAAGAAGAAGGGGTAGAGATATAGATATCCGGGTCATTCCAAGTATCGATTAGGGCCCAATCTTCACACCTGACATTAAAACTCAAACCTTAGCCGGCAATGAGAAGAAAGATTCAAAAGTCACCCCTCTTATCCAATAATTGCAAGTTACTCCTACTAAGTACAACATCTGGCAGCTTCTCATTGAATCTGAGGACCATCGCAAGGGTCTAATAGAAAAGTTGTTGAGTATTGAACCTACGCCATCCACTATTCTGGTTGAGGTATTCTCAGTTACCGGGGGGCCTCCTAATCAGATTGAACCCATCAAGTTCTATCCATCAGACCTTCCAGCTGAAGGGAACAAGCATAACAAGGCGCTCTTCATTAGGGTGAAAATCTTTGATCGTTCTATTCCTTGTGTTATGGTGGATGACGGTTCCGCCCTTAACCTCTGTCCAGCTAAGATCCTTCCTCCTTTAGGGCTGGGCAAATCCATGTTGGAAAAATCTAATACTATTATAAGGGCATATGATGATACAAAGAGAAGTGTCATTGGGGTCTTTAAAGCTAAAGTTATAGTTAGGGGAGTAAAGTCCAAGGTTTTATTCACTATCCTCGACATCCCCTTCACCTACTCCTTACTATTGGGTTGATCTTAGCTCTATGCGTTGGGAGCTATCCCTTCCACCGTTCATCAAAAAGTTAAGCTCATCCACGATGGCAAGCTAGTGACCATTGATGCAAATGAATCGTCCATCGTAGCGGCTATGGAAGCTAAGGAAAAGGAATCTAGGGTGGCTGGGCATGAAATTTTTGGTTAAGGGGCATATATCACTTAAAATTGAGAAGATAATGATGAAGCAGGGTTATGTAAAGGGTAAAGGGCTCGGAAAGAATATATAGGGAATGCTGGAACCCCTCTCACCTCTTCCATTTCCATTCAGACTCAGTCTAGGGAATCGCCTAGGTGCCAAAAAGACCAAGCCCCAGTCCTACCTCATGATAGGAGCTAGAGTCAAACAAGGGGAATTCACGGGTAAAGAAGAACCTGTCAAGGTAGGTGGCAAGAAGGTCCTTAGTTTTCAAATCTTCAATGATGTATATGACTTCAAGAAAAGTTGCCTGATTGAAACCTCGATTTCTGTGGAAGTATGTGGGAATGCTGAAGAAGATGAAATGAATGAGGCAATCAAGTCTATCACTAAAGCACTAGCGGTTCTTATGAGGAAGAATTGGAAAAGAAACGAGAAAGGAAATTCCATCAGCAAGGCTGTTAAAAACTTAGCAAGAGTAGTGACCAAAGAAACTCTGGCTAACTTGAACACCAGGGCTACTAGTTCAGCTGTTAATCAATAAGGCCTTCCACCTGAGGAGGATGATTCAAATGATGTAATTTTTAATATTGCAAACTTTTTTGATGCAAACAATGCCGCTTATAAGGAATATCATGAATAAGTTATAACATCAGTATCTTTATCTTTAACATGTCATGAATAAATTGATGCACCTATCATTCACATCTTGCTTGAGTATTTCATCCTAAATGACATCATGCACTCATAATAATAACATTCTTAAAATATCATCATATTCATTAATAAAGTTGACTTTGAGTAAAACGCAATGGTAACACTATCCAACGGTTTAACCCTTACCGAAAAAAGAGAGATAAGGGTGCTTAGCAAACATCATAACAATTAGCCTAGGGCCTTCTTTCTTCATAAGGGGGACAAAGGGTACAAGAAGCATAAAAGACCAAGAAGGCCCACAGAAGCACCAACAACGGGACGACTTTAATCACAAAAGTGGAAAGGACATCTTAAGTCACAAATTGACCATCTCAAGAGCTCAAGGTAAATTGATCAGTCAAGAAGATTCTATCAAAGACAATTGCTACCTACAGAGATTGGGCTGATAAACTTCCATTCATAGTTTGGGGACTCCTACCGATCAAACACTGTTCTCCTTGGTATATGGAATGTAAACCATGTTATCGGTCAAAATAGAAGTAAGATCTCTAAGAGTGGCACTTGAACCGCAATTAAAAGAATCAGATTTTGAAGAGCCAAGTATGAATAGTTAAATGCAATAGATGAAAAGCGGCTCAGGGCACTTGACCATCTCTAGATGTACCAACACCACATGGGTTGAGCTTACAATAATAGAATCAGATACCCGAAACAACCTCTCAAAGTGGGTGATCTGGTCCTCTAGCAGCTACGCCAAGTCAACACTGACTCTAAGGGCAAGTTCAGACCTAATTGGGAAGGACCATTTGTCATGAAGAAAGTCCTTGGTAAAGGGGGAATCAATCTTATGGATATGGATGGAAATGAGTTTGTGAATCCAATGAATTTTGATAGGCTTAAGCAGTATCATTTCTAGATCAAAAGAATTAAATCATAAAAAAGCGGCACAAAGAATATAAGAAATAAAGAATAAAACACCCGACGAGTGGTCCTCTATTGCTCGGGCAAAAATTAGGGTGCAACCCGCTGATCGGTATTCCATAAATTGGTCAGGCAAAAGTTAGGGAACTCAAAATAAAGCCCGCTAAGTTGAAAACCCAAAAAGGGCTGCTTAGGCAAAAGTTAGGGCATTGAGAGAAAAATGTCAGTTGCTTTTTGAAAAATCTGTAAAAGACCAGTAGGCCGTAGGGGTTAACCATTGGAAATTATTACCATTGCCAATGTACTCAAATTAATCCCATTAATGAACATGTTATGATTTTGCTAAGAATCTTGGTTTTATGAATGCATGCATGTCTTTAGGTGAAATAATCGCTGGTATGTGAACATCAATTTTTCTCTATGTGTTATGCATCCTTGTATTCATCTTTATCATACATTTGCAATATTCAGAAAAGCCTGCTCAATTGAAAACTTGAAAGGGCGGTCCAGGCAAAAGTTAAGGCAAAAAGAAAAGTCTGCTAGGTTGAGCCGTCAAGGACACTTCAGGCAAAAATTAAGGCAAAAGCTTGCTAGGTTGAAAACCTGAGAGGGCAGCCTAGGCAAAAGTTAAAGCTAAAAAGAAAAAGTTTCGTGAGGCTAAGCCGTCAAGGATAGCCCAGGCAAAAATTAGGACAAAAAGAAAGAAAAATAAAATGTTCGATAGGTCCCCTCACATCGAGTGGCCTATGCAAAAGTTAGAACTTAATTCAGTCCCCTCGCTACAAAATCACCAGATACGGGTTCACAAAGCAACAATGCACAACAATCTTAATTCAAGAAAATCCACATGCAAAAAAGAAACACCAAAAGTACCAATTCAAAAGTTGACAATCAAAACAAGCCATGCAGGGCCCAAAAGTATCAAACGGTCTAGAAAGTAATCCTAACCTAAGCTGCCAGGGGATCTCATCCCTAGTGGCCCTCATGAGTCTGGTTCTGAGTATCCGCCAGCATATAATCTACATCTATGGTCATATGGTCATCAGCCTTACCAGTACCAGTAGTCAGCTCGGCGGGGGCCCTAGTCTCTGAGGTCCCTGCAGCAATCCTGGCAGTATCACTCCCCTCAATATGCCGACCTGCACCCCTTTGAGTCACTCGATATGCAGAAAAATCATCCTCAAAATCATCGTCTAAAGGGACCGGTGTCTTCCTCTCCTTAGTCATCCTCGCTAGCTGGCCCCTCAAAGTCTCAATCTCGGCCCTAGTCTGATCAGCCTCGGCAGGTGCTACTCGCAGCTGCTCCTTTAAAAACTAGGCACTCTCCTCAGAAGCATCCAAGTCCAGGGCATATCTGCTACGCTCCATGGCCAGCAAAGTCTGCAATAGAAATCATAAGATCAATACACATATACAAATGTCATGGCATGTATTCATAGTTTGTTGAATTTTTGCAGGTAAAAGAAACTTACTAAAGCTAGTACGTCCTGGGCCAACAGCAGATCCCCCAATGAAAAATAACCCCGGGCTATCCTCTCGGCCTCGAAAATGGTCACCTAAAAAGAAAGGGTCACATCAGAATGAGACATCTTAAGTAGTAATGGACAAAGGCTAAGGTAAAGGATTCCTAACATGGGTGGTGCTGGAAGGAGTGAAACCAATAGGTTGGACTGACTCCTCGAGCTTCTTGGCAGCTCAATTCCCCGAATGGTTAAGGAGCTGGAAGAAAGTATCCAACTCAGCATGGAGGATGCCCTCCCTCATAGATCCAGAGGCTCGAGACCTCTTCGTCGGTGGCTCAGGGGCAGTAGTAGCAGCGGCAGCAACAGACCTCTTTTGTGTAGAAATAGGAGGCTATAAGCAATAAAGAGAGTTTGATTCCAGATCATAGCCAATTATATAAAGTATTAAGGTATTCACAAAGAACAAGTTAGAAGTATACCTGAGAAGGAGTAGGTGACGTAGCCAAACCTCGGGCACCCCCGACTATGGATGGAGCCCCATGGTCACCCCTCGGTCCTCCCTCCTCCTCATCATTATCATCATCATCGTCATCATCCTCACTATCGCTCCAGTGAAATTGCAGGGGCTCTTCCTCATGGTGAGTCCACCCGTAGGGAGGGAGAAGTGAGGAATCAATAAACTCAGTATAGGAGCCCTCTAGAGACACCACGTGAGCCCTCTCGCCTAGTAGATACAACCCCTGATTGGGCCCCGGCATGAGATGAGGCCAAAAGATGCCATCCAGGACCATAGCACTAGTCCTTGAACCCCGTACCCACTCACTAAAATACCACTTATAAGAGTGGTGACTCCAAGATGAAGCAACAGTCATCCACATCAGCCCGCATCCGTTCGATGGCTCCATAGGTGGCCAGTCTCTCCCACGGATCTTAGATAACCTGCATAGAATGAATGCACTGTGAGTATCATAACCTAGTAAATACAGTTTCCACTAATGTTTTATTAAAATGTAAAATGCAGGTTCAGTAGGGAAGAAGGTTTGTGCTTTATGCTTTATCTTTTCAGCTAAGTTACTTTAAGTTTGTCAACGCTGCTGACCTTAACTATTAAGGTAAAATGGCATCTTTGCTTTTAGTGTTGCTTTTTGCAGGAACATTAATGAGGCAAAGACAAAAAGAATTAATGCCTTGACAAGACACAAATTATGAAGAAAATGACAAAGTCTTCCAATGCAAAGCTTTCAATAAGTCAATTGCCACTTCGGGTAATTCTGTAGATCTACCAACCTTGTATCATGCACTTTGTAACATGTCAAAATACCAGAGGTAATGGGATGAAGACACATGGAAAGTCAAAAGTAGAATCCCACGGGTCTTGGATATCGCATCTTGTTCTCTGAGGAAGGCAAATAAGCCTACTAAAGCGGGAGATTGAGAGAGGTTGACTTTATACTGAGTGCTTAAAACTTCTTTGGAAATCTGGGTGAGACTGGCCAGAGCCTTGGCCTGATTATTTTCCCTCAGAATCCTCTCCATCATAGGAGTGCTCCTGACATGAGTGGTGACTTCATCATGGATTTTATCAATTGGTTCCCCATCGTTGATGACATGAGCTTGAACTTACTTGATTTGGTCTCTGATATAACCGATTTTCTGGTGAAGTGTAGGCTCTAGTTCAACATCTGCCATAACTATGTCATTGCTCAGAGAATCTAAAATGTTAAGCCTCTTTAAGGCATTACGCATAGCTCCCTCTAAGTCCTTGGCTCTTTTCAGTATCTCCTCCTTCACTATCCTTAACTCAGTGTGTAAACCATGATGCTTGGTTACCACTGTCATTAGAGCATTAAGGCCATCAACAACAACATTCAGAATAGCTGTGTTATCTTCATTCTCCTTGCTGAGTATGCCGTATCTATCAAGTACTTTCACCATTGCTTCAAGTAAGGGATTAAACTTGCTGATTAATGAGTTTTTGAAATCCCTTTCATCATTAAGCACTTTTCAGTTGCTTTCATATATCTTCTCCATCTGCTTTTTAAGCTTTACAACTTCTAACTTCAAACCACCAGCCTGCCTACCTGCAACAGATAACAACGGCAGTACATGGGATACTATTACCTTGACCGAATAAAATTATGTAGGTACAGATCTGATGTGAGCCTTCATCTCCTCAATAGCCTTTATAAATCCTTGCACAGGCTCTACAGCCTTTGCAATCCTCCTCAGGACTTCCTCAGACAGTAGTGATTTTGCAATTTCAACATCAATCTCAGCATCAGTCCTCAGTCTTGGAAACCTTACTCTCCCCATCCTCCTTATATCTCCCAATAGTTCAGCATTTGGGTTGAATTGGGGTTGTGGTTGTGGTTGTTATTGTTCAGGAATCTCCTCAATAATTGGAGGTCCTTTGACTGGTGGAGGTCCTTCCAAATATAAAGTTTCATGCATAGGAGATCCTATAGGGGAAAGATATGGGATGATGGTTGTTTGGTCAGAGTTTGGGTTATTTTGGTCAGAAGCTTGGTTTGAATTGGATGTGGATAGTGTTTGGGAAAGTAAAAGGTTCTTCAGACTCCTTCTCCTTCTCTTCCATAGCACCTTCAACAACAGACTCGCTGACCTGAGTTAGAGAATCCTCAGTCAGCTGAGCTCTGTGCTCGACTACATTCTCCTCTTCCTCCTTATCTTCGAGGTCTCCTTCATCATCATCTATCACTATCTTCATTCTCTTCAACAAACCCCTCTTCCCCTCGTTCCTGGCTTCCTTAGCTTCCTCAGTAGTCAGAGTGACCTGCTGGTCAGAGTTTATCACATCAAATTCTACAGCCTCAAATTCTACCACATCATCTTCCTCTCCTTCAGGCTCTTCTTGATTTTCAGTTCCCTCAAGAGCCCCTATCATCTCCTCTACTACCTCCGATACTTCCTTCTCAACCAAGCTGGCTATAGCCAAGCGAGCTATAGCCTTATGTAAAATTTGCTCAGTGCTAGCCTTAGCCTTAACTGCTACTGCTACTGCTTCCTCAGCCTTCCTCCTGATAGTAGCTTCAATTTCCTCCTGCTTCTTTCTGATTCCCTCTTCCTTAGCAGCTTTCATTCTCTTAGCTTCCTCAACATCTTGGACCACTCCAGTCCCTCTCTTCACCATCAACTTCTTCTTAGGCTGATCTACTTGGGGAATAGGAATTGATGTAGCTTCCTATCCCTTGGTAGTCACCTCATCTAGTTGAGCAACATCTACCTTTCTCTTCATTTCCCTTTTCAAGGGCATTTCTTCTCTTAACTCTTCCTCAGCCAGCTTCTCTTCTTATATTTCCTTAGGGGTCAGTTCTATGCTTTTATCTTCTTTAGCTTCCTTAGAAGATCTTATTTTCTTAGGGATAATAGCTAGAACAGAGCTCACTGAGCTCCCCTTCTTGGCCTTTTTAGAGTCCTTCCTGACCTCCTTCTTTCCTCCCTACTTATTAGGCACTTCTTCTCCCTTCTAAGCTCTAAGCTTGGTAATTTACTTAAGCTAGCTTGCCATGAAGGAATCCAACGTATGATCTTCTTCATGGGGCTAGATTGGCTTCATTTCCATAATAGCTTTGGGATCCTTTACTCTGACCTCCCCTCTTTTTAGCTTTATGTACTTTATGTTGGAGGGTCTCTCATTTGTTCTGAGTCCATGAAAGTGGGCATTGCTGAGTACCCTGGAATTGATTATCTTCAGCTGAATGTTGTTCTTTGCTGCTCATCATTCCATATCAAGCTCATAAGCTCTGCTAATCTCCATCACAAGCTGCCATATACCAAATGCTTGGTAACCTTGAAAAATCTGTACAAAATGGCTAGAGGCTAATTGATACTCATCCCATGCATTAAGGCATATACAAACACCCTTTCAAATTTTGAACAGCTCCCTATAGAGCCTTTTTTGGGCAAAAAAACCTTGGTAACAAGCTCATAGGCTTGCTTCCCTTCCTTAGTGAACATGGAGGTGATGAGTTCACCTGCCTTGTAATCTGCTGGAACTTAATAGTCAATAGGATATTAATGTGGTCTTCATCATTGATAAATCGCAATCTAAGTCCTCTTTCCTTCATCTCTAGTAGTCTTGCAATTAGCTCGGGGGTGACATATACTTTACTCCCTATCATCATGGTCATAAAGAGGTCCTTATGGCCTTCTACCATGTGGATTCCATGGTAGAATCTCTTAACAATCTCCTCATAGCACCCATTAGGTAACTTAAAAAATCCTCTCAAGTGGTGCTGTCACGTCCACTTGCCAAATCTCTCATCGCTCGCAAAACTGAGCATATCTACTGTGGTTGGCTTCTTCACTTCCGTCTTTTCCATAAAAGACCATTTCGTTGGAATGTACTTAGTTCTTGTTGGAATTCTACGTTCTTCAATTTTTTCCCTACTTATTGCCATGTGAGCGACATGATCTCGAGTGGTTAGCCAAAGAGTATCTTTCTTATTTCTCATAAAAGATCAGATTTCCTCCCTAATGTGCTCATCATTTGAATTTGCTTTGAAGAAAAATTAGAGAATTGGGAATTTAGAGAGGAAATTGTAGAGAGAAGAATTTTGGTAAATTAACCTTTCCTCTTTTTGTATTTCTCTTTATATAGCCAAAAACTCTTCACTTGAACATGCAAAGCTACGTGTATGACTCACAATCCATGGTCTTAAGATTCAACGATTAGATTATATAACATATGCCGTGGGATAAATGAGTGCGAGAAACATGGGATAACTGCTCTGAATATGGATCGTTTCATAACTTGCTACCGTTTCTATCAAGTTTAAATTTGAAAGATAACTGGTGACAATTAATGATGTGTCCAAAATTCAATCGGCAAAAGAAATACTTAATCTAATTCATTGAAGCTCAGAGTATGCCCTAGTTTGGTCAGCTCTAGAGTAGGTCAGAGTGGAATGTAATTCTTCAAATTGGATTGGACATTCCGATCAGCTGTCTGAGTGTGTTGAATTGATCCTTTCCAATAGGCTTTGTGAATATGTCAGCTTGCTGTTCTTGAGTAGGAATGTATGTAAGCTTGACTTCTCTTTTTAGAACATGATCCCTTATGAAGTGATGTCTAATATTGACATGCTTCATCCTACCATGTTGAACTGGATTCTTGGATAGGCCAATTGCACTCTTGTTGTGACACATGAATTCAAGGCACTTAGACTTTATACCATAATACTACAGTTGCTACTTGATCAATAGCAGTTGTGCTACATAACTTCCTACAGTCATGTACTCAACCTCAACTGTACTCAGAGCTACAAAAGTCTGCTTCTTGCTATACCATGTAACTAGACAATCACCAAGGAAATGACATCCTCCTGTGGTGCTTTTCCTTTCAAGTTTATCTCCTCTATAATCAGCATCAGTGTATTCTCTCAGAATGAAGTCTGCATTACTTCGATACCATAAACCTGCATCAATAGAGCCTAGCAAATACCTGAGAATTCTCTTAATAGCAGCTAAGTGAGATTCTCTAGGGTTAGCTTGATTTCTTGCACAATAACATACAACATATTGAATGTCAAGCCTACTAGCAATTAAGTAAAGTAGAGATCCAATAATACCTCTGTAGAGCTTACTCTCTACAGGTTTACCTTCCTTATCCTTACTTAGAGTTGTATCAGTGGCCATGGGTGTTGACATTGGCTTGGCTTTATCCATGACAAACTTCTTGAGTACTTCCTTGGCATACTTAGCTTGGCTAATGAAGATTCGATCTTTACCTTGCTTAATTTGCAAACCAAGAAAGAAAATAAGCTCTTCCATCATTAACATTTCAAATTATTTCTTAATCTGCTGACTGAATTCTTTGCATAGCTTTTCATCAGTTGCTCCAAATACGATATCATCAACATATATTTGGACCAGCAACACATCTTGATGCTTCTTCTTGATAAATAGAGTTGTCTCTGATTTTCCTCTGACATATCCTTTGCTGATAAAAAAGTTAGTCAGTCTCTCATACCAAGCTCTTGGAGCCAGTTTTAGTCTATATAGAGCTTTCTTCAGCTTGAAGACATGATCTGGATACTTGGGGTCTTTAAATCCTGGGTGCTATCTGTCATAAACTTCCTCTTGAATATAACCATTAAGAAATGCACTCTTAGGATCCATTTGAAACAATTTGAAGTTCATATGGGATGCCAAAGCATAAAGAATTCTTATGGCTTCAAGTCTTGCAACTGGTGCAAATGTTTCCCCATAATCAATGCCTTCTTTTTGATTGTAGCCTTGAGCAACCAGTCTAGCTTTATTTCTAACAACATTATTAGCTTCATCTAGCTTGTTCTTGAAAACCCATTTGGTGCCTATGATTGACTTTCCTTTGGGTTTCTCCACCAAATTATAAACTTTATTTCTTCTGAATTGGTCTAGCTCTTCTTACATTGCAATCATCCAGTTGTCATCAAAACTTAGCATGTTCAAACTTCTTTGGTTCAATAAATGATACAAATGCTGAATGGCTCACCATTATGTTCAGCTGACCTCTAGTCAGCACTTGATTCTACACACTGTCAAGAATCTTTTGAGTTGGGTGATCTCTCCTTGCTCTGACTTCTTTTGGTAGATCAGGATCAGCTGGCTGAGCTACTGTCATTGGTTAAGCATCTACATCATCATAAAACTTGATTGATTGGTCCAAGTCAACTTCTTCATCTTCTTTTTCTGGAACTAGATTAGGAATAATAATGGGATAACTGACTGATCTGCTGACTTGTTCCTTTTCTCTTTCATCATCACTGGCTTCTGTACATGCATTGTTAGTTTCATCAAAATCTACATGCATGGACTCCTCTAAGATGCCAATCCTCTTGACATACACTCTGTATGCCCTATTATGTGTTGAGTAACCTAGAAAGATTCCTTCATCAGCCTTAGGGTCAAATTCAGCCAATTGGTCTTTAGTGTTTAATATGAAGCATTTACAACCAAAGGCCTTGAGATGACCAACCTTGGGCTTGCGCCCCTTCCGAAGTTCATAAGGAGTTTTATTCAAAACTAGGCAAATTAAAACCCTATTTAGAATGTAACAAGCTGTGTTAATAACCTCTCCCCAGAAATACTTTGGTAGATTGTTATCACTCAGCATAGAATAACCCATCTCTGCAATAGTGTGATTCTTTTTCTCAACAACCCCATTCTGCTGAGGTGTATAAGGGGCAAAAAAATTATGGTAAATACCATGCAGAACAGAATTCCTTAAACTAATTGTTTTTGAATTCCCTTCCATGGTCACTGCGGATTCTATTAATTTTAAGGTCTTTCTCATTCATGATCTGGGTAGCCAACCTAGAGAATGATTCAAATGTTTCATCTTTGCTTGCTACCAAGACAATCCAACTAAACCTGGTCAGATCATCTACAACCACAAGGGTGTATTTCATTCCACCTAAACTTGTTGGCACAACAGGCCCAAACAAATCCATGTGTAGAAGATCAAGGGGATGAGAAGAAGATATATCATGTAATGATTTAAAGGTCTTTCTAAATTGTTTCCCAAGTTGGCATGGTGAGTAGAGTCTATCTTTTTTAAAGGCTAGATTGGGTAATCCCTCAATAAGTTCATTTCTGGCTAATTTGGACATATTGGTCATATTGATATGTCCTAATCTTTTATGCCTAGCCATGAGTTTTCCTCCTTAGAAACTAAGCATATATCATTAGAGCTGGGGGATAAATCAAATATATAAACATTATTAATTCTAGGAGCATAAAGAATAGTTTGGTCAGAGTTACCATTAATGGCTGAGCAGCCCGCTGAGTCAAATGCTACTTTCCTACCTTTGTCACACAGCTGAGTAATAGTTAGCAAGTTAAACTTTAGGCCTTTCATGAAAGAACATTATCAATTGAAGGCTTCACTCCTACAGTGCCATTGCTAATAATCTTTCCCTTTTGTTGTCTCCAAAACTGACAATTTCATTCCTTCTTCGCTCTAATGTGATGAATTGCTTTTAATCACCTGTCATATTCCTCGAGCATCCACTATCCAAATATCACATTCTTCTGTCATTAGTGGATCTCAGGCTCACCTGCAAAACAATTAAGTTTTCTTAGGTACCCATGCCTTTTTCTAGCTGGGTCCTCCCTTGTTGGTGGTGGTCATCCTTGACCAGTCATACTCATCATAGTATCCATTTTTGTGCCTACACATGACTTTAGCATGTCTTGGCTTACCACAAAAATTACAGGCGGCCTTAGGATTAGGCCTGCTCACTTTACTCTTTTGAGAAACCTTCTTAGAGTGGTGAGTGCGGTTACTCTGAGTAATCCTGCTAGGTTGAGGAGGGACCCGTACCTTTTTCAAAGCTATTAATTTAGTAACTAGCTCATCCAATCTCTTTGTGAGTTTACTGTTATATCCTTTTTAGTATTCAGCGTTTTCCATCAGGTATAGGATGTCAAGTGAGGTAGAAGAATTAACATCTTCCAGATCATCACACCTCCTCTGAAGTACTTTGGTGTATTTGGTTGACTTCTTAGTTAGATTAATAACATCATTAAGTACTGCAGCAAGCTTATCTAAAGATAAATGGGGTTCAGAATTTACCTCAGAGTGATTTCCTTTATCTTTGCTTTGGTCAGCTGATTGTCTAGCAGTAGAAGTAATTGGTTGGTCAGCTGACTCTGAGTGTGCTAGATCATCCTTAGCCATGAGACACACATAGGTAGAATCTTGTGCCCCATCATTTGAGGATGATGACTCTTGTTCAGAGTCACTCCAGGTAGCAGCAAAGGCTTTCCTATTCTTCTTCTACTTGAACTTGTCCTTATTAGCCTTAGGACAGCTAGACTGAATATGCCCTTCTGATGTCTTTGTTATGCTCCTTTCATGGTCTATCATCTACTCCTTTCTTATAGTTGCCTGTCTTCCTGAACTTCTAAAAGTTCTTATCTTTTCCCAAATATCTCCTGAATTCTTCGTCATTAGAGCTATCTTTTCTTTTCTGTCCTCTAGATATCCTTCCTTAGAGGAATCTTCTTCTTCATTATCATCAGCTTTCAAAACAACAACCCTGCTTGAGCTTTCTTTCTATTTGGACATGTGCTTCTTGGACTCATCTTCATATTGCTTCAAAGACATCTCATGAGTCAGCAGAGTTTCAATCAGCTCATCAAACTTATAGGTCTTCAAATCATGAGCCTCTTTAATAGCACTCTTCTTGGCTTCCCAATCTTAGGTCAAGCTTCTAAGAATGTTCTTGATAGTCTCTTCTTTAGTGAAGGTCTTACCAAGCCTTTTTAGCTTATTGACTATATATATGAACCTGGTGTTCATGTTGGAAATATCCTCCTTGGGCTTCATGTGAAACCATTCATAATCCCTCGTAAGGATATTGATTTTAAACTCTTTCACCTTGTCAGTACCTTCATAAGTTACTTCCAACTTCTTCAAAATCTCTTTGGCTATCTCGCATCTTAAAACATGATTGAACTCAGTAGCATCAAGAGCATAATGAAGATAGTTGATAGCAGCTGCATTTTCTTTTAGTCTGGCTAAGTCCTGATTATCCCATCGCACTCCATTCTTCACTTGTGATGGAACATATGACCCTTCTACAATAGCCATCCAAGCGTGCATGCTATAGGACTGAATGAAATTAGTCATTCTATTCTTTCAGTAAGTATAATGCTCTCTATTGAACATAGGAGGCCTGTGACTAACATGCCTACAGGAAGAATGTAAGCTTGAGCCCTTCCACTAGATTCTCCTTTGTACGCCTTGTTATTTGTCTCAAAGATCATGAAATCTGTGAAATGAGAATGGCTTTGATACCACTTGTTGGTCCCTATGCATACACTCACTAAGTCAGAGTGGGGGTGAATGACTCACTCACAAACTTATAAAACTTTTTCACGATAATAACTTTCTTCGGTGAGTAAGGTCAGCTGGCTGAGTAAAATAATTGGAAAATGTATTAAGTAAAGAACACAGAGATTTTATACTGGTTCAGCAACCTATGCTTACATCTAGTCCCGAGAGAGTGTCTCAGCTTTAATCCACTAATCTCAACTCCTTTACCCTAGGCGGAGAAGCCTTTCACAAATTACCTAGTTACAGTAAGTACCCTCCAAACTACAATTGCTCACCCGCTGACTAGAATAGCCTCTTCTATCAGCAACTTACAAAGAGTCTAAGCAAGAGCTGGACTCAACTTATTAAAATGTTGATCCAGTTAAAAATGATCTAATATTACAACTGATTGATCTAATCTATTCTCTCTTGTTCTAAACAGATTCTAGCTGATTTGTGCTTTCTTGCTTGAACTCCTTTAAAGCTTATAAATTGGTAGAGTCTTTACTTCTAGGAAATTCAAGTGTAATCACCAAGTTCTAATGCTTGCCTTATTGTTCCTTTTATAGTTTGATTGAGAAAGTACCCGTTGAACTTATCTTGGAATCTTCTAAAATTGACAGCTCAATAATTTGCCAGTTGCTTCTTCAAATCGATCCGTTAAGAGATAGAATTGCACCGTTGTGAAATACATTTCAATCTGTTAGATTGAAATTTGATCTCCAATTTGAATTCTTTATCATTTGATGCTAGTCTTTCATTAGAGATAACTCGTGCTGACTTGCTACGTGTCTTCATCCCATTCCCTCTGGCATTCTGACATGTTGTAGAGTACGCAAAACAAGGTTGGTAGATCTGCAGAATTACCCAAAGTGGCATTTGAGTTGTTGCAGCTTTGCATTAGAAGACTTTGTAATTTTCTTCCTAATTTTGTGTCTTGTCAAGGCACTAATTCTTTTTGTCTTTATCTCATTAATATTCCAGCAAAAACCTTTTTACCTTAAAAGGTAAGGTCAGCAGCATTGACAGACTTAAAGTAACTCAGCTAAAAAGATAAAGCATAAAGCACACAGCTAAAACAAAATCTAAATATCAAGCGCTGAGTGAATATTACTAAGTCAGCGACTAGGTAGATACTCAGCCAAGAAACTACTCAGAGTTAAACTAAATAGGTAGGTCAGCAGAGACTTGAAATTCTACCCTTGAATTTGCTAACTCCCTTACAACCATAGACTATTCATTTTAACCTCATTATTGATTCAATTACCGCATTCTTAACTTAATTGTTATGATCAAAACTTAAGCAGAACTGAGTCATCCACTGATTCGGTCCAAACTCGTGCTTGGTTCAATAATAGGGACCGACAAGAACATCCCAAATTCTTGCAAAATCTGCTATTCCATTGGTCATACTTGGAAGGGGTATCGTCGCAATAATTCCAAGTTTGATAGTGGGAAAAGGAAGGAACCTAATTCTAAAAGAGAAGGCCTTAAAGAGAAGCCCTAGGGTGAGAAAAGGTAGGATGAACCTATTAGGAATGATAGCGTTGATATAGCAAATAAATCTGTGGTGGAGCCTGTGGTGGTGACTTTAAATGAGGTCCCACAACAAATTCGGGAGGACATCACATCTATAGGTGCAGAGTTTACTACTCCTATGAAAACTATTGAGGGTGCTAAGGAAGTTGATCCAGTTAATGAATTGGTTCATATTGAGGAATCATCTTCGAGGGATAATGCTACGGAGGATGGTTCATTGGAGAAAGATGAAATGCCTAAGGATGTTAATGAAGTGCAAATTGAGGATTCTTTATAGAAAGGAAATAATATCGTTGTTGACATTGGTCCGGGTATTTTAGGGGCTGTTCATTCGCAATCGGTGCGTGTTAAGCAAGACCATTCTAGTCCTAAGTCTGCATCAATAGTTCATGCCTCAAAAAAGGGATGCCTTTGGGCTGATTATTCGGATGAAGAAAGTGATGTGCAGAATTCATAATTTCAATCTAAGGAAGAAGAATAGCAGGTTCAAACTGAGAAATGAAATAGGTTGAAACTAGGTTGGCGTGGAAGAGGTGGTGGCCCAGGGCAGACGGGAAAGACCTAAACTAGATGTGGCGCAGTTCAGCAAAATCCTCCTCGTAAACTTTAATGAAGATCCTTTACTGGAATTGTAGAGGTATCTTTAACCCCTCTATAAATTTTTTGGTTTAATATGTGTCGTTCTCAACATCCGGATTTCCTTTGCTTAGCTGAGCTTATGGTTTCTTTCTCTTCTCGGGATTGGAATTTCTTAGGTTTGTCTTTTTTTGGTAGTAATTTATGGCACTTCCTTCGTTTTGGGTTTTTTTTCCAGTAGTTCTTTTATTGTTAGTAATATGGTTTTTACTGACCAACTAGTTAGCATTGAGGTTAATATAGCTGGAAGTCAGCATGTTCTTTCTTTTGTTTATGGAAATAATTTGGCTAGTGGCCGTAGGAGACTATAGGCTGATTTGCATGTCCTTGGTTGACTATTGGTGATTTTAATGTTGTTTGTGGGGCTCTTGAAAAATCTAGTGGTAGGATTAATAACCAATCTTGTCGTGAGTTTAATGCTTTTGCAGATGAAGCTGATGTGTCGGATCTTCCTTTGGATTGGGCTGTGTATACTTAGTCTAATGGACAACAAGTGGTTGTCCTTGTGCGTATGTTTTTAAGGTCAAGGGGGGGTGAATGACCTCTTTTTACGAAATTTATAGACTTGCAAAAAGTCTGTGTAGCGTGTTTGAAATGATCCGGATATATTGGATCCGAATGATGCAAGTATGAATTAAAATGCACTTAAAGTAAAGACTGAGTAAGTAAATTCAAACACTGAGATTTATATTGGTTTGGCCCTGCTTACTCTAGTCCCCAGAGTTTCCTTCCTCCGAGCTTTGTCCACTAGTGAGATTCCTTTCAATGGGCGGGAATAAAGACTTTACAATTGTCTCCGGAAATCTCTTGTCTTCCTGATGTTGGATATACCACTAAAGACACCAATCTTTAGCTGGGTCCTTTTCTTTTCTTTAGCAGGATATACCACTTAAATTCTACCCAAATTCGAATTAGAAGAAGAAGAGGTCTTGAAGCGAGTAATGGAGGTTAAGAAAGTAAGAGAAGAACCATCCATGCTAGACCTTATAACAATCAGGAAGTGGATTAGGGAACCTGTGCATGACTACTCTAAGAGATGGTTGACAATTTTGGTAGCTATTAAGAGGAAACCTCATGAGAAGGAGCTAGCTAACTGATTCATCTTTAGGTGATCCCCTCACCTCTGTAAGATAACATTTATGGAATCTTATAAAACCATCACTGATAGTTACGAAGTAGCCATAAAAGAGGAAAAATGTTTTAAGAAAATGGAAGACAATGACCGATCAAAGATTAAAATAGACAAAGCTATAAATACCCTCACTACTTCAATATACACCATATTATGCTTGGGGGACAAGAAGAAGACACCTATCCAGGATGCTTTGAAAACTCTGGCCTAAATCACAAGAGAAACTATGGAAGACGTACCGACAGAGGAATAGTTGGAGGATTTGGATCGCGACCTAACTCATAACTTGATGAATGACCAAGAAGGCCCTCCACCTATGGAGGATGACAATGCAATAATATGTAATGAAAAAGATGTAGCCTTCCGGCTTCCTAATGAAAATGATAAAGATTTTTCTTACTTGTTTGATGTTTCGCCTGACTGCACCATGCATTCATCTGACCATATGCATAACATTTTTAGCATTCATGATACTTCATTGCATGACATTAATTTGGGAACTAAGGAAAATCCAAAAATGGTAACAATATCCAACGACTTAACCCCTATCAAAAAAAGAGAGATGATAAAAGTGCTTAGAAAACATGCTAACCCTTTCGCTTGGTCCTACGGGGTAGATCATGAAATCACTGAACAACGTATCCTGCCTGACCCCAAGTTCAAACCAATCAAATAAAAGTTGAGAAGATTGCATCCAAAATGGGCAGATAAGATCAAAGTTGAGGTTCCTAGGTTATTGGAGGCCAAGTTCATCGAAGTAATTAAATACCTGACGTGGTTACCCAACATTGTGCCAGTCCCCAAGAAAGACAGGAAAGTCATAATGTGTACCGATTTTTGTGACTTGAATAGGGCCTCCCCAAAAGATTATTTCCCATTACCTCATGCCGATGTACTAGTGGATAGTTCTGCTAGGGCTGTAATGTACTCATTCTTAGATGGGTTTTTCGGATACAACCAAATCTTAATGGACATCATCGACAAGGTCAAGACAGCCTTCATCACATAATAGGGGGTCTATCGTTATAAGGTAATGCCTTTTGGGTTGAAGAATGCTGGGGTGACTTATCAGTGATAGCTCTGTTGCATGACATGATCCACAAAGAGGTTAAGGTTTATGTGGATGATATGTTAGTAAAGTCAAACACCAGGGAAGAGCACCCTGAGGTTTTGGAAAAGTTCTTAACCAGGAGCGAGAAGTACAACCTGCATTTAAATCCGAAGAAGTGTGTATTAGGGGTAACTTCTGGGAAGCTTCTAGGCGATATTGTTAGTCAATGAGGGATCAAGGTTGACCCTAAAAAAGTTAAAGCCATTCAAGAAATGCCTATTCCTAAAACCGAAAGGGAAGTCAGGTCGTTTCTTAGATCACTTCAGTATGTGAGTCATTTTATCGCCAACCTAACAACAGTGTGTGAGCCGATCTTTAGGTTGTTGAGAAGGAAGAAACCAATGGAATGGAATGAGCAATGTAAAATAGCCTTTGATAAAATAAAGGCTTATCTTATGAACCCTCCAATTTTGAAACCTCCGATGCCCGATAAACCGCTAATCATCTATTTAGCCATAGAAGAGTCATCTGTAGGGGCAATGTTGGTCCAAGAGCAAGAGGATAAAAGTGAGCATGCCATCTACTATTTGAGTAAGAAATTTTTAGAATATCAGATGAAATACACGGTGGTGGAGTAGACATGTATAGCAATAGTTTGGTTAACCAAGAAGTTGAGGCATTACTTCCAATCCTACAAGATCCAAGTAGTTGCAAAAGTGGACCCAAAGAAGTACCTCTGTCAATCTGAGTTTGATATCGAGTATGTCATGAAGCGGGTCATTAAGGGGAGAGCAGTGGCTGAATTCTTGGCAAGTCAACCTATAGAGTCTGATTATATTGAAAATTTGGATTTCCCTGATGAGCAGGTAGTAGTAGTAAAGATAGGGAAGGCTGAATGGATAATGTATTTTGATGGGGCTATGAATTGAAAAGGCGCAGGTCTTGGAGTAATCATCATCACACCGCAAGGTGAAGTTATCCTTATGAGCAAATGATTGGAATGTCCAGTTACCAATAACAGGGCAGAATATAAAGCTTGTCTCTTTGGTCTTGATGCTCTTTTAAAAGTGGGGGCAAGGGAAATCAGGGTGATGGTAGATTTTGCGTTAGTGATAAAACATGTCGTGGGAGAATGGGAAATCAGAGAAGAGTCACTCAGGCCGTATGTGGAAGTAGTTTGGGATTTATCAGCATAGTTCAATCAATGCTTCTTCCAATATATACCAAGGGATGAGAATCAGTTGGTAGATTCCATGGCTACCCTAGCCTCGATGTAGGAAGGAGAAGAGTCTCAGCCCATCCGTCCGGTTTTAATAGAAATGACTCGTTCTCCATTTCATGAAAAGGTTCGAGTTATGATTATAAAGGAGCAAAAGGTCTATTGGTATGATGACATTAAAAGGATCCTGAAAGAAGGGAAGTGCCCCAAAGGGTCATCAGGTTCCGATCGCCTGTCTCTCAAAAGGTTAGCAATACAGTTCAGACTAGTCGATGAGGATCTCTTCAAAAGGACAACTGAAGGTTTATTGTTGATATGTCTAATAGAAGAAGAAGAAGAAGCAGAAAGAGTAATGACTCAGGTACATTCAGGGGATTACAGTTCGCATATGAATGGGGTGGCTTTAGCTAGAAAATTTCACAGAATGGGATAATTCTATACCATAATGAATGCCGACTGCGTTGACAAGGTTAGGAAATGTCATGAGTGTCAGATCCATGGGGATATACAACATTTACCTCCATATGAGCTTCACAACTTGTCTACTCCTTGGCCGTTCTTAGCGTGGGGGATAGGCATAATCGGTGAAATTCGGCCATTATTTACCAATGGGCACCGATTCATCATAGTCGTAGTTGATTATTTCTCAAAATGGGTGGAGGCCAATCCAACACCAATATCACTGCCAAGAAAATGGCCAAGTTCATAGAGAAGCATACCTTCACTCGGTATGGGGTTCCGCATCATATGGTATCCGATAATGGGGTTCAGTTTTAAGGGTCCAAAATAGAATTATTTGAGAAGTTCAATGTCGAGCATTATAGATCTTTCCATATAGGCCACAAGCTAATGGGGCAGTTGAGGCTACCAATAAGTCAATCAAGAGAATCTTGTCCAAAACAGTGGTACTTATAGGGACTAGGTTGATAAACTTCCATTCGTAGTTTAGGGGTACAGAACCAGTATAAGAACTCCCACCAATCACACGCCATTCTCCTTAGTATATGGAATGGAAGCTGCACTACTAGTAGAAACAGAAGTAAGATCTCTAAGGGTGGCACTCAAAGCTTAGTTAAAAGAATTAGATTGGGCAGGGGCCAGGTATGAATAGTTAAATACAATAGATGAAAAGTGACTCAAAGCACTTAACCACCTACAGATGTACCAGCAGTGCATGGCTCGAGCTTACAACAATAGAGTCAGGCACCCGAAGTAACCTCTTAAAGAGGTCAATCTGGTTCTCAAGCAGTTATGCCAGTTCAACACTGATGCTAGGGGCAAGTTTAGACCTAATTAGGAAGGACCATTCATGATAATGAAAGTCCTTGGCAAAGAAGGAATCAAGCTATGGACATGGATGGAAATGAGTTCGTGAATCCAGTAAATCAAGATATGCTCAAGCGTTATCATATCTAGGTTAAAAGAATTAAATCATAAAAAAGCAGCACAAAGAATAAAAGAAATAAAGAATAAATCACCTGGCGAGCAGTCCTCTACTGCTTAGGAAAAAATTAGGGTGCAGCCCGCTGATCGGTTTTCCGTAAATCGGTCAGGCAAAAATTTAGGAACTCCAACACAATAAAGCCCGCTAAGCTGAAAACCCAAACTCGAGAGAAAAATGTTAGTTGCCTTTTGGAAAATCTATAAAAGACCAGTAGGCAGTAGGGGTTGACCATTGGAAATTGTTTTCATTGCCTATGTACTCAAATTAATCTCATCAATGAACATGTTATGATTTTGCTAAGAATCTTGGTCTTATGAATGCATGCATGTCTTTAGGTGAAATAATCGCTGGTATGTGAACATTAATTTTTCTCTACATATTATGCATCGTTGTTGTTTATTCCTTTCACATGTAATCCAACAGAACTAAAAAGTTCCAAAGAAATCAAGCATATGTAAATCTAGAAAAAAAGGTCTGTTGGATTGAAAACCTGAAAGGCAATCCAGGAAAAAGTTAAGAATAAAAAGAGAAAGAAGCGTGCGGGATTGAAAACCTAGAAGGGAGGTCTCGGCAAAAATTAAGGCAAAAAAGTAAAGAAAAAGTTTGCTAGGTTAAAAACCTGAAAGGGCGGTCTAGGCAAAAGTTAAACCTAAAAAGAAAAGTCCACTAGACTGAGCCGTCAAGAACAGTTTAGGGAAAAATTAGGAAAAAAAAGAAAGAAAAATAAACATTCAATAGGTCACCTCGCATCAAATGGCCTATGCAAAAGTTAGAACATCACTCGGTCCCCTCACTATGAAATCACTGGATAAAATACAGGTTCGTAAAGTGACACTACTCAATACTCTCATTTTAAGGATAGTCAACATGCATAAAAGTCAAAGGTTAAAAGTACCAATCCAAAGTTTACAATCAAAACAAGCCACACATCACCCGAAAGTACCAACAGTTCAGAAAGTAATCATAACCTAAGCTACCGGGGGATCCTATCCCTGATGACCCTCCTGAGTCTAGTCCTGAGTATCCGCCAGCAGATAATCCACATCTATGGTCATGTGATCCTCAGCCTCATCAGTATCAGCAGCTGGCTGAGTAGGAGCCCTGTGGCAGCCCCAGTAGCATCAGCACCCTCAACAGACTGATCTTCGCCCCTCTGAGTCACCCGATATACAGAAAGATCATCCTCAGACTCATCATCAGAAGGAATCGGTGCCTGCCTATACTTAGTCATCCTAGCAAGTTTTCCCCTCAACATCTCAATCTCGGCCCTTGCCCAAGTGTAGGGCTGTAAATGAATAGAGCCGAGCACGGACACTAATTGTTCAAGCTCTGTTCATTTAAATTTTAATGAACATGAATCAAACTTGAGCTTGGTCAAATTGACCCTGAGCCGAGCTTGAGCTTGGTCAAATCGAGCTTGAGCCGAGCTTCAAGCCTATCTCGAGCTTTGTTTATATTGACAGCTCAACTTATAAAAAAGATAGAATCCGTAAGATGAAGAATCAGAGATGAAGGATATAAACACCACAAATGATTTTCACTGTATTAAGAAGAGGAAGAGGAGGATTATTGTATTGCCGGCTGCATTTTTTCAGTGGAAAATGAGATTAGAGTTTTAATGAGCATATTGAGATTGATGAATATATATACAGTAGGGATTGGATTGGATCCGAATTGTCTTTGTTAGGCTTTATATCCATCTTTTCTCTTTTTTTATCTATATTTTATATATCACTTTATACATATTTTTCCTTTACTCTTTATCTTATATTTTTATATTTTTCTTTGTACATTTTTATATCCATTTTACACATATACTATTTTATATTTATTCATAATGTATCTAATTCATAAATATAATGTATAAACTTTTCAAATGTGTTAACAAGCCTGTTAACAAGCCAGTTGGCGAACTAGTTCATGAGCCTCTTATCGAGCATGTTCATGAGCTTTCGAGCCGAGTATCCCCTTGTTCAAGCTTGGTTCGTTTACGATAACGAGCTCAAAATTTTATTCACAAACAAGCTCATTTATTAACAAACCGAGCTCGAACGAGCTTTGACCAAGCTGAGTGCCTAGTAGTTCACAAGTAGTTCGGTTAGTTTATAGCCCTACCAGAGCGGTATCATCCTTAGCCTGGTTAGCCTTAGTGGTAGCTGTCCGCAGTTGCTCCTCCAAGAACCGGACCCTCTCCTCCAAAGCATCTAAGTCCTGGGTGGACTTGTTGTGCTCTATGGCCAGCAGGATCTGCAATGGAAATCATAAGATCAGTACACATATATAAATGTCATAGCATGTATGCATAGTTTGTTAAATTTTTTAGGGAAAAGAACTTACCGAAGCTAGTGCATCCTGGGCCAATAGCAGATCCCGCACTGAAAAGTAGCCCCTTGCAATCCTCTTAGCCTCAGAGATAGTCACCTAAAAGGGAAAGGTCACATCAAGATGGGACATTCTAAGCAATCACAGTAATGAATAAAGATTAAGGCCAGAAATTCCTTACATGAGTAGAGCTAGAAGGAGTGAAAACAACAGGATGGACCGACTCCTCAAGCTCCTTGACAACTTGCTTCTCCAAATGATCGAGGAGTTAAAAGAAAGTATTTAACTCAGCTCAGAGAATGCCCTCCCTCACAGATCTAGAAGCTCAAGACCGCTTTGCCAGAGGCTCAGGGGAAACAGTAGCAGTAGCGGCAGATCTCTTCCGAGTGGAAGTGGGAGGCTGTAGTAACAAATAATAAAATTCAGAATCATAGTCAATTTTAAAAAGTAGTAAAAGTATTCACAAAGGCTAACTTAGAGGCATACTTGAGAAGAAGGGGTAGCAAACCTGGCCAAGCCCCCGTGCTCTGAACTATGGATGGACCCCTAGAATCACCCCTCCTCGTCGTCATCATCATCGTTATCCTCGCCATCACTCTAGTGAAACTCAAGAGGGACATCCTCATGGTGGATCCTCCCACAGGGAGGAAGAAGAGAACAATCTGCAAACTCAGCATAAGAGCCCTCTATAGACAGCACGTGAGCCCCCTCGCCCAATAAGTACAGTCCCTGGCCAATCCCCAGCATGAGATAAGGCTAGAAGATGCCCGCCAGGATTAGGGGAGGGATCAATCTCTCCACCATGGCACTGGTCCTCCACCCTCAGACCCGCTCACCAAAATACCACTCGAAGGAAAGTGGTGATTCCAGGACAAAGTGGCCGCATCCTCTTGATAGGCCTATGGGTGGCTAATATCTCCTATAGGTATTAGATAACCTGTATAGAATGATTGCACTATGAGTATCGCAACCTCGTAAATACAGTTTTGACTAATGGTTTGTTGAAATGTAAAATGCAGGTTTAGTAGGGAAGAAGTTTACTCGTTCTAAACGCAGTTGGCGTAGGAACTCCCTATACTATGCAATAGTTCAAGGCTGGCCCTGCTAAAGACCCATCCATCTGGATATAATAAGTAGCTTCTCGGGTTGTATGGGTAAACCTGACGTGATGATAAATCGGTGGTCAAAGGCCTAAATCTGCAAAATAAATAAGGGTCAATCACATCACAATCTAAGCGAAAGGTGAAAGCGTAGAAGATCAGTTGGAATTTACCAGTAGTATCAGGTGGCAGATCTTGAGCTTAGACTGCTCACCCCAAACACCGACATCCAGCCCATAGTATAACTGTGCCAGAATGGCCCTAAACCAGTTCTTGCAGGGCACAACCGTAAGGTTCTCCATAGCAGAGAGCAAGGCATAGATGAGGTTGCTTGAGTAGACCGACAAAAATACGGTGGTAAGAAATGTCAACAGAAAAGATCGGGCATATTGGTCTCTCCTAATAGCCACAATAGGACTCGGCTACCTGATCCAATAAGCATGCAGGTCCCCGTACTAGAGCTTGTTCATCCCGCCCAAACGAAGCCCAAGTAGTCTGGCAATGTAGGCCTTCACCTCAGGCCAAGAATGCCACCTATCAGCGTAAACATCAAAGTGGACAATGTCACCGCTCCACTCTAAGCCATTCGTAGCACACACATTCAAGGGAGTAAAGGTAACCTCCCCAATAGGCAAGTGAAAAGTATAGGTCGTCTTCGACCACCTCTCTATCAGAGCTAAAACGGCACCCGGGGCCAACGTCTTAGGGGCCTGAGGGATGGCCCTGATAATGTCACTGAAGCCAAAGGAGTCAATTTAGTAACTTTTAATCCCCCGTAGCACGAATCTTATCGTACCATTTCTTGTAGAAACCCAGGGCTCCTACAGTCTAGTATTGAAATTGTAAAGACAGAATTATAGTTTAATAGGGTTAAAATATAGTAGATAAGTCTGAAATTAGAAAAGAATTGCAGAAATTAAAGTAGCCAACATTCTATCCCAAAGGACAGGACCTATATGGGTCTGTAAGTGGAGCCCGTATCATAAATGGGACCCGTACGGGTCCCTTGCGAGTAGTCCCTCTGTGAAAAATCTCCCCAAAAATTCAAATTCACCCAAAGCTCATCCAAAACTATCCTAAAAGCATCATGGGCTAAGGTTACATGGATCAGGCTCTATTCCAAGGTCTAAAACACCCTAATTCATGCAAAAATCCGAGAAATTACCTGGAGTTTTGAAGTGTGGGTCTCAAGAGAAGGGATCAATGGCACTTCAGAGATAGGAGAGAGCCCCAGAAATGAATCTCCTTCACGAAGCGCATACCCAATGGAAATCGGGCATTCTCGAAGTCCCGAATTGCCCACCAGGGGTAAGTCCTCAAGTCTAAGGGAAAAGCGGCCGGCCTGTGGGATCTTCTTATGCATCTTTAGTTGATTTTAAGAGAAAAATTCCCGGAGTTGCAAAAAATATGAGGGGACTGATCAGACTGTTGAACTCCCCGTCGGGGACCCATATAGATCCCACCCTACCTGTATGGGTCTTGATGTTTGACCAACCTACCCATATAGATCCTAGCCCACCCATATGGGCCCTCTCTTGCCATCCAGGGATAGACTTTCAAACCAGTGTTTCACAAAACACCAGAAAGTCCTCCAGTCTAAGCTCGGGGCCAACCCCGCTCTTCTTCACTCCTATATTTTAGTTATATTCGGGACAAGTCCCTATGCTTACCTTGATCCTTGATTGAAGGGACAAATATAATTTTGTTTTTAGAAAAGACAATCAAGAATCAAGGTAAGCCATTTTTGAATTAAGCACTAATCAGGAAAAGTTTTGTGTACAAGACCATCCTAGCACATGAGTTCTTCCCCCGCAAATGAATCCTACCAGAAATGACTTCCCCATCAGAAGAAGTTTTACCAAAAGATATCACTTTACTCCTCAGCAGTGGAATCAATCAATCCATAGGCCTTCCCCCCACTACCCAACAGTGGAATTCGTAAATCAAGGGGCATCCCCCCATCCTCCAGCAAAGGAATCAGATCCTAGGGGCATCCTCCATTTCTCAGTAACAGAATCATTAGGCCCTAAGGGTACCCACCCTAAGAGCATTCCCCAACAGTAAAACAAGTAGCAATCGGACCAAGCCTAACATTTCTCGCACATAGTTATTCAAATTTTTCAGTAGGAGAGTCATCCACCTTAGGAAAGGGATGCACCAGCCAGGAGAGTCGATCCGCCTTAAGAAAGGGATACACTAGCCAGGAGAGTCATCTGCCTTAGAAAAGGGAGACATTAGCTAGGAAAGTCGATCCGCCTTAGGAAAGGGATACACTATCAGCCAGGAAAGTCTATCTGCCTTAAGAATGGGATACACACACCTTCCCTAGTTAAGTCACTAGGGATATGCAGTAGCGAAAGGAAATTCATTCGTCTCAGGAAAGGGATATGCACAGTAACAAAAGGAAAGTCATCCGCCTCAAGAAAGGGATATGCATCAGCAAAGGAAAGTCATCCACCTCAAGATAAGGATACACATCAGCAAAGGAAAGAAGTTCGCCTCAAGAAAGGAACTCGCCCATATCATCACCACAGGTATAATTTCTAAACCCTCGCTCACATCATGAGATCATATAGATCCGTATCTCTAGTGATCCCATGAGGGGCAGTCTGTGAGCACTGGATTTTAACAATCCTTTTTATGAAATGGTGATGAGAGCTATATGATACAATGTCTTTCATGTGTTATCCATCTGAGGTGTTCATACTACTGTAGAGTTAAGTTTGGCCGAAGTTCGGAGACCTAGTCTGCCCTTAGGTACCCATACGGCTTCTGTCTAGTGGTACAGATCCACTGACAGACCCATACGGGGATTACCTTCCATGCGTATGGAGGGGACCCATACGGGGTCCCCTAGAACTTGTATGAGTAGGGTCTCACCTGTATGGGTCCCCTGATTCCCTAATCAGCCTATTTCATAAGTAATCTTTTGCCATTTTCCGGAAAAGGCAGGTCTTGAATTCTGATTAATACATTCAGATCTAACTTTCACCCTATAAATAGGGCCTTTTCCCTTCATTTCATGACACATTCAGATTAGAAGAAAAAACTATAGAAAAATTATAGTAAAATTTCTAGAAATTTCTATAGGTATAGAAAAGGTATAGTGAGTGTATAGGAGGTATAAAATAGGGAGAAAACCCATTCTTTTAGGTTTTATCCACATTTTATTCATCCCTTACTTTCATTCATTAGGATTTAAGGGAGGTTCTGTCCATACAAATACTCACCTAAACAATCCCATTCCACTATCAGCTTTGGCCAGACTCTCTTAATAGTAAAGGGATCACCTCAAAGTGGATTCACGCTGCAAAGATAACTCTTCTAAGTTTCAAAGAGACTCATATTTCAGTTATTTCATTATTTTTATTTTTTGCCTCTCCTATTATATTTGTTCTTTCATTTCTTGTTTTGGGTCTGGTCCTAACCCGTATGAGCCTTGTTGGCACCTTGTATCATCTAGATATTAGATCGGTGCGCCATACTCATACGGAGGGAAATCCCTTTTTATTTCATTTTTCTACCACTAATCCGTTAATCTGTAAACTAAACCCATACGGGTGCACCGTACCCGTACCGGTCCTCCCCGATAGCCGTATGGATCTCACCCACCCGTATAGGTACTAGCCCTAGGCAGAACCTAGGACTCATTTTAATTCGGTTAAAAATCAATCCAACTCACCATTTTCCATACGATCATTTTCCCAAATAATACGGTAAATCAACCCACTAAAGTTAAAATGTGTTTTCACAACAAAAGATGCTGAAGACCTATTATTTCCATTGGATCCTAGAAGCCGCCCGAGCACTATCGATCGTAAAACTGTCACGCTAACATAATCACATTTTTCCCAATCAAATGCTAACTTATGATGTGCTATAAACTGTGCTAATCTTTGTGGATGCATGGGAAATTATTTTTATTTTGTTTTATAACTTAGAATAAATGTATAGGTTCTCTAGCAATCCCCCCTTTTTCCCGCGATAGTAATTTTTATTCCCCTATTTATTGCTCATGCTTTATTGCAATACGTAAATGCATGTAATGAGTGTGAAAGAGTGTAGAAATAAGATTTTTGTAAGAGCGTAGAAATAGGATTTTTGTGAGAATTCCCTAAATGATGAAAACGAAAATGGTTTTGCATGGTGAATGTAATTTTGAATCAACTAAATGAGAAATAAGTGACTCATCCAATACCTGAATCTCTGATCCAATAGGTATGAGTCTCCTGCCTAAAGGGAACTGTACCAAAACTCTTTCCCAAGCAGACAACTTAGGTGGCGACTCTATCACTTGTATCAAGATTTGGGTCTCGATTCTTTTATTCCTTATAATAGGCTTATTGCGCAAACTTTAACTAAAAATGTTTTATCACACCTAAATCCAACCAACCCGTAGTGGGCCCCACCTCTTACATAGGTGCCAAGGGAGACCCACACGTCATTGATACCTCACACCATGATTCTTCTTCTTTAGACACCAAGCATATATTCTTTTTCTCATTTTTGATATTGATAGAATATATGTTTGTTTACTCTAGGTGTATAAAGAATAAGTTGATTTGACTTACTATCAATGATTGAGCAGCCCCAGGAGTCAATGGTGACTTTTCTCCCTTTATCATAGAGTTGTGCAATACTGAGTAGGTTAAACTTTAGTCCATCAACTAGTAAAACATCTTCTATCTTTAATTCAGATCTAATGGTTCCATGCCCAATGATATGTCCCTTTTGATTGTCTCCAAAGCTTACTTTTCCACCTCTTTTCTAGATTAAAGTGATGAAGGCTTTCTCATCACCAGTCATGTTCCTTGAGCATCCATTATCAATGTATCATGTTTATTGATCTTCTATGGATCTAAGGCATACCTGCAAAATAGATCAAGTGGGTTTAGGTACCCACTTAGATTTGGATAATTATCATACTAAGGATAATTATCATAATAACCATTTTTCAATCTACACAGTTTAGTCATATGGTTATTTCCTCCACAAAACCTGCACCCAGCAACTGGTTTGTTCTGCTTAAGCATTACCTCAATCTTTTGAAGATCCTTCTTCCCATAGTCTCTGGAATACCTTGCTTTGCCTAGATCCAAACTGGATTGTTGGTTTGGATTTGGTGGTTGGCTAGAGGAGCAACTTCTACTCTGTATTTTTTCTTTACTTGATAGGTTGATCATCATAGACCACTATAGCCTTTCCCTTTTGAGCAGCTGTGTATCTCTGAGTTTGAGTTCTTTGTCCTAGTAGAGCATTGTGTTTTTTTAACTTGAGGCTACTTCTAGAACTTCTTTTGCCTTGGAAGTTTCAAATTCCTTCCGGAAGCTGGATTTGAATTCTTTCTTTGATTTGAAGATTCTAGTTTCCTTCTGGAAGCCTCCTTCATCAGAGCTAGTTCCCTATCTAGTACAGTTACATTGGCACTTAATATTTGCACTTGATTTCTGAGGAAGTTTTCTTTAATAATATCTACGTGCTTTGTGGCTCTTATCTAGTTGACATCTTTTTCCATTGCTTTAGCATCTTCAGCAAGTTTCATTACTTGTCTTTGAAGGGATTTGATAGCTTTTAGGTTTTTCCTCACATTTTTTTTATCACAATACCCAAAGCTCTAGCAAGATCATGGTTAGATACAGAATTAGAGTGGGAGTTTACCTTAGTGTTGGCAGTTTCAGACTCTGATTCTTCAATTTGCTCAATAACTTGCTTGGGGGTTTCTTTCCAGACTATTCTGTCTCCAGATCAGACAATTTAAAATGCACAGTTAGTAGTCTCTTCTTCTTCTATGGAAGATAAAGCACTACTTTCCTCGTTGTTGCTCCATATGGCCACCATTGCCTTCTACTTGTATCTTTTAACCTTTTTGAGTTTAGGACACTTTGATTTAAAATGTCCTTTCTCTCCGCACTAAAAGCAGGCCATTTCTTTCTCTGGATCCTTCTTTTCTTCTAATGCTTTACTGAGCTTGTCTTTTTTTAAGGAACTTTCCTTCCTTCTTCTAAAATGAAATTTTCTAGAGCTTTGCCTCAGAAATCTGTTGAACGGTTTGGCTAGTATAGCCATTTGTTCTTTGTTGTAGTGAGATTCTTTTGGATGCTTTCCTGTTCCAAAGGATGCTGATCCGGATGAGTCTGCCTTAAGAGCAATAGCTTTCTTCTTTTCCTCAGGCTTCTTCTCTTATTGGTTGTATCTCTCCAAGGATAGTTCTTGAGTTAAGGGATTACCAATGAGTTCATCATAACTGTAAAATTTTAAGTCATGAGCTTCCTCAATGGTAGTCTTTTTGTTATCCCATTCCTTGGTGAGACTTTGAAGGATTTTCTTTACCATCTCCTCCTTTATGATCTCTTTTTCGAGCCTCTTCATTTCATTCACTAAATTGATGTATCTAGTATTCATGCTACTGATGGATTCTTTAGGCTCCATTTTGAAGGTTTTAAGTTTCTGTTGTAAGAGATCTTCCTTGACTTTATTAGTTCCTTCATAGGTCACTTCAAATTTCTGTCATATCTCTTGTGCAATTTCACATCTTGATATCCTGTTAAATTCTGCTGCACTAAGAGCACAATAAAGCATGTTAACAACATTTGCGTTTTCACGTAATTTTTTATAATCGTTCTCATCCCATTGATTAGAGGGTTTCCTAGTGGTGACACCCTTAACTTCTTGAGTGGGAATATATGGGTCAACTTTAATGGCTATCTAGGCTAGCATGCTTTAGGCTTGAATGAAGTTATTCATCCAATTTTTCCAAAACGTGTAGTGTTCACCTATGAAGAGTGGTAGATGGGTAATGAACATACCCTCTGGAAGAAGCTATGAGCTATTAAAATTCATTTTGATTCTTGGATCAAAATTGGACCTTATTCTTGAGATTGTTAGATCTTTAGCTGTGAGCACTTACTCTGATACCACTTGTTGGTCCCTGTGTGTATGTATTTAAGGTCAGAGGGGGGGGGGGTGAATGACCTCTTTTCTTGGAATTTATGGACTTGCAAAAAGTCTATGTAGCGTATTTGAAATGATCCAGATATATTGGATCTGGATGATGCAAGTATGAATTAAAATGCACTTAAAGTAAAGACTGAGTAAGTAAATTCAAACACTGAGATTTATACTAGTTCGACCCTGCCTACTCTAGTCCCTGGAGTTTCCTTCCTCCGAGCTTTGTCCACTAGTGAGATTCCTTTCAATAAGAAGGAATTAAGCCTTTATAATTGTCTCAGGAAATCTCTTCTCTTTCGGATGTAGGATATACCACTAAAGACACCAATCTTTAGCCGAGTCCTTTTCTTTATCAGGATATACCACTTCAATTCTACCAAAGTTTTAGCCGAGTCCCATAGGGATATACCACTTAAACTTTCCTAGTTTTAGCTAAGTCCCAATCTTAATACTCACCCTAGTATAAGATTCTACACTTTTTTTATCGAATGGTTTTGTTTTTTAATTCTTCAAGTTTATAACTCACTTCAGATTAGAGTGTTTAGTTCTTGAAGAGATTTTTGTTCACTGATTGAATTAGTTTGAGATCTTAATGTAATAGCTTCTTCTAAAAATTAACCAGCCTCTTCTCTATATATGAAGCTTCCCTTTATAGGCTTTGATCATAAATGTAGCCATTGAGTACCGTTTCGGTTGATCTTAAATCTTCACTATTGATAAGGTATGAGGTGGCACTTTTGGAGCCATTGATTAATCTATTAGACACATTTTTGACCCATTTGATTTGTTGGGATTGATGCAAAAAGGTGTTAGTACTCATTTTTTTTGGCTTTTTATGCATTACTAAATTCTAGGCACACTTTGTCAGATGAGTGAGCTCAACACACTAGACTATTGGTCTAGGTTAAAATAGTAGTCGCCTTTTTTTCTTTCTAAGTCAAAACTTTTGTCCTTTTATGAAATGCATACAAGCTATCACTTTTTCATTCTCCAAGGTAAAAAGGTACTTTAACTTCAGACCAATATGGAGGGAAAAGGTAATTTTGAACTTTTCCCTTTTGTCTTGAAAGTAGAATCTTCCGGATGTCTTTAGACTATAACGTATTCGAATGATCTTCAATCAGTCTGTCTCCGAATGTTGTTTTTAAGGGGTTAGAAGTTTTTTCCTTTCCAAACTTTAATCAGATGCTTTTATACGGACTTAAAGATTTGTTGTCTTCAATTTGTATCCGAATGCACTTCTTGGACTTAGAGGTTTTGTTTGCTTCAAACTTAATCCGGATTGTTCTTGATATGATTCTTCTGGATCATTGTTTCCTAACAAAAAGGAATGGATAATTTACAATGCAGATTGAATCGGGCTATGGTCAATGCTATTTTTAAATCAATGGACTCGTGTTGAATGCCTTGCTCTTTTGAGGCATCATTTGGATCATAATCAGTTGATTGTCGATTTCTCTTTTGGTTTTTCGAGGAGATCTAGATTTCTTTTCCAATCTATGTGGCTTACTCACCCGGATTTTTTGACTTTATGGTCATAAATTGGGTAGACTGCCTAACTCTTCCGCCTATGCATGCTTTTTCTCATAAATTGTGCCACCTTTGACAACAACTTCAGGTTTGGAACTCTAAAGTTTTAGGAACCTATCTCAAATAATTATGGCCTGCCAAAGGGAGCTACTAGATGTGCAATCTAATAGAGGTGAGCACAGGTTAAATGATTATTTATTGACACGGGAAATAAAAGCTCATTCCAATTTGGATAGAGTTCTTAAGCAAGAGGAGATTTTTCTCAGGGATAAAAGTTTCACTGCTTGGCTTATGGATACCGATCGTAACACAAAATTTTTTCATAGAAAATCAACCATGCGAAGGTCTACTACGGGTATTAATTCTCTAAGGATTAATGATAGCCTAACCACTAATGCTGAGGCTATCTTTACTCACGTTAGTGACTTTTATAAAATGTTGTTCAAAAATTCAGATATGATTTTGCCACAAATTGATAGGGTTAGGGAAGTTATTCCTCAACTTATCACTTCAGAGGATAATTTTGCCTTAACTATGTGACCTACTGAGGAGGATATTCGGGGTGTGGTCTTTGACAGGAAAGGAGATAGCTCTCCGGGTCCAGATGGTTTTACCATAAAATTTTATCAAGCTTTGTGGAGTGTTATTAGAAAGGATATTTGTAAATGTGTGTGGTGGTTCTTTGATAAGGGACGATTGACCACGGGCTTCAACTCTAGCGTTATGGTTCTTATTTCGAAGGTTGAGGGAGATGATTGTATTGAGAGTTTCAGGCTAATTGCGTGTTTGAAGTTTATATTTAAAGTGATCACTAAGATTCTTGCTAACCGATTGGGGGAGCTTGCTTCTCATATCATTTCACAACAACAGTTTGGCTTCATTAGGGGGAGGAAAATTACGGATGCTATCGCATTGGCCTTTGAGGGGATTAACGTACTAGATAAGAGAGAGTTCGATGGATGTATAGCTCTTAAGATTAATATTCGCAAGGCTTTTGACACTATGGATCGGTGTTTTCTACTTGGTTACATGGAATCTTTCGGTTTCTTGATTACTTTTCGAGATTGGATTAGAGAAATTCTTTCAACGTGTGGCTTTTGATTGCCATTAATGGTCAACTCTTGGAGTATTTTTCTTATTCGAGGGGAGTTCGTCAAGGTGATCCTCCTTCTCCCTTATTATTCTTTATTGTCGAAGAGTATATTAGTAGATCGATTTTGAGAATGGTGTCAGATGGTTCTTTCCAACCCATGGGGTATTCGGTTGGCACTTCCTTCCCTTCCCATATCCTTTATGCCGATGACCTGGTCATTTTTGGCGAAGAACCTCGGAAGAATTTGAATGCGATTAAAAGGCTTTTTGAGGACTATGCTACTTTATCGGGACAAGTGGTGAATTAGAGCAAATGTTCAATTTTTTCGGCAGTGGTGTGCCTCTTAGCCGTGCTACAAGTATTTCTACTAGTTTTGGTCTTCATCGGCTTCTGGTGCCTTTTGATTATTTAGGTGTTCCCCTATTTTGCGGTGTTCCGAAGAAAAGGAATCTCAAGTTAGTCGCGGATAAGATCCTTGGGGAATTTGCAGGATGGAAAGGATCCTCTTTATCTATGGCGGGTCATGTTTGTCTTGTGAATTCAGTTATTCAAAGTTTGTGTATCCATTCTTTTTCCATTTACCGTTGGCCTTCTAATTTATTTAAGGAGATGGAAAGAGTGATTCGTAATTTTATTTGGAACGGGTCGATAACACAAAAGAAGCTTGTGATGGTGCCATGGAATTTATATTGCAAGCCGACTTCCAAAGGGGGGTTAGGCGTAAAGAATTTAAGGCTCTTAAATAAGGCTTTACTATGTAAGCTAAATTTTGAGCTCTTGAATGGTAATTTCTTTGTTATGTCCATTATAAAGAAACGATTACTTCACCCTTCAGGTAGTGTTTGGGGGCTGCCCATTTGATAATCGATTTGTAGTTCATTGAAATCAAGTTTTGGCTACGTGAGAGATAGCACTACTTGGCTTATTTCAAATGGGAGGAGAGTTAGTTTCTGGTTTGATAATTGGGTAGGCGTTAATCTTGCAACTTGGGTTGATGTACCGCAGGGGCAGCCCCACAGTGGAATTGTAGCGGATTATTATAATGGCAAGGAGTGTTAGCTCCCAGACAATGTTCGACCAGAAATTCAAAACGAGATTAGGGGTACTCAACGACTTCTCTCTAATTTGAATATTTGTGTTTGGAAGCCTTCGGTTGATGGTATTATTATGTGTAAGGGATTTTATATTTCCTTACTTGGGAACTTACATGACGAACCACTACATCCTTTTATTTGGAGGGACTTTTTACCACCCTCGAGGTCGACTCTTTGTTGGAGAATGCTTATGGGTTATCTGCCTATGGACGATAAGTTCAAGCAAAAGGAATTCACACGGTTTCATGTTGTTCTTTATGTGGGAAAGAGACTGAAACTATCGATCACTTGTTTTTCTCTTGTGATGCTACGGTTATTTTGTGGAATGATATTTCTGATTTTTTTGGTAAGACAATCCAGCATGAGGCGGGTATTAGAATGCTTCTTATTGATGCTAATTGTAGATGGTGTGATACTCAATTTTTTACAATGTGGAATGTAGCAATTCTCTCATGTTTTTGGGTGGTTTGGCATGTGTGCAACAAAGCTAGGTTTGAAGGGAGAGTCCAGTTGTTGGATATTGTCTCCTTATACTATTAAAGTCGATTAAGGAAGTTGAGTACTTTCGATTCGGGATAACGAAGAGGACAAATGATTTCATAATTCTAAAACAGCTTAGGTTTACCATTCTACATTCAAGACTTGAAAAAATTGTCCAAGTCAATCGGTGCACTCCGCCATTAGGGTATATGAAGGTTAATACCGATGGTTCATGTTAGAAAGGAAAGATTGCGTTAATTTCGAATGGAATTTTGCTAGAAAGGAGAGAATGAATTGATTTGGAATGAGATTTGTTAGTCATCAATTCACAATCAATATGGAAGATTTGAGGAAACAAATATGGAAGCCTCATTGAATTATCATTATTTCTTTTTAATGCCTTCCCTTATGTAATGGTTATTTACCTTGTATATGTCTTTGTATTCTACTATAAAAGCCAGTGTAAAGCTCTTGAAATAATACACCAAAAAATAAAAAGCAATTCCTCCATTTCTCTTGTCTCCATTTTTCTTATTTTTTCATTTCTGTAATTTAAAACATGGTATCCAAGCATATTTTGATCTTAGGACCATAAGGAGTGTTTATCATATACTAGGTGGAGGACTAGTAATTTCTAGCAAGAAAACAATAGCAATGGCAGCATAAGATCAACGGAAATCAAGCCAAGTCAGAAAAGGCAACGACGGCCTAGGAAACTTTCATAAACTAAAAAGTTTTTCATGGATTTTTGATTATGGTGTCACAGACACTACGACTTTTTATTTCAATGATATCAAAGTTCAAACCAAGCCCTAAAAAACACATGTTATGGTGGCAAATGGAGAAATAATACCTGTAAATGGTGCTCGGTCAATTGATATATCACCAACTTTGAAATTATCAAATAGTCTCTATGTCCCGTCATTATCATATAAATTGTTATCCATTAGTCATGTCATAAAGGATCTCAATTGAATAGTACTAATGGAACCAACTTTTCTCTGTACTGCAGGATATCAGGAAGAGAAAAATTATTGGACGTGGCACAGAATGCCAAGGATTGTGCTATGTGGATGAAGTTGCCCAGCACAATACTGTTATGCTTGCCCATGCAACTACAGATAAGGAAGCTTGGATTTGGCATGGGAGATTGGGGCATCCATCCACGGGTGTGAGCGGATGACATTTCAGACGGCTGCAAAGTGGGCCGGAGGACCGACCTCTTAAAAATAAATAAGTGTGATAGAAAATGGTTTTGTATATTTTAATGCCCAAAAGATACGAGATCAAAATCCTGTATTTAAGAGAGAGTCGCCACCCGGTTCAGCTCGACAGGGAAATTTGGGTACGATTTTCCCACCAGGCGGTAGACCATACCTTAAAGAGAGATTCCGAGTTCGGATGATGCTATCTATTCTACATTGGCCACTTTAAAAGTATCATTCTTTCTTATTCAGTTTTAATTCACCCCATTTACCGTTTTAAATCTAAGTTTTGTGCTTGCACATTTTAGCAAGCATTCAAAAGCGATAAATTATTATAGTCTTCAACAAATAAAAATGCGGAAATTAAAATAATAATTACAATGCTTTCCAAATCCTATACATTTGTCTAAACAAGAAATTAAATACTTGAAGGCCTAACAAACATCTATCCTAAATCTACCTGCATAGAGAAGTTAGCACAAATGCGGCACGTATGCGATATATATCACATATAGCATGCATAGTTAGTAGACAAACAAGACTCTAGTTAGCGTGATCATGGCATAAATTATGGAACCCGGTTGGATGGTGAAAAATAGTTCTTAAACAGCGTTTGTGGAAAATCTCATTTTTCATTTAGACTCGATCGTTATTTTAACCAGTTTATTACTGAAAATACCATATCTTATGGGGTGAGGACTATTTTCGGGGTAATCTGAGTTACTCGTCGTTGCATTGTTCATCCTAACTTCAGAATTTAAACTAGGTCAGAATAAAAAGAAAATAAATTTGCTGTCCAGAATGTCATACCGTCGGCGGTATGAGTGAAGCCATCGGCGACATCATTTATGCCGCTGGCGATTTCACTTACACCTGCTTAGAGACTGACATTTTGAGTACTATAAAGAAAGGATCCCATAAGAAAATAAGGCCGTTGGTGATAAAAGGAGCCTCTGGCAGTATCATTGATGTCGCTGGTGATATGAATGATACGGCCGGCGGCTTCATCTGTCACCGGCGGTTTTAGTTTCTAGCAGCAGCAGTTAACGGTAAAAAATGACCGAAAACCCAAAACTAAGCACAAAACACCAAAGAATCACAACAAACAACAAGAATAAATGCCAAGGAGCTATGAGACTCAAGATTTTACCTCGGGGCCGTGAATCGACCTCTTCGTGATCCAAATGACACCTCTAGGGAGCTCAAAATGATGATTTGGGTAGTGAACTAAAGATTTAAGTCTCTAAATCCTATTAGATTGATTTTAAACCTAAGTTCTACTGATTTTAAGTTAATTTCTAAGAGAATCAACAAAGGAAAACCAAGAAAAGATGGAGTAATTCCTCTTTTCTTACCTTTTCTTCACCTTATCTCACTAAAAACCCACTTTATCTCACTAGAATTTCTCTCTAATTCAAGTTTAGAGTTGCTAATCCCTTCTTTCATCTGGAAATGACCTTAGCTAATATCCGAAAGAGCTGACTTTTCTCGATTATCCGGCGGGTATCGAGCAAAGGCATGGCAAAAAGTTGTCTGCCTGCAAAAGTCAGACCGCCGGCGGCATGGATGATACCGCTGGCTAGGGGTGTTCAAAAATCGAACCTAACCGAAATAACTGACCGAATCGATGAATTTCGATTTTCGATTCGGTTTTTCGGTTTAAATGGTTTGGCTTCGGTTCTTTATTTTATATATTTTCGGTGAATGCTGTTGGTTCGGTTTTAATCGATAAAAAACCGATATAACCGAACCGACCAATTAAATATAAAACTTTTAAAAGTATATTAATAATTATATAATGCAGCTTGATTATTCTTGATAATAATATTCTACTTTGGGAGATATGTATCATTAATCCTAATATTTTTAAAACACTTAATTAATTACAATTCAGGAATCAATCAAATTCCTAATAAACTACCCGCCAACCACCACTCCATTTCATCATCTGTTGCTAAGGTAAATTTATATATCAATTTGATCTCACAAATTTTCTATGTGCTGATGTATTATATATTATGAGAATTATAAATTATAGTTATGGTTGGTAATCTGTTTGTGCTTATTTTTTACACTTTTTTAATCTATGAATAGAAATTTGCTAATTGGCCGATAAAAAGAACAAAATCATAAACTACTTTTTATATTTCATATTTTTCTTGTGAATAAAGTTTATTCATTTGTACATTATAAATAAAATCGAAATAATTGATTGAACCAATTGAATTAAATTGGTCGGTTCGGTTCGGTTCATATTTTTAAAGCTTTTCGGTTTTTGGTGTGTTAACCGAACTGACCGATGAACCCTCCTACGGCCGGCGGTATCATTGAAGCTGCTGGTGGCCTCATGCTCTGCCAGGTCTAAAAAGAGAGGCATGGTCTAGCCTAAAAAGATGATTAGGGGTCAAATTTGACCTAAAACTGGTTTAAGCGGGATTTTGAATAATTTAGAGATATTTTGAATATTTTTAGGGTATTTAGGGCTAAATTAATTTTTGGGTGAAAATCATTGTTTCGAGCTCCCACCGGATGCATTATCGGACATGATGAACTAAATTTTTCCGAAAATAAAAATTCATAAAGAATTTTTTGTCGGGAATAAAAATTCAAAGAGAATTTTTATAACGAGGATTAAAATACGACTATAGATCATCATCGTCTAGCGAGAGGGACTGCAAAATTATGTGCTCACAGGCTGGCCCTTGGGAGATCACTGCTGCCATAGGTCAGTATGATCTCACGAAAAGAGCAAGGGTGTAAAAATCATACCTGAGGGTGGTGTGGTAGGTTTGAAGGATGATGGGTACACTGACTCCATCATGACCTTTTGTGATGCTTTGGCAGGTGAGAAGCTAAAGGATGATGGGTACACTGACTCCATCACAACCTTCTATGATGCTTTGGCGGGTGAGAACCCAAAGGATGATCGATACACTGACTCCATCATGACCTTCTGTGATTCTTTGGCGGGTGAGAACTCAAAGGATGAGGGGTACACTGACTCCATCACGACCTTCTATGATGCTTTGGCTGGTGAAAACCCAAAGGATGATGGGTACACTGACTCCATCCCGACCTTCTATGATGCTTTAGCGGGTGAGAACCTAAAGGATGATGGGTATACTAACTCCATCATGACCTCCTGTGATGCTTTGGCGGGTGAGAACCCAAATGATGATGATGATGTCCTTCTTGCCCTTACGTTTGTACCTGCAATAAGCGGTGAGTAAAATGAGATTAGATAATCTTTCAAACAAAGTTTTTACTGCTTGATCAATAGTAAAAACGTGCTAATTATAAATACAAGGGTCTGATAAGTCCTAGAGTGATGACGACTCGTGTCGGGACCCGAAGAATTGTTGAAAAGGCTTCTGAAATAGCTTTGGAAGGTTTGATGCTGCCAGTGGTTTGGTTGAAGCTGCAGGCGATATGAGGTGCCATATGCCATCTTTGACTGGTCAAAGAAATTCAAAAACTTCCCCTGGTGAGGGTGAAGCCGCTGGCGGTTTGAGTGATGTCATCGGCAACATGGATGATAACCCCGGGGGTATGGAGTGACAGTTTTAAATTTAATTAAATCCCTCGATTTCCACACGGGTGTTTAATACCAATTAAAACTCTTTTTTCCCCTATTCAAAATGGTAGATAATATATTTCTTTTCCTTCTTCTTCTCCCAACATCAACTTCTTCTCTTCTTCTTTGACTTCTAATGTTGAAGAAGGTTTTCAAACGTAAACCCACCGGTATGAAGTCTGATTATTTGCCCGATTCTCCTATCGAAGGGTTAAAAATTTTCTCGGTTCACGTGGCCTACAGTTTGAAGGATTTTGATATCATGTTTGGATATGGGATTGCTGCCCCCATTGATAATCTAACCCCGAAGAAGAATGAACATCTCTCCTCCATCTAGGTAATCCTGCAAAACTCAAACCCGTTCATGTGGTTTATTGTGTTTTCGGTCTTACACTTGAAATATGCTATGATATGGACTGAAAATAGGAATATAAGAGTATATAAACTGAAATATGCAAGCTATAGGGTCATTTTGCCTGATTTTATACCCTGTAATTGATTTATTGCATTTTTTTGTGATTTTGGTCCAATTTTGGGTAAATTTGTGATTCTGCTTGCAGAAAATGATGCCGCCGGCAACATCATCTATGTCGCCAGTGGCTTCTTGCCTCCTCAAAAGGGCTTAAACAATATTGTATCACTGCTAATATTAGTGGTATCGCCAGCGGCATCACTCATATCGTAATGATATGACTAATGCCGCCGGTGATATCACTGCTTCAACAATGATATCCGCAAGGTTCCAGCACCTTTTTGTCATGAAAAATGCAAATCACCTATCTAATTTACTTTCTCTGTGAATTTCTTTTTGCAACCGCTTGGGCTCACTTATACTAGGGGAATGGGGACCATCGATGACTGGTGGAAGCACATTGATGCGAAAGACCCCAATCTTCGAGCAGGTATAGATGCCACGGGTGTTGGGGACTTGGCTAGGATCTTGCCTGCAAGGATGCGGAAGCTTTCCATTCGGCCTTGACTGCCTTGACTGGAAAATGGTCAGAGACCACTCACACTTTTCACCTTATGATTAGCGAGCTGAGCATCACTCCTTCGAATGTGGTGGCGATGATTGGGCTTTTATGGACTGATAACAACATCCACTTCAACATCTATATGGAGTAGTACCACATCGAGAAGCCAGTGGTAAAGAGGGTGACTAAAATCTTTGGGTTGAAGTCCAGCGCAGGGCGATTGTTTTATGGAGAGCTTTAGGAGCATTAGATGGAAGTCGGGGTGGTCCCCGAGACTTAGCGAGATGCCTGTATTCGTTCTTTTGTCATTTCTTTGCTATCTGTGTTGTTCTTTCTAGTTTCTAGCATCAAGATCAATTATGGATTGATTACCCCTCTTGAGGATGTCAAGAAGATTAAGGAGAAGAACTAGCCCAGGGCCATTCTTGCCTAGATGTACTATAGACTGGATTTGGGGGCTAGGAAAAAGGAAAAGGTCCTCCAACTTAGCCATTTACTTCTTCAAGTATTCCTTTTAAAGAGTGCTTTATTACTTTCTTTATGCTTTTTTTCCTTTTTATTTTTTATCTTGGTTTTTTGGACTGATTGGCTGTCAATTGTGTAGGCTTAGGCTTTCAAGAACCAGATTCTCCCTCCGGTGAAGTTCAAGACGAACGTGCTGCCGAACTTGCACTTTATTGCTTGATGGTATGGGAGTGTCAGGGGATTCTACAGATATTCTACTAGCTACAGGGAGGTGCTAAGGACTTTACAGATTGGTTCGATATGTAACTTTGACTCTTATCACTGTTTTATACAAAACAAACCATTAGTTAAAAAACATTTATGAATTTAAATTATGCTTACATTGGCTTTTTGTTTAATCGGGATCCCTTCGACACTTTGCTCAATCGTGTTGAGGTCCTTATGGTCCAAAAGGACGTAGATGACCGTAGATTTGTCATGGAGTGCCCCTTGCCCTTGGAGTGGTACTTGGGGGAGAGAGTGTGTAGCTGGAGAGATGGCATGCCCCCTGCTAGACTAGTGCCTCAAGCACCTCCTACGGGCCTTTGGTGGCCCTAATTGATTATTACTGACAAGGCTGATAAGGCCGATTTTCTAAAGAGGAATGGCTTCATGGAGGTGAGTGTCTTGGATCCTTATAACGACCACATGTCATGTTTGCTCCCTATGTTCCCCCATATTCATGCTAATGACATGATTACTTTTCATGCAAAGAAGAAGACGGAGGAACTAAAGAGACAGGCTCGCGGTGGTGCTAGTAGTAGTTAGGAGGAGGATGATGAAGAGGGTGCTGGTGAGAGCGACATTGAGGGGGAAATGAGGCCGGCAGGGAGGTGCCTGCAATTCTCGAGGAACATTACTCATCTGATGTAAGGCCATGCTATTTTCATTGTTTGGACTCATTTAGTACAAAATTGTGGCTTACGCTTGACTATGTGTTGTTTCATTTTTGTGCTTGTGTTTTTCATGCACCTACTTTGAAGAGGACCAGGCCTGAGACCAGCGGAGTGCGTGGTCAGGGTGGACCTGAGGATATTGGCATAGTGGAGGGGTGCCTCTCGATGACTTTGGAGAATTCTCTTCTACTTTTAGGGCCGAGAGGAGACTTTCGGATACTAGAGATAACTCCGAGCACCTACTCGATGGACTTTATGCCTCCAAACACCACCCAAGTAAGCCTTTTGAAAATACAAACTTACTCTTTTTATGCATGCGACCACCCAAGTTTCGGACAGGGAGGCGGAGCGACTGGCAGGGAACGCATTTGCTCTCAAGGACACCCTTGTTTTCTAGACATTATTTGCTAAGGTAAAATGACTGTATGAAATGCAAAAACTTAATATATATGATGCATGAATGCTATGAATGACATTGATTGTTATTGTTCTAGTTTTAGTTTTTGCAGGAGTTCATGACATTGTCACTCTCTGACGCTAACCAGGCCCAGGCGAATTACCGAGAGGAGGTGGCTATAAATCAAGCACTTCAGCGTCAAGTGAGCGAGCTAGAGCAACACCTGGATGCTATGTTGCACGAGAGAAGGAGCAAGCACAACAAGGACTGCACAACCCAAGCTGAGCCTAGTCGCAAGGGAAAGAAGGTGAAAGGTTGCCGACACCCTACCATTGGTCCTGATGATACATGGAGCATACCGATGACCGAGGGGAGAGTCATGGATGAGGAAATAAGCCACTACTTCACCGATGACATGGATATCTCCTCTCACCCAAGTCCTAGACATATTTATCTTTGATTTTTATTTTCTGTTGATGTGTGGTTTATACCTCTGATACATTGAGGTTTTGGATTATTTGGATTTCTTTGGATTTCTTTGGTGGGATTTGACTTTGTTTAGCATAGGATGTTTGGTACATTTGCGCCTTTGGGCTTTTGGATTTGGAATAAATGGATGCTTTATGTTTGAATTATGTTTAAGGAAAGATTATAGGATTTTTACAGGTTATGAATAGGTCAGAACTGGCTCAAATAGGCGAGAAATTAACAGGGAATGATGCCATGCCGCCAGCGGTCTCATCCATATCACCATCCACATGAAAATTTTAATTTGCTAACTAATATAGACAACATCGCCTGCAACTCATACTGCCGGTGTCTTCAGAATCCATACTGCCACCGATTTCATCGATAATGCCGAAGGCTTCATCTATATCACCGGCGACTTTACTTCCAAAATTGCAGATTTTGGCCATTTTTCCAGCTTCAGCCATGGCAACCCACAACAAGCATCTAAGGAGCTTTTTGAAAACCTTTGGGGAAACAGATTGGAAGAAATTTCAGAGGATTGGGCTTTGGGGGTTTCGCTACGTGACTTTATGGCAGGTTAGCCCCAAGTTTCTATGTGCAGCATTAACTTTTTAGGACAGGATGGATCACGTGTTCCATTTCTCTTCGTTTGACATGTGCCCTTTGTTCGAGGAGTTTCACACCATCTTGGGGATCCCATGCCCCAAGCTTGTTCCTTTAACAATTTTGGAGTTCCATTTTGGTACGAATGGTATGCCAAAAGGGCTATGGAATTTGGACTCAGTAGACCCCTTTCTATCCCGATTGCCGGATCAGCCCGGAGTTCAACTTAGCATGGTGTTGGAGTGGTGTCAGGGGGCTCCCAGATCTCATCTTGCCTGGCCTTCCATGGTTGCATTATTACTCATGTTTGAATTTATGTGTGGTGTGGGGACTATCTCACCATTCTAGTTGATTTTGCTTATTAGGCCCATGTCGGAAGGGGCCTCTCCCATAGCCTTAGGGCTAGCGGAGGCCTTGCTAAATACAGACATCGCCTCCATCAACCTGACTCTTATCGGTGATCACTTCTGGCTACTATATGTATCCTTTCTTATCAACTTTAGTTATTCACTTCTTCTCACTCTCATCTAAAACTGATTTACAGGTGTGGGTGATAGAGAAGCTTAAGCTGAAATAAGAACCACGGGGGAACCCGAAGAAATACTTCCTCGTCCACCTCAAGTAAAGGGGGCTCGTGCGGGGGGATTTTGATCGGTAGGCGGCTAATAGTTGGGTGTCAATCATGAGGGGATATGACGACACGCAGATATAGTGGATTGGTCCTTGGTGGAAGATTCAAGACATGGTTGTGGAGAATTAGGGATCTTATGTTCAACTATTAGGTCTGTAGAGGATTACTTTCTACACCCCATACCGGCTTTGTCATCAGTACCGTCGATGATAAAGGGTTCCATACAAGCTGCCTGAAGAACATAGTGGTGTCTACAATGTCAACTAGGTGAGCCACATTCAGGAGAAATGGGTAAGGGAGGCTATATTTGAGACTCTAGATTTAGATCATGTAGAGACCATCGAGACTAATGAGCATTTCAGGGGATGGCTTGCTGACACCAAACGCCTATCGACTCGAGCTGAGTGATCGTAGGCCCGCTTGGAGGGGGAGCAAGCTGAGCAGGGATTTGAGCCTTTTCATACAACCACTTTACGGAGGATTTTGAGGTACTATAAAGATGATGAAGGGATCTCGATGTGAGATGCGCTTTTATTAGTTCTATCTTTTGCATAGGCTAGTCGTAGTGACAGACCTATCGAACTTATTTTGTTATTTTATTTGGTTCTGACTTTTGCATAGACTACCCCTAGGGGTTTTCAATCTATCGAACCTTATCTTAAATTTTGCCCAAACCGCCCTTTTTGGGTTTTCAATCCAGCAGACTCATTCTGACTTTTGCATAGACCTTGCTCTTTTCAGTCTATCAGAATTATTTATCTTTTATTTATTGTTTTTCTTTATTCCGCATTGATTATGATAACATGAATTTTGTATTCTATATACTTGACCTGTTTTGACCATATGAATACAAACATTCGCATAAACATAAGCATTCAAGATTCAATAAAAAGATACTTTTATTAAATGAAACAAAATAAAGTACATGATGTTGGTAACCATTCCAATTGATTTAACTCCCGGTGCTAACTAGCGTAGATCGGCTTTCTAGAAAGCACTCTCTCTTTTCTCGCTTACCCTAAATTTTTCCTAGATCGCCCTTTTTGGGTTTTCGATCTAGCGGGTTGTCATATCCCCTAACTTTTGCTTGGCCAGTTTGTAGAATACGGACCGTGGGGTGTCACCCTAATTTTTGCCCGATCGGTAAAGGACTGAAAGGTAGGTGATTTTATATTTTTTTGTGCTGCTTTTTTTGATTTATTTCTTTTGGCTAGATGTGGTAACGCTTAAGCCTGTCTTGATTCACGGGATTCACAAATGCGTTCCCATCCATGTCCATGATCTTGACTGCCCCTTTATTGAGAATGTTCTTGATCATATATGGTCCTTCCCAATTAGGTCTTAACTTGCCCTTCGCATAGTTGGTGAAAGGTTTCAATTACTTCAGGACTAGATCTCTGGCCTTTAGTAGGAACTTCTGGTGTCTAACCCTACTGTTGTAGGCTCGAGCCATATGTTGTTGATACATTTGGAGATTATCTAGAGCCCTTAGCCTTTGTTCGTCCATCATGTTCAAACCTCGCCTTAGTCCATTCGAATTCTTCTAGCTTGGCTTCTAGCGCGACCCTTAATTAACTTATATAGGTTTGAATTGGCAAAATCGCTTCCATTTCATAGACCAAGGAGAACGAAGTTTAACCTATTGGGGTTTGAACACTGGTATGATATACCCAGATGGCAAAAGCCAGCTTATCAGCCTAATCTCTATAGCCGGATATCATCTTAGAGAGAATCTTCTTTACCAATTTATTGGCTGCCTCAATAAAATGATTGGCTTGTAGTCTATTTGGAGAAGATTTGGGGTGTTCAATCCCATACTTTTCAATCAATTCACCTATTGCCCCTTGGAATTGTACCCCATTATCTGAAACTATATGGCACGGAAGTCCATACCTAGCGAATATGTGCTTTTCTATAAATTTGGCCATCTTCTTGGCGGTGACATTGGTGTAGGATTCGGCCTCTACCCATTTGGAGAAGAAGTCCAAAACAACCATAATGAACCTATGCCCATTAGTTGATGAAGGGAGAATTTCGTCGATTATGTCTATCCCCCAAGCCGAGAATGGCCAAGGAGTAGATAAGTGATGGAGCTCAACTGGTGGTAAGCATTGCATATCCCCATAAATCTAGCATTGGTGGCATCGTTTGACTTGGGTGATGCAATCGGCCTTTAAGGTGAGCTAGAAATATCCCAATCACTGTATCTTCTTTGCGAGAGCGAGACCATTCATATGGGGGCCACAATCACTAGTATGGACCTCATCAATCACCTACTGAGCCTTTATTTCTGTTAAACAACAAAGTAGTAAACTATCAATGGTGCGCTTGAAGAGATCATTATCGAGTACTCAAAATTGGACGGCGAGCCGTTGTAGAGTGGTATAGGAATCTGGAGGATATTGTCCATGTTGGAGAAATAGGACTACATCAGAGTACCAACAGGGTTCGATTGAAATGGTGATGACCTGCTGAACATACGGAGAATGGTAGGGGAGTTTGGTGGACAATAGAACCAAAGGACAGATAGTTTGTTGTTGAGGCCTTTCCCATTAGGAAGCCAGGGTGGCAAGAGAGTTAGCCATCTGGTTCTTATCTCGGGGTACATGGTGATACAAACAAGATTTGAACCTCTCGGATAGGCTTCGGACAATGTTGATGTAACGGCAAAGAGATTCCTCCTTAATTTCCCAGTCACCAACAACCTGACGAATTACAAGAGTTGAATCCCTGATTACAGATATAGTTTTGGCTTCAACCTGAAGGAGAGCTTGAAGACCAAACAATCAAGCTTCATACTCGATGCCGTTATTAGTGACAGCAAACTCCAAGCTTTCAGATAAGGGAATAATTTCATAATCCAGTGTGACTATGATGACTCCAAGGCCTGCTCCTCATCGATCCATAGTGCCATCAAAGTACATAGTCCACACACGCTTGGGGGTGGTGATGGCGGTAAGCTGTTCCTTGGGAAATTCCAAGTTCTCAACATAATCAGAGTTAAGAGCCTAATTGGCTAAAAATTCAGCAATGATGCGACCCTTAATAACCTTCTTCTTTACATACTCAGTGTCGAGCTCTGAAAGAAGCAACAACCTGTAGGAGAGCTTGTCAGCTAAGGTAGGTGACTAACAAAGGTATTTCACTGAGTCGATCTTAGCCACTACTTGAACTCGTTAGGATTGAAAGTAGTGGCACAACTTCTTTGTGAGCCAAACCATAGTGGTGCAAGTTTTCTCCACGATCGAGTACCGGGTTTCATAATCCAACAACTACTTGCTCAAGTAGTAGACTACATGTTCCCATTTATCATCATACTCTTAGATAAGAATTGTCCCCACAGAAGATTCCCCTATAGTCAAATATAGGATCAAGGGCTTCCCGGGGATGGGTGGTTTTAGAACAGGTGGGTCAACAAGGTAGGACTTGATTCTGTCAAACGCTACTTGGCATTGGTCATTCCATACAACTAATTGTTGCTTCCTTAATATCTTAAAGATGGGCTTTCACACAGAAGTGAGATAGGTAATGAATCGACTAACATACTGTAAGGAGCTAGAAATGATAAGCCCTGTTTCTCTATTTTCGGTGGAGGAATATCCTTGATAGCTTTGGCCTTATCAAGATTCATTTTGATTCCTTTCTTGCTGACCACGTGCCCCATTAATTTTCCTGAAGTGACCCCAAATACACACTTCTTCGAATTCAGGCAGAGATTATACTTCTCAATACGAGTCATGAATCTATAGAGAATAACAGGGTGCTCTTCTTGGGTAGCAAACTTCATGATCATATCATCCACATACACCTCTACCTCTTTATAGATCATGTCAAGTAGGAGAGTAGTTACAGTGCATTGGTAAGTAGCCCCAACATTTTTCAACCCAAATGGCATAACTTTGTAATAATAAACCCCTCATTCGGTGATGAAAGATGTCTTAAACTTGTCGATAATATCCACCAGAATTTGATTGTACCCCGAGAAGCCATCCATGAATGAATACATAGCTGCTCTAGTGGTGCTATCAATTAGGACATCAATATAGGGCAGTGGGAAGTCAGCCTTAGCTGAAGCTCTATTGAGATCCTGGAAGTCAATACAAACTCAGACCCTACCATCCTTCTTCAAAACCGGAATGATGTTGGACAACCATGTCAGGTACTCCACTACTTCAACAAAACGAGCCTCAATTAACCTTAAAACCTTTCTTTCACTTGTTCTATTCATTCTAGTCTTACCTGACGGAGCTTTTATTTGACAGGTTTGAACTTAGGATCAGTTGGGATTCTATGCTCGGCAATGTGGTGATAGACCTCAGGCATGACTTCGTACGACCAGGAAAAAGTGTTAACATGTCTTTTTATTACTGTATTATCTCACTTTTTTCTTCAGGAGTTAAGTAATTGGAAATGGTAACCATTTTGGGGTTGTCATCAGTACTTAGATTTATTTCATTTAAAGAAGTGCCGCTAATACCGAAAACATTATGCTTATGGTTATCTGAATGCATGGATCCATCAGGTAAAATATCAAACAAGTAAATAAAACGAGAGTCATTCATTGAATTGAAAGCCTTATAGGCGATATTGTTTGCATCAAATACATTAGAAATATTAAAGATTACATCATCCAAGTTTTTCTCCTTCACAAGTGGAGGGACTTCAGTTGTGATGTCAGCAGCAGGTGGAGCATCCTCTGTAGTCTTCATTAGAATGGCATCCAAGTCACATTCCAGAGCCATCTTCAATTCGGCAGTGAGTGGTGGTTCCTTTAACAGATTAGCTTTCTTAATCAGGGCCCTAGTGAGCTTCTTCAAGATCTCAATCATGGAGTCCTCTTCCTTGGTCCTCTCACCCTTCTAGCTTTCTTCATCAGAAATGCCATAGCCTTAGTCATAGCAGCCACAACATCTTCAACTTCCTGATCCACGGGTTCTTCATCACTTCTAATAGCTTCATTCTCAAGATACATCTTCCCCTTTCCCTTAACTTTATCAGTAAAGGCATTCGTAGGCCTAATGGGTTCAGCAGGTTCGGGTTCAGCAGAAATGAAAATACAACCAGCTTTAAAATTATAGACATCCTTGAAGTTCTCAAAATTGGGCCATATCTACCCATTATGCTCGACAGGCTTAGGTTCCCCTTGTAAGGCCTCTTGCCTTGAATTTCATATACGGTCACTATACGACAGTAGCTAGCTAGAACACGATGGTAGGTCTTCTTAGGCTTATACCCTAACCCCACGAGTCGGACAAGCACCTTTGGTTCCAAAGTCTCGATAATCCCCTGTTCATACATTCCACAGTCCCTTTTAGGCTTAAACCCAGATTACTTCATAAATTTCCCAGTAGCAGGGTGAAGATAGTTGTGCCAAATAGGGGTTGATCTTTCAACTTTGCAAACCACAACGACATAGAGGCCTTCATCCAACTTAGCCTCAGCTTAAATGACAGCCACAATAGAAGCAAATTCTACCTCGATTGTTACCGGCCTATTCTCGTGTATGAACTTAACCTTCTGATGGAGGGTGAAGGGTACTTTCCCTATGGCATGGAGCCAAGATCGACCAAGTAACAAGGAGCAGGTGACAAGAATGTCAAGCATGGTGAATTGTACATTGCTTGTAACCCCTCTAGCAGTAACTTCTACTTCAAAGACCCCAATCACACTATGCTTTGAGTCATTGTAAGCATGGATTACAGTTTTGGATTTCTCTAACATTTCATCTAACAGACCCAAGTGAGGAAGGACCTTCAGAGGGCAGAGATTCAAGGTGCAGCCATCATCCACCAATACATAGGGTATGGTCCTATCGAGTATATAGATTTGGATAAATAGTGCCCTATTATGATCCTTACCCTCAACTAGAAGATCAAATCGATCGAATACAATATGCGGTCCTTTATTTGGAGGGATAGCCTCCCCAACCCTAGCGCATATTTCAATAATCGAGGTGGTTGGAGTGGCTTCTATATCGAGTAGTCGCTTAATAGACCCCTATGATGCCCATCTGAATCAATGACCAACTGCAAGATGTTGTAGCGGGCTTAGGTGTTCTTGAGTTGGGTTATAAGGGGATCAATCTCAAGGCTTGTTGAAATAGGAAAACGAGGAAAGGGAGGACTCGTAATAGTGCCTACCCTCTTAGGGATTGGGTCCTTATTCAAGCAGAGATAACGATCCTCGGGTGAGTACACGCGGCCACTCCTAGTGATGTTCAGGACATTATCAAGTAGGACGCTATGGGTGGCTTGCATCTCCAAAGGGTAGGGGAGTTCATCAAAGTCTGAAGCCAGATCTAACAATTCATACCTATCCATACTGAAAGGTACATCCCGATCGACTTTAAATAGTTCACTTGGCTTTTCGGCCAAAGGTGCATCAACTTTGAACAATTCGGTGCTCACTGCCTTGGTTTTGTTGATCACTCCATCATCTTCATCAGAATAATATCCCTTTAAAACAAAGGTATCGACATTGAAAAGTGGTTCTTTCGTGGTTCTCATTCTTTTGACCACAATAGGCTGGGCTCGACGGCCTCCCTTCTTAGGCGAAGTTGGGTCTACTTCCATCCCTAAACTTAATTAATCCCTAGATTAGCCTAGCTGATCAGATTAAAGACTGAGTTGGACAGAATACTGAAATTGATAGCCTGAACTGAAACACTACTCCTTTGCTCGAGTAAGTAGCACAAAGATTATGGCTTCAGATAAGCCAGAATTGATCATGGCTTCCTTATTCCCAAAATTCGGTAGGGGATTGTTCATGGTGCTTGGAGCCTTATCCAATTCAATGATCTTCCCCTCGCTTGCCAAACGCTGGATGGCCGAAAGCGAGGTTTTACAACTGTTAGTTTGATGGCCCACTTGAATATGATATGTACAAAAATTGTTCTTGTTGTCGAGTTTGGGTGGTTTATATTCATGGAGGGATTGGATATAACCAGATTCCCTTAAGTGATTAAAGTTAATCCTGAGTGGCAACTTGTATAGGTGGGCCAAGATAAAAGGAGGATGAGGTGGTTGAACTGCGGCAACTGCTGGCGTGGCTGCCATAATTTCAGAAGGGGCTTGAGAGACTGCCTGAACTATAGTAGGGGCTTTGGGTTTAGTGGGTGCCAGAACTGCAGCATAAGCATTGTTATTCTTTATAAACTAGGGCATTCCTGCCTTTTTAGCTTGCTCGCGCTCAATTTTGGGCTCAATTTTCTCAGCCTTTTTATAAGCAGCCTTATAGGATAGGAACGATTCGGTTGCCATTTCCTTTTGGAATACAAGGAGTGCCCCTTCTAAGAGCTTGACGATTATCTCCTCAAGGTTGAGCTTAGACTTCATTAGAACTTGGGTTGCCATCCATCAATTGAAATATTGCTTGAAGGTTTCACTAGGTAATTGGCGGACCCCTTCAAGGTGCTAGAGGGTTATTTCCATTATAGTGTTAAAGAAATAATGTTCAATCAGAGCTTCTGATATAAGTTTACAATTGGTGATAATATGTTAAGGCAAGGTATGATACCATTCAAGAGTGGGACCCCGAAGAGAGCACGGGAACATTTCAACGATTATCTTATCACTCAAATTCTTTACTCGCATTATGTGCTCATACATAATGATGTGAGAGGTAGGGGCACCTGACCCATCATAATGTGCCATGCTAGGTATAGTGAAGTTGTCGAGGACCCAAACTTTGCCTCGATTGGGTACCTTGCCTTGGTTTGAGTTGGCAGTCATCACTTGATGGATATAGGCTTGAATCTCGGGTGTCACTCTCAGAGGTTGCGTGACTTAGTCATTGATCGGCTGGTGGGTGAGAGCTTCGCCCTCAGTTGTCACACCCGGTGATTACATGACCTGGTCGTTGGTTCTAGAGGCCATCATTTGACGTACAAAAGTTGTTAATTTGGGTGATATACTCAGAGGTTGCGTTACCTGGTCAAGGCTCGGGATAGGTGGAGATGGTGGAGGCTAGGCTAATCTGTTAGAAGAAGCCGGATATTGGTTGGTGAACACAGGTGGAACCAAGCTCTGAGCTAAGTGCCTTAAATTTTGAGTTACATAAGGCAGAATCAATAGTGATGTTGAGGTTTGCAGAATAGCAGAAGCCTGAACAAACTGGAATGGGCTTGACATGGGCTAAGTTGATGGATTTGGGTGGGAAACTGGCTGCATTAGTCTTGCCCCCGTTGGGCCGAATAAGTTCAAAGCTGAACCATTCTAGTTTAAAGCTTGTATATTGGATTTGGAAAATGAGATCTGAATTCTTGTCTTCTAGGGCTTACCTAACAAAAGCTTGAACTTTGGATACTGTTGCGGAATAAATCCGATCGGAGGAACTAAGCCATGGCGCTACCAAAATCAAATCCAAGAGGTGGCTAAGATCCTGCTCCCGAGGAGGGGGAAGGGCCAAATGATCCTTAGGCAGAGGGATGTTCTCTTCATTGTTTAGGAAAGACATGGCTAGGTGAGAGGAATTCTGACTCAATTGAATCCATTCTGAATCTGACTCCCCACTAGAATAGGTGTGTGAAACCTCTTCAATCTCCGTGGTGACTACCGAGGGGAAAGAATGATGGATCAAATGGTGCCTGGGCCTCCAAACTAGGGTACGACAATAACTTTGCCTCCTCCTAGCTAAAATTATGGGTAGTGGGTCAGATCATGCATGGATTATGTAATGATATGGATGGTATGAATGAATTTTGATTTTGGGATGGGATGCATGATATGCTCCTGAGGATGGCTGCGATATAAGGGATGATGTCATGATGCGAAATCTTATCCCTCTAACATATGGAGGACGTTTATACCTCTCATCATACATGGTTATTTGTTGTGACTTAACAGAGATACAAAAGAAGTCCTACGGATGTTGCTAAACCTCTTCCATGAGTGGAGATTGGTAAGGGTAAGTTGATTAGGACATCTGGTCCTTGAAACCTATGCATGAGCAATGAATGTGAATATAGCACATAGCACACGAAGCATCCCTCTTCTGACCTTATGACTCTCATATAATGCCATTCAAAATGGATGGAGGTTTACTATAATGCCAACAAACGGCAAAGAAGTGTGTCCCTTTATTTTATTTACATGTTTTGGTTCCTAAGGGGAGACGACTATGATGGCTTTACTAGCGTGGCTTGGTATATGGTTGTTGATGTAGAAGGTTCTCGTTTACCTTGATTCCATGCTACTCAACCCTTCCCTAAATAGGTGCGATCGAGGAGTACATGTGTTGGTTGAAATGAGTGATCCATCCACTACACATCCTCAATTCCAAACAGGGCAAGAGTAATACTTTTGTGAGCTTCTCGTGTAAATAGGGCATCCTAACCTTACAATCTAATCTACACGCGCAAGGATAAAACATTATAAGAAAGAATGAAGTTTTAATTTGGCCAATGATTTCAATAAAAAAAACCAACTAAGCCTTAAATCCCACGCTAGGTGGGGTTGACTATATAGATCTTTCGATGCCATGAAGCTCTATCAAAAGCCAAATTTTCATCCATATGGAGCAAACGCATATCCTTAGAAATAGTTTCTCTCCAAGTAATCTTAGGTCTATCTCTTCCTCTATCCTTACTCCCTGTCCTTAAGTTCTCACATTTTCTAACTGGAGCATCTATTGGTCTACGTAGCACATATCCATACAAACTTAGTCGGCCTTCTCTCAATTTATCCTCAACATGTGCCACACCGGTCTTTTGGCGGATGCACTCATTTCTAATCGATCCATCCTTGTATGCCTACTCATCCACCTAATCATCCTAATTTCTGCCACATTCATCCTTTGAATATGTTGTATTTTAATAGCCCAACATTCATTACCATATGTCATGACTGGCCTAACCGCCACTCTATAGAATTTACCTTTCACTTTTAAAGGTATCTTTTTATCACATAACAATCCGATAGCACTTCTCCATTTCATCAATCCTACATTGATTCTATGAGTTACATCATCATCAATCATCCCTTTCTCATGGAAGATAGAGCCCAAATACCTAAATAGTTTGCAATTTGGCACAATTGTATCTCCTAGTTTTACTTCTCCTTCATCTCCCTTTCGTAAGCTGAACTTGGTGTGCAAATACTCCATCTTACTTATACTTAACTTAAAACCTTTACTCTCTAATGTATTTCTCCACACCTTTAGCTTCTCATTAACCCATTCCCATGATTAATCAATCAATACAATGTCATCCACAAACAACATACACAAAGGGATGTTATCTTGTATTTTAGTGGTAAACTCATCCTTAAATAGGGCAAATAAAAATGGGCTTAGAGATGATCCTTGAGGCACTCCAATCATGATGGGAAACTCCTATGTCACTCCTTATCTAGTTTATCACTCCTTGTCAATACATCATCTAAATCTTTTAAACTTACTAAAAATTTTAAGTTTCAAGTTTAAAGAGATAGGTCCCTAGCAGAGTCACCACTGTGAGCGGATGACATTTCGAAAGGCTGCGAAGCGGGCCGGAGGACCGGCCTCTTAAAAATAAATAAGTGTGATAGAAAATGGTTTTGCATATTTTAACGATCAAAAGATATGAGATCGAAATCCCGTATTTAAGACAGAGTCCCCGCCCAGTTCAGCTCAACCTGGAAATATGGGTACGATTTTCACACCAGCTGGTAAACCATACCTTAAATAGAGATTCCGAGTTTGGATGATGCTATCTATTCTACATTGGCTAATTTAAAAGTATCATTCTTTCTTATTCGGTTTTAATCCACCCTATTTAGCATTTTCAATTTAAGTTTTGTGTTCGCGAGTTTTAGCAAGCATTCAAAAGCGATAAATTATTACAGTCATCCAACAAATAAAAATGCAAAAATTAAAATAATAATTACAAGGCTTTCTAAATCATATACATGTATCTAAATAAGAAATAAAATATCTGAAGGCCTAACAAACATCTATCCTAAATCTACCTGCACAGAGAAGTTAGCGCAAATACAACACATATGCGAGATATATCACATATAGTATGCATAGTGTGAGCACTAGATTTTAACGATCCTTCTCATGAAACTATGATGAGAATTATATGATGCAATTTCATTCAGGTGTTGTCCATAAGGGGTATTCCTACTACTGCAGACTTCAGTTTGGCCAAGGTTTGGAGACCTAGTCTGCCTTTAGGGACCCGTACCGGCACATCCTAGTTGTACGAATCCACTAGGGGACTCGTACGGGTCATCCCTTCCATATGCCTGTTTATTGCGTTCATGACCTACTCTCCCCTATAAAAAGGGCCCTTCCCTTCACATTTTACACACACACTTCTCAGTAAAAAATATTTTTAAACTCTAGCAATTTCTATAGGTGTAGAAAAGGTATAGCGGGGTATAGGAGGTATAAAATAGGGAGAAAACCCTTTCTTAGAGGTTTTGTCCACATTTTATTCATTCCTAGCTTCTTTTATTAGGGTTTAGGGGAGGTTCCATCCATACAAATACTCACCTAAATAATTATATTCCATCTACTTTGGTCGAGCTCTCTCAACAGTAAAGAGATCACCTCAAAGTGGATTCATGTCAAAAAGGTAATGCTCCTGAGTTTCAAAGAGACTCACATCTCAGTTATTTTGTTATTATTATTCTCTGTTTCTCTTATTATATCCGTTGCTTTCATTTCTTTTTTTGGGTCTGGTCCTAACCCACATGAGCCTTGTTGGCACTATATATCCCCAAGGATATCATTTTGGTGCGCTATACTCATACGGAAGGAAATCCCTTTTTATTTTATTTTTCTACAATCGATCCATTAATCTGTTAATCTATAAACTGAACTGAACAGAGTTTCTGTCTAGACCAGACAAGACTCGTTCGGGTACACCATACCCATACGGGTCCCACCCACCCGTACGGGTACCAGCCCTAGGCAGATTCGCGAACCTATAATTGGCTGATTAAAAATCAACCCAACTCACCATTTGCCATGCGATCATTTTCACTAATAATCCGGTAAATAACACCACAAAAAAGTTAAAATGTGTTTTCTCAACAAAGTATGCTAAAATGCTGATTTATGGTGTGCTATAAACGGTGCTAACATCTGTAGATGCAGGGGAATTTATTTTCATTTTTGTTTTATAACTTTGAACAAATGTATAGGTTCTCTTTGCAATTTCCCCCATTTTCCCCCGGTTGTAATTTTTATCCCCCTATTTATTGATTGTGCTTTATTGTAATATGTAAACATATGTAATAAGTGCGAAAAAGTGTAGAAATAGGATTTCTGTGATAATTCCCTAAATGATGAAAACTAAAATAGTTTTACATGGTGAATGTAATTTGAATCAATTAAATGAGAAATAAGTGACTCATCCGATACCCGAATCTCTGACCCAATAGGTATGAGTTTCCCACCCAGAGGGAATCGTACCAAAACTCTTTCCCATGTAGACAACTTAGGTGACGACTCCATCAATTTTATCGAGATTTGGGTGTCAATTCTTTTATTCATTAAAATTGGCTTACTATGCAAACTTTAACTAAAAAATGTTTTGTCACTCCTAAATCCAACCAAACCCCTAGTGGGCCCCGCCTCTCACCCAGGAGCCAAGGGAGACCCACACGTCATTGACACCTCATAGTGGCAATTCTGCTGGGGATTATAATCTTTTAATATGTAAAATTTTGGTCTGTTTTGAAAGCTTAAAGGATTAAGATGAGCACTGAAAATCATTTACTTAATTCAACCCATTTTTGTTTTCATCATTTGGGAAAATTATCACAGTCTATCTTCGCATCTCCTTCCTTCCTTAGTTAGATGCGCTCTTCTTCTAGTGCTAGGTTAGGGTGTCCTATTATTTCCGCAATACTCCCAAAGGTGTAACCCATGACCGCCAGGGATATTGGGGCACCTTAGTGGGTGGACCACTCATTGCTATCTTCCACTAAAAGAGGCTTTATGCGATGGGAACTTTCTACATCAACTTCTGATATATCCCTACACCAGAACCATAGAATTTTACCTTTTAGGTACCCCGATTTCTGTGTGAGATTAGACTAAGGAAGAATAACCTCAGACTTGGCAGGAGAAATAAGGACGGAATCAATCACTTCGCATATGTTGTGTTACATACCCTTGTAATTAACCCCACCATGCACCATTGTGATTTATGCATGCATACCACATCCCATGCATAAAATGATCTCTTGGTTGTCACCTTAACCAAAACCAAACCTCAAATAGAAAGAACTTGGCTACGATCTCAAGTCCGTTTGACTCGTATCCCGGTTTCTCTAGTATAGTTAAGGGTTGATCCACATCAGTCCTCGGGTATTTCATCCAGCAGTCAGTTCAGTTTGATTGATCTTTCTGCCTATCATCCTAAGGAGATGTCTTGCATTCGGACTCCAAAAGGCCAGATTGATGTTGAGGTTGAGAATGTTGCTACTAGGGAGGAGGCAAATACATCGAGGACCGAGATTAGGTCGGAGATTGCAAATGTCATCTTACAGTACTTGGGAAGTGATCAGTTCTTGGACCGAATGAATGATAAGATCCTAGCTACCATCAGGGAAATCATGATTGAGTAGAGAAGGTCAAATGCTCCTATCAGTGCTCTAGTAGTGAATGTATTAATTAGTGAGTCGGGATTCTTCCATTTAGTTTGGTCAGCTGGGTTCTGTGGGACCATTCAGTCTAGCTAGCTTTCCATTCCAGTTATTAGGTACAGTGGCTCCTCCAGTTGTCAGTCAGTTTAGTCAGCCTAGTTAGGGATTTATGCCGCTGCCATTTCAGTTTGCGGCATCAGGTCTGATCCTAAATTTTATGGTCACACCTAAGGGGACGACCTTTCCTCAATCAGCAGGTTTACCCTTAGATGCGATTACTCACTCAGAGGGATCATCTTTAACTTTAGAACTGCATGACCTACTTTAGAAATTGCTTACTGCTAATCCTGGCTCCCAACCATCCATCTAATCAGCTTGAGAGGAGGATTGGGTCCCTGAAAACTTTAGTATGCCTAGCATAGCGAAGTATAAGGGACTCGGTCCACCTCAATCTCACATCACCACCTATCAGAGGGTTATGAGAATCATAAAGTTAAGTGATGAGGTCCTTGCCAAAATGTTCCCCTACACCGTGAAAGATTCTGCTATCGAATGGTACAACACTCTATCAGATGAAGTGATCGGAAACTGGAAAGCTTTATCGGAGGCTTTTATTAAGCAGTATGGTTTCAACGCCACCATTAAAAGTACCATACAGAATTTAGAGGCTATCAAGTAGGCCCCCAATGAAAAATTAAAACCTTACTTCAAAAGGTCGATGGCCACTCAAGTTCTATTGAAAGATAGGCGAAGTCTCCCAAAAATGATCGTGAAGTTAATGGATGGTGCCCTACCTGCTTATCATAAGATCCTTGGTATGGATAAATTCTCTAGCTACGTTGAGGACTTTGAAAAAGCTGAGAAGTGGGAAAGAATTAAGGAGTTGGAGAAGTCAAGTGTACCGACCAAACCTTGGTTCAAAAAGAATGACCCCTCAGCCCCAACCTAGGCTTCTAAGTCAAAGTCTGGTTCCGATCTTAAAACTGCGGTGTTATAGGAAGAAGTGGCTACTGTCTGTACCAAAGAAGATGGTATTTCCCCTTGGAAAGCATCTCTGCCTACCATCTTCACAAAGTTGAGGGCACTCGGCCTTCTTCAGAGTATCAAGCCCTATGTCCCACCCAAGCCTAAAGACATGGATCAATTTTATCCTTATCATGTCAATAAGGGGCATTGCATTGATGCCTGTAGGGATCTGCTTAAGACTATTTGAGGTATGATTAGGGATAAGAAGATTCAAGAACACGAGCTTAAACCCAACACCATGAATAACTCCTTGCCAAATTTTGAGAAACAGGTCACAGCTATCGAATCAGGCTTATCCTCCTACCATGTCTTCAATATGATCTCGGAAGCTAATCCCATAGTTCTGTCAGTAGTGGCCTTGCCAAACAAGGCAACCCCCATTGACATCGATGCATTCAAATTAGAAGGAGTACATTACGAGAAGGCTATATTGGTGCAACCTGCACCAATATAGATGCTTATGTATTGGAAAATGTTGAGCTAGCCTTGCTGGGGGAAACTTCTGAGGGGAGAAGTTATGTGAAGAATGGGGTCTTGCATGTCAGCTGAGACCGAAGGATTCCTCCTGATCCTCTCCCAAAAACAAGAAGGGGTGGAGATGTACATATCTGGGTCATTCTAAGTATCGATCAACTCCCTAACTTCGCACTTGCTAATGAAACTCAAACCTCAGCCGGCAATGAGTAGAAAGATTCGAAAGTCACCCCTCTCATCCAGCAATTGCAAGTTACTCCTACTAAGTATAGCATCTAGCAGCTTCTTATTGACTCTAAGGACCATCGCAAGGGTTTAATAGAAAACTTGTTGAGTATGGAAGCTATGCCATCCACTACTCTGGTTGAGGTTTTCTCAATTATCGGGGGGCCTCCTCCTAATCAGACTAAACCCATCAAGTTCTATCCATCAGATCTCCCAGCCGAAGGTAACAATTATAACAATGCGCTCTTCATTTGGGTACAAATCTTTGATCATTCTATTTCTTATGATGTGGTGGATGAAGGTTCCGCCCTTAACCTTTGTGCAGCTAAGATCCTTCCACATTTAGGGCTGGACAAATCCATATTGGAAAAATCTAATATTGTCATAAGGGCATATGATCATATGAAGAGAAGTGGCATTGGGGTCTTTGAAGCTGAAGTTACAGTTGGGGGAGTGAAGTCCAAGGTTTTATTCATTGTCCTCGACAGCCCCATCACCTACTCCTTACTATTGGGTTGACCTTGGCTCCATGCATTGGGAGCGGTCCCTTCCACTGCTAATTAGAAAGTTAAGCTCATCCACGATGGTAAGCTGGTGACCATTAATGCAGATGAACCGTCCGTCATAGCGGTTATGGAAGCCAAGGAAAAGGAATCTAGGGTGGCTACAGCTTACCAAGGCATAAAAGTTTTGGTTAAGGGGCACATATCACTCAAAATTGAGAAGATAATCATGAAACAGGGTTATGTTAAGCGTAAAGGGCTCAAAAAGAATCTGCAAGGAATGCTAGAACCCTTCTCACCTCTTCTATGGCCATTTAAAGTCGGTCTAGGGAATCTCCTAGGTGCCAAAAAGTCCAAGCCCTAGTCCTGCCTCATGATAGGAGCTAGAGTCAAACAAGGGGATTCCAGGGTAAAGAAGAACCTATCGAGGTAGGTGGCAAGAAGGTCCCTGGTTTTGAAATCTTTAATGACGTATATGACTTCAAGAAAAACTGCCTGATTGAAACCTTAGTTTCTGTGAAAGTATATGGGAATACTAAAGAAGATAAAATGAATGAGGCAATCGAGTCCATCACTAAACGACTAGCTTTTCTTATGAGGAAGAATTGGAAAAGAAATGAGAAAGGAAATCCCATCAGCAAGGCTGTCAAAAACTTAGCAAGAGCAGTGGTTGAAGAAACTCCGGCATACTTGAACACCAGGGCTACCAGTTAAGCTGTCAATCAATAAGGCCCTCCACCTATGGAGGATGATTCAAATGATGTAATTTTTAATATTGCAAACTTTTTTTTATGCAAACAATGCCGCTTATAAGGCATATCATGAATAATTTGTAACATCAGTATCTTTATCTTTAACATGTCATGAATAAATTGATGCACCTATCATTCACATCTTGCTTGAGTATTTCATCCTAAATGACATCATGCACTCACAACAACAACATTCTTAAAATATCATCATATTCATTAATGAAGTTGACTTTGAGTAAAATGCAATGGCAACACTGTCCAACAGTTTATCCCCTACCGAAAAAAGAGAGATAAGGGTGCTTAGTAAACATGATAACAATTAGCCTAGGTCGTTCTTTCTTCATAAGGGGGAAAAAGGGTACAAGAAGCACAAAAGACCAAGAATGCCCACAGAAGCACCAACAGCTGGACGACTTTAATCTTAAAACTAGAAAGGATATCTTAAGTCACAAATTGACCATCTCAAGAGCTCAAAGGGGAACTGATCAGTCTAGAAGATTCTATGAAAGACAGTGGCTACCTATAGAGATTGGGCTGATAAACTTCCATTTGTAGTTTGGGGGTATAGAACCAGTGTAAGGACTCCCATCAATCAAATGTCATTCTGCTTAGTATATGGAATGGAAACTGTGTTATCGGTTAAAACAGAAGTAAGATCTGTAAGAGTGGCACTTGAACCGCAGTTAAAAGAATCAAATTGGGCAAGAGCCAGGTATGAACAATTGAATGCAATAGATGAAAAGTGAGTTAGGGCACTTGACCATCTCCAGATGTACCAACAGCGCATGGCTTGAGCTTACAATAATAGAATCAGACACCTAAAACAACCTCTCAAAGAGAGTGGTGATCTAGTCCTTAAGCAGCTGCTCCAAGTCTACACTAATGCTAGGGGCAAGTTCAAACCTAATTAGGAAGGACCATTCATTGTGAAAAAAGTCCTTGGTGAAGGGGGAATCAATGTTATGGATATGGAAGGAAATGAGTTTGTGAATCCAATGAATCAAGATAGGCTCAGGCGATATCATGTCTAGATCAAAAGAATTAAATCATAAAAAAAGTGGCACAAAGAATAAAAGAAATAAGGAATAAAACACCTAGTGAGCAGTCCTCTACTGCTCGGGCAAAAATTAGGGTGTAACTCATTGATCGGTATTCCACAAACCAATCAGGCAAAAGTTAGGGAACTTAAAATAAAGCCTGCTAAGTTGAAAACCCGAAAGGGCGGCTTAGTCAAAAGTTAAGGTATCGAGAGAAAAATGTTAGTTGCTTTCTGGAAAATCTGTAAAAGACTGGTAGGTAGTAGGGGTTAACCATTTGAAATTGATACCATTGCCTATGTATTCAAATTATTCTCATTAATGAATATGTTATGATTTTCCTAAGAATCTTGGTCTTATGAATGCATGCATGTCTTTAGGTGAAATAATCTCTGGTATGTGAACATCAATTTTTCTCTATGTGTTATGTATCCTTGAATTCATCTTTATCACACATTTGAAATATTACGAAAAGCCTGTTAGATTGAAAACCTGAAAGGGCAGTCCAGGCAAAAGATAGGGGAAAAAAGAAAAGTCTGCTGGGTTGAGCTGTCAAGGATAATTAGGCAAAAATTAAGATAGCCTGCGGGATAGAAAACCTGAAAAGGCGGTCTCAGCAAAAACTAAGGCAAAAGCTTGCTAGGTTGAAAACTCGAGAGGGCAGCCTAGGCAAAAGTCAAAGCTAAAAGGAAAAAGGTCCGTTGGGCTAAGCTGTCAAGGATAGCCCAGCCAAAAATTAGGACAAAAAGAAAGAAAAATAAAATGTTTGATAGGTCCCCTAACATTAAGTGGCCTATGCAAACGTTAGAACTTAATTCAGTCCCCTCGCTACAAAATCACCAGATACGGGTTCATAAGGAAACAATGCACAACAATATCAACTTGAAAGTTGACAATCAAAATAAGCCATGCAGGGCCTAAAAGTATCAAATGGTCTAGAAAGTAATCATAACCTAAGCTACTGGGGGATGTCGTCCCTGGTAGCCCTCCTAAGTCTGGTCCTGAGTTTCGGCCAACAGATAATCTACATCTTTGGTCATCAGTCTCACCAGTACTAGTAGCCGGTAAGGTGGGGGCCTTAGTCTCTGAGGTCCCTACAGTAGCCCTAGCAGCATCACTCCCCTCAACATGTTAACCTGCGCCCCTCTAAGTCATTCGATATGCAAAAAGATCATCCTCAGACTCATCGTTAGAAGGGGCTGGTGTCTGCCTCTCCTCAGTCATCCTCACTAGCTGACCTCTCAGTGCCTCAATCTCGGCCCTCGCCCAAGCGATCTCAGCCCTAGCCTAATCAGCCTCAATAGTACCCATAGCTGCTCCTCTAAAAACCGGGCTCTCTCCTCAAAAGCATCCATGTCCTCGGCAAAATTTGCTCCGCTCCATGACCAGCAAAGTCTGCAATAGAAATCATAAGATCAATACACATATACAAATGTCATGGCATACATGCATAGTTTGTTGAAATTTTGCAGGTAAAAGAAACTTACTGAAGCTAGTGCGTCCTGGGCTAACAGCAGATCCCGCACTAAAAAATATCCCCGGGCTATCATCTCAGCCTCATAAATGGTCACCTGGAAAGAAAGGTTCTCAATGGAATGAGACAAAGGCCAAGGTAAAGGATTCCTTACATGGGTGAAGCTGGAAGGAGTGAAACCAATAGCCTGGACCGACTCCTCGAGCTTCTTGATAGTTCGATTCCCCGAGGATGCCCTCCCTCACATATCCTGAGGCTCGAGACCACTTCTCTAGTGGCTCACAGGCAGCAGTAGCAGCGGCAATAGCGGACCTCTTTCGGGTAGAAATGGGAGGCTACAAGCAATAAAGACAGTTAAATTTTAGATCGTAGCCAATTATATAAAGCAGTAACGTATTCACAAAGACCAAGTTAGAAGTATGCCAGAGAAGAAGGAGTAGCTGACCTAGCCGTACCTTGGGCACCCCCGACTATGGATAGACTCCCACGGTCACCCCTCCGCCCTCCCTCCTCCTTCTCCTCATCATCATCGTCATCATCCTCATTATCACTCCAGTGAAATGTTGGATATGATGTATGCCCTTAAGGCAATTAGGGCGATATATCTTAATTATGTAATAGTACATATATATTATAGCTGGTTAAAATATATTCATTGATGTATGTATACAAAAGTCCTTGACATATCATAGCATGAAGTCAGAGAAATTATAGTTGGACTATATTTGGTGGAACCTGCTTCATGTGCAATTATGATTATGTCTAAACTATCCCTAGTCACAGTTTCATCAAGAAAGGATATTGATGAAACAGAAAGACTTAGCATGTGGTCAACTTTCTTGGAAAGGGTCCAAGCAGTTAATCTCCTAAAGACTGAAGGTGGTGCCTTAAGCTTGACACATGGATATATCTGGGAGATATATTGGAGACCGTAGCAAGATAAACACTTGGTATAAATATCAATGTGTCAGTGTTTATCTTCATGCAATAAGCTTTATGAATGTCCTCATACTTGAGATGCTAGTTGCCTTGTGTGGTACTATTGCTATACTTTGGGTCATTACTATGCACTCATTAATTTAGGATGCTACGGGTGATTACAGGTATAGTTATGGCAGCACATTGGTAGGCCAAGTAGTAAGAAAGAATCCATCGCTCCGGATATATTAAGGAGATGTACCTGGCCACTTGTTGAAGTGATGATTGCCATAAACCTCTGATCAGAATATGTGTTTGATAGAAATGGTTTCTAGTCAAACACACTATGGTAAAAGGCAATATACTTCGGTAACAAGTAAATAACTGGGATAGCTTGAAGCAACCTTGCTATTAGTGGGTTAACACTTTTACCGAACCCAATAAACCAGATGGTACTAATATTAAAGAATGGAAGGAATTTATCGCACTGGATAACTATTGCATTAACTGGGATTAAGTCATAAGCATAAATGACGTTCCGAGTAATGGGGGATGGTTGACCCTTGCTAGAGGCGTACTACAATCGTTTAAGGTAATCGAGTTCTATTCACGGTCTAGAGCATCGAGCCAATGGTTCCATTAGAACAAGGGTTGGTTAAGCCTTAACAGCTAAATACTTCGGGATCCTATAAGGTCACACACATTGGACCTTCATCGGACTAAGTGAAGAACTAATAGATTTATTCTATTACAAAATATATAACTTAAATAATAATTGGATTATTATTTGATTGGTTAAAATTGATTAGATCAATTTTGGATAAACCAAAGTATTTATTTTGACCGGTAACTAATTATTTAGAGTCATAAATAAATTATAATTGATTAGAGAAATTTTGGTTGGACCAAGAAATTTATTTTGAATGGTGACTAATTTATTATGGTCTAAAAATAAATATTTGAAAAAGGATTGAAATGGGAATTTTGCATTGGCGAGTTTAATTGGACCGAGAGTATAAAAGCATTTTGTACAGGCTCGAGTGCGCAAGAGTATACCGAAAGGTGTGCGAGCAATGTTGGGCATTGCTCGCGTTGTGGCACACAGCGTGTACACGCTGTGTACACATGGGATGGGAGTAATTAATTGCTCCCATCCCACATCGAATAAGGGGGAGCAATTTTGCTCCCCCAAGCCTATTTATAGCCTATCCCCTTTCCTTTCAAATTGTACCAAGCTCAAAGCAAATATCCTAAGTGAGATAATTAATCTCTCGGGTAATTGAGCAAGTTATTTTTATGGAGCCTGAATTTTTTCGGGCACCGCTAGTTTATATTTTTGGGTGAGGCTTCTAGAGTGGTCTAGCAACTACTCGAGGCTTCTTAGTTCTTCCTCCTGGGGAGGTTTTAGTTGGTGGAGTTCGTGTGGATACTGATAGAGGCTATCCTACGATTGAAGGCTTGTGCAAGAAGGTCCTGCAAAAGCACGCTTCAACTGGTAAGTTCTTTTTCTTTCTCTTTTAATTATTAAGTCTTTTTCTTTAAGTGTTTTTAGACTTAATAATTATGCTTAGGTTATTTTTGTATGCTTAGTTTATTTTATGCTTAGGTTATAACTTAGAGTTATAACATGCTTAGTATAAAATAAATATGCTATGATATATTTTGGAATTATGGTATGCCTAATCCTTTAGCATGCTAACCTAGGTAGAGAATTATTTAGTTAAGGCTTTATTTAATTTATATGCAACTAATAGGAGTTCCTGGGGACAGGGATAAAATTTTGAATTTCCGCCACGCCTCTTATGTATGTTCAATTTGACTGAGTTCCCAACAGTGGTATCAGAGCCTCCCTATTTAGTGCATAATTAAGTTAGAAGCAAACTAAATATTATTTTCTAAATCAAATGATTTATTTATTTAATTGTTTGGAACAATATATATAAACTTGTGACTTTCATTTCAAGGTTAGAAAATGGTTATAAATAATTTTGAATAAGCCTGCTTAACTTACTCAAATTATACAAGTGCCAATAATTTATTTAAATGGGTTATAGATGCTCCCAATTTACATGAATTGGAAGAACGAAATTTATTAGTTCAAGAGAATTCGTTGGTCTTCAAGTTTGTGCCCGTATTTGTTCTGGCTAAGGATTGGACTTGGTGTCTACTCCTTATAGGGCACCTCTCCTACCTGGGAACCTATATCGGTGCAATTTGAATTGACCAACTGGGGAATTAGTATGAACTAATTTATTTCTAGTATATAAGATGGTGCTTATATATGTTTCTATAACAAAGTAAAAAAATTAAAATTATTGAACAAAAGCTTAAAGGAAATGCAATATAAATATAACAAATAAGAGTGTTAATTATTTTGCATATAATTTAGGTTGATGGAATAATTATAATAAAGAGTTGAACCCACCTAAGGTTAGACCATATAAATTAATTCTAAAATTCTACAAGTTATTATAATTTTATCCATCTGATAAAATCCTAGATTGGGTGAGACGTTTAACACAAATAAAATCCCATAGTATATATACTAAGGTAAGTTATAGTCTTCTTTACTCAAACTTACAATACGGTCTCTTTGGGCTATCAAAGTGCTACGTAAAGCGTTCCTTCTAGTCCACATTGATTGGTTGTAAAGTTTGAGATAGGGTCTGCCTTAACAGAGCTGGGGTAGTCCACCATAAAATTGGGGGGTAGGCCCAGATCTTAGGCATATTCAAGGAGATGCTAATATAAGATCACACGTCCCTTAGGAGTAGGGAACTTGAATGAATTAGCAATTGCATGCGATGCAAATGGAATGGGATTCCAACTATGACTTACTATTATGACTTGACTAATAAAATTGAGGGTTGTAATAGACTAGTTATAGATGCTACCTACTAAGAAATTTAGCTGGGCTAAAATTCACGAATTCAATAGAATGAGCTATTATAAATTTCGAAGAAAATAGTAGGAAAATGTATTTAATTAAAAGTCCTCATATTAAATACATGTACTTAAACTAATATCTAAACAATTTTCTTTTCTTATATCTTAGGTTGAAAATGGCTTCCAATTTTAATCTCTGTATGTTACTTTACACCAAATGGAATGGCTCAAACTTTTCTGATTGGTTCCGAGCAGTGAGAATAGTTCTCAGATCTGAAGGAATTGCCTATGTCCTAAGAGAAATTTTCCCTGTAGAACCTGATGTTGAGGATCATGTTGAAGATGATGCCTGGTTGAAGCACAGGAAAGATCATGAGACTGCCATGTGTATTATATTATGGTCCATGAATCCTGAGCTTCAGAAACAACATGAGAACATGCCCTTGGAGGATATGGTTCTCCATCTTAAAGAACTCTTTTCGGAGAAGGAGAGGACAGAGAGGTATAAGACCTCCAATCTCCTTTTCGAGACCAAGATGCAGGCTGGCACTAAAGATTTTTTTATTATTTTTTTAAAAACTATTTACAAATTTAGGGTGGTTTACAAACTATTCGTAAATTTGGGGTATTTTTTTTCTGTCCGACTTTCAAAATGTCGGAGAGGCCAATTTTTTAGTCTATCCGACTATTAAAAAGTCGGACAAACTATTCTTAATCTGTCTGACTTTATAAAAGTCGAACAAAAGCAATCCGACTTTTACAAAGTCGGACAAAAGCTATCCGACATTGTAAAAGTCGGATAGAAGGTATCCGACTTTTACAAAGTCGGATAGGTTATAAATTTGATTAAAAAAGTTACAAGTCACAATCACAATTTTTTTTTATTATTATAATATATTTTAAAAAATGTAGTGGGATGTTTTGACTTTTTTTAATCAAGTTTGGGGTATTTTTTTCTGTCCGACTTTCAAAAGATCGGAGAAAACAATTTTTTAAGTCTATCCGACTTTTAAAAAATCGTACAAGTGCAGTCAAACTATTCCTAACATGTCCGAAAATGTAAAAGTCGGATAGAAGTTATCCAATCTGACTTTTACAAAGTCGGACAGAATATCTTTATATTTAATACAATAGTTGAGCAATTTTTAAAAATGAAGTTAAGAGCTGGACTTTTAATAGCAACTTGATAGTATAATACTAATAAATTTATAAATTCAGTTTTTAATGCTGACAAGCTGCAAGACAAGTGAAAAATTAACTCAAGACATGTTTATATTCCCCTAATATCATACCTATCATTTATCAATAGTTTAGCATAATTTTGTAAAAAGTAAAAAGAGCCACCTACATATATTTTTTTTACTTCTAAAAGCCACCAATATAGGCCATTCAAATCACTCATATAACAATTCACCATCACAATTATTTTTGTTATTATAACATATTTTAAAAAATGTGGTGGGGGATGTGGTGGGGGATGTTTTGACTTTTTTAATCAAATTTATAAACTATCCGACTTTGTAAAAGTCGGATACCTTCTATCCGACTTTTACAATGTCGGATAGCTTTTGTCCGACTTTGTAAAAGTCGGATTGCTTTTGTTCGACTTTTATAAAGTATGACAGATTAAGAATAGTTTTTCCGACCAAACAAATTGGCCTCTCCGACATTTTGAAAGTCGGACAGAAAAAAATACCCTAAATTTATAAATAGTTTGCAAACCACCCTAAATTTATAAATAGTTTTTAAAAAAATAAAAAAAAATCTTTAATCCCACCTCTGCCTCTCAGCCTGTACTAAAACTCTTGGGATACCTTGAGAAGCTGAATCGATTGGGATTCGAGATGAATCATGACTTGAGCATTGACCTTGTGTTGATGTCCTTGACAGATAGTTACCCTGGCTTCGTGACTAACTATTACATGAATAGGATTAATTAAACTATCCCTAAATTAATCAACATGCTGAAAATAGTAGAACCTCATATCAAGAAGGATCAGAAACCTCTACTGTTGGTTGAAAAAGGCAAGGCTTCTAAGAAGAAGAAGCATGCACTGGGTGCCAAGAAAAGAATTAGTAAGAAGAAGAATGAAAAGAAGGCATCTAAGTATGTCTGCTTCCAATGTGGGAAACCGGGACATTGGAAGAGGGATTGCAAAGCTCCTACTTCTTAGCATTTGAAGAAGGAGCCTACAGAGGCATCTACTTCAGGTATGTTTATAATTGAAAACTTTGCTACTTTTTCACGAGAATCCACTTGGGTATTAGATATTGGTTATGGTTCTCATATCTGTACTTCTGTGCAAGGACTAAGGAATTGTAGAAAACTTGCAAAAGGGGAGATGGACCTATGCGTGGGAAATGGAGACAGAGTTGCTGCATTAGCCATAGGGAGCTTTAGTCATGTTTTGCCAAGTGGACTTATTTTAGTTTTGAATAATTGTTACTACATTCCAAGTGTTACTAAGAATATTGTATTTGTTGCATGTTTAGCAGCAGAAGGATTTGAAATTTTATTTTCGAATAATAATTGTCATATTCATTTGAATAATATTCTTTATGGTTATGGAATGTTGAAAGGAGGCATTTATATTCTTGATACTAAAACAGAAGTTTTCAACATAAACAATGTGAAGAAAGCTAAATTAGATAGTGAGAATTCCTTCTACTTATGGCATTGCCGTTTAGGCCACATAAACAAAGATCGCTTAACCAAGTTGCATAAGCATGGAGACTTGGGGCCAATAGACTTGGAGTCTTATGGTGATTGTGAACCTTGTTTAAAAGGAAAAATGACAAAGTTACCCTTTAAAGGAAAGGGTGAACGAGCCACGAGTACATTGGAACTTATATACACTAATGTGTGTGGTCCAATGAGTGTTCAGGCACTAGGAGGATACTCCTACTTCATAACCTTTATTGATGATTACTCACGATATGGTTATTTGTACTTGATGAAGCGTAAGTCTGAAAGTTTTGAAAATTCAAACTACTTAGAGCTGAAGTAGAGAAACAGCTTGAGAAAAGTATTAAAACACTTCGATCGGATCGAGGTGGAGAATACTTAAGTCAGGAGTTTTAGGAATATCTAAACGAAAACGGGATAGTTCCCCAGTGGACCCCTTCTTATACACCCCAACACAATGGAGTGTCATAATCTAGGAATAGGACTTTATTAGATATGGTCAGGTCCATGATGAGCCATGCAGTTCTTAGTAAATCCTTTTGGGGATATACACCAGAGAGCGCGGTTTATGTCTTAAACAGAGTGCCCTCTAAATCAGTTGATTTTTCACCTTATGAAAGATGGTGTAACAAAAAGCCATCTCTAAGTCACTTAAGAGTATGGGATTATCCTGCCATGGTAAAGAGGATAACGTCAAATAAGCTAAATGCCAAGGCTGATAAATGTCTGTTCATTGGATATCCAAAGGAAACAATTGGATATCTGTTTTACCAACCAGAAGCACAAAAGGCGTTCACTTACTTGCAAAAGTCAGTGGGAGCAATATTGAACTAGAAGTTCAAGAGAAAGAGACAGACAATCAACTGATTGAACCCATTCTAGATACACAAGAGAGTATGATCCAAGAACAACCTGTCAAAACACAATCATTATGAAGATCAGTTCGTATTCATAAGGGTCCCGATAGATATGGGTTTATCATCACTAATGATAAGGAACTATATCTTATGGAGGATGATGAACCAAAGATATATCATGAGGCAATGAAAAGCTCAGATTCTGATAAATGGCAAAAGCCCATGAAATCATAAATGGATTCCATGTACGAGAACCAAGTTTTGAATTTGGTTGATCCACCGCAAGAAGTTAGACCAATTAGGTGCAAATGGTTTTCAAGAAGTAGATAGACGTGGACGGTAATGTATTTACCTATAAAAGCAAGGTTGGTTGTGAAATGTTATAGTCAATGGGAAGGTATTGACTACGATGTCACCTTCTCACCGGTAGCTATGCTCAAATCCATAATGATACTCCTCACCATTGCTGCTCATTACAATTATGAGATCTGGCAGATGGATGTAAAAACGGCGTTCCTGAATGGGGATTTAGACCGGGATGTGTATATGACACAACCTGAGGGTTTTACATCTCAGAATGGCTTGAAGGTATGCAAGCTACAAAGATCCATTTATGGACTTAAGCAGGCATCTAGGAGTTGGAATATAAGGTTTGATCAGACAATCCGGGAACTTGATTTCTGCCCAAATGCAAATGAGCCTTATGTTTACAAGAAGGTTAGTGGGAGTGCAGTCATTTTTCTAGTATTGTATCTTAATGACATTCTGCTAATAGGAAATGACATTTTGCTTCTTCGAAACATTAACATATGGTTGTCAAGAAAGTTCTCCATGAAAGACCTTGGTGAAGCAGCATTTATACTAGGTATGAAGATCTATAAGGATAGATCCAAGAGGCAGTTAGGTCTTTCTCAAAGTACATATATAGACAAGGTATTGAATAGGTTCAACCTTGAGCATTCTAAGAAAGGTTATCTCCCAATGATAAATGGGATTAACCTATCTAAGGTTGAGTGTCCGAAGATAGCTCAGGAGAGAATGCGCATGAAGGATATACCCTATGCATCCGCGATAGGATCCATCATGTATGTTATAATATGTACTAGGCTGGATATCTCTCAAGATTTGAGCTTTACGAGCAGATATCAATCAGATCTAGGTGAAAAGCACTGGATGGCAGTCAAGGCAATCCTTAAATACTTGAGAAGGACTAAGGATGAGTTCTTGATTTATGGAGAAGGTAACCTCACTATCAAAGGTTACACTGACGTGAGTTTTCAATCTGAGAAGGATGACTTTGAGTCTCAGTCAGGTTTTGTGTATGTGTTAAATAGAGGGGCAGTATGCTGGAAGAGTTCTAAGCAAGAAACTACTGCTAATTCAACCAGAGAATCTGAATACATTGCTGCATGCGAAGCAGCAAAAGAAGCTGTCTGGTTAAAGGGATTTATTGGTGATCTCGGTGTGGCGCTTGAGGCTGTTGATACAATTACTTTACAATGTGATAATAATTGTGCCATAGGTCAGGCAAAGGAACCACAGTCTCATCAGAAAAATAGACATGTATCCAGAGAGTATTATATAATCAGGGAGATTGTTGAGGCTAAGATAATAAGATTAGAATATATACCCACTGATCAGAACCACACAGATGGTCTGACAAAGCCATTGACTCCAGTCAAACATGACCGGCATGTTAAAGCATATGGATTAAAACATATGGCTAATTAGCCTCAGTGCAAGTTGGAGTTTGTTGGATATGATGTATGCCCTTAAGGCAATTAGGGTGATATATCTTAATTATGTAATAGTACGAATAATTTATTTAATCAATAAAGGCATTTGTTCTTTTGTTTATATCAATGTGTTTCTATACATTTATATTATAGCTGGTTAAAATATTTTCATTGATGTATGTATACAAAAGTTCTTGACATATCATAGCATGAAGTCAGAGAAATTATAGTTGGACTATATTTGGTGGAACCTGCTTCATGTGCAATTATGATTATGTCTAAACTATCCCTAGTCATAGTTTCATCAAGAAAGGATATTGATGAAATGGAAAGACTAGCATGTGGTCAACTTTCTTGGAAAGGGTCCAAGCAGTTAATCTCCTAAAGACTGAAGGTGGTGCCTTAAGCTTGACACATGGATATATCTGGGATATATATTGGAGACCGCAGCAAGATAAACACTTGGTATAAATATCAATGTGTTAGTGTTTATCTTCATGCAATAGGCTTTGCGAATGTCCTTATACTTGAGATGCTAGTTGCCTTGTGTGGTACTATTGCTATACTTTGGGTCATTACTATGCACTCATTAATTTAGGGTGCTATGGGTGATTACGGGTATACTGATGACAGCATGTTTGTAGGCTGAGTAGTCGGAAAGAATCCATCGCTCCGGATATATTAAGGAGTTATACCTAGCCACTTGTTGAAGTGATGATTGTCATAAACTTCTGATCAGAATATGTGTTTGATAGTAATGGTTTCTAGTCAAACACACTATGGTAAAAGGCAATATACTTCGGTAATAAGTAAATAACTGGGATAGCTTGGAGCAACCTTGCTATTAGTGGGTTAACACTTTTACCGAACCCAATAAACCAGATGGTACTAATATTAAAGAATGGAAGGAATTTATCGCACTGGATAACTATTGCATTAACCGGGATTAAGTCATAAGCATAAATGACGTTCCGAGTAATGGGGGATGGTAGACCCTTGCTAGAGGCGTACTACAATCGTTTAAGGTAATCGAGTTCTATTCACGGTCTAGAGCATCGAGTCAATGGTTCCATTAGAACAAGGGTTGGTTAAGCCTTAGCAGCTCAATAATTTGGGATCCTATAAGGTCACACACATTGGACCTTCATCGGACTAAGTAAAGAACTAATATATTTATTCTATTACAAAATATATAACTTAAATAATAATTGGATTATTATTTGATTGGTTAAAACTGATTAGATCAATTTTGGATAAACCAAAGTATTTATTTTGACCGGTAACTAATTAATTAGAGTCATAAATAAATTATAATTGATTAGATAAATTTTGGTTGGACCAAGAAATTTATTTTGACCAGTGACTAATTTATTAGGGTCAGAAAATAAATATTTGAAAAAGGATTAAAAGGGAAATTTTGCATTGGCGAGTTTAATTGGACCGAGAGTATAAAAGTATTTTGTACAGGCTCGAGTGCGTGGTAGTACACCGAAAGGTGTACGAGCAATGCTGGGCATTGCTCGCGGCAGCCCATGAAAATGGGCTGCACAAGCGCAACCCATGTTGACTTGTGGCACACAGCGTGTACACGCTGTGTGCACTTGGGATGGGAGTAATTAATTATTCCATCCTACATCGAACAAGGAGGAGCAATATTTCTGCCCCAAACCCATATATAGGCTATCCTCGTTCCTTTCAAATTGTATTAAGCTCAAAGCATAAATCCTAAGCGAGATAATTAATCTCTCGAGTAATTGAGCAAGTTATTTTTGTTGAACCTGAATTTTTTCGGGCACCGCTAGTTTATATATTTGGGTGAGGCTTCTAGAGTGGTCGAGCAACTACTTAAGGCTTCTTAGTTCTTCCTCCTGGGGTGGTTTTGGTTGGTGGGGTTTGTGTGGATACTGATAGAGGCTATCCTACGATTGGAGGCTTGTGCAAGCAGGTCCTCCAAAAGCACACTTCAACTGGTAAGTTCTTTTTCTTTCTCTTTTAATTATTAAGTCTTTTTTTAAGTGTTTTTAGACTTAATAATTATGCTTAGATTATTTTTGCATGCTTAGTTTATTTTATGTTTAGGTTATAACTTAGAGTTATAACATGCTTAGTATAAAATAAATATGCTATGATATAATTTGGAATTATGGTATGCCTAGTCGTTTAGCATGCTAACCTAGGTATAGAATTATTTAGTTAAGGCTTTATTTAATTTATATGCAACTAATAGGAGTTCCTGGGGACGTGAACAAAATTTTGAATTTCCGCCATGCCTCTTATGCATGTTCAATTTGACTGTCAGTTCCCAATGTGAGACTCCAGGGCTCATCCTCATGGGAGGAAGAAGTGAGGAATCAATAAAATCAGCATGGGAGCCCTTTATAGACAGCGCGCAAGCCCTCTCACCCAATAAATACAGTCCCTTATTGGTCCCCAATATGAGATGAGGCCAGAAGATGCCAGCCGGGATTGGGGGAGAGATCGGTTTCTCGACCATAGCACTAGTCCTCCACCCTCGAACCCGCTCACCAAAATACTACTCATAAGAGAGTGGTGACTCTAGTATAAAACGGCGGTCATCCATACCGGCCTACATCCGCTCTATGGCTCTGTAGGTGGCCAGTCTCTCCCATGGGTCTCAAATAACCTGCACAAAATGAATGCACTATGAGTATCACAACCTAGTAAATACAGTTTCTGCTAATGGATTGTCAAAATGAAAAATGCAGGTTCAATAGGGAAGAAGTGTACCCAATCTGAGCGCAATTGGCTTAAGAACTCCTGGTACTGTGCCGTAGTTAAAGGCTAATTCTACCAAAGCCCCATTCATCTAGATATAATATGCGGCATCTCAGGCTGCATGGGTAATCCTGGCCTAGGGATCAACCAGTGCTCGAAACCCCAAATCTGCTAGACAAAGCAAGGATTAGCTGCAACATAGTTTATATAAAGGGTTAAAGCACAAGAGATCAGTTGGAGATTTACCAGCAGTATCAGATGGCAGATCTTGAGCCCAGACTGGTCACCCCAGACCCCTACGTCCAATCCATAATATAGCTGTGCTAGAATGACCCAGCACCAGTTCTTGCAAGGAACGGCCACAAGATCCTCCACAACAGAGAGCAGACCATAGTTGAGGTTACCCTAGTAGACAGGAAAGAAGACAGTGGTAAGAAATGTCAGCAGTAAAGATCAAGCATACTAGTCCCTCCCATCAGCCACAATGGGCCTAGGCTACGAAATCCAGTGAGCATGCAAGTCCCCGTACTTGAGCTTGTTCATCCCGCCCGGACTAAGCCCAAGTAGTATGAAAATATAGGCCTTCACCTCAGACCGAGAATGCTATCGGTTGGCATAAATGTCAAAGTGAACCATGTCCCCTCTCCACTTCAAGCCTGTGGTGGCGCACACATTTGAGGGAGTGATGGTGACCTCCCTGATGGGCAAATGGAAATTATGAGTCATCTCCGACCACCTCTCCGTTAAAGCAAAAACATCACCAGGGGTCAGTGTCTTATGGGCCTGAGGGATATCCCTGATAATGTCATTGAACCCAAAGGAATCGATGCAGGTCAGCAGCTTTATATCCCCTATGGTATGAATCTCCTCCTACCATTTCCTGCAGAAGCTCAAAGCCCCCACAGTCTTGTATGGGAACTATAAAGACAAAATTACAATTTAATAGGGTTAGAATCCAGCAGACAAATCAGAAATTGGAAAAGGATTATAGAAATTAAATGAAACAAGGTTCTATCCCTGAGGACAGGACCCGTACGGGTAAGCCCCACCCCGTATGAGTCCATATGCAAGACCCGTATAAAAAATGGGACTCGTACGGGGTCCCCTGCAAGCAGTCCCTATAAGGGCAAATCTCCCCAAAATCCAAAAACGTACAATCTCAACCAATCCGTAACTATCATAAAAGCATCCTAGGCTAAAGTTACATGCATCAGGCTCTGTTCCAAGGTCTAAAACACCCTAAATCATGCCAAAACCCAAGAAATTGCCAAAAGTTCAAAATTGGGAAATGGAGGATCGAATGAAATTACCTGGAGTTTTAAGGCGTGGGTCTTGGGGGAAGGGATCAAAGGGACTTCAGAGACAGGAGTAAGCCCTAAAAACAAGTCTCTCTAACAAAGCATACCCGAAGGAAACTGGGCATTCCCGAAGCCCCAAATCGCCAACCGGGGGTAAGTCCTCTAGTCTGAGGGAGAAACGGCTAGTATATGGGATCTTTTTATACATCTTTAGTTGAGTTTTGGGAGAAATTGCAGGAAAATGCAAAGTAGGAAGTTTTGGTGTGAGGCAGGAGATGAGGGGGTTGTCTGCCTTTTAAAACCATCTGTCAGACACCCGTACAAGTGCCACCTCACCAGTATAGGTCCTCGCCTTAGGAAAGCATACCCATACGGGTCTGGCCCACCCTTACGGGCCCCTTCTTACCATCCAAAGGCAGATTTTTACATCAGCATTACAGCAAGCACCAAGCATTCGTCCGGTCCAAGTTCGGGGCCAACCCCACTCCCTCTCAACCTTACATTTTCATTATATTTGGGACAAGTCCCTAGGCTCACCTTGATCCTTGATTGAAGGGGCAAAAATATTTTTGTTTTCACAAAAACTCAATCAAGAATCAAGATAAGCCATTTTTTAATTGATCACTAACATGGATGATTTTTATATACAGGTCCATCCTAGCACAAGAATTCTTCCCTAGCAAATAAATCTTACCAAGAAATTCTTCCCTAGCAAAAGAGGTTTTGCCAAAGGATATTACTTCACTTCCCAGTAGCGGAATCAGATCCAAGGGCATCCCCCACTTCCCAGTAGCGGAATCAGATCCAGGGGCATCCCCCCATTTCCCAATACCAAATCAAATCATAGGGGCATCCCCCCACTACCCAGCGATGGAATCATCAATTCTTATGAGCATCTCCCTACTTCCTAGTAGCGGATTTAGTAGACCCTATAGGCACTCACCCTAGGAGCATTCCCCCAGCGGCAAAAAAAGCATAACATTGATCGGGCTAAACCCGATATTTCCTACACAAAATTTTTAGTTTATCGTATCCATACTTATTTATTCTTAATTGAAGGGGCAAAAATATTTTTGTTCTCAAAAAAGCCAATTAAGAATGAAAAGGTGTCTGTTTAGACAATGACTAACTCGGTGTTTGATTATTGTCTCTTTTACAAGTTATTCAAAATCATCAGCAAGGAAAGTAATTCGCCTTAGGAAAGGGATACACCACCAGCCATGAGATTCATCCACCTTAAGAAAGGGATACACATATCTTCCCCAGAAAATCATCAATCAGGAAAGTCGATCCGTCTTAAGAAAGGGATATAAGGAGAAGTCAATACGCCTTAAGAAAGGGATACAGTATCCAGGAAAGTCGATCCTCCTTAAGAAAGGGATATACACCTTCCCTAAGCATAGTCACTAGGGATAGGCATAGTAGCAAAAGGAAATTCATCCACCTCAGGAAAGGGATACACCAGTTAGGAAAGTCAATACACCTTAAGAAAGGGATACAGTAGCCGGGAAAGTCATCCGCCTTAGGAAAGGGATACATGTTCCCCAGTAGAGTTACGAGGGATATGCATGGTAGTAGAAGGAAAGTCATCTACCTCAGGAAAGGGATACGCCAGCCAGGAAAGTCATCCGCCTTAAAGAAAAGGATACACGTAGCTTCCCTAGTAGAGTTATGAAGGATACACATCAGCAAAGGAAAGAAGTTCGCCACAAGAAAGGAACTCACCCATGATATCGCCTCAGGTATAATTTCTAAACCCTCGCTCACATCGTGAGATCATACAGATTTGTATCTACAATGATCCCATGAGGGGTAGTCTATGACCACTAGATTTTAACGATCCTTCTCACAAAACTATGATGAGAGCTATACGATGCAATGTCTTTCAAGTATTGTCCATTAGAGGTTTTCCCACTACTGCAGAGTTGAGTTTGGCCAAGGTTTGGAGACCTAGTCTGCCTTTAGGGGCCCGTGCGGGCACATCCTGGTTATACGGATCCACCAGGGGACCCGTATGGGTCATCCTTTCCATACACCTGAGGGGGACCGGTATGGGTCCCCTAGTACCTATACGATTGGGGCCCTACCTATACGGGTACTCTAATTGCCTAAACATGCCTTTTTGGAAGGAAATCCGTTCCTATTTTGGAAAAAGGCAGGTCATGAATGCGATTTACTGCGTTCAGACCACCTCTCCCCTATAAAAAGGGCTATTCCCTTCACATTTTACACACACACACTTCTTAGATCAAAAATATACTAAAACTCTAGCAATTTCTATAGGTATATAAAAGGTATAGCGGGGGTATAGGAGGCATAAAATGGGGAGAAAACCTTTCTTTAAGGTTTTGTCCACATTTTATTCATTACTAGCTTCTTTCGTTAGGGTTTAGGGGAGGTTCTGTCCATATAAATACTCACCTATATAGTCCTATTCAATCTACTTTGGCCGGGCTGTCTCAACAGTAAAGGGATCACCTCAAAGTGGATTCACGTCGAAAAGGTAATGCTCCTGAGCTTCAAAGAGACTCACATCTCAGTTATTTCATTATTATTATTCTATGTTTCTCTTATTATAGCCGTTGCTTTCATTTCTTATTTCGGGTCTGGTCCTAAACCGTATGAGCCTTGTTGGCACCATATATCCCAAAGGAAAGCATTTTGGTGCGCCATACTCATATGGAAGGAAATTCCTTTTTATTTTATTTTTCTGCCATCGATCCATTAATCTGTTAATATGTAAACTAAACTAAATAGAGCTTCTGTCTGGACCAGACAGGACCGGTACGGGTATACTATACCCGTACGGGGTCCTCTCTGGTACCCGTACGGATCCTACCTACCCGTACATGTACTAGCCCCAAGCAAATTCTCGAAAACCTATAATTGGCTGATTAAAAATCAACCCAACTCACCATTACCATGCGATCATTTTCACTAATAATCCGGTAAATCAACCCACAAAAAAAGTTAAAATGTGTTCTCACACCAAAATACGCTAAAATGCTGATTTATGGTGTGCTATAAACTGTGCTAACATCTGTGGATGCAGGGGAACTTATTTTCATTTTTGTTTTATAACTTAGAACAAATGTATAGGTTCTCTTTGCAATTTCCCCCATTTTCGCCCGGTTGTAATTTTTATCCCCCTATTTATTGCTTGTGCTTTATTGTAATATGTAAACACATATAACGAGTGTAAAAGAGTGTAGAAATAGGATTACTGTGATAATTCCCCGAAGGATGAAAACTAAAATGGTTTTACATGGTGAATGTAAATTTGAATCAACTAAATGAGAAATAAGTGACTCATCCGATACCCGAATCTCTGACTCAATAGGTATGAGTCTCCCACCCAGAGGGAACTGTACCAAAACTCTTTCCCCAGTAGGCAACTTGGGTGGCGACTCTAACAATTATATTGAGATTTGAGTATCGATTCTTTTATTCATTAAAATTGTCTTATTGTGCAAACTTTAACTAAAAAATGTTTTGTCATACCTAAATCCAACCAAACCCCTAGTGGGCCCCTCCTCTCACCCAGGCATCAAGGGATACGCACACATCATTGACACCTCAGATATAGTTATGAGACAAAATAAGACTCGAGTTAGCATGATCATGGGATAAATTATGGAACCCGGTTGGTTGGCGAAAAATGGTTCTTAAACGGCGTTTGTGGAAAATCTCATTTTTCCTTTAGACTTGATTGTTATTTTAACCGGTTTATTAGTGAAAATGCCACATGTTATAGGGTGAGGACTTTTTTTAGGGTAATCTAAGTTACCCGTTGTTCCACAGTTCATCCTAACTTTCGAATTTAAACTAGGTCAGAACAAAAAGAAAAAAATTTTGCTATCCACAACTACTACTGGAAATTTCACTTACACCTTACAGACTGACATTTTGAGAATTGTAAAGGAAGGGTCCCATAAGAAAATAAGGTCATTGGTGATAAAAGGAGCCTCTAGCGGTATCATTGATGTCGCTAGCGACATGAATGATACCGCCGATGGTTTCACTTTCTTGCAGCAGTAGTAGTTAACGATCGAAAAACTATCGAAAACCCAAAACTAAGCACAAAACACCAAAGAATCACAACAAATAGCAAGAATAAATGCCAAACAGCTATGAGACTCAGGATTTTACCTCGCAGTTGTGAATCCAACTCTTCCTAATCCAAATGACACCTTCGGGGAGCTCAAAATGATGATTTAGGTAGTGAACTAAAGATTTTAGTCTCTAAATCATATTAGATTGATTTTAAACCTAAGTTCTACTAATTTTAAGTTAATTTCTGAGAGAATCAACAAAGAAAATCCAATAAAAGATGGAGTAATTCCTCTTTTCTTACCTTTTCTTCACCTTATCTCACTAAAAATCAACTTTATCTCACTAGAATTTCTCTATAATTCTAGTTTAGAGTTGTTAACCACTTCTTTCATCCGGAAATGGCCTTTTTATAGGGTAAAATCTGAAAGAGGTGACTTTTCTCGAATATCTAGTAGGTATCAAGCAAAGGTATGCCAAAAGTTGTCTGCCTGCAAAAGTTAGACCGTCACTAAAGCCGTTGGTGGCTTCACGGTTTATCAGGTCTAAAAAGAGAGGTATGGCCTAGCCTAAAGAGGTGATTAGGGGGTCAAATCCGACCTAAAATTGGTTTAAGCAGGATTTTGAATAATTTAGAGATATTTTGACTATTTTTAGAGTGTTTAGGAAAAAATTAATTTGTAGATAAATCGTAGGTTTGAGCTCCCACCGAACGTGTTATCGAACATGCTGAACTAAATTTTTCTGAAAATAAAAATTCATAAAGAATTCTTTTTCAGGAATAAAAATTCAACGAGAATTTAAATATTGAGGATTAAAATACGAATATACGTGTGAGCGGGCAAAATTTTATGGGAGCATGCGGGGTGCGGGGTGAGTTCAGTTTGGTGCAGCTTGAGGAAATCGCGATGTCGTTCTTTTAATAAAACGTTTGGTCTTATTAAAGAGAAAGTTAATTTTTTTATTTTTCACATAAACTTATTGAGCGTGAAAAATATGGTTTTTTATAAGCCAAAAATGTGATTATATTAAAAAATATATTTGCACATTTTATTAAGAAAAGATATCTTTAAAATGAAGCATTTTTACTTTATTTAAAAAATAAAATATAATCGTCACCCGGTTCAGCTCCATCGGGAATTGTGGTATACTGATCCAAATCAGGACTTTTATACCGAAAAGAAAATGAGATTCTGAGTTCAGACACAATAGTTACTTATATTGTTCAAATTGTTTAGGTTAATTTTGGAATATTGGAATTTGTGGTAATTTTCGCATTACAATGGCTTTATTTAAGAAATAAATTCAAGAAATAAAACAGGAATTATAAAGGCATGATAAATTGATATTTTCTACCGAAATTTCGGTAGAGCAACGGAAGCACTTGGGTTTTGGCCCAAAAACTCGAATAGAGTTTCCTCACATCCTGGATGTTTTATCCGTACCATTGCGCTTGTTTACATACATTACAGCTTAAGTGGCCTTAATGGCTCACTTAACCAGACAAATGGAATGTAAATATATAATGAAATGATATAAATGGATTTGAATGAATTTAAAAGGTGGGCTTAGACCCAATTACCCTCAGTTTACCTTTTCCTCTGTCTAGGATGACTTGAGAGCCGATGTAGGACCGAAGTTGTCAGAAAATAGGATTTAGTCGGAAAATAGGTTTAACCCAAGTTATGACTATAATCTTAGATTATTCCTCAAAAAAATGCAGGGTTTTTGAAAGATTGAGTCATTTTTTGACCGAAGATCACTATGAGATCTTGGCTAAAAAGACAAGAAAATGAGTTTATACCGATTGTCGGTGATAAAGCTCGGATTTAGAAGTGTTTTGAGAGAGTTTTGGGGCTTTTAGGACTGCCAGAACAAAATGGCACGAATGGAATTTTGTTTTCCTCTTTTCCTTTTGTTTTCAAATTGAGAAGGGAAGTCCTCTATTTATAGTGGAGTAGTGATTATCCGGCGGACTAATTACCTAGGTAATTAGTCGGCGGGCCAAATACCGATTTGACAAGATCTTGCTTTGGATCCCATAAATTCTTGCCAGATCACGGTAAGATTTGATTTTTTTACTATGGATAGGCGATTAGCCGGCGGGATGATTACCCATGTTTGACCAAAATTTGACTTTTTGATTTTTCAGTAGAAAATTCTAAATTGCAGCTTCTCAAGGATGTGGATTTTTTAATTTCAGAATTTGGATGACAATTCAGTCCTTTTTGGCTCTTTTGATTGATCGCTGAATGAAATAGGCATAATTCCTCTTCGGGCCGGAACGGACCTATGCTAATAGTTTTCCCCTCACATACATAAATTTCGTGCTAGAAATCTTGTCGTATGCGAAACAAAGAAAATAGTGTGTGTGCAATGCAATGAGTTAAAATATTTTTAATCAACAAATTTTGAAACAAAATATATTTTTCCCCTTCGATTAAACATTTATTAATGAATTGCATGAGATTGAAAATTGACTGAGGGTCAAAATAAATATTTTCAAATGCTTATTACACGAATGACTGTGTAAAAATAGCTTTTAGGTCAGCTCGTTCTACAAACAATGTAGAAAATGGATGAAATATGCAAGAAATGCAAAAAAAAAAGATTAAAATATATGTAATTAGCTAGGAGGCTAATTACCTAAATAACGGTAACTTTTATAGTTGTTACGCGTTCAATGCTTAAATGAGTGATAGCTGGCTAGGCTATTAGCCCGCCGGCTAACTGCGCATGTAATTAGTCCGGCGGCTAATTGCCTGCGGGCTATATAAACAGCTTTTTAGTCTCCATTTTTCTTCACACAAATAATCCTCTCTTCTCTTCTCGCGATTTTCGCTTCTTTCTTTCAAAATTTTTTGCTTTTTAGCTATTCTCAACAATGATTTATCTAATTTTCTTCCCCTTTCTGCCCCCTCTACTCCAATTTTGCTGGTCTTTATGTGGTACAAGCTTTATAATATCCGCCTGGATTTACCAGTCGTTCAAGTCACCACTCGTAATATGATCATTGATGGTGAGCAAGTGGAACTCTCTGAAGTTCCTGTTGAGGCATTATATGGGCTTCCTCTGACTTGGAAGTATCATGGAATCACTCTTGGGGATTTTATTCCGCCTGCTTTGAAGCCCTCCGATCATCTTTCTCGGATTTTGGTAAGCTTTACAGCTATTATCGTATTTTTTTATTACCTTGTTATTATTTATTTTTTTATATTTATCTTTATGCTTTTGATTTTTAACAAATCTTGTCATGAATCTATTTAATGCAATGACTTTCGATAATCGTGTGATTTACCAAAGATTGGTGTGTGATTAGTGTACATGCATTATTTTTGCAAGTTACTACCCATGAGGGTGGCAGTATTTCCCACTTTTAAGAGTGGTAAAAGGCACTTTCTCCCTACGCTAAGGTCATCATTAACGGGACATCGTTGGGGAGGATGGTGAGAAATTGCAAGTACATTAAGTCTTACAAGTATCCGGACATCCTGGTTGGCACTTCTACCGATATCTTGAGCAGATGGTCCGATATTACCCACACTTTTCATTTTCATTGTGAGGAGTATACTATTACTCCGCCGGATTACTGCGCCATCATAGGTCTTCCCTTTTACAGTAACATGATCCACTTTAATGCATGTTTCACTTATGATAACTTCAATGTGGAGACCATCGAGGCTTTGATCGGCTGTTCTACGGATAAGCCCGGGCGAGTTTCTTGCCAGAAACTCATGACTTTTTGGACTATTGGGGATAGAAGGCACTTATCTTCTACTTGTGAGGCTAGAGCCTTCATAGCTTCTACTTTCTCCTGGCTGTGTTTTCCTACTAGGGGTTTGATTGTGAACCTTCACATTTTGCCCACTTTTATTGATCTGACCCACTTTGATGAGTATGCCTAGGGTCGAGCTATGTTGGGCCATTTGTATTGGGCCCTTGATCAGTGCGTGAGGAACAGGAATGGCAAGTTCAAATCCTGTGTGCAGATTATCTATGTAAGGGTTCCTCTTTTTTTATGAGCATTTTACCTTCCTTTCCTTGATGTTCTAGCTTCTTCTAACTTTTGCAGATCTGGTTCTTTGAGATGCGGATTCTTCTAAGAACTTTACTGGTGCGGAATAGCGGCTAACCATTTTGTTCTCGTTTGCCACACTATTGGTGCAGCTGGGAGATCGAGTCTCCTTCTTATCTTTCTATCCATCTTCGTACTCTGACTTCGGAGCATGTATTCCTCATAGTCTTTCTAACTTTCTCCCTCTTGGCTATATCTGCTATGATCGTTCTATCGATACCTAGCTTCTTTTTCTTTCCTTAGATTAAGACTCAGCCTTGGGCATGAAATTCATCGGTCGGATGTTATAAGGTTGGCTGGGGAGTTCGTGAACACCCGGTTGATTTTAGAGACTCCTTTCTCCTTAGAGTGTTATCTCGGGGAGCATATGCAAGGTTGGCATCTACCTTCTAGGATGCATTCTATCCCTCCTGATGTGCCTCGATGGATCTTCAAGCCTTGTAGCTCAACAGACTTTGCACGATTGGCCTCAAATGGCATATCCAGCGCTTTCTTAGAGCGACCTAGGGGTATGAGGAGTTTTTTCGTTCACAGCTACCCGGATGGCCAGAGACAGACCCTATACCTATCGAGCCCCAGCTAAATGTTCACAACCTCGCTGAGGGCGATGCTCCTTCCACTTCTGCCCCAAGCAGGTGAGCTAGATCGATTTCACATGCGACTGTCCGGATGATGGTATCTCTTTTTCTTTGACTTAGATTTCCTCATCATTTTCTAATTTTTGTACTTAGTTGGATTAATTTGCTTTTATTTTAATGTTTTCTGTAGGATCACCAAGGTAGAAAAAGGCATGTATCCGCTTTTACCCTTGTAGGGAGTTCCTCAGCTCCATCAGTTCCACCTCAGAGTCTGGTGATGATGGAGGGACATCAGGGATTCTAGTATCAGCCATCTATGTTCTTGATGTACTGCCCTGACTTGAGTACTTACATGCTAGTGATCCAACCTTACCTAAACCCTGACCATCCAGTGACTTTCCACCTGGCTAGTGCCACTCATGTGAGCTCTTCCAGCTTTTTGTTTTTTTCTTACATCATGTCGATTCTGAGTAATTTCAATCTCTTATTTTTTTTACAAGTGCCCATTGCCGATAGCGTCTCCTATTGGGGATATATCCAAGGACAACAGTGGCTCACAATGAACCAAAATTCTAAAATAGCAGTATGTTCATTATTTTATTGTTTTAATGATGATCCATGGCATGTTATGAAATGCATATAAATGATTTGTGTCAAAACGTTGCAGTTGGAGATCCGATGACTCTGAGCTCAATTTAGGATGGTCCAGATGGATGACCACTAGTAGGAGCCTCAGTAGGGACAGGGTGACCTTCCTGGATTCTTTCCTCAAGGGAGTTATCGTCCTCCTCCATCGTCCTTTGACCCTACCTAGCCGAGTTCAAGCGGCGGACAGTATATAGGCTTTCTTTCTTTCATTTTTTCTTTAGGTTATTTGCAGAGCCTTCTTTCTTTTTTTGTATGAACATTTTTTTATTGATGAAAGAATTTTTCATTATTCTTGTTCTTTGTGCTTTCTTCTTTTATTGATGATCAAGTTTACCAGGTAATCTGCCACTGGCAGATTGCCCCATAAAGCAGGCATAGCGAACTACTACCCTTTGATATTTTTCCATGGAGAACTACATCTATTTTTCGTGCAGAGCTGAAGGTTTATCTGAAGAACTCCAATGATAGGATCATCTTGGGGTCTGTAGTTTGTCGCATATGAAGGTATATGGTCGCATTTTTTTAAGGACAATGTGATCTAGGTTGCTGTCAGGTTTTAGGATCATATTGACAATGTGTTCCGATTTAGAGATCACGAGTTGTGCCCTTTGTATGAGGAATTCTATAGACAATTGAGATCTTTAGCTGATATTCCTCCGGTCATTCCGACGCATCATCCTGAGTATTCTGATCTATTGATGAATCATTTCCAGTTACAATGATTTGATAGACGTCGGCTGATTTGCAGCGAGGGCTTGAGGTTAGACATGGCTTTCGATAATGTTAGGAATCTTTCTCCTAACTATGTGAGCTGGCTGTCGCTCATTTGTTTACTTTTTCTAGGAGCCTTTATTTGTGAGGCTACAACTATGGTTTGCAGCTTCACCTTCTTGACCATAGTTGATCAGATGTTAGAGGGGAAATCTCCCGTCGCAGTGAGTTTGGCCGAGACACTGATCTTTGTGAGTTCTTCTTGAAATGTGACCAAAGCTACTACTTGGGGTAGCAGACTCCTCCTTCAGGTAAATTTTATTTGAGCCTTTCTTTTTGCATGAGTTGCCCTTTCGAGTTTTCAGTTCATCAGGCTTGCCTTAATTTTTGCGTGGATTGCCTTTTCAAGTTTTCAATCCAGCAGGCTATTTTTTTATTTATATTCTTATTTCACTTTTTTTTTATTTTATATCTCTTTTCTTTTATAGCTCTGGCTTTAGGATAAGCTTTCTGTATTATCCATTTCTATGAGCATGGATTGTCAACCAAAAGCCTACTGGGCACGGGGCTCCTTAGTTTGCATCAGCGACCATTCTCATAGAGACTTCACTATCGATGAGTGGGTTGATTTTATGGGGATTCGAGCTACTGAGGATATCTATTTGGTTTTCCCTTGGTAGGAATCATGCATGTGACTACTGATGTTGCTAGAGATGGTATAGTCCTCATTGTTCTCTCCGAGATTATCACCTACTCCCTCGGTTGCTTATGCAGGCAGTATGGTCGTCCTCAGGGGTTTCCAACATCCTTGTGGACCCACCTTAGCTCTAAACTTTCCTATATTGTCGTGACGTGAGATGGATCAATCACTCTCAGGTGGAGATGAACTATTCTATGCCTTTTAACATCCATTCTACCGAGGCTCATAACATCTGGGTTTGAGTACTCATGGGCTTGCCACCCTCCAAGAGAGGCTTATCGAGACCAAGAGACTCCGTAGCTTCCTTAGGAATCATTGTGATTGTCATTGTATCTTTCTTCTATATGGAATAATAAAGGCTTTGGGCCTCGTTTTTTGTCTTTGTTGTTTCCATTTCTTGTTTGTAATGCACTTTATGTGTAATAAAGATGAAAAATGCTATTTGAATGTGCATTTTATTAAACAATTCGCAGTTTCCATTTAATGCATTCATGCAACATTTTTAACATGAATATGTCATTATAAAAGATATTATCTAAATAGGAAGGTTATATCGTATTTATTTCCAAGAAATGTCCATCGATGCCCAAGTTTCTGAATGGATTTTACCCAAGGCCTCACTCTTTTATTTTGGGGTCTTTACTTTTGCTCAAGAGCCCTTAGTAGCTCTTGAAAGACATTACTTTTCTCTGTTTTACACTAGATAGCCCTTCAGCTTGTCATGATTTATCGGATTCATAAATTCGTTGCCATCCAGATCTGAGATTTTAAATGCCCCTTTACTGAGAGTCTTTCTTACTACGTATAGAACTTCCCAGCTTAGTTGGAGCATCTGTGTACATCTTACAAGATTGTTTTAAGATATGATCACCTATCCTCAGGGGTTGATGTTGCCATTTGACTTTACGATTGTAAGCTGTGGCCAGGCATTATTGGTATAATTGTAGATTCTCAAACACAGTAATCATCTCTCATCGATCAAAGTCAATTCTTCGTGCCTTGCCTTTGCCCATTCATCTTCAAGAAGTTTCACTTTAAGGGGTATGCGCAAAGATTTGATCTCCATTTCAACGGGCAACACTGCCTCCATTCCATAGATGAGAGAAAAAGGAGTCTGTCCCGTTGGATTCATGACGCTGGTTCTGTATCCCCATAAGGCATAAGGTAAATGATTGGCCCAACCTCGGTAATTGGCAATCATTTTGGAGAGGATCTTCTTAATTGCCTTATTAGCTATTCCTATAGCTCCATTGGCTTGAGGACGATGATGCTCAATTAGGTGCTTCTTAATAAGATCGGTTGTCTTTCCTTGGAACTGTACACCTTTTTCACTCATTATATCATGAGGAATGTCGTATCTGGCAAAGATATGTCACTGAATAAACTAAGCCATTTTCTTGGCCGTGATGCTCGTATATAATTCTCCTTAAACCCATTTGGAAAAGTAATCGACCGCCACTATAATGTAATGATGGTCGTTGGTCAAAGATGGTTTTATCTCACCGATGATATCGATGCCTCAGGCTGAGAACGGCCAAGGCATCGTCAAATTTTATAATATCGTTGGGGGCAGGTGACTCACATCTCTATATATCTAACAAGTGTGGCAAGTCTTTGCTCCTTGAGTACAATCAGCCAGCATAGTTAGCCAAAAGTATCCCATTCTTTGAATTTTCTTTGCCATCATGATGTCATTCATATGTGGATCGCAGTATCCTGAATGTACTTCTTTCATCACCTTCTCTGCTTCTTGTTGAGTCAAACATTTTAACAACAAACCGTCAGATGACCTCTTGAATAGATCCCCCTTAATCACGCAAAACTGTACAGCGAGCTTCCTTAGTGTATTACTATCGGAGTTTGGGGCTTTTATTGAGAATCCACCATTTTCCAAGAATTTAACGATGTCAAAGTACCAGGGCTCTTCCTCATTCATGGCACCTTCTATTATACAGACATAGTATGGAGACCGAGTTATCTCAATAAGAAGGGGGTTGATTGGCTGCTTCTCGGTCCCTTCCCACATGGAGGCTAAAGTGGCAAATGCATCTGCCATCTAGTTCTCTTCTCGGGGCATATGACAAAATTCGTATTCGCTGAACATTGTAGCTTTCCTCCATATAGCCTCTAGGTAAGGTCTGAGGGATTCCTCCTTTAGCTCTCAGTCTCCTGTGACATGTTTTATGACCAAAGCCGAATCACCAATAATTTTTACTTTATCTGCTCTAAGAGTGACCAGAGTAGACATTCTGAATAGACATGCTTCATATTCTACTATGTTATTCGTGGTGAGAAATTCTAATTACTTTGACATAGGTATGAGCGCTCTATCTGGCAAAATGATGATAGCTCCCAAGCCCGCTCCTCGCTTTTTAACAGCACCATCGAAGAACAAGGTCCACTTTCTGAGGTTTTTTGTAGTTGCAAAACATTCGTCAGGGAACTCCAGGTTTACCAACTATCCTTCCTTGAGTGGTTGATTTGCTAGGAATTCAGCCACTGCTCTTCCCTTGATGGTCTTCTTAGTGATATACTCAATATCAAATTCTGACAGTAATAAGAGCCATCTTACCAGTTTTTCAGTTAGCGAGGGAGCCTGGAATAAATACTTCATTGGATCCACCTTTGTGTCTGCTTGGATTAGGTAAGATTGGAAGTAATGTCTGAGTTTCTTTAGAGCCAGCGGGATAAGTTTTCTCCATGATGGTGTATCGAGTCTCATATTCTAGCAGTTTCTTGCTGAGATAATAAACTGCGTGTTCTTTCTTATCTTCATGCTCCTGAACAAGCACATCTTATATAGATGTTTCTTCTATTGCCAAATAGAGAATTAGTGGCTTTCTGAGAATTGGTGGCTTCAGCATATGAGGGTTAATTAGATAAGCCTTGATCCTATTAAAGGCTTCCTAACATTGGTAGTTCCATTCTATTGGTTGCTACTTCCTCTAGAGCTTGAAGATAGGCTCACATGTGGTAGTCAATCGTGCTATAAAGCAGCTTACATATTGTATGGACCCCAAGAAACTCCTTACTTCATTCTTAGTTTTTGGTCCAGGCATTTCCATGATAGCGTTAGCTTTATCGGGATTGATCTCTATCCCTCTTTTGCTAACCACATGCCATAGTAATTTGCCCAACATGACACCGAATATGCACTTCTTTAGATTGAGACAAAGATTGTATTTCTCAATTCTCATGAGGAATCGTTCTAACACTATTGGGTGCTCTTCTAGTGTAGCAAATTTCACAAGCATGTCAGCCACATCGACCTCAACTTCTTTGTGGATCAAATCATGTAGTAATGTTGTAAATGCTCGCTGATAGGTTACCCTGCATTTTTTATTCCAAAAGGCATCGAATTAAAACAGTACTTTCCCCATTCTAAAATGAATGTAGTTTTGAACTTTTCTATCACGTTTATGAGGATCTGGTGGTATCCAGAGAACCCATCCATAAATGAATACATGGCAGCCCTTACCGCGCTATCCACCAAAATGTCAATATGTAGTAGTGAAAAATAGTCCTTAGGGGTGGCCTTGTTCAGGTACCTAAAGTTGACACAAACTCTGACATCAACATTTTTCTTGGGCACAAGGATACTCAACAACGTCCACAAAATTAGCCTTAATCTGTTTGGCTACTTTTGCTTTGACCTTTTCTGCCCATTTTGGATGCATCCTCCTCATCTTTTGCTTTACTGGACCAATCTTCAGGTCTATGGGAATCTTGTGGTTGGCGATGTGCCGATCAAGTCCTGGCATATCCTAGTGAGACTAAGCGAAGGCTAAAATGTGATTTTTTAGTACTTTTACCAATTCTCTGTCTTGTTCGATGGGCAATTGATTGGAAATGTATACCACTTTTGGATCATCTTCCATATTTAAGTTAATTTCTTTTTGAATATCATTATTAATGTTAAAGATGCTAGATTAATGCTGGAATGGATGCATGGAATCGCAATAAGAAACACAATCTAAATAAGCAAAGTTCTTCATCTTATTATCATTATAAAATACATTATTCATTTCAAACATATTAGAAATGGAAACAAAAGACTCATCCTTATCAGTAGGGTCTGGCTTTGTAGCGGATAATTCTTAGCTGGCTTCAGCAGGATGTCCTCATCATCTTTCTCTTCTACCTTTGCCTTGCCCTTCATGACCTTGACTATGTTCATGACTGTGGGGCTCAAGAAACCTCCCTTGCTCCTTGCTTCCTCCACTAGCTTTAGTTTTTCTTGGAAAAGTATGGTTAGAGTGTCGAGGATTTCCTCTTCTTTGCTCGACTTCTTGATCTTCTTTGGGTGCAACTATTCATCGAGCTTGGTCTGATCGAGAATTGCCCCAGCATCTGGCTGATGACCTACTTTCTTCATCATACAAGCAACAGAGCTTTTACCATGCTTGCCATAGTTGACTACATTTGAGAAGATTTCAAATCCCAGAACTGTCCTCCCTTGGTGAGTGACAGGTTAAGGGGTTCCGTTGTAGGTTTGCTCTAACTTCTTCTGAAAGATCGTCTTATTGGTGATTCTTTTAGTGCCTGTATAATCGAGTCCTGTAGGTTTCCATTCTCCTACCCCTATATTGAAGGTTGGCATTACCTGCTTATGGGCACCTAGTCCTTTTCTAGGAGTATGGTGCTTCTGCATGTAACCTTGAATCCAAGGGCCACATTGCACTTCTGGTTTCCTATTTGATCCTTATCTGATTGTGGTTATGGTAAACCCTTTCATTTGGCTTTCTTCCATTTTAAGTGTTGCCATCATTGATGCTTCGTCAGCCTCTAGAGTGACTATCTTTCCCTGGAATGGAATTTTGATTTTCTGGTAAAGAGTGGATGGAACCCCTCTCAGAGCATGGAACCACGTCATCCAAGTAGCATAGAAAAAGTCACTATGATGTTTATAACTATAAAAAGCACAATAGAGGAGATTTCCCCGATACTAACTTTAGCTTCAAACATACCAATGACGGTTCTCTTGGAATTATCGTAGGCCTTAATGACTGTTGTGGACCTCTTCAAGTCCCTATCGGTTAGTCCTAGAATTGGCAGAATATCCTCAGGACAGATATTCAGAGATGAGCCGTCGTTGACCATTACACACGACATGATGTGCCCAAAAACACTCACCTTCGAGTAGAGAGCCTTATTGTGGCGAATGCCCTCATCGGGCAAATCTAACCTTGAGAAAATAATGTCGGGAATAACAGTGCTAGTCTCAGTGTTAAGTAGCACGCAAACTTGTTCCAATGATGCTAGGGGAGATGTTTCGATCTCCATCAGCTTCTTCACAATAGCGAGCCTATGATCTTGAGAACTAAGGAGGGGGTCCGATATGCTCATTTTAGTAGTGGTGGCTTTCAACTGGTCCATGATTGGGCTTTCTATCAATTTCGAGGGCATAATAAAAGTAGGAGGTGCCAAAGGCTCCATTCTCGACATAGTGGGGGCTACGGATCCAGTGATTTTCCCTCCTTTGGTGACAAGATTAACAACTTGGGTAGGCGAGTTTATTATTTTAAAGAATTCAAACTCGTCGAAATCTTCATCAAGTGGTATTTCTCCCAAGTCCATCAGTTTGTTCATGGAAGATGGTGATTTGGTGGCAAAGGGCCATTGGATAAAGGAAACATTTTCAGGCTGTCTTTCCAAAAAATGGAGTTCTCCTATAGGATTTAGCATAGAATGCGGATGGAGTTTAGCCCAATCATGTGAATGGATAAGGAAGCTCCATCAGTAGGATCCTGATCAATGTCGCATATGACCAACTCTTCTAGTTCATTAGAGTGCTTATTCTTGTACCAAGGATATTCCTAGGAGGACTTCATCGATGTCAGGTAGACAGCGTTAGTTTCTTTCCATTCCCAATATAGCAATAGGTTTCCATGTTTATCCAGCTTAGGAGTTGTATCCTCTGGCGGGTCTACCCATGTGAAGTAATCAATGAATTTCCTAGCCAGAGTGTTCCCAAATGAGTTTTGGTAAAATGTCATCCCATTATACCAGACGATTGCTTTCTCTCGGAGAGTCAAGAGGAAACTTTCAGGCCATGGGCATAGTGAATGTACCCATCATTCATCATTTGCACAAATTCACGGTTGTAAGGGCGTGGCCTTGTGTTTCCATTATAGAATTTGTGCAAATGATGAATGTACCCATCATTCATCATTTGCACAACTTCACGGATGTAAGAGCGTGGCCTTGTGTTTCCATTATAGAATATGGGATAAACTTCTCTTAAGTCTGAACTTCGGATTTGATAACTAGCCTGAGCTAATTCATTTTCTGCACGGATTCTCTACATGAAGTACTCCCAAGAAGGTTCTTGCCCCTCATCTCGAATCATATTAATGGAGTGTTCATGGTCTGATTCAAAGTCTGTAAAGTCTCTAGAATCATCGCTCACTCCAGACCATAAGGCGCCCGGGGAGTCATGTTCCAAAGAAGAGGCATAGCTCTCAGCACCATCACAGTTGACTGGCATACCATTAGGGAAGGGAGCCTCGTACTCAAAATCACTTGGTAAGTGATTTAGCTCATCATCTGTAAAGACCTCAGCTTCGTACCCCAAGTTATCCACTTCACTTTCATCTTTGTGATTTGACTCATCAGAGTCCTCAAATTCTTATACTTCCTTATTTGAATCCTAAAAAGATTGTGGCTCATTCATCGGTTCAAAGATCCAATTAGGCGTGTGCAAAATTGGCATATCATCATCAGAATCTTCCCCCAGATCTTCCTTGGGATCTTTCTCAGGATCTACCCCACGGGCTTCCTTAGGATCGTCCTCAAGGTCTTCCTCAAGGTCTTCTTCAGGATTTTCCTCAGGGTCTACCTCAGGGTCTTCCTTAGGATTTTTTCTCTATTGCTCTCCCTACCTCATTTACTCTAGCCTAGACTCCTGCGATAGCTATGCGAAAGTCAGAGATCATGCTTCACATACTGGCAAATGTCTGCTCCATATGGGCACCATATGTCATAATGTTCACATAGATCCCTTCAAAGGGGTTGCATATCTCGATGCTCACTTGGTTCCTTTGGTTTATTTCTGATGCCACATCTGTATGGAGTTTGGTGAATGGGTCTTGTGTTACCTCATCTAGGTTCATGCCGAGATACCTTTACCAATCCTCATGATTACTTTAGGCTTGTTTAGGATCATATAGCTCTTAATCTCCTGGGTGTGTCATCCGGGAAGAACTTCCAAATTTGAATAGATTTGTCCCTATGTAGTTGGGACTCATGTAATTTGGGGGATTATACATGGGGGTTGAGGAGGAGGAACATCCTACCAATCAGCATTCCGTTGATGTACTTGAGGTGCCAACCACTAGAAAAGCACATCCAAGTACGACTGAGGAGCCATGAAGTAATGGAGGAAGGATCTTTCCATATAGTACCAATTCCAATGGCCTTCCATTGGCATTGTATTGTACCAATCTATAGTTGGACCTTCCAAGAAACAGGGGAATTGAGGTGCAAAACCCATCATAGCAATCTCTTGTTCATGCATAACTCAAAGGAATTCTTCTACATACTCATTCGGGACAGAATATCCTCAAAATATGAGGTGTGGCGGCACTTGATACTGGTCTAGCCCTTTTCTCCTCATTCTCAAGACATATTGATGGGCCAAGTAGATGATATCCATATTATCGAAAATCATATTATCCCGCCATCCTGGGTCATGTCAAAAATTATCCATCACTTTGATACCTTGCTCATCGGCCTACACCTGGACATTGATAGTATTAATCATAACTTCAAAGTTTGGCAAAGGGTTGGTCTGTTTGCTCGATTTCTTTTCAGGCTCTTTCATTCTCCCATTGGCTATTATCTACTGTAAATCCTTCAATAGCCGAGTACATTCATTAGTGCGATGCCCCTTGGTCATGTGATAGGCATAAAAGTTATCTCTGTCTACCATAGTAGGTGGAACAAATAGTTTGATGCTCTAAAGCTGGTTAGGCTTCCTCGGATTGGTGAATATTTATGATAACGACTCCACCCACAGGGAGATGGATTGATGAGTTTGCACCTGAGTGGCTGCTACAACTTTGGACGGACCTTTCAAGGACTCAAAGCTGCCTTGTATTGAGGATCCACCTTTTTCCTAATATCTGGGCTTAGTGTAAGCCTGTTGTTCTTGCTTCTTCACCCGATCTTATTCATTGTACTTCTCCACCCTTTTGGCATAGTCTACCACGTCATTAAAGGTATCCAACGTTTTTTATTTTCATGTCGTATTAGTACCTCTCTGGCTAGATCCTTCAACGAGCTTTACTATTAAGGGCTCTTGGGAGGGTGCCCCAGTCACAAGTATGCGAACAGCCATCCATCTCAAGTAATATTCCTCAAATGACTCGTTCGAGCATTGTTTGACCCTTTTAAGATCTTGCAAAGTAGTTTTGACCTTTAGATTGAAAGTGTAGTTCTCCAGAAATGTAGAACATAGCTTCTTCCAGTCAGATTTCATGTCCATTAGGTTCCTCATGTACCATTCAGAAGCTGGTCTACGTAGAGTGGCTTGAAACAGGTTAACTATCTGAACCTTAGGGATGTTCATGCTAGTCATGATCTAAAGATAACTCTCAACATGCACGTGAGGAGACCTAGTGCCAGTATATGGAGCTATACAAGGCATCACAAAGTTGGTTGGGAGGGCTTCATATTCCTTTGGCGAGAACCAGTCAATGTCTACATATTGCTCGATAGTGAGAGCAACAGACTTGTCTTTTATCAGGGATAGCTTTTCCATGTCTACCATTTTTGTGTTCAACGCTGCTATCCCTGCCTCTTATTCTAGGGCTTTCTGAGAATTAGAAGCGCTCAACCTTTCCCAAATAGCACGGAATTCCAGAGCATCTAGAATCCTCCTAAGGGACTATCCAACTACATCATCATCTACCATTGCGGTTTCAGGTTCTGGATCGGAGAAAAATCCAGCTAAAGATTCGGCTGGTGGTGGGGGTTGACTTTTAGGCTACCCGTGATACATCTTAACCTCCTTCTCTCTCACTTCTAACCTTAAAATGCAAGAGATCAAGCATTAGTAAGTGTATCGGGTGTAGCTCTGAGCCTTTCTTACCTTCGTTTGTCGGAAAAAATGAGTGAATGAATGAATGGACGGATATATATAAATAGCAAGGAGTTAGGTGTATGTCAACTATTAATCGAACAATTGGCAAGAGTAGCCAGTAATATTTATGGAATACCACAGACACGTGGTCCGAAGACCAGGGTTTTGAATCAAATCTGGTTTGACTCGATGTTCAGGGTGAGTTGACTAGCTAGTCACTCGGGGGCTGACTCGATGGTCAACGGGGGACTTATTAAAGTCTGCTAGCGTGCACTTAAGGTTTTCACGTAAACCTATGGGAAAGTGTCTATGGTTCATCTATATACGGGTTTTGGTCTCAGTATTGGGTGCGATTGGGTACCTTACGGCTTTGTGTACCGAGTTCCAGTGGCCCTAAGTGAACCAAAGAAAACTTTTCCACATATAATATACTCGGGTAGTCTTGCCTTAAGCGAGCAAGGCCCTCGTACGTTACGCAAGGGGTATGATTGGATCCATAGCCCTCAAGCCCTATGCAAACTTGGAGATACTTCACCAAAAGACACCTAAACTAGTTATTGGGTAAGGAATGCAAATGCTATGCAATCCTAAAATTTGTGTAGTGTTAAAATTACCACATATTCCATAGTTCCAAAACTTAATTTGAACAATATTTTAATTATTGTGTCAAAAAGAATTTTTAAAAAAAAACAGGTTTTTATAAAAAAAATCTTATCCCCAGTAGAGTCGCCAGTGTGAGCGGATGAAATTTTATGAGAGCACGCAAGGTGCGGTGCACAGGCCGCGTTCGATTTGGTACAGTTTGGCGAAACCGTGATGTCGTTCTTTTAATGAAACGTTTGGTCTTATTAAAGAGAAAGTTAATTTTATTATTTTTCACATAAACTTATTGAGCGTGAAAAACATGGCTTTTTATAAGCCAAAAATACGATTATATTGAGAAATATATTTACACATTTTATTAAGAAAAGATATCTTTAATAATAAAGCATTTTTACTTTATTTTAAAAATAAAATAGAGTCGCCACCCGATTCAGCTCCACTAGGAATTGTGGTATACTGATCCAAATCGGGACTTTTATACCAAAAAGAAAATGAGATTCTGAGTTCAAACACAATAGTTACTTATATTGTTCAAATTGTTTGGGTTAATTTTGGAATATTGGAATTTGTGGTAATTTCTGCAATACAATGGCTTTATTTAAGAAATAAATTCAAGAAATAAAACATGCATTATAACGGCATAATAAATTGATATTTTCTACTGAAATTTCGATAGAGCAACTGCAGCACTTGGGTTTTGGCCCGGAAACTCCAATAGAGTTTCCTAACATCCTAGATGTTTTATCCGTACTTGCACGCTTGTTTACACATATTACACCTTAAGTGCCCTCAGTGGCTCACTTAACAAGACAAATGAGATGCAAAAATGCAATAAAAATGATATAAATGGATTTGAATGAATTTAAAAGGTGGGCTTAGAGCCAATTACCCTCAGTTTACCTTTTCGTCTGGCCAAGATGACTTGAGAGCCGGTCTAGGACCGAAGTTGTCAGAAATTATGATTTAGTCGGAAAATAGGTTTAACCCAAGTTATAACTATAATCTTGGATTATTCCTAAAGAAAATGCGGGGTTTTTGAAAGATTGAGTCATTTTTAGACCGAAGATCACTGTGAGATCTTGATCTAAAAAGACAGGAAAATGAGTTTATATCGAATGTCGGTGATAAAGCTCAGATTTAGAAGTGTTTTGATAGAGTTTCGGAGCTTTTAGGACTCACAAAACAAAATGGCACGAATGGATTTCTGTTTTCCTCTTTCCCATCTGTTTTCAAAATGAGAGGGGAAGTCCTCTATTTATAGTGGAGTGGTAATTAGCCGGCGGGCTAATTACCTATCTGACAAGATCTTGCTTTGGATCCCGTAAAAGATCTCAGTAACATTTGATTTTTTTTACTATAGACAGGTGATTAGCCGGCGGGATGATTACCCTTGTTTGAGCAAATTTTGACTTTTTTATTTTTAGTAGAAAATGCTAAATTGAAGGTTCCCTGGAATGTGGATTTTCGAATTTCGGATTTTGGATGACAATTTAGTCCTTTTTGGCTCTTTTGTCTGATCACTAAACAAAATAGGCATAATTTCTCATCGGGCTAGAATGGACCTGTGCTAGTAATACGTCATCATCATCTCGTGAGAGGGACTGTAAAATCCCATGCTCACAGCGGTTTATTTACATCTTCTATTCCCTAAGATTTTTAATTCCAACGAAAAATTACATTGTGAAACATGTGTTATGGCCAAATGTCACCGAAAAACCTTTAGACCAAATAATAACAGAGTTGCATCACCATTTGACTTAGTTCATTCAGATGTATAGGGTCCATCACCTCTTATGAGTGGACATGGATTTAGATATTTTCTCCTTTTTGTTGATTATTGTACTCGTATGTTGTGGGTGTTTTTCTTGAAAAACAAATCAGAAGTAACAAAGAAATTTATCCACTTTTACACAATGATCAAAACCCAATTAAAAAGAACGTTCGAATACTACGATCTGATAATGGAGGGAAATTTGTCAATACACATAATGAAACAATTTTTCCAAAAAAATGGGTTAGTTCATCAAACTTGTTGTCCACATACCCCTAAACAAAGTGGTGTAGCCGAAAGGAAAAATAGAATCCTACTAGAAATGACTCGCCGAGCATTTATCATTGAATCCAAAGTCCCTAAAAGTTTTTGGCTAGAAGCATTAGCCACAGCCACATATTTACTCAATAGACTTCCAACCAAAACTCTCAACCTACAAACACCAGTGCAAATCCTAGCCAAATTTAGCGATATACCCCCACCTTTTACCCTTCAACCAAGAATTTTTTATTGTTCAATTTTTATCTATATTCCCAAAATAGAGCGAACCAAACTCGACCCATGTGTAGAGAAATGTGTTTTTGTCGGATACAAAATTAATCAAAAAGGGTACAGATGTTATAATCCTAAGACATATCTTATGTACACCACGATGAACTACGATTTCCTTGAAATTGAGTATTTTTACCAAACCTAACTGCTCAGAAATGAAATGTCCCGAATGTTCCAAGAAATTCGATCAGGGGGAGAGTAGAGATACAGACACACTTAGTTAGATTCCTAAAACTGTAATTTTAGAAGAAGTGGAGATAAAAAAAAAAAGGACAGTACTGTTGGGCATACTTTAGATACTTCTATACAATCTGAGGAGCTTAGTGTCTCATAAAGTAATCATTCCAACCTGGCATCTGAGTTAAGAGAATCTAACTCTGAAACTTATCCCATTTCTATTTTGACTGATCATGGTGAATATAGAGTTATGGGAGAATAGGTGACAGAATAGGTGATAAAATAGGAGATAAAGAGGGAGGAAGTATTTGCACTACCTACAAGGCGTAACAAAGGAGTTCCTCCAGATAGATATTCCCCAGAGAAAGAAGCTAGGAGACCAAGATATCCAATAGCTAACATTGCAAGGAGGAGTCTTTCTAGAGAGCCTAAAGCCTTCATTGCAACTTTGTGTAAGGAAGAGATTCCAACCACGGTCGAACATGCTTTAGCATCAAACAAGTGGACTAATGTAGAGATGGATCAGATGAATGCCCTTGAAAAAAATAATACATGGGAGAAATGTACTCTACCCACGGAAAGAAACCAGTTGGTTGTCGCTAGGTCTTTACTATGAAACATAAACCAGATGGCTCAGTTGAGAGATACAAAGCACGGTTGGTAGCAAAGGGATATACTCAGACCTATGGCATCGACTACTCAAAAACTTTCTCACCCGTTGCAAAAATTGATACAATTAGGGTACTGTTCTCAGTAGCAGCAAATAAAGAATGGCCACTTCATCAATTTGATGTCAATAATGCCTTTTTGCACAGAGACTTTAATGAAGAAGTCTATATGGAAGCTCCACCAGGTTTTCAAAAGGAATTCAAGAAAGGGGAAGTTTGTAGGCTAAAGAAATCTCTCTATGGGCTAAAGCAATCACCCAGAGCTTGGTTTGCGAGATTTACAGTAGCAATGAGAAAATATGGGTTCACGCAAAGCAATTCCAACCATACCCTTTTTCCTTAAATGAAGGGGTAAACTTGTAACCTATTTGATTATCTATGTTGATGACATGATCATTACAGCTGATGATGTAGAAGAAATTGTTAAGCTTCGAGAAATCTTGTTCACATAATTTAAAATGAAAGACTCGGGAAGATTTAAATACTTCCTTGGAATCGAAGTGCTAAGATTCAAACAAGGAATCTTAATATGTCAGAAAAAGTATATCTTGGATCTGCTAGCTGAAACAGGGATGCTTGATTGCAAACCGGTTGATAGGCCCATAGTGGTAACTCATGAACTTAAGATAGAAGATGGATCAAAATTAGCCAATAAAGAGAGATACCAATGATTGGTAGGAAAATAGATTTACCTATCATACCCGATCAGATATTTCATATGTTGTTGGAATAGTAAGCCAACTCATGCACCGATTTCAAACAAATCACATGGAAGCTGTATGGAGGATCGTAAGGTATCTCAAAGGAACAACTGAACATGGAGTTTTGTATAGGGCACATGGTGATCTAAATATTTGAGGGTACACTGATGCTGACTGGGAAGGAAATCCAGTAGATAAAAGATCAACCTCAGGCTATTTTATTGTTGTAGGAGGTAATTTAGTCACATGGAGAAGTAAGAAACAAAAGGTAGTTGTGTTGTCAAGTTAAGAGGCAGAATTTTGAGGAATAACTCGAGGGTTAACGGAGATCTTGTGGCTACAAAAGCTACTAACTAAAATTGGTTTTCCACCATCAGAGACCTGCAAGATACTGTGTGATAACCAAGCAGTCATCCAAATCTCTGAAAATTCGGTGCAACATGATCGAATGAAACATGTAGAGGTTGATCGAAATTTCATCAAAGAAAAGATTAAAGCAGAAATTGTAAAACTACCCTTCATAAGATCCGGAGACCAACTAGTAGATATTCTAACAAAGGCTGTAAATGGAAAGGTGTTAAAGAAGTGTCAGAAAAGTAATGCATTGGAGACCCCACTACTCAACTTAGGGGGGAGTGTTGGAAAGGAAAGATTGCATTAATTTGGAATGGAATTTTTCTAGAAAGGAAAGGAAAGAATAAATTGATTTGAAATGAGATTTGTTAGTCATCAATTCACAATCAAATATGGAAGCCTCATTGAAGTCTCATTATTTCTTTTTAATGTCTTTCCTTATGTAATGATTATTTACCTTGTATATGTCTTTGTATTCTACTATAAAAGCCAGTGTAAAGCTCTTGAAATAATACACCAAAAAATAAAATAAAAATTCCTCCATTTCTCTCTCCATTTTTCTTATTTTTCATTTCTGTAATTTAAAATAGCTCGTCATTGGGAGCCCCGGGAGAGGATGGTTATGGTGGAATCTTTCGAAACTATAGGGGATTTCCACATGGGGCATTTTCGGGATCATTGGTTTCGGCTTTTGCTTATGAGGCTAAACTTAAAGCGGCAATTATTGCAGTTAATCTTGCATACTTATGTGACTGGAAACGTATTTGTACTGAAACAAACTCAACATATGTGGTTCAGGCTTTCAAAAATCGAGCTGTTATTATTCCATGGTCTCTACAAATTGCATGGGAAGGTTGTCTTCATCAAGTGTAGGTTATGGATCTTTTTGTAACCCACATATATAGGGAGGGCAACATGGCTGATGCTCTTGCAAGGCATGGAGTCGAACATGGACAGGGAAACGATGCTGCTGAAGGGCATGAGTGGTGGAGTTCGCATCTGAACTTTGTTAGTCGTTTCATTACTGATGTTTATATTTTGCGTCCACAATTTTGATTTGTTAGTGTTGGAAAAATAAGAGTTTTATGTTACTTTCAATAGAAATTGTTTTCTGATATTTTTATTGAGAAAATATCATTAGTCAAAATATTTAATTGTGACCGTTACTGGTTTTAACTCTTTCACAAAAGAAAGTTTTAACTATCATTAATTCCATAACGTTTTTGTTTTGATTAAATGTTTGTAACCCCATTAGTTACGGTTTTAAAGGCATCATACTTATTGTTTTACAATAACTATATTTCTTACCTATAAAAAAGTTTGGCGAGTTTTCCTTTTGATGTAGACGTATCCAATTTTTACTTTTTCTTTCTCCTTCTTTTCTAGATGTGATAAACATTTCTGATTCTTGTACATAAACTCAAATCGAGTTTGAAGGAGTTGTTTAATCATCGAAGGAACTATAAAGTATCCTTTAAGGGCAGAGTCTCCTACTCGACTCAACTCATGTTAACCTTTAACCCATTATTTCTACTACTTTTGTGTCTCAGAATTAGCCTCCGAGTTCCAAATCATCTGCTGAATTCCAGTCTCTAAAACAGCATCCCGCTGCCCAGAATTTTAGTCTTTAGGCAACTGCCTCAGTTAAAAGAATTGCCTTTGGTCCAGCTTCTGAGCTTCTGCAACAAATTCAGATCAAAAAAGCGTTGCATATGATCCAGTTTCTAAGCTACTGCAACAGTTGTTATAAAAGCATTGCCTCTCCACCAAGTTTGCATCCGTATCAGATCCAGATCAGTTTGCCTATAGATCAGTTTTGCCTTCGAAAGTGTTGCATCTGATCCAATATTTGAGCTTCTACAATAGTTTTCAGAAAAGTGTTGCCTCTGTCCGGAAGCAATTCCGGAACCAGGTTTAAAGAGCAAATTCTCCAACAATCTTAAAGGATACTCCATAATGGAAAATTATGTTTCTCCTTTGAGAACTCAATTCTTTCAAGACTATGAAAATAGTTGTTCCTCCACTAGATATTCCATTGTAAGCTAAGCCATTTCTTGAAAAATTGAGATATTCAATGGTGGGAATTTCACAAGGTGAAGCTAAAAAGATTTTGGGAATCTTTGATTTCCAAATATAATAATATGGATATTGGTGAGCAAAAGTGTATCATTGGGCTAGATGATGTTGATTGGAAAGAGAACAAAATGACCAAAGGGAAGGAGATAGTCTGAAAGACAAACATCGTGGAGACCAATCCTTGCTAAGGAAAAAGGTATGAATTTCTCTATGGTTATATGCTCAAAAATAATAAAACCTTCAATAATATTAAAAAAAAGGGAAATTTTTTACATGTGACCACCATGCTCCTAAATGGAGGAAGAGAGTTATGAAATGTGACAATCCTACTCAACTTATAGTTAAGTAGATGATAGTATGTTTGTAGTCATTGCATAAGTAAACATGGTGATTGATGTGAATGAGCGGGTTATTGACTATGGAGTAACGAGGCACATTTGGGAGAATAAATAAAAATGCTCCATAGTGGAGAATAAAGGTTCTCCTTAAGCTCACATCTTTAGCACATAATTAGGTGCTACTTGTTCCCAATGTTTAAACCGAATCAGTTTTAGTGAGCCTTTTAGGCAAAAATGGAGTGAAGGTAACTTTTGAGTCCGACAAGGTTTTAATAACCATAGATAGTATGTTGTTAGAATGAGCTATATAAACCATAGAATAATTTCTGAGATTATTAATTTATATGTTTGTTCTTCTTTACCAATTTGGTTGATTTGTGAGGTGTGCATTGTGGTAGTTAAAGTTTATGAATTTGAGTATTTTATTTCATAAATTCATATTTCAAAGTTTTGAAAAGGGTGAAAATTGTATTGAATCAAAATATTTATTTGTAGAAAAATTTATGAGGTTTTGATATGTTTTATGTGGTTTAATATGTTTTGAATCAAGTTATTTTGAGACATCTTGATTTCAAGATCATTGGATTATGTTGATAACCAATATGTAATAAAAACTTATGTTTTATATTTGCTGGAAATTTTCAGCATTGAACACCCTTGTTTGATTATGAGTTTTCATGAGTTATAAAACTCCGTTTTGAGAAATTCTTGTTTCTATGGTTTTATGAGACATAGATGAAGTTATGTTTAGAAGGATTTTTTTTTCAAATTCTTTCATTTAGTGGGTTGAAATATTTATTGAAGTTGAGATAAGAATCTCTTTTCCTGGAATTTCAGCTTTAAGCATAGCTGATTGTTTGTGACATAACTTGAGTTATATAAATCGGTTTTATGTATTTTTAGTGGCGTTGATAACTTAAGACGTATATATTTTTATGAGTAGAAGAAAGTTTTATCAAATATCTTCGTTTTCATGTTCAAAATTTGAGTTGAAAAGGACTCACGAAATCTGGAACTAATCAGATTTTAGTTTAGCAAAATTGTTAGTAACCATGTGTGGTTATATGATTTTTTTTTTGTGCTTTTACCTTGAAATTTGATGGTTTATAATTTCTAGTAAACTTGAGGCACATGAGAACATGTTGTGAGTTATTACTAAGTATATATATATGAGTTTCATATTTGATATGTTAGATATATACTTGAGATTTTTGCTGGTGGAACTATTTGCTAAGAATTCTATACAAATAAAATTTCACATAAGAAACCGATAAGACACCATATGAGTAATGAGAGGATTATTATCCTATTTTGAAATATTCAAAATTGTGGGGGTGTCTTATTAAGGTTATTATTCTTGAACCTATATAAAGAGAAATAGGTAAAATATGTTATGTTTGTACGTTCATAGATTTTGTTGAACATATTGATGTGCTTGAAAATAATATCTTTGAGACAAAGAACACAAATTCTTTATGAATGTTTTCAATAAAGACTACAGAGATTTCCATTTTTAAGTATTATTCCGGATGTTGACCCGGTTGAATCTATTTTTCAAATTGAGTTTGAAAATGATGTTTTTGAGGAAAACCAAGAGACTTTGAAAGAGGTAATTTTTTGTGGAAATTTTTATGAGTATTTGGTAGAAGATGAACTTTTGTTGTTTGTAAAACTATTTCATCTTTCAAATCAAAGTATTTGCAAGAAGCCTTTTATTTTGAGTTTGTTTCTATTCTTTGGAATATAGAATTTGTGTTTTAGTTTATGATCCTTCGAAGCTAAATCCGTTGGTTGCAAGTGATGTTTATTTTCTACAAGAAAATCTTTGATTTTATACTCCGATAGTTATGGTTCTTCTATATTTTTTGCTATAGATTCTTTTTACAATTGAGTTCACCACATGGGTGATAAAATTGCCTTTCAAAATAAAGTTTTTTATATATGGTGCAACTTAAGGGGTACGTACAGTCTGGACATGGATGGAAAGGTGATTAAGTTCTTGTGTATTTTATTGACAAGCACCTAAATAATGAGTTGATAAGTTTGATCTTCTGAAGTGGATATATGTGTATATACTAAAGTGATTAATGATATATGTGTGATTATACGTGGATGATATTACTATCTTTATTCCGAGTATTGATGTTGTCAATAGAATAAAGATAATCTTATTATCAATATTTATAATGAAAGACATAAGAGAAGTAAATATGATATTGAGTATGAGAATCAAAAGGATGAATACGTTGAGAAACTTCTTGAGAAGTTTGAGTTTTATGATGAAAATCAAGTGAGTATCCCTTGTGATTCCATACTTAATAAAAGGAAGATAATGATGATCTAATGGCTAAATCCAAGTATGCATTTGTACTTGATGAGTTTCACACATTGAGACATAGCATATGCTATATGAGCAAGTATACACATAATCTAATCATTGATTATAGAGAAGCCATATTGAGGCTTAAGAAATATTTGAGATGAACCATTAAATATGGTACTCTATATAATGAATTTCCCATTTGTTCTTGAGAGGAACAATGATGTTGAGTTAATCTGTGATTCATATGTGAAGAAATTCATTAGTGAATTTCCCATTGTTCTTGATGGGGAACAATGACATTGAGTGAATCTTTGATTTATATGGGAAGAAATTTTTAGTGGTTATGTTCTAACATTTGGTGGTAGAACAATAACATGAAAATCAACTAAGCAAGCTATGTTAAGAGTTAGTTGCTTGAGAGTCGGAATAAATGAGACTAAGTGGTTGGAAAACCTTCTTAGTAAGTGTTACTTTATAAAGTCAACACGTTTATTATTGCAAAATGGCAATATCTATTGAGATATAAGACCTATAATGGTAAAATAAAATGTATATGTTTGAGACATGTTATTGAGATGGAATTTTATCCATTTATGTATAGAGTGATTCTGATCAAATCATCTGACTAATATTTGAGAATTAAATTTTTGAAAAAGAAATTTATTTTTGATACATCCGAGAGGATGGGACTTGAGCCAATTTCAAATTATTGAAAGGTGGGAGTCCAACCTACATGAGTGGAGATCCCACGAAATAGGTTCATATGAGTACTAACAAGCCTTTTGTTAGTTTTGCTAACACTACAAAATATTGTCCCAATCCTATATGTGAGAAAAGTGCTATGTTGCATATCTTGAGAGGTTGAGTCAAAAGGACTCTTAATGAGATTTCATAGCTCTTATAAGTGGTGTATAAAGTGCAATATACACTTTATGATATCACCTAAGTGAGTGTGAAGTTGGGCCGTTTCTATGAGATATAATATTGGCAATATCTACAGAGCACTTATGAAAGATCAGGCACGAGCACGACCTATTTGCGCAAAACTACGATGAACAGAAATGTACTTGGTATAATGCGATATGGTAAAATCCCTATCTTACAATAGTGCTTATTTGGTTCATAGAAACTATTCGGTAAGTTAAATTTTATCTATCAAGTTCTGGTTCATAGTCCACAAGACACCAGTTCCATGCATTATATGTCAAACTCGAGATATCCAGAAAATTCTTTTTATTAAAACTTCTTTTGTAAGTTATGGGGGATTGTTGGAAAATAAGAGTTTTATGTTACTTTCAAAAGAAATTATTTTATGATATTTTATTGAGAAAACATCTTTAGTCAAAATATTTAATTGTGACCGTTATTAGTTTTAACTCTTTCATAAAAGAAAGTTTTAATTGTGATTAATTCCATAATGGCTATATTTTGATTAAATGTTTGTAACCCCGTTGGTTATGGTTTTGAAGGCATCATACTTATTGTTTTACAACAACTATATTTCTTGCCTATAAAAAGGTTGGCGGGTTTTCCTTTTGGTGTAGACGTATCCAATTTTTACTCTATTCTTTCTCCCTCTTTTCTGGATATGATAAACATTTCTGATTCTTGTCCCCAAACTCAAATCGAGTTTGAAGGAGTTGTTTAATCCTAGAAGGAACTACGAAGTATCCTTTAAGGATAGATTCTCCTACTCGACTCAACTCATGCTAACCTTTAACCCATTATTTCTGCTATTTTTGTGTCTCAGAATTAGCCTTCGAGTACAAAATCATCTGCTGAATTCTAGTCTCTAAAACATCATCCCGTTGCCCAGAATTTCAGTCTTTAGGCAACTGCCTCAGTTAAAAGAGTTGCCTTTGGTCCAGCTTCTAAGCTTCTATAACAGATTTAGATCAAAAAAGTGTTGCCTGTGATCCAGTTTCTGAGCTACTACAATAGTTGTTATAAAAATGATGTCTCTCCACCAAGTTTGCATCTAGATCAGTTTGCCTCTGGATCAGTTTTACCACCGGAAGTATTGCCTCTGATCCAGTATTTGAGCTTCTGCAATAGTTTTTAGAAAAGTGGTGCCTCTGTCCGGAAGCAACTCCAGAACTAGGTTTAAAGAGCAAATTCTCCAACAGTTAGTTAATAGGCTTTTTTTAATGGTTGTTTTTCTTTATCTTGTAACTAGTCTCTTATGAATGATGCTTGTAATTTTCATTTATTTTATAAAAATCCTTTGGGAGGGTTTTTAATAGCGGTGGGAACCTTTCCCACCTACCTTTTCCCTCTCTCCGGTAATTTAAAAAAATGTAATGGGTTTTTATCAAGTTCGCCATCTTTTGTTTACTAAACACTTTTGTTGAATCAACTATAATTACCTCACCAGTCGAGAGATTGTGCAACATTGTTGGAGTTCAGGTGGTGATAGTAGTGTGGATAATAAATTTAGAAAATTAACGTCCGCCGTTCAAGATTGGAATTAAAAATACTCTGACAAATTTCAAAGACAAATCCATGAATGTAGAATTCAGATGGACAGATTTAGGTGTAGATTTGATCCAATCTCATCCGTTGGTTATATTGAAGCAAGTTCTATGTTGATGTCGTTGTATCGGGATAGAGAGGTTTTTTGGAAATAGTGGGCAAAGGTCAAATGGCTTCAGTGTGGGGATAATAATACTCGATTCTTCCATAGTTATGCTTCCTCCAGGAGACAGAAAAATAGGATTGATTTCTTATTAGATCAATTAGGTGATCGATTAGAGTGGGCACATGGTTTAGAGGACCACATTTCTAGGTTTTACCGATCACTTTTTACCAAATCAGAAAACCTTGACTTTAGCAGTGTATTTCATTGAGTCTCGAGTCACAAATGAGCAAAATTCTGAGCTGGACAAACCAATTACGAAGGAGGAAGTTTGAATTGCTATTTTTGCTATGGACCCTAATAAAGCACCGGGTCCTACCGGATTCAATCCAAGTTTTTACCAATCTTATTGGGATATTGTGAGCACGGGATTTTACAGTCCCTCTCGCAAGACAATGATGACGTATGCCCGATTTTATTCCTCATAATAAAAATTCTTTTTGGAATTTTTATCACCGATATAAAATTCTCTACGAATTTTATATTTGGAAAAATTCAGTTCGGAGTGTCCGATAATGCATCTGGTGGCAGCTAAGACTGATGATTTACACCCAAAAAATAATTTAATACAAAATACCCATTAAAAATAAAAAATACACCCCTAATATATCAGTTTTCCATCAAAATCACCTTTTGCTGGATTTCCTCTCCCTTTTCCCGATTTTGAGCACAAATCGTGCACCTTTTCAGACCTGCCAGACAAGCGAGGCTACCGGCGGCCTCGCCGATACCGCCGGCGGCATGGCTTCCATCTGCTGAACAGTTGTTTCCCTTTTTTGTTGATATCCGCTAGATAAATGGACCGAAGGCAATTTCCAATGGATTTTAGCCTATATAAAGGCAATTTCATAGCCATTTCAAGGGTTTCACTCTCCCAACTCAAAGTTTCAAGTAAATTTTGAGCATTTTAGCTAGCTTTAGTGGGATAAAGTTTAGAAAAGGTAGGAAAAGAGGATTCAATTCATCTTTTCTTGGTTTTTCTCTACTAAACTCTCTGATATTTAGGTGCATCTTAAGTTTAGAAATCACTTAAATTAGGATTTAGAGTCTAAATCACCCCTTACTTCCCAAAAACATCATTTAAGCTCCCCGGAGGTCTCATACGGATCATGAAGAGGTGGATTCACGGCCCCGAGTTAAAAATTCTGAGTCTCATAGCTCTTTGGCATCCATTTTACTTACGTGTTGTGTTTTAGTTGCTGTTTATGCTTAGTTTTGGGTTTTTGGTCCCTTTCCGGCCAAAAACAGCTGCTGCAAGAAATTAAAGCCGCCAGAGGCATTTAAAGCCGCTGGCAATATCAACCATGCCGCCAGCGGCATTATTGATACCACCAATGGCCTCACGTGCCCCTAGTGGCCCCATTTTCTTATAGGACCCTTTCTTTATGGTATCCAGAAAGTCATATAGCCTGCTTGTATAACTAATACTGCCAGCGGCATCAACGATGTCACCGGCGGCGTCAGTCATGCCACCAGCGGCATGGCCTTCTAGACAGCAGTTCCATTTCATTTTTTTTCCCGACCTAGTTTAAATTTCTGAAGCTAGGATGTATAGTGCGATGATGAAGGTCCAGAACCTTTAAAAAATAGACACCACCCCATACTATGTGGCATTTTCACTAATAATCAGGTTAAAATAACGATCGAGTCTAAAATATGGATATATAACAGAATTTTCCCGCAAACGCCATTTAAATCTCATTTTTAGCCATCCAACCAAGCTCCATAAATTGTAAATAAAATATGCCATGTTCACGCTAACTCGGGTCTTGTTTTGTTTGCTAACTAGGCATGTTATGTAATATACCCCATACAATGTGTCGTATTTGTGCTAACCATTTCGTGCAGGTAGATTTAGGTTAGATGAATGCAAGGCATTCGGGTATTTTATTTATCGTATAGAAAAATGTATAGGATTTGGAAAGCCATGTGATTATTATTTTATTTTTTGCATTTATTTTTGGATAACTGTAATAATTATTTATTTACCGCTTTGAATGCTTGATAAACGCCATAACAATATATAAACCGAAAACACAATAAATAGGGTGGATTAAACTAATTAAGAAAGAATGAAATATTTTAATTTGGCCTAATGTAAAATAGATAACATCATCCATACTAGGAATCTCTACTTAAGGTATGGTCTACCACCCGGTGGGAAAATCATATCAAAATTTCCTTGTTGAGCTGAACCAGGTGGCGACTCTGTTTTCAGTACAGGATTTCGATCTCGTATCTTTTAACACATAAATTGGACTTAAATTTGACATCAACAAATCAATCTTTTTGACACGCTAAAATGAGGATCAATCCCTAGGTTCACTTCACATCGCTCGTTATTTTCCACCCCTAGTGCTACGCATCTCACACGGTCCTTGTGAGTGGAAAATGGTCGTCCGCTCACAGTGGCGACTCTGCTGGGTATTTGTCTCTTTAAACTTGAACTTAAAATTTTCAATAAGTTTAAAGGATTTTGATGATGTATTGAAATCATTGGCCAAATTAAAACTTCATTCTTTTTTATAACTTTTTATCCTTGCGCGTGTAGATAGCTCAGTAATATTAGGTGCCCCATTTTTACCCGAGAAGGTTTCAAAAGTATCACTCATGCCCTATTTAGAATTGAGGATGCCTAGCAGGTGGATCACTCATTTCAACCATCACGTCAACTCCTGCGATAGCACCTATTTAGGGAGTGGTTGAGTAATGTGGAATCAAGGTAAATGAGAACCTTCTACATCAACAACCCTATACCAAAGCCGCACTAGAAAAAAAGCCTTAGCACTTCATTCCTTTAGGACTACCAAAATAAAGAAAATAATTGGAACGCGCTTCTTTCGCCATTATCAGTGAAGAAGCTAAACCTCCATCCTTTCTAAAGAGGCATTATGCGGGAGTCATAAGGTTGGAAGAGGGGTGCTTTGTGTGCTATGTGCTTTGGGCTCATGCATCCCCATGCATCGCTTTAAGAGCCAAAATCAACTTACCCTTATCGGTCTTCATTCATGGAAAAGGTTTAGCAACATCTGTAGGACTTCTTTTATACCCCGTTGAGTCACGACATATCACTATATGTGACGACGGGTACAAACGTCCCATGGATGTTGGACCGATAAACCGCCGCATCATCTCAAACCATGTCCACTTGCAGCCATACATACCACGCATCGGTTATGAAATAAAGACCATTCATCCCATCCATGGCATCACTCAATCCATGCATGATCTGATCCACTACCTACTATTTTAACTAGGAGGAGGCAGAATTATCGTCACACCCCAGCTCAGAAAAGGCCAGATCACCGTTTGATTCATCGTTCTCTCACCTGGGTTATCGTCATAGAAGTCAAATGGGTTCCATATACTGATTCCAGTGGGGAGGCAAATTCAGATCAGGTTCAGTCGGGTCAAGATTTCTTTTAGTCAGCTATGTCTTTTCCAAGCAACGATGGGAACCCTCCTCTGCCTGAGGAGCAAGTCAGACCTACTCCCACTTCAGGGGCAGCATCTCACCCCCCCCTTTAGGATTTGATTTTGCTAGTGCTATGGCGCAGTTTCTAAATTCAAATGCATTTCAAGCTTCCATCCAAAACACTATCCAAGCAGCTGTTATGCAAGCCCTTGAAGATAGAAATTCCGATCGGATCTCTGAGTCCGACATGCAAGCCCAGAATGGTTCAGCATAGATGTTGACCGATCTGGTAGGGACAAGACCCATTACACCTATTTTAACTCAGTCCCCTCAACTCGGCCTATAGTAAACCCATTTCAGTTCGAGCAAACCTCTACTTTTTTGCCAACCTCGACTGCTCCGTCGATTGTCCCTTTCAACCCGAGACCTTTTGCTCAAAGCTCGATTCCTTCAGTGTTTACTCATCAGTTGTTCGCTTCTTCCAGTGGGTTAATCCAGTCGCCGTCCTTTACTCCTCCTCAGCTTATTGTAACTCCTAAAGGTACTGCCTACCCTCAAAATTCCTTCAGCAGCTAGATGGTCCCTCATCCTCCGCCATCTCCTCGTGTCATTAACCAAGTCACGCAGCCTCTGGGTATGACACCTGAAATAGATGCTTTTGTTCACCAAATGATGGCCTCTCACCTCAATGGTCAGGTCATGCATTTTTCGGGCGTGACACCCAAGGCTGCAGCTCTCTCCCAGCCGATCAATGACCAGGTCATGCAGCCTCTGGGCGTGACACCAGAAATTCAAGCCAACATCAACTGTCTTATAGCTGCCATAGAACCTGAGAGGAATGAAGATTAGGTCCTTGATAATTTTACTATACCGAATATGGCTTATTATGATGGTTTTAGTGCACCTGCTTCCCATATTATAATGTATGAAAGAGTTATGCGTGTAAAGAAATTAAGTGATAAAGTGCTTGCTGAAATGTTTCCTTGTTCCCCTCGCGGCCCTGCTCTTGAATGGTATCATACTCTACCCCAGCACATTGTCACAGACTAGAAACCCCTTTTTATGAGGCCCTGAAAGTGCATTATGGCTTTAATACTATGATGGAATTAACCCTCCAACATCTTGAGGGAGTTTGCCAAATGCCCAATGAAACCTTTAAGCAGTACCTTAACCGGTGGATGACAACCCAGGTTCTGATGAAATCAAAGCTAAGTCTCGAGGAGATGATTGTGAAACTCCTAAAGGGATATGTTCCCCTATTCCATAAAGAGATGGCTACTGATTCATTCCTATCTTACAAGGTTGTATTTGAAAAAGCCGAGAAAATTGAGTGTGAGGAAGAGCATCAAAAGGCAGAAAGGCGAGGAAACCCTAGTTCAGAAACAATAATGATGCTCAGTCCTCAGCACCGGCACTTGCTAAGTCTAAAGCCATGGCTGCGGTTCAGGAAGTTTCTCAAGCCCCTGCCGCACCCCTAGCAATCGCTCTAGCTCCACTGGCAGTTGCTACAGTTCAGCAATCGCTCTAGCTCCACTGGCAGTTGCTACAGTTCAACCTTCTCATCCTCCATTTATTTTAGCTAATCTGTACAAGCTACCTCTTTGGGTCATTTTTAAGCGCTTAAGGGAAGCAGGTTTCATCCAGCCCCTTCAAGAGTACAAACTGCCTAAACCCGAGGATAAGAACAATTTTTGTAATTACCACATTCACGTGGGACACCAAACCAACAATTGCAAGGCCCTGCTCTCGGCTATTCAGCATCTGGTTAGTGACGGAAAGATTGCTAAACCAGATAAAACCCCGAGCACCATGAATAACCCTTTACCTAATTTTGGGAACAAGGTAAGAATGATCTAGTCCGGCTTTTTTGAAGCCAAAATCTTTGAACTATTCACCCAGGGCCCGGGTAATAGTAATTCTGTTATGGTTATCGGTTTTGGTTTCCCATCTAACTCAGTTTTTTATCTAATCAGTCAAGCTAACCAGGGAGTCAATTCGGTTCAGGGTATGGATGTTGACCCAAATTCACCTAAGCAAGAAAGCCGCAGGGCTCAGCCGTTTATGGCCAAGAGAATGAAAGTCGAGGAAAAGCCGCTCTTTAGCGTAGATGCCTTTGTTTCAAAGAACGACTATTTCGATGAAGATGAAGGAGTTGTCGAGGTAACCAAGGCTATAAGCACTGAACATTTTAGGGTTGATTCTCCTATTAATGAGAAGCCAAAGGGATTATTCAAGGTTAATCAGAACGAGCATTTCAATATGGATGCATATGAGTTATAAGACCCAAATTCTGACTTTGAGGAACAACAGTATTTATTTGAAACATATACCACTCGAAGTGTCCTAATCGATAATGTTCTTAATGTTACCCGGAGTGGCCATGTGTATTAGCCCGAGGATCATCATCTCCATCTGGATAAGGATCTAGTCCCCAGAAGGATAGGCACCACTACTAGGCCTCCTTCTTCACCTCCACCTGCCCTAACCAGTCTCAAGGTTGATCCTCTCATTACTCAGCTGAAAAACACACAAGCCCATTATAGTATCTGGCAATTAGTAATTGATTCTGATAGGCATCATATGGGGTTGATCAAGCGATTGCTTGATTTGGAAGCTAATCCAACTACTTCTATTGTTGAGATGTATGCCATGGTTGGAGAAGGCATTCCTTAAAGAAAAGGACCTCAGATTGTGTTTGACCATTTCGATCTTCTGGTTGAGGTAGAGAACAACAATAGGGCCTTATTCATCCAGATTCAGATCCTCGATAAGGTTATCCCCAATGTCATGGTGGATGATGGCTCTACCCTGAATCTGGGCCCTCTGAAAGTCCTTCCCCATTTAGGTCTATCAAAAGAAATGCTTGAAAAATCCAACACTGTTATTAGAGCTTATGATGATTCAAAGCGCAGTGTAATTGGGGCCTTTGAGGCAAAAGTCACTATTAGAGGTGTTATGAGTAATGTGCGATTCACTGCCCTCGACATTCCTATCACTTACTCTTTGTTGCTCGACCGACTATGGCTCCACACCTTGGTCGTAGTTCCCTCCACTCTCCATCATTAAATCAAGTTCATTCACAAGGACAAATTGGTAACTATCAAGGCCAATCCTGCTTCCGTCATGGCCGTCATGGAAGCTGAGCCTAAATTAGAGGAAGGCCTTCAGATTGCTGTGGTTATTAAGATTGAGACATCTCCTCCCCTTTGGCATAGTTATCTCCACGCTGGCATGGGAAAGCTAATGAAGAAGTCTAGATATAAGCCCGGTAGAGGCTGCAGAATGTTCAAGTAGGGAATTATTGAGGCCTTAGATCCAAAATTGTTGGTCCGCCCAACGAGATTAGGGTACAGACCTAGAAAGGCCTATCACCGTGTGCCTCCTTGTTACTACTGAATGGTAACTATTTATGAAATCAAAGGCAAAAGATCTTACACAGGAGAACCCGAGCCTGTTGAGCATGAAGGGAAAATGTGTCCCGGTTTTGAGATCTTCAAGGATGTTTACAACTTTAAAGCCAGCTGCATGGTTATCTCTGCTGAAACCGAACCCCCCGAGCATGTTGCGCCTATCAATATTGTTTCTAATAAGGCTAAAGGTAAGGGTAAAATGATCCTGAAGATGAGTCAGGGGGAAGTAATGAAGATTCTGTGGATCCAGAGGTTGAAGATGTTGTAGCTACCATGACCAGGGCCATGGAATTTCTAATGAAGAAGGGTTGAAGGGGTGAGAGAACCGGAGAAGAAGATGCCATGATCGAGATTGTAGGAAAGCTCGCCAGGGCCTTAGCAGAGAAAGTCAACATGTCCGAAGAACCATCCCTCACCGCCGACCTGAAAGTGGCTCTGGACTATGACCTGGACACCATTCTAGCAGAGACTATAAAGGATGGTCCTCCTATTGCTGCTTCCGCTACTGAAGCCCCTTTGCCTGTGGAGGAGGATGATATGGATGATGTAATTTTTAACATTTCTGATGTTTTTTATGAGAATAATGTTGCCTATAAGGCTTTTAATGCAATGAATGACTCTCATTTTGATTACTTATTTGATGTTTTTCCTGATGGATCCATGCATTCACATAACAATATGTATAATATTTTTGGCATTAGTGATACATCCTTAAGTGAAATAAACTTGAGTACATATGATAATCCTAAAATGGTAACCATTTCCAATGATTTAACTCCTGAGGAAAAAAGAGATATAATAAAAGTTCTTAAAGATCATGTTAACGCTTTTGCCTGGTCGTATGAAGATATGCTTGGGGTTGATCACCAAATTGTCGAGCACAGAATTCCAACCGATCCTAATTTTAGGCCTGTCAAGCAAAAGCTCCGTCAGTTAAGACCAGAGTGGGCTGACCAGGTTTGAAGTCGTGGAATACCCTACTTGGTTGTCCAACATAGTCCCAGTTCTAAAGAATGATGGTAGGGTCCGAGTTTGTGTTGACTTCTGAGATCTTAATAAGGCTTCACCCAAGGATGATTTCCCACTTCCTTACATTGATGTCCTGATTGACAATGTCGCAAGGGCAGCTATGTACTCATTTATAGATGGATTCTCGGGTTACAATCAGATTCCGGTGGATATCATCGACAAGGTTAAAATGGCATTCATTACCAAATAGGGGGTTTATTGCTACAAAGTGATGCCATTTGGGTTAAAGAATGTCGGGGCCACTTATTAGTGCGTCGTAACAGCCCTTTTGTATGATATGATCTATAAGGAGGTGGAAGTTTATGTGGACGATATGATAGTGAAATCTGCTACGCGAGAAGAGCACCCTGTTATTCTTGACAGATTTATAACTCGTATCGAGAAGTACAATCTCCGCCTGAATCCGAAGAAATGCTTGTTTGGAGTTACTTTAGGCAACTTACTAGGCCATGTGGTTAGTCAGAAAGGAATTGAGATGGATCCCAACAAGACCAAAGCCTTCAGGGACATGCCTCCGCCTAAGGTAGAGAAAGAAGTCTGATCATTTCTAGGGTCCTTGTAGTATGTCAGTGGGTTCATCGCCCGCCTAACTACCATGTGTGAACCCATCTTTAAGCTATTGAGAAAGCAATAACCAGTGGTATGGAACGATCAGTGCCAAGAGGTGTTTGACAGAATCAAGGCTTATCTTATTGACCCACCTATTCTGAAACCTCCATCCCCAGGAAGCCTTTAATCCTCTACCGGGCTATTTTAGAATCTTTTGTAGGGGCAATGCTTGTCCAAGAGCATAATGATAAATGGGAGCACACAATCTATTACTTGAGTAAAAATTTATTGGATTACGAAACCCGGTATTCGATTGTGGAGTAAACTTGCACCACTATGGTTTGGCTTACTAAGAAGTTGCACCATTATTTCCAATCTTACCGAGTCCAAGCTATGGCTAAGATTGACCCCATGAAGTACCTTTGTCAATCCCCCACTCTAGCTAGAAAATTGTCCCAATGGTTGCTTCTTCTATCCGAATTCGACATTGAGTATGTGATGAAGAAAGTTATTAAGGGTCGAGTAATGGCAGAATTCCTGGCTAACCAACCTCTTGAATCCGATTATGTTGAAAACCTGGAGTTTCCTAATGAGCAGCTCGCCTCCATCAAAATCCTCAAGCATGTGCGGACTATGTACTTTGAGGGTGCTGTGAACTGACAAGGAGCAGGCCTCGGAGTTATTATAGTCACACCGAATAACGAAATCATCCCCTTATCCAGACACTTGGAATTCACTGTCACTAATAATGGAGCTAAGTATGAAGCTTTTCTATTCAATCTTGAAGCCCTCCTCCAGGTTGGAGCTTACATGGCATCTGTAATCGGAGATTCGGCTCTAGTCATCGGTCAGGTTGTTAGGGATTAGGAAATCAAAGAAGAATCTCTTCGTCCTTATGTTGAAGCCATCTGTGGCTTATCTGACAAGTTCACCTCGTGTTTATATCATCATGTCCCCCGGGATGAGAATCAAATAGCTGACTCTATAGTCACCCTGGCCTCCTTACAGGAAGGACCCCAATAGCAGCCTATCCGCCCTCTGGTTCTATTGTCAACTAAGACCCCCGACGACACTCAGCCAATTTAGAAGGTCCTCGCCATCTCATCCGAACCCTATTGGTATTCTAACATTGTCCTGTTCCTCCAATCTGACCAATATCCTCCCGAACTCCTCTAACTCAGACCATACCACCCTAAGCTGAAAGAATCTAAATGGACTCAGGCAAGGTTTGAACAGCTAAATATGATGGATGAGCAGAGATTAAAGGCCCTAGATAACCTTAAGATGTACCAGCAGTGCATGGCTCGAGCCTATAATAGTCGGGTAAGATACCAAAAGTTTCCCCTGAAAGTTGGTGATCTAGTCCTCAAGCAGTTGAAACCTTCCACCACCGACACGAGGGGCAAGTTCAGGCCGAACTGGGAAGGACCGTATGTGATAAAGAAGATGCTTAGTAAAGGGGAAGTTATGCTTATGGATATGGATGGGAATGAGTTTGTGAACCCCGTAAACCAGGACAGGCTTAAGCATTATCACATCTAATTCAAAAGAAATAAATCAAAAAAAGCAGCACACAAAATAATAGATGAAATAAATCACCCGCCTTTTGATCTTTTACTGATTGGGCAAAAATAAGGGTGACACCTGACGGTCGGTATTCTGCAAACTGGCCGTGCAAAAATTAGGGGATGAGTCAAACCTGCTAGATCGAAAACCCGAAAAGGGCGATCTAGGCAAAAATTAGGGTAAGTGAGCAAAGAGAGAGTGCCTTCTAGAAAACTGATCTAGGCTAGTTGGCACCTGGAGTTAAATCAATGGAAATGTTAACTAAACATCATGTACTTTGTCTTACTTCAATTAATGAAAGTATCTCTTTTGTTAAATTCTAAATGCTTATGTTTATATGAGTTTTGTATCCATACGGTCAAAACAGCTCAAGTAAGCCTAATATAGAGTTCACATTATTCTAAATTAAATACGCAGTACATAAAAATCATTCTAATAGACTGAAAAGAGCAACGTCTATGCAAAAGTCATAATAAGTTTGCTGGATTGAAAACCCAAAAAGGGTGATCCAGGCAAAAATTAAGACAAGGTTCGATAGATTGAAAACCCCAAGGGGCAGTCTGTGCAAAAATTAGAACCAAATAAAAGACATATGATAAATAAAGTACGATAGGTCTGTCACCCTGACTTGCCTATGCAAAAGATAGAACTAAAAGAAAGCGTGTCTCAAGCCAAACTCCCCGCATCCTTGTCATAATATCAAGAAATCTTCTGCAAGGTGGTAGTAGAAAAGGGCTCATGTCCCTGATCTGCTCGCTCTCCCTCAAAGCGGGCCTATGATCGCTCGGAACGGGTCGTCATACGTCTAACTCCACGAGCCATCCTTTGTAGTGTATGTCAGTCTCAATGTCTCCACATGAGCATAATCCAGAGTCTCGAATATAGCTTCCCTGGCCCACTTCTCCCGGATATGGTTCACCTATCTAGCTTTATAGACTCCAATTTGGTTATGAGGCAGCTTCGTCGGGACTCTCTATCGCTTGTCGTACTGACGACACAACCAGTAAGGGGTATAGAATGAGGACCTCTCCAGGCCTATCAGCTGAACGCTGGATCCCCAAGACTCCACGACCACATCCCAGATCCTCCACCATGGGCTAACCCACTGAATCTGTGAATCTTTATATTCCCTTAGAATAGGCATCCAATTATCAAATGACAGCTAGTCAAAATCAGCTCGCATGAGCCCTCTCTCCCTCAGATGAACGGGTAAATACTTCTTCGGGTTCCCTTGTGGTGCCTCCCTCAGTTTTAGTTTCTCCATCAGCCATACCTATGGGCCAATCCCAGATAAGGGCCGAAAGAGGTGAATAATCTATAAAGTGGGAAAATGAATACCTGTAGCAGTATAAGATGGTCACCGATAAGAGTTGAGTCGAGTGAAGCAGCATCTGTATTGAGAAGAATCTCGGTTAATCCTACAGAAATGGGGGAAGCCCCTGTCGACATATGAACAATACGTGAAATTAGCCTGAATGGGGCAGCTGGGCCTACTTCGCACATAAACTCCACCATAAGTAATAGTGCCACCATGGATGGCCAAGCAAGATGAGATCTAGGTACTTCGTGACACCACTCCAAAACTGCACTGAGCTTAAATTCAAGTTTGTCATGCAATCAGGGGCAAAAACGGGTCTACAAAATCTAAATTCCACAACCCTCGGGGCCCGCCGTTCGTACCAAAATGAAACTCCGAGAGTGCCAGGGGCACGCGCTTGGGGCATAGGACCCCTAGTATGGCATGGAACTCTTCAAGCAAGGGGCATAGTTTAAACGAAGAAAATTAGAATACATGGTCCATCCGATCCCAAAAAGCTAATGCCCCGCGATGGAATTCGGGACTAGCGGGCCATGCGACGACGTACCGAAAGCCCCATAGCCCAAATTTTTCTAGCTTCTTCCAATCTACATTTCCCAGGCTTTATAGAAAGCCCCATAACTGCTGATTGTGGTTTGTAATGGTTGAATTGGAGAAAATGGTCGAATTTGGTTTTCTGGCAAAGTGATGCCGCCGGCAATATGAGTCAGGTCACCGGCGGTATGGCTTTGTGGGCGATTTTATCTATATTATTTAGCAAGTTAGAATTTCATGTAGAGGGCGATATCAGCCATGCCGCCTGCGGCATTGCCGTATTTCTTATGAATTTCAAAACTGTTTAAACTAGTTCAAGCCTGTAAACAGCTTGTAAAAACCCTATAACCTTTTCCAGAAGATATACAAGCACAAAATTCAAATCTTATTCAAACCAAAGGCCGGAAGGCACAAATTATCCAAATATCCAAAGCTAAGCCTAAATAAAAGCAAAATCATCCGAAATCAAAAGCCAAATGTATCGAAGGCATACAAAACCAAAGCTAAAATCCAAAAATAGCAGAAATAAAGAAAAATCAAATCAGTAGATGGATCTAAGACTGGTTGCCACTGCCGGGAGGGTGAGATGAAACATCCTTCTCGCTAAGAATATAAGTGTCGATGACATCTTCTTCGATCCCTGGGATGCTTTAAGAGCTCGCAAGGCCAGCTCCATGGCAGCGCCCGGCTGTCACCTTCCTTCCCCTTCGGCCCGGCTCACTTGGGGCACCACGATCCATGTTATGTTTACTTTGCTTCTCATGTTATGTGGCATCCAACTGGTTCTCTAGCTCGCTCACTCGGTGCCGGAGTGCACTCGTCTCTTCTTGATATCTCCGCTGAGCCTCATTAGAATCCGACAGCATAAGGGCCACAACATCCTGCAGATAAAGAAACAATAAACAATCCATATCATTCATATCATCCATTCATGTATTTTATTCTAATGTCATATTTCCACAGGGAATGTACCTGAGCAAGCAGAGTCTGGAAAACTAGTGTGTCTTTAAGAGCAAAAGCATTTCCCGCCAATCGCTTCGCCTCGGCACGAGAAACCTAAAAATTCCAACAACTAATCAAAAGGAGTTCATAAGGGGTCATTCATATGGATTTGATTGCATAAAGCTTACATAAGTGGTGTTTTCTAGCATGAAGTTCAGAGAGTGGCTGCTAGAGGATATCTCCCTGGTCCAAAAGTCACCCCTCGAATTCATCAGTAAGAACTGGGTCTCCAAGGCAGATGAGAGGCACCCCTCAACAAAGTCAACACCCTTGAGCATGCCATGATATTGCATCCTGCTATCATCAGCCCGGCCTCTCTTCCTGAAAGGAACCTAAAAAATCCAAAAAGCAAACATAAGCAACCGTTTTGATCAAAGCAAATAACACAAATATAATCATAAAGAGAAAGGGTACGATCTCACATTGGAAGAATGATGCCCCTTTTGAGCCATTGGCACGTCCTGACAAACCTCGCCTTGCCTCTCGGGATGGCCCTCACCACCACCGCTCCCTTCCTCATTATCGTCCTCAGCGATAATTCTGCGCCTCTACTTTTTCAGCTCCTCTTCCTTCTTCTTCCTATGGTTGGAAATGGTGTCGTTATCATGAATGTGAGGGCATATAGGGAGCAAATGAGACATATGGCCATTATAAGGGCCAGGGACGCTCCACACCACTCAGATGTTCCCCTCTAAATAATCGACCTTATCGGCCTCCCCGGTGATGGTCAAATAAGGCTACTAGAGCCCAGAAGGGGGATCCACAGGTATGGGTCTGGCGGCAGGCATAAAGTCTCTCTAGCCTTGAACTCTCTCCCTCAAGTGCCAGGGTAAGACTAGGGGACACTTCATGATAAATCGGCAGTCATCCACCTCCCGCCAGACAGTAAGCACATCGGCTCAGTTGGACACCCCCTCAAAAGGGTCCCGGACAACGTAGCCAATCAAATCAAGTAGCAAATCAATGTAAGCAATTTAAATTCATAAATAAGTTTTGTTGTCTAATAGTTTGTTGAATGAAAGACAGAGCAAAAAAAAGTCAAAGTGGCATACCGAGCTGATCTATAGGCATGGTAGTGCTCCCTATATGCGGTGGAGTACTTGCAGAGCCCCTCAACGCTCTCGCACCACTGGACGAGGAAGGGATAACCCGGTTGTACTGTAGTACCAAATTGGATAGGAGGGAGAATATGGTTTTCAAAAGCCCACACCTACACAATTAACAACCAATCAGTCCAAAAAGGTCAACACACTAAAAAATAAAAAAGAAGCTAACCATGATGATAAAGTGTTATTTAAAAGGGCATACCTATAGTAGAAAGTGACTCAATCGAAGGACTTTCTCCTTCTTTCGAGCTCCCACATCTAGCCTATAGTATATCTGTGCCAGGATGGCCTTGGGCCAGTTCTTTCCCTTGATGGCCTCAACATCATCAACTACCGAAAATCAACCCATAATTAACCTTGCTGCCCAAAATCGGGAAGAACAGCACGGTCAATAAAGAGATAACAAAGGACCAGACACAGGTATCCTGATCATCCTTAGGGACCATTCCCATCCCTTTCCAGTACTCATACAGCTCTTCATAGCAAAATCTCCCCGCCTTGGGCTTTAACCCAAAAAGCTCAGTCAATCACTTCACCATCGGCCCCTTTAGGTGGTTTTTCTCCATGTACACATTGAAATGGATCACCTCCTTAGTCCATGGCAGCCCTGTCATCACCACCATATCAGAAGGGGTGATGGTGGCCTCCCCAATCTGGAAGTGAAAAGGGTGTGTGGTCTTGGACCACTTCTCAACCAAGTCAGTCAAAGAGCTGAATGGGAAAGCTTCGGCATCTAGAGGGCCATGATACAGGCTAGATCCCCAAATCTCATGTCATCGATTGCAGCCGCAAGTGCTGAGTCTTTCTTTTCTATATGTTGCCACCACTCGCCCATGGTTCCCATACCTCCATTGCAAGTGTGGGTATGGGGCCGCAAAATCAAAAAGGAATGAATCAGTCAAGTTACTCAAATTCTATGTTGTTTTCTTTCTGGGAAGCTGTTGATGTTGCTGCTGAGGCAGTGATGTCGCCAGCGACATCGCTGAATCCTGTAGTGACATGGTAGATTTCCCCCTCATTTAGTAGCCTGAAGCCGTTGGCAGCAATAATGATGTCGCCAGTGGCATCGCTTCTGCAGGCAGATAGCAGATTTTGCCCAAAATTGTACAAATCACCCAAAATCACAATCAATCAATTCCGAGGTACAAAAATGGCATAAATCAAGTAAAAATAAACCTATAACATGCATTCTAACATGTATCAATAATTTTTAAATTTTAATCTACAAGTTTTTAAGTCTAAGAACCAAAATCTTCAAATCGAAACAAAAAGGGCTTGAGTTTTGTAGGATTACCTGAATGTTAGAGATGTCATTATCCTTGTCCGGGAAGAGATTGTCAATTGGAGCCACTATCCCATATCCAAAGATGATGTCAGTCTCTTTAAAGCCGTATCCCACGTGGACATGGCAGAGTTATAGCCCCTCGATGGAAGAATCGGGCAATTCCTCAGACTTAGAACTGCTAGATTTGTGCCTAAAGATCTTCTTCATGGTTGAAAATCGAAACAAAGTAAAAATATTTGAGTTTGAGGATAGTAGAGAGAAAAAGAGAAGGGTTTGCGGTTTCTGTAACTGAGAGAAGAAGAAAAGAGAGTTTTTACCCTTTTAAAATGCCTGCACGGAATTCGAGGAGTTCAAATAAATCTGAAACTGCCTGCTTATGCCGCCGCTGGCATCAGTTCAAATCGCTAGCGACATCGCCCATGCGGTTGGCGACCTTAGCTCTCCTAATTCAAATTTAGAAATCTTTCGATCGGTCAAAGATGCCACATGGCTCCCATATTGCTGGCTGTATCGACCCAAATGGTGGCATTATCTAGGCCACCGGCAATATCAAGACTTCCCCCTACTTTTTTTAGCAAATCCAGTGGAATCCCGGCTCCATCCCCGACATTCCAGGACTTCTGAAACCCTTACACTTCTAATTATTACATTATTACTATTGATCGTAGGGGCAAAAATATTTTTTTTTCATAAAATCGATCAAGCAGCTAAAACATTGGCTAAAAACTAGTCTAATCCTGTCTACTTGTTGCAAGAATGACACACCATATCTCAGAACCCTCAAAGCCCAAGTCTGCTTGGTGAATCACAAAGCTCAAGCCCGACTAAGGGGCAAATCAATCTCAAAGCCCAAGTCCGCTTAGCAAACCTCAAAGCTCAAGTCTGACCAAGGGGCAAATCAATCTCAAAGCCCAAGTCCACTTAGCAAACCTCAAAGCTCAAGCCCTACCAAGGGGCACCTCATCCTCAAAGCTTAGGCCCGACCAAGGGACACCTCATTCGTGAAGCTCAAGCCTAACTAAGGGGCAACCAAATACTCAAAGCTCAAGTCTGACCAAGGGGTACCTCATCCTCAAAGCTCAAGCCCGGCCAAGGGGCAACTCAAATCTTAAAGCCTAAGCCCGACCAAGGGGCAAACCAGCCATCCATTAGGTACAATTCCAACCCTTGCCCCTTCATGTGATCATACTGATAAGTGGCAATAGTGATCCCCCGAGGGGCAGCCCGTGAGCACAGAATTTTACAGTCCCTCTCGTGAGACGATGATGACGTATGCCTAATTTTATTCCTCATAATAAAAATTCTTTTTGGAATTTTTATCACCGATATAAAATTCTCTACGAATTTCATTTTCAAAAAAAAATCAGTTCGGCGTGTCCAGTAACGTGTCTAGTGGCAGCTCAGACCTATTATTTACACCCAAAACATAATTTAGTCCAAAATACCCATTAAAAATAAAAAAAATACACCCCAATATTTCAGTTTTCTGTCAAAATCACCTTTTGCTAGATTTCCTCTCCCTTTTCCCGATTTCGAGCACGAATCGTGCACCTTTTCAGACCTGCTAGAGAAGCCAAGCTACCGGCGGCCTCGCCGATTCCAGCTGTAGAACACTTGTTTCCCTTTTTTATTGATATCCGCCGAATAAATGGACCAAAGGCAATTTCCAATGGATTTTAGCCTATATAAAGGCCATTTCTCAGCCATTTCAAGGGTTCCACTCTCCCAACTCAAAGTTTCAAGTAAATTTTGAGCATTTTTGCTAGCTTTAGTGGGATAAAGTTTAGAAAATGTTGGAAAAGAGGATTCAATTCATTTTTTCTTAGTTTTTCTCTACTGAACTCTCTGATATATGGTGAATCTTAAGTTCAGAAATCGCTAAAATTAGGATTTAGAGCCTAAATCACCCCTTACTTCCCAAAATCGTCATTTGAGTTCCCCGGAGGTGTCATACGATCACAAAGAGGTGGATTCATGGCCCCGAGGTTAAAATTCTGAGTCTCATAGCTCTTTGGGTTCCATTTTACTTATTTATTGTGTTTTAGTTGTTGTTTATGCTTAGTTTTGGGTTTGCGGTCCCTTTCCGACTAAAAATAGCTGCTGCAAGAAACTGAATCCGCCGAAGGCATTTGAAGCCGTCGGCGGTATCAACCATGCTGCCAACAGCATCGTTGATACTGCTAGTGGCCTCACATGCCCCTAGTGGTCCCATTTTCTTATAGGACCCTTTCTTTATGGTATCCAGAAAGTCATATAGCCTGCCTATATAACTGATACCGGCGGCATGGCCTTTTGGACAGTAGTTTCATTTCATTTATTTCCCGACCTAGTTTAAATTTCAAAGCTAGGATGTACAATGTAATGACGAAGGTCCAAAACCTTCTAAAAACATACCCCACCTTATACCCTGTGGTATTTTCACTAATAATTCAGTTAAAATAACGATCGAGTCTAAAATATGGATATAACTAAATTTTCCCACAAACGCCATTTAAATCTCATTTTTAGCCATCCAATCAAGCTCCATAAAGTGTAAATAAAATATGTCATGTTCACGCTAACTCGGGTCTTGTTTTGTTTGCTAACTAGGCATGTTATGTAATATACCCTGTACAATGTGTCGTATTTATGCTAACCGTTTCGTGCAGGTAGATTTAGGTTAGATGAATACTAGGCCTTCGAGTATTTTATTTATTGTATAGAAAGATGTATAGGATTTGGAAAGCCATGTAATTATTATTTTATTTTCCGCATTTATTTTTGGATAACTGTAATAATTATTTATTTATCGCTTTGAATGCTTGATAAATGCGATAACAACATATAAACCGAAAACATAATAAATAGGGTGGATTAAACCAATTAAGAAAGAATAAAATATTTTAACTTGGCCTAATGTAAAATAGATAACATCATCCATACTCGGAATCTCTACTTAAGGTATGGTCTACCACCCGGTGGGAAAATCATTCCAAAATTTCCCCGATTGAGCTAAACCGGGTGGCGACTCTATTTTAAGTACGGGATTTCGATCTCATATCCTTTAACACATAAATTGGACTTAAATTTGACATCAACCAATCAATCTTTTCATCACGTTAAAATGAGGATCAATCCCTCGGTTCACTTCACTGCGCTCGTTATTTAGTCCCCCATGCTACGCATCTCACGCGGTCCTTGCAGGTGGAAAAATGGTCGTCCGCTCACAAATATTGTAGGGGATGATATTTTTCGATATATCTTAAATGCCTTGAATGGTTGTGAGTTGCCTACTGAGTTACATTACATAAATATTGTTCTAATTCCCAAATCTAAGGATGCAATGAGGATCTCAAACTACAGACCAATAGCTTTGTGCAATGTAATTTATCGCATTATGTCAAAAGTTTTGGCTAATAGGTTGAAATGTGTCTTAGATGGGATTGTGTCAGAGAACCAAAGTGCCTTCGTACTGGGTAGACTTATCACTAATAATGTCTTAATTGCATATGAGGTGGGGCATGCTTTACATAGGAAAAAGGCAGGAGATGATGGTGTTGTTGCTCTCAAACTTAATATGGCCAAGGCTTATGATCGCATCAAATAGGATTATGTCAGGGTTGTACTTGTTAGAATGGGGTTTTCTCACACTTGGGTTAATTGGATGCATATGTGTATTTCATATGTCAATTATTCTTTTTGCTATAGCGGTAAAAGATTTGGAAATATTGTTCCAGAATGAGGTCTAAGACAAGGCGATCCACTTTCTTCCTATTTATTTATTTTGTGTGCCCAAGGGTTATCGTCATCTTTGTCAAATATGGAAAGGGAAGGTCTGATACATGGTTGTCAAGTTGCAAGAACTACCCCACCTATTTCTCATTTATTCTTTGCGGATGACAGTTATCTATTTTTTTGAGCCCATTTATCTGAATGTCAATGTATCAAAAATTGTTTGGGGTCTTATGAGAAAGCGTCAGGTCAAATGATAAATTTTCATAAATCTTCTATCTCCTTTAATGAAAATTTGGATTGTTATTATAAGTAGGTTATATGTGATTTCTTTAATGTAATAACCACAGATTCTACCTCAAAATATTTAGGAATGCCTATGTCTGTTGGACATAGTAAAATTGCTTCTTTAGGTTTTCTGTAAGATAGAATTTGGGAAAGGATCAATTCGTGGAGGACTAAATTTCTAAGTTAGGGGGTAGAGAGGTCCTAATTAAATTTGTGCTTCAATCTATACATGCATACCTTATGTCTCTTTTTAGGCTTCCTTTGAACCTTTGTGAGTCTATCCACCAAATTCTCAATTCGTTTTAGTGGCAGTCAAACAATGGGGATTGTAGAGGTGTTAATTGGCAGTGATGGGAGTTATTGTGTAGGCCAAAAAAAATGGGGGTATGGGTTTTCGAAACCTTTTAGACTTCAATACAGCTTTTCTTAGCAAACAACTATGGAGATTTCTACTTTTCCATACTCTCTTGCTCATCATAGTTTTCGATCTTGATATTTTAAACTGGGTTCTATGTTATTGGTAGAGTTGACGTCATATCCTAGTTATATATGGTGAAGTATATTCTCGACTATGTCATTTTTCAAAGATAGCCTTAGATGGAGAATTGGAGACGATAATTCAGTTAGCATTATAAAAGATATATGGGTTAGTCACAGAGATGGGGTTATGTTGTATGGTAGAGAGGGTGTGAGTTTGGAAGATAAATGCGTAGCATGGCTTATACGTGATGGTATTTGGGATTACCAAAAAATTCAAGAGATGTTCGATGAGAGGGAGGCTCAAATTGTTCTTCCAACTTATCCTAGGCTAGATAATTCTTATTGGCCTTATGAAGCTATGGGACGTTACTTTGTAAAGAGTTCATATTGAACTCTGTCTCACAGTCGAAGTTTGAATCTTCCCATTATTCAACTCAATTAGAATAAGATGTGGGGTTTAAATCTTCCATCAAAGATACATGTATTTTTGTGGAGAGCTTTCATAAATGTGCCTTCAGTCCGTGCCAACTTGCTTCAAAGACATGTGGTAGAAAACGCAATTTATCCACTTTGTTATCTTGAACTAGAAACCATACATCATGTTCTGTTTGACTACAATTATGCAAGATGTATTTGGACTTTATTTGATCGCTCTTTGGTTTCCCTTTGCAATCTTTTGTGGCAGAAATTATTGATGAGTGGATTAGAATTAACTCACAAACTTTTTTACAACATGTCACTCATTTACTCTAGGCCATTTGGTTTGCTAGGAACAAAGTAATTTGGCAAGCTATACATACACAACCCAGGGCAATTCTTAGGTTTTGTTTCTCGTCTTGGTTTTAATGGAGTTCTATGTCTGTAGATTTCAATGCAAATACAAACGGAGAGGCTGTTTCTAGACCATGTCAACAAAGAGCAAATCAATTTGGGGTGCAACATGCCAATAATTTTTTGGCACATAATCAAAATAATTCTATGGCTTTAATGGACACAAATGTAGAGAAAATGGGGTTAATTGAGATGTCTAGATGGGACCCTCCTCAAACAACATACTTGAAATGCAATAGTGATGCTGCTATTTTTAATAATACGAATACATTGTAATTTGGTTTGGTGGTACGCAACTCTTCAGGAAGCTTTATTTGTGCAAAAGCCGGAACTCTAACTCCTCATGTATCAATTTTGGAAGCAGAAGCTTTATCTGTTCATGAAGCTTTATATTGTTGAATGATCTTGGGTATACCCATGAGGTTATTGAAATTGATAATAGTGTTCTTTTTTAGTCGCTTGTCAGACATGAGTTAGGCTTCTCTTATTTTTCTTCAGTTATCTCAGATTGTAAAGAGCTATCGAGTTATTTTTCTTCTTGCATTTTTAGCATAGTGAATCGAGACGCTAATGTAATTGTGTTAAAAATGAAATGAACTGAAAAATATGAACAAAATGATGAATGGAATAATTGATATTGTATTATTGAGTTGTGAATAATCAACTATATATACATGTATTTATAGTATACAAAATCACGTATGAGAAAAGGAAACAAATAAATCAACATAAATACAATTAATTATAAATAATCTTCCTAATCAACATTAATCCTAATTATTGATATTATTCCTAATTTAGACTGATTAGGAATAATCTCATATAGGAAAATATTAATATAGGATTCTTAATACTCCCCCTCAAGTTAGTGAGTGAATATTCTGAACTCTTAACTTGTGTCGTAGTGTTAAGAACTGATCCTTCCCCGGTGGCTTTGTAAAAATGTCTGTAAGTTGGTGACGAGTTGGTGCATATGAAGGACTGATTATTCCTGCCTGCAGCTTCTCTCACACAATATGGTAATCGATCTAAATGTGCTTTGTACGCTCATGAAATACGGGGTTTGCTGCAATGTGTAGTGCTGCCTGATTATCGTAAAATAGTGGTGTAGGAACATCACATAAGAATTTTAAATCTTGGAATATATAACGTAGCAATACTAGCTCCAAACATGCATTGGCCATTGCACAATATTCTGCTTCTGCTAGTGACCTTGATAAATTGGTCTGTTTCTTTGGCTTCCACGAAATAAGAGAAGAACCGAGGAAGACGCAATAACCTAAAACTGATCTTGGAGCTGTTTGACATCCTGCCCAATCTGAATCACAATATGCCTTAAGTGTGAGATTATTTTTGGATGGCTGTAACAAGCCTTGTCCTGGAGATCCTTTGATGTATTTAAGGATACGAATTGCAGCAGCCCAATGTGATTGACGTGGAGATTATATGAATTGCTTAATTTTTGAACTATAAACACTATGTCAGGTCTAGTGACTGTGAGGTATATTAACCTTCCTATAAGCCATTTGTACTTGGATGGATCTTTCAGTAGTTCTCCATCATCTGCAGTTAACTTTGAATGTTGCTCCATTGGAAATTTTTCTGGACGAGCACCTGTAACCCCTGTATCTTGCAAAATATCAAGTGCATATTTTCTTTGGGACATGTAAATTCCAGATTTGGAACGAGAAAACTCAATCCCTAAGAAATATTTTAAATCACCAAGATCTTTAATGCAAAAACGTCGAAGTATTCTTTGAGGTGCTGCATTTCTTTGAGGTCATTCCCAGTCAAAAGGATATCATCTACATAGATTAGCATGGCAGTGAATAAGGACCTTTGATGCTTTATGAATAAAGAATAGTCTGCTTTGGACTGTTGGTAACTTGCTATTTGAATCACATCAGAAAATGTAGAGAACCAATTATGAAAGCCTTGTTTGAGGCCATATAATGATTTGTTGAGTCAACATACAACATTCTCCCCCTGTCGATATGTCCAGATGGTAAGTCCATGTAGACAACTTCATGTAAGCTGCCATGTAAGAATGCATTTTGTACATCCAATTGATGAATAAACCAGTCTCTCGCGGCAGCTACAGTGAGAAGGCATCTAAGAGTTGTAAGTTTTGCTGTGGGTGAAAAGGTCTCTCCATAATCAATCCCTTCAACTTGTGCCCTTTTGCTACAAGGCATGCTTTATATCGTTCAATGGTGCCATTAGATCAATATTTGATTTTATAGACCCATTTACAACCGATGGGTTTGTAACCTGTTGGGAGTGGCATTATTGTCCATGTTTTGTTGAGTTGTAAGGTTGTTAACACCTCTTCCATTACCTGCTTCCATTTTGGATCAAGGATAGCTTGAGCATATGAGGTGGGTTCTTTAGTGCCTGTGATGTTAGCTAGAAATGTACGATGTGTAGGAGTAAAATGAGAATAAGAAAGAAAGTTTTGAAGGGGATACCTCGTTGATTTTGATAGTTGCTGACTAAAGTCAGAAATATTGGCTTGAGATCCCATCACATAGTCTTAATGCCAGGTAGGGGCCTGTCTAGTGCCATCGGAGCGACGAACGGAAGGAGATTCTAGTGTTGCAAGTGTGTTTAAGGGTGGATTTTCTGGTATGGATGGAGGAGGAGAATTCACGATATCTGAATTTTCTAATATGGAAGGACTGATTAGTGGAGCTGAATACGGTAAATCAAAAGCTAAATTTAGTAAGACAGTGTGTGAATCGGGAGAGGGTGTTGTTGTGGATTTATTAAGAAATGGAAAGATATTTTCATGGAATGTAACATCTTGACATACAAGGAATGTGCCATTTTCCATATCAAACAATTTATACCCTTTTTTATTATTTGGATATCCAAGAAAGATGCACTATCGAGCTCGAGAATCAAATTTATATTTAGGTGAAACAATAGTTGCATAACATAAATAGTTGAAAACCTTCATATGAGAGAGAGATGGGGGTCGATTATATAGGAGTTCAAATGGAGATTTATTTGTCAATAGAGGTGAAGGTAAACGATTAATTATGTATGTTGCGGTTAAAACACATTCACCCCAAAATTTTAATGACAAATGTGATTGGAAAAATAATGCTCGTGCAGTGTTAAGAATGTGTCTGTGTTTGTGTTCTGCTACCCCATTTTGTTGTGGTGTGTAGATACAAGTACGTTGATATTTGATGCCATTCTTGTGAAAAAAGGCTTGCATGGAAAGGAATTCTAAGCCATTGTCAACTCGAATTGTTTTTATTAAGGCATAAAATTGAGTTTTTGCATAAGTGATGAATGACTCTAACAAGTGTTGTGTTTCAGATTTTTGATTCATGAGGAATAACCATGTGCACCTAGTAAAATCATCTACTATGGTGAGAAAAAATGTGCCCCTGAATGTGTTAGAACTTTGGTTGGACCCCAAATATCACAATGTAGCAAGTCAAAAGGAGAATGAGATTGTATTATGCTTAATGGAAAAGGCAATCTTGTTTGTTTTGCTTTAGGACATACATGACAATTATTATGATCGTAAAAAGAATTTTTATTTAAAGGTAGTAATGATGAGATAAGCTTAAGAACCTTATGGGATGGGTGACCGAGATGCATATGCCATAAATCAGGGATGTGTGATGCTTAGAATGATTTTGGTGGGTATTTTAATGGAGACATGTAATACAAACCATCACGTTGTTCACCCAACCCAAACATCCTCCGCGTAGTCAAGTCATGCAAAATACAACCATTTCGGAAAAGACAACGGAACAATCTAATTGATTAGTCAATTTACTAGCAGAAATGAGATTTAAATTGAAAGATGGAACACAAAGAACATTTTTTTGTGTCATATCATTATTAAAATTGATTGTTCCTGTGGAAGTGATAGGTGCAGTTGAGACCATGGCTAAATTGACGAGCAGAATCGGGGATGGTGATGTGTTAGAAAACAGATGTGAAATAGCTGATATATAATCAGTGGCTCCGCTATCCAAGATCCAAGGTTTTGTGAAAACAGAATTGATTGAGGCATTAGGAGTTAACATACCTGATGCACTTGCAAATGATTTACCTTTACCGGAATTATTTGCCATGGTAGTATATGCAATAAATTGGACTTTTGAAACACCAAGATCACTACTCTGGTACCATGTTAAAAATGAAATGAACTGAAAAATATTAACAAAATGATGAATGGAATAATTGATATTGCATTATTGAGTTGTGAATATTCAACTATATGTACATGTATTTATAGTATACAAAATCACCTATGAGAAAAGGAAACAAATAAATCAACATAGATACAATTAATTATAAATAATCTTCCTAATTAACATTAATCCTAGTTATTGATATTATTCCTAATTTAGACTGATTAGGAATAATCTCATATAGGAAAATATTAATATAGGATTCTTAATACTCCCCCTCAAGTTGGTGAGTGAATATTCTGAACTCCCAACTTGTGTCGCAGTGTTAAGAACTTATCCTTCCCTAGTGGCTTTGTAAAAATGTTTGCAAGTTGGTGACGATTTGGTACATATGAAGGACTGATTATTCTTGCCTGCAGCTTCTCTTGCACAATATGGCAATCGATCTCAATATACTTTATACGCTCATGAAACACGGGGTTTGCTGCAATCTGTAGTGTTGCCTGATTTTCACAAAATAGTGGTTTAGGAATATCACACAAGACTTTCAAATCTTGCAATATGTAACGTAGCCATACTAGCTCCAAACATGCATTGGCCATTGCACGATATTCTGTTTCTGCTGATGACCTTAATACATTGGTCTGTTTCTTTGACTTCCACGAAATAAGAGAAGAACCGAGGAAGACGCAATAACCTAAAACTGATCTTCAAGTTGTTCGACATCCTGCCCAATCTGAATCACAATATGCCTTAAGTGTGAGATTATTTTTGGATGGCAGTAACAAGCCTTGTCTTGGAGATCCTTTGATGTATTTAAGGATACGAATTGCAGCAGCCCAATGTGGTTGACGTGGAGATTGTATGAATTGACTTAATGTTCGAACTGCAAACACTGTGTTAGGTCTAGTGACTGTGAGGTATATTAACCTTCCTACAAGCCGTCTGTACTTGGATGGATCTTTCAGTAGTTCTCCGTCATCTGCAGTTAACTTTGAATGTTGCTCCATTGGAAATTTTTTTGGACGATCACCCGTAAGCCCTGTATCTTGCAAAATATCAAGTGCATATTTTCTTTGGGACATGTAAATTCCAGATTTGGAACGAGAAACCTCAATCCCTAAGAAATATTTTAAATCACCAAGATCTTTAATGCGAAAACGTCAAAGTAAGTATTCTTTGAGGTGCTGCATTTCTTTGAGGTCATTCCCGGTCAAAAGGATATCATCTACATAGATTAGAATGGCAGGGAATGAGGACCCTTGATGGCAAAATTAGTTCATTTTAATGAAGTAACGGGTGTTTGGACATCAACACCACCTTTTTGTATTATTCTTCTTTTTTAGCTCTTTTTAATACAGTCCATTTCTTTTAAAAAAAATATTTCTGCCCATACTATGCTATTGCTTGCCAAACAACACATTGCAACATTTAAGACTTTGTCGGTGGTTTGTGCCCTTCACTTAATTCAGGCGAGAATATTAATGGATTTGTTTAATTTATAAATTAAAGTAGAAATAGCTATATGCATTTAGTAATAATTCTACTAGCAAATATTACTTTATGTCATTGTTGAGATTGAACCATTGTTAACTTGAAGATATACACTAGACATAATTTCTTTTATATATAATTTCATTTATTTGTACAGTGGGATCTCCAGAATGTATCAGCGTGAAATCATAAAATTAAAGATTTATTATTAATTACTATTACAAAATAAATACATAACATAACATAAATTGCGTATATATTTAAGATGGTATATATAATAATTAGAAAGGTTGGTGAGTGATAAATGAAAAAAGGGAGAAGAATGTATGGAACAAGTGATGGAGCATTGAGTTTTCCAAAATATTTGCCAGCAAACACTAGTCTCATATTTGTTGGGTTTGCTGCCTGAATTTGGAACCGATTGCCAAACTGATAAGATTTACTTTATAAAAGTGAAGCAAATGAAATGAAAACAAACAAGAGGAATCAAATATCAACTTTCAATTTTTTTTTAATATAATAATCATAATAAAAATAAAAATAATAATCATAATTGTTGGAAATAATCGGTCCGCCCGTAAGCGGGTTAAATCGAATCAAAAAATCTAATCCAATTAGTCAAATGAGCTTAATTAGAAATCAATTAAGTGAAGGTCTTAATTGAATTAGGTAAGGAATTACTTTTCTCCATAAGTATTTAATGAGGCAGCTGGAAGGAAATCATTTGATGAAAATTTCATTTCTTTCTACATCTCTCTCTCTCAGTTTTCTCATGCAATGGACAAATTTTGCAAAATTTACGGTTATCAATTAATCGACGCTACATAAGTCGTGGAAACTCAACTCCGATATTTTGTGACATAATCTAGACTCTATATAAACGATGTCATTGCGGTGTTCTTCAATCTCAGACACGAAAAAATTAAGTATTCGAATAAGTTTTTTTTACTATTTTTGTCAATAATAATAATAATAATAATAATAATAATAACAGTAATAACAATAATTGTTATAAACAGCTTGTACGATATTGTTTGTTTTGACGCCGTTCACGGTAAATTTCACAGCTTTAAAACGCATCGTTCAAGTTAAGGCCTTCAAGGCCCTGTTTATATACAAACTCTGTAGATCATAGGACACCGATTTGAAATTCATTCATGAGAATAACAATATTCTTTCACACATTCCAAATCCGATCAAATAGGGTATGCTCAAGATTTGGTATTTATCTCTTATGGAGTTACATTTTCTCTTATATTTTTCTCTAGTTTAATTATTTCGCTCATTATATAAAATGTGCTTACCATTTAATTAGTTACTAATTATTTTGTTCATTAAATAAAATGTGCTCATCTATACATGATATTTCACTGCTCTTCCACTTATGTGATAGTTTTTTTCAACTATGGATTTGCTACTACAACACGATTTTGATCGATCTATGTTGGATTTGGCGCCATATATTTATAGTCAAAGATAACTATCGATTTTTCATCTTAAGTACCAAGATCTGTATCTTTTAAACAAAATTGTTCATAATTTGCAAAATCAAGCACTACAACAGAATGCTTATAATTGTAAATCTCAGATAATGTAAGTTGAAGCTTAACAAAAATATAAGTTACGGAATAATTACTGTCTTTTATTGTTTTTTATATACATCCCTCTTACTCTTGATAAAAAGTCTTGTGACAAATTTGAAAATGGAAAATCAGAATAAAGCTGCTGGCCTAATATTCCTTGAATTAATGTAAAGAAGAATCAGTGCACACAACTTTCTAACACTGGTAATTACTAAAACATGCATTAAGTAAAAATTCCTAATTACTGAATGAGGTAGCTAGGCAAGTAGAGAGGTATATAGAGGAGTAGGAGTATAATTTGAATTTGCCCATTGCAGTATTGCAGAAAATGGGATTTTTGATTGTCTACGTTATACTATTAATTATAAGTATTTTAGTTTGTTGGGGGGTCTCTTTGAGCATTATATATTAAATAGTTAGTTAAACACAAAATTATGGTCATTTTTTTGTAAGAAAAAGTTAGCTTGAGAGGATTGGGTATGAGACAAATAATGCCATTATCCTTAAAAACGCTACATATTGCTGTGTAGTTATTCGTTTCCTTGGATGGCGGATTGTGATTAGAATGGTTGTCATGATTTCATGAGACTATTTAGCTCAAAATGTATTGACAAAATGAAGTTATCCAATAAATGTAAAGAAACAATTTGATGAGGTGAGTGGGGACAGCCAGAGGTTGAAGGGAAGTCGCATGTATAAAGATGAAAATACGTATCTCAATTGAAGACTGCTTAATTCCTCCTTCTCCTCCTTCTTCTTCTTCTTTCGTTTATTATTATTCTTCTTTGTTTTTTAATGAAGAAAAAATCATTTCAATGGAAACTTACGTGAAGTTGATATAAAGTTACTATTTGGACTTCCAGTCCATGTTTCACCCTCTCAAAAGTAGTTTTTTTTATTGTCTTTTATGATTTTCTCAAAATTGCTAAAAAAAAAAATTATTACACTATTAGAGGATAACTAATTTATATTTTTGCACTACTATTTTGAGACTCTTAAATGATATGATATCGAGAAGGTGATCAAAATAAAATTTAAAGATAGTACTAAATTATGAGTTTGGGCTAATTAACACAATCATGGTAAATTTTTATATAAGATTATAAAAAAATAAGTGGCATCAATAATGATATAGGGAAATGAAGTGGTGTAATGCGATTGTAAAGAAAAATTAAAATAAATGGTGATTGCAATCCAATTTCATAGAAATTTATTGGTTACTTTAGATTGCAGTTTAGTGAGTGGTATGATTAAATTAAACTCTAGGAAGATTCTTAAAGTGATACTAACCTACGACGCCGTAACATTTATTTATAAAAAAAAAAAAAATGGGAATTTGGGGGAAAGCATCTTGAAAATAAATAGTACTAAAATACACTTGTTTTCTGAGAAAAGAACAAACGCTTTTTTGACCGCTTACCTTCGAGATGTGACAGCTGTTTGCTTTTAATATTTCAATTCTGCCACTTGACACAATTTTAGGTTATTTTTGTAGTACTAATTGCTAATTATAGATAGTTAATCAGCCCATTGGATACCTCCTAAAATGGATACTATTCTCAACAATGCCGAGTCGTTGTGTCAGCTCACTAATTATTCGTTACCATATCACTCCTTGTGCTTCACCACTACTATATTTCTTCTTTTTCCAATTCCTTACATTTACATATTTTAGCTTTTATTCAATATTATCAAAGCCGTACTCTACCGTACTAGAAGGTTCGACTAGTTTTACCGCGAATCGGTCATGGCTATGGTACGGTTTAACTTAAAAATAGTTTTGTAAAGAAGGCTATGGCGACACTTAGAAGTGGTGCAAAAGACCTAAAAGCATTGTGAAAGATTGCTATGATGTTCGATAAACCCATCGATTATACCGATAACACCGTGTACCAAAATTTTCACCGATACAGTTTCGATAACATTGCTTTCATTATAATATTTCACACTTTTTTTCTAGCAAATGTGTCTTTTGTGCTAAAGGTGAATCCAACACTTTAGGTGTGTATACTTAGTGTGTTTAATCAATAAATAAAACTATTATATTGGAACCCTCAATCTTCAATATATGTGAATATAATGTTATATCATGGAAGCTGTTACACTATACGTCTCAATGTAAATAGATCGATTATGTCTAATATTATAATTTTATTATTATTACTCTTACAGTCCTATTCTAAATATTATAAGTTTTTCCGATTTAATAACTTAATGCTATTCCACAACTGAAAACACAAAGTACTCTCCAAATTTTGTGATATTCTTTTCCCTTTTTTCATAAAATTCTAAATTTCTAAAGGTGATATTAGTTATAAAATTATAAAAATGTCAAATTTGATATAAATTGAAAAAGTAGGGGCTCATGTGTCCAAGGATAAAAACATAGAGACTTTTACCGCATGTACATAAAGCAGCGCAAATGGTAAGTGTAATTGAAAGATTAGGATAAAGTGGAATAAATATCACTTCGTCTCCGCCCATTAAAGTATACCTAACTTGATACATAGTTTGAAGTGAAGGTAAAAGGCTTTGGATTGGGGTGTTTATTAGTTTGTTCGGTTGAAAAATTGAATCAAATTGAATATATTAAAAATTGAAAAGTCTTGAAAATACAAATTGAATCGAACTGAAATAAAAAAAATGAACGAAACCGATTAATTTAATTCGGTTGGTTCAGGATCGGTTTTTTGGACATTTTTATAATGTATAGATGTTATTCTCTTGTTATATAAATAGATGAAATTGATTATTACTCCTCCCGGTTCCAAATAAAAGATATCTCAGACTTTTCATCAAAACCAATAAGACATTAGTTAAGCAACTAAAAAGACTTCATAAAATTCTCTTTCTTCATAATTACGAACTTATAATTTCAACAATACTTAATTTAAATGGTCACTTATTTGAAACTAAAATAAAAAAGTCAAAAGATCATTTATTTGGAACCGGATGGAGTAATAAATTTAAATAGATGTTGTAATGAATATAGCAAATGATAAGTTGTCGTAAGAATTCATCTAAGTTTTCAAATTTTACAGAGAGTGAAAGAATTTAGTGGTCACTAACGATGGTTGCTGCTAGGTAACTTATAATCTTTAGGAATTTGATAAAAATTGAATATAGTTTAGAGTTTTAGTAATATTAGGATTTCTGAAATATATCTCCCTAAATAGATTATTAAGAATAATTAGATTCATTGTAAAAATATTTTAAAAAGTTTTTAATTCAATTGGTCGATTCGATTATATCGGAGTTTTCAACTAAAAATCGAACCGATTGTACTCATCGAAAATGTACAAAATAAAGAACTAAAACTGAATCGTACAAATTGAAAAATCGAACCCAAAAACTGTTTCTAGCTAACTTTAGAAATTCTTTATCCCATTACAAAAGTAACGCTATGGCATTTCTTGGAATAAATGTATTTCATCAAATTTGATGGCATTCCGTTCTGATTGTAACTTTTTTATGTTTGAAATTAAAAAAATTTGGAGTTGTAACTTTTGGAATTTGAATTTTATGAAATTCATCGTCTATAACTAAATTCAGCCCAGCAAATTAGGAAAAAATTTGCAAATGCACATTTTACAAAACTAAAATCCATAAAATTTAACTTAATTCTATACATAAAGAACAATTATGGATAAAAATAGAGTGAAAAAAATGAATAAGAAAATACTATCTCATAAATTGTGCAATAAATTTTAGGGTAAACTTAAAAAACATATTATGTGATTTGGTCGTTTTGTAAAAAGGTGCTTGTGGAATTTTTTTTTCAAAAAAGTGCATGTGGTTTCAAAAATTTACAAAAAGAGGATTTCCAAAATTTTAAAATCATATTTTGAAGGGTAATCTTGTCCATTTTAAAGTGAAATTTTACAGGTTAGTTAATGAAAATATAATACACCATTGTGATAAAATTTAGAATTTTTTGAAAAGCATTAATATTTTTTTAATTAAAATTTGATTATAACTTTAAAAAATCAAAACAAAATGAAAATTTTCTGAATCTTACTCAAATCTTGATATATAATTCTTAAATAATATAGTTAAAATATAGGAATATTGAATTTATTGAAATAACTGGTCTAGCACTGTAATTCCAAACCACATGCACCCTTTTGAAAACTTTTGAAACTAGAGGCACCTTTTTGAAAAAAAAAATTCCATAAACACCTTTTTACAAAACGATAAAACTACAAGACATATTTTTTAAGTTTACCCTAAATTTTATTCCTCTAAAATTGAATAGACAACTCTAGTTGCTTCCAACTTCAAATATACTTATCCAACATTTTTCAATCTTGTACTCCCTCCGATTTAAAAAAATTAGTCGCTTTAGAGATTTTATATTGATTCATTTTACTTGTTATTTTAGAATATCAATACAATTTTTATAATTTTTTTCTCTAATTTACCCTCATATTAATTAGGGAAGAGTATAAATATTGATAAAATTATAAATTAATAGTAATTAAGAAGAAAGAGAATTTTATTAAATACTCCCTCAATCTTTTTAAAATAGGCATTCTAGCAACTTTTTCAAATATTTTTTTACTTCTCATTCTAATATATCTAGGCACTTTTTAAATTATTTTTTCAATTATACCCTAGTTTGTCTCATTATCATTAATTGCAATGGAGTAGAAAACTAAACATTAATTAGAGGATAAAATTGTATTTTTCTGCCTTAATTAATAGATTCCTTAAAAAGTGTGCGAAAGCGACTAGTTTTTGGAAGAAATAATTAATTTGACATATAGAAAAATACCAAATTACCCTCCAACTCCATATAACTACCCCTCATCCCAAAATCCTATATAAAAACAAATGAAAAGCACCAAACAGAAAGAAGTCCCTCAAACAATGGCATCAATAACACCTAGAGAAGAATCCGACTACGACAGCAGCTCTTCCTCCATAACCCTACAGGACTCCAGCCGGAGCTGGATGACCAACCTCAGCTTCGGCAGCCGCCGGAGCTCCATCTCCGCCTCCTCTTTCTCCCAATCTTCACACTCCTCAACCACCTATAAGCCACACAAGGCCAACCAAGCCGCCTGGGAGGCCATCCGGCGGCTACAAGCCGCGGAGGGTCGAGTCGGTCTGGACCACTTCCGGCTACTCCGGCGACTAGGGAGTGGCGATTTGGGGAATGTGTATCTTTGCCAGATAAGGAACCCAGTGGTGGGATTGCCGCAGTGCTATTATGCAATGAAAGTAGTGGATAAAGAGGCGGTGGCTATAAGGAAGAAAGGGCAGAGAGCTGAAATAGAGAAGGAGATATTGGGGGTTGTTGATCATCCATTTTTGCCTACTTTGTATGCTCAGTTTGAAGCTTCGCACTATTCTTGTTTGGTTATGGAGTTTTGCCCTGGCGGTGATTTGTATGCTGCTCGCCAACTCCAGAAAGGAAGACGCTTTACTATTTCTTCTACTAAGTAAGTTTTTAACTTTATTTTACTTTTTTCTTTTTGTTATTTATTGATTTTTGTACTATTGTCTTTTGAAAAACATTCAAATATTTGATTTGGGTTCCACAATCACAAGTTTGAACTTTAATATAAAGTTGTAGCATGCTAACTTTTTTGCTTTCAAATGTAATATAAATAATTTTTTGTGATTATTAAGATGACATCTTTTATAAATTTCTAATATATTATTTTTTTAAGTAGTCAGTTTTGTTTGATCATAAGTTTTGATATTTGTTAAAGTGATCTTTATTTACATTCTTATTTAGATTCGTGGCTGCCTACAAAGTGTAGTTCAGCTCGCAAAATATATCAAATATGCAGAGAAGACTTATGTTCAATTCTCGTGAAATACGGTTGCTGGGACGAGCATTGAATAGTCAAAGTCCCCTTTTTGAATGAAATGAAGCCGTCTTAAAAGGTTTAAACAAATTATGTTTATATATAACATTAATCAGGAAGAAGCCTCCTAATTCATGTTGACTTGTCGCTAGTCATTTAGGGTCCTTCGTTTTATACTCAATAAGCTTCTGAAAAAGGAAAAATAAAATATTTAATCCTATTTATATTAAATGAGATTTGGCTATTAAATTAATTTTTTATGTTAAAAATGTTTCAGCATGTTGTTATTTTTTAGGCTAATTGCTAATATAAAAATGATAATAATTGGACAGGTTTTATGCAGCAGAGATTGTGTTAGGCCTAGAGTATCTTCACATGATGGGAATTGTTTACAGAGACCTTAAGCCTGAAAATGTTCTCGTCAGAGAAGACGGCCACATCATGCTTTCCGACTTCGACCTTTCTTTCAAATGCGACGTCGTTCCCAAGGTTTTAAAATCATCCAAACCCAAGCCCAAAAACGACGACGTCGCTTACTGCTATACACCAACCTGCGCCTCGCCTCTGAACCCTGTACTTTCTTGTTTTTCTGGCAAGAAAAAGAAAATCACCACTATAATCGAACCAGCCGATCGCCATAGCCAAGACTCCGATCAAGAATTAGAAATTGATCCCGAATTAGTAGCAGAACCCATCAATGCCCGATCCAAATCCTTCGTCGGAACCCACGAATATCTCGCGCCGGAGGTGATATCCGGCGAAGGCCACGGCAGCGCCGTCGACTGGTGGACACTTGGGATTTTCATGTACGAAATGTTGTACGGGAAAACCCCATTCAAAGGCGAAAACAACGAAAGAACTTTGATCAATATTCTCAAACAGCCGCTAACGTTTCCGAGAATTGTTGTTAATGGCGGCAAAGAATTTCAAGAAATGGTGAAAGTTCAGCATCTAATAAGCAAACTTCTGATCAAGAACCCGAAGAAGAGGATGGGAAGCTTAAAGGGTTCGGTTGAAATTAAAAGGCATGGATTTTTCAAAGGTGTGAATTGGGCTTTGATTAGGACAGTGAAACCGCCGGAAGTTCCTAATGATGTGTGTAATAATCCGTTACGAGGACGAAGTCATATACCCAAATTAAGCAAGAAAGAAAGAGAAGCACCCTTTCAAATCCCTACTTCTCATCATTTTGATTATTTTTAAGACTTGAGATTTTTTTTTTGGTTGAATTGAATAAGAGTTAGATTAAATGTACATAATTAGATGTAAGATGAAACAAAAACCTCAAATCAAATGTGTGCCTGTTTAGTCAATGCAGATAGATAGATTTGTTTGCTTACCTCTTTAGTCAAAACAATGTATCAAGGAATTTATTGAGTAATTTTAAAAAATTAATGTGTAATGATAAATTTAAATATATAAATTTAGTTTACCGTGATTTGATTTTTTTCGCTTACTTTTCTACTATAAGATTCTAATCATTGGATTAAATTTCACACCATTAATCTAGTGGTAATGAATGATAAAGTAATATAGATACGGCAATTTTTTAAGCTGGACATGTTACTAACACTCCCGAAAATTTTGTGGTGGCTAAAGCAAGTCTTCTTTTGACGCATGTCTCCATATCTAATACAGAGGGACTCTCCGTTCGTGAAATTTTATCGTGGCTAATGACTATCGAATTTATTCATGTTAGTCTTGAATTCGATTGTGCGATCCTTATAGAAGCTCTTACAACTAGTGATTCGGGCTATTCTTATTTTTTCTTCCATTACTCCGGATTGTAAAACTATATCTCACTCAATTATATAATGTTTGTTCGATTGTGTTCCTAGGACTGTTAATTTTTAGCACATACTCTAGCAAGAGTTGCCCACCTTGCGTCTTCATTTCTGAAATAATAACATCATCATTTTCTTCAAATAATCATATGATTAGTAAAAACAATTAAAATTTCAATTTATGTTATTATATTATATAATATATTGAAAATGAATTCGAGTGTTCAATCGAAAAACTATATTAATTTTGTGTTATTTTTCTACATTCAAAAATTTAAAATATCGTCCGTTCCAGCTAAGCGCTGATGTCCTACTCAAGACCGACCTGCCCCTAATTATTTTTCATGATGTTATTGTAATTAGGTTCTTAATGAAAGGCTATAAAGTTATACGTTAAACTACATTTAATTGGATTTGCATTTTGTATATTTAATTATATTTGTGTTCTGTGATCACTAAGTCACTATTCGTGGTTTATTATTTTTATTTTTTAAACAAGGTATGAAGAAATATTATATAACTAATCAATTAATTAATGAAATGTGGTGCTTACGTGTAAAAGTGGAAAATCCCATAATTATAGTAACGTGATTCTCATGAGAAGTCTATGAACTATTGTGGTTACAAATACGACACTTTTCCAATTATGGTAAAAATAATAAAAATATCAATCAATCAAAACTTTTTCATTCCTCTGAAATTGCTTATTCATTGCTCCCATCCACATGTATTTCACCGATTTAAGGAAGCAAACCAAAAATCCATAAATTCTCCCACTTCAAAGCTACTTTTACCTTTTTAGATACATATACACGTATTTGTAATCTTGTATTATAATGTATGTCACAAATTAAAATCCGATGCACTAGCTTTTTCTTTGAATAGCTTTAGACAAACATAAACTAGTCAAACAACCGCCAATTACACTTCAATCAACATTTCGCATGATCAATATATAGAATAACGCTACATTGAAGTTCAAATAAGCCATTTTAATATATTAGACAAAAAAAAAACAAACCATTTGAGTTATGAAACACGAAAATTATATTGAGTTACTTCTTTTGTCCCATGAGGAGTAGGTGAAAATGGATAGCAAATAATGAATACAAAATTGAAATGATGAGCTTGCTCTCATTGATGTTGTTGACATAGAATATAGTATAGGTTCCAAACAATTAATGATTCAATGTAAAAGAAGATAAAAACAAGAAATGTAAGAAAAAGGAACATAAAATGTATGGATTGACGAGGTAAGTCAATGGTGAAATGAATTGATGGGACGAAGCTGAGAATTTGAAGTGATAGGGAATTTGGGACTGATACCGCCTGTGGTCAGTAGCACGCGACCTGATCAGTTACTTTCCCTTTCCCCTTTTTCCTTTGCTACTTTGGAATCTGCAGATTAAATTGACAAAACCAACAAAACCCGATTCTTTTAAACATACACGGTGTGTTTGGAAATTTAAAAATGTAAAAGACTTCTGTTCATTTCTTCATACAAAAATTTCTACGTTTTTATTCAAAATGAAATGAATTCAATTCAACTACTTCAAATTCGAGGTTTCACATAATCAAAAAAATAGATTTAATTCAGTTTAGATTAGATTAGTTTCTTTAAATTAAATTCTAGGTTATTATAAATTTAGACTATAACTGATTTTAGCTTAGATCAGTTTCATCCAACACATAAAAAGTTAAAAAAAAACATATCTGTAATAGATTATAATGACAGTAAACAATCATAAAAGCATTCTTTTCTTTTCTTTTCTTTTCTTTTCTTTTATGGCACGTTACCTAATGGAATTTTTGACATAACCTTAGACTTACTTTAACTAATACTTCGTGGGTTCTTGCTGAAGTTTTTCATTTTATTTGTTTTTATCCTTCACCTAATATTATCAATGCAATTTTCATCATTTTTCTCTATTTTACACTTTTATTAATTATGAGATGTATTATTGAAATTTTAAATTGATAATTAAAAATAGACAGACTTTTAGTATGAAAATATTAATAATAAATTAATTGTATTAGTACGGTAATAAATTTTTATTGTTTTTTATGAGACAGATAAAAATGAACGGCGAAATGACTTTCGATGTTATTTCTTTTTTATTATTTTATTGCATTATATAGTTTCTGCATGAAAGGGTAATATGTTGTCAGGAAACATAAATAATGGATGAAATATAAAGAGAGAGGCTGGAATACTTTGATTAACTAGGTCTTCATCTGGAATTGGTCTAAATTTCGGTTTTGAGCACTAGAGAGCCAACAATATAGTTGTTTGAATACAATTTTGTTCCTGGCATCATGTTTTGCAGGGGATAACCCAACTATGGTTATGGAAGAATTGGAGGCCAATTGATGTTTTAGGATAACTATTTAATCAAAATAAAGATTTGCACTAGTAAAAGAATTTCAAAATTTTTCACTGATGTGTATTGTATTTTTAATAACCATCCCGAAAAAATTCAAACAAAAACGAACAAGATTACTCATTTTCGTGACATAATTTAATATTGACGATCCTTTATTTGCAAATTTTTTAAAACCACAGACCTCGTTTTGCAAAAAAAAATTCCTTAGACCCCATTTTACAAATAAGTGAAACCACAATGTACTTTTTTAAAGTTTACCCAAAGATAAATGTGGTTGTAATTGTCATTTTTATAAACTTAAATAAAGTATTTATAGTGATGCACAGTGACTCCTCAAATATCGAACTGACTCTTATTAACCTAACTAACTCTCAGAAAAATTGCAAAAACTAGTAGATATCCATACCAGAGTGGAAAAAATAATTTCCCAAATCCATGAATTAAAAAATATTGTTCATAACAATACTATTAATACTACTAGGACAGAAGCAAGCAGTAGTGCTGCTCCTAGTATTCAACCACCTCCAGAAATAAAAGATTTTAAATTAAAATCTTTAGTTGATTTGGACAAACTGTTAAGCGAAAAATTTAGCAATCTCCACATCAATACTCTTGAGGAAGAATTTAGTGATACAATAAGTAACACTAAAAATTATAAAAACGTTCTAATAGACGAAATTAACAAACTTCATAAGTATGCTGATAGGCCAAAGCAAAATTTGTTTTATTACCCTAGGCCTACACCACAGGATGTTCTTTTTGAAGAGCAAGACCTAATAATGAATAATTCATATAGTGGTAAACAAATCTATGAATGGAACATAGATGGTTTTACTGAAAGACAGATTTATAGTGCTGTCCACAGAATGCTTATGTATTCTACAATATGTAAGAATAACAGTAATACTGATAAAGTCATTGCTAACATGATTGTAGCAGGATTTACTGGCCAACTTAAAGGCTGGTGGGACAATTATTTATCTCAAGAAGATAGGACAAAAATTTTGTCAACAGTAAAAGTTGAAAATAATATTTCAACAGAAAATGCAGTTTATACACTCATTTTAAATATCATTGAACACTTTACAGGCCGATGGTCTGATAATAGTGAAAATATTAGGACACTATTGCAAAATCTTAGATGTCCTACCTTGACCTCTTTTAGGTGGTATAAAGACACCTTTTTAAGTAGAGTCATGGAACTACCTGAGTCAAATAGTGACCATTGGAAATCCAAATTTATAGATGGATTACCTCCGTTATTTGCGGAGAGGGTTAGAAAAAACCTAAGAAAAGGAAATGTACAAATTAATTACACAAGTTATACTTATGGTAAATTAATTGGTACATGTATTCAGGAAGGTTTAGCTTTATGCAATAAAATTAAGTTAAACCAACAAATTAAAAAGCATCATTTAAATAAAAAGATGCAACTTGGCCAATTTTGTGGTCAATTTGGGATTGATAATCCCTCCACTAGCAAACCTCATAAACCTTCAAAAAGGGAGAAATATTATGCTAGTAATAAATTCTTAAAGCGAAAAGCTAAAAGAGAATTTAGAAAGAAAAGAAGGTTGGAAAATAATCCACCTCCTAATAAGTCTATTGTTACTTGTTTTAAGTGTAACAGAAAAGGTCATTTTGCAAATAAATGCAAATTAAAGAAAAAGATTAATAATCTTAATATTAGTGATGATTTAAAAAATGCTTTATGTAAAATCATGATTAATTCATCCGAATCAGAAAATAATTCTGATACTGATTACAGTTCCTCTTCAACTGACTCAGAAAATAATCTGACAAAACTAAAAGATGAAAAAATACTTTCATCTGAAGCAGATTGTAAATGTAAACAAATAGCTAGAGATTCTAGTGATAGTGATAATGATAATATTTATCAAATTATGTCCCAATTCCAGGACATGAAAATAAATGTAATAATTAGTGATAATATCCTAGACATTTTACAATGGATTAAAGATCCAGAACTGTAATTAAAATTCTTAGAAGAGTTTGCAAATAATAATAAACAAACTCAAGCATCTAAAGAAGAGCAATATACTCTTAAAACTTCTGAACCCTATTCTATGGCTGAAGTCAAAAAGATGCTAAAACAGAAACAAACTAGTGAAATTGCAAGCACTAGTGATTTATCTATCGAGGTTAATAACCTTAAAAATGAAATTAAAGACTTAAAATTAAGTAATAAAAGTCTTAATGAAAGAGTTTCTAGATTAGAGAAACTAAAGGAGAAAATACCTACTGTTTATTCCTCATCATCGTCATCTGAAAATAGTTCAGATCATGACATTCATGAACAAGATGATTTTTTATCAACCATTGAAGTTATGACTTCACAAAAATGGTGCATAAAAATTTCTCTTCTCATAGAAGGAAAAATCTTTAAAGATTTAATTGCACTAGTTGATAGCGGTGCAGATTTAAACTGTATACAGGAGGGTATAATACCCACTAATTATTTCCATAAAACCTCACAATCATTGAGATCTGCCAATGGACAAAGACTTAATATAAGTTTTAAGATTCCTAGGGCTTATATATGCAAAAATAAAATTTGCATACCAACCAATTTTATTTTGGTCAAAGATATAACAAACCAGGTTATACTTGGTACTCCTTTCATAAGGAGTTTATTTCCACTAAAGAATATTGATTCTAATGGTTTCACAGGAACCTTTCAAGGTAGTAATATCTACTTTCAATTTGAAACAAAACCGATCGCAAGGTTTTTAAACCAAATTAAAAACTCTTTAATAAAGAGTAAACAGAATCAAATTTCTTTTTTGAAAGAAGAAATTAATTTTATTAACATTGATAATATGTTAGAAAATCCTAAATTACAGGATAAAATTAAATTGATTAATAATCAATTCACTTCAGAAATTTGTAGTGATCATCCTAATACTTTTTGGAATAGAAAAAAGCATATTGTGTCTTTGCCATATGAAGAAGAATTTAGTGAGAAATTAATTCCTACTAAGGCAAGACCGTGTCAAATGAATTCAGAATACCTGAATTTGTGCAAAGAAGAGATTAATAATCTCCAAAATAAGGGATTAATAAGACCTTCTAAATCACCTTGGTCATGTACAGCTTTCTATGTTAATAAACATGCAGAAAAAGAAAGAGGTATACCAAGATTGGTAATAAATTATAAACCACTAAATAAAGTGTTAAAATGGATTAGATATCCTATCCCGAATAAGAAGGATCTTCTTGACAGGCTTCATAATGCCTTAATATTTTCCAAATTCGATTTAAAATCGGGTTACTGGCAAATCCAAATCAATGAAAGCGATGTTTATAAAACTGCTTTCAATGTACCTTTCGGTCAATATGAATGGAAGGTTATGCCATTTGGGCTAAAAAATGCCCCTTCAGAATTTCAAAATATCATGAATGATATTTTTAACCCCTATTCTGATTTTATAATAGTCTATATTGATGATATTTTAGTATTCTCAAAGAATATTGAAATACATTTCAGACACCTCGAAATTTTTAAAAGAGTTGTCATTCAAAATGGTCTAGTAATATCTAAACCTAAAATGCAATTATTTAAAACCAATATAAGGTTTTTAGGTCATAATATTGACAAAGGAAAAATAATTCCCATTGATAGAAGTATTGAGTTTGCATCTAAATTTCCCGATGAAATAAAAGATAAAACTCAATTACAAAGATTTTTAGGTAGTCTAAATTATATCTCGCCCTACCTAAAAGACTTGTCTAAAGACACTGCTATCTTATACGATAGGCTTAAGAAAGAACCTAAACCCTGGACTAATAGTCACACAGAAGCGGTTAGGTTAATTAAATAAAAAGTTCATAACTTACCTTGTTTAATGTTAGCCAATCCTAAATGGGATAAAATAATTGAGACAGATGCCTCAGATTTAGGCTTTGGCGGAATTTTAAAACAAATTTCACCCATAGACAAACAAGAATATCTTGTTAGATTTCATTCTGGTAAATGGAATGATAGCCAGAAAAACTATGCTACTATAGCAAAAGAAATTTTAGCCATTTTAAAATGTATTAAAATTTCAAGATGATTTATATAATCAAAAGTTTTTAATAAAAACAGATTATCAAGCAGCCAAATATATGTTTAACAAAGACTTTAAACATGACGTTAGTAAACAAATGTTTGCTAGGTGGCAAGCTCAGTTAGCCCCTTTTGACTTTACAATTGAGAATAAAAAAGGGACAGATAATAGTTTGCCTGATTATTTGACAAGAGAATATTTGTCAGAAACTAATAGTTTCCATTTAAATGTTGCAGGATGAGCACCAAAGGCAACCGAAGTAAGGAAAATTCCTCTCATAGAGGACAAACTTCCCAAGGCAGAGGCCAGTATTCCTCTAATAGAGGAAATGTATTGGCACAGCATGGAAATTCTAGGCTCATAGCCCAGAATATTGCATCTACAGAAAGAGATTCACTTTATAAGGAGTTTCTTGCTTTCAAAGCATCAAAACAAGACCAGAGTAATACTCAGGTTGCATCAAGTAGCCAGACAGAACAGGCTACCAACCCATCATATGCTCAGATATTGGAAGATGAATCTGATGACTTTCCATATTTTAAGCATAGCGAAAAAGAAGTTATACTTCTTCTCGAAGACAATGACATTAGAAGGAAAGATGATGTCTGGGGATTATTCCAAAAATATTTGGACATTGAATCAGGAATCTCTTTCACTGCCGGTTCATATAAAGGCAGGACCCACTTTGAGCAAATTCTCAAAGCGACAGATTCATGGGAAATAACCCATTTTAAAGCTGGAAGAATATATACTTTTAGCAAGGCTATCATTAAGCGTATCATAACCGCCGATGAATGGGGTCTAAGTACTCTTAAAGATAGAGAGTATTTACATGCTGACAATAAAACCACAGTCAAATTTAATTACTGGGATTACATTGAAGCATTCCAGAAGGTTTTGTTATACCAAAACCCATCTCACAAACATACTTGGTTCTTAAAATTCTGCCAGAACATCTACAAAAAGGATTTTCCTAACTGGTTATACCAATGGTGGCAGATATTTGGTCCTGGAATCGAAATATTACCAGGAATTTTCAAAGACTTTTATTCAGACTGGGTAGAAATATCTCCCAAACTAATTGAAGCCCAACATACTAATAATTGGATTGAGGGCATGCCAATTTCTAATTTTTTCATAGAATTTGGAATCCCATACATATTTAAATGGGATATAGAGTTTGGTTATACTAAACAGCACGTTCCTTGCATATATAGGAATTTTTCATCAAAATTTTGGAAGAAAATGATGAGAAAAAATGAGCAAGGGAATATTGAAGCCCAAGACACAATTGACTCTATAAAGTCAACTCTTGATAATTATAGATCAAGAGTATCTCAAATTGAGACACCCAGTCCTTTCGAACCAATTTCTAGAAAATTAAAAATGAAAGGACAAGTATCAAAGGAACAAATGATTGCAGCCTATATGGAGGCAATGAAATCAGATCTAAAGAAAAACTTTGGCATTGAAATTCAGCCAGATATTTCTTTGACTGCTTCCTCCATTGGGGAAGACATAGTAATGGAAGCAGCCGTTGCTACAAATGAAGCTATGCTTCAAGACTCTCAAGATCCTTATGGGAGTGAATTGCCTTTAGATTTGTTACTTGGTAATACCAAGACTGATTCTGCCAATAAAGCAAAAGGCAAAGATAAATAATGTCTTAATAATAATTACCTTTTATAAAGGTTAGTAAATATTTTACGCTCATAGTGTATTTTTTCAGAGAAATATCTCTGTCTTTTGACTAACAGAGAATCTGCTTTTGCCGGGCCTTATCCTCCAGCTTGCAGGACCTGTCAGTCGTCCTCTCCTTTTAGTGACAGGGCACCTTATCCTGTCCCCCTCTTTTGTCGGCCAGCAACGTCGCCTCGCCAGCCGCCTTTGTCATCTTTTACCGACGGTCTCGCTAGCTGTCTCGCCAGCTGTCCTTTGGCGTTTTCTGCCGACAGCCGCCTGTCACTATTCCCTTATCTTTTATTATTTTGTTTTGTATTTTCGTTTGGAATCCGTGGTCTATATAAACGGATTTATTTTTCTTTCAAACGCAGAACGAAAACTGCAATACAAAAACGACTAGCTTGTATGATAGGTGTTTTAGAGTATTGTAATCATTAAGGAGGAGATATCCGACTCCCTCCACCGTGTGCTCGATAGGTATAATTCCTATCTTTTGTAAATTTTATTTATAATAATATTTTGTTCATTCCCCCATAATATGGTGGGCTAATTCCCTGTGTTAAATAATGCCATGAATGCCTATGAAAAATAGTATGTTTTTATATTATTGATATGTGAGACTGAATATGCTTACTGGAATATTTAATTTGTTTTATATACTTAGATAATAAGAGTTTATCAGGATAAAATAGGTTAAGATAAATTTGCTAGGAAATAAATTCAATGATAAGTTAGGTTAAAATTATTAGGACAGTCAGAACTTTATTATTAGGCTCTTGTCGCATCTAGCCGTTTAGCCGGGAGGGCGTTTAGGCGTTTTGTGTTGACTATGCTGAAACTAAAGTTCATTGACAGTTCTAATACTTTTGTAAAATTTATCCAATATTTAAAATTGTATTTATATGCCTAGTTTAAGTTATGTTAAATTATTTTGTCCTGATAAATGTCTTATTATTTAAGTTTATAGAATAAGTATAGGTGTTCCATTAGGTGTGGTCCGGTCCTGCTTGTCATGGTATCAGAGCCTAGTATTTTTTATGTATTCTGGTATTATTTAACACACCTTGCCTAATTAATATGATTAGGACTAATAGTGATGCTGTTAAAAACAGCATGGAAGAGGAATATGATATTCCTCAGAACTTAGATCTACTTAATAAGTGGACTATTCCTAAGATTAATCCTAAAACCATTTATAAATATGGTACTTTTGAGAAAATAGGATTAAAACAAGTAGTTAAAACTACTGAAGAAACCATTTCCCTTAATAAGGATGAAATGACAATTAAATTATTAAATTATTACGATGTTAATAAATATCGTAGAATTTATAAGTTCCTACATATAGGACTAGTTCAGGTAGCATTTAAACCTTTAACTTTAGAAGGCTTACCTGAAAGTTTCATAGCTGCTTTAAGAGATGCTAGAAACCTAGACTGGAAATAGTCACTTATGGGCTTAATACAGTCCAGTTTGGCACAAGGCCCTGTATATTTTAATGTATACCCAAACCTGCAATTATCATTGTCAGATATAAATATTTTAGATGCTTTAACATTAAATGTTAAAACTAATGGGTATAATTATGCCCCTGGATCAGAAATCATATGTGTCTATTATAGGATATATTTCAAGCCTTTAATGACTTTAAATCCACACTGTCAAATAATTGACAAACCATTAAATGAAACGATTCTTATAGAGTCAAATTACCATAGGTCAGAAATTACAACCCGCAGACCTATAAAATGGGAGGAAATAATATTTCCTGATAATTGGATTATAGAAAGGGCAGTTCCAGCTACACCAATTACCCAAAATAATCCTACTAGGATTATTCAAACCCAAGAAGGAAATATCCTAATAAATTTTGAAAAACAAAAATTTTTGGAAAATATTCCAAGATCAAAATCATCAAGACCCAGCTTGAGTCATTTTCATATATCTCCAATTAATAGCTCAAGTCATGCAAACAGTATTCATAATACTGATAATGCACGCCATTCAATATCAAATATTGAAGGAATTCATAATTCCAATAACAGTATTCATAATACTGAAAATAAAAATCTCAGACATTCATTATCTGATATAAACAGAATTAATAATTCTAAAATCAAGATTGATAATTTTGATAACTCATCTAATGAGTCAGATAGAGAATCAGAACTTAACCATGATAGGGTTAACAGGATTCATGTTGATAAAAACAACATAGCATCAGGAATTTATGAAGTTCCGGCAGATATGACTGCCAGCGAAATGAATTTTACCATATGATAGGTAAAACTAAAATTGATTTTAGTCCTGGCTCACAGGCCAGAAAGGAAATCCAAATGGATTTTCAAAAAGATAATTGGAAACCATTTAGAACATGGTTTTTTAATAACTTCACTAAGGATGAAAGAAATAGCTTTCAACAAGAATTTTATGAAGAATTAACTCATAAAAATATCAAAGTATCCTTTGTCTACGTATCAGAATTATTTTCTGATTCGGATGAATTAATCATGATTTTACATAAAGCATTTTTTAAATCATCACTAATATTAAGATTATTAATCTTTTTCTTTAATTTGCATTTATTTGCAAAATGACCTTTTCTGTTACACTTAAAACAAGTAACAGTAGACTTATTAGGAGGTGGATTATTTTCCAACCTTCTTTTCTTTCTAAATTCTCTTTTAGCTTTTCGCTTTAAGAATTTATTACTAGCATAATATTTCTCCCTTTTTGAAGGTTTATGAGGTTTGCTAGTAGAGGGATTATCAATCCCAAATTGACCACAAAATTGGCCAAGTTGCATCTTTTCATTTAAATGATGCTTTTTAATTTGTTGGTTTAACTTAATTTCATTGCATAAAGCTAAACCTTCCTGAATACATGTACCAATTAATTTACCATAAGTATAACTTGTGTAATTAATTTGTACATTTCCTTTTCTTAGGTTTTTTCTAACCCTCTCCGCAAATAACGGAGGTAATCCATCTATAAATTTGGATTTCCAATGGTCACTATTTGACTCAGGTAGTTCCATGACTCTACTTAAAAAGGTGTCTTTATACCACCTAAAAGAGGTCAAGGTAGGACATCTAAGATTTTGCAATAGTGTCCTAATATTTTCACTATTATCAGACCATCGGCCTGTAAAGTGTTCAATGATATTTAAAATGAGTGTATAAACTGCATTTTCTGTTGAAATATTATTTTCAACTTTTACTGTTGACAAAATTTTTGTCCTATCTTCTTGAGATAAATAATTGTCCCACCAGCCTTTAAGTTGGCCAGTAAATCCTGCTACAATCATGTTAGCAATGACTTTATCAGTATTACTGTTATTCTTACATATTGTAGAATACATAAGCATTCTGTGGACAACACTATAAATCTGTCTTTCAGTAAAACCATCTATGTTCCATTCATAGATTTGTTTACCACTATATGAATTATTCATTATTAGGTCTTGCTCTTCAAAAAGAACATCCTGTGGTGTAGGCCTAGGGTAATAAAACAAATTTTGCTTTGGCCTATCAGCATACTTATGAAGTTTGTTAATTTCGTCTATTAGAACGTTTTTATAATTTTTAGTGTTACTTATTGTATCACTAAATTCTTCCTCAAGAGTATTGATGTGGAGATTGCTAAGTTTTTCGCTTAACAGTTTGTCCAAATCAACTAAAGATTTTAATTTAAAATCTTTTATTTCTGGAGGTGGTTGAATACTAGGAGCAGCACTACTGCTTGCTTCTGTCCTAGTAGTATTAATAGTATTGTTATGAACAATATTTTTTAATTTATGGATTTGGGAAATTATTTTTTCCACTCTAGTATGGATATCTACTAGTATTTCTCCTAATATTATTAGGTAAATATTTGTGAAATTTTTCTGTTTAACCAGGGCATTAATATGCTGCGTGGTTGACTGAATAATTTCATTTTCAAATATTTTTTGGAAAGCATTATAATGCCTTATTTCATTATCTCTTTCTATTGAGAAAGGATAAACAGGGGGAAAAACTTGCTTAATAGTTTCTCCTGTTGGATTTTTAAAATCCCTTTCTATAACAGAAATAAATTTTTCTACATAATTGGATATAAACCAGTAGACAAAGGATACTTTGATATTTTTATGAGTTAATTCTTCATAAAATTCTTGTTGAAAGCTATTTCTTTCATCCTTAGTGAAATTATTAATAAACCATGTTCTAAATGGTTTCCAATGATCTTTTTGAAAATCCATTTGGATTTCCTTTCTGGCCTGTGAGCCAGGACTAAAATCAATTTTAGTTTTACCTATCATATGGTAAAATTCATTTCGCTGGCAGTCATGTCTGCCGGAACTTCATAAATTCCTGATGCTATGTTGTTTTTATCAACATGAATCCTGTTAACCCTATCATGGTTAAGTTCTGATTCTCTATCTGACTCATTAGATGAGTTATCAAAATTATCAATCTTGATTTTAGAATTATTAATTCTGTTTATACCAGATAATGAATGTCTGAGATTTTTATTTTCAGTATTATGAATACTGTTATTGGAATTATGAATTCCTTCAATATTTGATATTGAATGGCGTGCATTATCAGTATTATGAATACTGTTTGCATGACTTGAGCTATTAATTGGAGATATATGAAAATGACTCAAGCTGGGTCTTGATGATTTTGATCTTGGAATATTTTCCAAAAATTTTTGTTTTTCAAAATTTATTAGGATATTTCCTTCTTGGGTTTGAATAATCCTAGTAGGATTATTTTGGGTAATTGGTGTAGCTGGAACTGCTCTTTCTATAATCCAATTTTCAGGAAATATTATTTCCTACCATTTAATAGGTCTGCGAGTTGTAATTTCTGACCTATGATAATTTGACTCTATAAGAATCGTTACATTTAATGGTTTGTCAATTATTTGACAATGAGGATTTAAAGTCATTAAAGGCTTGAAATATATCCTATAACAGACACATATGACTTCTGATCCAGGGGCATAATTATACCCATTAGTTTTAACATTTAATGTTAAAGCATCTAAAATATTTGTATCTGACAATGATAATTGCAGGTTTGGGTATACATTAAAGTATACAGGGCCTTGGGCCAGATTGGACTGTATTAAGCCCATAAGTGACTGTTTCCAGTCTAGGTTTCTAGCATCTCTTAAAGCAGCTATGAAACTTTCAGGTAAGCCTTCTAAAGTTAAAGGTTTAAATGCTACCTGAACTAGTCCTATAAGTAGGAACTTATAAATTCTACGATATTTATTAACATCGTAATAATTTAATAATTTAATTGTCATTTCGTCCTTATTAAGGGATATGGTTTCTTCAGTAGTTTTAACTACTTGTTTTAATCCTATTTTCTCAAAAGTACCATATTTATAAATGGTTTTAGGATTAATCTTAGGAATAGTCCACTTATTAAGTAGATCTAAGTTCTGAGGAATATCATATTCCTCTTCCATGCTGTTTTTAACAGCATCACTATTAGTCCTAATCATATTCATTAGGCAAGGTGTGTTAAATAATACCAGAATACATAAAAAATACTAGGCTCTGATACCATGACAAGCAGGACCGGACCACACCTAATGGAACACCTATACTTATTCTATAAACTTAAACAATAAGACATTTATCAGAAGAAAATAATTTAATATAACTTCAACTAGGCATATAATTTCAACTTTAAATATTGGATAAAATTTTACAAAATTGTTAGAACTATCAATAAACTTTAGTTTCAGCATAGTCAACACAAAATGCCTAAACGCCCTCCCGGCTAAACGGCTAAATGCGACAAGAGCCTAATAATAAAGTTCTGACTGTCCTAATAGTTTCAACCTAATTTATCATTGAATTTATTTCCTAGCAAATTTATCTTAACCTATTTTCTCCTGATAAACTCTTATTATCTAAGTATATAAAACAAATTAAATGTTCCATTAAGCATATTCAGTCTCACATATCTCTAATATAAAAACATACTATTTTTCATAGGCATTCATGGCATTATTTAACACAAGGAAATTAGCCCACCATATTATGGGGGAATGAACAAAATATTATTATAAATAAAATTTACAATTGATAGGAATTATACCTATCGAGCACACGGTGGAGGGAGTCTGATATCTCCTCCTTAATGATTACAATTCTCTAAAACACCTATCATACAAGCTAGTCGTTTTTGTATCGCAGTTTTCGTTCTGTGTTTGAAAGAAAAATAAATCCGTTTATATAGACCACGGATTCCAAACGAAAATACAAAACAAAATAAAAAAAGATAAGGGAATAGTGACAGGCGGCTGTCGGTAGAAAACGCCAAAGGACAGCTAGCGAGACAGCTGGCGAGACCGTCGGTAGAAGACGACAAAGGCGGCTGGCGAGGCGACGTTGCTGGCCAACAAAAGAGGGGGACTGGATAAGGTGCCCTGTCACTAAAAGGAGAGGATGACTGACAGGTCCTGCAAGCTGGAGGATAAGGCCCGGCAAAAGCAGATTCTCTGTTAGTCAAAAGACAGAGACATTTCTCTGAAAAAATACACTATGAGCGTAAAATATTTACTAACCTTTATAAAAGGTAATTATTATTAAGACATTATTTATCTTTGCCTTTTGCTTTGTTGGCAGAATCAGTCTTGGTATTACCAAGTAACAAATCTAAAGGCAATTCACTCTCATAAGGATCTTGAGAGTCTTGAAGCATAGCTTCATTTGTAGCAACGACTGCTTCCATTACTATGTCTTCCCCAATGGAGGAAGCAGTCAAAGAAATATCTGGCTGAATTTCAATGCCAAAGTTTTTCTTTAGATCTGATTTCATTGCCTCCATATAGGCTGCAATCATTTGTTCCTTTGATACTTGTCCTTTCATTTTTAATTTTCTAGAAATTGGTTCAAAAGGACTGGGTGTCTCAATTTGAGATGCTCTTGATCTATAATTATCAAGAGTTGACTTTATAGAGTCAATTGTGTCTTGGGCTTCAATATTCCCTTGCTCATTTTTTCTCATCATTTTCTTCCAAAATTTTGATGAAAAATTCCTATATATGCAAGGAATGTGCTGTTTAGTATAACCAAACTCTATATCCCATTTAAATATGTATGGGATTCCAAATTCTATGAAAAAATTAGAAATTGGCATGCCCTCAATCCAATTATTAGTATGTTGGGCTTCAATTAGTTTGGGAGATATTTCTACCCAGTCTGAATAAAAGTCTTTGAAAATTCCTGGTAATATTTTGATTCCAGGACCAAATATCTGCCACCATTGGTATAACCAGTTGGGAAAATCCTTTTTGTAGATGTTCTGGCAGAATTTTAAGAACCAAGTATGTTTGTGAGATGGGTTTTGGTATAACAAAACCTTCTGGAATGCTTCAATGTAATCCCAGTAATTGAATCTGACTGTGGTTTTATTGTCAGCATGTAAATACTCTCTATCTTTAAGAGTACTTAGACCCCATTCATCGGCGGTTATGATACGCTTAATGATAGCCTTGCTAAAAGTATATATTCTTCCAGCTTTAAAATGGGTTATTTCCCATGAATCTGTCACTTTGAGAATTTGCTCAAAGTGGGTCCTGCCTTTATATGAATCAGCAGTGAAAGAGATTCCTGATTCAATGTCCAAATATTTTTGGAATAATCCCCAGACATCATCTTTCCTTCTGATGTCATTGTCTTCGAGAAGAAGTATAACTTCTTTTTCGCTATGCTTAAAATATGGAAAGTCATCAGATTCATCTTCCAATATCTGAGCATATGATGGGTTGGTAGCCTGTTCTGTCTGGCTACTTGATGCAACCTGAGTATTACTCTGGTCTTGTTTTGATGCTTTGAAAGCAAGAAACTCCTTATAAAGTGAATCTCTTTCTGTAGATGCAATATTCTGGGCTATGAGCCTAGAATTTCCATGCTGTGCCAATACATTTCCTCTATTAGAGGAATACTGGCCTCTGCCTTGGGAAGTTTGTCCTCTATGAGAGGAATTTCCCTTACTTCGGTTGCCTTTGGTGCTCATCCTACAACATTTAAATGGAAACTATTAGTTTCTGACAAAAATTCTCTTGTCAAATAATCAGGCAAACTATTATCTGTCCCTTTTTTATACTCAATTGTAAAGTCAAAAGGGGCTAACTGAGCTTGCCACCTAGCAAACATTTGTTTACTAACGTCATGTTTAAAGTCTTTGCCAAACATATATTTGGCTGCTTGACAATCAGTTTTTATTAAAAACTTTTGATTATATAAATCATCTTGAAATTTTAATACACATTTTAAAATGGCTAAAATTTCTTTTGCTATAGTAGCATAGTTTTTCTGGCTATCATTCCATTTACCAGAATGAAATCTAACAAGATATTCTTGTTTGTCTATGGGTCAAATTTGTTTTAAAATTTCGCCAAAGCCTAAATCTGAGGCATCTGTCTCAATTATTTTATCCCATTTAAGATTGGCTAACATTAAACAAGGTAAGTTATGAACTTTTTGTTTAATTAACCTAACCGCTTCTGTGTGACTATTAGTCCAGGGTTTAGGTTCTTTCTTAAGCCTATAGTATAAGATAGCAGTGTCTTTAGACAAGTCTTTTAGGTAGGGCGAGATATAATTTAGACTACCTAAAAATCTTTGTAATTGAGTTTTATCTTTTATTTCATCGGGAAATTTAGATGCAAACTCAATACTTCTATCAATGGGAATTATTTTTCGTTTGTCAATATTATGACCTAAAAACCTTATATTGGTTTTAAATAATTGCATTTTAGGTTTAGATATTACTAGACCACTTTGAACGACAACTCTTTTGAAAATTTCGAGGTGTCTGAAATGTATTTCAATATTCTTTGAGAATACTAAAATATCATCAATATAGACTATTATAAAATCAGAATAGGGGTTAAAAATATCATTCATGATATTTTGAAATTCTGAAGGGGCATTTTTTAGCCCAAATGGCATAACCTTCCACTCATATTGACCGAAAGGTACGTTGAAAGCAGTTTTATATACATCGCTTTCATTGATTTGTATTTGCCAGTAACCCGATTTTAAATCGAATTTGGAAAATATTAAGGCATTATGAAGCCTGTCAAGAAGATTCTTCTTATTCGGGATGGAATATCTAATCCATTTTAACACTTTATTTAGTGGTTTATAATTTATTACCAATCTTGGTATACCTCTTTCTTTTTCTGCATGTTTATTAACATAGAAAGCTGTACATGACCAAGGTGATTTAGAAGGTCTTATTAATCCCTTATTTTGGAGATTATTAATCTCTTCTTTGCACAAATTCAGGTATTCTGAATTCATTTGACACGGTCGTGCCTTAGTAGGAATTAATTTCTCACTAAATTCTTCTTCGTATGGCAAAGACACAATATGCTTTTTTCTATTCCAAAAAGCATTAGGATGATCACTACAAATTTCTGAAGTGAATTGATTATTAATCAATTTAATTTTATCCTGTAATTTAGGATTTTCTAACATATTATCAATGTTAATAAAATTAATTTCTTCTTTTAAAAAAGAAATTTGATTCTGTTTACTCTTTATTAAAGAGTTTTTAATTTGGTTTAAAAACCTTGTGATCGGTTTTGTTTCAAATTGAAAGTAGATATTACTACCTTGAAAGGTTCCTGTGAAACCATTAGAATCAATATTCTTTAGAGGGAATAAACTCCTTATGAAAGGAGTACCAAGTATAACTTGGTTAGTTATATCTTTGACCAAAATAAAATTGGTTGGTATGCAAATTTTATTTTTGCATATATAAGCCCTAGGAATTTTAAAACTTATATTAAGTTTTTGTCCATTGGCTGATCTCAAAGATTGTGAGGTTTTATGGAAATAATTAGCGGGTATTATACCCTCCTGTATACAGTTTAAATCTGCACCGCTATCAACTAGTGCAATTAAATCTTTAAAGATTTTTCCTTCTATGAGAAGAGAAATTTTTATGTACCATTTTTGTGAAATCATAACTTCAATGGTTGATAAAAAATCATCTTGTTCATGAATGTCATGATCTGAACTATTTTCAGATGACGAAGATGAGGGATAAACAGTAGGTATTTTCTCCTTTAGTTTCTCTAATCTAGAAACTCTTTCATTAAGACTTTTATTACTTAATTTTAAGTCTTTAATTTCATTTTTAAGGTTATTAACCTCGACAGATAAATCACTAGTGCTTGCAATTTCACTAGTTTGTTTCTGTTTTAGCATCTTTTTGACTTCAGCCATAGAATAGGGTTCAGAAGTTTTAAGAGTATATTGCTCTTCTTTAGATGCTTGAGTTTGTTTATTATTATTTGCAAACTCTTCTAAGATTTTTAATTTCAGTTCTGGATCTTTAATCCATTGTAAAATGTCTAGGATATTATCACTAGTTATTACATTTATTTTCATGTCCTGGAATTGGGACATAATTTGATAAATATTATCATTATCACTATCACTAGAATCTCTAGCTATTTGTTTACATTTACAATCTGCTTCAGATGAAAGTATTTTTTCATCTTTTAGTTTTGTCAGATTATTTTCTGAGTCAGTTGAAGAGGAACTGTAATCAGTATCAGAATTATTTTCTGATTCGGATGAATTAATCATGATTTTACATAAAGCATTTTTTAAATCATCACTAATATTAAGATTATTAATCTTTTTCTTTAATTTGCATTTATTTGAAAAATGACCTTTTCTGTTACACTTAAAACAAGTAACAGTAGACTTATTAGGAGGTGGATTATTTTCCAACCTTCTTTTCTTTCTAAATTCTCTTTTAGCTTTTCGCTTTAAGAATTTATTACTAGCATAATATTTCTCCCTTTTTGAAGGTTTATGAGGTTTGCTAGTAGAGGGATTATCAATCCCAAATTGACCACAAAATTGGCCAAGTTGCATCTTTTCATTTAAATGATGCTTTTTAATTTGTTGGTTTAACTTAATTTCATTGCATAAAGCTAAACCTTCCTGAATACATGTACCAATTAATTTACCATAAGTATAACTTGTGTAATTAATTTGTACATTTCCTTTTCTTAGGTTTTTTCTAACCCTCTCCGCAAATAACGGAGGTAATCCATCTATAAATTTGGATTTCCAATGGTCACTATTTGACTCAGGTAGTTCCATGACTCTACTTAAAAAGGTGTCTTTATACCACCTAAAAGAGGTCAAGGTAGGACATCTAAGATTTTGCAATAGTGTCCTAATATTTTCACTATTATCAGACCATCGGCCTGTAAAGTGTTCAATGATATTTAAAATGAGTGTATAAACTGCATTTTCTGTTGAAATATTATTTTCAACTTTTACTGTTGACAAAATTTTTGTCCTATCTTCTTGAGATAAATAATTGTCCCACCAGCCTTTAAGTTGGCCAGTAAATCCTGCTACAATCATGTTAGCAATGACTTTATCAGTATTACTGTTATTCTTACATATTGTAGAATACATAAGCATTCTGTGGACAACACTATAAATCTATCTTTCAGTAAAACCATCCATGTTCCATTCATAGATTTGTTTACCACTATATGAATTATTCATTATTAGGTCTTGCTCTTCAAAAAGAACATCCTGTGGTGTAGGCCTAGGGTAATAAAACAAATTTTGCTTTGGCCTATCAGCATACTTATGAAGTTTGTTAATTTCGTCTATTAGAACGTTTTTATAATTTTTAGTGTTACTTATTGTATCACTAAATTCTTCCTCAAGAGTATTGATGTGGAGATTGCTAAGTTTTTCGCTTAACAGTTTGTCCAAATCAACTAAAGATTTTAATTTAAAATCTTTTATTTCTGGAGGTGGTTGAATACTAGGAGCAGCACTACTGCTTGCTTCTGTCCTAGTAGTATTAATAGTATTGTTATGAACAATATTTTTTAATTTATGGATTTGGGAAATTATTTTTTCCACTCTAGTATGGATATCTACTAGTTTTTCTCCTAATATTATTAGGTAAATATTTGTGAAATTTTTCTGTTTAACCAGGGCATTAATATGCTGCGTGGTTGACTGAATAATGTCATTTTCAAATATTTTTTGGAAAGCATTATAATGCCTTATTTCATTATCTCTTTCTATTGAGAAAGGATAAACAGGGGGAAAAACTTGCTTAATAGTTTCTCCTGTTGGATTTTTAAAATCCCTTTCTATAACAGAAATAAATTTTTCTACATAATTGGCTATAAACCAGTAGACAAAGGATACTTTGATATTTTTATGAGTTAATTCTTCATAAAATTCTTGTTGAAAGCTATTTCTTTCATCCTTAGTGAAGTTATTAAAAAACCATGTTCTAAATGGTTTCCAATGATATTTTTGAAAATCCATTTGGATTTCCTTTCTGGCCTGTGAGCCAGGACTAAAATCAATTTTAGTTTTACCTATCATATGGTAAAATTCATTTTGCTAGCAGTCATATCTGTCGGAACTTCATAAATTCCTGATGCTATGTTGTTTTTATCAACATGAATCCTGTTAACCCTATCATGGTTAAGTTCTGATTCTCTATCTGACTCATTAGATGAGTTATCAAAATTATCAATCTTGATTTTAGAATTATTAATTCTGTTTATATCAGATAATGAATGTCTGAGATTTTTATTTTCAGTATTATGAATACTGTTATTGGAATTATGAATTCCTTCAATATTTGATATTGAATGGCGTGCATTATCAGTATTATGAATACTGTTTGCATGACTTGAGCTATTAATTGGAGATATATGAAAATGACTCAAGCTGGGTCTTGATGATTTTAATCTTGGAATATTTTCCAAAAATTTTTGTTTTTCAAAATTTATTAGGATATTTCCTTCTTGGGTTTTAATAATCCTAGTAGGATTATTTTGGGTAATTGGTGTAGCTGGAACTGCCCTTTCTATAATCCAATTATCAGGAAATATTATTTCCTCCCATTTTATAGGTCTGCGGGTTGTAATTTCTGACCTATGGTAATTTGATTCTACAAGAATTGTTTCTTCAGTAGTTTTAACTACTTGTTTTAATTCTATTTTCTCAAAAGCACCATATTTATAAATGGTTTTAGGATTAATCTTAGGAATAGTCCACTTATTAAGTAGATCTAAGTTCTGAGGAATATCATATTCCTCTTCCATGCTGTTTTTAACAGCATCACTATTAGTCCTAATCATATTCATTAGGCAAGGTGTGTTAAATAATACCAGAATACATAAAAAATACTAGGCTCTGATACCATGACAAGCAGGACCGAACCACACCTAATGGAACACCTATACTTATTCTGTAAACTTAAATAATAAGACATTTATCAGGAGAAAATAATTTAACATAACTTAAACTAGGCATATAAATACAATTTTAAATATTGGATAAATTTTACAAAAGTATTAGAACTGTCAATGAACTTTAGTTTCAGCATAGTCAACACAAAACGCCTAAACGCCCTCCCGGCTAAACGGCTAGATGCGACAAGAGCCTAATAATAAAGTTCTGACTGTCCTAATAATTTCAACCTAATTTATCATTGAATTTATTTCCTAGCAAATTTATCTTAACCTATTTTCTCCTGATAAACATGACAAGCAGGACCGGACCACACTTAATGGAATATCTATACTTATTCTGTATACTTAAACAATAAGACATTTATCAAAAGAAAATAATTTAATATAACTTCAACTAGGCATATAATTTCAACTTTAAATATTGGATAAAATTTTACAAAATTATTAGAACTGTCAATAAACTTTAGTTTCAGCATAGTCAACACAAAATGCCTAAACGCCCTCCCGGCTAAACGGCTAAATGCGACAAGAGCCTAATAATAAAGTTCTGACTGTCCTAATAGTTTCAACCTAATTTATCATTGAATTTATTTCCTAGCAAATTTATCTTAACCTATTTTCTCCTGATAAACTCTTATTATCTAAGTATATAAAACAAATTAAATGTTCCATTAAGCATATTCAGTCTCACATATCACTAATATAAAAACATACTATTTTTCATAGGCATTCATGGCATTATTTAACACAGGAAATTAGCCCACCATATTATGGGGAAATGAACAAAATATTATTAGAAATAAAATTTACAATTGATAGGAATTATACCTATCGAGCACACGGTGAAGGGAGTCTGATACCTCCTCCTTAATGATTACAATACTCTAAAACACCTATCATACAAGTTAGTCGTTTTTGTATCGCAGTTTTCGTTCTGCGTTTGAAAGAAAAATAAATCCGTTTATATAGACCACGGATTCCAAACGAAAATACAAAACAAAATAATAAAAGATAAGGGAATAGTGACAGGCGGCTGTCGGCAGAAAATGCCAAAGGACAGCTGGCGAGATAGCTAGCGAGACCGTCGGTAGAAGATGACAAAGGCGGCTGGCGAGGCGACGTTGCTGGCCATAAAAGAGGGGGACAGGATAAGGTGCCCTGTCACTAAAAGGAGAGGACGACTGACTGGTCTTGCAAGCTGGAGGATAAGGCCCGGCAAAAGCAGATTCTCTGTTAGTCAAAAGACAGAGATATTTCTCTGAAAAAATACACTATGAGCATAAAATATTTACTAACCTTTATAAAAGGTAATTATTATTAAGACATTATTTATCTTTGCCTTTTGCTTTGTTGGCAGAATCAGTCTTGGTATTACCAAGTAACAAATCTAAAGGCAATTCACTCTCATAAGGATCTTAAGAGTCTTGAAGCATAGCTTCATTTCTAGCAACAGCTGCTTCCATTACTATGTCTTCCCCAATGGAGGAAGCAGTCAAAGAAATATCTGGCTGAATTTCAATGCCAAAGTTTTTCTTTAGATCTGATTTCATTGCCTCCATATAGGCTGCAATCATTTGTTCCTTTGATACTTGTCCTTTCATTTTTAATTTTCTAGAAATTGGTTCGAAAGGACTGGGTGTCTCAATTTGAGATGCTCTTGATCTATAATTATCAAGAGTTGACTTTATAGAGTCAATTGTGTCTTGGGCTTCAATATTCCCTTGCTCATTTTTTCTCATCATTTTCTTCCAAAATTTTGATGAAAAATTCCTATATATGCAAGGAATGTGCTGTTTAGTATAACCAAACTCTATATCCCATTTAAATATGTATGGGATTCCAAATTCTATGAAAAAATTAGAAATTGGCATGCCCTCAATCCAATTATTAGTATGTTGGGCTTCAATTAGTTTGGGAGATATTTCTACCCAGTCTGAATAAAAGTCTTTGAAAATTCCTGGTAATATTTTGATTCCAAGACCAAATATCTGCCACCATTGGTATAACCAGTTGGGAAAATCCTTTTTGTAGATGTTCTGGCAGAATTTTAAGAACCAAGTATGTTTGTGAGATGGGTTTTGGTATAACAAAACCTTCTGGAATGCTTCAATGTAATCCCAGTAATTAAATCTGACTGTGGTTTTATTGTCAGCATGTAAATACTCTCTATCTTTAAGAGTACTTAGACCCCATTCATCGGCGGTTATGATACGCTTAATGATAGCCTTGCTAAAAGTATATATTCTTCCAGCTTTAAAATGGGTTATTTCCCATAAATCTGTCGCTTTGAGAATTTGCTCAAAGTGGGTCCTGCCTTTATATGAATCGGCAGTGAAAGAGATTCCTGATTCAATGTCCAAATATTTTTGGAATAATCCCCAGACATCATCTTTCCTTCTGATGTCATTGTCTTCGAGAAGAAGTATAACTTCTTTTTCGCTATGCTTAAAATATGGAAAGTCATCAGATTCATCTTCCAATATCTGAGCATATGATGGGTTGGTAGCCTATTCTGTCTGGCTACTTGATGCAACCTGAGTATTACTCTGGTCTTGTTTTGATGCTTTGAAAGCAAGAAACTCCTTATAAAGTGAATCTCTTTCTGTAGATGCAATATTCTGGGCTATGAGCCTAGAATTTCCATGCTGTGCCAATACATTTCCTCTATTAGAGGAATACTGGCCTCTGCCTTGGGAAGTTTGTCCTCTATGAGAGGAATTTCGCTTACTTCGGTTGCCTTTGGTGCTCATCCTGCAACATTTAAATGGAAACTATTAGTTTCTGACAAATATTCTTGTTTGTCTATGGGTGAAATTTGTTTTAAAATTCCGCCAAAGCCTAAATCTGAGGCATCTGTCTCAATTATTTTATCCCATTTAGGATTGGCTAACATTAAACAAGGTAAGTTATGAACTTTTTGTTTAATTAACCTAACCGCTTCTGTGTGACTATTAGTCCAGGGTTTAGGTTCTTTCTTAAGCCTATAGTATAAGATAGCAGTGTCTTTAGACAAGTCTTTTAGGCAGGGCGAGATATAATTTAGACTACCTAAAAATCTTTGTAATTGAGTTTTATCTTTTATTTCATCGGGAAATTTAGATGCAAACTCAATACTTCTATCAATGGGAATTATTTTTCCTTTGTCAATATTATGACCTAAAAACCTTATATTGGTTTTAAATAATTGCATTTTAGGTTTAGATATTACTAGACCACTTTGAACGACAACTCTTTTGAAAATTTCGAGGTGTCTGAAATGTATTTCAATATTCTTTGAGAATACTAAAATATCATCAATATAGACTATTATAAAATCAGAATAGGGGTTAAAAATATCATTCATGATATTTTGAAATTCTGAAGGGGCATTTTTTAGCCCAAATGGCATAACCTTCCACTCATATTGACCGAAAGGTACGTTGAAAGCAGTTTTATATACATCGCTTTCATTGATTTGGATTTGCCAGTAACCCGATTTTAAATCGAATTTGGAAAATATTAAGGCATTATGAAGCCTGTCAAGAAGATTCTTCTTATTCGAGATGGGATATCTAATCCATTTTAACACTTTATTTAGTGGTTTATAATTTATTACCAATCTTGGTATACCTCTTTCTTTTTCTGCATGTTTATTAACATAGAAAGCTGTACATGACCAAGGTGATTTAGAAGGTCTTATTAATCCCTTATTTTGGAGATTATTAATCTCTTCTTTGCACAAATTCAGGTATTCTGAATTCATTTGACACGGTCCTGCCTTAGTAGGAATTAATTTCTCATTAAATTCTTCTTCGTATGGCAAAGACACAATATGCTTTTTTCTATTCCAAAAAGCATTAGGGTGATCACTACAAATTTCTGAAGTGAATTGATTATTAATCAATTTAATTTTATCCTGTAATTTAGGATTTTCTAACATATTATCTATGTTAATAAAATTAATTTCTTCTTTTAAAAAAGAAATTTGATTCTGCTTACTCTGTATTAAAGAGTTTTAAATTTGATTTAAAAACCTTGTGATTGGTTTTGTTTCAAATTGAAAGTAGATATTACTACCTTGAAAGGTTCCTGTGAAACCATTAGAATCAATATTCTTTAGAGGGAATAAACTCCTTATGAAAGGAGTACCAAGTATAACTTGGTTAGTTATATCTTTGACCAAAATAAAATTGGTTGGTATGCATATTTTATTTTTGCATATATAAGCCCTAGGAATTTTAAAACTTATATTAAGTTTTTGTCCATTGGCTGATCTCAAAGATTGTGAGGTTTTATGAAAATAATTAGTGGGTATTATACCCTCCTATATACAGTTTAAATCTGCACCGCTATCAACTAGTGCAATTAAATCTTTAAAGATTTTTCCTTCTATGAGAAGAGAAATATTTATGTACCATTTTTGTGAAGTCATAACTTCAATGGTTGATAAAAAATCATCTTGTTCATGAATGTCATGATCTGAACTATTTTCAGATGACGATGATGAGGGATAAACAGTAGGTATTTTCTCCTTTAGTTTCTCTAATCTAGAAAGTCTTTCATTAAGACTTTTATTACTTAATTTTAAGTCTTTAATTTCATTTTTAAGGTTATTAACCTCGACAGATAAATCACTAGTGCTTGCAATTTCACTAGTTTGTTTCTGTTTTAGCATCTTTTTGACTTCAGCCATAGAATAGGGTTCAGAAGTTTTAAGAGTATATTGCTCTTCTTTAGATGCTTGAGTTTGTTTATTATTATTTGCAAACTCTTCTAAGATTTTTAATCTCAGTTCTGGATCTTTAATCCATTGTAAAATGTCTAGGATATTATCACTAGTTATTACATTTATTTTCATGTCCTGGAATTGGGACATAATTTGATAAATATTATCATTATCACTATCACTAGAATCTCTAGCTATTTGTTTACATTTACAATCTGCTTCAGATGAAAGTATTTTTTCATCTTTTAGTTTTGTCAGATTATTTTCTGAGTCAGTTGAAGAGGAACTGTAATCAGTATCAGAATTATTTTCTGATTCGGATGAATTAATCATGATTTTACATAAAGCATTTTTTAAATCATCACTAATATTAAGATTATTAATCTTTTTCTTTAATTTGCATTTATTTGAAAAATGACCTTTTCTGTTACACTTAAAACAAGTAACAGTAGACTTATTAGGAGGTGGATTATTTTCCAACCTTCTTTTCTTTCTAAATTCTCTTTTAGCTTTTCGCTTTAAGAATTTATTACTAGCATAATATTTCTCCCTTTTTGAAGGTTTATGAGGTTTGCTAGTAGAGGGATTATCAATCCCAAATTGACCACAAAATTGGCCAAGTTGCATCTTTTCATTTAAATGATGCTTTTTAATTTGTTGGTTTAACTTAATTTCATTGCATAAAGCTAAACCTTCCTGAATACATGTACCAATTAATTTACCATAAGTATAACTTGTGTAATTAATTTGTACATTTCCTTTTCTTAGGTTTTTTCTAACCCTCTCCGCAAATAACGGAGGTAATCCATCTATAAATTTGGATTTCCAATGGTCACTATTTGACTCAGGTAGTTCCATGACTCTACTTAAAAAGGTGTCTTTATACCACCTAAAAGAGGTCAAGGTAGGACATCTAAGATTTTGCAATAGTGTCCTAATATTTTCACTATTATCAGACCATCGGCCTGTAAAGTGTTCAATGATATTTAAAATGAGTGTATAAACTGCATTTTCTGTTGAAATATTATTTTCAACTTTTACTGTTGACAAAATTTTTGTCCTATCTTCTTGAGATAAATAATTGTCCCACCAGCCTTTAAGTTGGCCAGTAAATCCTGCTACAATCATGTTAGCAATGACTTTATCAGTATTACTGTTATTCTTACATATTGTAGAATACATAAGCATTCTGTGGACAACACTATAAATCTGTCTTTCAGTAAAACCATCTATGTTCCATTCATAGATTTGTTTACCACTATATGAATTATTCATTATTAGGTCTTGCTCTTCAAAAAGAACATCCTGTGGTGTAGGCCTAGGGTAATAAAACAAATTTTGCTTTGGCCTATCAGCATACTTATGAAGTTTGTTAATTTCGTCTATTAGAACGTTTTTATAATTTTTAGTGTTACTTATTGTATCACTAAATTCTTCCTCAAGAGTATTGATGTGGAGATTGCTAAGTTTTTCGCTTAACAGTTTGTCCAAATCAACTAAAGATTTTAATTTAAAATCTTTTATTTCTGGAGGTGGTTGAATACTAGGAGCAGCACTACTGCTTGCTTCTGTCCTAGTAGTATTAATAGTATTGTTATGAACAATATTTTTTAATTTATGGATTTGGTAAATTATTTTTTCCACTCTAGTATGGATATCTACTAGTTTTTCTCCTAATATTATTAGGTAAATATTTGTGAAATTTTTCTGTTTAACCAGGGCATTAATATGCTGCGTGGTTGACTGAATAATTTCATTTTCAAATATTTTTTGGAAAGCATTATAATGCCTTATTTCATTATCTCTTTCTATTGAGAAAGGATAAACAGGGGGAAAAACTTGCTTAATAGTTTCTCCGGTTGGATTTTTAAAATCCCTTTCTATAACAGAAATAAATTTTTCTACATAATTGGCTATAAACCAGTAGACAAAGGATACTTTGATATTTTTATGAGTTAATTCTTCATAAAATTCTTGTTGAAAGCTATTTCTTTCATCCTTAGTGAAGTTATTAAAAAACCATGTTCTAAATGGTTTCCAATGATCTTTTTGAAAATCCATTTGGATTTCCTTTCTGGCCTGTGAGCCAGGACTAAAATCAATTTTAGTTTTACCTATCATATGGTAAAATTCATTTCGCTGGCAGTCATATTTGCCGGAACTTCATAAATTCCTGATGCTATGTTGTTTCTATCAACATGAATCCTGTTAACCCTATCATGGTTAAGTTCTGATTCTCTATCTGACTCATTAGATGAGTTATCAAAATTATCAATCTTGATTTTAGAATTATTAATTCTGTTTATATCAGATAATGAATGTCTGAGATTTTTATTTTCAGTATTATGAATACTGTTATTGGAATTATGAATTCCTTCAATATTTGATATTGAATGGCGTGCATTATCAGTATTATGAATACTGTTTGCATGACTTGAGCTATTAATTGGAGATATATGAAAATGACTCAAGCTGGGTCTTGATGATTTTGATCTTGGAATATTTTCCAAAAATTTTTGTTTTTCAAAATTTATTAGGATATTTCCTTCTTGGGTTTGAATAATCCTAGTAGGATTATTTTGGGTAATTGGTGTAGCTGGAACTGCTCTTTCTATAATCCAATTTTCAGGAAATATTATTTCCTCCCATTTAATAGGTCTGCGAGTTGTAATTTCTGACCTATGATAATTTGACTCTATAAGAATCGTTTCATTTAATGGTTTGTCAATTATTTGACAGTGTGGATTTAAAGTCATTAAAGGCTTAAAATATATCCTATAGCAGACACATATGACTTCTGATTCAGGGGCATAATTATACCCATTAGTCTTAACATTTAATGTTAAAGCATCTAAAGTATTTATATCTGACAATGATAATTGCAGGTTTGGGTATACATTAAAGTATACAGGGCCTTGGGCCAGACTGGACTGTATTAAGCCCATAAGTGACTGTTTCCAGTCTAGGTTTCTAGCATCTCTTAAAGCAGCTATGAAACTTTCAGGTAAGCCTTCTAAAGTTAAAGGTTTAAATGCTACCTGAACTAGTCCTATATGTAGGAACTTATAAATTCTACGATATTTATTAACATCGTAATAATTTAATAATTTAATTGTCATTTCGTCCTTATTAAGGGATATGGTTTCTTCAGTAGTTTTAACTACTTGTTTTAATCCTATTTTCTCAAAAGTACCATATTTATAAATGGTTTTAGGATTGATCTTAGGAATAGTCCACTTATTAAGTAGATCTAAGTTCTGAGGAATATCATATTCCTCTTCCATGCTGTTTTTAACAGCATCACTATTAGTCCTAATCATATTCATTAGGCAAGGTGTGTTAAATAATACCAGAATACATAAAAAATACTAGGCTCTGATACCATGACAAGCAGGACCGGACCACACCTAATGGAACACCTATACTTATTCTGTATACTTAAACAATAAGACATTTATCAGAAGAAAATAATTTAATATAACTTCAACTAGGCATATAATTTCAACTTTAAATATTGGATAAAATTTTACAAAATTATTAGAACTGTCAATAAACTTTAGTTTCAGCATAGTCAACACAAAATGCCTAAACGCCCTCCTGGCTAAACGGCTAAATGCGACAAGAGCCTAATAATAAAGTTCTGACTGTCCTAATAGTTTCAACCTAATTTATCATTGAATTTATTTCCTAGCAAATTTATCTTAACCTATTTTCTCCTGATAAACTCTTATTATCTAAATATATAAAACAAATTAAATGTTCCATTAAGCATATTCAGTCTCACATATCACTAATATAAAAACATACTATTTTTCATAGGCATTCATGGCATTATTTAACACAGGAATTAGCCCACCATATTATGGGGGAATGAACAAAATATAAGCACTCCTTATAAAATTTGAGGTTCGAAACTAGACTATGTAAAATCACCTTTAATGCACGGTGATTTTGTTAAGTGAGCTAACATTGTAAGTAACATTCTTATTACTTCATAATGTTCAGTATTTTTTTAAAGTAGAACCTACGAATGAAAACCATGAAGTTATTTGGAATTTCAAGAGCCTCGATTTATGGAAAATTATTAAATATGACTCATTTGCCCAAAATAACCCAAAAAGAAAATCATATATTATTAATCATTTTAAGATTCCGTTTTATTTTTATACGCTAATTACATATATCATGCGGATATGAATGTTTTTTTATAATTTTTTTACTTATTTTGCATTTATCTCTCAAACCGTTTATTTTTTCGACATGTCGGTTTAGAGTTTTTTGTTTGTCTCATTTTTATCTTCGAAACGACATCCATTGTGATATACTTTTTCCAATTTATTTTTTTGTCCTATTGTAAACCTAATATATATTTGCTACAAATCTAATAAAAGACTTATAACAGATATAAAATATATATAACAGTTCAATGGATACTGTAAATATAAAGAAATTTATATTAGGCTTATAACAGACTTATATTAAACTTATAACAGATATATATTAGATAGATAGTAAATTTATAACAGTTTAATGAGCATTTTAAAAGAGATTTATATTAGACTTATAACAAATTTGTATTAGGTTTGTAACAAATATATATTAGATATATAGTAGATATATAATAGTTCACTGAGCATTGCAAATACAAAGAGACTTATGTTAAACTTATAACAGATATATAATAGTTTAATGAGCATTGCAAATACAAAGACTTATATTAGACTTATAACATATTTATATTAGCTTTGTAACAGATATATATCAAATATATAGTAGATATATAACAGTTCAATGAGCATTGCAAAGACAAAGAGACTTATATTAGACTTATAACAAATTTATATTAAGTTTGTAACAAATATATATCAGATATATAGTAGATGTATAATAGTTCAATGAGTATTAAAAATACAAAGAGACCTATATTAGACTTGTATTAGACTTATAACAGATATATAATAGATATATAATAGTTCAATGAGCATTGCAAATACAAAGAGACTTATATTAAACTTATAACAGATTTGTATTAGGTCTGTAGCAGATATATATTAGATATATAGTAGCCATATAACAGTTCAATGAGCATTGCAAATACAAAGAGACTTATAACAGATTTGTATTAGGTTTGTAACAGATATATATCATATATATAGTAGATATATAACAGTTCAATGAGCATTGCAAATGCAAAAAGGCTTATATTAGACTTATAACATATGTATATTAGATATATAGTAGATAAATAATAGTTTAATGAGCATTACAAATATAAAGAGAGTTATATTATATTTATAATAGATTTGTATTAGGTTTGTAACACATATATATAGATATATAATAGTTCAATGAGTATTGCAAATACAAATAGACTTACATAGACTTATATTAGACTTATAACAGATATATAATAGTTCAATGAGCATTGCAAATACAAAGAGACTTATATTAGACTTATAATAGATTTATATTAGGTTTGTAACATATGTGTATCAGATATATAGTAGATATATAAGAGTTCAATGAGCATTGCAAATACAAAGAGACTTATAATAGATTTGTATTAGGTTTGTAACAGATACATATCATATATATCATAAATATATAATAGTTCAATCAGCATTGCAAATGTAAAGAGGCTTATATTAGACTTATTGTTGGGAACTGACAGTCACTTTGAATATGCATAACAGGCATGACGGAAATTCAAAATTTTATCCCTTGTCCCTAGGAACTCCTATTAGTTGCATATTAAATAAAGCCTTAATTAAATAATTCTCTACCAAGGTTAGCATGCATAGGCTAAGCATACCATAATTCTAAATTATATCCTAGCAAAAATATTTTATACTAAGCATGTTATAACTCTAAGCTATAACCTAAGTGATGCCGCCGGCGACATGGTTGATGTCGCTGGCGACATGGATGATGCCGCCGGCGGCATCAATTATGTCACCAGCGACATCAGTTTGTAGGCAGCAGTGTTGGTAGTAAAAATGATAAAAAAAACGAATATAAATCCACAAAAATTAACACAAATCAGTAATATTAATGCCAAAGAGCTATGAGACTCAGGATTTTTACCTTGAGGCCGTGAATCCACCTCTTTTTGAGCTGAAAGAAACACCTCCGGGGAGCTTGTTACTGTGATTTAGCAGTAAATTTAAGGGCTTCGGATTTATAAATTTAATTAAGTTGACTTTAGCTAAAAGACAAACTGATTTTAAACTCACAATCAGAGAATTCAAAGAAGAAAAACTAGGAAAAATGGATCGAAATCCTTTTTTCTGCCTTATCTAATTCTTATCTCACTAAAATCTATTTTCTCATTCCAACATTAAAATCCTAACATTAGATGGTTCCCCCCTCCCCCCCCCCCCTGTTTACTTTGCAGCTGAAGGTGTGCTTTTATAGGTGAAATGGGGTGTTTTTCGAGCCCTTTTTGACCAATTCCGTCAAAAGTGACTGAAAGGCTATCTGTGTAGGGACCCGTCTCGGGTCATGCCACCGGAGACATGGCGATGCTGTCGGCGGTATGGATGATGCCACCGGCGATATGGTGATGTCGCCGGCGGCATGACTGATGCCGCTGGTGGCATCAGCCTCCAGCATACCGACAAGCAGCGGGCCTAGGAGCCTAAAAAGTCGTCAAAAGTGGTTTAATAGTGGGTGGAAAGGCATCTTTTTGACTTTTAATAATATTTTAATGGGTATTTATTAGTTGAGTGCAAATCATCGGTTTCCAAGTCTCGTATCCGTTAACATGAAAATTGGACTTAAATTCAACATTAACATCAAACCATCTTTTCATCACGCTAAAATGAGGATCAATCCTTTGGCTCGCTTCACAGCGCTCGTTATCTTCACCCCCCGTGCTATGCATCTCACACGGTCCTCGAGGGCAGGAAAAAGGTCATCTTCTCACAGTGGTGACTCTGCTGGCGATGTGTCTCTTTAAACTTGAACTTAAAAAAATTTCAATAAGTTTAAAGGATTTTGATGATGTATTCGCCAAATTAAAACTTCATTCTTTTTCATGATGTTTTATCCTTATGCGTGTTGATAGTTCGGTAATATTAGGTGCCCCATTTTACCCGAGAAGCTCGCAAAAGTATCACTCATGCCTTATTTGGAATTGAGGATGCCTAGTGGGTGGATCACTCGTTTCAACCAACACGTAAACTCCTGCGATCGTACCTATTTGGGGAGTGATTGAGTAACCTGGAATCAAGGTAAATGAGAACCTTCTACATCAACAACCCTATACCAAAACCGCGCTAGAAAAAGCCTTAGCACTTCATTCCTTTAGGATTACCAAAATAATAAAAATTATAGGGACGCACTTCTTTCGCCATTATCGGTGAAGAAGCCAAACTCCATCCTTCCAAAGAGGCGTCACACGGGAGTCATAAGGTTGGAAGAGATGATCACTAAGCACATTGATGGATCCCTACCTATGTTCAGAATGGAGATGGCTACCGACTCATTCCCCTCATACAAGGCGGTTTTTGAGAAGCCCGAAAAGGTCGAACACGAGGCTGAGCGCAAGCAAGCCGCGAAGATAGAAAAACCTTAGTTTAAGAAGAATAATGAAGCCTCTAGTGCCACCCCCACAATTGCCACAGTTCAACTTGGCAAGGACCCCATGGTCAGTGTAAGTCCATACAAGCTGCCACTCAATGCGATCTTCACTGAGTTAAGAAAGGTCAACCTCCTCAATCCCCTTCAAGATTATAAGCCCCTAGGGAAGGACAAAAGGAAGAATTTTTGTGGGTATCACATCCAGCCAGGCCATCGCACCAATGAATGTTAAGCTTTAATTCTCACCATCCAGCAACTGGTGGAGGAAAGTAAGATGGTCGAACCAGAAAAGGCACCCAACACAATAAATAATCCCTTATCAGAATTTAGCAATGAGTAGATCGAGTCCGACCTCCCTACTGACCGATGAAGACCCTCCGCATGTGGAGGATGACTATCTAAATATGTAATTTTTTTTGTTTTGAACAATTCCACCATTAAAACTTTCAGCTTAATAAGCAACCTTTATTTTGTTTGTTTCATGTTTTGACCAATTGATCCTCACATTCATATAAATATACGCATGATGTTTTCCGTATTCGTGATACTTTACTGCATGAAATTAATTCGAGTACAAATGAAACCTCCCAAGTGGTAACCCTTTCCAATAATTTAAATCTTGTTAAAAACAAATGTGAGATAATAACAATGCTTAAAGATTGTGATAACGATCACGCCTGGTTATACGAAGACACACTCAAAATATATCACCGAATTTCCAAGTATCCCATCCTCGAGGGTACCGTGTTCAAGCCAATCAAACGGAGGCCTCACTATTTACGACTGTCACAACGGACCATCTCAAAAATAAGATTCGACGGGTGGTTTATACCTTGCAAAACCTAAATTGCAATTGCATCACCAAGACGAAAAGGCGCCATCAATGCAAAATTCATGGGAAATTGTAACACCTTCCTCTTATTGGGCTTTGCAGTCTCTCTACTCTTTCGCCGTCCATGTCATAAAGGATAAATATAATCGATAAGATTCAACCATCGATAACTTCTGGAAATGATCGAGCAATACTTCTCAAAGCAGCCAAAATCCAAATCCTACACTAGTCTAAGGATCGAGAAGACGGTCGAATTCGTAAAGGAGCATGTCTTGGCTTGGTCCGACGCAGCTCGTCATAATGCCTCACATAATAAAATCCAATTTCAAGGGGACTCCCAAATCGGTCGGGGTAAACGTCTCTTGGCTCAGAGCAACATGCCTCACCACGTCGTCTCAAAAAACAAAATTCAATTTTAAGGGGTAGCTTCCATATTAATCAGGGACATGTAGTCGAACACTATCCTCTCCGGATAAATCACGGACTAAAGGAGCAGTCAGAACGATAAGCAAGCCAGTCAAGAAGGCGCTTTTCAAGCATCAAAACTCTCACAGTATTGCCAGTGAAAATCAGAATGAGATCCCCATGCAATCAGGAAAGTACTCTATAAACGAGGCAATCAAGATCATAGACAAGAGCGAGTTCATCGACCTAATTGACCAAGACAGGCTTAACCATTATCGGATCTAAAACAAAAGAAATAAATCAGAAAAGTGGCACACAAATATATATACATATATATATATATATATTTGTGTGCCACTTTTCTGATTATATATATATATATATATATATATATATATATATATATATATATATATATATATATATAATAAACACCCACCTTTCGGTCTTCCACTGATCGAGCAAAAATTAGGGTGACACCCGACGGTTGGTATTCTGCAAACCAGCCGGGCAAAAATTAGGGTATCTCTTTAGAAAATCACCCGCTGAGCTGAAAACCCAAAAAGGGCAATTCAGGAAAAAATTAGGGCGTGAGAGAAAAAATAGTGAGATGTTAACTTGAAAATCTGTAAAGACTGGTTAACACTTGGAGTTTGATTAATTGAAATGGTTACCAACATCTTGTACCCCGATTAAATTCATTCACTGAAAGTGTCTTTCGTACTGAAATCTTTATGCTTGTGATTGTATGAATGCCTGGCAGCCAAATGGTGGAAACATCATAAATAAACTTAACGGAGGGTACTCATACCTCATCCGTATGAGTACACAACAATTCATCATGAATAAGACAAACAAATCCGGATAGATTGAAAACATCCGGGTCTATGTAAAATTCGGAAACAAGTCTACTGGATTGAAAACCCGAAAAGGGCGGTCCAGGAAAAAATAAAGACAAAAAGTAAAAAAAATAATAACAAAAAGAGAAAAAATAAAAAAGAAAAGCAAAAATGTCTGCTGGTTTGAAAACCTGAACAGGCGGTCCATGCAAAAGTTAAGACAAGGTTCGATAGATTGAAAACCCCTAGGGGCAGTCTATGCAAAATTTAGAACAAAAAAATAGAAAAAATGAAAATACACCGTCACTGGGAAGAAGACAAACATCATTTGCACTCTCCGCAGAAAGATCAAGCCTCAAACTAGACCCGAACTTGGAATCAAGCCCTTGTCGTAATCATCCTTAAGGAATCTCACTCCTGCCACACGAACGTGCCTACCTGGTCACTATAAAAGCATCATTTTCCCATCCAACGTGATTCAACCAAAAAGTGCATAACCATGCATCTCTAATACATGCATTTCATGCATACACTCTTGCAATTCTTGTTTCCCAGAACATCCAAAGGGAAGTTATCAAGGCATGAAAACCAGGGGCATAACCAAACTTCCAATAATCCAAACACCTAAGCCCGATACGACATCTGGCAACTGGTAATCAACTTGGAAGGGCATCGCAAGGATTTGATTAAATGACTCCTTGATCTGGAAGCTAATCCGACCACCTCGGTCATTGAGATATACGCCATGATAGAAGAAGGCATCCCCCCAAGAAAAGGGCCTCAGATTATGTTTGACAGTTTTGATCTTATGCTCGAGGGTAAGGATCAGAATAGGGCCTTATTTATCCGGATCCCAATTCTCGATAAGGTCATCCCATGCGTCATGGTGGATGATGGCTCTGCTCTAAATCTGTGCCCTCTAAAAATCCTTCCTCACCTAGGACTGTCAGAGGACATGCTTGAAAGGTCTAGCACGGTCATTAGAGCTTATGATGATTCAAAGCATGATGTAATTGGGACTTTTGAGGCAGAAGTCACTGTCGAAGGTATGGCAAGAAATGTGCGTTTCACCGTACTTGATATTCCTGTTACCTATTCTTTGTTGCTCGGCCGACCATGGCTCCATGCTTTGGGCGCTGTTCCCTCCACAGTACACCAAAAAATAAAGCTAATTCATGAAGACATAATGGTGACTATAGAGGTCGATCCCGCTTCCGTTATAGCTATTATGGAAGGCGAAGATAATTTAGAAAAGGGCCTTCAGATTGCAATGATTAGTAAAGTTCAGAAGCCTCCTCCCCTTTGGCACAGCTACCTTCATGCGGGTATGGGTAAACTCATGAAGAAATCTAGTTACAAGCCTAATAGAGGTGGAAGAATACACGAACAGGGAATTATTGAGGCATTGGAGCCAAAAATCCTTATCCATCAAGTTGGATTGGGATATACGCCTAGAAGAGCCTATCGTTGCGTCCCTTCTTGCTACTGTCGCATGGTCACTGTTTGTGAGATCCAAGGCAAGGGGCCTTATAAGGGAGAGCCTGAGCCAATCGAGTATGGCGGGAAAACGTGGCCTGGCTTTGAGATCTTTAAAGATGTCTATGATTTCGAGACTGGTCATATGATAGTTTCAGCTAAACCTAACCCTACTGAGCCTGATACGCCTGTCAATGTTGTTTCTGACAAAGCTAAGGGGAAAGGTAAGATGCATCCCGAGGATGAGCCTGAGAGAAATAATGAAGAGTCTATCGATCCAAAAATTGAGAATGCGGTGGCAACCGTGACAAAAGCTATGGCACTACTGATGAGGAAAGGTTGGAAGGGTACCGGGGGAGAAGACGCTATGATAGCAATAGTAGGAAAACTCGCCAGGGCTCTCACCAAAAAGGCCAACCTATCTGAAAGGCCATCACTTACCATTGCCGAAGAGACCGCCCTAGAGAGCGACCTGAGTGCCATTCTGACAAACAATACAGAGGACAGTTCTCCCATCGACATTGCTACTGAAGCCCCTCTGCCTGTGGAGGAGGATATGGATGATGTAATTTTTAATATTTTTGATGTTTTTGATGCAAACAATGCTGCTTACGAGGCTTTTAATGCAATGAATAACTCACTAACTCCGAGGCTCAGAACGTAATGACCCAGGTCCATGCCAATGACTGTGGCCCTCATATGAACGGGCTTGCTCTCGCAAAGAAAATCCAGTGGCTGGGGTATTTTTGGCTCACTCTCACAGCCGATTGTATTGCCCAGGTCAAACGATGCCACCAATGCCAGGTTTACGGAGATATGTAGCATCTGCCGCCCACCGAACTCCATCATTTATCCACCCCTTGGGGATTCTCGGTATGGGGGATAAAAATAATTAGTGAAATCCGTCCTTCTTTGACAAACGGCCACAGATTCATTATAGTAGCAGTAGATTACTTCTCGAAATGGGTGGAAGCCGAATCCTTCACAAATGTCACCGCCAAGCAGATGGCCAAGTTCGTAGAGAAACACATCTTTGATCGGTATGGACTCCCACACCATATAGTCTCAGACAATGGAGTACAATTTCAAGGAGCAACTGCTTCTCTAATTGAGAAGTATGGGATCGAGCACCATAGATCTTCTCCATACAGACCACAAGCCAATAGAGCTATTAAGGCAGCCAACAAATTAGTAAAGACGATTCTTTCTAAGATGATAGTTGGTTATAGGTATTGGACGGATAAGTTACATTTTGCTATCTGGGGATATCGCACCAGCATACGCACCCCGACAGGCAAAACTCCATTCTCCCTGGTCTACGGGATGGTAGCAGTCTTGCCAGTTGAAACTCAGGTGACTTCCTTAAGAGTCGCTCTAAAGGCTAAATTAGAAGAATCTGAATGGACCCGGGTGAGATTTAAATAGTTGAACATGATTGATGAGTAGAGGTTGAAAGCCCTCGACAACCTCTAGATGTACTAATAACGTATGGCTTGAGCATATAATAGTCGGGTAAGACATCAGAAGTTCCCCCTGAAGGCTGGTGATCTGGTCCTTAAGCAACTGAAACATTCTACCAATGATGCGAGGGGTAAATTTAGGCCAAACTAGGAAGGACCATATGTAATAAAGAATCTGCTTAGCAAAGGGGCAACTAAGCTTATTGACATGGATGGGAACGAGTTTGTGAATCCCGTAAACCAAGACAGGCTTAAGCGTTATCATGTCTAATTCAAAAAAAAAATCAGAAAAGCGGCACACCAAAAAAAATATATACCCGCCTTTCAGCCTTTTACTGATCGGGCAAAAATTAGGGTGATGCCCGACGATTGGTATCCTGCGAACCAGTCATGCAAAAGTTAGGGGATGAGACAAACCCGCTAGATCGAAAACCTGAAAAGGGAGATCTAGGAAAAAGTTAGGGTATGTGAGTAAAGAACGAGAGCCTTCTAGAAAACCGATCTCGGCTAGTTGGCACCGGGAGTTAAATCAATGGGAATGTCAATCAAACATCATGTACTTTATTTTATCTCAATTAATAAAAGTTTCTCTTTTGTTGACATCTAAATGCTTAGGCTTATGTGGATCCTGTATTCATAAGATTAAGACAACTTCAGCAAGCCTTAGACAGAGTTCATTTTATTCAAAATAATAATAATAATAATAATAATAATAATAATAATAATAATAATAATAATAATAAAAGAGGTCTGATAGTTCTGACAAAAGCAAGACTCAAATCGAGCTTCCCGCATCATCATCATAGTACCTAGAGGTCCGTCTCGATGTGGTAATAGAAAAGGGCTACTCCCCCCGCTCCGCACGTTCCCCCTCAAAGCGGGCCCATGACCACTTCCCACGGGTCGGCAAGCCTCTCACCTCAGTAAGCCATCCCCTATAATGTGTGTCAGCCTCGATGGTTTCCATGTGATCATAATCCAGAATCTCAAATAAAGCCTCCCTGGATCACTTCTCCCGAATATGGTTGACCCACCTAGCATTGTAAACTCCAATCTGGTTGTGGGGCAGTTTGATTGGGACTCTTTGTCTCTTGCCATACTGACGGCACAGCCGGTAAGGGGTACAAAATGAAGATTTCTCCAGACCTATCAATTGAATACAGGCTCCCCAGGATTCTACAACCACATCCCGAATTCTCCAGCATAGACTAACCCACTGAACCTGCGCATCAGTATATCCCTTCAAAATAGGCACCCAATCATCATAAGACAGCTCGTCAAAATTAGCCCGCATAAGCCCTCTCTCCCTTAGATGGACTGGAAGATACTTTTTCGGGTTCCCTCGTGGCGCCTCCCTCAACTTCAGTTTCTCCATCAGCCATACCTATAAAACTCAGGTAAGGATTAGGGAAAGAAATGTGCGGAATCGGAAAGAACAAAAGGTACCTATAATAATATGAGCTAATCTCCGATAAGTGACGGGTCAACAGAAGCAGCATCCATGTTCAGCAAAACATCGGCTAATCCCACAACCATGGGAGAAGCCCCTGTCGACATAGGGGTGATGAGTGAAATCAGCCTGAGCAGAGCAATCAGGCTCACTCTGCACATAAACTCTGCCATGAGTAGCAATGCCACCATGAATGGCCAAGCAAGGTGGGATCGGGGCGCTCCACGACACCACTCTAGAATTGCTCCGGGCTGAAACCCAGGTTTGTCGGGCAACTGAGATAGAAATAGGTCCACAGAATCCAAATTCCATAACCCTCAAGGAATTCCATCTGTGCCAAAATGAAAGTCCGGCAGCGCTAGCGTAACGTGTTTAGGACATGGTGTCCCTAAAATAGTGTAGAATTCTTCAAGCAAAGGGCAAAGCTCGAATGATGAAAATTGGAAAATGTGGTCCATTGGATCCCAAAAAGATAGTGCCGCTCGAAGGAATTCACGGCTTACGAGCCACGCCATGAGTCCGCATTCCCCACACTTTATAGAAAATCCCGTAGCTTTTGATTATGGGTGGCGATGATAGGAATTGACAGAATAGTCGAAATCAGATTACTGGAAAAGTGACCCTGCCGGCAATATGAGAGATGCCGCCGGCGATGTAAATGATGCCGCCGGCGATATGGATCAAATTGGGCGATATCAGTTGATGCCGCAGTGATATGGACTTTTAGACAGCCCTGTATATATTATTTTAGATAGTTGAGTGTGGGCGATATGGGTCATGCCACCGGCAGTATGAAGTTAATTTTTCGGCGACATCAGAAGCATTTTTCCCATTTCAGACCTGTACAAAACCTGTAAATGATCCTATACTACATTTCCAATGTCTCTTCAAACAGCAATCCATTTTTATTCAAAATAAAAAGCCCGAAGGTGCAAACCACTCAAATATCCCAAAACATCTAGCCTACTACAAAACCAAATTATCCAAACCCCAATGTATTGAGGGTACAAATAAAGAACTAAAAAGCAAAACAAAAATTTAAAACTAAGCATGCCCGCCACTACTGGTCGAGCGAGATGAAATATCATCAGGGCTTACAAGCCAATCATCAACATCATCCTCATCTTCATCCCTTCCCTCTATCATGGGCACACTGCTAGACTCCTCAGCGGCAACAAACGGGCGTCGTCCGGCGGACATCTTGAACCCCTACCACTGGTGCTACCAGGGTGCGCACGGTCCAGATTTTGCTTGCTTCTCCATTCCTGAACGGTAGCCGCCAATGACCCTCAAGGTCACTCACACAACGCCGGAGGTCTGTGGTCTCCTCCCCATACCTCCGCCAGGCTGCATCGGTATCTGACAAGGAAAGGGCCAAGAAATCCTACAAACTAGAGAAAACATCAACAATGCATATCATTCATAGCATCCATAGATGCATCTTATCTTAACATAGGCATAAATAGGGAATGTACCTGAGCAAGGAGCGACTGCCCGATAAGTGTATCCCGAAGAACAAAGTTGTTCTCTGCGAGCTGCTCCACATGGCTCCGCGCCACCTGAAAAATCCAAAAGGCAAATTATTAGACACCCGTACCCAAGTGTAAACAAGAAAACAATTATCAGGCCTTACATAAGTAGTGTTTTCTGGCATAAAGATGGGAGCATGCCGGCTTGAGCCTATATTCCTAGGGAGGAACTCGCCCCAAGAATCCATCAGTAGGAATGCGGTTTCCATCGGGTTGACCAGACGCCCCTCTACGAAATTTATACCCTCCAGTACACCATAGTACCGGGGCCTACTCTCGTTATCCCGACCTCTCTTCCTTGCGGGTTCCTGAAAAAACATGAAAGACACACATCAGCAACATTCCTAAACAATTTCAAAATCAGGCACATAAATATAATCATACCTCAAAAGAACATTGTCCCCCTTGGGACATTGGCGCACTCCCGCCGGCTACATCTGCGCCCGCCTCATCCTCCCCCTCGGGCTCGATTTCAACATCACCTTTAAGCTCTTTGTCTTCTTCCTCCTCGACATCCATGACACCTTTAAGGCACCTTTTCTCCTCCTCCAGTCGTTGTTCATTATGATACTCAATCGTATCATTCTTATGGATGCGGGGACACAAGGGGAGTAGATGCTGCTGGTGCTGCTCATAGAGGCCAGGGGTACTAGGGATCACTTGGCCGTTCCCCTCGATATAATCGGCCTTGTCGGCCTAGGAGGTGATCACCAAATGGGGCCACCATAAGCCCTTGGGAGGATCAGCAGGCACTGGTCTATCGGCAACTGGGATGGACCTCCAGCCCTAGACGCGCTCACCCAGATACCACTACTGGGACAAAGGACACTCTATGATAAACCGACGGTCGTCCACCTCCCTCCTAACCCTCGCAACCTCTGTCAGGTTCTCCACCCCGTCGAATGGATCCAGGACGAGCAGCACCAACAATCAACCAAAACAACCAATATAAGTTCATAAACGCTTTTGTTCTAAAAAAATAAGAACTAAGTTGAAAATCGCATACCGAGCCCAACCGCGCGCTCCTCAGAACCTCCCTGTATTTGGTGGGGTACTTGGCCTTCCTGCCAATACCCCCGCACCAGCGGGCGAGAAAGTGGTAGCTCGGTGGCACGGTCTTCTTAAACTCGACCGGTGGGAGAATCTGGTGCTCAAAGGCTCAAGCTTGCACAAATAACAACCAATCAGCATCAACAAACAATGAGAAGTGCATAATCAAGAAAAATGCTTCCGAGAGAATATACCTGGAGTAGCAGATGATAGAGGTGAAGGGCTTTCACCTTCTTCCGGGCTCCCATGTCCAACCCGTGGTACAGCTGAACCAAGATAGGCCTCGGCCAATTCTTCCTCTTAATGCCTGCTATATCCTCCACTGCAGTTATTAGTACGTAATTGATCTTACTCCCCGAGATTGGGAAGAACAGCACGGTGAGCAAAGAAATCATGAAAGACAGGACACAAGCCTCTCTCTCATCCTTGGGCACCACATCTACCCGCGTCTAGTGTTGGTGCAACTCACCGTAAGACAGCCGCCTCGAAATGGGCTTCAGACTAAATAGCTCCTTCACCTGCCTTACCACAGGCCTCTCGACATGGTATTTATCCATGTAAGCATCAAAGTGGATGACCTCGTCCATCTAAGGAAGCCGGTCATAGCAACGACATCAGAGGGTGTAATCATCTCTTCCCCAAAGGAGAAGTGGAAAGTATGGGTGGTCTTAGACCACCTCTCGGTTAAGGCTGTCACGGCTGAATGAGAGAGCTTGGGCATCAGCATTGGCATAATCTGGGCCTGGTCTCCAAATCCCATCTCATTAATGGCAAGTGCAAGCTCGAGGTCCTTCTCTGAAATATGGTACCACCACTCGCCAATAGTGCCCATCCCCCCAGTATGAGTCAGTTCAAATGGCTGTAAAATCAGAAATAAAACAGATAAGTCCTGTGTATTTTCTCATCACTAAAATCTAATAGAAAGCTGCTGATGTCGCTTCTACTAGAAGTGATATCACCAGCAGCATCATCCCATACTGCTGGTGGCATGGATGATATCGCCGGTGATATCGCTTCAAACAGAAGCAACATCAGACTTCCTTGGGCCCTTTTGCAAGGACAGATGCCGCCAGCAACATATCTCATGTCGCCGGCGACATCACTACCTGCGGGCAGAACCTATTTTTTCCTAAAATCGCACCCATCATAGCAAAACCATAAAAATTGCAATCAATCAAATAATAAGCCTGAAAATGGTAAAAATCAAACCTAAAGCATGCAGTGTATTTCACACTTGCGACTCCTATGGTGGCACAATTTCAAGCCTAAGGCTAAATCAAAATCCAACCCAAAAAGAGGAGATTCGGGTTTTGCGTGATTACCTGAACATAGCAGAGGTGCTTCTCCTACTCTAGGGTTAGGTTGGTGATGGGAGAATTGATCCCATAGCCATACATCTTGGCCGTCTCCTTTAGACCATAAGCAGCAGGAACAGAGAGAATTTTCAATCCTTCGACAGAGGAATCAGGCAGGTCCTCCCTAGCCTTAGCAGATTTGCCCCAGAAAGCCTTGGCGATTCTCTTCATGATTTGAATAACGAAAAAGAAATCGAAAAATTTAGAGAAGAAGGTGTAGAGAGGTACGGTTTTTGAATAATAAGGAAGAAGGGAGTTTTGCTTCCTTTTAAACTACTGTGCGGAATTTGAGGAGTTTTAATTCATCTGAAACTGCCAATCCATGCCACCGGCGGCATCACCCCATACCGCCAGCAACATCACTTATGCCGCCGGCGATATCGCCCCTTTTAGTTCAAATTTTGAAATTACTTCACCAGTCAAAGCTGCCATGTGGCACTCATGCCACCGGCGGTATCGCTTCATACCGCCAGCGACATCATTCATGCCGCCGGCAACATCGCTCCTCCAATTCAGATTTTGCATAAGTCCAACCAAAGGACAATCACTCCGTAAAGCATAAGTCTGACCAAAGGACAATTACTCTACAAAGCACAAGCCCGACCAAGGGGCAACCTCTCTACAAAGCACAAGGTCCGACCAAGGGACAATCACTCCGCAAAGCATAAGTCCGACCAAAGGACGATTTTACACAAAGCACAAGCCTGATCAAGGGGCGTCCTCTCCATAAAGTACAAGTCCGACCAAGAAGCAACCTCTCTATAAAGCACAAGGTCCGACCAAGGGATAATCACTCCGCAAAGCATAAGTCCGACCAAAGGACAATCACTCCGTAAAGCATAAGTCCGACCAAAGGACGATTTCTCTACAAAGAACAAGCCCGACCAAGGGGCACCCTCTCCATAAAGTACAAGCCCGACCAAGGGGTAAACACTCCACAAAGCATAAGTCCGACCAAGGGGCAACCTCTCTACAAAGCACAAAGTCTGACCAAGGGATAATCACTCCGCAAAGCATAAGTCGGACCAAGGGGCAACCGCTCTACAAAGCATAAGGTCCAACCAAAGGACAACCAATCTACAAAGCGTAAGTCCGACCAAGGGGCAACCTTTCTACAAAGCACAAAGTCCAACCAAGGGGCATCCCTTCCAAAGCATAAGTCTGACCAAGAGGCAAACCAATCACCCATCATGTATCATTCCTACCCCTTGCTCTTTCATATGATCATACTGACTGTGGCAGTAGTGATCCCCCGAAGGGCAGCTTGTGAGCACGGGATTTTGCAGTCCCTCTCGCAAGACGATGATGACATGTACCCGATTTTAATGCCTCAAAATAAAAGTTCTCTTTAGAATTTTTATTACCAAAATAATATTCCCTGCGAATTTTATACTTGGTAGAACCTAGTTCATTGTGGCCGATAATGCGTCCGGTAGGAGCTTGAACCGATGATTTGCATCCAAATAATAAATACCCATTAAAATATTATTAAAAGTTAAAAATATGCCTTTCCACCCACTATTAAACCACTTTTCATGACTTTTTAGGCTCCTAGGCCCGCTGCTTGTCAGTATGCTAGAGGTTGATGCCACCAGCGGCATCAGTCATGCCGCCGGCGATATCACCATGACGCCGGCGGCATCATCCATACCGCCGGAGGCATCACCATGTCACCGGCGGCATGACCCGAGATGGGTCTCTACACAGACAGCCTTTCGGCCACTTTCGGCGGAATTGGTCAAAAAGGGCTCGAAAAACACCCCATTTCACCTATAAAAGCACACCTTGCGCTGTAAATTAGGGGGGGGGAACCATCTAATGTTAGGATTTTAATGTTAGAATGAGAAAATAGATTTTAGTAAGATAAGAATTAGATAAGGTAGAAAAAAAGGATTTCGATCCATTTTTTCCTGGTTTTTCTTCTTTGAATTCTCTAATTGTGAGTTTAAAATTAGTAAGTCTTTTAACTAAAGTCAACTTAATTGAATTTATAAATCCAAAGCCCTTAAATTTACTGCTAAATTGCCGTAACAAGCTCCCCAAAGGTTTTTTTTTGGATCACGAAGAGGTGGATTCACGGCCTCAAGGTAAAAATCCTGAGTCTCATATCTCTTTAGCATTAATATTAGTGATTTGTATTAATTTTTGTTGATTTATATTCATTTTTTTGGATTTTCGGTCATTTTTATTGCCAACACTACTGCCTACAAATTGATGTCGCCGGTGACATAATTGATGCCGGCAGCGGCATCATCCATGTCGCCGGCGGCATTATCCATATTGCCAGCGACATCAACCATGTCACCGGTGGCATCAGCTATATCGTCGGCAATATGACTTTCTGGACAACAGTTTTATTTTCATTTGTTCCCGGATTAGCTTATTTTCCGAAGCTAGAACATACAAGGTAATGATGGAAGTTCAAAAACCTCTTGAAAACAGACCTCACCCCGTAACGTGTGATATTTTCACTTATAATACGGTTAAAGCAACAATTGAACTTAAGATTTGGTTACGAATGGAATTTTCTTGCAAACGCCGTCCAAATCTCATATTAACCATCCGACCGGGTTTTATAATATTGTAAATAAAATATGCCATATCTGTGCTAACAATCTTCTGCAGGTAGACGTATATCAGGCATTCAGGTATTTTACTTATCGCATAGAAAAATTTACAAGATTTGGAAGCCTTGTAATAATTTTATTTTCCGCACTTATTTTTCTTACGGCTGTAAATATTTTATTTATCGCTTTGATTGCTTGATAAACGCAAAAACAACAAAATAACTAAAAATACAAATAAATAGGATGGATTAAACCGATTAAGAAAGAATGAAGTATCTTAACTTGGCCTAATGAAAAATAGATAACATCATCCGAACTCGGAATCTCTGCTTAAGGTATGGTCCAACCACCTGGTAAGAAAATCATACCAAAAATTTCCCGGTTGAGCTGAACTAGGTGGTGACTCTATTTTAAGTACCGGATTTCGATCTCATATCCTTTGAGCATTAAAATATGCAAAATCATTTTCCAATCACATCACACGTAACTCCCCCGTCATTTAAAGAGGCCGGCGTGCCGGCCCGGCGCTGCAGCCACAGCGCGAAACGTCATCCGCTCACACTAAGCATACAAAACAACCTAATAATTAAAAGAGAAAGAAAGGAACTTAACAGTTGAAGCATGCTTTAGCAGAACCTCCTTGCATAAGCATCCAAGCATAGGATAACCTCTATGAGTATCCACACGAACCCTACCAACCGAAACCTCCCAATAAGGAATAACTGAAGAGCCTTGAGTAGCTGCTAGACCACTACAAAATCCACCCAAAAATATTAACTAGAGGTGCTCTAATAAATTCAAGCTCCTTAAAAAGAACTTTTCTATAAAGTCAACTTGAGAGATAGCACGTGGAATTTCAAGTCAAGAGTTAGAAGAGAGCGAATGGTGCGATTTGAAAAGGTGAAAGGAGGTGCCTATTTATAGGTTTGGGGAATCAAAATGCTTACCCATTTTCCAATGTGGGATTAGGATTTCTCCTAATCCCACACAGGTCAATCACACGAACCCACGCTGCGCAACAGCATGTGCAAGGCAGGCCACAATGGCTTGCGAGGCCTTCCCGCAAGCCCATCTTGTGTGTTAGGCTACGCTGCACACACCCAACGTTGCCCAGCAGTGTTGGTGTTACCCAGCGTGTGGGCTCGCGCACGTGCCAAGCCCACAACCCCTTAGCCATTATGTGGGGCCCCAAAATGTGGGCCCCATCTGTGTAGGGTCCGACCCTTTTACCTCGATTGGAAAAATCAACTTTTAATCCCTTTTTCAAATATTAATTTATTTTATGACCCTAATATATTAGTTACTAGTCAAAATAAATTATTGGCCTATCCAAAATGGTCTAATAATTTTAACCAATATCTTAATTTACTTAGGACTCTAATAAAATTAGTTACCGATATAATAGTCTAATTATTATTATCCTTACTCAGTACGATGAAGGTTCAATGTGTGTGACCTTATAGGATCCCGAAGTATTGAACTATTAGGGCCTAACCAATTCTTGTTCTGTAGGAACTATTGGTTCGAGGTTCTAGACTGTGAATAGAACTCGATTACCTTAAATGACTGTAGGACGCCTCTAGCAAGGGTCTACCGTCCCCCATTATTCAAAACGTCATTTATGCCTATGACTTAATCCTAGTTAATGCAATAGTTGCCCAATGCGATAAACTTCTTGCATTCTTTAATATTAGTACCATCTGGTTTGTTGAATTTGGTTAAAGTGTTAACCCACTAATAGCGAGGTTGGTCCAAGATATCCCAGTTATTTACTTGTTTACCAAAGTATATTGTTTTTTTACCATAATGTGTTTGACTAGAAACTATTTCTATCAAACTCATACTCTGATCAGAGGTTTATAGTAATTATCACTTCAACAAGTGGTGAGGTACAACTCCTTAATATATCTGAAGCGATGGATTCTTTCTGACTACATAGCTTACTAATGTGCTGTCATCACTATACCCGTAATCACCCATGACACCCTAAATTAATGAGTGTATAGGTATGACCCAAAACATAGTTACAGTACCACACAAGGTAACTAGTATATCAAGTATGAGGATATTCGCAAAGCTACTGCATAAAGATAAACACTAACGCTATAATATATTTACCAAATGTTTATCTTATTGCGGCCTCCAATATATCTCTCAGATATATCCATGCGTCAATCTTAAGGCACCACCTTTAGTTATAAGAGATTAACTGCTTTGACCCATTCCAAGAAAGTTGACCACATGCTAGTCTTACTGTGTCATCAATATTCTTTCTTGATAAAACTACGACTAGGGATAGTTTAGACATAATCATAATTACACATGAAGCAAGTGTCACTAAGTATAGTCCCACTATAATTGCTCTCACTTCATGCTATGTTGTGTCAAGGAGTTTTGTATACATATATCAATGAATATATTTTAACCAGTCATAATATATATATATATATATATATATATATATATATATATATATATATATATATATATATATATATAAACACATCGATATAAACAAAAGATTAAATGCTTTTATTAATTAAACAAATTATTCGTACCATTACATAATTAAGATATATTGCCCTAATTGCCTTAAGGGCATACATCATATCTATCAACTATAACACACACACAGTAGATAAATAATAGTTTAATGAGCATTGTAAATACAAAGAGACTTATAATAGATTTATAACAGATTTTTATTAGGTTTGTAACAGGTACAAATTTTTTTGGAAAAAGTATATCACAATGGATGATGTTTCAAAGATAAAAATAAAATGAACAAAAGACTCTATTGCGGCATGTCAAAAAAATGAACGGTTTGAGAGATAAATGCAAAAAAAGCAGAAATTATAAAAAAAAGCCTTCCTAATCGTATGATACATGTAATTACCGTATAAAAGTTAGTGAAGAGGTAATTAAGTTTGTGTCATTTTTTTAGAAGGTATTTTGATAATTTGATAAAAGTTTGGATGAAATTATTTTAACTAAACTAGCGCATTTTGGGGTTAGTCTCTTAGAGAAAATTTCAAAAAATTTTAAGGGTTCTAGGTTAACTAGACCCTGAAAAGGAGCATCCAGGAAGGCGGCTAGCCACCCTGATTTCCCTCTGGCGCTTGGCCGACCTTTGACAAGACGGTGCTAAGGTGACTAGGCGGTGCCTGATCTCCACAACAGTAGACCTCAGTGATTGCGGCTAGGGTTCTGTTGATTTTCTTCACCGGCTTCTGATCAGTTTCTCACTCTACCGGTGTCTGGTCGGTTCGATCTCCACAACAGCAGACCTCGATGATTGTGACTAGGGTTCTGCTGATTTTCTCCACCAGCTTCTGACTGGGTTTCTCACTCTACCGACGTCTGGTCGGTTAGATCTCCACAGTAATAGACCTCAGTGATTCAGCTTGGGTTTTGTTGGTTTTTTCCACCGGGTTTCTACAAGATGACTTGGCGACTTAGCGGTGCCCAGATTCCACCTGCACTTTGTCAGGTTGATTTCACTCCTCCGGCATGGTCGGTTCGAGTAGCAGACCTTCGACGGGAGACTATTTAGGCGGATAGGGTTCTATTGGGTCGGCGTTTCGACTAGGGGTCGATATTATTCTAACCGGTATTTGGCAGCCAGTTTTTCAACACAGGGATCGTATCTCCTCCTTTGATGCATTTTGTTGCGGACTGCTTTGGCTAATCCCTAGCCGTATAGGGTGGTGCCTCTCCGGGCAGTAGGGATCGAAAGTTCATCGAATTGGATCTTCATATTTGGCTTTTTGGCTTGGATTTCGGTTTGATCTAAGTCGACGATTAGGTGTTTTGACGTTGTATCAGTCTTGCACGACCTCGCATCCATTAGGATTAATCATCTCAACCTTCTCGCCGGGATTGAATTTGGTGTATCAAGGGGAACTTCTTCCCGCCGATCATTTGGCTATTGATCTTTAAATCATTAGGATCACACTCTGTTGTGATTGGGACTTTTAGTCCATTATTTTTGCATTATGTTGCAAATCTTTTATTGCATCCTTGTGATGTTTTTTTCTTTTCTTTTTTATTTTTTGGTTGTTGCCTTTTCTTTTCTTTTTAATAAATGGAGCCGATTTTCTGCCGATCTCAACCTTTACATAAAAAAACTAGCGCATTTTGGTGCTTTTCCCTGGATTTATTCCTAGTCTGATGACGTATTTTTCTTTGTGGACCACCTAGCAAAAGCTTGAGCTGAATAAAAAAAAGCCCACACGCCTTTCATTAGATGGTTCTTTTTAGGGAAAAATACCATAATGCACTAATTTGGCAAAAATAATTTCATGTAAATTTTTACTAAATTACTAAAATATGTCAAAGAAAAATACCACAAACTTAATTACTTTTTTATATTATCATTATACGCTCTTAATGACTTTTCATATATCCTTATACAAGTTCATGCATTTTGGGTGTTTATTTTTAATTTTTTTGACTTATTTTGCATTTATCTCTCAAATCGTTCATTTTTTTGACATGCCGCTTTAGAGTTTTTTGTTCATCTCATTTTTATCTTCGAAACGCCATCCATTGTGATATATTTTTTCAAAATTTTTTTTGAACTGTTATATATCTGTTATAATTCTAATATAAGTCTTTTTGTTTGCAATGCTCATTGTACTTTTATAGATCTATTAAAAATCTGTTATAAATCTGTTATAAGTATAAAATAAGTTTTTTATAAGTCTAATATAAGTTTTTTTGTATTTGTAATGCTTATTGAACTATTACATATCTAATATACATCTGTTATATATTTGTTATAATTCTAATATAAGTCTCTTTGTATTTGCAATGCTCATTAAACTGTTATACATCAGTTACAAATCTATTATAAATCTGTTATAAGTCTAATATAAGCTCGTTATAACTCTAATACAAGTGTCTTTGTATTTGTAATGCTTATTGAACTATTACATATCTAATATACATATGTTATAAGTTTCATTGTATTTGGAATGCGTATTGAGACCACTACATATCTAATATAAATCTGTAATAAGTCTTTGTTATATAGCAAAAACGTGCGCTTTTTTGCGCTGTATACTCCCCTTGGGCTTTGTCTTAACAAAAGCACAAACGGTGCGCTTCGCTGCGCTTTTGCGCTTCAAGTTCAAAAGCGAGCGCTTTTGACAGCTATGCTTCTACTACAAGCTTGATAAATGTCTAATACATGTTTTTGATGAAATATATAATAGATTTATAACATTTTTATATTAGATATGACTATTATAAAATTGTTTGGCATAATTTGTATATTTTTTTGTATCTGTTACAAATCTGTTATATATCTGTTATAAACCTAAAATAAATATGTATGTATGCTACAAGCATGATAAAAGTCTAATACATGTGTTTGATGAAATATATAATAGATTTATAATAGTTTTGTATTAGATATGACTATTATAAAAGTGTTTGGCACAATTTATATGTTCTTTTGTATATATTATAAATCTGTTATAAATGTGTTATAAATGTGTTATATATCTGTTATAAACCTAGAATAAATCTATATGTCTGCTACAAGCTTGATAAATTTCTAATATAGGTGTTTGATGAAATATATAACAGATTTATAACAATTTCTATTATAAAATTGTTTGGCATAATCTGTATGTTCTTTTGTATCTGTTACAAATCTGTTATAAATGTATTATATATATGTTATAAACCTAGACTAAATCTATATGCCTGCTACAAGCTTGATAAATTTCTAATATAGGTGTTTGATGAAATATATAACAGATTTATAACAGTTTTGTATTAGATATGACTATTATAAAATTGTTTGGCATAATCTGTATGTTTTTTGTATCTTTTACAAATCTGTTATAAATGTGTCATATATCTGCTATAAACCTAGAATAAATCTGTATATCTGCTAAAAGCCTGATAAATGTTTGCTACAAGTGTTTGATGAAATATATAACTGATTTATAACAATTATGTATTAGATATGACTATTATAAAAGTGTTTGACATAAACTGTATGTTCTTTTATATCAGTTACAAATCTGTTATAAATCTAATATAAATGTGTTATATATCTATTATAACAGATGTATATCAGTTTAATGAGCATTGCAAATACTAAAAGACTTATATTAGACTTATAACATATTTATAACAGATTTATAATAGTTGTATATTAGATATGTAATAGTTCAATAAGCATTCCAAATACAAAGAGACTTATATTAGACTTATAACAAACTTATATTAGACTTATAACAGATGTATAACAATTCAATGAGCATTACAAATACAAAGAGACTTATATTAGAATTATAACACATATATAACAGATATATAACTGTTCGAAAGAAATTTGGAAAAAATATATAACAATGGATGGAGTTTCGAAGATAAAAATGAGACGAACAAAAAACTGTAAAGCGACATGTCGAAAAATTGAACCGTTTGAGAGGTAAATGCAAAACAAGCCAAACAAATAAAAAAAACTACCAAATCGCATGAGATGTGAATATGGTGCATAAAGGTAAAAAGGGAACTTAAAATGATTAGAAAGATATGATTTGCTTATTGAATTATTTTGGTATTTATTTGGGGCAAATAAGTCATAACTGACAATTTCCCTTCTTTTTACTTTTTCTTCTCTTAGAACTCTTTGAATTTATATATGCACATTTCTATCTTTAAAAAAGCAGTAAAAATGAGTGAATTATGCTATCAATTAATGATATATGCGATAGTTGATAACCATAAATGAACGTTATCAAAATAAAATGTATTCATCATCCCCTTGACCATCGGTAGTTGGGTTATGTAATATGTAATGTATAAGCATAAGTTTGTCAACAGTAAACTTAAATTTTTTATGCAACACCAATGTATTGTTTCAAAAAAATTAAGAAATGATCCCTTTTAGGAGTCACACATGTGCCTCACCTCAAAAAACCAGAGACTGGAAGCGGCCCATTCCTAAACTACTAGTACCAAATAAAAGTAAGATCCCATTCTCCCAATACCATCTCCTGCCAATCAAAGTATCTCAACCCCTGATATGGGACACGTGTTACATTCCAAGTGACTGGTGCTACTGCTACCGCTGCATGCAGAGGCACGTGATATTGTTCACCCACTGTTTTCAGGCTGTTTTATCTGAAACCACTGGCTTCTTTTTCATCCATAGTCCACCCATGTATTTCAGTGATTAAAAAACCAAAAACATTTTCAAGAAATCTACAGTACATAAAATTTTATAAAGAACTGTTTTTTTTATGGATTTATGTGTGATTAGGGGTAGACGGACATTAGTGGATTAACATTGCACATATCTACGAATTTGCCTTGTGTTTTCTTTTTCCGATTAGTTTCCCACTTTTTATATATAGCTTTTCTGAATCAAATTTAAAAAACATTTTAATTTTATTTGTCTTGTAAATCTTTACCGACTTTACATGAAATAATTACTGTAAGTTATTGTTAAATGTGATAAATAAGGTCACTAGCTCTCTCAATATGTCACATTTCTCCTACTGTTCCATAAACTTTGAAAATGTTCTCGTACGCGAAGGCACCTCTTATTTTTTTTATTAGTGCATCAGTTTGCCCTGAATGTCATGTGTCAATCAGAAGCTGACACGTTGATACACTTTTTGAAAGTTAAGATGTCAAGAATTTTTCAAAGTTTAGAGAGACAGTTGGAGACATTCGGCAACTCAAAGACTCTGGTAATGCAAGCCTATTGTGAAAGGTTGAAGAATGTTGATATAGACATCACTGAATTGAATTTCACCTTGTAATTGCTAAGAAATATGAGCATAAATAAAGAGTTATTCAACGATAATTAAACTATGTTTGAGGGTAACATAGATAATATATGTATAAGTACATTTCGGTTCACGGAAATGTAATAAAATAGGGTGAAATGAATAGATATTCCTTATATGTATCTTAACCAACACATATTCATCTATTATGCTCCATTCTATAGTACAACACAATCATTACTACTAAATTGGAATATTTTATATTAACAGTGCAAATTATCCACATCAAGGAAAGGTTACATGAAAGCAAGTTTTTGCCGTCAGATATTAAGTAATTAAGTTGATCCAATACTTAATCAATTAAAAATGGAAAACCATTAATCCAAAATACAAGTGAAACCTAAAAGCACTCAAAGAAATAAATCTATGTGCTAATAAGTACTATCCCACTTACTGTAGCTCTGATAACTGATCCATATTAGGCAACATATGCCCACTTCTCTGTAAAAAGTTACATTAAAAAAAGGGAAATTAGAAAACCATCAAACTCTATCCTTAAACAAGTGTTCACTTCACTATAAATATCAAACCAAATCTCACTTCATCTTCATCCATAGCTTCAATTATCTATCCCTTCATCAAATCATTAATTCCGTTATGGCTAAGAACAATGTTGCCCAGTGTAGCATTGATTCACAGGACCAAAAGTTGGCCTTGGCAAAGCGTTGCTCTCATGGTATTTCTTTCCTTTTTTTTCTTTTTCAGCATGCTCTTGCGGCAATTATGACTTCTTTTTCTTTTAAACAGCTTTGTTCTTTCTGGGTTTCTGTTTTTTTCTTTTTAAGTAAAGTGAAACTGATCCATAGAGAAAACATCTTTATCTTTCCTTAAACTTTAGACTAAGAGCTTGCGGGTTGTGGTCAAAGATTGATGGCTAAATAGTTAATTGTTGCAATTATGTAGATTAGTTTATTATATAATTCTCATTATGGTTATCATCATTTTGCAATTTAAAAAAAATATTTGGCGGAAAATTTGATCAAATTTGCTTTGATTTTTGTTAAACAGAAGGTGTAGTTGCAGGAGCTAAAGCAGCTGTTATTGCTACCATTGCTACTGCAGTTCCTACTGTAAGTTGTTTTTTCCTTATTAAGTAACTAGACTAGATTATTAAAAAAATAAAATAAATAAATTAAATGAGTTATACCTGTCTACAGCTGGCCAGTGCAAGAATGCTGCCCTGGGCTAGAGCCAATCTCAACCACACTGCTCAAGCTCTAATAATCTCTACAGGTTACCATCTAATCAATATTTAATTTGTGTTTGTTATTCATTTTATCCTATCTTATAACCAAGCTATACCTTAATTTTCAGCTGCTGGAGCTGCCTACTTTATAGTTGCAGACAAGACTGTGCTGGCTACTGCAAGAAGGAACTCTTTCAATCAGAATCCTACCAATTAAGGATCCTACGTACCAACAATTAGATTTCTATTGCATTATCAAGATTGCAATTATATGAAAATCTATCGTCTATGTACCGATCATCAATCAGCTTTAAATCAAATATATTAATGAATTATGATTAGTAGTACTATATACACCTTATAAATACAATTTTCCAGACTGTTCTGTTTTCAAGCGGCAGATTTTGGTTTTGGGAAAGCAACCAAGTAATTAGTACGAAGGGCAAAGATGTATTGTCCAAGGCCAAAATCTGTTGTTAAAGGAAAAGTTTGTGAGAGACTTTTTTAGACAGTAACTAGTAACTGGGAACAGGCTCACAGTGTCTTACCAATAATCTTTGCAAGAACAAAAACCATCTTTGAAATGATGGAAACGGTTCCTATCTCTAGCAATAATTTCTCTATTGAACAACTTAGAAATCATCTTAGTAGCCAAATGGCAATTTCCGCATACTCGAAGGTTCTTAACTATTCTTATAGTTGTTCCGGGTTTTGTACTCAGCAAACCATAAGCAATGGCTAGCCGCTCGCTATGATGACTCAAAGACCCTTCTTTCCACTCCTCTTCCATATCATACAAAACCTCCAATGTGTCGGGTTTAAATCCATTTTGCGCCAAAAGGGTTTCGATTTCATCTAACATTTCGTAGATTTCTTCGGTTTTGGAATGTGTCTTATCGCTTACAAGAAACTCATGCACTAAGCCATCCACTTCAATTGAGCTACAACCCGGAACTTTCTTAATTCCCTTGTCTTTTATTCTAGTTCGAATTCGCGCCACATCATCCCACCTTCCGGCTCTTGCATAGATGTTTGATAAAAGCACAAGAACCCCCGGGTTTTCGGGTTCAAGTTCGATAAGACGATTGGCTGCAAATTCAGCCAATTCGATTCTCCCATGAACTCTACTAGCTCCAAGCAATGCACTCCAAATAGCCCCATCCGGTTTAATTTCCATGTTCTTGATCAAATCATCAGTTTCATCGAACATCCCAGCTCGTCCTAGAAGATCAATCAAGCATCCATAGTGCTCCAATTTCGGAGAAATCTTATAATCGTTTGTCATTGTACTAAAATATCGGCGGCCAAGGTCAACAAGACCAGCATTGTTACATGCTGATAATACACCAACAAAAGTAATAGCATCCGGTATAAAACCTTCATTAGTCATTCTAGAAAAAAGATCGAGAGCCAAATTTGCTCGCCCATGTGTAGCAAACCCGGAAAGCATTGCATTCCAAGAAGCCAAGCTTTTAGTGTTCATGCCAATAAAAACTTGTTTAGCTGCCCCTATGTTACCGCATTTAGCGTACATATCAATTAGGCTAGTCCAAAGTTCAACACTAGCTAAATCTAAATCCTCTTTATGCTTGTCTATATAAGAATGAATCCATTTACCAAGTCCAAGAGCACCTGAGTTTGCACAAGATGGAAGAATGTTCAATAATGTCACTTCGTTAGGTTCGACATTTGATTGCAACATTTCCCTAAACAAGGCCAATGCTTCCTTATAATTACTTGTATGAGTATAGCCACCAATCATAACATTCCAAGATACCACATTCTTAGCTTCTATACTATCAAAGAGAGTTTTAGCTTTTATCAATTCTCCACATTTAGCATACATATCAATTAGACCATTTAAAAGCCTAATGTTTGATCCTAATCCATGTTCATTGACCCAAGAATGGATCCAATTTCCAAGCTTGATTGATCCTGACTGACCACAAGCAGAAAGAACACTAAGCATTGTGCTAGAATTAGGAGCAATTTTCGATTCACACATCTCTTTAAAGATTTCTAATGCCTCTGTGACTCTCCCGGACTGTATATACCCTGCTATCATAGCATTCCAGGACACCACATCTCTGTCAGGCATTTCATCAAACAGCTTTCGAGCATCATCTATGAACCTCCTTGAAGTAAAACCAGTAATCAATGCCGTGAAAGAAACCACATTTCTCACAGAACTTTTATCAAACACCAATCGTGCAATGCCCAATTCACTGAATTGAGCGTACATTGTAATCAATGAACTGCGCACGAAGGCGTCCTGTTCAAGTCCAAGCTTCAATACATGTGAATGAATCTGTTTCAATTCTGAAATTTCCGTGCAGGACTTCAAAACCGAGGGAAAGGTATGCATATTTGGATTGACACCTGACGAAATCATATCGACATAGTACTCCAAAGCCAAAATTGGGGATTGGCTGAGCGAGAGACCTCTAATTATGTTGTTCCAAATAACTTGATTTGGGTTTTGAATAGCTCTGAAGAGCAAGAGAGCGTAGGAAAGATCGCCATAGGGAGAAGTAGCAGAAAACTGGATGAGCTTGCTTAGAGCAAAAGGGGTATTGTGGAGACCAGTTTTAATGAAATGGCAATGTACTTGTTTGAAAGTGTGGAGGTTTTTGCAGGTGGATAGAAGAGCAACAGATGGGTGGGTATGGAGAAATTTGAATGGAGGATTTGAGAAAGGAAGAACATGAAGGGGTAATTGTGAAAGTGACAAGTCCATAGATACGCCGCCGGAGAAAAATGTGTGCTGGGAACGGATGAGGAGAAGAGGCCATTTTTATGCTATTGTAGAATTTTATCCTGCGCACGAGGTTCTAGTTTTCTACTCTCGTTACAATAATTAATCGCTATCAATATTTTATTTTAATTTTTTTTAATTATTATTTTAGAATATTAATACAATTTTTAAAATTTTTGGATTAATTTCAAAAATTCTCATGTGGTTTCACTCGTTTTTCAAAAGGCTCTTGTGATTTTTTTTAAATGGCCCTTGTGGTATTAAACGTTGGAAAAAAAATGGATTTTCTCTTAACAACGTTAGTCATGCTGAGTTGGCAAAGTGAATTATCATATTTTTTGTTTTAAAATTGACAAAATTTGGGGTTGTCTAAAATACACTTCGCCACGTCATTTTAATTAACGGAGTCATGGAAAAATCCTCATTTTGCTAACATTTCATATCACAGGGGCCCTTTTAAAAAAATAAATTTCACAAGGGCTTTTTTGAAAACAAGTGAAATCACATGACAGTTTTTGAAGTTAACCCTAAATTTTTTTCTCTAATTTACCCTGTATTAATTAGAAAAGATTATAAGTATTGATGAAATTGTGAAGTGGTAATTAAAAAGAAAAAAAATTTCATCGAGGATACATTAGTCATTTTAGTGGAGTATTAAATTTTTATTTATTTTGATGAAAAGTCTAAAAGCGGTCAGTTTTTGGAACCGGAGGGAATATTTGTTTTTGTTGGATGAGTAGTCATTGCCTCTTATGTATGGCGCTTTTGTTGAAGGTATAAGCTTATGTTGCAGTGATGATTATGCAATAAATATAGCCGTTACACAAGTTTAATGTACGTGTGGTTACGTGTTTCCAATAGTCGTAAGTTAGAGGAGCTACGTCTGATTTTAAGAGTCATGAAGTGTCATTAATTTTATATTTACATTGATAGTTGAAGAGTTTTTTGTATTAGTATAAATATGTAGTTTTAACTATGTAAGAACAATTCCTGGGTTGATAGAACATATTACCATGTTGTCATAGAATTCCCGGACTAGTCCAAAAACTTCATTAATAAAGGAGAAAGAAACTGCAAAAGAGAGAAGTGGTCGCATCCCAAAATGGAGCACCTCTAACAAATGAAGAAGAGCCCTTAATCAAAGAAGAAAATATTCAAAAATATAATAAAGGAGAAAGTTTCGGCTTTCTTCTTTCTCCTCTGCTTTACGAGTTTACAATATTTTCTTTTGTGGTGAATAATTCATTGCTAATTTTTTTTTGTTTCAACAACGAGATTAGCTTCTTCAATCATGGATCCGATGCAACATATCTCAATCTTGTTAGCTTATCATTGGGTCAGACTTAATTTACCTTTAGACAAGATACTTGCACGATCTTTCATAGTACACACCCAGATTCATCTCCTTTATGCAAGATCGTTCTAGATCTGCAACAATAGTTGATGTTATGGTGTACGCAGGAGCTCTTATGGTTGTGGATCGAAAACGTTAGTTGAGATTAAGAAAACATAGGTTACAAAGTTCTTTTTTTATTTTTTTTAGTAAGTCTTGCCATTGAGTTTTAATATATAGTACCAGATATTAATACCCTTCTCGAATCCAACGGTTGAGTATACATGACGAATCATTTAATTAAAATGAAAGAATATATAAATATACTCTCATAAATACTTAACCGTTGGATTGGAGAAGAGTTTTAAATACCCGGTATCATATATAATTTCCTCTTGCCATCTAACTTATTTGTCTTGTGTAAAAGCAAGTTTAGTATGTTTGCTTGATTGTGTCTGTCAGTTATTTTAACTCCCATTTTCTATTTAAAGTACTTTTCGAATTATTTATATTAATCGATCTGCGAATCATCTTAAACATGTAAAAAAATTTATTTACCTTTAATTAAAACTGTTACGACTTCTAATTTAATATAACGGACTATATTCTTTCATTAAAAAAAATACTAGATATTTTGTCTGAAATACTAATAAATGAATGTTGCTTGCATTAGTTTTTCTAGAAGGGGCACGTTGATAAATAACAAAAAGTCAACACATCTCTCTGATGTTTTCAAATGTCACATCTGCCACCAATATAGCCTATATTTGAGCTACAACTTTTCTCTTTAGTTTACTATCCTTTTTCTTTCCAAATTGTTGGTTTTTGTGTTCTACTGAGGAGGTCTATGCGAAGTTCAGCAGCAACCAATCATGAAGATCTCTACACATTTCCACTTATCATCTACATAAGTGGATTGAGGTTCAAAAATCGTGTAGGCATTACTTTAGAATGCCTAAACGATGGCCTAGGCATTATTTTTGAACGCCCACACCCAATATTTTTTCAGCTCAAGTTTATTTTAATCAAAGGCCGAGTTCGGTAAATATCGGCTCAATTTATTAAAATGAAAAGAAAAAAGCAATAAAAAAATAAAAGAAAAATAAAAACATCTCTAGGATTTTTTTTTGGAAAGGAAAGGAGACATGAATAAAAGAGCGAAGGTAACAATACATGCTCAATGATCCACCACTTATATAACTCACCCGAAGTAAGCATACCAGATGAACCACCATGGGGATGCCGCCTTTCCCCACTTCTCTAAACCCCCACCTTATATATTGATAAAAAATAGTACATCAATGATCTCAAGATGAGAACATGTCCAGTTACATCTCAGAAAGAGCTCCGGATTTGTAAAAACATCCGAGCCCAAAAAACCTATTTGTAGCCGCTTACATTTGAAGATAAAATAGCAAAAATAAATACTTGACACCACAAGATCATCTGCTCTAAGCACTCCATCAAAAATGAATTTGTTCCGTCGCTTCCAAATAGACCAAGCAATAAGAAACCATAACAACATACCAAAATCGCGATGTACACCCGGTTTAAAGAATGATCTCCAATGCAGCAAAAAACCCACCCCATTGGGCGGTAGTACCATTGTGACACCAAATAGCCGAAACAAATTTTGCCAAATCAAGTAGCTACCACGACAATGAAACAGTGCATGGTCCATGGACTCCCCATCTGAGCAAAAAGGGCACTCATCATTCAGAATGTGCACACATCTTCTATGAGACAGAAATGATTTAGTCGGTAGTCGACCATGGAACATCACCGACCCAAAAAATTGAACTTTTGGTAATAGACAGGCACGCTAAATCATAGTGAAGTCCACCTCCGGTCTAGGCCAATTGGGTCGCAAGTAATAGGTCGAACAAAAGGAAGATGCCGAGTAATTCTTATTTTCACCAACATCCCAAATCAGATGATTTGACACCCCTGCAAAACATGGCAATAGCTTACAACCCCCTGCTTCGTCAATGAATTCTTCGCATAGGTCCGGGTACGCTGCCATAATCCATTATTTAAGTTATTCACGTCTTTCTCGGGTAGTCACTCTAAGGTTACGTTTCCAAAATGGCTTGCCAAAAGCATTAGTATCAAACAAAGATATACAACCCTCTGACACGTTACATGACTTACAGTTGCACTATACACAAAGGTCGAGAAACATAGTTTGAAGGGTTTGATTCGCCGAACAATTCTCACTCCAAAAGGATGTCGCCGCGCGCTCCGTTCCCTAATACAACCCTAGTGTTTGTTCCAATAAATTTCCAAATGGACTCATCTTTAATACAACATGACCTAACATTTCTCCAAATTGGAGAAATAGTCTTCTCATCCGCATTCATCAACAAATCCCAAGACAAAAAACCATTACGTCTAACACAAAAACAAGGCCATTTGCAATATAGTGCATTAATAACTAACTAAAGAACCCAATCATAGCAGAGTGTGATCATAATGATCTAAATATCTGTAGTAGCAACTGAATTGTAGCCGGCATGATAAGGAACAACATGAAGAAATTCCTTGTGATGCAACATAGTCAATCCCGGCGAGAAGGCTGAGATGATGAGGCCTAACGGCGGTGATGACGACAACATCATTATAAGATTTAAAGCAATTTCGAGGTCGTATAGGCACAATGTCGAAACATCAAACTGTTGACTCAGATCAAAATCGAGATCCGAGCCGAGGAAGAAACATAATTCGAAATGTGTCCACTCTCGAGACCCAAGCCGATAATCAAAATCACTTCAAGGGAAAGAACTTGAAGTAGTACCGTCTGATGAGGAACCAAAGCTCTGGACCAAAACTACCCAACTCATGCGAGGGGTGGCAGCTAAAGAAATTGCTACTGTAAGGTTCGCAATCACTACTGCCCGAGACACCGCCGCTGGTAAGAAAAAATCTGAGCGACTAAGGAATAGAGAGCCTTAGCTGCCTGCTCATAAATGCAACTAAGGAGGAGTTGCGAGGGCTATCCCCTTGACACGCTACCGGCCAAAACACCGGTGAAAGCATGCATATAGATGAGGGGCGCTTATCCCCTTGAAAGACTGCCGGAAACAATGCTGGTAAAAAGAGAAAAACCTGAGCGGCTTAACTGTCTGCTCCTTAACGATCCAAAGGAGGAGATGCGAAACAAGTCATCCATTATGTTGAAAACGAATCGCAGATGAAGGAGCATCAATCCCCATGTCGAACTGCCAGTCAAATCAACGGTGAGAGAAGGCATATGGACGGCTAGGGTTTAGGAGAAAAGCCACCCACTTTTCAGCTCAAGTTTAAAATATTTAGTTATTGTCGAATCTCCCATGTTTCCTTCCATTGCTACAAAAGTTGGATTAAACATAGGTTTGAATTTGAGAAAACACGAATAAAGTAAGAAAATGAGATTGTTTTTTTTTCAAGTATGAAAGGGAAAAATATAGCTTTTCCATGAGTGGTGTTAAGTTATAAGTAGAGTTGAAAGTGCAGATGAGATTCATCCACTCCGATAGGGACGAAGAATTGATGGGGACGAGGATGATGATAGTATTTTTTAATCCGAAAATTCTCCAAACCTGATAAAAATATATATATTTTTTTGAATTACAACAAGTACAAACATCAAATATTTTAAAAAAATCATTAATAAGTAAAAATAGTTTACAATAAAATATAAAAACTCATCATTTTAGTTTTCCTTCAACACCATTAATTATTATCAATAAGTATTTCATATTAAATTTTTGATAACTACCAAGTGTTATTTTTAATTTATTTTGTTATTTTCACTAAATATATGTTAAACTATTTTTTTAAAGTATATATATAAAATTCCTTTTGTTCTAAGTTGCTTTAATTTAGCTAAAATTATGGATTTTAAGTTATTTTAAATAGGATATTTTTAATTATATAGGTGACGGAGAATTTTTAATCTTCGAATCGTTGATGGGGATGGGGATGAGGATAGCATTTTTTAATCCGAAAAATCTCCGAAGCCGATAAGAATATATATATTTTTTGAATTACAGTAAGTACAAACATCAAATATTTATATATTTTTTGAATTACAGTAAGTACAAACATCAAATATTTTAAAAAAATCATTAATAAGTAAAAATATTTTACAATAAAATGTAAAAACTTATCATTTTAGTTTTCCTTCAACACCATTAATTATTATCAATAAGTATTGTTGAACCCAATATAAGTTGGACTGACTCAGTAGTTGACTCAGTTGTACTTGAAGTTTTGATCATGCCATATTAGCTCAGTAGATTAAATCAATAATGATGTTAGGTCAGTTAGAATAAGGTTCTTAACTGAGTATTTTAACTCAAGGGTAGGGTTAAATATTTTGTTGACTTAGTTATATGATTTAACTAAGTGGTTCTTGAGATGACTGGTTACTCATATCTGCTGACTGAGTACTGTTCACTCAGCCCACGTTATTTAGATTGTTTATCGGTTGTGCTTATTTTTATATGTCTTTGGCTGAGTTAACTAGATTATATAATTGCGCTGACCTTTCCATTTAAGGAAAAATGGAATATTCTTATTTGTCTCATCCTTTACAGAAATTAAAGTTACACATCATACAAAAGACAAAAGGAATTAAATGGCGACAACAAGCAGCGCTACACAACAAAACTTGTCCGGAGAAAAGTTGTAAGAAGACAAAGTCAAAACGGATCTTTTACAACGCACTTCTCTTGCCATCGCGCGACCCTGCAAATGCGTCAAAGTACTAGAGTGAATGGAAAGATGACATGTAGCAAGGCAACACCAATTTCTCTCACAACGGATTTCCGACATCAAGAGACAAGATTTTTAAATTCGCAGCATAGGATCATTCTATCTCACAACGGATTGATTTTTATCTCACAACGGTGCAATTCTATCTCCCAATGGATTGATTTGAAGAAGCAACGGGTGGATAGCTTAACTGGATTATAGAAGATGCCAAGACAAGTTCAACGACTACTTTCTAACTTTTCACTATAAAAGGAGCAAGAAGGCAAACGTTAGAACTTGGCGAATACACCTGGAATTTCTATTAAGCTGAATCTCTGTCAAAATCACAACATTAAAGAAATTCATTCTAAGAAGCTCAACTCAACCAGAATTTGCTTCATTAAAAGAGAGAATAGAATAGGTTATTTTCTTTGTAAGATACTATGTTTGTAACTGGATCAACGTTTCTATAAGTTGAATCCAGATTCTTGTTTTACTCTGTAAGTTGCTAAGTAGAAGAGGGTATTCTATTCAACGGGTGAGCGATTACAGTTTGAAGGGTACTTTCTGCAATTAGGAAATTTTTGAAAGGCTTCTCCTCATAGGGTAAAGGAGTTGAGATTAGTGAATTAAAGCCAAGACACTCTCTTGGGATTGGATGTAAGCACATGTTGCCGAACCAGTATAAAATCGTTGTCTTCTTTGCTTTAACTATCGAAGCTTATACTGTTTCTAGTCAGCCAGCTGACCTACTCAGCAGAGTCTGCTTTTATCGCGAAAAAAGTTTCTGTTTTAATCAAGCGAGTCATTCACCCCCTCTGACTCATTGAGTTATACGCATAGGGGCGAACAAATATTTATATTGGATTTTTGATAACTATTGTTTTTAATTAATTTTGTTATTTTTCACTATGTTAAGCTATTTTTTTTCAAGTATACATATAAAATTACTTTAGTTCTAAGTTGCTTTAACTAAAAGTTTGAATTTAAGTTATTTTAAATAGGGAATTGAAGAATCTCAATTGGGGACAACGAAAAAAGTTTCCCTGATTCTCTAATGGGGTTGGAGACAATTTTCCCCCAAATTTTTAACCCAAATAAGAAATGCATTTCTATCCCGTCATTTTCAATCTTAATTATGATCGAATATCAATTCAATTTATATTTTATATTTAATCTCCTTTTTCTGTTTTTGTGGGTTTGTTTTGACTTTTCTCTTTTGAGTTTGCCCCAGCCTTCTACACTATTGGTGCCTACCTCTTTATGTTATAATTGTTATTTTTTATATGATATTTCATTGGTTTACATATATTGTATATTGGGGAAGGAATGTCAAGTTCAAGAAGAAAGAAGAGAATATGCAACATTCACAAAATAATGGCTATTTTGTTGATGCAAAGGATGATGATTCTCTAGTATTATTGACATCCTTTTGAATGCACTACAAAAAGTGAATAAGAGTGTGAGTGAGGAAGAGATTAAATTCGTTGGGGGTTGAGATTATTTATTATATATATATATATATATATATATATATATATACAAATAAATGATGAAAATGACAATACATGATTTTGTTAAACTAAGAAACTCATTTATATGAATCTCCAAACATTAAATCAACAAAAAAAGGGAGAAAAATGTCTAATACAACACATTAATGAGAAGAAACACCAAATGAACTGCGAGCTTTTTATAAGGTGTTTGGAAATAATCTTTTCAAAATAAATTCAATTCATTTCAATTATATTTTTATATGAAATTTTGAACATGATATATAATATAATTTCAAATGAATTGAATTCATTGAAAAAATGTTATCAAACACAGGATTAATGAAGTTTAATGAACAATTTACGACAATTGATGATATAACGAATCAGAAAATAAAGAGTATATAAACTTAAAGTAATGTTAGAATGAGAATAATGTCCCACATTAATTAACATGAAGTAGATTAATAAATGATTTATATAAATAAACAATTAATTATATGAGGACTTTAAGGATTGAAGTCCAAATATAAAATTATAAGGGTTTAAAATTAAAATGAATAATATTATATTATAGGGGGGATATGTGATCTATAAGTGCTTCGTAAATGCGCGTAATAGACAGAGTTCCAACAGGTAGTTGGGTAATTTTTTTTAAAAAAACTTTAATATTACTTAAAAGGATAATGATTGTTTGTAGTTTAAAAATTTCCAAGAAAAGTCGAGGGTATCTGTCGATAAAACATTTAACAACTGCTTTTTTAAACAATTAATTTGTCTGAATCTATCTTCCACTTTTTTATACATTAACCCTTTAACTTATTTTTATTGTCTTTTATCAGTTTGAACTTTTAAGTGTGATATTGTATTCTTTAAAATTGGTAAAATTGATATATTTTGCTCCCCTCCTTAATACCATGTGCCATGCTAGTTTTTGGTTTGCTTGATTTTTAAAGATATCATTTTTCTGATTTTTTTCTCCAACCATAACTTGATGTATGACATTATGGGGGTAAACTGTATCAGTTAATTTGCTAACTTTAGGGGATACAGTGTCACACTTAAAAGTTTGTGATAACTAAAGACGATTAGAGTCAAGTTTAAGGGACAATGTATATATTTGGCCTATATTAATTGTAGATGATCATTATAATTTAAAAAAAATGACAATACCAAATGTAATCCCAAAAATTACCCTTTGTGGTTAATATTGATGTATCAAGAGCATTTCTTAGTCAATATGGGATTCAAACATATCCCACGCATGCCCTAATCTCATGGAGTGTGAATTATTATCGGATCTCCCTATTATTAGATTGACCCAACAATATTTTCCATAATTCTATACCATGTAAGCATCCATATCTAACCCCTAAAGAAACTATTTGAGGTTAAAATTGCTTTATCAATAAAAGAAACACTTATTACTCGCCAAGTTATGAGATTCCAACACCATCATGATAAAATATCGCTTTATCAATATAAGAAGCATACTGTTATAGAAAAGTAATTGGTAACTATGGAATAGTAACGCGTGGTTGATGGGAAAGAGACCGTGACTTTTGAGAGTGTCACAAGTGCATCTGCACACATATTACACATAACCAACAATTAGCTTGTATTATGTCCACTTGGTTTAAATGCTACACTTTCATCACATATATTTCCAATATAAAAACACAGAAAGAAAATTCTCATTTGCAATGGAATTCAAGACTTGCAACATATTTGATAGAGCTTGTTATTCATGAATTTTAATGTTTTATAATGTGCTGCTCAGCGTCAGGTCGCCACAATCTGAATTCTTTCCACCACCAAATACATATTTTTCTATATGTTAAACTAATTAAAATCATACAAAATTTTAAAATCTCCAATTAAAACACGTGCTAATACAAAGTAAAGAAGGAATGGTACCTTTTTTTTTAATAATTGTAAAAGAAGGAATAAAAACAAGGGGGATTGGATATGGATGTGCTTCCTAAGGAATTGATTCCAAAAGAGAAATCTTTTACAAAAAGTTTGTTTCAACTGCACCATTAACGCCGGCACTGTATAATACCTAGCAAGCCACTCTCATTGTAACTGGCGGTGGCAGTGTGCCAAATAAAGTGTGTCACTTTTCACCTTACTGCCTCTTTCGTTCGCTTGTGGGACTGTAGCCCTTGACAAAAAAATACACAGAAATTTTCAATTTTTGACTGCTGGGATGGAACGGTGCCAAAAACCGACATTGTAACTACCCCAAATAATGACTATTTGAATAGGATAATAATGCCTCGTATTCAAGCATATGAATACACGTCAGGATTGATGTCAGCTAAGATAATAAAAAATTAGAATATTCCGAGAATATATAGAGTTTTGAAATGAGCAAAATACTTTACTTGATGTTCAAAACTTTTTCGAGTATGATTAAAGCTTTGTTTCACTCACGCTAAGGTTTTTTTTTTATTCCTATAGTTTTCTTTGATGAGAAACTAATTAAACATAATATATATGTTTAGATCAATCATAAAGAAAATATACAAATGTTAAGTATGAATCATCTTTGGCCTAGAATAAGCGAAAAAGGCAATATGTGGGAGGAGCTTATCTATATCTCGCAGAATATGCACATGTAAAAGTGTATATATAAAGACCTGCAACCTCATTTTTAAAATTCATAACCTCAAGCTCTGCCTTACAATTTGTCAAGGGTGGTACTTCACCAAGTCAGCTTTCAATTTAGGTAAGAGGTTTGACAATATTCAACATATATGATATTAACAATATTTAATTCCCACGTATGGGCGGCTCAACAAGGGAGTAACTCTCGTGGCACTCCAAGGGCCAATATGGTATTGCATATTAAGGTGCTGTTAAAATAAGCTGTTCTCACAAAACTTTGAATAAAACTACATATTTTGGCTTTGAACAACGCATTTTGGGCATTCATACTAATTAATTAAGAACTGTCTGACTTGTCTTTTCCAAAATCAAATCTATTGCTTATAGCAAAAGCTTGAAAATGGAGCTTTCAAAATAAGCAGTTTGGGAAAACAATCCCAAACTGGTCCTAACTAAGTTCGATTTCTACTGTCTTTGGATAGAGTTCCCATAAATTAAGTAGTTTCTTTGCAAGAACTTTTATTTTTTTGTTGTAAAACAATTTGCACCAAAATAGGTTTTACTCCCAAAAATACTCATTTAGCAGCAATTAATGTTCAAAAGTCATATGAATTTAAAATGAACCCAAAATCTATCAAATTTAGCTGTGAAATACATACGATAACAATTCTACAACCTTCAACAATTTTTACGGTGACGTAGGATTTTGGCAACTTTTATATTTTTCTAGCAAAATTTTTCCTATTCATTCTAGTAAGTCCATAGGTGACTTGCCAACTTTTTCAGACTATTGCCTGGGGATTAATTTTCTGAAGTTGACATACTCTTGGTAAATTTGTAAATTTCAACCAATCTCAATCATCTATTAAATTTAAATGGTTAAGATTTAGTGTATTGTGGATCTTACAAACAACTAAATTTTAATCTCAACTGAACCAGCAATAGCTCTAGAGAACCCAAATTCGTGTGCTAGACATATCCGTCGTGTACCTCTAAACTTTTTTAATGAATAAGATAATAATTCGGTTTAATGGTGACAAGTTACTGATAATTTGTTTGTAAGGAGGAATTTAAAGGAAGAATGAGCTGGAGTGGAGGAGACTGGATGTGCAATGCATGCCAATATCAGAATTTCAAGAAAAGGGAAGCATGTGGGAGGTGTGGATACCCAAAGTATAGTGAAGGTATAGATCCAAGTGGGTGGACTAGAGTTATGCCTGGTGACTGGTTTTGCAACTGTGGGGCTCATAACTATGCAAGCAGGCCTACTTGCTTTAAATGTTCTGCCTCTAAAATCAATTTTGGTTGCCCTTCTCATCCATCTTTGCCTCCTGCTTGGAAATCTGGTGATTGGATTTGTCCTAGGTCTCTTCTTTTTTCCTACTTTTATCAATTTACTCATTTTGCATGAAACTTTTACCTATTGTTGGAAATTCCTATTAGATCATCTATATCTCCTACCAAAACGACTGCGGCAGAACTGCCAGCTTGTCGTATAAATAAGGCCAAAATGCATCATCAACTCTCTCAGTTTATCTCATTCCACCTACTGTCACCTTAAACTTTAGAAAGGTGTCCACAACCCATTAACTTTCAAAATGTGCATCATGTTGCCCTCGCCACGTGTAAGTTTTGGTTGGTTTGACTTTTCAAAGATGTTATTCACCTGATTTTTTCTTCAACCAGAAGCTGGCACATGACGTTTAAGGGCAAAATGATGCATTTTTGCCAAGTTGAGGGGGTTAGTAAAAACAAGTAAAAGTTCAGAAGGCAATAGACAAAATGGGACATTTTAAGGGAGTTGGTGATGCATTTGGCCTATAAATAATGACATAATGTATACTCCCTCCATCTATAAAATATTGTCCATTTAACCGAATCATCAAAACCAATGAAAAATTTATTACACAACCAAAATGACTAATTTATCCTTTACTAAATTCTTTTCTTCTTAATTACTCACTTATAATTTTAACAATACATAATCTCTCTCATAGTTAATACAAGGGCAAATTAGAGAAAGAATTGTACAAAATGCATTGATAATCTAAATTGACAACTAAAAAGAGAACTAATAAAATGGCGAAAGAGACAATAATTTCTAGATGGGGGGAGTATTAAGTTCATTATAATTGTTAAGTCCAAACCAATTTGGAGGCTAATTAATTCAACCAATTTGGAGGCTAATTAATTGCCAACAAATAAGGTGGGAAGATAGTAGTTAGTAATTGGCATATTAATTGCCAATTGGAAAGTTGATGTAAATTTTTTTCCCTATAAATAGGCATTTCCCATAATCCAAATTCATCAAGCAAAAATTTGAGAGTTTCCTTTTGTAGAGAGTTACATTTCCTTCAAAAGGGCTTAAGAGAAGTCAGGGGAGTAAATTGAGTACTTTGGTCAATATTACACTATTGGGTGTAAGGGTTAATTTGAGTGTTCTAATTTTTCTCCTAAAAACATTTTATACCTCAAGCTTGGGTATACTTGAGAGAGCTTATTGTATTCCCAATATTTATTAGTGGAGTTGTTTTGGTGCCCCGTGGTTCTTCCCTTTAAAGGGTTTTCCACGTAAATCTTTGTGTCTCTTTTATTGCTCCATTTATTTTTATACTTGTTGTTGCTACATCTATTTTAGTTAATACATATCACCTTGCTATCAAATTGATATACGGGACCCAACGAGTGGTATCAGAGCTGTTGGTTCCATAAAGGTGGTTCTATTAATTAAAATGGAAGGTTCTTCAACATCCATGATCAAATTGAACGGTTCAAACTGGTCAATTTGGAAGCCAATGATGGAGGATATATTGTGTTGCAAAGATATGCATGAAGCAATCGAAGGAGACACCGCAAAGCCGAAAGACATGAAAGATCAAGATTGGAGGAAGTTGAATAGAAAGGCCATCGATACCATTCACTAGTGGCTAGATTTCAACGTGTTCGGCCATGTCTCGGAGGAACGTCTGCCCATGAACTATGGAAGAAGCTGTAAGATCTTTATGATCGGAACGCTGCTGGAAACAAGTCATTCCTAATAAGGAAACTTATCAACATGAAATATGAGGGAACTCCTATTGCCAATTTTCTAAACAAATTTTGAAGTATTATTAATCAGTTATCTTCTATAAAAATCACACTTGAAGATGAGGTACAATCCATATTATTGCTCAATTCTCTACCGGAGAGTTGGGAAACCTTGGTGGTATCTGTGACCGATTCTGCTCCTAATGGAAAAGTTTCCTTGAACCACATTGTTATCACTCTGCTCAACGAGGAAACAAGGAGGAAAGCTTTAATTACTGAAAGCGGTCAAGCTCTTATCACAGAACACAGAGGCCGAAGTAAAATTAGAGGTCCCAACAATTCTGACAAATCCAAAGGAGGAGACAAGTTTAGAGGCAGATCTAAGTCCAGGTAGAGTCAAATGCTACCACTGTGGACTAGAAGGCCATCTGAAGAGGAACTGTCAAAAGTTGAAGAGAGAATAGAAAGATGCCAATAACCAGGAGGAAGACAAGAACACCACTGCAACAACTGAAGAAATTGTTATTCTTTCCTTCAGTCATGAAGAACAATGTCTGCAAGTCTTAAGTCAAGATGATACAACATGGGTGATTGACACTGCAACATCTTATCACGCCACTCCCAATAAGGAGTTCTTCATCACATACAAAGCATGAAATTTTGGTGTGGTGAAGATGCACAATAATGGCCATTCCAAAATCATTAGAATTGGTGACATTCGTATTAAGACAAACACTGGCTACACGCTCATCCTCAAAGAAGTTAGACATGTTCCTGATTTGAGGCTCAACTTAATATCTTGTGGTGTCCTAGATCGTGAAGGCTTCGAGAATTTCTTTGGGAGTAAGAAATGGAAGCTTACCAGGAATTCCTTGGTGATTGCAAAAGGTACCATGTGTTGTACACTGTACAAAATAAACGCAGTCATTTTTAAAGATGAATTGCATACTGTTGAAGAAGAGTCTTCACCAGATTTGTGGTATAGAAGATTGGCTCACATCAGTGAGAAAGGGTTACAGATTCTAGCAAAGAAGACGCTTGTACCTTCTACTAATGATACACCACTATCTTTATGTGATTACTGCTTATTTGGCAAGCAACATAGAGTGTCTTTCAACAAGTCATCAAGTAGAAAGTCAAGTGTTCTTGACTTGGTGCACTCAGATGTATGTGGCCCCTTTGAATATGAGACCTTGAAAAGTAACAAGTAGTTTCTTATTTTCATCGACGATGCATTACGGAAGTTGTGGATGTATTTCCTGAGAACAAAAGATCATGTATTCCAGTCATTCTAGAAATTTCATGTTATGGTGGAACGAGAGATAAATAAGAAATTAAAATGTCTCTGATCCGACAACGGAGGTGAATACACATCACACGAATTTGAGAGCTATTATTCTAGATATAGAATTCGACATGAAAAGACTATACCTGGAACCCCACAGCACAATGGTGTAGCAGAAAGAATGAATCGCACTATTATGGAGAAGGTCAGATGTATGCTCAAAATGGCTAACTTGCCAAAGTCGTTTTGGGGAGAAGCAACACGTACAGCTTGCTATCTCATCAATAGGTCACCATCTGCTACTCAAGATTTTGATATTCTAGAAAGAGTATGGACTGGAAAAGATGTTCAATACTCTCATCTGAAAGTGTTCCGCTGTAAGGCATTTGCACATGTGCCTAAGGAGCAACAGTCAATGCTTGATGACAAAGCTAGTCCATGTATCTTCCTTGGATATGGAGATGAAGAGTTCGGGTACAAACTATAGGACCCAGAGAAGAAGAAGACCGTTAGAAGCAGAGATGTAGTCTTTTGAGAAAATGAGACTATAGAAAGCTTTAAGAAGAATGGAAAGTCAAGACTTGTGAATGACGTCATTCCTAGCCCTGTTCCTTCATCATTAAATAGTACCATTGGTGGAGATGAGGAATAAGTTCAAAGCAACTTCCAGAGCTAATGGAAGATCACGAGCAAGAAGATGTTGATGAGCAGGGGGAGCAACCCACCCAGCAAGCTGAAGCTGAACAACAGCTTAAAAGATCTACCAGGGATTGCCAACCAACATCAAAGTATCCTAGTTCTGAGTATATTCTTCTTACTAATGAGTGGGAGCCAGAGAATTTTCAGGAAGTTCTAACTCAAGCAGATAAAGAATCTTGGCTAGAGGCAATGCAAGGTGAGATGAATTCCTTGCAGAAAAACAACATGTATGAGTTACTCGAACTTCCTACAGGAAGAAAAGCCTTGAAGAACAAATGGATTTTCAAGCTCAAAAGAGATGGCAATGAAAAGCTAGTGAAGTATAAAGCTCGTCTAGTAGTGAAAGGATTCCAATAATAGAAAGGAATTGATTTTGATGAAATCTTTTCTCCGGTGGTTAAAATGGCTTCTATTCGAGCAGTTCTAAGCTTAGTAGCAATTTTGAATCTTGAGCTTGAGCAGCTAGATGTGAAAACTGCCTTCCTTCATAGTGACCTAGATGAAGAAATCTACATGGTGCAACCAGAAGGCTTTGAAGTAAAGGGGAAAGAGCACATGGTTTGTAAGCTACAAAAGAGTCTGTATGCGTTGAAACATGCACCCAGGCAATGGTACAAGAAGTTTGACTCTTTCATGAGTAGTCATGGCTACAAGAAGACCCAGAAAGATCCATGTGTCTACTTCAAGAGATTCTCTGATAACAACTTCATCATATTTTTGTTATACGTTGATGACATGTTGATCGTAGGACAAGATGTTTCTTCAATTCGTAAATTGAAAGAGCAATTAGCAAAGTTCTTTGACATGAAGGACTTAGGTCTAGCACAACAGATTTTAGGCATGAGGATTGTTTGTGATTGAAGCAACAACAAGTTGTGGCTGTCACAAGAAAAATATGTTGAACGTGTGCTACAACATTTCAACATATTGAATGCTAAACCATTTAGCATTCCTCTTGCCGGACATTTGAAGCTGAGCAAGGAATCTTGTCCTACAACTAAAGAAGAGAAGGAAGACATGAGAAAGATTCCATATCCCTCTATAGTGGGGAGTTTGATGTATGCGGTGGTTTGCACAAGGCCAGACATTGCACATGCTGTTGGAGTTGTAAGTAGATTCTTAGACAATTCGGGAAGACCACACTAGGAAGCTGTAAAGTGGATTCTCAGATATTTGAAGGGAAGTTCAAAGAAGTGCTTATGTTATGGAGGATCTAAACCAATCCTAGAAGGCTTCGTTGATGCTGACATGGCAGGAGATCTCGATCATAGAAAGTCAACTTTGGGATACATATTTACATGTACCGGGGGAGCAATTTCTTGGCAATCTAAATTACAGAAATGTGTTGCACTTTCTATGACTGAAGCGAAGTACATTTTAGCTGCTGAAGCAGGAAAATAGATGATTTGGTTAAAGAGAGTCCTTGAAGAGTTGGGTCAAAAACAAGCTAACTGTATAGTGTATTGCGATAGTCAAAGTGCTATAGACTTAAGCAAGAATACTATACATCATTCTCGAACAAAGCACATTGATATCCACTATCACTGGATATGCGAGCAACTGGGAAAGGGGATTTTTCATCTTAAGAAAATTCCAACAAAAGAGAACCCCTCAGATATGTTGACAAAAGTTATTCCTCGGGATAAGTTTGAGTTGTGCAATGAGCTGATCGGCATGAGCTCCAAGTTAGAGCTTATTTCATACCCCATTAGTTTGGAGGGGGAGAATTGTTAAGTCCAAACCAATTTGGAGGCTAATTAATTCAACCAATTTGGAGGCTAATTAATTGCCAACAAATAAGGTTGGAACATGGTAGTTAGTAATTGGCATATTAATTGCCAATTGGAATGTTGATGCAACTTTTTTTGCCTATAAATAGGCATTTCCCATAATCCAAATTCATCAGCCAAGAATTTGAGAGTTTCCTTTTGTAGAGAGTTATATTTCCTTCAAAAGAGCTTAAGAGAAGTTAGGGGAGTAAATTGAGTACTTTGGGTGTAAGGGTTAATTTGAGTGTTCCAATTTTTCTCCTAAAATCATTTTATTCCCAAGCTTGGGTATACTTGAGAGAGCTTATTGTATTCCTATTATTTATTAGTGGAGTAGTTTTATGGTAGTTTGTGATTGATATATTAATTAGCCTCCAAATTGGTTGAATTAATTAGATCCCAAATTAGTTTGGAGTTAACAATAACCCAATTGGTTATGAAGCGTGAATTCAAGTTAATATATGTTTTTATTCATACAATTTGAGCCATATCTTTATGTCAATGAAGAGAAATCATGATTGTCATCGGTTGAAGATTCAACTGCAAAGTACAATTGTTTCTTATTTCTCGTAATTCAAGGAGATAGAAAAAAAAGAATTTCAATTTACAACTCTTCAGTTTGAATCAATGTTATCAATATCGTACCGTACCAGCCGATTTGACCGGTTTTACCGTGAACCGGTCATGGCTACGGTACGGCATACATAAAACCGGTTTTAGTAAAAAACAGGGGAAAATCGGATTGAATGGAAAAAATCGGTAAACCGACGTACCGGTTTTCTTAAAATCTTTCTGGCAACAAGTAAAAGTGTCGCTAAAGACTAAGAAAAGCGTTGCTAAAGACTCAAAATGTTGCTAAAACTTAAAAGCGTTGCTAAAGACTCAGAAATGAGTTGCAATAGCCACTAGAGCCCTAAATAATATATATTTCTTTCCAAAACCCCTCTAGTAACACATAGAAGCGTTGCAAAAGACCTAAAAAGCGTTGCAATTTTAAAAAATAAAAGAGGTCAAACCACCAATAATACCGGTTATACCGCGTACCATTGGCCTCGCTGGTATGAGGCCCGGTACGGTATTGATAACATTGGTTTGAATCAAGGGATTCGATTGGATGAATGATTCTCTACATTTGTAAAAGTGTTTAAACACTCCCTCATTTTACATTATGTTAGAATGTTCCACAAATTGAAGTTGGAATGCCGTTGGTTCTATATATACAGCCTCTTATAAGAAAAAAACTCGTATATACACACATAGATTGTCAAAAACATTTAGATCCTCTTTTAGAATATAGTAAAACTTATGCTTATTGTTAACATTACAAGTACTGTTTATTTATTTTTTTAATATTAAAACTCCATTGATAATTCGTTGTAGAAAGAAAAAAAATGCACATATGATGCAGAGGGAACTAATGGATTCTTTTTCTTAATATGAACAGTGTGGGATGTGGAGAACATAATTATGCAAGCAGGGCTGAATGTTTCACATGCAAAACACCAAGGATTTGATTTTGGTAATATATCTGCAATTTGATTACTTCTATATTGATGTTCAATTTTATATCCTATCATTTCAGTATGAAATTTCTTCACATCTCAGATATTTTATTGATTATTTTGATTAATGATTTTAGGGATGATTTTCCGTAGAATTGCAGAATAAGAGAGGCAAAATGTCATCATGTATACGATGATTATTATTATTATTATTATTATTATTATTATTATTATTATTATTATTATTATTATTATTGTTGTTGTTGTTTTTGTTTATACAAAATCATTTTCGTTGCCTTAAAACAATATGTTGATTTTGACTTTTAATATGAAGATTATAAATTTTGAAGTCTTAAAATCCGAGATAGAGCTCCGAATATATGTTTTAAAGTAGTGAAAACAAGTTGTATAAATACCTTCATTTCCCCCCAAAAAAAGTATCCCTTTTCAAGTGATTATTGATGTAAATAATATAAAAATATATAGAATATCAATATAAGAGCCACTACAATATAGAAAGATGGAGATAAATTATATAATATGTATTCTCATCTTATTATGTATAACATACAACAAGCCTAGCCTACATTTATAGGTAAAGACTAAAAACATGTAAAGGCATAGGTTACATGATTGAGGGTGGAAAGTTATTAGTCATAATAGTCATCCGACTAAATATATTAAATAATATCACTATGCCATAGATGGCTTACAGCAACTCCATTAAAGTATTGCTGAAAGTGCTAATAAAGTTGCCATATATAAATTTGCAACTCTTTTGCCAAAAAAAGGGTGCTCATTTTGGCCGTGGCCATACGTCGTTTCGGCAGCGCTTTACCCCATTGACCGCAACACAGAAATTATGTTGCATTATATGCCTTCAGCAATGCTTTTTCACTCAAATGCAACACATTTTGGTAGTTGCAATAAAAAGCTAGTTGTTACGGTTAACATCAGTTTGGTTCACATTAGCAACACTTTTTTATGCAAATGGCAACTCTCTTTATAAACGCTTTGCTTAGTGATTGCAACACATTTGAATACATTTGCAACTCTTAGATATCATTTTTGGTTTATAATTCAACTCATTTAATCACATTTGCAACTTTCTTTTAATAAATGCAACATTATTTACTCATCCATTAGCAACATAGTTAGAATGTATTTGCAACCATTTTTTTAATATTTGAATATATATAATTAAAATATTTACAAAATTAATATTTTATTATAATAATCTAAATTACAATATCTAATTCAAAATCATTCACATTTAAACTAATTTATATAATCTCTAATACAAAAGAATACAATGCAAACCATTAGGCCCTACTTAAAGTACATAAGCATCTAATTAAGTGTTCCACATCTACACTTTCCACCCGCCATTCTTTCTTCAAAATTCTTAACTTCAAGCTAAGAGTGTAGATTCTTCTATATATCACCTTCCGATCAACCTTTCAATACTTGTATGTAAATATTACTGTGATACAAAAATATTGCATCAGATTTAAAAGGTTAAATATATATCAGAAATGAATCTTAGAAAGATCTAGACAAATATGACAATAAGGAGTTTGAAATGTAAGTAAAGTTATACTAGTGCAGAGATTGTATAAAAAAATGTTTAACTTCATTTCTAATGTCAAACAAATATCAAATTCTAATGTAATATACTAGAATGAACTTTCAATATAAATAAAATCAGACGTGATTAATAAGTCAGTAGTTGTATGCATTGACAATATCATCAAATAATAGAAAAAGAAGGAAACAATAATCATGATTAAAAAAAGCACCAATAAATGGAGAAGAAGTATGATTCATTATAATTGAATAACAAATAAAACATAATGTATGCCTAATATAGTAAGCTAGTCCAATTGAGTCCTAGTTGTTCCAGCTAAAAGTTACAGGTAATAAATCTAATCTACGAGAACAAGCACCAAATTACTACTCCTCTTGACTTACTCCCCAATATTTTTTAAAAATTTATTTTATTCTTATCGACAAATTCCATTTCGATAAATCATAGAGTTAGGCACAGGAATGCACCTGAAATTTGGCTTTTCTAATGGCAAATAGGCCTTCATAAAAAAACTGAACCCTATTATGGAACTCCTGCAGAATACAAAGACCAAGAAAGTAAAGAGCCCAATCAAACTGCATTTTGTAATACAAGGAGTCAAAACTGCATCGAGAAAAACAGTTGAACAAAATTATGTCATGAAACCATTTCTAGATTGATAAACTTGAACTGAACGTGTATGCATTCAAGTTCTTTTTTATTCCACATGAGACAAGTTGTCCTATAGTTCTTCTATAAGGTCTAAAAGTAACTAGATGAGGCAAGTAACCTATTCAATTCGACTTTACAGTTTTGTTCATTAACAAACTATGGCATCAATTGGTCTGTCTATTTGTTCTACTTCCAAGCCCTTACTGATACATACACTAGTTTTTTCCTACTGAAAGTATTTCTAACAAAGAATTCGAAATTATAAAATGCTTGAATTGTAAGGTATCAAACTTGATTAGATAAGTGACTTACATTATATTCAATCTATGCTAAAACAATCGATATCACAAGTCACAATGAAGAGTGCATAAATATGTCAAAAACAGTGCTGTTAAAAGTGCTAGGCGCTCTTGAGGCGCTAGGCGCCAACTTAGGTGCTTGCCTTAGCAAAATGAGGCACCACATAGAAATATTCTAAACTCTCAAACCATAATAGTGCAAAAAATCTCAAAACCCAAACATAAACATAAAAAATATTCTTAATTTCTGATCTTAATCTTGTTTCCTTTTCTCTTTGTATTATAACTATTACCTATAGTCCACATGACAGGGAGAGCTAGTGCCTAGATAGAAATCTAAAAGATGAATGTTGCTGGCAGATGTTGATCCAAGTGCGCACACCTGCATTAAGTCATATTATTTCAACTTGATTTCCACAATACACAGCCAAATGACAAATAGAAGCCTTATCAGGCGTAAAGATGATTTCAGGGGGAAAACTAGCACAATAGGGAATCTGATATATAATTCACGAGATGCAAAACGCAAACCAAGCTTGAGACAAGTTCCATGGTCCAAATTTAACATTAGCGATAGTAACCTAAAGAGATTTCAAACTAATATAAAAGGTTTAAAAGATTTAACATGCAGTAAAAGAAAAGAGCAGTCAAGTTGAATTTGTTCAATATAGGCACATGATTAAACATACCATAATCAAAACATAAAATTCTAGATTCTAACATTTATTTATACTTTATTCTGCTCAGGAATGCTACTACAGAAAGGACAACCAAACAATGATAATTACAAAACAAGATCAGATAAAATTTAGAATCAATGATGAACAAAATTCTCTACTAACATTCAAAGCCCACTACCCATCAATAAACTGCATTTTAATAAACCAGCTACAAATATCAGATAAGATGCACAACATACAAAGAACTACCTGGCTTTTACAGAGCTTTCATGCAGATAAGCCCTAGCCTGCTTGATTTCCTCAGGTGAAAGCAACTTGACTTTTGAAGGATCAAAAGAATCATCCATTGAAATACCAAGAGCAATATTCAAGTGTCGTTTAAAATCTCCTTGGCGATTAGACTTCTGTCCGGCAGCCACCACTTTTGGATCAAAGCGCATACATTGGAAAAAATCCACAAAATCTTCCTGTGCTAAAATAGAACTGCTTCTAGCCATGTTTGGGAGAGAAGACAGGATTGGATTCTTGATACTCTTGAGGAAACTACCAGATTTTTCCAGCTGAGCAGTTAAGTAGGATCCATACTGCCCACTAGCATATAATGGCCTATCTGGGCTCTCATAGGATAGATAAAACTTACTAGATGTTGCCATTGCATGGGCTTCCTTACATCCTCTTTATTGCAAACCCAATAGATACAATAACGCATGACTAAGATATAGAGCTACCACACATAAAGCTCAATTTGATCCTCAGGATTTTAAATCGAAATGAACTTGAAAATGAAAAATCTCGAGATGAGAACTCAAAGCATATATTTTCCACCATGAAAACATAGAGATCATGTGATACCACAAAATTACCAGTTTTGTCAATGCTCAATGATCATCATTGAAGCAAAAACAATCAGTAATGACAAGTTGATCTTAGAGAGAAAGTCAAGAATACTAAACCATGCTAAGATTCAAGTGGACCCAACATCTAACTTATTGTAATTATGCCAAAACCAATTTGCCCAAGGATTCATAGACATCATGATTCTAGAAAGATGAACTCTTCTTTATTTATGACAAGACTAAGAAATTGCAAACTGAATGCCTGAATCTCAAAAAATAGCAATTAAAACCAAAATCTCTCTGCCACTTGCATAAAACAATATAAGGATAGAAGTTAAGTACAAATTTTCTCCCTTAATAGCCAAAATAAATCTCAAATCATAAAAAGAGTTGCCTCCGAATAACCAACTTATATTATTTATATTCATGATTTGATAAGTTGATTTTTTAAGTTAAAGCCATTATTTCTTGATCATTAGTCACTAATCCTTAGGCCCAAATTTTGACTGAATGTTCTTCTTTTCTCTATAAAAAAAAGTGAACCAGTCCAAACATGCAGCGCCGGATAAGCCAATGAGGAAATTAATACACAATTCACCCGCGATATAACATCTAACACTACAACAACAACATTACTCCCAATGCCTAACAAGGCTCCCGCACAAGTGGGGTAAAGGGGGTCAAGTGTATGCAACCTTACCTCTGTAATTACAGAGAGGTCGTTTCCAAGTAGATTAACATCTAACACTGATTTACAAAAATAGGAAAATCAGATAATTAATTACGCGGAAAATTAGCCGATACGAAAAATACTAAATAGGAAATTGGATATAAAGCGCAAATCCAACCAGTTACTAAAACTATCTATGTAATAAAAAAATAAGCTATACAATTAAATCCCTGTTAATATATGCAAAATGATGATCATTGCACCCAGTAGTTTCAACCTGAATATATTACTCAGTAAGAGCAACAACCAACTTCTATAGCTCTTGGACAATAAAATTTCCTAGTTGAGCTGTATAATTTCCATTTAACTTCACTTCATCACTTCAACTTATTTCACACTAAAACTTCATCAATAAAGAATTTAACATTCCGATCCCTATCTAATTCCTCTTCCTCAATTCATCCTAGCCAAAATATTTCGTTATATCTCTCTATATCCTAACAGAAACAATCTCTAAAATCGCATTAGCTGCTTCATTGCAAAAACTCAATCCAACACATAAGTAAACAGACAAAGTTCAATACATGCTGCTTCTATACATCATTCCTATTCAGTTGGTTGAATAAAACCATTAGAAACACAAGCAAGCAAGATAAATCAATAATTACAAATAATAAGCACCGGCAGAACAAAATCAAAACAAAAGCCCAGAATATGCTAATCTCAGACAATTATGGATAGACATTGATTTACTCTTCAAATTGAAATGATGACTTTTTATCATCATACTGGAAATGAATTTCTATCAAATTACATTGGCAGCCAATCATAATGTGTCATTTAATATCTAATTTCTTGTTTATCTTGTTGAATTATACACCTTATCTCTCTCTGTCACACACATAATACATCAACCCCAAAGTTACTAAAAACGTTTAACTTATTAACTTTGGCTTGCAAGTGCTCTCCATTTCTTCATATCTTTCACAAATTGAGTAACTAGTATTGAAGTACATGGAAAATCATGTTTCTCCTATAGCTAACCACAATTTCAAACAAGAGGAAAACATCTAACAGAATGGAAGTCCTATAACTAACCAAAGTTTCAAACAAGAGGAAAGCAAAGAAATTTTAAGTTAAATTACAAAAAATATAAGACAATCCCAATTATACGCCTGAGCAATAGTGACCTGAAGATTTGGAGGAAAAATAAATATGCAAACTGTAAGAACTTGAGGTTTTGGAGGACAAGGAAGAAATACTATAAAAATTAGTGAGTAAAGTGTTACACCAATAAAGATAAACATGGGACCTAAGCTCATATATACCACTGCACGAATCGTAGGGATTTCTATACTCACCTCCATAAATTGTCAGTGATTTTGCAAGGTGAACATGATAGTGCTCGTATCAACATTTGTGAACCTTATACCAACTACACTAGTTCTGAGAACGTTTGTCAATTTCATAGCAATCTCAGCTACCATATCCTGAAAATGAGACCATACATATATCTCTTTCAAAATTGAATGCTCGATGTTTTTGTAATATTTTAGAGCTAGATCCTTTGAAGGGCTAGAGCCAAGTAACTCTAAAATTAACACATTCATTGTCCTTGTAGTAAATATGGCGAAATTTCATCTCTCACCTCATTACCATTAGCTCTCTAATGAAATTATTATACTCTTATATCGTTATTAGTCGTTTCCATCTTCAAAATTGCTTCCATTTCAAATTTATTATCAAGTATATTTGGTAAAGATCAGAAGAGACATGCCAAATATATTTTTTTTTCAACTAAGAAATTATACCACCCAATAACTATAGCCATGACCCAGAATGGACAAACCAAAAACCTAACACCAAATTGCTCCCGACAAAATAAGTGAATGAGAATTCCGTGAATTACGTAACTCATACAACAAATTAAACAAATTCAGCTGGAGTTAAAATCTTATCATGCATGTACACCCAGGAACAATTATATGTGAAATCAAAAAAACCAACCCACAAGCAAATGCCAACATCAGTTGTATCTACACCCAAATAGATCATAGAACTCAATTACATCTTCTTCATGTTTAATTTCACCCCCAAAATAGGGAACCCTAAGTTTTTTAGCAAAAACCTTACTTATCAACCTATTAGCATGCAATGTCCTAGAATGAAATTAAATGAACAAGAAACATGAGAAACAAACGGGAATTAAAACAAACCTTAGAATCGACACATCAGAAGCATGGACTTGGAGAAGAAAAAAGTAGCGGAGATAAATGGAGGCACTATAGTGATGGGTTTTTGAGAAATGATGAGAGTGGTAATGTTTTGAGAAATGGTGAGAGGGTGATGGGTTTTTCAGAAACAATGAGAGAGATGGCCTGGGATTTGGTCGAGATAGAGATGGGTTACGGCGGTGAGGGATTTGGGCGAGAGAGAAATCACTGAGATTATTTTTGTGGTCGCAAGAGAGAGAAATACGTGAGAGGAGTGATTTATATACTGGGCCCAATTTTATTTTGTTTTCTTTTTTTATTTGTTTAATTGTTGAAGCAAAAGAAAGGGACCAACTCCCGCCACAGTTTTTTTCACTATTTATGGCCATTTAAGGCAACTCTACTCTTGTAGATAATAGAGTTTGTCTTTAACTTTTTATGTACGGCAACTTATTTTGAACAATATTATAAAAAGGCAACTTATTTTGAACAATATTATAAAAAGTTGCTGAAAATTGATTTTTTCATCACAACTGCAATCAGTTTGGGCGTTGCCTTTCTGTTTTGGTTGTGGTATGCCATTTATGGCGTAGTGTATATTTATAACACTTCCCCTTTGGATGACTATGCAATACGAATATGCCTCGTTAAAACCTTGCTAAGAAAAACCCAATGGGATAAAAACTTAGCGAATGAAAAAGAGTACAATATTCATAAGTAATTAAACTTCCCCTAAAAAATAAAATCTTCAAGACATATCTTTGAACTGATGTGTTCCAATATTATGCACATGTCTTGAAAATAGAAGCATGTAGTGACACTGTGAAAAGATATGTTGAATTGTCACTTGATTTGACTTCTCATATGTCACTTGACCAGTCTTCATAAGATCACGAGCATAAAATAATTTCGCTGAAATATATTTGGTTGTGTCTCCTTTAATATAGCATTCATTCGATCGAGAAATACAAGCAACATAGTTTTCATAAGTTGTTGTCAGACCTTCTTTGGCTATTGATTTACAATATGCATCCAAATTATCTTCGTCCATGCATAGACATTGTCAACTGTATTTAATAAAGTTCTATTTTGCCATTTTTTCTACAATTTTAAACTTTCAAAGATTTCATGTAAATATCATATTTGTTACCTGTAACAATATCAATCAAATGTATGTTAAATTTTTCCTTACACTAAAAAAATTATTAAGATATAGAAAAGTTATATCTCTACCACAGAAGAATGTCTCAACATAAATATAAAATAAACAAATGTAAGTTTAGGAAAAAAATATTTGTCGGAGAACAATAATCCGGAAGAAAACTCCTAAGTCTAAGAAGAGAGCATCCGTATAAGGTTTTGAAGAAAACGAACTCATAAGTCCAAGAAGAATGCATCCGGATAAGGTATTTGTTGGGGAAATTCTTGAAAATAACTTGGATAATCTCTGAAGTCGTGATAACACTTTCAGATTGAAACTAATTTGGTGGTTCTTCCAAATGTTTCATTACGATAAAATCAGAGTAAAATCAAGAACTTAGAATGAATTATCATTGTGAAGAAAAAATGAACCAGCCCGTGAGCGTTGCAATAACCGCCTGTAAGCATTGCCAATGCTAGGTTTTTATAAACCTGAAACGAGCAGTTGCAAAGATTCAAAGATGAAGTGTTGCTAAAAGTCATGTCCATTTGAGCAGTTGCATCTATTCACAATAGAAACGTTGCAAAAAGATGTGTCCATTCGAGCAGCTGCAACAGTTCATAACAAAAGTGTTGCGAAATGTAGCTCCTAGACCCTTGTAAGCTGAGTATCGTAATAAAACTCGAATAAGCGTGAACTTCGAACTCTCCTGACTTGTTCGATGAAATATTACAATTGCATTGGTCAACTAGTTGATCCAATTACACTAAAATACAAACATTATTTGAAGAAAAGTAAACTCCTAAGTCCAAGAAGATAGCATTCGGAAGAGGTTACATCTGGAAGAGGGTCCTAGCTAAGATAAGAACTGAAGTCACCCGGAAGTAAAAGTGCAATTCACAAGACAGAGATAAGATAAAGAGGAATATTCAAATATTAAGTTTCCCTCCAAAGATGTCTGAAGTCAAACTTGCGTTTTTTCCTTGATTAAAGTAAAAAGATACAGCTTGCATGATTTCAGCAAAGGACAAAAAGGGACTGACATAGAGAGAGAAAAACGCAACAACCTTTTTAACCTAGACCAATAGCAAGCGTTTGGATCTCAAATAGAGACACACTTTGCATAGAAGTTTGCAGAGCACAAAAAGCTAAAGAAACGACGTTTGACATCTTAGGTGCACCAATCCCAACAATTACCAATAAGACATCTATTGAGATTAAGGGAAAAATTGAAGGCTCCGGTTGCACCAACACATATCTGATCAATGGTAGAGATTCAAATTCACTCAATGACTACATTTATGATCCAAGCCTATAAAAGGGAAGCTTCACCACTTGAGAAGATGCTGGTTGATTTGATAATGCTATTACCTTTTGAAATCTGCTCTTCGATCAATAATAAAAATCCCTCCAAGAACTAAACCCTTAAAATCTGTTTTGTAAGAATTCTCAAGCCAAGCTGATAACTTGAAGAATTCAAAAACCAACCTTTGTAAAGACAAATGTTGTAAAATATCTCATACTTGGGTGAGTATTGAGATTGGGGACTTAGCTTGAACTAGGTAGAGTTTGAGTGGTATATCCCTGAGTGTAAAGGACTTAGCCAAGCTAGGGGTTAGCTGTGGTGATATATCCTACATCCGGAAGAGAAAGAATTTTCGGAGACAATTTGTAAAGGCTTGATTTCTACCCGTGAAAGAAATCACCCTCACTAGTGGATTTAAGCTTAGAGGAGGAAACTCCAGGGACTGGACATAGGCAGGGCCGAACCAACGATTGTGTTCGATTTTCTCTACTTTAAATCTATCATTTCAAGCATTTTAATTGAACATTTGCATTTTCTGGATCTTACCTCAGTAAGCTTTCGGATCATCTCTTGCACGCTACACAAAGACTTTTTAAAGCTGAAAATTCTGCAAAAATATTCACCCCCTCTAACCCTAGTTAACAGTTATAAAGGGACCAACAATATTGATAAAATAAGTAGTGTGAAATTTTATTCTACTCGAATTGCATCTTAATTTCCAATTTGTCAATTACTTTTGACATTTCTCAAACATTTTATAGTTCATGATCCATCAATATTTGTTGCTACGTATATAGGCAAAATATGGCATCGTTATTTCATCTTTTACTTGTACTAATACAATTTATTTCAATTTCCTAATTTTTAACAACTTTGGGTGTTTGCACTTCGGGTTCTGCAAGAAGTGTGTTTTTATTAATACATTTATCCTCAATGAGCTTTTTATTATTGTCGACAATATTGTCATCATTTGTACCAATTAGTTATCCACACTTCAGGCATGTTATAGCACTATTTTTTATATTTATTCTTCAAGATTTTCTACACAAAATTGACTTAGGATCCATAAAAGTTGATGTTGGTCCCTATGCATATAACTTAGAGAGTCAGGGGGGAATGACTCGCTAGATAGAAACATGGAACTTTTTCGTGATTAATAAACTCCTGGCTGAGTAGGTCACCTAGCTAAGTAGAAACTAAGAAAAAATATAACTGAAAAATAAAGAACACAAAGATTTTATACTGGTTCGGCAACATGTGCTTGCATCCAGTCCCAAGAGAGTGTCTTGGCTTTAACCCACTAATCTCAACTCCTTTACCCTATGCAGAGGAGCCTTTGATAGAGTTTCCCAATTACAACTGAGTACCCTCCTTACTGTAATCACTCAATTGCTGAGTAGAATACCCTCTTCTACCAGCAACTCAATAGAGTCTAAATAAGAGTGGGATTTAACTTATAGATAAATTGATCCAGTTACAATAATCAGATAATATAGATTGAATGATCTATTCTATTCTCTCTTGTTATAAAGCAGATTCTCGCTGAGTAGTTGCTTTCTTGATGCTTTTCTTTTTAAGCTGAGAAAATGACATGGTTTTAGCTTCTTAGAAAATCAGGTGTATTCACCAAGTTCTACCGCTTGCCTTCTTGATCCTTTTATAGTTGAAATCAAGAATATAGCCGTTGAACTTGCTTTAGCATCTTCTGTAAATTGACAGCTCAGCTATCCATCCATTGCTTCTTCAAATCAATCCTTTGGGAGATGGAATCACACCGTTGTAAGATAGAAATAAATTTGTTAAGAAATAGATTGAATCAAAGCTTCAAATTCAAATCCTTTGTCGTATGATGCCAAAAATTTGTAAGAGAGATTCTGTGCTGACTTACTACGTGTCATCTTCCCATTCCTTCTGGAAATCTAACAAACTTGCAGAGTCGGACTACTTCAATCCAATTTGACTTTGTCTTCTTGCAGCTTTTCTTCGGACAAACTTTATTTTTATCAGCATTGGGCTTTTTGTCTTTGTCGCATCATTAATACCTTTTGTCTTTTGTATGACGTCTTTCATTGATGTCTGTAAAAGTGTAATACCAAAAAGCAAGATTCCATCTTTCCTTAAATGGAAAGGTCATAGCAATTGAATAATCAATGTAACTCAGCAAAAGGTATAAACTAATAAGCACAGCTGAAATGCAATCTAAATATTGAGCGCTAAGTGAATAATGCTTAGGCAGCGGACTAAGAACACAACTCAGCTCAAAACAACTTAGAGTTAAATCATAGAACTAGATCAGCAGAGACATCTAATTCTACCCATAAATTAAAATACTCACCCAGAACCATAATCTAACCGATTTAACATCATTATTGATTTAATTAACTCAAAGTAAACTTAATTGTTACGATCAAAACCTTGAGCACTACTGAGTCATCCACTAAGCCAGTCCAACTTGTGCTGGGTTCAACAGTTGAAGATGAAGCATTTCATAAATTTTTCTTTTCCAAAATTGTCTTTCTACTTTCTTCCCCTAATTTTGGAATAATATTTTCAACAAATTTACAATACGCAAATATTGCAGTAAACATATTCGTTTTTTAAAGTCTCAAGATACTTATTATTGATGGAGATTCACATCCAATATAAATTTGTAATCTCCTTGAAGGACCTATTTTGGCCCGTTGTGATAAATTTATAGGCACATAAATTACATACCAAAAAATTTTTAGATGAGAAATATTGGGCTCATGACCAAAACTAATTGTAGGGGAAATTAAATAATCAAGATACCTAATTGGTCTTAAAATTGTACAAGTTGCTACATGCACTATTACATACCCTTATACAAATGCACAAGATTTGTTCACATAATCAATGGCCATACAATTAATTGCAGATATTTAACAAATGATTATGCCGGATCATTTTGAGTATGAATATATATGTAATGGGATTATCAAATTTTAATCTCAATTGACATGCAAAAACATACATGTGCCATCTAGTTAAAAAATCAACTTCAGGTGATTGCACTTCTTTAGGAAGAGTACCTATATTATTAACTAAATGGCTTATATTGGGGATGAATTAGTTCACACATATCACATAATATGTTTTTTTAAATACTAGAGATTTAATTTCGAACCTTATTCCCATAAGGTTTTATTACCAATTTTTCTTGAGAACAATCAACACAAAATAATTCGTCATTTTGAAGAAACTTCTAGTTCTTTACTTGATGCTCATGTGCATTTTCAATAATTTTTCTCATCAATATCGAACCAATATAGTCTAGTCGGTTGTGCCAACTTTTATAAGTATCTCAATTTATAAACTTGAAATTTATAATCGAATTGGCCTGTAAATATGTTTGTATCATCATGACATTCTTTAATGCTCACAACTTCAATATAATATTCATTTTTATGAATATTTTTAAATAATAATCTTATGTGAGGATTGATATAAATAATGCATTATTTATAATTATCTTTATTCCGTTTGAAATACTCATATTGACTCTTCCGGACCATTCAACATTTTCTCGTGGTATATATTAACTCTAGCTCAAATGGAGCATTCAATAGTTTTTGTCCCTCGGTACATAAACTCTGTTATAGAGCATTTAAATCATTTTCCCCTTTATTACATAAATGACGACACTTCTATAGCCTTCAATAATTTTGTTGGTAACATTTGTTTCACTCATTTTCATATATAATATTCATTTCATTATCCTTGACGTCAATCTATACCGGTAAGATTTATTTCCTTTGATTTTGCACTTCTGGTGGTTATTATGATCAAATTTATTTTTCACTTCTAGTAGTTATTGTCTACCAATTATACATTTCCACTTTGGGTGAAAATTATTTATCAATTAATTTTTTCTAGTTCAAGTGAAATTATTCATCAATTTATTATTTCCACTTCAGGTGTTATTCATTACTTTATTTTTTCACTTTGTATGGTTACTGTTCAACATTTTTATTTTTTGTTTCGAGTGAAAATTGCTAGTCTGTTCATATATATGAATGTCTTTCTTTATTTAGGCTATATTTTCCCTTTTTAAAAAATCATAATAACATATTTCACTTTAGGTGGTTATCAATTTGATTTTCCACTTGAGGTGGCATTATAATTTTTCCACTTCAGATGTAAATCAATTTACTTTCCACTTCAAAGAAGAGGCATTTAGCTATAAATGCCAAGGCCGACGCATTTCAAAGGATCATCCTTCACTCAACAGTTCTTCATCATTTTCAGTTTCTAGTTCTAGTTTCAGTTATTAGCTTTAGCCTTTATGCTCTTTTATTCTAAGTGCTTTTAGTTTACAATCTTTTGATTTTTTGTTATCGAATTCATTTAAGTTTCAATTGCAAGTTCATTTTAAGTTTAAATTGCCTTTAAATTTCATTTCAATTTCAGTATTTACATTTTGAGCATGATTTACTTTTAGTCTCTTTACATTTCTGCGCATTTAAATTCAGTCATGTCTAGCTAAATTCCTTATGACTTGACCAAGTAAGGGTCAGGGCTAAGTTTAAATAGTGTGAGGACCACAACTGAATACAACAATTTGCAAGGCGACCTATTTACCAATCTCGATACTTCAAGGGTTCTATTGTAAGAGTATCACTTAGTCTTGCTGTTTGGCCTGATCAATCAATTGGTAAGTCTTTGTGATTATTGTTACTTCTAATTCTTGCATCCATAATTGTGCCTGAAGAAAAATAAAGTGACAACAGTCTCCATCGAGACTGGAGAAAGGTAATCTTATGCCTGTGGGAGTGCTTCACCACCTATCGGTAAGGATTTATTCTTTTCTAATATTTATTATTATTCATTGGTGAGCTCTCTAGCGCGAAGTCGAGAGACACAGTGAGTAAGAGGGAGATCATGGCGCGAAGTCCGGTGTCTATACATAGTAAGAAAGAGTTGCTAGTACGGTATGGTGCACGAGTGCTAGTATAACTAAATCTACATCCTAGCGCAATTGATTCCTCATCCCGTGATCACTATAATGTTTAGTCATGCTCTGCTTTGGTCGAGTCATTGTCTTTTATCCTTTATTACTTGCTTTACTTCATTTGCACATCCCAATTCCTAAAGAGATTACTCCTAGGTCATGCTATATGTCATCTGTTGAGAATAACATCATTGAATACCGTTCCTTGTAGGATCGACCTCAGCTTGCTACTAACTACCGATTTATTTTGTGTAGAGATTTATTTTTTGTGGTCTCGACACCCATCAAATTTTTGCACCATTGTTGGGGAATAGTTCCTTTTGACTATTTATTTTTTGTGGATGACCAGAGCCACAGGTCGTGGCAATGAACTTTTCTACGATCAAGAAATTGAAAGATCTAACAGAGCTCACGGTAAGCAAGCTCGTAAGCGTAGAGAATTCAGACATCAAGCAAAAACTTCAAATGGACCCAGCGACGACATAACCAATTTATAAGAACTATTTGATGATCCAAATGACTCAGATTCAGAACCTGAAACAGCCATCATGACCATGGCTAACTAAGAGCAGTCAATCCGAGACCTTACACGGGTCCCGATGGATCAACAACCACTTTGTATCACTTATTTGGCTGAGACTGATGACAATAACTTTGAGATAAGATTTGGGTTTATCCATAGCTTACCCAAATCCGCCGGAAGGGCCATGATGACCCTTATAAACATTTGCAGAAGTTCCATTTGATGGTTGGTTACATGAAGCCACCAAAGGTTGACCTACACCTTGCGAAATTCAAGTCCTTTGCTTTTTCTCTTGAGGACTTAGCCAATGACTGGTTTTGTCATTTAAAACCAGGATCAATCACATCATGGGACCAGATGTCGAGAGTCTTTCTTGACAAGTATTTTTCAGTATCAAGAGTTACCACCTTGAAGAGGCATATCTGTTATGCCAAGATTAAAGACATTGAAAGTCTCCATGAGTATTATGAGCAATTCCAGCACCTTTTGGCAGCTTGCCCACCTCATGGATTCACTGATCAAGCCTTTATCTATACTTTCTATGAGGGGCTCCCATTCTCTCAGCGAGCTATCATGGATGCCACTAGTGGGGGTGCTCTCATCAACAAGACCCCAACTCAAGCTTGGGAACTCATCAGGACTATGGTAGAAATCGCTCAACAGTTTGGGGATCATGAAGGGAAATCTACTTTAAGAGCAGTCAATGGGATTAGTTCCTATGATCTTAATGATAAATTAGAAAGACTCGCTGAGCTAATGCACAAGATAGCTGTCTAGATCGAGGTCACAAATGAGTACAAACTTTGCAAAAAGACCACCGATGCTACCGAAGAGTGCCCCCGCATTGGAGATCCTGAATTTGAACAAGAACTATGGGAGCTATCGTAACTATAGTAATAAGGGGAATAAACAACCTTACATCCAACCACCATAGAGGAATCAAAGCAGGTGGAGAGATCAACCAGCACTTGCTCGGGGAAATAATGATAACCAATAACCTCAGGGACCATAAAATTAGCTCATTTTGAGAAATCAACAGAATGCGATCGTACTAAGATCCCCCTCAACAAGTCTAGATCCAGCCAAACCCACCTCAACAGCCACAATAGAATCCTTATGAACTTTTCACTGCTCTCACGGAAGGTTCCAATAAATGGTTTAAGCTGGTGGACGATCGGACACAAGGACTACAAGGTAACTTCTCAAACTTAGAAAAGTAGATGGCCTAGATATCTAGTAGTCTCTCTAAGATTGAGAGCATGGCAGGACTTCCATCTCAAATTGAGGACAAACCGAGGGAAAATGTCATCACGATTACGCTAAGGGATAAGAAAGAGGTCCAATCAGAGCCACCGACAGCCACCGATTATGAGGATGAACCAATAGTTTCTATCGATACTAAACCTACTTTCCTAGAGAGATTGGCTAAGTCTAAGAAGATGAAAGAGGAGAAGGAAATCTTCAACACCTTGAGGAAAGTCAAGATCAACATCCTGTTACTCGATGTAATCAGATAGATACCCAAATATGCAAAATTCCTCAAAGAACTGTGCACTAACAAGAAGAAGCAGCATGACCTGGACAAGGTCGTGATGGGGGAGAATGTATCTACCATGATCTAATGCAAGTTGTCCTATAAGCTGAAGGACCAGAGAATGTTCGCAGTCAACTACACCATTAGCCATGTTGGGATTCAAACGGCTATATGTGATCTTGGTGCATCTATAAATGTCATTCCTTCCTCTATCTACTAGCAGATATCAGCCAACCATAACATACCTCTCAAGGAGACCATGACTGTCTTGCAACTCATGGATCACTCTATCGTCTACCCGGAAGGAATTTTGGAAGATGCATTGGTCAAGGTAAATAATTTTATTTTTCCTACTGACTTTATATTCTTGATATGTGTGATGCAGATAAGTAGGGGAACTCAAATTTGCTGTTAGGGAGACCATTCTTGAGCCCTGCTAAGACCAAGATCGATGTACACAAGGGTTCTCTCACTATGGAATTTAATGGGGAAGTAGCCACTTTCAATTTTATGATGCCATGAAGATCCTAAAAGAAGATTTGAGCATATGCAGCATTGATAGTCTTGATCCTATCATTCAATAAATTTTTGAGCTCAATCTCTCAGACGAGTATTTAGTCATGCTGAACGAGGCACTTGACACCAAGAGTCTCGATGACACTGATTTTGATCAGAAGGTGAAAGAAGCTATCGACAGTCTCGAGACATCTCAACCTACAAGGACACTAGGACCAAAGCTTGCTCTACCACCTTTCCAAAAGCTCACACCTTCCATTGTCGAACAACTGGAGTTCAAACTCAAAATTTTGCCAAGTCACCTCAAGTATGCTTTCTTGGGGGATAACGATACACTCCCGGTATTCATTTCCAATAAGTTGAGTCTTGATGAAGAAACATGACTCATCTCTTTACTCCAGCAACATAAGGAGGCAATTCTAGACTATGTCGGGATAAGTTTCATAGATATCACGATATGGAAGAAATCTAATATGCGCCACTCTAGAACATAGTCAACCGATTTTGGGAACAGAGTCGACCGGTATAGACAAAAGACTATTTTGGTTTAAAACTCAAAGTGAGAATTCTATATTGATAATACTTTAATGTACATTAGTTTACCAATCAAACAACTTTTTGTGAATAAAAAAAATTAAATTGAACTAAAATGATTACAAGTATTGGTATCATTATAATTTCGTTTATGCACTGACTATGTGGAAAAAATCGAACTGGACAGTACCTACATAAAATTAACCGAATTGAACGGTACCTAGGTGATAATAACTCGGCCAAAGGCATGTTAACTCGGTGGGATGAAAATTCGGAAGACAACTAGCAAAATAGACAGTGGTAGGGCTAGGTGCATATGATTGGGGGTTGAGTTTTCAGCTTCACGGTATAAATTAAATAACATTTACTTACATTAAATAGCAAACATCTAAAGTGAATATATTACTTATTTGATAATACAGTGAAACTTCAAATAATTGAGTGAAGTACAAAAAAAACCAAAATTTGAACAAGTTGACTTATTTAAACTTAATTTAATAGGAGGTAAAAATCCTATAAGAATACACTTTATATTCATTTTTTAATTATTTATTGGTATTCTTACATTATTAAAGTTCATAAAATTAATTTCAAATTTTAAGATATAAATCCAACTTGGAAAAAACATTAAAATGATACAACATTCTACCCATATTGAAATTAAACTTAGCCAATAGTTCTTTGGAAATGAAGAATTCATTGAAATAACAACGTATAATAAATTAGAAAAAATGGAGAAACTAAATATATACTAGATTTTTTATACCAAAAAAAGTAAAAGCCCAAATCCTTCGACTTATTATGTATATATATATATATATATATATATATATATATATATATATATATATATATATATATATATATATGAAGCTCGAAGAGATTATTTTACCCTTACACATTTTAAAAGATTTTTATTCTTACACCTTTTACATATATAGATTACTAATAATTGTTACTTACCATTAATAATAATTTATAAAAAGTAAGTACAAATAGTATTAATAATAAATAAATTATTAATTATTTTTAATGAATAAAGGAAAAATAACAAATAAATATATAAAAACAATAAAAGATATATTTCAGTTATATTATTAATAATTATAACAATACCAAAATATAAAATTTAAATAAAATAAAATTAAAATAATAATAACAAGAATAATAATAAAATATTTTATAAGGAAAAAAGAGTCACATTAATTCTTAAATCGGATTATAATCCTTAAAAAAATCCGTAAAAAAAATTCACGACTAACAATTTCACCAATTATATCTATCAAAAAATTTGGTGTATTTAATTAATTCCTAATTAAATTTTAAAATATGAAATTCTTTAAATATGATTATAATCAATAAAACTAAATAAAAACAAGAACAATAAATTAAATTTTAAAAAAAGAATTGACCTCATCCTAAAATTTTTTCTATTCTTTTTTATTATAATCAACGGAATTAAATAAATCAAAAACAAGAAATTAAAATCTAAAAATTATGACTCTATTGATTATAATCTTATTTTAGAATTAATATGACTCTTTTTTCCTCATCAAATATTTGACAGAGAATCGCAAAATTACTGCAAAAAGTTATATATTATAATCCTATTTAAGAAAAAATTTGGATTTTATAATATTACTTACTCCTTCATATGGATAATAATATAATATTTATAATTATTTAATCAACTAATATATCTCCTATATCTATTTTTTGAAAATTTAATTTGTTATTCTTGATTTTATTTAATTCAATTCTTTTGATTATAATCCTATTATAGAATTAATGTGACTCTTTTTTCCTCATCAAATTTTCGAAAGGCAATCACAAGATAATTGCAGAAAAGTATAAGTTACAAACTTATTTAAGAAAAAAATTGAATTTTATAATGATAATTACTCCTTTAATGAAATATTAAATTATTTAAAATTTATTTTGCTGTTTTTGATTTTATTTGATTATAATCCTATTTAAGAAAAAATCTAAATTTCGTAATGGTACTTACTTCTTCTTATTTAATAATCAATATGACTTTTTTTTCCTCATCGAATATCTGACACGAAATCACAAGATAATTGTAGAAAATTATAGGGAAATTGTTAAAAATATACTATTTAAGTTTTATATTTACATTTTTAATTTTTTGTTTATTCTTTGCACTCTCTAACCAATTTTAAGTTTCCATTATCAGGGAGTACGTCATACCACTATTCACGGTACTGTTCACGCACTATTCATTTTTGTTTTATTTTTTCATCTTGTTTTGACATTAGCTTTCAAGCCGTTCTTTTTTTTACATATCGCTTCAAAGTTTTTTGTTCATCTCATTTTTATCTTCGAAACGCCATCCATTGTGATATACTTTTTTGAATTTTTTTGATTGTTCGATATCTGGTAAATAATTGGTACATACCTATTAAGAATCGTATTTTCATATGCTTGTATTTCTGTTTTTAATTCAACAGAGTCTGGTAAGTATTTGATAAGTATCTGGTATGTAACTGGTAAGAATCGTAATTTCATATGTTTTTAATTTCTGTTTTTAATTCAACAGAATCTGGTAGGTATCTGGTATGTAAGTGGTAAGAATCCCATTTTCATATGTTTTTAATTTCTGTTTTTAATTCAACAGAATCTAGTAGGTATCTAGTAAGAAACTGGTAGGTAACTGGTAAAAATCGTATTTTCATATGTTTTTAATTTCTGTTTTTATTTCAAAAAAATCTGGTAGGTATCTGGTAAGTATCTCTTTTTAACTCAATAGTTGAAAAAAGTTTTTGAATGTATCTGGTAGGTATCTGGTAAGTACCTTGTAAGTATCTGGTAGGATGCTAGTAAGTTTATGAAATAATGTAGAAAGTTGTTACTAACATAAACTTGGTGGATTGAACAAACTTCCAATGTAATATATGGTTCATACCAGGTTTCTACCAGACATCTACCAGTTACTCACTAGATATCGAACATTTGTAAAAAAATTTTTGAATGAATCTGTAGGTATCTGATATAATGCTAGTAAATATGGTAAAAATCTGTTACAAATATAAACTTGATGGGTTGAACAAATTTTCAATGAAATATAAGATTTTTACCAGATTCGTACCAGATATCTACAACTTACCTACTAGATATCGAACAGTTGAAAAAAAAGTTTCAAAAAAGTTTATAATAATGGATGACATTTCGAAGATTAAAATAAGACGAACAAGTAACTCTAAAGCGGCATGTCAAAAAATGAACGATTTGAGAGATAATGGGAAAATAAGATGAGAAATTTATAAAATGTGAATAGTGTACGTGAACCGTAGCATGAATAGTGAAGAGAATGGGTGGAATGTACAACTTTAATTTTGAAACTTGTTTGGTAAGGGAAAGTTATGACCCAAATGTTGGGATGAAAGGAAACTTTATTTTTGGTACATATTTATAAAAAGCCGAAATTTAAATTGTTCATTATGTTGAAGCAGAAACATAATGGGTGATGATATCACCCAATTAGGGTGCAACTAAAGAAGGATTTCATATGTTATATAAATCCAACTAAGATGCTATGAACCCTCAAAGTAGGTGTTCTCCGCCTTCATACAATTTCAGAACACAATAAACCAAAATCAATATTTACTATTGAAATGGTTTTGCAAAACGAAAATGTATGTTAATAAATTATTTGTCATTGAGTATTAAAAAAGTTATCACAATAAATTTTTAATAAAATCGCTTCACTAACAAAAAATTCTACTTTTTTGAGGTTTTGTGGCATTACAATAGTAAGATCGCATTCAAGCGACGGTAACCGAAAATAACATTTCCAAGTTTGTTGATAATCTTCAAGAACTCAAGGAGTACCATATGAGGAACTTCATTATCAATCCCCAATAATATCAAAACACCTATGCCAACAAAAAATGAATGGAGGTTAACATTTTCGTCGAGGACGATTGTTCGGGAGGTAAATGACCAAAATTTTAGTTTGAATTTATTCGGATTAGTCCCTTATACAGAATCGCTTGACCCAAGCAAAGTCAATGAAGATTTTCTATTTGGTATGAATACATTTTTTTATTATTTTTAAATTAAATTCCATATTTTAAACTTTAATTAGCAATTAATTAAATGCACGGATTTTTTGACTGATGTATATGGTGAAATAGTAAGTCGTGGTGATGTGCAAAGTCGTTTCATGAATGAAAATAATAGTGTTTTTCGTGAATTTAGAACTTCAAGACGATGAGTATTTATCTACAATTTTTCATGTTATTTGGATATATTTTTCTTCATTAATTAAAACTTTATTATGAAATCATAATGCAGGCAGAATAGAATATCAACAACGTTCTAGAGTGAATTTGTAGAACAAGTATTATCTCATTTGAATTCATCTAATGATGAACGAATCATCGTTGTTATGCAGTTGATACGTGCTCGAGAATACATAGGTACTGAATTTTTTTATGTTCTCATGCAATGAAGTCCAACTATAATTTTTTACAATAGGATCCAGATTTCGATGTTGATCAATTTCTAAACGCAAATGAAAATTTCAAATGATTCATTATCTACTACAATTTAAATTAGATCTTTTATTCATTTATTTATTTTTGTTTGGCAGGATTCATATCCGAAAATGAGGTCTATTCTCTTGGCACACTTGTAAAGATAAGAAATGAAACTCTAATACCGTCGATATTGATAGATGAAGATAATGCACAACTTTCGAGCAATCGAGCAAAACGGATGGGGATTAAGAAGGAGAAGAATAATTCATATGTATCTCTTTTTAAAAAAAATTAGTATTTTCTGAAATATTATCAAACTTGGCAGAACTATTATTTGGTGTTATTATTATTTTGTATTTTTGGATTGTTTCGTTTTAAACATGTGTTATTTTTTTCATATTTCTACCTTACCAATTTTTTTGGTAAATTTTGCAATTCTTATATTATTTTCTCCAAAGTGGAGAAAACGATTGCTGATTGATTGATTATAAGTCTATTTAAGAAAACAAAATTGAATTTTATAATAGTACTTACTTCTTATGGATAATAATGGAATATTTCTAACTATTTGATCAAGTGAAATAATTAAAAATATTTCATTATTATCACAATAAATATTAATAAAGTCACAACAAATTAAATTTTTAAAAATAGATTTAGGAATTAATAGGACTCTTTTTTTCTCATCAAATATTTGACAGGGAATCACAAGATAATTGCAAAATTTTTTGAATTATAATCCTATTTAAGAAAAAATTTGAATTTTATAATAATATTTACTCCTTCCTATGGATAATAATGAAATATTTTAAATTATTTGATAAACTAATATATCTTCTAAATCTATGTATTAAAAATTTATTTTGTTGTTCTTGAATTTTTTTTAATTTTATTCTATTGATTATAATCCTATTTAATAATTAATGTGACTCTTTTTCCGCATCAGATATTCGACACTGAATTACAAGATAACTGCATGAAAGTATAAATTATAATCCTAACTAAGAAAAAATTTGAATTTTTCAATAGTACTTCTTCTTGTGGATAATAATGAAATATTTTTAGAGCAAAGAAATCTTAAAAGACTTTTTTTATCTTTATACCTTTTATAGCGTAATTAATGGCATGCCTAATTTTCAACTAATATATCTCATAAATCTATTTTTTAAAATGTAATTTGTTGTTTTGGATTTTAATTAAGTTTATTGATTATAATCATATTTAAGAAAAAATTTGAATTTTTTTAATTAAAAAATTTGAATTTTGATTACAATCAAATATTGATTATAATCCTATTAGTCAATATTACTTTCTCCTTTAATTTTATTGATTTTATTTAATTGTAATCTATTGATTATAATTCTATTTAAGAATTAATGTGACTCTTTTTTCTTCATCAAATATTTGATAGAGAATCACAAGATAACTCCAGAAAAGTATAAATTATAATTATTGAACCAAGCACCAGTTTGGACTGACTCAGTGGATGACTCAGTGGTGCTTTATGTTTTGATCATAACAATTAAGTTCAATTTGTGTTAATTAAATCAATAATGATATTAAAAGAAATAATCTATTGTTATATGTGAGTTATTGAATTCAAGGGTTGAATGTCAGTTCTCCGCTGAACTAGTTATTTAGTTTAACTCTGAGTGTTTTGAGCTGAGTATCTACTTTAGTCGCTGACTAAATAATATTCATTCAGCGCTTGATATTTAGATTTTGCTTCAGCTGTGCATAATGATACTTTATTTCGTTGAGTTGCTTTATGTCTGTCAAAGGTACTGACTTTCCCATTTAAGGTAAAATGGGATCTTTGCTTTTAGTGTTGCTTTTTGCAGAACATTAATAAGACAAAGACAAAAAGAATTAATGGCTTGACAAGACTCCGATTTATGAAGAATAAGACAAAGTCTTCCAGATTCAAGCTGCAAAAAGTCATTTTCCAATTTGGGCAATTCTGCAGATCAACAACAGTGTATCGCGCACTCTGCAACATGTCAGATTACCAGAAGGAATGGGAAAGTGACACATGGCAAGTCAGCACGAGTTCTCTCTAACGGAAGCTTGACATCAAACGATAAAGAATTCAAATTGAAGCTCTAATCTTAATTTGTCTATAACCGATTGATTTCTATCACACAACGGTGTGATTCTATCTCTTAACAGATTGATTTGAAGAAGCAACAAGTGAATAAATGAGGTGTCAATTTCAGAAGATGCCAAGATAAGTTCAACGGCTACATTCTTGATCCCCACTGTAAAAGGAGAAAGAAGGAAAGCGTTAGAACTTGGTGATTACACCTGAATTTCTCAGAAGCTAAAACTCTACCAATTTGCAAGCTTTGAAGAAGTTCAACCAAGAAAAGCACTACTCAGCGAAGAATCTACTTTGAATAAGAGAGAATAGATTAGATCAATTGAATTGTAATATCAGATCATTTGTAACTGGATCAATATTTCTCTAAGTCGATTCCAGCTCTTATTTAGATATAGTTCAGTTGCTAGTAGAAGAGGGTATTCTACTCATCGGGTGAGCGATTACAGTTTGAAGGGTACTTTCTGTAATTGAGGAATTTGTGAAAGGCTTCTCCGCCTAGGGTAAAGGAGTTGAGATTAGTGGATTAAAGCCAAGAAACTCTCTTAGGACTGGATGTAAGCACAGGTTGCCGAACTAGTATAAAATCTCTGTGTCCTTTACTTTGAAGTTTTTCAGATTTCACTTAGCCAACTAACCTACTTAGTGGAGCTCACTCATTCGTGAAAAAGTTTACTAAGTTAATTGAGTGAGTCATTCACCCCCCTCTGACTCATTGAGTGTATGCATAGGGACCAACAAGTGGTATCGGAGCAGTTCCAATTTCATAGATTTCACAATCGTGAGATGAAGATCATGGCGTACAAAGGAGGAGAATCTAGTGGAAGGGCCTAAACTTATATTCTGCCAAAAGGCATGTCTATCACCAGGCCTCCAATGTTTAATGTAGAGCGTTATACCTATTGGAAGAACAAGATGAAGAATTCCATCTAGTATAGAGCATGCATGCTTGGATGGCTATTGTTGAAGGGCCATTTGTTCCTACTATCGTGAAGAATGGAGTAAAAATAGATAAGTACTCTTATGAGTGGGATAGTCAGGACCTGATAAAACTGAAGGAAAATGTAGCTGCTATCAACCATCTCTATTGCACTCTCGATGCAATTGAGTTTAAACGCATTTCATGATGTGAAACTACTAAAGAGATATGGAAGAAGTTGGAAGTAACTTATGAAGGTACTAATACGGTGAAAGAGTCCAAGATCAACATTCTTATAAAGAATTATGAGATGTTTTAGATGCAACCCAAGGAGGACATTTCCAACATGAATACCAAATTCATGAATATTGCCAACGAGCTGAAAAGACTAGGGAAAAGCTTCACTGAGGAAGAAACTGTCAAGAAGATCCTTAGAAGCTTGACTGAGGAATGGGAAGCAAAGAAGAGTGCTATTGAAGAAGCTATGATTTGAATACTTACAAGTTTGATGAACTGATGGGAACTTTGCTGACTCATGAGATATCCTTAAGGTAGTATGAAGTTGAGTCTAACAAGCACAGGCACAAGGAATGAGAGAGTTCTAGCAGAACTGTTGTCCTTAGAGCTAATGATGAAGAAGATTCCTCTGAGGAAGAATATCTATAAGATCAAAAGGAAGAAATAGCACTGATGACCAAGAATTTCAGAAGGTTCTTGGGAAAGGCAAGAACTTTTAGAAGTGTAGGAAAACATGAAAGTACAAGAAAGGAGCAGATGATAGACCACGAAAGGAGTTCAACAACAAGCACAACAAGGATATCAAGTGCTTTGAGTGTGGTGAGAAAGGGCATATCCAGTCTAGCTATCCCAAAGCTAAGAAGAACAAGTTTAAGAAGAAAAAGGATAAGAAGGCCTTTGCTGCTACCTAGAATGACTCTGAACAAGAGTTATCATCCTCAGATGTAGAGGCAAAGGATTCCACAAATGTGTGCCTTATGGATAAGGATGATCAACCCAACTCAGAGTCATTTGACCAACCATCTACTTCGCTACCAATCCATCAGCTGACTAGAGCATAGATAAAGGAAATCACACTGAGGTAAATCCTAAAACCCCTTTGTCTTCATATGAACTTGCTGTATTACTTAATGATGTGATTAATGTGACTAAGAAGCCTACCAAATACATCAAAGTACTCCAGAGGAGGTGTGATGATCTAGCAGATGTCAACTCTTCTACCTCACTTGACATATTATACCTTATGGAAAAAGTTAAGTACCAAAATGGATATAACAATAAACTCACTAAGAAATTGGATGAGCTAGCTGCTGAATTAATAGCTTTGAAAAAGGTGAGGGTCCCTCCTCAACCTAGTAGGAATACTCAGAGTAACCACACTCACCACTTTGAGAAGGTTTTTCAAAAGGGTAAAGTGAGCATGCCCAATCCTAAGGCCATTTGCAATTTTTGTGGAAAACCAGGACATGCTATAGTCATGTGTAGGCACAAAAATGGTTACTATAATGAGTATGACTGGCCAAGGATGACCACCACTAACAAGAGAGGATCCAACCAGAAAAAGGCATGGGTACTTAAGAAAACTTAATTGTTTTGCAGGTGAGCCTAAGATCCAACAATGATAGAAGAATGTGGTATTTGGATAGTGGATGCTCAAGGCATATGATAGGTGACGAAAAGCAATTCATCACATTGGAGAGAAGAAGGAATGGAAGTGTCAGTTTTGGAGACAACAAAAAGGGAAAGATTGTTGGCAATGGATGTTGGGAACTGAAAGTCAAATTGAACATGCAAAAGAGGCACGACGAAAATTCAAAATTTTGTCCCTGTCCCCAGAAACTCCTATTAGATGCATATAAAATAAATAAAGCCTTAACTAAATAATTCTCTACCTAGGTTAGCATGCATAGGCTACGTATACCATAATTCTAAATTCTATCCTAGGACATGTATTTTATACTAAGCATGTTATAACTCTAAGCTATAACCTAAGCATAAAATAAACTGAGCATGCAAAACAACCTAAGCATAATTATTAAGTCTAAAAATGCTCAAAGAAAAAGACCTAATAATTAGAATAGAAAGAAAGAAAACTTACCAGTTGAAGCGTGCTTTAGCAGTGTTAGGAAACAATGATCCGAATCACAAAATTAAACTAAACTATCCGGATCAAGTTTGAAAGAAACAAAAACTTAGAACCATGTAAATCCACTAAATCCAAATGGAAACATCCGGACAAAGATCCAGCTACAAAGTTATCCATTGAAGACATCAAGTACCTAAGCATAGGAAATCATCAGAATAAAGCTTGGAAAGGAAACAAGCTTTAATCCCTTAAGAATAGCATCCGGAAGAACTGATTATCCTAACTCTAGAAGCAAAGAGATCCAGAGATAATGAGTCTGAAGACATCCGGAAGACTCATGCTTGAAGACAATGGGAAAAAGTTTCAAAGATAACTTATCCCGCCACCTTTTGGTCTACATAAGTCAAAGATCCTTTTCCCATGAACAAGACAAAAGTGACAGCTTGCACTTTTCAATAAAAGGACAAAAAGACTGACACTGGACTGAAAAAGCTAACAAACTTTTTCACCTAGACCAATAAGGGGGCATGTGGAGCTCACACCAAAAAACTTATGGTGTAAAAGTTGGTGCATCACAAAAAGCCAAGTAAAACGATCACTAAAAATTTTAGCATCAATCCCTAGGATTCAAATGGGTTAAATTACAGTCTAATAGATTGATCAACGGTTCCAGAAGCGCCACCTATAACCTGATCAAAGGTGAAGATTTATTACAATTTCAACAACCCACAATGGCTATATTTATGATAGAATCCTATAAAAGGGAAGCTTCACCAAATGAGAAGGTTGGCTATTTGATTCAAAATCTGTTGTAAGGATTCCTAAGTGACTTATAAACTTAAGGAAATCTAAAACCAAAACCTTTGTGAAAACAAGAGTGTAAGAATCTCCAACTTGGGTGAGTTGAGAGATTGGGATACAACTTAAAGTTGGTGCTTTGGATGGGAACTCCCTGTAGAACTCAACTTAGATTCGGGGTAGAAGTCTAAGTGGTATATCCTACTAAAGACTAAAGGACTCAGCTAGGAGTTGGTGCTTCTAGTGGTATATCCTACATCCGAAAGGGGTTACCATCTAGAGATAAATTGTAAGGCTTGATTCTTGCCATTTGGAAAGGAATCTACTAGTGGAAAAGCTCGGAGGAAGGAAACTTTAGGGACTGAAGTAGGTGGGGCCGAACCAGGATAAAATTCTTTGTGTTTGATTTCTTTAACTCTTTATTTATTGCATTATATTGTCATAATTACATCATCCGGATTATAATCAAACACACTACACTAAGTCGTTTTAAAGTCTATATATTCTGCGAAAAAGGGTCATTCAACCCCTTTGACCTTATAAAGACCCTCACAGGGACTAACATGTGGTATTAGAGCTATTGCTCAAAATTAGAGATCTAACAATCTCGATCTAAAGGTCTATTATTTTGATTCATATATGAAAATGAGTTTCCAAAACACACAACTTCTTCCCAAGGGTATGTCCATTACCCATCCTCCACTCTTCACCGGTGAACACTACACATTCTGGAAAAACTGGATTAAGAACTTCATCCAGTTATAAAGCATGTAAGCATGGTTAGTTGTTAAAGATGATCCTTATGAGCCTACTTATGAAGTAGAGGGTATGACTACCCGAAAGCCATCAAGTATGTGGGATGAGAATGATTTTAAAAACTTGCATTAAAATGCAAATGCTATTAACATGCTTCAGTGTGCTCTTAGTGTAGCTGAATTTAATAGAATATTCGAATGTGAGACTGCAAAGGAAATTTAGGAGAAGCTAGAGGTAACCTATGAAGGAACTACTAAAGTAAGAGAAACCAAGCTTGAATTACTCTAACAAAAGCTTAAATCCTTCAAAATAGAACCTAAAGAATCAATCAGTAGCATGAACACTAGATACACCAATCTAGTGAATGAGATGAAAAGGCTGGGAAAAGAAATCTCTGAAGTAGAGATGGTTAAGAAGGTGCTCCGGAGTCTCACCAAGGATTGGGACAATAAAAAGACTGAAATTGAGGAAGCTCATGACTTAAACTTTTACAGTTATGATGAACTCATTGGTAATCTTCTCACCCAAGAGTTATCCTTGGAGAGATATAACCAACAAGAAAAGAAGCCTGAGGAGAAAAAGAAAGCCATTGCACTTAAGGCAGAATCCACCAAATTAGCTTCATCCGGAGAAGAAGAGAAAATTACTGAATCACTGAGCACCAAAGATCAACTTGCTCTATTGACCAAAAAACCCAACAAATTCATACAAAAGAAAGATAGAAGATAACCAAGAAAGTATAAATCCCAGAAATCTAAAGAAGGGACATCCACAAGGGACAGACCCAGAAAGAATCAGAAAGAAAAGAAGGATCCGGAAAAAGAAGCTGCCTGTTTTGAATGTGGAGAAAAAAGCCATTTTAGAATAAAATGTCCCAAGCTTAAGAGAATCAAGATGTTCGAAAAGAAGGCAATGGTAGCTACCTGGAGCAACAATGAAGAAAGTAGCAGCTCATCTTCAATAAAAGAAGAGGAGACTGCCAATTGCGCATTCATGGCTCTAACATATCCAAAAGTAGTCCAATCCGGAAGAAATGCCTCTAAGCAAGATATAGTGTAAATCAAAGAATTAGAATCAGAAGCAGCAAACACTAAGGTAAACTCTTGTTCTAAATCTGCTTCTAATTTTGACCTTGCTAGAGCTCTATCTATTGTGATCAAGAGTGTAAAGAAGAATGCAAAAGCAATCAAGTCCCTCAAGAGAGCAGTAATGGAGTTAGTAAAAGATGCTGAAGTAATGGCACAAGACATTAATCTGGTTAGAGCAACCAAGCATATTGATGTTGTGGAAGAAAACTTCATGAGGAATCAAGTCCAGATTCTAAATGCAAATGTAATAGGACTAGATAGAGAAATTAATCTATTAAAGGAAGTGTCCAAGAAGAGGCTAGAGACAAAAGCTCTAAGAAGAGATCATCATCCTCCTACTCAGAACAGATTCCAAAAGACTCTTAATCAAAAGATGAAGGAGGTTAGTAGGCATCCCCAAACCAAAAAATACACTACTGCTCAAAAGGGAAAACCCAAGGTGGTTTACAATCAACAACCTGCCAACTAGAAGAGGAATTATGGAGCAGAAATTACACCTCTAACCTGCTTCCAGACACGTTCCAAACCATCCACCATTATGCAAAAAGCTGGATATAGGGAACTATAGGAAGGAGGACCTAGAAAAGATCAACGAAAAGCAAAAACAGAACACACCCATTTCAGGGTGCAGGTTTTATGGGAAAAACAATCATATTACTAAATCATATAGATTAAACAATGGTTATTATGATGTTTACCCTTGGCCTGAAATGGCTATTAACCCGAGACGACCCAAATCTGATTGGGTACCCAAAACCACTTGATCTATTTTATAGGTATGCCTTAGATCCACAATTGATCAACACACTTGGTATATTGATAGTGGATGCTCAAGGCACATGATAGGTGATGAGAAGGCCTTCATCACATTGACTTGGAAGAAGGGAGGCAAAGTAAGCTTTGGAGACAATCAAAAGGGACAGATCATTGGTCATGGAACCATTGGATCTGAAATTAAAAATAGAAGATGTCTTACTAGTTAATGGACTGAAATTCAACTTGCTAACTGTGGCCCAACTTTGTGACAAAGGAAGAAAAGTCAAATTTGATTCTGGAGGCTACTCAATCTATGATAGTAAGGCTAACCACCTCATTCTTTATGCACATAGAGTAAACAAAGGCTATTCTGTAAACATTAAAAATGATAAAAACAATATCTACTTGGAGTCTGAAGAAGAAGAATCATGGCTATGACACCAGAGGTTAGGACATGTCAGCATGAACCTCTTGTCCAAACTAGCCAAAAAGGAATTAGTAGTGGGTTTGCCTAAGGATGCTTTTGATAAGGATCATCTATGCACTACATCTCAATTAGGTAAACAACATAAGAAAAGTTTCCCTTCCATCTCATACATTCCTTCCAAAAGAGTACTTGAGCTCTTGCATATTGATCTCTTTGGTCTAATCAAACCATTGAGTTTAGGTAGAAGAGAATACACCATCGTCATTATGGATGATTATTCTCGATATACCTAGGTGCTCTTGTTAGCAAGCAAAGATGAGTCCTTTGACGAATTTTCAGAAACATTCATCCGAATAGAAGTAGAATAGGGCATAAGCATTGCACGGAGTGATAATGGTCGAGAATTCAAAAATAAGCATTTTGTTGATTTTTATGACTCCAAGGGCATTGAATATAACTTCTCTGCCCCACGCACTCCTCAACAGAATGGAGTTGTTAAAAGAAAGAACATGACCATAGTTGAGATGGCTAGAACAATGCTTAGTGAAAGTTGTTTGTCAAAATATTATTGGGGGGAGGCCATGAATACAACATGTTATATTCTAAATAGAGCTCTCATTAGAAAAACTATAGAAAAGACCCTATATGAAATCTAGGAGGGAAGAAAACCCAAAATTGGGTATTTCAAAGCATTTGGTTGTAAATGCTACATCCTTAATGATAGAGAGCAACTAGGAAAATTTGATCCTAAATCTGATGAAACAATTTTCCTTGGCTACTCAATATATAGTAAGGCTTACATGGTCTTCAATCAATGAACCCAAACTATGGTAGATTCAAAACATGTAAATTTCGATGAGGCTAACCCTGCAGGTAAGAAAAGTTACACTCCGAAAGATCTAGTTCCAAAAATTGAAAATCCTAGAGAAAAGAAAGAGGCAGAAGTTCCTGATTCATTTCATATCAAGAAGTACAAAGTGGAAGATGAAGGAATATCTTTTAAACCAGAATTACAAATAGTTAATCTTAACCAATAAGAGATTGACTTTAATGAAGCCCAAGAAGGAGTGGTTGAAGCAGAAATGGAGCAAGTTCCAGTTCAACATAAAGGCCTGCAAAGGGAAATCCGGACACACATAGATCATTCCATTGAAAATATTCTGGATGATGTTCAGAATTTAGTAAGAACCAGAGGTTAGCTCAACAGGATGATGAGTTATGCTGTTTTTATCTCTCTTATTGAGCCAAAGAAATTTCAAGATACTGAAGGTGATGAAAGCTGGATGATGGCAATACAAGAAGAACTAGATCAGTTCTCCAGAAATGATGTCTGGGATCTAGTACCACCTCCTAAAGGAAAATCAATCATTGGCACTAAGTGGGTGTTCTGAAACAAGCTTGATGAATCCGGAGTTGTGGTGAGAAACAAGGCAAGATTAGTTGCCCAAGGCTACAACTCGTAAGAAGGAATTGATTTTGAAGAAACCTTTACTCCCGTAGCAAGGCTGGAAGCAATCCGATTTATATGTGCTTTTGCATCATTCATGGGGTTCACACTATACAAAACGGATGTAAAAAATGCATTTTTAAATGGTGTTATTCAAGAAGAAGTCTATGTTAAGCAACCACCCAGATTTGAAGACCCAAAGCATCCGGATCATGTGTACAAGCTGAAGAAGGCTCTTTATGGATTAAAGCAGGCACCCAGAGACTGGTATGAGAGATTAACCTCATTCCTTATATCTAAGGGTTATGTCAGAGGCAGAGTAGATGCCACACTATTCATTAAAAAGAAGAAAAATGATATCATTCTAGTCCAAATCTATTTGGATGATATCATATTTGGAGCCACTGATGAATGAATGTGTAAATAATTCAACTCTCAAATGTAGAAGGAATTTGAGATGTCCATGATGGGAGAACTGAATTTCTTCCTTGGTCTACAAATTAAGCAAAGTCAGGATGAGATTTTCATTAACCAGTCAAAATACACCAATAAAATCTTGAAGAAGTTTGAAATGGACAAGAGCAAGCCCATGTCCACTCTAATGGGATCAGATACAGTCCTATCCAAGGATTGTGAAGGAGAGGATGTTGATTAAAAGCTCTATAGAGGGATGATTGGCTCAATCCTATACTTGACAGCTAGCAGACCTGACATACATTATGCAGTTCGTTATTATGCAAGATATCATGCCAATCCTAAGGATTCTCATCTCAAGGCAGTAAAAAGGATCCTTAGATACATCCTAGGAACCACTGAAGTTGGGTTATAGAATCATAGTAATAGAGATTTCACACTCCAAGGGTTCACTGATACAGACTATGGCAGGGATACTCTTGAGAGAAAGAGTACATCCAGAGGTTGCCATTTCCTTGGAGATTGCTTAGTATCATGGTATAGCAAGAAGCAAACTTCAGTTGCTTCATATACTATAGAAGCAGAATATATGGTAGCTGGAAGTTGTGTTGCTCAACTCCTATGGATCAAACAACAGCTTGAAGATTATGGAGTGCAATCTGGAAGTGTGAAAGTCATGTGTGACAATACAAGTGCAATTGATGTGTCAAAGAATCCAGTGCTTCACAGTAGGATGAAGCATGTAAACATAAGGCATCATTTCATCTGGGATCATGTGATGAAGAAGGATGTTGCATTGGTATACATTACAACCAATGAGCAAAGAGCAGACATCTTTACTAAGCCATTAAGTAAAGATCAATTTGGGAAGCTAAGGGATTTAATTGGTATGTCCAATCTAATTTTGGGTTAATTCGGAAGATAGCTTGAAATCAAGCCGGATCGTCGGCAAAAAACTCAATCTAGAAGAGAAGAAGTATTGGAGATAAATTTATTCCGGAAGGATGCCATGCCAATAGACAGGAATGACAAATGGCTGTAAAAGTGCATAAAGGCAACATTTGCTTTTTGAATTTCAAACATCTATTAGCTGTTACATGTGCAGTAAATTTGATAGTTTATTTTTAAAATAAACTGTTCCCATTCTCCGATTTAAACTGAATTTACATCTCTCTTAAAAACCCGGTTGCCATATCATCAATCCAGCCAAACTACCGGTGTCTGGATTACCAAACTATCCTCACATTGAAAATTCTATATAAACCCCTCAAAATTATCCCTCTTCCTTAAGCAATCAACTAAGTACTATTACTCTGCAATTTTAAAAACCCAGAACCCTAACTCTCGTTCAAACTTTCAAAATGGCTACAACGATAACTGAAGCTAGTCCCGTGATGCTTCCAACCCAAAAATGTCTTCTCAGAATCTGATTTGAAAGATAAAGATTTCATCCCCATGGATTGCAAACCCTCTAATTCTGTTATCCCCACAGATTTTTTGGGAGATAATTTTCCTTTTCAAAATCGATCCCTATTCCTGGCTGTTTGAGGATCAAAACTTAACAAACTTCCTAAAAATAAATTGCCCAACCTACCCAGATTTAGTCCAAGAATTCTATGACAATTTAAGAGCCAACAAGAAATTTGTTTCCTTAAGAACTAAGGTTCAGGGCAAGGAAATTACTATAGCACCGGACTTCTTAAAAAATTTCCTAAGTATGAAGAATAGAGGAGTTTTAATAAGGGTGGATGGAGATGAAGCTAAGGTGAAGTATTATCCGGAGATGTGGCTTTTGAAAAGGTATTTTGGGGATGTATTTTCAACGTACTGGCCCCAAATCCCAAGATACCTTCAACATGTGCTTGCAAAGTTAGTCCTGATCTAGAAGGGCTCTCTAACCATAATGTCTTCCTTCTAGCACTGTGCGTTAGAGCACTGGACAGAAAGCGGGGAGGTCAACATGCCTGTGCTCCTTATTCACTACCTTAAGCATCATAGGACTTCCCATGGGGCTCTTATCTCATCGGATTCTCCAAGCAAATTGGATAGATTTAATAGAATTTTAAGGTGTCAGTGAAAAGTCCATGGAGCAGAGGAACTTCCTGAACCTGAGATTCGATGAAACCTAGAATAAAGATAAAGCCAAGAGGCTAAGAGAAGAAAAACAAGCCCCAAAAAGCTACCAATCCAAAAGCAAGTGGTCTAGTACCCAAAAAGGCTAGATCAACCAGACCTAAGGCAAAGAAAGAATTAGCTCTGGCTCTAGTGGATGAAGAAGAGAATGAAGATACTCAAACAATCACCCAGTTGCTTAACAAATCTCCAGAAAAAGCCAAAACTAAGGGGAAGGTTGATGAAGACAGTTGATTTGTTGAAAAGACAGGTTTATGATCTGAAAGCGGAGAATCCATTGCTGTACCTGCTACTACAATAAGAAAGGGATATCAGAAAGGCCAGAAAAGAAAAGTATGAGATTTGCTAAAGGAGGGTAATGGGTGTGATGAGGAGGAAACAAAAGGTGAAATGCCTATGCTAAAGAAGAAATTTACCCAAAAAGGGGTGCACTTTTGATGAAGTAGTCAAGGCTCAAAAACATCAAAAGAAAAAAGCCAAGAAGCCAACTGCTATAGTTATTCATGAAGAGGCTACTAAGGGGTTTATTGTGGAGTAGTTGGCTAAGGCCAAAAGTTCAAACGGCAAGAATGTTCCTAGAACAAATAAGGAAATCCTGCCAGAAGATCCTCAATATGAAGAGATGACGGCGTCTATGGCAGATAACTATAGGGCAAATAACCTAGCCATAGAGGGACTCGGAGGATCATCAGCTACACCAATCTTTATAGATCAAGCTGCTTTGGATAAGATGTCAAAAATTTTGAAATCTAGATCATTCAACTTACTACCCATCATAGAACCTCTTTCGAAGAACTTGCTACTTCTGGAAGCTAAAATTCTAACAGAAATATGTCCTGCAAAGGCAAATGTAGAGGGTGTTGAGGACATTTCAACACGCCTGAGGGAGTTATCATAAGTCCTAAAAAGGCATTTGAAGGGGTGACAGAGGACATTTCCTATCATCCAGGAGTTGAGGTGGGAAAAAGTAAAGAAAAAAAGCCTCAAGCATTCAAATTCCATCGCCATTTAATAAGGTACCCCTTGACATTGCTCCTTTAAATGTTTATACTGATCTCGCTACTTATGTTATAACAACTGTAAATGCGGACAACTTAGGCACTGTAACTCAAATAGTGTCTAAAGAACAAGTGCCCAACCTGGATGGTATCATTCTAGAGGAGGGACAGGGTCTGAGATCCAAAGAGATGCTTCTGAAGCGGACTCTAAGGGTGAGGCCAGTCCGGGGGGATGGTCGAAAGAGGGGAAAGAAGAACAAGATCAGTCCCATTTTGACAAGAGTAATAATGAAGCTGATAATGAACCCTCCGGAAGCTGTTCTAGTTCCTAAGATGACTTCTCCAAGTCCTCTGAGGAACAATTTCCTCTAAAGGTTAGTCCAATGAGAGTTCCAGCTAACAATACAACTCAGGCTGAAGTTTCTATAGCTCTTCACTTGCTAAAAGAGGCTGATCAAGAGGAGAATGAGGAAGGGTACATCAAATAAAGCCTCAGACTATCTGCACTCATCTCCGAGGAGCTGAAAAAGAATTACTTGTCAAGCCTCTAGTTTGGATGTACAGAAGGAGTTAGGTGAAATAAAAAAATTAGTAAAGAACATAGAAGACAAAGTCTTGGATTTCCCCACTGCAGGAGCAATTGCTGAAGCTTCTCTCTGTCTTATACAACCAACCATAAATGAACTCAAAGAAAATGTCTCCACTTCTAATCGAACTGCTAATCAAGCCAATACCCTGGCTTCAAACAATTGTGGAACAGTTCTAGAAAAAATAACTTCCTCCTCTTCCGAGCTCTTAGAAGACATTAAGGCATATCTGGATACCAAGTTTGAGAACTTGTCAAAATTCATGGATGAGAAGGACCTTAAACCTGTCATAAATGATTTGGGTGTGGATCAGCAAGTTCTCCAGGAAATGCTAGTACACTTCATGGAGAAGACAGTTCTCAAAATTCAAAATAAAATCTTACATGATATGGGCGATGAACTGCAAAGCCACCTAGCCGGTTTAGTGAAGCAAATAAATGATTGGAAGGCATCCATCACAAAAGAACACTCTCTTCTAATGGAACCCATTCATAATATCCGAAAAGGGATTAGTGAGGAAATAACCCTGCTCTAAATCTGAATCAATAACCTCTCTATATCCGGATGCTCTTCCTCTCCTGCTATTCTGGAAAGCTAGCTCCTTCCCGTCTACCACAACCTAGTACAAGCCATTGGAGACTCTATTTTCTTTGGTAAAAAAGGGAAGACAACTCTCCTCAAGGTCCTCTTCCCTTACTATAATCCAAAGGATCAAGAGTTTGTCTTGCGCATTCATCCGTCAATCAAACAATCCTATGACCAATTGAAGAAGACTATCCAGCCCTTCTATCTTACTCTTCCAATGGTTGACAAGATTATTGCTGAAAGGACCAAAGGTAGTGCTGACTACACTATTTATTCAAATGCATGGCAAGCAGCTTGGGATAACAGAACTTATATGGTGGTAGACCCCCAAGCTGGAAACAAAAAGAGGGAGAAGAGTATACAAGGACCTAAATCCGGCAAGGGAAAGGAAAAGGAAGGAGGTCTATCCAGAGGGAATTAGACTAGCTATGATCTGCAATCTTGTAATATCTAGATTCACTATTATATATTTCTGAAATTTGTAATATGAACTTCATTGATGTTAATTATTTTTAACAGCAGAAGTATATATAGTAAAACTTTCTAATTCTCAAAAATTTGCTTCTAAAGTACAATCTGTAATTATACTAAAACAAACTTAGAAGCTAGAATTGAAAAATATTGGGGGAGTCAGGATGCTAGAATTGTTAGGGAGTAAAACCTATAAATGACTAAGTATCAAGAATCATACGTAGCTCATAAATACTCCATTCCCTTTTACTTAGTTTTTGTTTCCATCAAATGGGGGAGATTGGTGGGAAACAATGATCTGGATCACAAAATTAAACTAAACTATTCAGATTAGGTTTGAAAGAAACAAAAACTTAAATCCATGTAAATCCACTAAATCCAAATGGAAACATTCGGACAAAGATCCAGCTACAAAGTTATCCATTGAAGACATCAAGTACCTAAGCATAAGGAATCATCAGAATAAAGCTTCGAAAGGAAATAAGATTTAATCCCTCAAGAACAGCATCCAGAAGAACTGATTGTCCTAACTCTGAAAGCAAAGAGATCCGGAGATAATGAGTCTGAAGACATCCGGAAGACTCATGGTTGAAGATAATGGGAAAAAGTTTCAAAGATAACTTTTCCCTCCACCTTTTGGTCTATATAAGTCAAAGATCCTTTCCCCATGAATAAGACAAAAGTGACAGCTTGCACTTTTCAGTAAAAGGACAAAAAGACTGACATCGAACTGAAAAAGCTAACAAACTTTTTCACCTAGATCAATAAGGGGGCGCGTGGAGCTCACACTAAATAGCTCATGGTGTAAAAGTTTGTGCATCACAAAAAGCCAAGTAAAACGATCACTGACAACATTTCAGCATCAATCCCTAGGATTTAATAGGGTTAAATTATAGTCTAATGGATTGATCAACGGTTCCGGAAGTGCCACCTAGAACTTGATCAAGGGTGAAGATTTATTACAAGCTCAACAACCCACAATTGCTACATTTATGATAGAAGCCTATAAAAGGGAAGCTTCACCAAGTGAGAAGGTTGCTGTTTGATTTAAAAAAACAAGTAACTAAGAACAAGTATTCAATCAGCTTATAAATCCCTCCGAGAATCAATCAATTCAAAATCTGTTGTAAGGATTCCTAAGTAAGTTGTAAACTTAAGGAAATCCAAAACCAAAACCTTTGTGAAAACAAGAGTGTAAGGATCTCCAACTTGGGTGAGTTGAGAGAATGGGATACAACTTAAAGTTGGTGCTTTCAGTGGGAACTCCCTATAGGACTCAGCTTAGATTTGGGGTAGAAGTCTAAGTGGTATATCCTACTAAAGACTAAAAGACTTAACTAGGAGTTGGTGCTTCTAGTAGTATATCCTACATCCGGAAGGGGTTACCATCTGAAGATAAATTGTAAGGCTTGATTCCTGCCAGTTGGAAAGGAATCCACTAGTGAAAAAGCTCGGAGGAAGGGAACTCTGGGGACTAGAGTGGGCGGGGCCGAACCAGGATAAAATCCTTTGTATTTGATTTCTTTAACTCTTTATTTATTGCATTATATTGTCATTACTACATCATCTAGATCCAACATCTAGATCATAATCAGACACACTACACTAAGACATTTTAAAGTCTATATGTTCTGCGAAAAAGGGTCATTCACCCTCCCTCTGACCTTATAAAGAGCCTCATAGGGACCAACAAGTATAACCTCCTTGCACAAGCCTCCAAGTATAGGATAGCCTCTATGAGTATCCACACAAACCCCACCAACCAAAACCTCCTTGACGGGAAGAACTAAGGAGCATCGAGTAGTTGCTAGACCACTCCAGAGGCCCCACCTGAGAATATAAACTAGAGGTGCCCGAATAAATTCAGGCTCCTCAAAAAGAACTTGCTCGATTACCCGAGAGATTAATCTTTGTGAATCACAACTTGGGATTTATGCTTGAGCTTGGTGTACCTTGAAAAGGGGCATGTAGAAGCCTATATATAGGCTTGGGGGACCAAAAATGCTCCCCCTTTTCCTGATGTGAGATGTCCACTTGCACATCCCACTCGCGGGTTTGACCAGCAGGGGTTGGAGCCCCACGAGTTTTGCCCGCGTGCACAGCATGCTATGTACGCTATGCTCCTCGCAAGCTGGGCTTGCAAGATTTCTTGCAAGCCCAGCTTACGAGATTTCTTAGGCTGGGATTTCGTGAACCCGAACGTGTCGCGAATCCTGCAGCCCATTTTTCTGTTCAAATTGTCTAACAATTTTATCGGGTCCACCCCATTAAAAAAATTCTCTTTTAATCCCTTTCAAATAAATATTTATTTTATGACCCTAATAAATTAGTTACTGGTCAAAAATAAATTCCTTGGTCTATCCAAAAATGATCTAATCATTTCTAACCAATTAAATAATAATCCAAATATTTATTATGTTATATTTTCATAATAGAATAAATCTATTAGCTCTTTACTTAGTTCGATAAAGGTCCAATGTGTGTGACCTTATAGAATCCCGAAGTATTGAGCTGTTAAGGCTTAACTAACCCTTGTTCTAATGGAACCCTTAGCTCGAGGTTCTAGACCATGAATAGAACTCGATTACCTTAAACGACTGTAGTACGCCTCTAGCAAGGGTGTACCATTCCCCATTACCTGGAACATCATCTATGCTTATGTCTGAATCCAAGTTAATGCAATAGTTATCCAATGCTATGAACTCCTTCCATTCTTTAATATTAGTACCATATGGTTTATAGGGTTCGGTTAAAGTGTTAACCCACTAATAGCAAGGTTGCTCCAAGCTATCCCAATTATTAACTTGTTACCAAAGTATATTGCCTTTTACCATAGTGTGTTTGACTAGAAACTATTTCTATTAAACACATACTCTGATTAGAGGTTTATAGCAATCATCACTTCAACACGTGGCCAGGTACAACTCCTTAATATATCCAGAGCGATGGATTCTTTCCGACTACTCACCTTACGTGCTATCATCACTATACCCGTAATCACCCGTAACACCCTAAATTAATGAGTGTGTGGGAATGACCCAAAGTGTAGCGATAGTACCAAACAAGGTAACTAGTAACTCAAGTAAGAGGATAATCACAAAGCTTATTGCATGCAAATAAACACTAACATATTGATATATACACCAAGTGTTTATCTTACTGCGGTCTCCAATATATCTCCCAGATATATTCGTGTGTAAAACTTAAGGCAACACCTTCAGTCTGTAGGAGATTGACTGCTTGGACCCTTTCCAAGAAAGTTGACCACATGCTAGTCTTACCGCTTCATCAATATCCTTTCTCAATGAAACTATAACTAGGGATAGTTTAGACATAATCGTAATTGCACATGAAGCAGGTCTCACTAAATATAGTCTAACTATAACTTCTCTAACTGCATGCTATGCTAAGTCAAGGACTTTTGTATACATACATCAATGAATATATTTTAACCAGCTATCATATATATATTTATAAACACATTGATATAAACAAAAGATTAAATGCCTTTATTGATTAAAAAAATATTCGAACTATTACATAATTAAGATATTTCACCCTAATTGCCTTAAGGGCATACATCATATCCAACAAACTCCCACTTGCACTAAGGCTAATTAGCCATCTGTCTTAATCTATATGCTTTACAATGCTGGTCATATTTGACTTAAGTCAATGGGTTTGTCAGACCATCCGCGAGGTTCTGATTAGTGGGTATATATTCTAGTCTTATTATCTTAGCATCAACAATCTCCCTGGTTATATGATACTTTCTGGATACATGTTTGTATTTCCGATGAGACCATGGTTCCTTTGCTAAGCTATGGAACATTGTTATCATAATACAAAGTAATTAGATTAACAGCCTCAGGCACCACACCGAGATCACCAATAAATCCCTTTAACCTGACGGCTTCTTTTACTACTTCGCATGTAGAAATGTATTCAGATTTTGTGCTTGAATCAGCAGTAGTTTTTTGCTTGGAACTCTTCTAGCATGACGCCCCTCCATTTAACACATACACAAAGCTCGACTGAGACTTAAAGTCATCCTTATTGGACTGAAAACTCGCTTTAGTGTAACCTCTAATTGTAAGGTCACCTTCTCCATATATGAAGAACTTATCTTTAGTCCTTCTCAAGTACTTAAGAATTGCCTTGACTACCATCCCGTGCTTTTCACCTGGATCTAACTGATATCTGTTCATAAAGCTCAAAGCCTGAGAGACATCTAGCCTAGTACATATCATAGCATACATGATGGATCCTATTGTGGATGCATAGGGTATGTCCTTCATGTGTATTCTCTCCTAAGCTATCTATGGAAACTCAGCCATAGATAGGCTAACTCCCTTTGTCATCGGGAGATAACCTTTCTTCGAATGCTCAAGGTTGAGCCTATTCAATACCTTGTCTATATATGTACTTTGAGAAAGACATAATAGCCTCTTGGATCTGTCCCTATAGATCTTTATGCCTAGTATAAATGCTGCTTCACCAAGGTCTTTCATGGAGAATTTTCTTGACAACCATACTTTAACATTTTGAAAAAGAGAAATATCGTTTCCTATTAGTAGAATGTCATCGACATACAATACTAAGAAAACGACTGCACTCCCACTAACCTTCTTGTAAACACAAGGCTCATTGATGTTTGGACAGAAATCTAGTTCACGGATTGTCTTATCAAACCTTATATTCCAACTCTTGGATTCTTGGTTAAGTCCATAAATGGATCTTTGCAGTTTGCATACCTTCGAGCCATTTGAGATGTAAAACCCTCAGGTTGAGTTATATACACATCTTGGACTAAATCCCCATTGAGGAACGCTATTTTGACATCCATCTGCAAGATCTTATAATCGTAATGACAGTAATGGCGAGGATTATCCTTATGGATTTAGGCATGGCTACCGATGAGAAAGTTTCATCATAGTTGATACCTTCACGTTGACTATAACTTTCGCGACCAACCTTACTTTATAGGTAATTACATTACCGTCCATGTCAGTCTTCTTCTGGAAGACCCATTTGCACTTGAGCGGTCTAACCTCTTGTGGTGCATCAACCAAATTCCAAACTTGGTTCTCATACATGGAATCCAATTCTAATTTTATGGCCTTTAGCCATTTATCACAATCTAAGCTTTTCATCGCCTCATCATATGTCCTTGGTTCATCATCCTCCAAGAGATACATTTCCTTATCATCCGTGATGATAAAACCATATCTATCGGGAACTTTATGAACACAACCTAGTCTTCGTAATGTTTGTATTTTTACAGGTTATTCTTGGATCTCACTTTCTTGTGTATCCAGAATAGGGTCAATCAGCTGATTGTCTGTTTCTTCCTCCTGAACTTCCAGTTCAATATTGCTCCCACTGACTTTTGCAAGTAAGTGTTCCTTTTTCCAAAAAGTGAGCATTCCATGACACAAATACCTTTTGTGCTTCGGGTTGGTAAAATAGATATCCTATAGTTTCCTTTGGATATCCAATGAACAGACATTTGTCAGATTTGGCGTTCAGCTTATCTAACGCTATCCTCTTTACTATAGTAGGACAGCCCTATACTCTTAAGTGACTTAGAGAAGGATTTTTTATTGCAACATCTTTCGTAAGGTGTAAAATCAACTGATTTAGCGGGCACTCTGTTTAATACATAAACCGCTCTCTCTAGTGCATATCCCCAAAAGAATTTACTGAGATTTGCATGGCTTATCATGGACCGAACCATATCTAATAAAGTTCAATTCCTCCTATCTAACACTCCGTTGTGTTGGGGCGTATAAGGAGGGGTCAACTGGGGAACTATCCCATTTTCCTATTGATAATCCTGAAACTCTTGACTTAAGTATTCTCCACCTAGATCCAATCGAAGTGCTTTAATACCTTTCTCAAGCTGTTTCTCTACTTCAGTTCTGAATAGTTTGAACTTTTCAAAACTTTCAAACTTGTGCTTCATTAAGTATAAATAACTGTATTGTGAATAATGATCAATAAAGGTTATGACGTAAGAGTATTCTCCTAGTGACTGAACACTCATTGGACCATATACATTAGTATGTATAAGTTCCAATGTACTTGTGGCTCGTTCACCCTTTCCTTTAAAGGGTAACTTTGTCATTTTTCCTTTTAAACAAGTTTCACAATCACTATAAGACTCTAAGTCTATTGGGCCCAAGTCTCCACACAACTTGGTAAAGCTTCTTTGTTTATATGGCCTAAACGAAAATGCCATAAGTAGAAAGATTTCTCATTATCTACTTTTCTCTGAGCATGTTTATATTTGAGAATATGATTTTGTAATTATGAAATATCATTTATCATATTACAATAAAATATCATTCATAAATTTGATAATACCTTTTATCAAATTGGAATAAAATTCCATCTGCTGTGAAGCATGAAACAATATTTTATAATGACAATTGATTTTTGTCCTTTTACAAATTTTACCAAAATGGAAATTTCAAGTTTCTACATCAATAGCAGCCATTAAGTTCTTATGATTTTCCGTATGTACAACTCTCCTTTTTGCCAAACCTCTACTTCTCAACAATATCTATACCTTCGTATGGATATGTGATTCTCATTAGGTATTCCATACCAATTTAGAATTCCCTTGAGATGTAGGATTTCTCAATATCAAACATCTTGAAGTGGAAGCTTCAGGTCTCCTCTTCTCATGCTACGAGACTTTAGCAATTTTCATCTTATTTCCAATATCCTATATTGAAATGAAGATCTTGTTTCTAAAATTTCATGTTGAAAATGATCATTTTGTCTTCTAGATAAAATTATCAGTATTCTTTTACTTTTCTCTTTACTCTGCTTCATCCTGCTTCATTACTAGACGCAATGTGTCCCTTTACTTCTTTGAGATATGAACCATTTAAATTTCTGACTAATTGGTCCACTAATCTTCCATCAAAAATATTTTGGTTCAAATTTTCCACCATAGGAAATCCTTTCTGTAAGATGTAAAGACATAGACTTTCAAGTCCATAATTTTATAATGCCCTTTTAGCTAAGGTAACATGGATCCTAACATCTAACTTGATGTTTATCCTTGTCTCCTGCCAACTACTTACATAAGGTAATAGGGATGTTAGCAACCTCCAAAGTGTTGTATCTTAGTTTCCTTTGTGTATTTGATGCATATCTATTTCAAGCAGAATTGCTTGCATCATGTTGTTTAGATTCGGGCTTATACGAAGTACACGCCAAGCCCATGGCTTTGAGGAATATCCTCACATTTCTAAAAAAAAACCCTTCAAAGCTAGAACTAATCAAAATTAGTTATCAATGCGAACGTTTGTATTTAAATAAAGATTTCAACCTAAGATGTAAGAAAAGAAAATTGTTTAAATATTAGTTTTTAGTATATGCATTTAATAAAAGGTCTTTAAATTAAATTCATTTGTCTTACTGTTTTCTTCAAAATTTACAATAGTCCATTCTACTGAATTCGGGAACTTTAGTCGAACCAAATTTCCTAGTAGGTAGCATAAACAACTAGTCTATTTTGACCCCCAATTTCATGAGTTAAGTCATGATAGTTAGTTATAGTTGGAATCCCATTCCATTTGCATCATATGCAATTTCTAATACATTCAAGTTCCCTAATCCCACGTGCTCTTATATTAGCCTCTCCTTGAATATGTCTCAGTTTTGGGCCTAGCCGACAATTTTATGATGGACTAACCTAGTTCAATTAAGGTAGACCCTATCCTAAACTTTACAACCAATCAATGTGGATTAGAAGGAACACTTTGTGCAACACTTCGATAGCCCAAAGAGACCGTATTATAAATTTGAGTAAGGAAGACTATAACTTACCTTAATATATTTACTTTGGGATTTTATTGGTGTTAAATGTATCACCCAATCTAGGATTTTATCAGATGGACATATTTATAATAACTTATATTAATTGAGGGAATTTTAGAATTAATTTATAAGGTCCAACCTTAGGTGGCTTCAAGCTCTTTATTATAATTATTCCATCAACTTAAATTATATGAAAAATAATTAACACTTTTATTTGTTATATTTATATTGCATTTCCTTTAAACTTTTATTCAATAAATTTAATTTATGACATTGTTACAGAAACATAAGCACCATCTTATATACTAGAAATAAATTAGTCCATTTTAATCTCCCAAGTCAATTCGAGTTGCACCGATATAGGTTCCCAAGTAGGAGAGCTGCCTATGAAGTGAGTAGACACCAAGTCCAATCCTTAGCCAGAACAAATACGGGCACAAACTCGAAGACCAATGGATCCCTTTGTACTAATAAATTTCGTTCTTTCAATTCATGTAAACTGGAAGCATCTATAAGTCATGTAACTTATATAATTTATTGAGTCTTATATAATTTGAGTAAGTTGAGCAGGCTTATTTAAAATTATTCATAACCACTTTCTAACCTTGAAACGAAAAACCAAGTTCATGTATTGTTCCAAACAATTTAATAAACTTTAAAACATTTCATATAGAAAATAAAATTCAGTTCGCTTCTAACTTAATTATGCACTAAATAGGCAGACTCTAATACCACTGTTGGGAACTGACAGTCAAATTGAACATGCATAACATGCATGGCGTAAATTTGAAATTTTGTCTCTATCCTCAGGAATGGCATAGTAGGAGGCTGTTGGAAAAAAATTATTCGAAACACAAACAATCCGTATCAGATTTGATGTAAACAAAAACATCTAAATGTAAAAGGACCTAAATATTTATATCCGTACATAAATTCAAGGCATGAATAATCCAAGACAAGTGAAGACAATAAGTAAGTAATAATTAAAGCATCCGGTTAAAGTTTGGAAAGGAAACTGACTTTGAACCATTCAAGATCAGCATCTGGAAGAATTGATTACACCAGCATCTAGAAGAAGAAAGATCCGGAGATGTGGAGTCTGAAGACATCCGAAAGACTCAAATATCAAGACAATGGAAAAAGTTTCAAACATAAATTTTCCCTCCACCTTTTGGTCTAGAAAGTCATAGATCCTTTTCTCATGAGCAAGACAAAAGTGACAGCTTGCACTTCTCAGAAAAAGGACAAAGGACTGACACCGGACAGAGAAAAGGTAACAAGCTTTTTCACCTAGACCAATAAGGAAGCGTGTGGAGCTCACACAAAAACGCCAATGGTATAAAAGTTGGCATGACACTAAAAAACAAGGAAAATGATCACTGACATCTTTTCAGCCTCAATCCCTTGAATTCAAATGGTTCAAAATCTCTATCTAACGAATTGATCAATGACTCCGAAAGCACCACATATTACCTGATCAACGGTGAAGATTGAATTATAGCTCAATAACCCACAATGGCTACATTTATGATCCAAGCCTATAAAAGGGAAGTTTCACAAGTTGAGAAGGTGCTGGTTGATTTGAGAAAGCAATTAACAAGAGAACTCACTAAAGCAATTAGAAAATACATCACTCCAAGAATCAAACATATCCAAATCAGTTTGTAAGGATTCCCAAGTGAACTATAAACTTGAGGATTTCCAAAATCCAAAATCTTTTAGAAAAAATAAAGTGTAATATCTCATAATTGGGTAGTATTGAGATTGGGATCTAGCTTAAAGTTGGTGCTTTAAGTGGAATTCCCTATAGGACTCAGCTTAGGTTTGGGTAGAGATCTAAGTGGTGTATCCTACTAAAGTTAAGAGGACTCAGCTAGGAGTTGGTGCTTCTAGTGGTATATCCTACATCTGGAAGGGGGTACCATCCTGAGACAAACTGTAAGTCTTCATTTCTGCCAGTTGAAAAGAAATCAAACTAGTGGAAAATATCAAAGGAAGTAACATTTGGGGACTAAACGTAGGCCGGACCGAACCAATATAAATCTCTTGTGTTTGAATTTTTCTTACTATATCTTTAATTTATTGCAATTTACATAACCTGCATCATCCGGATCCAAAATATTCAGAACATTCAAACACGCTACACAAGACTTTTTAAAAGTCTATTATTTCTATAAAAAAGGGCATTCACCCCCCTTTGACCTTATTAACATAAGCACAGGGACCAACAAGTGGTATCAAAGCAAGTGCTCAAACTAGAGATCTAATAATCTCGAGCTAAAGGTCCATATATTTTGATTCAAGAATCAAAAGGAGTTTCCAAAACTCACAGCTCCTTCCGGAGGGTATGTCCATTACCCGACCTCTACTTTTCACCGATGAACACTACACGTTCTGGAAAAACTGGATAAATAATTTCATTCAAGCTCAAAGCATGATGGCATGGATGGCCATTAAAGACGGTCCATATGAGCTTACTTATGAGGTAGATAGTTTAACCACCCATAAGCCCTTGAGCTTATGGGATAAGAATGATTATAAAAGATTGAGTGTAAACGCAAATGCTATTAATATGCTCCATTGTGCTCTTAGTGTAGCTAAATTTACCGGGTTTCTAGATGTGAAACTGCACAAGAGATATGGCAGAAGCTGGAAGTGACCTATGAAGGAACAAATAAGGTCAAAGAAGCCAAAATTGATCTGCTACAACAAGTGCTTGAATCCTTCAAGATGGAGCCCAAAGAATCCATAAACAATATGAATACTAGATGCACCAATCTAGTAAATGATAAAGAGGCTGGGGAAAGAAATCTCAGAAGTTGACATGGTCAAGAAAATCCTCCGAAGTCTCACAAAAAAAATGGGATAATAAGAAGATTGCCATTAAGGAGGCTCATGACTTAAAATTCTATAGTTATGATGAGCTCATTGGTAATCTCTTGACTCAAGAATTGTCCCTAGAGAGATACAGCCAACAAGAAAGAAGGTTGGAAGAAAAGAAGAAGGCCATTGCTCATAAAGTAGACTCTGCCGGATCAGCCTCTTTCGGACCAGAAAAGCAGCCAAAAGAGTCAAAGTGAAGAAGATATGGCTATACTAGCCAAACACTTTGATAAATTCCTAAAAAAAGGACAAAAGAAGATCTAGAAGATTTGAATCAAGAAGGCCTAAGGAAGGCACATCAAAAAGGGATAAGCCAAGAAAGGCTCTGAAAGAAAAGAAAGATCCAGAGAGGGAAGCCGCCTGCTTTAAAGGCGTAAAAAAGGACGCTTCAGAACCAAATGCCCCAATCTAAGGAGGGAAAAGAAGCATAAAAAGAAAGCTATGGTGGCCATATGGAGCGATAGTGAAGAAAGCAGCATCTCATCTTCAACTAAAGAGGAAGAGACTACTCACTACGCATTCATGGCCTTGACTAATTCGGAAGCAGAGCAATCTAGAAGAAAATCATCCAAGCAAGATACCGAACAAATTGAGAATTCAAAATCAGAATCAGTAAACACTAAGGTAACCTCTCATTCTAATTTTGTTTCTAACATTGATCTTGCTAGAGCTTTAAAGGTGGTGATCCACAATGTAAGAAAGAACACCAAAGCCATAAAATCCAAATAAAGACAAATTCAGGAATTGGCTGAAGATGCTGAAGCCATGTCATAAGACATCAACCTGATGAGAAACACAAAGCATATGGATGTGGTGGAGGAAAACTTCCTGAAAAGTCAAGTTCAAATCTTAAGTGTTAACTTGACAAGGTTAGATAGGGAGCTAACTCTGATGAAGGAAGCATCCGGAAGGAGATTTGGTTCCTCACATCCAAGATGAAATACAAAGAAGGCTGCCAAGAAAACTCCAAAGCCTGCCAATCAGAAGGAGAAGGAGATTAGAAGACAACCTCAAGCTCAAAGATACACTACTACACAAAAAGGAAAGGCTAAGGAAGTGTACACTCAACAACTTGCTAAAGTTTTCCCCCAACCAGCTAAGAAGGAATTATGCAGCAAAAGTTCACCCCCAACCAGCTTTCGGATCCATACCGAACCATCTATAAGTGTGCAAGAAGCTGGATAGAGGGGAAACTATGGGAAGGAGGATCTTGAAAAGAGTGAAAAGAAGTAGAAGCAGAACAAACCCATATCAGGGTGTAGGTTTTATTGGAGAAACAATTAAATGACTAAATTATGTAGATTTAAAAACGGTTATTATGATGTTAATCCTTGGCCTGAAATGGTTGATAACCCGAGAGGACTAAAATCTGATTGGGTACCCAAGCCCACTTGATCTATTTTGCAGGTATGCCTTAGATCCACAGTAGATCAACACACTTAGTACATTGATAGTGGATGCTTAAGGCATATGACAATGGATGAGAAGGCCTTCATCACATTAACCCGGAAGAAAGGAGGCAAAGTAAGCTTTAGAGACAATAAAAAAGGATAAATCATTGGACATGGAATCATTGGATCTGAATTAAAGATAGAAGATGTCTTACTAGTCGATGGACTAAAGTTTAAATTACTAAGTGTAACAACTCAGTGAAAAAGGAAGAAAAGTCACCTTTGATTCCAGAGGCTGCTCAATCTATGATAGTAAGTCTAATCAACTCATTCTTTATGCACCTAGAGTAAATAATGTCTATTTTGTTAACATTAAAAATGAGAAAAAGAATATATTTTTGGTTTCTAAAGAAGAAGAATCATGGCTATGGCACTAGAGGTTGGGACATGTTAGTATGAACCTCCTGTCCAAATTAGCCAAAAAGGAATTGGTTGTGGTTTTGCCTAAGGTTGCTTTTGATAAGGATCATCTATGCACTACATGTCAATTAGGAAAATAGCATAAGAAAAGTTTCCCTACCATCTCCTACATTCCCTCTAAAAGAGTACTGAAAGTCATGCATATTGATCTCTTTGGTCCAATCAAACCATTAAGTTTAGGTAGGAGAGAATACATCATGGTCATCGTCAATGATTATTCTCAATATACTTAGGTTCTCTTGCTAGCAAGCATAGATGAAGACTTTGACTAATTCTAAAAAACATTCATGCAGATAGAAGTAGAACACGACATAAGCATTGCACGCATCCGGAGTGACAATGGTGGTGAGTTAAAAAATAAGCATTTTGTGACTCCAAGGGGATTGAACACAACTTCTCTACCCCTCATACTCCTCAACAAACTAGGGTCATTGAGAGAAAGAATAGGACCATAGTAGAGATGGCAAAAATAATGCTAAGTGAGAATTGTTTGCCAAAATATTTTTGGGGTAAGGCCGTAAACACAACATGCTATATTTTGAATAGAGCTCTTATTAGAAAGACCATAGAAAAGACCCCTTATGAAATCTGGAAGGGAAGAAAACCCAAAATTGGGTATTTCAAAGCCTTTGAATTTAAGTGTTACATCCTTATTGATAGAGAGCATTTAGGAAAATTTGATCCCAAACCTGATGAAGCAATTTTCCTTGGCTACTTAACACATAACAAGGCTTATAGATTATAGAGTCTTTAACAAACGAACCCAAACTGTGGTAGAGTCAATACATATAGATTTCGATGAGACTAACCATCTAGGCAAAAGAAGTTCCACTCCGGAAGATCTTATTTTGGAAGCTAAAAACCTTGGAGAATAGAAGGAAGTCCAAGTTCTTGACTCCTTCCAAATCAAGAAGTACAAAGAAGAAGATGAAGGAATATCCTTCGACCTAGAAGTACAATAAGTTAATCTTAATCCACATGAGATAAACTTCAATAAAGACCAAAAAGGAGAAGTCGAGGCAGAAGTGGCACAAGCCCTAATCCAGTATGAAGATCTACTAAGAGAAGTTCGGACTCACAGGGATCATCCGGTTGCAGCTATTTTGGATGATGTCTAAAATCCAGTCAGAACCAGAGGAAAACTCAACAGAATGATGAGCCATGTTGCCTTTATCTCTCTTATTGAGAAAAAGAAATTTTAAGATGCTGAAGGAGACGAAAGCTGGATGATAGAAATGCAAGAAGAACTAGATTAATTCACAAGGAATGATGTGTAGGATCTAGTGGCACCTATAAATGGGAAGTCAATCATTGGCCCCAAATGGGTATTCTAGAACAAGCTAGATGAATCCGGAGTATTGGTGAGAAACAAGGCAAGATTGGTTGCCCAAGGATACAATCAACAAGAAGGGATTGACTTTGAGGAAACATTTACCCCTATAGTAAGATTGGAGGCAATCCGGATTCTATGTGGTTTTGCGCCATTCATGGGATTCACACTATTCGAAATGGATGTCAAAAGTGCATTTCTCAATAGAGTCATCCAGGAAGAAGTCTATGTGAAGTAGCCACCTGGATTTGAAGATTCAAAGCATTCGGATCATGTCTATAAACTGAAGAAAGCTCTCTATAGATTGAAGCAAGCACTAAGAGCTTTGTATGAGAGACTCACAACATTTCTCATGTCCAAGGGATATATCCAGGGTAAAGCAGATATAACTCCTTTCATAAAAAAGAAGAAGAATGATATCATTTTAGTCCAAATATATATGGATGACATCATATTTCAGGCAACAGATGAGAAGATGTGTGAGAAATTCAGCTCAAAAATGCAAAAAGGAATTTGAGATGTCCATGATGGGAGAACTGAATTTCTTCCTTGGTTTGCAAATCAAGCAAAGTCTGGATGGGATTTCCATTAACCAATCTAAATACACCAAGGAAATCCTGAAGAAGTTTGAAATGGACAAGAGCAAGCCAATGTCCACTCCAATGGGATCAGATACTGTTCTATCCAAGGATTATGAAGGAGAAGATGTTAATCAAAACCTATATTGAAGAATTATTGGATCACTTCTATACTTGACTGCTAGCATGCCTGACATACATTATGCAGTCTGATACTACGCAAGATATCAATCCAATCCTAAGGACTCTTAAGACGGTCAAGAGGATCCTTAGATATCACCTAGGAACAACTTAAGTTGGATTATGGTATCATAGTAATGGAGATTTCATACTTTAAGGCTTCACTAATGCAGATTATGGCAGAGATACTCCTGAGAGAAAGAGTACATCCGGAGGTTGTCATTTCCTTAGAGATTTCCTAGTATCATGGTATAGTAAGAAGCAAACTTTAGTTGGTTTATCAACCACAGAAGCAGAATACATGGAAGAAGGAAGTTGTATAGCTCAACTCCTTTGGACCAAGCAATAACTAGAAGATTATGGAGTTCAATCCAGATGTGTGGATGTTATGTATGATAGCAAAAGTGCCATTGATGTATCAAAGAATCCAATACTACATAGCAGGATGAAACATGTCAACATAAGGCATCATTTCATCCTAGATCATGTGATGAAAAAGGATGTTGCATTTGGTATACATTCCAACCAATGAACAAAGAGCAAATATCTTTACTAAACCATTGAGTAGGCATCAATTTGGCAAGCTAAGGGAATCAATTGGGATGTCTAATCCAAATTGAAGAAAATTTGGAAGATAGTCCAAAGTTAATTTGAATCCTTGGCAAGACAATGAATCCGAAAAAGAAGAAAAATTGAAGAAAAATCTACTCCGGAGAGAATATTGCCATATAAGCAGATTGAAAGGACACATGGTAGTAAAGGCACTGAAAAGTAACTATTCCTTTTTGAATTTTAAACGTCTATTGGAAGTTACACGCGCGCAGAAATTAAAAGGAGTATTAAAAAATAAATCGTTCCCATTCTCTGGTTTAACAAAAATTTACCTCTCTCCTAAAAACGGACCTGCCATGTCATCAATCCAGCCAAATTAACGGCATCTGAATTACCAAAATACCCTTACTTTTGAAAATCTATAAAAGCCCTCCAAATTTCCCCTTCTTCCTCACGCGAACAAATTGCCTACTATTACTATGTAAAATTCCAAACTCAAAACCCTAAATTTCTTCAAACTCTCTCAAAAATGGCTACCATCATGATAAGTGAAGGACCCAAAATGCTTCCTGCCAAAACATCTTTATAGAGTCTAATCTAAAAGATTAAGATTTCACACCCCTCAAACTCAAAACCAATGATTCCATTGTCCCCATCGACTTTTTGGGAGATAACTTTATGTTTGAAACTGACCCCTATTCTAGATTAATTGGGGATCAACACTTGACTGATTTCCTCAAGATCAAATGCCCAAACTACTTGGACTTAGTGAGAGAATTCTAAGATAATCTCGAAGCCCACTCCTTCCAAGACACTTTGAGAACTCAAGTTCAAGGAAAGGTAATTACGATTACTCTGAGTTCTTTGAATATTCTTAAACATGAAGAATGACGAGGTCCAACTGCGAGTTAATGGGGATGAGCTATAAGTGAAATACGAACCCAAGATGTGGCTGCATCCTAACTATTTTGGGGACAAATGCTTAACAAACTTTTCGGAAGTGCTAAGATTCCTCCAGCACGCACTTGCCAAATTGGTGCTTATCCGAAAGGGCTCTCTCACCATAGTGTCATGCTTTTAGTATTGTTTATTACAACACTGGGTGGAGAGTAGAGTTGTTAACATGCCGGTACTAATCATCCACTACCTAAAGTAGCGCAGAAACTCTTATGGTGCCTTGATCACTCGGATCCTACCTGCAAATGGAGTCAATTTGATCGGACTAAAATCTATCAATGGAAAGGAAATCCTAGAGAAGAACTTTCAGAAATTAAGCTTTGGGGAAACCTGGAAAGAGGAGAAAGCCAAAAAGCTGAGGGATGAAAAGAAGGCAAGGGCTAGAAAGGATGTGGATCCGGTAGAAGGGGCTCCGGTTCCTAAGAAAGCAAGAACCACTAAACCAAAGGCACAAAAGGAACTTGCCTTGGTTCCAGCTGGGAAAGTTGATGAGGATACCCAAACCCTCACTTACTTATTAAAGAAAAGCCTTGAGAAGCCTAAGCCTAAAGGAAGACTGATTAAAGCCGCTGATAAGTTAAAGAAACCAGTATGTGAGCTGGAAGCAATAAAAACTATTGCATTAGCTGCTGCTGTAATAAGAGAAGGGTATAAAAAGGGGCAGAAAAGAAACTTTAAAGATATGTTAACGGAGGAACATGAGTCTGATAGTGAAGAGACAAGAGATGGGGAACCTGCCCCCAAAAAGCAACTCCGGAAGAGGGGATTAACATTCATAGAAGCCTGAAAGGTAGCGAAAGCAAAAGCCAAACTCCTAATTAGGAAACCTGCTTTTGGTATAACCATAAGGGAACCAACTCCTAGAATCACCACTCTAGTTGAATCCAAGAAAGGAAAGGAAATTTTCCTATTCACCCAAAGGCCAACACCTAAAGACAATGTATTTCCTAAAGATCCACAGTTTGATGAAATGATGTCTGTTGTGCGAGACTATCAAGAGATTAGTCTTTTAACCAAAGAGGGACCCGAAGGCTCATCCGGTGCGTTAAAGTCAATTAGCATACCAATTCCTCTATCCTCAAAGGATCTGAGGCTTCTTAAAGAAGCCAAGTGCCAGGATAAGGACCTACTAAACTTTTAAGTTAGGTCTAGACCTCTTCTTGATAACTTGCTAAATGTCAATCCGAAAGTAGTGGAGCTGTAAAGTTCTGAAAAGGCATTAGTAGGGGTAACTGATGACATTCTAAGTCCTCCAGGGGTTAAGGTGGTAGTTAATGAAGAAAGAAGTGAGGATGCAACGAATCAAGTTCAAGCACAAATCCATTAGGTACTTGAATCTATGTCATTCGACATTAACGCTGACATCACTACTAGTGTTAAAACAGTAGTTGAAACTAGAGACAACTTAGATGCACATTCTCCAACTGCATCTGAGGAACAGGAGTCTCACCCGAAACATTAAGTTCTAGAGGAGGGACTTGGTCTGGATTCCCAAGCGCACACTCCTAGAGTGGATTCAAAGGGTGAGGCCAATTCGGGGGAACGGTTGGAACAAAATAAGGGAGAGCAAAAGGATGAATCCAATTCTGAAGAGACTAGCAAAGAAAAGACCAAAAATTAGAAATCATCTAGAAGTAGTTCCATCCCTGGAGAAATCTCAGCTTCCTCATCCGAACATCTGAACAAGCTATGAACTTACAACCGTCATCCAACTAAAGGAGAAAAGTTGATAAGGCTGATTGAAGAGGCTACTCTGGAAGGTCAAAGAGAAGATAGGATAATGAAAGCCCTTTAGGATGTAATAATCACTCACAAATTTGTTGAGAAGCAACTCAATGAACAATCTACTTCTCTAGACTTATAGAATGACATAGGAGAGATAAAGGCTGTATCAAGAAGATAGAAGAGAAGGTAGAAGATTTTCCCACTGTAGATGCGAGCGGGTGAGCAGGTTTCCAACAGGATACATGCAGGGTACAGCGTGCGGGGCACGTCCTGGTTTGATTTAGGAAGATCCTGTTTGCTTAAATGTGATGGCTTTGTAAGCCAAAAATGTGATAATGTTAAGAAACACGTATACATATTTTATTGAGAAAAAATATTTTAAAAATAAAGCATTTTCACTTTATTTAAAAATAAAATAGAGTTGCCACCCGGTTCAGCTCCACCGAGAATTGTGGTATACTGATCCAAGATGGGATTTTTATACTGAAAAGAAAATGAGATTCTGAGTTCGGACATAATAGTTACTCAAATTGTTTGGATTAATTTTGGAATTTGTGGTGATTTCTGCATTACGACGGCTTTATTTAAGAAATAAATTCAAGAAATAAAATGGGCATCATAATGCTTAATAAATGGACATTTTCTACTGAGTTTTGGACACAGTAACGGCATCACTTGGGTCTGGGCCCAGAAACTCAGATAGAATTTGCTCACATTTTGGACGTTTGTGCATACCTGCGAGCTTATTTACACATATTATAGTTTAAGTGGCACAACTTAACTAGATAAATGAAATGCAATATGTAGTAATAATGAATTTAAATGAATTTTTAAGGTCGGGTTAAAGCTAATTACCCTCAGTTTACCTTTTTTGTCTATCTAGGATGGCTTGAGAGCCGGTACGGGACTGAATTTGTCAAAAATTGTGATTTTGTTGGAAAATAGATTTAACCCAAGTTATGGCTATAATCTTGGATTGTTTCTAAAGGAAAATGTTAAATTTAAGTCATTTTTAGACCGACGATCACTGTAGTATCTTGATCTAAAAAGACAAAAGATTGAGCTTGTACCGAGTATCGGTGATAGAGCTAGGATCCGGAAGTGTTTTGGCAGAGTTTCGGGGCTTTTAGGACTCCCGGAACTGATAAAGGGCACAATTGTAATTTTAGGATTTTGAAAATTTCCCGTCTCTTCGAAATTAGTGGGGTGCACCCCATTATATAGAGGGTTGGTAAATAGCTGGTGGGCTATTTACATAGGTAAATAGCCAGCAGGCTAATTACCACTCTGACAGGATTTGACATCAGATCCCGTAAATCCTGGCTAGATCTAGATAAGATTTGATTTTTTTACCGTAGATCGGTAAATAGTCGGCGGGCTGATTACCTATGTTTGACCAAACTTTACTTTTTGATTTTTCAGAAGGAAATGCTAAATTGGAGCTTCCCTAGAATGTGGATTTTTGAATTTCGAATTTGGATGACAATTCGGTCCTTTTGGCTTAATTGTCTGATCACTTAACGAAATAGGAATTATTCCTCATCAGGCCAAAATGGACCTGTGCTAAAAGCAGATGTTTTTGCTGAAGTCTGCCTTGCCAAGGTTACACCAATCCTGGAGCAAATAAACACCAACGTTGCCGGAGCCAACAAATCTGTAGATCAGGCCAATAGAGTGGCCACAAATAATTGCACAACAATCATGGACAAGATCACTTCTTCTTCAACTGATCTGTCGACCAAAGTGAAAGAGTACATTGATACGAAGTTTGAAAGCTTGAAAAAATTCATTTCGGAAGTTACTGCGAACGGTGAAGAGGGTATTGCTTCTGCACTAAAACTGCTAAATGAAGAGCATCAAGCGGCACAAGAAATGCTCACAAACTTCCTTGGTGAGGATCTTCCAAATCTTCTAAAGAAGTAAGCGGATAAGATAAGTGATGATAGTGGAAGCCATTCATCCAAAACTAATTATTTGATTAAAGCTCTATAAGAGGCTTTCCACAAGGATCTCACTATGCTCAAATCCAGTATCCATAATGTCCGGAGAGATATCTGCCAATATATTGAAGCCTTAAAGTCAAACATGGCTAATCTATCACTCTCCTCAACACACAGTAAGGCATACAGAGTGTATGCCAAGAGGACTAGTATCTCAGAGGAGTCCATGCATCTAGATTTCAATAAAACTGATAATGCAGGTAGAGAAGCCACTAATAATGAAAGGGAAAAGGATCAAGTCAGCAGATGAGTCAGTCAACCCATTGTTATTCCTGATCCAATACAAAAAAATAAGATTATAAAGTAGACTTGTACTAATCCATCAACTTTGGTGATGATTTAGATGCTCTACTAATGATAGTAGCTCAATAAGCTGATCTTAACCTACCAAAATAAGTCAAAACAAGGAGAGATCACCCAGTTAAGAAGATTCTTGATAGTGTGCAAAATCCAGTGCTGACTAGAGCTCAGCTGAATAGAATGATGAGCTGAATAGAATGATGAGCCATTCAGCATTTGTCTCATTGATTGAACCAAAGAAGTTTGAAGATGCTGATTTTGATGACAACTGGATGACTGCAATGCAAAAAGAGCTAGACCAATTAAGAAGGAATGAAGTTTCGGATCTGGTGGAGAAACCCAGAGGCAAGTCATTGGGACCAAATTAGTTTCTAAGAACAAGCTAGATGAAGCTATTAATGTTTTCAGAAACAAGGCCAGACTGGTTGCTCAAGGCTACAATCATCAATAAGAAGGCATTGACTATGGAGAAACCTTTGCACTAGTAGCAAGACTTGAAACTATATGAATTCTCTATGCTTTTGCATCTCATATGAATTTCAAGCTATTTTAAATGGATGTTAAGAGTGCATTTCTTAATGGTTATATTGAAGAGGAAGTCTATGTCAGACAGCCCCCAAGCTTTGAAGATCCAAAGCATCCAGATCATGTCTTCAAGCTGAAGAAGGCTCTATATGGACTGAAATAGGCTCCAAGAGTTTGGTATGAGAGATTGACTCACTTTTTACTCAGCAAAGGTTATGTTAGAGGAAAAGTAGATACAACTCTGTTTATCAAGAAGAACCATCAAGATGTGTTGCTACTCTAAATTTATGTTGATGACATCATCTTTGGAGCAATTGATGAAAAACTATGCAAAGAGTTCAGCCAACGGATGAAGAAAGAGTTTGAAATTTCAATGATGGGAGAGCTTAATTTCTTTCTTGGTTTGCAAATCAAGCAACGTGATGATAGGATCTTCATTAGCCAAGCTAAGTATGCCAAGGAAGTAATTAAGAAGTTTGACCTAGATAAAGCCAAGCCAATGTCAATACCCATGGCCACTAATACAATTCTAAGTAAAGATAAGGAAGGTAAACTTGTAGCGAGTAAGCTCTACAGAGCTATTATTGGTTCTCTACCTTACTTAACTACTAGTAGGCCTAACATTCAATATGCTGTATGTTATTATGCAAGATATCAAGATGACCCAGAGAATCTTGCTTAGCTGCTGTTAAGAGAATTCTCAGGTATTTGCTAGGCTCTATTGATGCAGGTTTATGGTATGTAAGTAATGTAGATTTTACTCTGAGAGGATACACAGATGCTGACTATGGAAGAGACAAACTTGAAAGGAGAAGCACCACAGGAGGATGTCATTTCCTTGGTGATTGTGTTGTAATATGGTATAGCAAGAAGTAGACTTCTGTGGATATGAGTACATGGCTGTAGGAAGTTGTGAAGCGCAACTGCTATGGATTAAGCAACAATTGGAGGATTATAGTATAAAGTCTAAGTGTCTTGAAGTCATGTGTGACAACAAGAGCGCAATTGACCTATCCAAGAATCCAATTTAATATAGCAGGATGAAGCATGTCAATATTAGACATCACTTCATAAGGGATCATGTGCTAAAAGGAGAAGTCAAGCTCACCTACATTCCTACTGAAGAACAGCGAGCTGACATATTCACAAAGCCTATTAGAAAGGATCAATTCAACATTCTGAGAGAGTTAGTCGAAATGTCCAATCCAATTTGAAGAACTACATTTCCAGCTGACCAATTCTAGAGCTAACCAAACAAATTAGGGCACACTCTGAGCTTCTACAAATTAGGTTAAGTGTTTCTTCTTCATGCTAGAATTTTGGATACGTTATTAACTTGTCACTAGTTTCTTTTTAAATTCAAACCTGATAGAAATGGTAGTAAGTTATGAAACAATCCATATTCAGTTACATCTATCCCGTGTTTCCCGCTATCATTAATCCTATGGTAAACTCTACTTAATCTCACCATTAAATTTATGACCATAGATTGTGAGTCGTACACATAAGCTTTGCAAGTCTTAGCAAAGAGATTTTGGCTATTTAAGGTGAAATTCGGAAAGAGGTAAAGTTACTTTACCAAGTTTCCTCTTCTGCAATTCCCCTCTCAAAATCCCCAGAATTCTTTATCTATTTCAAAGCTAATCATCAGATCCAAGCGTTGACGAATCCTTGCTTGTAAGGGATGAAAAGGATAAATGCTGGATTACAACAATGGATCATATGGCGCAAGTGGCAATAGGAATCAACAAAAGGGAAGAATTGTTCATACTTGCTAGAACTAGATATATTCCAACAAGATGGTGTTTTAGAGAAGGTGCTGTTGTCGAAGAGTCCATGGCAGTAGATATGCTCAGTTTTTCCAGTGATGAGCGTTTTGGTAGATGGACGCGCTAACGCCAGTTGAGAGGGTTCTTTGAGTTACCCAGTGATTGTTACAAGCAAGTAGTGAAGAGATTCTTTCATGGCATCCACTTAGTTGAAGGTCAGAAGGACCTATTTGTGACAATGATGATGGGGAGAAAGGTCTATGTTACCCCCAAGCTGATTGTTGGTTTGCTTGGTATGCGAGAGAGAGGACTGAGGATGCAAGTAATCAAGGATGAAAAGCATGTGGACATACCCTTTGATTATGAGGTCCCTGCTAACTATAAGGAAGGTGAATTGATAGCCTCAATGTTCACTAAAGAAGGAAAACAAGCAGATGAGCTTGTAACTAAGGTGCTCTTTCCCAAAACAGCTTCAATAGGAAGCTGCTCTAAATTTGAAAGAGTATTTATCTATGCTATGACCCATGGGATGTGTATCAACCGGCCGCTAGTGATTGTGCATAGGTTTTTGAAGGTGTCCAACCATATGGTTTATAGGCATATTGTAATGGAGATATACAAGGCATATGAGCTTGATTTGGAAGGATGGGCGCTGAAGAGCAGAACCACATTGAAAGTGATTGAATCTAGAATTTTGAGCAATGCTCATTTCCATGGATTAAAGTGTGATGAAAAGCCTACCAATATAAAGTACATCAAGTTAAAGAGAGGAGAAGTAAGAGTAAAGGATCCTAAAGCCATCATGCCTATGAGACCTATTAGGCCTAATGAGGAACATCAGATCCTAGAAGATTTTATAGCTAGAGAGCTTTAGAGGATTACCATGGTCAAAGCAGAAAGAGGAGAAGATGTAGCTGAGAAGAAGGGAAGTAAGAAGGAGGTCAGGATAGACTCCAAGAAAGATGTGAAGAAGGGGAGCTCAGCGAGCTCTAAACCTATAGTTGCCCATGTCCCTAAAAAGACCAGATCATCTAAGGGAACGAAGGAAGAGAAGCCTCAAAGGCTGACTCCTAAGGAGATTGTAGAGGAAAAGAAGGCAGAGGAAGTAATGAGAGAGGAGATGCCTCTGAAAAGACAAAAGAAGATGAAGGGTGAGGAAGCTCAGCTAGATGCAGTGACCACTGAAGGACATGAAGCTATATCAGTTCTTGTGCCTTAATTAGGTCAGCCTAAGAAGATGCTAATGGTAAAGAAAGGAACTGGAGTAGTCTAGGATGTAGATGAAGCTGAGAAGTTAAAGGCCGATAAGACGGAAAGAATCAAGAAATGGCAGGAAGAGATTAAAGAAGAGATAAGGAGAAGGGATGAAGAAGTGGCACCAAAGACTAAGGTTGAAACTGAGAAAGCTCTAGAATCTATAGTGCCCAGTCTAGCTAATAATGAAGTTCCTGAAGTTGTGGAAGAGATGATAGGAGCCCTGGAAGGAATTAAAAACCAGGAGGAGTAGGAAGATGATGAAGTAGTTGAAGTGCAGGCTATAGAGTTTGATGTTCTTGAAATAGACCAACATGTCAGTTTGACTGCTGAGGAAGCCAAGGAAGAAAGCAAGGAGAGGAAGAGAGGTTGCTTAAGAGAATGAAGATTGTCATTGATGAGGATGAAGGAGACTTAGAAGACAAGGGTGAGGAGGAAAAAGTTATAGTTGAGCAGGAAGCTTAGCTAACTGAGCAAACTTAGGCCCATGTTAGTGAGTCCACTATTGAAGGTGCTGAAGAGAAGGAAGAGGAGAACCAAGAAGAGCCATTCTTTTTCCCCAACCTTTCTACAGAAACACCTTTATCACCTACACCCATATCTGCCCAACCTTTACCTGAAACCCAAATACCATTCACATCTAGCCCTAACCAACCAAACACCTCACACTCTGACCAAAAATCCATCATTCCTTTACTTTCACCCGTTGGATCACCAGTCCACGAACTGTTACTCTTAGAAGGACTAGTTATCAGAGGTCTTTCAATTATAGAGGAGATTCAAGAACAACAACAACCACCTCAACAACCACAATCTCCACCTCAATTTAAACCCTAGGTTGAGCTCTTCGGAGATATAAGGAGGATGGGAAGAGCTAGGTTTCCATAACTTAGGATAGATGCGGAAGTAGATGCTAAAATAGCTAAATCTTTATTATCTGAGGAGGTCATGAGGAGACTTGCAAAGGTTGTTGAGCCAATGCAAGGGTTTATGCAAGCTGTTGAGGAGATGAAGGATCATTTCAAGTTTGTCCCTATACAATACTCTCTGGTAAAGGCCATAGTATCCAATACTTCATGTATTTTGAAATTTATAGGTAAATAGGCTGAGCTATTGAAATTTGGTGTTGCGGAGCTGAAAAAGATTATAGAGAAGATCTATGAAAGCAACTACCGAGTTTTGAATGAGGAAACAAGCTTCACAAACTCAATGAGAGACAAATTCAACCCCTTGATAGAAGCAATGCAGGTAGTGCTAAAGCGGTATAGTATTCTGAGCAAGGAGAATGATGAGAACACTTCATGTTTACATGCTATTATAAATGCTATTAATGCTCTTATCACTGCATTTAAGGCAAGTCAAGGAACCTTCAATGAGCTAAGGAATGTGAAGGAGCAAGTTTTGAAGGGAGTTAGGAACTCAGAGGGAGAAGTGCTGAAGGCTTTAAAGAGACTAAACATATCTGATGCTCTAACTAGTGACATTGTGATGGAAAAAGCTGAACAAGAACCTTCGCTTCATCAGGAACTTGGTCACATTCGTGATCAAATCAAGAATGTTCATGCGGATCTCATTAATGATGGTCAATCAATTGATCGGATTTAAGATGAAGTCACTACTCACATTAGAAGCACTCCTATGCTAGAGCAGATCCTCAAAGAAAATACTCAAGCTAAGGCTCTGGCAAGTCTTAGCCAGATATCCAAGGAAGGACTTAATGCTTAGTACTAGATCAATCAATCCCAATCTCGTGCTCTGATGGGTCTCTTCGCTTTTCTCAGGTAACACGATACGATTTGACAAGAAATCTATGACCTGTTAGTGCAGAACTTTTCTACTAATATCTATGACCACCTCAAGACTTTTGAAGATATTCTGAGCTCGTTTGGTCGTCAAACCTAAGTCATTTTGAATGCAATGGGAATGGGGGGAGAACGATCGCGAGAAGCGTGAGCAAGAGGAGAGGGAAAGAGATCAAAGGGTAGCTGATTTTTCATATAATTTATCCAAGGATTTGGAGTGCATTCAGAGAGAATATACTGAGACCCGAAAAAGGAAAGTAAAGGAGATCGCGGTGCCTAAGGAAAAAAAATCAAGATGGCATCAGTAGGCATTTGAGGATAGAAGAGTAAATCTTGGAGGACCACCTATGCCTAAGTAGAATAGAAATATTGTAATCTGTACCGCTTATTGTAAAACTTAGTATAGATTAACTCTTTGTTATCTGTACTCAAGTTATTCATTTATAAAAAAGATTACTTATTATGTTCCAAGTTAAGATCTTCTTAACTTCTTGTATTTTCTGCTGTATATATGTGCGTTGATCTTCTTGCAAAAATATGAGAACTATTGAAGAATGCTGAACTCAGAAGAATCAAGGATTATGGGGGAGTTAGCATTCACTCTGAGCAAAATCAAGTTGTTGAACAAAGTCATATCAAGCATAATTAGAAGGTAACTCTAATCTAGATATCTTATTGATTTAATTCTCGCACAGTTAATTGCCATTGATCAAAACGGGGGAGATTGTTGCACCAAGCACAAGTTTGGACTAACTCAGTGGTGCTTAAGTTTTGATCGTAACAATTAAGTTCAGTTTGAGTTAATTAAATCAATAATGATGTTAAAAGAAATAATATATGGTTATATGTGAGTTATTGAATTCGAGGGTAGAATGTTAATTCTCCGCTGACTTAGTTATTTAGTTTAACTCTGAGTATTTTGGGTTGATTATCTTCTTTAGTCGCTGACTAAATAATATTCACTCAGCGCTTGATATTTAGATTTTGCTTCAGCTGTGCATAACGATACTTTATTTAACTAAGTTACTTTATGTCTGCCAAAGGTACTGACTTTCCTATTTAAGTTAAAATGAGATTTTGCTTTTAGTGTTGCTTTTTGCAGAACATTAATGAGATAAAGACAAAATGAATTAATGCCTTGATAAGACTCCGACTAATGAAGAAAAAGACAAAGTCCTCCAGATTCAAGCTGCAAAAAGTCATTTGCAAATTTGTGCCATTCTGCAGATTAACAACATTGTATCGCACACACTGCAACATGTCAGATTACCAGAAGGAATGGGAAAGCGACACGTGGCAAGTCAGCACGAGTTCTCTATAGTGGAAGACTGGCATCAAACGACAAAGAATTCAAATTGAAGCTCAAATCTCAATCTGTCTGTAATGGATTGATTTCTATCTCACAACGGTGTGATTCTATCTCTTAACATCTTGATTTGAAGAAGCAACGGGTGAATAGATGAGCTATCAATTTCAGAAGATGCCAAGACAAGTTCAACGGCTAAATTCTTGATCCCTACTATAAAGGAGCAAGAAGGCAAGCGTTAGAACTTGGTGATTACACCTGAATTTCTCAGAAGCTAAAACTCTCCCAATTTGCAAGCTTTAAAGAAGTTCAACCAAGAAAAGCACTACTTAGCGAAGAATCTACTTTGAACAAGAGAAATTAGATTAGATCAATTGAATTGTAATATCAGATCATTTGTAACTGGATCAATATTTCTATAAGTCGATTCCAGCTCTTATTTAGATATAGTTGAGTTGCTAGTGGAAGAGGGTATTCTACTCAGTGGGTAAGCGATTACAGTTTGAAGGGTACTTTCTGAAATTGGGGAATTTGTAAAAGGCTTCTTCGCGTAGGGTAGAGGAGTTGAGATTAGTGGATTAAAGCCAAGACACTCTCTTGGGACTGGATGTAAGCACAGGTTGTCATACCAGTATAAAATCTCTATGTCCTTTGTTTTGAAGTTTTTCATATTTTACTCAGCCAGCTGACCTACTTAGCGGAGCTCACTCATTTGCGAAAAAGTTTAGTAAGTTAATTGAGTGAGTCATTCACCCCCCTCTGACTCATTGAATGTAAGCATAGGGACTAACAATTATCATATTTAAAAAAATTGAATTATATAATAATACTTACTATTTCTTATTGATAATAATGGAATATTTTTAGAGTAATGAAGTCATAAAAGACTTTTTTTTATCCTTTTACCTTTTAGAGCCTAATTGATGACATGCCTAATTATCAACTAATATACCTCTTAAATCTATTTTTTAAAATTTAATTTGTTGTTCTGTATATTATTTAATTCTGTTAATTATAATCCTATTTAAAAAAATTTGAATTACAATCAAATATTGATTGTAATTATGTTAGTCAATAGTACATTCTCCTTTAATTCTATTAATTTTATTTAATTGTATTATATTGATTATAATCCCATTTAGGAATTAATGTGACTCTTTTTTCCTCATCAAATATTTGATAGAAAATCATAAGGTAACTGCAGAAAAGTATGAAGTATAATCCTATTTAAGAAAAAATTTGAATTTTATAATAGTACGTATGATTAATAATGGAATATTTTTAATTATTTGATCAAATGAGTTCAAATTTCATAATTATCCATTAAGTATATGTATCAATTAATATATCTCCTAAATCTATTTTTTAAAATTTAATTTGTTAATTTTGATTTTATTTAATCCTATTCTATTGATTATAATCCTATTTAATAATTAATGTGAATCTTTTTTCCGCAATTTAATTTGATACACAATATAATATAATTTTTTAGCTTTATTAATATTTTCTATTTTTATTATATATATTATAAAATAAATTTATCATTGATATACTGATTACAAATGACAATCCGTGAATCGCACGGATACTACACTAGTATACAAAATAGAAAAGAAACTATACCGATCTCCGTATATTCATCTTCTTCACATAAAATAGCTTTTCAAATTGCATGGAAAACATATAGCTCGTATATGGATTCATTTTCCTGGATTTTTGGGGGTCACTTGACCCTCGATGACACCCCTGAATAATAATGGTTAGACAGAATCTAACCGGGATTAGGTAGAAATTTTAAAAATAGTGTATAAAATTGAACACATAGAATTATCGAAATCGGATCCCAAGAAAAATTCATCATCGGACTGCCGGATCATGCTGAAAGTTGGTTCGTGACCTCTATATTCAAGGGACTATATTAAATAAAAATCATCATAGTCCCATATTATTAAACGGAGATTTATCAATATACCCTGTATAGTTTGCTATTCAATTATCCAAAAATACAAATACATCAGGGATATAGCTTTTGCAATATTTTAATTTTTCTCAAAAAGCAACATGAAGACACACACTTTGATAAATGTCTAATAAATTTTAGAATCCCGTAATGATTTCGATAATAAAATCTAAACTAACTGTAATGACATAAACTATAATCGGGACAAATCCCAAGATTGACTTGTCTAAAATTGATTGATAAATATAAACTATTAAGCGGAAGCATACATTAATATATGTGATAAACTATAACGAATAGATCGAACGTTCTATCTCTTCTACTATTTGCAATCGGCCTCTTGTTTCATTCACATTGTCTTAGAGATAAGTAATTTGATTCTCTACTATCTTTAATGACAATAGCTTGGATGGAGCAAGTCATGATTAAATCTTCATCTATAATGTTTCTTTTATAGAGAAAATAAAGAAGAAAAAGAAGCAGTTCCTATTCTCTATCATTAACGTGTGCCTTTAACGTTAATTAATAATAAAAACTGATGTTTTAATTAACTTTATGTTAATTAAAATTAAAATGGCAGTTTTCAATTTTCTATAAATAACATATATAATAATGCTATTTATAACTAAAAGTGCAATTTTAATTACTGATTATTACATAAAGTTTAATATTAATTAGAACAAATAATTACTTCAATTATTTCTCTTAGTGAAAAGATAAAATCAACCTTTTATATTGTCTTATTTGATAGCGGGAAAATGGTCACCAACCCTTACCGATTTAAACAACCTTCGGTTAGCAATCCATCATGCAACACCATCATATATGTTTAATCGGACCATTTATTTATACATGTGGAGCACATAGATTATAAAAAATAATCTTACATTCTCCCACTTGGTCCTTATGCATAAATATACCCTTGTGGAAGCAAATATGTATATACGAGTCATCCTTAATTTGTAAAACCTAACACACGTATATAACCTTTACATGATTTGAAACAACTGAGTCATGACGGTTACAGGTCATTTATGTCGTCCCGTTCCCTTCCATGTACTACAAATTATTTTAACTCTCAATTATACTATTATGCAATAAACATTACATTGTTGTTCACTTTAATGTAACAAATATTTTATTGTTACTAAATATATAGCTATAATGTTATCGCACCCAAATAAACTTTAATGCGCATCTCTTATGTGGATAACAATTAAATATGCAAAAACAACTTTTATTGAATTCCTAAAGTGTCGTTACGATCAAATTGAGCTAAAACTTTTATTGTATATACAACTCATTTTGCTAACAATAATTTTTCAATAATTTTCATATTCCGTACATGGCCAATAATATTTTTAGCCAATAACCTTTCGTTAGCAATTCTCTATAGTCGACTCTATTTCGATATGCTCAATAAACACTTTGCGTTTTTGCACTTCTTTTATGTCAAGTACTTTACATTCATGTGTTTCACACCCTTACAATACTTGTCATTCTGTCAAAAGAAGACCGTTGTGGAATTACAATACAATCTCAATAGTTTGCTATAATATCGACTATTCCTGTACTTGAGATTAAGCTCCACAACCACAATCATAGAATCATGGTATCAAAACACGCCACAATTTCAACATTCGTAGTGGAAGTAGCTATGAAAATTTGCTCCCAAGTTTCTATTATACCACTCCAATATCTTTTCTTGGATAATAAATTCTTTGCATCACATAGCATAAGTTACAAGAAGTATGTCGTCAAAATATATAACAAACTCCCACTCACCTTCACATATATCCATAATAGTAACAAACAATGTTATTTTTAAACTTAAATATCATTGATAGGAAGTTCATTTCAGTCCATATTTTGTCCTCTTTAATTTATATACATAAATACTTTCTTTAATTCTTTGACTTTAATTTTATGTATATAACATCACCTTTGGGTAGAAAATTAAATACATAACCTTAACTATCATTGATGCTATAACTTTAATCAAATAATTGATTTTATTCCATTACATTTTGACTAACACGCAAAACACCTTTGAGCAGAATATACATGTTAATCATACATACAACAACAAAATCCTATAATGTCATTAACCACTAGCAATGATATACCGTTGGGTCCTAGCATTGTGATAATGATCTCAATTGTCTTGTGTAAACTTTTAATGTCATTTAACATCCCACCTACTAAGACAATTGAACTAACCATATTTAAAAATTTATTTACACCGAACAAGGCCACTTTGGTGACTAACATGTTCTCTATTCAATAAATTTTTAAAATATAATTTTTAATCAAATAAAGCAAGACCACTTTGATGACTAACATGTCTTCCTTACATTTGACATTTTTAATTTGAATCTTTTACTATCATATAACCTTAAGTTTAGTTTTTTATATATGACCATTTATATGCATAAATACATGTTTAAATAAACTAAGCAATATCACTTTAGTGACTAAAATGCTTTCTATACAATTAAACATTTAATTTATTCACCACAAAACTTTTTTGAGATAAATCAAAATCTCAACCAATTTCAATTATTAAAGAAATAAAGAGTCTCCTTTTAGTTTTTCTTACCGTTTTATTTACCAACTTTTATGTTTTGTATTTTATTCTCTTTTTAATTAAAGAATAGAAAACAATATTAATTAAGAAAAACTTCTCTCTTTCTTTTTGTCTCATTCCTTAATTACTTATTCAGTGTCTTTCTATTGTCATTCATTTCTCTTTCAATTTGGCACATATACTACTAAAGAATAAACCGCCATTATTGTCAGATCAATAGAAATAACAATTACAAATTAAATCCTTAATCTTTAAATGTCATCCATAACTCTTTAATTATACTATTATGGCAATCATAAAACCTTAATTGGCATTTAACAAGAATAATTAACTTAATGATCATTCCTTGATCCTTAATCTTTAATTGATTTAAGGATATATAATTTTATAATGTAATTTATTCCATTATACATGTAATTTCCTTTATACTATATAATATATTACATCATTATTCATGTTAAAGAATTAGAACAATTATAACCGAAAATAAAGAAAACTATTATCTTTAATTAAGGAAATAGAAATCCATTTACTTTTATGTTTTCCTTTACTACTATTTATTCAATTCATAAACTTAATTAAATAAAAAAGAAAATAATGCCTTTTAATTAAAAGAATATACATCATATATAATTCCTTTAATTTTCTCTTTTCATTTCTGTTCACTTTTATTATATCAAACTTTAGATTTCCCTCTTTAATGTAAAATAGTTAATTAGAAAAATACAATTATTGCTAATTAATCAAATAGGAAACTACCATAAACCTTTTTATATTCCTTTGTTTTCAGTTCCATGTATTCTTTATTCTCAAACTATTCATTTCCTTCCTTTAATATATATATATATATATATATATATATATGACATTATATATAACGGTTATTAATTGACAAATCTGTTATTGCCAATTGCAACTAATGGAAATTAATCATTACAATAAATTATTTGTTCGAAAAAATAATATCTTCAATTTATTTGCTATATATATATATATATATATATATATATATATATATATATATATATATATTCATTAATTCAATGACAATTTCTTATTTTGTCTTTTTTCAATTCTAATTAACCATGTATATACACAATTAGTATATAAAAAGATGTTTCATAATATAAAAATATATGACCGTTATTAGAATTGGTTAATTAAAAGAAACTCATAAATATTAATTAAACTATAACTTTAATTAATTGACAACTTTTCAATTAACTGCTCCATAAATTATCCTTTAATCTTTAATCTTTTATTAATAACCATAATACCAAATATAACAATTATAGTAATCTAAACTATAATTTATACACAAATAAAATATACAACTTCAACAATACAATTAGAGTTAATCTTTTACATCAAATGTATACAAGTATACATAATATCAACTAAAAAAAACAATCCTATTCTCTTTTTTTATTTGAGTTGAACCATAATCACATTAAATATAAATTTAACCATCATAACCCTAAATTTTAAAATTTATACTTGTGCACGTCTTTATTTTCACGAGAAAAATCCCGAATGGATTCTTTACTTTCATGTTTTATGTGGAAAACTTTCATTTCTATTTCTTCATTTTTCTTTTATTTTGATATCTATTTTGTTCTTTTCCTTTCATATTCTTTCATTTTATCCAATTAACTTTTCATTGAATAAAAATAATAATAACATTATTTAAGAAAACATTTGTACTTTTATATTTATTCACAAAGGAATAAACCATCTTTCTTTTACTATTCTTAATTAGAACGGAAGAAATATAACTAACATAGAAAATAATTTAAGTAATCATTAATTAGGAAAACTAAAAAAAAATCTCGTAAAATCATTTGATCCAATAATAATAATTTAATCATATGGTAAAAACATCTTTAGTTTCACGAGTATCTATGCAACTTTGAAAGCTCTAAAATTTTCTCATGAACCATAATTCAATCAAACTTTCATACAAACAATCCTAAGACAAGATGGCTCGGATACCAATTGTAAGCAATTTTAGAATCCCGTAATGATTTCGATACTGAAATCTAAATAAACTGTAATGCCATAAACTATAATTGGGACAAACCCCAAGATCGACTTGTCTAAAATTGATTGATAAATATAAATTATTCAGCAGAAGCATACCTTAATATTTGTAATAAACTAGAATGAATAGATCAAATGTTCTATCTCCTCTATTATTCGAAATTGGCCTCTTGCTCCATTTACGTTGTCTTACAGAGAAGTGTTTGATTCCCTACTATCTTTGATGACAATAGCTTGGATGGAGCAAGTGATGATTAAATCTTCATCTGTAATGTTTCTTTTATAGAGAAAATAAAGAAAAAGAAGAAGCAATTCCTATTCTCTATCATTAATCCTTTAACGTTAATTAATAATAAAAACTGATGTTTTAATTAACTTTATGTTAATTAAAACTAAAATGGAAGTTTTTAATTTCCTATAAATAACATATATAATAATGCTATTTATAACTAAAACTGCAATTTCAATTACTGATTATTACATAAACTTTAATGTTAATTAGAACAAATGATTACTTCCATTATTTCTCTTAATGAAATGATAAAAGGGAAATTGTCTAAAATGCACCATTATGGAATTTGTATTCTTAAAATGCCTTTTTTTATAAACATATCTATTAGATACCCTTTTTTAATAAACTGATTCATTCTTTATACCCACAGTGAGCACGAGATTTTACAGACCCTCTCGCGCGACGATGACGATGTATATCCGATTTTATTCCTCATTATAAAAATTCTTTTTTGGAATTTTTATTACAGATATAAAATTCTTTACGAGAATTTTATTTTCAGAAAAATTCAGTTCGGCATGTCCGATAGCACTTCTAGTGGGAGCTCAAACCGATGATTTACACCCAAAAATTAATTTAGTCCTAAATACCCATAAAAAGTTAAATAAACCCTAATTATTCAAATTAATCCTGCTTAAACACCTTTTTAGGCAGATTTGACCCATCTTTTCACCTTTTTAGGCTAGGCCAAACTTACTTTTCAGACCTGACAGAGGTTGAAGCTGCCAGCGGCTTCAGCGATACCGCCAACGGTATCATCCATGCCGCCGGCAGCCTGATTTCCGTAGGCAGATAGCTTTTTTGCAGAAATTGGCTGCATACCCACCGGATAATTGATCAAAGTCAATTTCCTCTAAATTTTAGCCTATATAAGGAACCAGTTTAAGCTGAAAAATAATTGGACACTTGAGACTCAAAATCTTTTAGAGATTTAAGCTAATTCTAGTTAGTTTTAGTGGGATAAGATATTGGGAAAGGTAAGGAAAGAGGAGTTCTTCATCTTTTCCTGGTTTTTATTAGCTGAACTCTTTGATATCTAAGTAGATTTTAGGTTTAAAAATCACTACAATAGGATTTAGAGACTTAAATCACCCATTTACTTCCCAAATCATCACTATGAGCTCCCCGAAGGTGTCATTTGGATCACGAAGAGGTGGATTCACGGCCCCGAGGTAAATATTATGAGTCTCATAGCTCTTTGGCTTTCATTTTATTTGTTGGATGTGTTTATTTGCTGTTTTGTGCTTAGTTTTAGTTTTTCGACCATTAGCCACTGTTGCTGCAAGAAAGTGAAGCCGCCGGGGGTATCACTAATGTCGCTAGCGACATCAGTGATACTACCAGGGGCTTCCTTTACCTCCACTGGTTCTATTTTCTTGTGGGACCCTTTTTTCATGGTACCTAGAAAGTTGTTTTGTAGGCCTGTGTAAATGAAATTGCCAGCGGCATCACTGATGCCGTTGGTGGCTTCATTCATATCGACGGCGGTATGACCTTCTAGACAGCAGATTCATTTTTGTTTTATTTCTAACCTAGTTTAATTTCTGAATCTAGGATGTACAGTGCAACAATGGGAGTCTAGAACTCCCTAAAAACAGTCCTCACCCCATAACATGTGGCATTTCACCAATAATCTGATTAAGCTAACAATTGAGTCTAAAATGTAAATAAAATGAGGTTTTCTCACAAAAGCCGCTCAATATCATTTTTAGCCATCCAACCGGGCTCTATAAAATTGTACAATAACTATGCCATGTGTACGCTAACTTGAGTCTTGGTTCACTAATTATGCATGCTATATGATATATCTCTTATACGTGCCGTATTTGTGCTAACCATTTTATGCAGGTAGATTTAGGTTAGATGTATGCGTGGCCTTCGGGTATTTTACTTATTGTATAGACAAATGTATAGGATTTTGAAAGCCATGTAAATATTGTTTAATTTCCGCACTTTATTTGGATAACTATAATAATTTATTTACCGCTTTGAATGCTTGATGACAAGCTAACAATATATAAATCGAAAACACAATAAATTGGGTGGATTAAAATCGAATAAAAAAGAATGAAACTTTTAACTTGGCCTAATGTAAAATAGATAAAATCATCTGAACATAGAATCTCTACTTAAGGTATGGTCTACCACCCAGTAGGAAAATCGTACCAAAATCTCTCGATTGAGCTAAACCGGGTTGCGACTAATTTAAGTACGTGATTTCGATCTCGTATATTTTGGACATTAAAATATGCAAACCATTTTTATCATCACCATCACGCCTATTATTTTCAGGGGATTAGTCCTCTAACTCGGTTTTGCAGCCGTCATGTAAAATGTCGTCCGCTCACAGTGGCAACTTCACTGGGGATTGATCTCTTTAAACTTGAAACATAAAAATTTTCAATAAGTTTAAAAGATTTAGATGATGTATTGAAATCATTGGCCAAATTAAAACTTCATTCTTTCTCACAATGTTTTATCCTTATGCGTATTGATAGTTCTGTAATATTAAGATGCCCCATTTTACCCGAGAAGCTCATGAAAGTATCACTCATGCCCTGTTGGGAATTGAGGACAACTAGTAGGTGGATCACTCATTTCAACCGACACGTGAACTCCTACGATCGCACCTATTTAAGGAGTGGTTTAGTAATGTGGAATCAAGGTAAACGAGAACCTTCTACATCAATAACACTATACCAAAGCTGCAGTAGAAAATCCATCATAGTCATTCCCTTTAGGAACCAAAATAATAAAAAATAATTGGGATACACTTCTTTGCTATTTGTTAGTGTTAAAGTTAACCTCCATCCAATTTTGAACGGCGTTATGTGGGAGTCATAAGGTCAGAAGAGGGACATTTTGTATGCTATGTCCTATGTGCTCATGCATTACCCAGACATCGGCTTCAAGAGCCAAAACTTAATAAACTTACCCTCACCAACCTCCGCTCATGGAAGTGGTTTAGCAATATGCATAGGACTTCTTTTGTAACTCCATCGTGTCATAACATATCACTATGTGTGACGTGAGATACAAACGTCCCATGTATGTTGGAGGGATAAGACGTCGCATCATGACATTACCCCCTATATTGCAACCATCCTTGCGAGCATATCATGCATCGCTTCCCAAAGATAGAAGTCATTCATACCATATATGGAATTACACAAACCATGCACGATTGATTCACTAATCAACATCTTTCAACTAGGAGGAGGCCAAGCTATCGTCGCACCTAGGTTTGGAGAAGGCCTGAGCACCGTCTGATTTGTCATTCTCTCACCCCAGCAGTCACCATAGAAGTTGAAGGGGTACCGTATACTGATTCCAGTGGGCAGTCAAATTCAGATCAGATTCAGTTAGGTTAGAATTCTTCTCAGTCAGCCATGTCTTTTTTGAATAGTGAAGGAAACCTTCCTCCGCTGGAGGATCCATTAGGCCCTACTCCCACCTCAGGAGCAAGTTCTCAGCCACCCCTGGCTTTTGACTTTGCTAGTGCTATGGCTCAGTTTCTGAACTCGAACGCATTCCAAACCTCTATGCAAGCCACTATCTAGGCAGTCTTCAGGCAAGCCCTTGCGGATAAGAGTTCAGACCGAGTCTTCGAGTTCGACACGTAAGCCTAGAATGGTTCAGCACAGATGTTGTTCGATCTGGTAGGGGCAAGACTAGTTGCACCTATCTTTCACCCAACACCCTCGACTAAACCTATGGTAAGCCGGCTCCAGTTCTGGCAAGCCTCTAGGTTTCTGAAAACCTCGATAACCTCGTTGATCATTCCTTACAATCCGAGGCCACTAGCTCAGAGCTTGATTCCTTCAGTATTCACTCATCAGTTTATAGCTTCCTCTAGCAGACTAGTCTAGCCTCCGCCATCTTTCACTCCTCAGTTTGTGGTAACTCCTAGGGGCACTACCTACCCTCATAATCCTTTTAGTAGCTAATTAATTGCTCGTCCTTGCTTGGAAATTCCTCCACCATCTCCATCAGTCTTGAACCATGACCAGGTCACGCAGCCTCCGAGCGTGACACTTGAAGTAGCTGCCTTTTTTTGTTAGATGATGACCTCCCAGACTAACCACCAGGTCACACAATCCCTAGGCGTGACACCCAAGGCCACAGCTTTCACTCACCAACCGATTAACGACTAGGTCACGCAGCCTCCGGGCATGACACTAGGGATTCAAGCTTACATCAATCGTCTCATGGTTGCCAAAGAACCTGATCGAGGAGAAGATTGGGTCCCTGATAATTTCACTTACCTAATATGGCACATTATGATGGGTCTGGTGCCCTTTCTTCTCACATTAACATGTATGAAAGAATTATGGGTGTAAAGAAATTAAGTGATAAAGTACTTGCTGAAATGTTTCCTCGTTCCCTTCAAGGCCCTCCTCTTGAACGGTATCACACTTTACCTTAGCACATTGTCACTGATTGGAAACTTCTTTTTGAAGCTTTGAAAGTGGACTATAGTTTCAACACCATGTTGGAAACAGCCATTCAACACCTTGAGGGAGTCCCCCAACTGCCCACTGAAACCTTCAAGTAGTATTTTAACCGGTGGATGTCGACCCAAGTTCTCATGAAATCGAAACTCAGCCTTAAGGACATGATTGTTAAACTCCTAGAGGGATATCTTCCCCTTTTTCGTAAAGAGATGCCAACTGATTCATTCCTCTCTTATAAGGCTGTGTTTGAGAAAGCTAAGAAAATTGAGCACGAGGCAGAGTGCGAACGAGCAGAAAATGCAGGAAAGCCTTGGTTTAGAAAGAACAATGATACTCAGCCCACAGGTCCGACACCTGCTAAACCCAAAGCCCTGGCTGCAGTTTAGGCAATCTCTCAAACCCCTGCTACACCTCTGGCAATCACTCAAGCTCCGCTGGCAATTGCCTTAATCCAGCCTCGTCGTCCTCCTTTCATTTTGGCTAATCTATACAAATTGCCACTTTGGGTATCTTTAAATGCTTAAGGGAAGCAGGTTATATCGAGTCCCTTCAGAAGTACAAATTGCCCAAACCCGAGGACAAAAATAATTTCTATAATTATCATGTTCAAGTGGGTCATCAAACCAACAATTGTAAGGCCTTGCTCTTTGCTATCCAGCGTCTTACTAGTGAAGGTAAGATTGTTGAACCTGATAAGGCCCTGAGCACTATGAACAATCCCTTTCCAATTTTTTAGAACAAGGTGGGCATGATCCATTCTAGCTTATCCAAAGCCACAATCTTTGATCTCCTCACTCGAGAGCCAGGGAATAGCAATTCAGTTCTGGGGTCTAGTCCAACTAAGTCTTTGATCTAATCAACCAAGCTAATTAGAGGGTTAATTCAGTTCAAGGTATGGAAGTTGATTTAGCTCCACCTAACAAAGAAAGCAGCAGAACTCAACCTTTTGTGGCTAAGAGAATGAAAATCGAGGGGAAGCCATTTTTCAATGTCGATTCCTTTGTTTCGAAGGAAGACTATTCTGATAAAGATCATGGAGTAATTAAAGTAGCCAAGGTGGTGAGCACTGAACTATTTAAGGTTGACATCCCTGCCGATGCAAAGCCTAATGAGTTGTTTAAAGTTAATGAAAATTAACTTTTCAGTGTGGATGCATATGAGTTGCTAGAACTAGTTTCAGAGCCCAATGAACTCCCTTATCCTTTTGAAACACAAGCCACTCAAAGTGTCTTACTTAATAATGTTCTCAACATCACTAGGAGTGGGTGCGTGTATCAGCCTGAGGACTGTTATCTCATTCTAGATAAGGACCCGGTCCCTAAAAGTGTAGGCACCACTGTAAGGCTTTATTCTCCACCTTCACCTATTCCGATAAGCCTTAAGGTCGATCCTATCATCACTCAACTTAAGAACACCCAAGCTCGTTATAGCATCTGACAGTTAGTTGTTGATTCTATTGGGCATCACAGGGGTTTAACTAAGCGATTGCTCGATTTCAAAGACACTCCGACCACTTTAGTTATTGAAATGTATGCTAGGGACGGGGAAGCAATTCCTCCAAAAGGGACCGTATATTGTATTTGATCATTTTGATCTCCTATATGAGGGTAGGGATTATAATAGGGCCTTGTTTATCTAAATTCAGATCCTAGATAAGATCATACCTTATGTCATAGTAGATGACGGCTCCGCCCTAAATCTCTGTCCCTTGAAAGTCCTTCCTTATGTGGGACTATCAGAGGAAATTCTTGAGAAATCCAACACCATTATCCATGCTAATGATGATTCAAAGCATAGTGTGATTGGGGCCTTTGAAGGGGAAGTCACTACCAGAGAGGTTACAAGCAAAGTGCAGTTCACCATGCTCGATATTCCTGTTACCTACTCCTTATTGATTGGTCGACCCTGGCTCCACACCTTGGGCAAAGTTCCCTCCACTCTCCATTGGAAAGTCAAGTTCATTCACAAGAATAGGCTAATAACTATTGAGGCCGACTTTACTTCTATTTTGGATGTTATGGAAGCTAAAGCTAAGCTGGATGAAGATCTTCATATTGCTGTGATTCATAAGACTGAGAAATATCCTTCTATTTGGCATGGTTATCTCTACTCTGGTATAGGGAAATTGATGAAGTGAGCTAGGTTTAAGCATGGAAAAGGTCGTGGGATATATGAGCAGAAAATTATAAAAGCTTTGGAACCGAAGGTTCTTATCTGCAATGTAGGGTTAGGGTAAAAGCCTAAAAAGACCTACCACTGTATTCCTTCTGGCTACTGTTGCATGGTGACTATTTGCGAAATCCAAGGCAAGAAGCCTTATAAGGGAGAACCTGAACCCGTTGAGCATAATGGGAAGATGTGGCCCAGTTTTGAGATCTTTAAGTATATTTATGACTTTGAAGCCGACTGCATGGTTGTCTCTGCCAAACCCGAACCCACTGAACCTATTGCGCCTATCAACATCATTGCTGATAAGGTTAAGGATAAGGGAAAGATGTATCCTAAAGATGAGACTAGGGGATGTGATGAAGAATCCATCGAATAGGAAGTGGTAGACATTGTGCCTACTATGACTAAGGCTATGACATTTCTGATGAAGAAAGGTTGGAAGGGTGAGAGAACTGGGGAAGAGGATTCCATGACTGAAATTGTGAAGAAGCTCGCAAGGGCCCTAACTAAGAAAGCCAACATGTCCAAGGAACCACCACTCACTGCTGACTAGAAGACAGCTCTGGAACATGACGTGGATGCCATTCTGATGAAGACTACAGATGATGCTCCGCCTGCTACTGACATCGCCACTGAAGCCCCTCCGCCTGTGGATGATGACAATATGGATGATGTAATTTTCAATATTTTTGATGTATTTGATGTAAGCAATGTAGCCTATAAGGCTTTCAATTCATTGAATGACTCTCGTTTCGCTTACTTGTTTCATGTTTTGCCTGATGGATCCATGCATTCACATAACCATATGTATAACGTTTTTGGTATTAGTGATACTTCTTTAAATGAAATAAACCTAAGTACTGATAACAACCCTAAAATGGTTACCATTTCTAATGACTTAACTCCCGAGGAAAAAAGTGAGATCATAATGGTGCTTAAAAGACATGTTAACGCTTTTGCCTGGTTGTACGAAGATATGCCTGGGGTTGATTGTCACATTATCGAGCATAGAATTCCAACTAATCCTAAGTTTAGACTTGTCAAGTAGAAGCTCCTTCGGTTAAGGCCATAATGGGCAGATTAGGTTAAGGCAGATGTTTCAAGTTTAATCGAGGCTCATTTTATCGAAGTTATGGAATACCCGACATGGTTGTCCAACATTGTCCTAGTTATAAAGAAGGATGGTAGGGTCCGAGTTCGTGTTGACTTTCGGGATCTCAATAAAGCTTTACCTAAGGACAACTTTTCACTTCCTTACATTGATGTCCTAATTGACAATGCCGCTAGGGCATCCATGTACTCGTTTATGTATGGGTTCTCTAGTTATAATCAGATTCTGGTGGATATCATCAATAAGGTTAAAATAGTGTTTATTATTGAATGGGGGGTCTATTGCTACAAAGTAATTTCAACTTATCAGCATGCCATAACCGCCCTTTTGCACGATATGATCCATAAAGAGGTAGAGGCATACGTGGATGATGTGATTGTGGAGTCTGCTACCTGAGAAGAGCACCCTACTATTCTCAACAGATTCATGACTCATATTGAAAAGTATAATATCTGCCTGAATCCAAAGAAGTGTGTGTTTGGATTTACTTCAGGGAAGTTACTAGGGCATGTGGTCAGACAAAAAGGAATTGAAAAGGATCACGATAAGACCAAGGCCATCAGAGATATGCCTCCACCGAAAATAGAAAAAGAAGTCCATTCATTTTCGGGGTCCTTATAGTATATTAGTAGGTTCATTGCCTGTCTGACTACCATATACGAGCCCATCTTCAAGCTATTGAGAAAGCAGTAGCCAGAAGTTTGGAATGATCAGTGCCAAGTGGCATTTGACAGACTCAAAGCTTACCTCGTCGACCTACCCATTCTAAAACCGCCCACCCTTGGGAAACCTTTTATCCTATACTTGGCCATCAAAGAGTCTTATATAGGGGCAATGCTTGTCCAATAGCATGATGATAAATGGGAACACGCAATCTACTACTTGAGTAAGAAGTTGTTAGACTATACTCGATATTGGAGAAAACTTGCACCAGCATGGTTTGACTCACCAAAAAATTGCACCACTACTTCCAGTCCTACCAAGTCCAAGCCATGGCTAAGATTGACCCAATGAAGTCTCTCTGTCAATCCCCCTCGTTGGCCGTCAAACTCTCTTGTTGGTTGTTACTTCTCTCCGAGTTTGACATTGAGTATGTAATGAAGAAGGTTGTTAAGGGGCAGACTGTGGCAGAATTCTTAGATCATCAACCTCTTACCTTTGATTATTTTAAGAACTTGGACTTTCCCGACAAACAACTTGCAACCATTAATATTCTCAAGGGTGTATAGACTATGTACTTTAATAGGGCTATGAACCGATGGGGAGCAGGCCATGGAGTTATTATAGTCACAGCGAACAACGAAACCATCCCATTGTCCAAATGCTTAGAGTTTGCTGTTACAAACAATGGCGCTGAATATGAAGCCTTTCTGATCATTATTGAAGCTCTCCTCTAGGTCGGGGCCCATATGGCATCCATTATCGAGGATTTGGCTCATATGATCCGTCCGGTTGTCGGGGATTGGGAAATTAAGGAAGACTATCTTCGCCCTTATGTAGAGGCAGTCCGATGATTATCCGAGAAATTCACTTCTTGTTTGTATCTCCATATGCCACGGGATGAGAACCAAATGGCTGACTCTGTTGCTACGTTGGCCTTTTTATGGGAAGGACCCTAATAGCATCCTATCCATCCATTAGTTTTGTTATCAACTAAGACCCCCTACAATGCTTAACAGATTTAGTAGGTCCTCGCCATTTCTACCAAACCCTATTGGTACTCTGACATCATCCTGTTTCTCCAAACCAGACAATATCCTCCAGATTCCTCTAACTCAGACCGTACCACTCTACGGCGGCTCACTGCCCAACTCCGAATTATTAATAATAATCTGTTCAAATGCACTAGTGATGGGTTACTACTCCATTGCTTAACTAAATCTGAGGCTCAGAAGATGATTGATCAGGTTCATGCCGGTGACTGTGGCCCTCATATGAATGGTCTCGCTCTGGCAAAGAAAATTCAGCGGTTGGGATATTTCTAGATCACTCTAACAACCGATTTCATCACCCAAGTCAAATTGTGCCACCAATGCTAGATTTATGGGGATATGCAACACCTACCACCCACCGAACTCCATTTATCTACTCCTTGGCCATTTTCGGCCTGAGGGATGGACATAAGCGGTGAAATTCGTCCTTCATCGATAAATGGGCACAGATTTATTATGGTAGCTGTGGACTGTTTCTCTAAATGGGTAGAGGATGAATCCTACACCAATGTATAGCCAAGAAGATGGCCAAGTTCATAAAAAAGCATATTTTTGCCTGATATGGACTTCCGCACCACATAGTCTCAGATAACGGGGTACAGCTCCAAGGGTCAACTACTGGGCTAATTGAGAAATATGGGATCAAGCATCACAGGTCTTCTCCGTACAGACTATGAGGTAGCCAATAAATTGGTAAAGAAGATCCTCTCTAAGATGATAGCCGGTTATAAGGATTGGGATAAAAAAACTACCTTTTGCCATCCGAGGATATTGCATAAGTGTCCGCACCCCGACCGGTCAAACTTTGTTCTCCCTGGTCTATGGAATGGAAGCGGTTTTACTAATTGAAACTCAAATAAGCTCATTGAGGGTCGCATTAGAAGCCAAACTAAAAGAATCATAATGGACTCAGGAAAGATTTGAGGAGCTAAACATGATGGATGAATAGAGGTTAAGGGCTCTAGATAATCTTTAGATGTACTAATAGTGCATGGCTCGAGCCTACAATAGCCGGGTAAGACACCAGAAGTTTCCCCTAAAGGCAGGAGATCTAGTCCTTAAACAGCTAAAACCTTCGACCACCGATGCAAGGGGAAAATTCAGGCCTAACAGGGAAGGACCGTACGTGATCAAGAAAATGCTCGGTAAAGGAGTAGTTAACCTTATGGACATGGACAGAAACAAGTTTGTGAACCTTGTGAACCAGGACATGCTTAAGAGTTATCACATCTAACCCAAAATAAATAAATCAGAAAAAGCAACACGAAAAAATAAATATAATAGTCATTCGACTTTCGGTCTTCCACTAATTGGGCTAAAATTTGGGTGACACCCAACGGTCGGTGTGAGCACTGGATTTTAATGACCCTTCTCACGAAACTATTATGAGTGCTATATGATGTAATGTCTTTCAGGTGTTGTCCATCAGAGATGTTCCTACTACTACAGAGTTGAGTTTGGCAAAAGTTTGGAGAACTAATTTTCCCTTAGGGACCTGTATGGGTGCTGCCTAGTGGTATGGATCCATTGGTTGACCCGTATGGGTCATTCCTTATATACGCCTGGAGAGGGACCCATACGGGTCCCTTAGGACCCGTACGGGTGGGCCCCCACCCTTACGGGTCCTCTTATTGCCTAATAAGGCTCTTTTAGAAGGGAATCCTTTCCTATTTTGGGAAAAGGCAGGTTATGAATGGGATTTATTGCTTTCAAACCTCCTTTCCCCTATAAATAGGGCCACTCTCTTCATATTTTAGACACACACATCTCATATGAATGTACTAAAACTCTAGCAATTTCTATAGGTATAGAAAAGGTATAGTGGGGGTATATGAAGTATAAAATAGGGAGAAAACCCTTCCTTTAAGGTTTTGCCCACATTTTATTCATTCCTAGCTTCTTTTATTAAGATTTAGGGGAGGTTCTGTCCACCAAAATACTCACCTAAACAATCCTATTTCACCATTTACTTTGGCCAGGCTCTCTAAACAGTAAAGGGATCGTCTCAAAGTTGATTCACACCGCAAAGGTAACGCTCTTGAGTTTCAAAGAGACTCACATCTTAGTTATTTCATTATTATTATTGTTTGTTCCTTCTATTATATTTGTTCCTTTCATTTCTTATTTCGGGTCTGGTCCTAACCCCTATGGGCCTTGTTAGCACCATATATCCCCAAAGATATCGATTTAGTGCGCCATACTCATACAGAAGGAAATCCCTTCTTATTTTATTTTCCTGCTACCAATCTGTTAATCTTTTAATCTATAAACTAAACTGAACTGTGTTTCTGCCTGGACCCAACAGGACCCATACGGGTACACCATACCCGTATCGGTCCTCCCTAGTATTCGTACAAGTTCCACCCATGCGTACGGGTACCAGCCCCAAGCATATTCCAGAACTCTTTTTAATTGGTTGAAAATCAATCCAACTCACCATTTTCCATGCGATCATTTTCACTAATAATCTGGTAAATCAACCCACAAAAGTTAAAATGTATTTTCACAATCAAATACACTGAAGTGCTAATCTATGATGTGATATAAACTGTGCTAATGTCTGTACATGCAGGGCAATTTATTTTCATTTTATTTTATAACGTAGAACAAATGTATAGGTCCTCTTTGCAATTTCCCCTCTTTCGCCCGATTGTAATTTTTGTTCCCCCATTTTATTGCCTGTGCTTTATTGTAATATGTAAACGCACATAATGTGTGGGAAAGAGTGTAGAAATAGGATTTCTGTGATAATTCCCTAAATGGTGAAAACTAAAATGATTTCATGCGGTGAATGTAATTTTGAATCGACTAAATGAGAAATAAGTGACTTATCCGATACCAGAATCTCTGATCTAATAGGGATGAGTCTCCCGCCCAGAGGGAACTGTACCAAAACTCTTTCCCAAGTAGACAACTTGGGTGGTGACTCTATCAATTGTATCGAGATTTGGGTATTGATTCTTTTATTCATTAAAATTGGCTTATTGTGAAAACTTTAACTAAAAATGTTTTATCACGCCTAAATCCAACAAAACCCCCAGTGGGCCTCGCCTCTCACACAAGCACTAAGGGAGACCTACACATCATCGACACTACACAGTGGTGACTCTACTAGGGAATAATCTTTTAACTTGCAAAATGATAGTTTGTTTTAAAAGCTTAAAAGATTGAGATGAGCATCGAAAACTATTTACTTGATTCAACCCTCTTTTGTTTTCATCATTTGGAAAAATTATCACACTCTATCTTCTCATCTCCTTCTCTCTTTAGTTAGATGCGCTCTTCTTCTAGCTCTAGGTTAGGGTGTCGTATTATTTCCGTGACACTCGCAACAGTGATACCCATGACCGCCAAGGATATTGGGGACACCCTAGTGGGTGGAGCACTCGTTTCCATCTCCCTTCAAAAGAGGCTTGATGCAATGGGAACCTTCTACATCAACTTTGATATGTCCCTACACCATTCTTATCGAAACTTATAGAAATTTTACCCTCTAGATACCATAATTTCTATGTGAGATTAGATTATGGAAGAATACCCTCAGACTCCATGGGAGAAATAAGGACGAAATCGATTGCTTTGCATGAGTTGTGTTACATACCCTTGTGATTAATGCATCATTGTAATTTATGCATGCATACCACTTCGCATGCATGTACTGATCTCTTGGTTACTACCACAGCTAAAACCAAACCTCAAAGGGAAAGAGCTTGGCTATGATCTCAAGTCCATTTGACACGCATTTTGGTTCCTCTTGTGCAGTTAAGGGTTGCTCCACATTAGTCCTCGGGTATTTCATCCAGTAGTTAGTTTAGTTCGATTGATCTTTTTGCCTATCATCCAAAGGAAATGTCTTGTACTCCAACCTTAGAGGGTCTGATTAATGTTGAGGTTGAGAACGTTGCTACTATGGAGAAGGCAAATGCATCGAGGATAGAGTTTAGGCTGGAGATTACAAATGCCATCTCAAAGTACTTGGGAAGTGATCAGTTCTTGGATTGAATAAATGATAAGATGTTAGCTACCATCAGGGCAATCATAAGAAAGGAGAGAATGACCAATGCTCCTCACAGCACACTTGTTAGTGCTCCAGCAGTGAATGCAGTGATTAGTGAGCAAGTATCTGGAGTTACTCATAATCCATTCACCCAATCCCAGTTATCGCCTGTACGGACTCGTGGGGATTCTCCCAGCTAATTTGGTCAGTTAGGCTTTGTGGGTCCATTCGGTTCTGCTAGCTTACCATTCCAATCGGGGGGTATAGTGGTTCCTCTAGTCATCAGTTAGTTTGCTCAGTCTAGTTAAGGGTTTGTACCACTGCCATTTTAGTTTGGGGCATTCAGTCCAATCCTAAATTTTGTGGTCACACCTAAGGGGACGACCTTTCCTCAATCAATAGGTTTACCCTTGGTTTCAATTACTCTATCGGAGGGATCATCCTTATCCACAGAAATGTGTGATCTACTTAAAAAATTTCTTGCTGCTAATCCTGGCTCCCAACCATTAGCACTATCTACCCAAGCAGCTCGAGAGGAGGATTGGGTCCCTGAAAACTTTAGTATGCCTAGCATAGCGAAGTATAAGGGAACTGGTCCACCTTAATCTCACATCACCACCTATCAAAGGGTTATGAGAATCAGAAAGTTAAGTGATAAGGTCATAGCCGAAATGTTGCCTTGTACCTTTGAAGGTCCTGCTATTGAATGGTATAACACTCTATCAGACGAAGTGAACGAAAACTGGAAAGCTTTATTAGAGGCTTTTATCGAGTAGTATGGTTTCAATGTCACCATTAAAACTACCATACAGAATTTGGAGGCTACCAAGTAGGCCCCCAATGAGAAGTTCAAACCCTACTTCGAAAGATGGATGGCCACACAAGTTCTATTATAGGATAGGCTAAATCTCCCAGAGATGATCATAAAATTAATGGGTGGTGCGCTACCTACTTATCGAAGGTCCTTGGTATAGATAAATTCTCTAGCTATATTGAGGTCCTCGGAAAAGCTGAGATGTAGGAAAGGATTGAGGAATTAGAGAAGCCAAGTGTACTAGCCAAACCTTGGTTCAAAAAGAATGACCCTTCAGCCCCTGTCCAGGCTTTCAAGTCACAGTGTGGCTCTGATCCTAAAACAGCGGTAGTGTAAGAAGAAGTAGTTGCAGTTTGCTCCATTAAAGATGGTATTTCCCCTTGAAAAGTATATTTGCCCGCTATCTTCACTAAGTTGAGGGCACTAGGCCTTCTTCAGAGTATCAAACCTTTATATCCCACCCAAACCTGAAGACAAAGATCAGTTTTGTTCTTATCACATTAGTAAGGGGCATCGTACTAGTGCCTGTAGGGATCTGCTTGAGGCTATTTGAGGTTTGATTAGGGATACAAAGATTCAAGAACCTGAGCTTAAACACAGTACCATAAATAACCCCCTGCCTAATCAAGTTCTATCCATCAGACCACTCAGCTGAAGGGAATAAGCATAACAATGCACTCTTCATTAGGGTGCAAATCTTTGATCGTTCTGTCCCTTATGTTATGGTGGATGACGGTTCCATCCATAACCTCTGTCCTGCCAAGATCCTTCCTCAATTAGTGCTAGATGAATCCATATTAAAAAATCCAATACTATTATAAGGGCATATGATGATATGAAGAGAAGTGTCATTAGGGTCTTTGAAGCTGAAATTACAGTTGGGGGGTGAAGTCCAAGGTCCTATTCACTATCCTTGTCATTCCCATCACCTACTCATTACTATTGGGTCGACCTTGGCTCTATGCATTAGGGGTTGTCCCTTCCGCGGTCCATTAGAAAAGTCAAGATCATCCATGATGGAAAGCTAGTAGCCATTGATACAGACGAACCCTCTATCATAGCTGCTATGGAGGTCGAGGAAAAGGAATCTAGGGTGGCTGTAGCTCACCAAGGTACGAAGTTTTTGGTTAAGGGGTGCATATCACTTAAAATCAAGAAGATTATGATGAAGCATGGTTACATGAAAGATAGAGGGCTCGACAAGAATCTTCTTGGCATGCTAGAACCGCTTTTGCCCCTTCCATAGCCATTCAGACTCAGTTTGGGGAATCGCCCATGTGCTAAAAAATCCAATCCTCAACCCTGCCTTATGATAGGGGCTGAATTCAAACAAGGGGAATTCATAGTAAAGAAGAACCTATCGAAGTAAGTAGCAAGAAGGTCCCCAGTTTTGAGATCTTCAATGATGTGCATGATTTCAAGAAAGGCTGCCTAATTGAAACCTCAGTTTCTATGGAGGTATGTGGGAATGCTGAAGAAGATGAAATGAATCAGGCAATCCAGTCCATCACTAAAGCACTAGAAGTACTTATGAGGAAGAATTGGAAAAGAAATGAGGAAGGGAATCCCATCAACAAGGCTGTCAAGAACTTAGCAAGAGCAATGGCTGAAGAAACACAAGTAAAGTTGCGCACCAGGGCTACTAGTTCAGCTATCAATCAACAAGGCCCTCCTCCTCTGGAGGATGATTCAAATGATGTAATTTGTAATATTGCAAACTTTTTTTATGCAAACAATGTCGCTTATAAGGCATATCATGAATAAGTTGTAGCATCAGTATTTTTAACATGTGATGAATAAATTGATGCACCTATCATTCACATTTCACTCGAGTATTTCATTCTAATGATGTCATGCACTCATAACAACAACATTCTTAAAATATCATCATATTTCTTAATGAAGTTAACTCTGAGTATAATGCAATGGTATAAATGTTCAATGGTCAAAAACCTATCATCAAAAAGAGAGATAATGAAAAGTGCTTAGCAAACATGATGACAATTAGCCTGGATCCTTCGTTCTTCATAAAGGGGAAAAACATACAAGAACACCCCTCATCAAGAAAGAAGACCAAGAAGGTTCAGAGAAGCACCAATAATAGGTCGGCCTTGGTCATAAAAAAATGGAAAGAGTATCTTAAGTTACGAATTGGCCATCTCCAGAGCTCTAAAGGGAAACTGATTAGTTAAGAAGATTTTTTCAAAGACAGTTACCACTTATAGAGATTGGGCTGATAAACTTCCATTCACAATTTGGGGGTATAGAACCAGTGTAAGAACTCCCACTAATCAAACACCTTTCGCCTTGGTATATGGAATGGAAACCGTGTTATCGGTTGGAACAAAAGTAAGATCTCTAAGAGTGGCGCTTGAATCATAGTTAAAAGATTCAGATTGGGCAAGAGCCAGGTATAAACAGTTGAATGCAATAGATGAAAAGCGGCTCAAGGCACTTGACCATCTCCAGATGTACCAACAACGCATGGCTCGAGCTTATAACAATAGAATTAGATACCCAAAACAACCTCTTAAAATAGATGATCTGGTCCTCAAGCAGCTATGCCAAGTTAACACTAACACTAGGGGCAAGTTCAGGCTTAATTGAGAAGGACTATTCATCATGAAGAAAGTCCTGGATAAAGGAGGAATCCAGCTTATGGACATGGATGGAAATGAGTTCGTGAACCTAGTAATTCAAGATAGGCTCAAGCATTATCATGTCTTGGTCAAAAGAATTAATTCATAAAAAAGCAGCATAAAGAGTAAAAGAAATAAAGAATAAAACACCCGGCTAGCGGTCCTCTACTGCTCGGGCAAAAATTAGGGTGCAACCCGCTGATCGGTATCCCGCAAACCGATCAGGCAAAAATTAGGGTAATCAAATGCAAATAAAGCCCGCTAAGCTGAAAACCCGAAAAGGTCGGCTTAGGCAAAAGTTAGGGCATCGACAGAAAAATGTTAGTTGCTTTCTAGAAAATCTGTAAAAGACCAGTAGGTAGTAGGAGTTAACCATTAAAAATTGTTACCATTGCCTATGTACTCAATTTAATCTCATCAATGAACAAGTAATGATTTTACTAAGAATCTTGGTCTTATGAATGCATGCATGTCCTTAGGTAAAATAATCGCTAGTATGCGAACATCAATTTTTTCTCTACGTGTTATGCATCATTGTATTCATCTTTACCACACATTTGCAGTTTTCAGAAAAGCCTGCTGGATTGAAAACCCGAAAAGTTAAACCAAAAAGAAAAGTCTGCTGGATTGAGCCGTCAAGGAAAATTCAGGCAAAAATTAAGACAGTCTGCTAGATTGAAAACCTGAAAGGGCGGTCCAGGCAAAAGTTAAAGCTAAAAAGAAAAAGTCGACTGGACTAAGCCATCAAGGACAGTTTAGGCAAAAATTAGGACAAAAAGAAAGAAAAATAAATGTTTGATAGGTCCTCTCACATCGAGTGGCCTATGCAAAAGTTAGAATGTCACCTGATCCCCTCGCTATAAAATCACTGGACAAAATACGGGTCACAAGGCAACAATACTCGACAATCTCAGTTCAAGAAAAGTCAACATGCATAATAGTCAAATATCAAAAGTACCAGTCAAAATTTTACAATCAAAACAAGCCATGCAGGGCCTCAAACGTATCAAACAGTTCAAAAGATAATCATAATCTAAGCTACCGGGGGATCCTATCCCGGCGACCCTTCTGAGTCTGGTCCTGAGTATTCGCTAGCAGATAATCCTTGTCTATGGTCATATGGTCCATGGCGTCACCAACACTAGTAGCTGGCTGGGCGGCGGCTCTAGTCTCTGAGGTCCCTACAGCAGTCCCAACAGAATCACTACCCTGAACACACTGATCTACGCCCCTCTGAGTCACTAGATATGTAGAAAGATCATCCTCGGACTCATCATCAGAAGGAACCGGTGTCTACCTATCCTCAGTCATCCTCGTTAGCTTACCCCTCAGCATATCAATCTCAGCCCATGCCCGAGCAGTCTCAGCCCTAGCTTGATCAGCCTGAGCAGTGGCTGCCTGTAGCTGCTCCTCTAAAAATCTAGCTCTCTCCTCATAAGCATCCAAATCTTGGGCAGACCGGCTGAGCTCCATGGCTAGTAAAGTCTGTAATGGAAATCAACAGATTAGTACATGTATATAAATGTCATGATATGCATGATGCATAGTTTGTTGAAATTTTGCAGTAAAGGAAACTTACTGAAGGTAGTGCATCCTGGGCCAATAGCGGATCCCAGATAGAAAAATAACCTCGGGCTATCCTCTTGGCCTCAAATTTTACCACCTAAAAGGAAAGGGTCACATCAGGATAAAACGTCCTAATCAATTACAGTGAAGGATAGAGTCAAAGGTAAAGGATTCCTTACATGAGTGGAGCTAGAAGGAGTGAAACTAATAGGCTAGACCGACTCCTCGAGCTTCTTGACAGCTCAATTCCCCGAATGGTGGAGGAGGCGGAAGAAAGTATCCAATTTAGCTCAGAGGACGCCCTCCCTCATAGATCTAGAAGCCCGAGTCCTCTTCACTAGCAGCCCAGGGGTGACAGCAGCAGCAGCGGTAGGTCTCTTTCGCGTAGAAGCGGGAGGTTGTAGCAATAAAGAATCAAGACTCAAGATCACAGCTGATTTCAAAAAGCAACAAAGTATTCACAAAGGCCAAGTTAGAGACATACCTGAGAAGAAGGGGTAGCAGACCAAGCCGAGCCTCTAGTGACCTGAACTATAAATGGACCGTCGTGGTCACCCCTCGGTCCACCCTCATCATCATCATCATCATCATCATCCTCACTATTGCTCTAGTGAAACTCTAGGGGCTCATCCTCAATGTGAATCCTATCGTAGGGAGGAAGGAGGGAGGAATCAACAAACTCAACAGAAGAGCCCTCTACAAATAGCACACGAGCTCCCTCACCTAACAAATATAACCCCTAATTGGTCCCCGGCATGAGATGAGGCTAGAAAATTCCCAATGGGATCAGGGGAGGGATCAGTCTCTCCATCATGGCACTGGTCCTTAACCTCCAGACCCCGCTCACCGAAATACAACTTATAGGAGAGTGGTGAGTCCAAGAAAAAGCGATGGTCATCCACGCCAGCCCGCATCAGCTCGATAGCTCCATATATGACCAATCTCTCCCATGGGTCTCAAATAACCTGTACAAAATAAATGCACTATGAGTATTGCAACCTAGTAAATACAGTTTCTACTAATGGTTCATTGAAGTGTAAAATGCAGGTTTACCTGATCTGAGCATAGCTAGCGTAAAAACTCTGTGTACTATACTATGGTCAGGGGATGATTCAGCCAAGGCCCCATCTAGCTAGATATGATGTGAGGCATCTCAGGCTGCAGGGGGAAACCTGGTCTAGGAATCAACCAATTTTTGAAAGCCTAAATCAGCGAGATAAAGTAAGGATTAGTTGGAACACTAGTTTAGATAAAAAGTTGAAGCATAAGAGATCAGTTTGGGATTTACCAGTAGTATCAGATGATAGATCTTAAGCTCAAACTGATCGCTCCAGACTCCAACATCCAGTCCATAGTATAGCTGTGCTAAAATAGCCCAGCACCAGTTCTTGTAGGGCACAACTGCAAGATCCTCCACGATAGAGAGCAAACCATAGTTGAGGTTGTTTGAGTAGATGGGAACAAAGACGGTGGTAAGGAATGTCACCACGAAGGATCGAGCATACTGGTACCTCCTATTACCCGTAATAGGACTCAGATGCGTAATCCAGTTAGCATGCAGGACTCCGTACTTGACCTTGTTCGTCCCGGCCGGATGAAGCCCAAGTAATATAGCAATATAGGCCTTTGCCTCAGGTTGAGAATGCCATCGGTCGGTATAAACATCAAAGTGGACCATAACCCCGCTCCACTTCAAGCCCGTTGTGGCACACATATCTGGGGGAGTGATGGTGACCTCCACCATAGGAAAATCAAAAGTATGGGTCATCTCCGACCATCACTCCGTCAGAACTGAAATGGCACCGAGGTCCAACATCTTAGGGGCCTGAGGGATGGCCCTGAAGCTAAAAGAATTGATGCGGGTTAGCAACTTCATATCCCCTGTGATAGGATTCTCCTCATACCATCTCCTGTAAAAGCTCATGGCCCCTATAGTCTTATATTAATTACAAAGGCAAAATTATAGTTTAACAGGGTTAGAATACAGTAGACAAGTCAGAAATCAGAAAAGGATTGTAGAAAGCAAAGTAGCCAACATTCTGTCCAAAACTATCCTAATGCATCCTAGACTAAAGTTACATGCATCATGATTTAGTCTAAGGTGTAAAACACCCTAATTCATGCTAAAATTCAAGAATTTGCCAAAAGTTCAAAATTGGAAATGGAGATTCAAGCGGAATTACCTGAAGTTTTGAGGCATCGGTCGCGGGGGAAGGGATAAGTGGTAATTTAGAGGCAGTAGTGAGCCCCAGGAATGAGTCTCCTCCACGAAAGGCATACCCGACAAAAATCGGGCATTCTCAAAGCCCTGAATCATCCACCAGGGGCAAGTCCTCGAGTCTAAGGGAGAAACGATCGGCCTTTGGGATCTTTTTGTACATGTTTGGTTGATGGTAGGAAGAAAATTGCTAGAATTACAAAATGGGAAGTTTTGGTATAAGGCGGGATATGAGGGGGCTCATCTGCCTTTTGAAACCCCCACTGGGAACCCCGTACGGGTCCCACCCTATCCGTATGGGTCCCCACTTTTAAGAGCTTCACTCGCACTTGTTTGGCCCACCTTACGTGTCCTATGTTGCCATCCAAGGGTAGATTTTTACATCAATGTTTCAGCAACCACCAGAAATATATCTAGTCCAAGTTCGAGGCCAACCCCCACTCCCTCTCAAGTTGACATTTCCGTTGTATTCGGGATAAGTCCCATCGCTCACCTTGATCCTTGATTGAAGGGGAAAAATATTTTTTTTCATAAAAGTCAATCAAGAATCAAGGTAAGTCATATTTGAGTTGATCACTAACCAGGAAATTTTGGGTACAGGTCCATCCTTACACAAGAGTTCTTCCCCAGAAATGAATTTTACAAAGACAGGGTTTCCCCACCAAAAGAGGCTTTGCTTAGAGGATATCACTTCCCTCCTGAGCAGTGGAATCACTCAAGGGAACACCCCCACTATCATCAATCCTAAGGGCACCTTACCCTAGAGTCATTCCCTAGTAGAGGGATTAGGTCCCAGGGGCATCCCCTCATTTCCCAGTAGTAGAATCATCATATCTCAGGGACATCCCCCCCACCGACCCAGGGGCATTCCCCCTCCCTTCAACAACAAAATTAGTGAATCTAGGGGCATCCCCCATTATCCAGCCCTCCTAGGGGAATTCTTTGAGAGGCACCCTCCAAGGGGCATTCATTATAGAGTGATTAGGCCAAACCTGACATTTCCTGCATATGATTTTCAGTTTATCGCATCCATACTTCTTTATTCTTAATTAAAGGGGCAAAAATATTTTTGTTTTCACAAAAGTTAAGTAAGAATAAAGAGGTGCCTGCTTGGATAATGACTAACTCGGTGTTTGATTGTTGTCTCTTTTCAGGTTATTCAAATTCCCCAGCAGGAGAGTCATCTGCCTTAGGAAAGGGATACATCATCAGTTAGGAAAGTCAATCCGCCTGATGAAAGGGATATATCACAAGTAAGGAAAGTTAATCTGCCATAGGAAAGTGATACACCAGTCAGGAAAGTTGATCCGCATTAGGAAAGGGCTACACCATCAGCCAGGAAAGTCGATTCACCTTGAGATAGGGATACACACACCCTCCCTAGTTAAGGCACTGAAGATATGTACGATAGCAAAATGAAAGTCATCCACCTCAGGAGAGGGATACGCATTAGCAAAAGGAAAGTCATCCGCCTCAGGAAAGGGATAAGCATTAGCAAGGAAAGTCATCCACCTCAAGAAAGGGATAGGCATTAGCAAGGAAAGTCATGTGGCTTAAGAAAGGGATATGCATGGTAGCAAAAGGAAAGTCATCTGCTTCAGGGAAGGGAAACACATTCCCTAGTAGAGTTACGAGGGGTACGCATTAGCAAAGGAAAGAAGTTTGCCTCAAGAAAGGAACTAACCTATATCATCACCACAGGTATAATCTATGAACCCTCACTCATATTTTGAGATCATACATATCCGTATCTGAAATGATCCCCCGATGGGTAGTATGTGAGCACTGGATTTTAACCATCCTTCTTACAAAACTATGATGAGAGCTATATGATGTAATGTCTTTCAGGTGTTGTCCATAAGAGATGTTCCTACTACTGCAGAGTTGAGTTTGGCCAAAGTTTGGAGACCTAGTTTGCCCTTAGGGACCCGTATAGGTGCTGTCTGGTGGTACATATCCATCGGCTGACCCTTGTGGGTCATTCCTTCCATACGCCTAGAAGGGGACCCATAGGAGTCCACTAAGACCCATACAGGTGGGGCCCCTCCCGTACGTGTCCTCTTATTGACTAAACAGTCTCTTTTAGAAGGGAATTCTTTCCTATTTTAGCAAAAGGCAGGTCATGAATGCGATTTATTGCGTTCAGACCTCCTTTCCCCTATAAATAGGGCCCTTATGTTCACATTTTAGACATACACATCTCATATGAAAAATATACTAAAACTCTAGCAATTTCTATAGGTGTAGAAAAGGTATAGTGGGGGTATACGAAGTTTAAAATAGGGAGAAAACCCTTCCTTTGAGGTTTTGTCCACATTTTATTCATTCCTAGCTTCACTTATTACGATTTAGGGGAGGTTTTGTTCACACAAATACTCACCTAAATAATCCTATTTCACCATATACTTTGGCCGGGCTCTCTCAACAGTAAAGGGATCAACTCAAAGTGGATTCATGCTGCAAAGTTAACACTCCTGAGTTTCAAAGAGACTCACTTCTTAGTTATTTCATTATTATTATTCTCTGTTCCTTCTATTATATATGTTCCTTTCATTTCTTGTTTCGGGTCTTGTCGTAACCCGTATGAGCCTTGTTAACACCATATATCCCCAAAGATATCAATTCGATGCGCTATACTCATATGGAAGGAAATCCCTTTTTATTTTATTTTCCTGCCACTAATCTGTTTATCTGTTAATCTATAAACTAAACTGAACAGAGTTTCTTCCATTACTAGACAGGACCCGTATGGGTACACTATACCTATACTGGTGCTCCCTAGCAGCTGTATGGGTCCCACCCCCCGTACGGGTACTAGCCCCAAGTAGATTCTAAAACTCATTTTAATTAGTTAAAAATCAATCCAACTCACCATTTTCCATGCGATCATTTTCACTAATAATCTGGTAAATCAACCCACAAAAGTTAAAATGTGTTTCCACAATAAACTATGCTGAAGTGCTGATTTATGATGAGCTATAAATTGTGCTAGCATCTGTGGATGTAGGGGAATTTATTTTGATTTTGTTTCATAAATTAGAACAAATGTATAGGTTCTCTTTGCAATTTCCCCCATTTCCCCCAGTTGCAATTTTTGTTCCCCCATTTACTACCTGTGCGTTATTGTAATATGTAAATTCATGTAACGAGTGTGAAAGAGTGTAGAAATAGGATTTCTATGATAATTCCCTAAATGATGAAAACTAAAATGGTTTCACGCGGTGAATGTAATTTTGAATCAACTAAATGAGAAATAAGTGACTCATCCGATACCCGAATCTCTGATCCAATAGGTATGAGGCTCCCACCCAGAGGGAACCGTACCAAAACTCTTTCCTAAGTAGACAACTTGGGTGGCGACTCTATCAATTGTATCGAGATTTGGGTCTCGATTTTTTTATTTATTAAAATTGGCTTATTGTGCAAACTTTAACTAAAAATGTTTTATCACGCCTAAATCCAACCAAACTGCTAGTGGGCTCTGTCTCTCACATAGGAGCCAAGGGAGACCCACACATCATCGACACCTCATAGTCGATATTCAGCAAACTAGCCATGCAAAAATTAGGGGATATGGCAAAACCGCTATATTGAAAACCCGAAAAGGGCGATCTAGGCAAAATTAGGGTATGTGAGGAAAGAGAGGGTGCTTTCTAGAAAACCTGTCTAGGCTAGTTGTCATCGGGAGTTAAATCAATAGGGATGATTACCAAACATAATGTACTTTGTTTTGCTTCACTTAATATAAGTATCGTTTTTGCCGAATTCAGAATGCTGATGTTTATGCGAATTTTATATCCATGCGGTCAAAACAACTCAAGTAAACAGAACGCAGAGTTCACATTATTCTAAATCATATGCAGTAGTAATAAATAAAAGATAAATAATTCTAATAGACTGAAAAGAGTAAGGTCTATAAAAAAGTTGGAATAAGTCTGCTGGATTGAAAACCCAAAAAAGGGCGGTCTAGGATAAAATTAAGACAAGGTTCGATAGATTGAAAACCCCTAGGGGCAGACTATTCAAAAGTTGGAACCAAATAAAAATAATAAAATAAAGTTTGATAGGTCTGTCACCATGTCTAGCCTATGCAAAAGAGAGAACTAATAAAAGCGCATCTCAAGCCGAGCTCCCTGCATCATCATCATAATATCTTGAGATCCTCCGTAAGGTGGTCGTATGGAAAGGCTCGAACCCGTGCTCAGCTCACTCTCCCTCCAAGTGGGAGAATGATCACTCGAATCGAGTCGTCAGATGTCTCATCTCTGCAAGCCGTCCTCTGTAGTGCTAATCAGTCTCAATGGTCTCCATATAAGCATAGTCTAGAGTCTCGAAGATGGCCTCCCTGGCCCATTTTTTCCGAATGTAGTTCACCCATTTCACCTTGTAAACACCACTATGGTTTCCAGATAGCTTGGTCAGGACTCTTTGTTGCTTACCATACTAACGGTGCAACCGGTACGGATTATAATAAGTAATCATCTCCAGACCTAGCAACTGAACACAGTATCCCCAAGACTCCATAACCATATCTCGGATCCTCCACTATAGGCTAACCCACTGTATTTGTGAATCAGTATACCCCCTCAGAATAGGCACCCAATTGTCAGCCGTCAATCGATCGAAATCTACTCACATGAGCCCCCTTTCCCTAAGACGGATAGGCAAGTACTTCTTTGGGTTCCCCCGAAGTGCCTCCCTCAGTTTCTCTATCAACCATACTTGTAAATCGGTTTCAGATGAGGACATGAATAAGTGAACAATTTAAAAGGTGGGTGAGAATGAATACATGCCACAGTGTGAGGTGGTTACCGATGAGAGTCGGGTCGATGGAAGTAATATCTATGTTTAGCAGGGTCTCTGCTAACCCCACGACTATGGGGGAACCCCTTGCCAATATAGGTCTCATAAGTGAAATCAGCCTAAATAGAGCAACTGGGCCCACTCGATACATGAACTCTGATATAAGTAACAACGTGACAATGGAAGTCCAAGCAAGGTGAGATATGGGGGCCTCTTGGCACCACCCCAACACCGCACTAACCTGAAATCCGAGCTGGTTAGGAAGTTGAGATAGAAACAGGTCCGTGGAGTCTAGATTCCACAACCCTCTAGGCACTCCATCTGTACTAAAGTGAAACTCCAGGATTGCCAGGGTCACGCGCTTAGGGCATGGGACCCCCAATATATCATGAAACTCCTTGAATAGGGGACACAGTTTGAACAAGGAAAGGCGGAACACATGATCCATTTGATCCCAGAAAGTCAATGCCGTGTGAAGAAATTCGAGACTGACAAGCCACAACATATCGAAAGCCCTATAGCCTAAATTTCTCTAGCTTCTTCTAATCTATATTTCCCAGTCTTTCTAGGAAGCCCCGTAGCTACTGATTGTGGTTTGCTATGACTGAATTTAAGAAAATAGCCGAATATGAGTTTCTCGGTTGTGATATCACCGGCGATATTGGCGAAGCCACCGGCCTTACGGTTGAAGTTCTGGGCGGTATGGAGTGAAGCCGTATGCAGTATGGGTTGCAGGCGACTTTGTCTATATTATTTAGCAGATTGGATTTTCATATAGATGGCGATATCAGCCATACTACCAGCGGTATGGCATTGTTTATAGTGAATTTCAAGCCTATTTTAGCCAGTTCAAACATGTCTATAACCCGTAAAAAAACCCTATAATCTATTTCCAAATGGAATTTTTAAGAATAAAACCCAAGTTTTATTCAAACCAAAGGCACAAATATTCCAAACATCCAATCCTAAGCCTAAACAAGTCCAAAACAAAAACCTGAAATCATCCAAAAATCCAAAATCCAAAATCAAACCCAAAATATTCAAACCCTAATGTAATAGAGGTACAAGCTAAGCGATTAAAACAGAAAAGCAAAAATAATCAAAGTTAAAACATCCCGCTACCAACTGTCGGGTGTGATGAGTACTCTGGCTCGTCCACAAGATAATAGTTGACAATATCCTTGTCCTCCTCTCTATCCTTCGTCATCGGGACACTACTGAATTCAGCAGGTGCAACACTAAGACGCCGACCAGCCGTCACCTTCCTCCCTCTGTGACTTATCTTAGTTGGAGTTGTGTGGCCCATGTTATGCTTGCTTCTTCTCTTGTGAACAGTAGCATCTAGCTGCTGCTCTGGCTCACTAACCCAGCGCCTAAGCTCTTGGTTTGAGGCTTGAGTCTAATAGGCGTTGGAAATTGTAATCGCCATAAAATCCTGTGAAAGAACAATAACTATACACATCATTCACAACATCCATTCATGCATTTTTAAGAATTACAACATCATTCAAACATGCATTTACCTTGGCAAGTAGGGTCTGGGAAACCAGAGTATCCCGAAGTGCAAAGGCATTCCCTACTATCCGATCCGCCTCCCTCTGTGTAACCTGAAAAATCCAAAAAGAAGGGGCAATCAAAGGTCAGCCCCAAAGGAGAAATCATATAGATAAATGATCAGATTCGGGTTTTTGTAAGATTACATGTGTGGTGTCTGGAGGCATAAAGTCCATGGAATGAGCACTCGGGGTTATGTTCCATATGTTGAATTCGCAATTTCGGCCCATGAGAAGGAAGGACTCCTCCAAAGTAGTCGAAAAGCACCCTGGCACTAAACCGATATCCTTTGGCCTACTCTAGCCTCGCACTTCACTGCTCTTTGGTCTGTTCCTTTTCCTCGGGGTTGGCTGCAAAACAAAAACAACACAAAGGCAAACATTAGCAACCATTTCGGAACCAACATTTGACATATATGTAAACAGACAAGGTCTTACATCAGAATAATGATGCTCCCAATGGGTCATCAGTGCATCCTCGTCAACCTCATCAACCCTCTCAGGATCACCCTCACTAGCACCCTCTTCTTCCTCCTCTTCCTCATCCCTGCTCATAAGGCCCTTAAGTCATCATTTCTACTCCTCCCTCTTCTTCTCCAAGTGGTACTCGATCGTTTCATTTCTATGGATGCGCGGGCACATGGGAAGTAAGAGCTGCATATGGTTATTATAAGAACCATGGATGCTCTTCATCACATGGTTGTTCCCCTCTAGATAAGCAGCTTTGTTAGCCTTATTAATGATAATAAGATAAGGCCACCATAGACCCATGGAAGCCATTGGAGGCACTGGCCTAGCAGAAATAGCGACATCTCACTAGCCTCGTACTCGCTCTTCCAAGCACCACTTAAAGGATAGGGGGTAGTCAATTACAAACTGCCAGTCATCGACATCCTTCCAGACCACAACCACCTTCATGAGGTTAGACACCTCATCAAATGGGTCCTAAATAACCTAACCAACAATATGACAAAAATAAACAATCAATGTAAGCATAATGTAAATTCATAATTGCATTTTGTATACTAATGGTTTGTTTAAGTGTGAAATAGGGACAAGAATCAAGAGGCACATACCAAGCTCAGCTGCGGACCCCTAGGTGATTCCCTATAGCTGGTGGGATACTTGCCAAGTCCCCCAATGCTCCAGCACCATCGAGCGAGAAAATGAGAACCAGTTGGCACCATAGTCTTAAAGTTAACTAGCGGGAGAATCTGATACTTGAAGGCCCAAGCCTGTACAAGTAACAGCCAATCAGTCCAAAACATCCAAAAGAAGAAAGCAGACAAAATCAAGTAAAATCATAAAGGAGGATAATTAAGTGCCTTTGAAAAAAAAGATATACCTGCACTAGCAAATGACTCAGCCGAAGGACCTTTCCCTTCTTCCTCTTCCCCACGTCCAGTCCATGGTAGATCTGAGCTAGAATAGCCCTAGGCCAGTTCTTCTCCTTAATGGTCTTGATGTTCTCATTAGTAGAGATCAACCCATAGTTAATCTTGCTACTAGAAACTGGGAAGAATAGCACGGTCAAAAGTGAGATGACAAAAGAATGAAAGTAGACATTCCGTTGAGTCTCAGGGTCTACCCCAACTCCCATCCAATGCTTCTGTAACTCTCCATATGATAGCCACCTTGAGATGGGCTTCAAACCAAAGAGCATATTCACCCTCCTTATCACGGGCTTTTGAAGATAGTACTTCTCCATGTAAACGTCAAAATGGATGACTTGATCAGTCTAAGATAACCCGATCATAGCCACCACATCAGAGGGTGTGATTGTCACCTTGCCAAAAGTGAGATGGAAGGTATGAGTGCTCTCCGACAACTTCTCAGTTAGTGCAGTCAAGGCCCTATGAGATAGTTTGGGTATCCTGTTGGGCAAAATCTATGCCAAGTCCCCAAAACTAGTGGCATCTATCGCATCCCTAAGAGCGGGGTCCTTCTCGTTGATATGGGTCCACCACTATTCGAGGGTCCCCATAGCCCCTATGCACGTAAGCTTGTGTGGCTACAAAATAGAATCAAATAGCAAACAGATAAGCAATCAGTTTTTTACTCGCATTCCTATAGCTGCTAGAATTGGCCGATATCACTACTGGGGCAGTGATACCGCCGGCGACATCAGCCATACCGCTAGCTATATGGATGATGCCACCGGTGATACTGCTGTAAGCAATAGTGATATGGTAGGTTCTTAGACCCTTATATAAGGCCTGAAGCCGCTGTAGCATGAGTGAAGCCGCCGGCGGCATCAGCTCTGCGGACAAAATCACAAATTCGTCCAAAACCTCACTGAAATCACAAACAATGCAATTAATCAAACCTGAAGCATAAAAATAGTAAAAATCAAACCTATAGCATGCAATATCAGTTTCTACACTTTCAATTTCATGTTCATAACCCCTATTATGGCAAAATTTTGAGCTTAAGGCCAGAATCAAAACTTAACGAAACAAAGAGATTTGGGGTTTTGCAGGATTACCTAGACATAGGAGAAATGCTTCTTCTTCTCATCAGTTAGATTTGTTGTAGGAGGAGTGATCCCATAGTCGTACATCTTGTTGGTTTTCATCAAACTGTAAGCTATATGGATAGGGCAAACTTTCAGCCCCTCGATAGATGAATCTGGTAGATTTTTTGGGTCTCATGCTTGTAGATTTTCGTCCAAACACCTTCTTCAACATTATTGGGGATGAAAAGGAGAAGATATGGTGGGTTTTGAAAGGGGGAGGGAGAGTTCAAAACTGCTTCTGCCATCTAAATTACAAAAAATGTTTTTAATTCATATTAAACACCCATACAGAATTCAAGGAGTTTAATTATATCTGAAACTATCGCTTCATACCTCCGGTGGTATACATTCATGTCGTCGATGGCATCATCGAAGATGCCCTTGGCTTCATTCCCACTAGGGGCAATTTTGAATTTCTTTGACCAGTCAAAGGTGCCACGTGGCACCCCATACTGTCAGCGGCATCACTCCATAGCCATCAGTATCAACCAAATTGCCAACGACATCAAAACCATCCAAGGCCATTTCAGATGCCTTTTCAACAAGTCAACGGGATCTCGACTCAAGCCCTTGACATTCCAATATAACCTCAAAGCCCAAGCCCACTCTTGGCAAGCCTGAAAAGCCTAAACCCGCTCTTGCCAAACCTTAATAGCCCGAGCCCGCTCTTGGTAAACCTAAAAAGCCCAAACCCGCTCTTGGGACACCTGAAAGCCTAAGCACACTCTTGGCAAACCTGAAAGCCCAAGCCCGTTCTTAGCAAACCTGAAAAGCCAAAGCCCGCTCTTGGCAAACTTGAAAAGCCCAATCCCGCTCTTGGCAAATCTCAAAGCCCAAGCCCAATTAAGGGGCAAGCCAATCGCCCATTGAAGGTCCTAATGGAACCGATATCTTATCATCCTTCGGGTCCAGCCCACCAAACACTGAATGAAGGTCCTAATAAAGCCGAAATCTTATAATCCTTCTGGTCCAACCCACCGAACACTAAATAAAGGTCTTGATGGAATTAGAATCTTATCGCTCTTTAGACCTAGCACACCAGTTGTCAGGTACAATTTCTAAACCCTTGCTCCTTTTGTGCGATCATTATAACATTTGGCATTTGTGATCCCCCGAGGGGTAGCCTGTGAGCATGGGATTTTATTGTCCCTATCATGAGACGATGATGACGTATATCTGATTTTATTCCACATGATAAAAAAAAATTTTGGAATTTTTATTACCAATATAAAATTCTTTGCAAATTTTATTTTTGGAAAAATTCAGTTCAGCGTGTCTGATAGCTCATCTTGTGGGAGCTCGAACCGACAATTTGCACCCAAAAATTAAATTAGTCCTAAATACCCATAAAAAGTCAAATAAACCCTAATTATTCAAATTAATCCCGGTTAAACACCTTTTTAGGCAAATTTGACCCATGTTTTAACCTTTTTAGGCTAGGTCATGCTTACTTTTAAGACCTACCGGAGGTTAAAGCTACTAGCGGCTTCAGCAATATCGCTGGCAGTATCATCCATGCCACCGCCGACCTAATTTCTGCAGGTAGATAATTTTTTGCAGAAATTGGCTCGATAACCGCTGGATTATTGATGATAGTCAATTTCCTTCAGATTTTAGCCTATATAAGGAACCATTTTCAGCTGAAAAATTGTTGGACACTTGAGAATTGAAATCTTTTAGAGATTTAAGCTAATTCTAGTTAGTTTTAGTGGGATAAGGTATAGAAAAGGTAAGAAACGAGGGGTTCTTCATCTTTTCTTGGTTTTTCTTAACTGAACTCTCCGATATCTAAGTGGATTTTAGGTTTAAAAATCACTACAATAGGTTTAGAGACTTAAATGACCCATTTACTTCCCAAATCATCACTTTGAGCTCCCTAGAGGTGTCATTTGGATCACGAAAAGGTGGATTCACGGCCCCAAGGTAAAAATTCTGAGTCTCATAGCTCTTTGGCTTTCATTTTACTTGTTGGTTGTGTTTATTTGCTGTTTTGTGCTTAGTTTTGGGTTTTCGGTCATCTTTCAACCGTTGGCCACTACTGCTGTAAGAAAGTGAAGCATCTGGAAGCATTTAAAGCTGCCGACGGTATCACTCATGTCGCTAGCGACATCAGTGATACCGCCAGCGGCTTCCATTACCTCCAACGGCTCTATTTTCTTATGGGACCCTTTCTTTATAGTACCTAGAAAGTTATTTTTTAGGCCTGCGTAAATGAAATCGCTGGCGGCATCACTGATGCCGCCAGCGGCTTCATTCATACCGCCGGCAGTATGACATTCTGGACAGCAAATTAGTTCTTGTTTTATTTTTGACCTAATTTAATTTCTGAAGCTAGGATGTACAGTGCAATGCAGGAGTCCGAAACTCCCCGAAAACAGTCCTCGGCCTATAACATGTGGCATTTTCACTAATAATTTGGTTAAAATAACAATCAAGTCTAAAATGTAAATAAAATGAGGTTTTCTCACAAATGCCGCTCGATATCATTTTTAGCCAACCAACCGGGCTCCATAAAATTGTACAATAACTATGCCGTGTTCACGCTAACTTGAGTCTTGTTTGGTTCACCAATTAAGCATTCTATGTGATATATCTCGTATATGTGCCGTGTTTGTGCTAACCGTTTTGTGCAGGTAGATTTAGGTTAGCTGTACGCTAGGCCTTCAGGTATTTTACTTATTGTATAGACAAATGTATAGGATTTTGAAAGCCATGTAATTATTCTTTAATTTCCACACTTTATTTGGATGACTATAATAATTTATTTACCGCTTTAAATGCTTGATGACGGGCTAAAAATATATAAATTGAAAACACAATAAATAGGGTGGATTAAAACCAAATAAAAAAGAATGAAACTTTTAACTTGGCCTAATATAAAATAGATAACATCATCCGAACTCGGAATCTCTACTTAAGGTATGGTCTACCACCCGATGGGAAATCGTACCAAAATTTCCCAGTTGAGCTGAACCGGGTGGCAACTCTATTTTAAGTACAGGATTTTGATCTCGTAACTTTTGACATTAAAATATGTAAACCGTTTTTATCATCACCATCACGCCAATTATTTTCAAGGGATCAATCCTCCAGCCTGGCTTTGCAGTTGTCATGTTACATGTCGTCCGCTCAAACCCACTCCAATTTCTAGTTCTTTTGGGAATCTCTATTTTATAAGAGATCACGATTGGAGCATTCAAATTCCGATTTCTTTCCTTTCTCATTTTTTTATTAATTCCTATTTCTGTTTTTGATTATTTCTCTTTCTCATTTCTTTATTAATTCTCATTTCAATTTTTTTTGATTAATTCCCTTTCTCATTTTTTGATTAATTCCTATTTATGTTTTTGATTAATTCCCTTTCTCATTTTTTTTATTAAATCCTATTTCAATTTTGATTAATTCTCTTTCTCATTTTTTTGATTAATTTCTATTTCAGTTTCAGATTACGATTCTTTTTCCTTGATTGAATTTCTTTCCTTTTTCCGAATTTTATCTTTCCAATTACTTCTCCTTTCAATTTCTCTCTTCCATTTTTTCAATTTCAACCATATCGGAATCAGTTTTAATTTTTCAGAGCTACATATTTCTCTGTACCATTTTTTCCGATTTCAATCTTATCGGAACCAGTTTTCATTCTTTTGGAACTTATACTCATCAATTATATCAGATATGTGTTTAATAGAGATGATTGAAGTAGTTAACAGGTTGGAAGCAGGTGAAAATTGTAAAAATGGTGGTTGGAAGCAACAATAGCAAGGAGAAGAAGAAGTATTGGACACAATCGTATACTGCCAATCATATATTGATATACAGTACTTGATTCACAATTGTTTAATCCTATATATTATTATGTAAATATTCTGTATATTGATATATAATACTTGATACACAATTGTTTAATCTTGTATATTATTATATAAATATTATGTATACTGACATACAGTACTTGCATAAATGAAACAATATATTGTCAACCACATATTGATATACAAATCTTTTAATATTAATGATGTTAGCTCTTTAAAACTGTCAATGTATGAATTGCAACTATTAACCTAATTGATATACAGTACTTGATTCACAATTGCTTAATCCTGTATATTATTATGTAAATATTCTGTATACTGATATACAATACATGATAAACAATTGTTTAATCCTGTATATTATTATGTAAATATTATGTACACTGATATACAGTACTTACATAAATGAAACTATATATTGTCAACCGTATATTGATATACAAATCTTCTAATATTAATGATGTTAGCTCTTTAAAACTGTCGGTGTTTGAATTATAGCTATTACCCTAATTCGTTGCGAAATATACAGTTCGCCGCTACCAAAAGGGTTCAGGTTGCCCAACCTAGGGTTTTAGTACCCTCATGCATCAATACTGTTCATGCGTGCACAATATCTTTTAGGGGTAGGCATCTATACTGTACACCGTTAGCAAAAGGGTTCATTTTGCCTTACCTAGAGTTTCAGTCATGCATCAATATTGTTCATGTGTGCACAATATCTTTTAGGGGTGGGCACATATACTGTACACCATTAGCAAAAGGGTTCATTTAGCCCAACCTAGGGTTTTAGTATCGTCATACATCAATAATACTTACATATCTATTTCTATCATTAAAGAAGTTAATTTACAAGGTCTGTTTTGTAGCATTTTGTGGATTTACGATTTTTTTTGATATGTCATACTGTATATGAACATATATTGTATATGCTTTTAAGTTGTTGCATATATTTCGAGCTTATCAATAATTTATGATGTGCTTTTATTGGACAATAATGCTTAATTGTTTTATTTATTTCCCTAATGCACACTTCCATATATACCAGGTATGTTTTTAAAAAAAGATCATTTAAACTATATATCAGCTTTATACAGTTTCAATGAAACTGTGTACACGCTAGATACAGTTTCATTGAAATTATATTTAGTTATATACAGTTTCATTTTAACTGTATATTAGCTATATACAGTTTGATAGAAACCGAATTTTAGTTTTATATCTTAATTATGTATTTAATCTCTCTATTTAATCTCCTTATATCTCCCGTTTCCTCCTCCTCTCTCTCTCTCTCCAATTATTAATCTCTTTCTCTCTCTAAAAGCTTTACGATAATCAAAGGAAATCAAAAATCGGTGACGGATGAAAGATCCTCTCTCGCTTTGGTTTGCGTATTTGTCGGGGTGACAGAATCAAAGGAAATTGGAATTACAGTGGGTGGTAGGAAATTGAGTCGACAATACAGAATCAAAGGAAATCGGAAAAAGGTTAGATGCCGACGACGGTTAAAACGGCCGATACGATTTTGGAAAGGGTGGCCACTTGTTTGGAAAGGGCGGCCACTGGTTAGATGCCGGCGGGGTTTTGAGTTTGGAAAGGGCAGCCACTGGTTTGCAAATCAAAAAGGATGGCGGTGGTCGGAGCACACGACGACAGTTTCGCCGGTTATGATTGTTGGAAGCCGGAATTTGTGGGGGTGGTGGGTTGCGTGATTTTTTCCAATTTCAGAAGGTAAGGTTTGTTTTGGGTATTCAAATTGGTAACAGTAGCTACAAAATAGGGATTTGAAACAGCTTCCTAATCTATTAAGGTAAGGTGATGTTTTTGTTTTGGGTATTTAAATTGGTGAGGGTAGCTACAAAATAGGGATTTGAAACAGTTTCCTAATCTATTATAATTGGGTATTTTATAAATAAGTTTCCCTCAATGTGCATTTTGTTAATTATGTAATTCTATTCTTTAAATAACTATCTACTATAGGGGCATTCCCCTAAGATGCCCAAGATAAAATCAACTTTTTATATTGTCTTATTTGATAGCAGGAAAAGGGTCACCAACCCTTACCAATTTAAACAACCTTCGGTTAGCGATCCATCATACAACACCATCATATATATTTAATCGGATCATTTATTTATGCACGTGAATCACATAGATTATAAAAAATAATCTTACAAAATGACCCCACAAAGTATATGAAAATCATTTCGACCTTACAAAAGGTATCAAAATATATAATAAATATATCTATTTACCAATAAAAGTATTCTAATTCGCTTAATTATTGATTAATTTAATTGAAAGATTTTGGAAATCATTTCGACATTACAAATCTGTTAAGCAAGAATGATCAAAATTCAAAAGCAACGGCTATTTTTATGATGAAATAACCCATAAGGATGTGGATTCTCGACACAAAAAGAAGAGTATTACTGAAAAAGAAATGGACCCTTTTGAATGCAAACGAATAAAATGGTGGGAGAGTTCCTTTCGTTCTCATGTCTTTATTTAAGATAATTAGAATCTTTTTTATGGGTAAAAGATGAACTAGTTAGTTATTGTTGGATATCTTTCAATCTTTGAGGCTTGAATATTGTTGTTTCTCGTAAGGTCACCCTTTAAGGTATTTTTTGGGTGAGCTAAGTCATTGTTCACATAATATCAAAGCTAATGAGAGGTTCCAAGGCTTGATACGAAGCATTTAGCTCCAAATGTGAGTTAAATGTGGTTTCACCAACAAAAAATTGTGTTGAAGTGGTTTTTCTTGCCATAAATGGACGAAATTCTTCATTCGTAGTGATAATTGGACTTGGTTGACTTGAAGAGCTACCTTTTGGGCTGAGTTAGATCATTGCTCATATGATAGTATTATTGAGAATCCGAGGCCCAAGGTCAATAACGGGTTTAGTTTTCTCTACTAACCTAAACTCCACCTGAACTTCAAATACGAACCATGATCTTTCTTATTGTTAGGACTGCTTCCGCCTCTGATACCATGTAGAGAATCTCCAACAAGTAGGGCCTAGTTATGATGTTAGACCGCCTATTGATATTTGCTCCACCGTACAAATGTATTTAGGCGTCGGGGGGTGCGTTGGATATCTCATATATTGTTTGAGACTTAATCATTATTGCTTGTAATACGTGTCAGACAATCATCAACCTTTGAGGTACATTTTGAATGAGTAAGATCATTGTTCACACTTATTAACTACAATATCCTCATTTGGATGAATGGAACATCTGAAAATTCTATATGGAAGATCCTTAATTAGTGGTGTTTCTCATGCTGGACAGACAACGCATAACTAAAGTGGAATCGAAATCTAAACCGAAACAAAATGAAAATTGAAACTTATCATTTACAACAAGTTCAATTACTTATTAAAAAGTCACTTAATTACACATAAGTCACTTAACAATATAATTTTACTTTTATATATGTTTATGTGGGCAGGTCCACCTGTTATTCATGTATATTATCTACACATAATGAAAGTATATATACCAATTATGGTTGGTCTAAGTGGTAAGCAGCTTGGTTACGCTTAAGCAAGGTTTCAAGTTTGAGTCCTATTGAATGCAAAAAATTCTTATTGGAAGACCCACCCACCACAGTCAGGTGCGTGACCCGGATCGAATCTGAATGTAATTGGAGTAAAGCTATTGTGAATCAAGAAAAAAAATAAAAGTATATATAATAAGAATAAGAATATGATAGAAGGAAAAGTTTCGGTCCCAATTGGAAAATATGAAAGCCTGAACGTCAATATTCCTCACCCACTTTTTAACTATAATTGAACAACAATACATCATCCTGCATCGGCTCGCCGCGTCCAGATAACATCTCCTTTTTGTTTTATTAAAAATAGATTTATCTTTTCTATTCCACAAATTCCTTTCCTACATTATATGTAATGGATACTTCTGCAAGCCAATGCATTTGTTTTACTGGATTAGTTGATAAATAAAGTAATGCTTAATTTTTTTCGTAGAAAATTAAAAACTTGTGGTTTTTTTTTAAAATAAGGTACATGTGGTTTCCTACCTTACGAGGGTTGTTTGGTATTGCGCGCTTTTCCAAATATGTAAAAGTTCATCTCGCAAACTTTACATATAACAATAGCTCTTTTATCAATAAGGTGTAGCTCAGTTGGCTAAGCAGGCTGAGCAAGTTGAAGGAGGATAAACTTTAAATCTCACTAAATACATTTGTTGGGAGGAGTGAGGAGTCTTAATTATTATTAAGCCTCGAGCAAGATTATTTCAAATAAGATACTTGTAAATATTAAAAAAAAATAATAGCTCCTTTGGTACCGGAAAAACAACTCTATAGTGGCTATAAGACAAAATGCTTGTAGAGTGAGAAATTCTTTATCCAATACTATCTATTGTTTTTCTAGTGATTTCTTTTGCTCTAACATAGATGTTGGTGATTGGTGACCCACAGTCAAAATACATAAGACTAAAGAGTATAATTTTTGGCCTGGGATAAGCATCATCTCTCCAACAGTTTCAACCAAGAATTACAATTCAGTATATTGATTTACGTAAACCAATTGAGATATGCATGAATGTGTAGGGTAAGATTTAGTTTTAGAGGTGTAAATAACATTAAGAGGAAATCGAAAAGCAGATCGCAAAGGAATGGAGTAAAACAGTTAAAACTGTTAGAAAGAAAAGATTGATCTAATTTGGAATAAGATATTATTGGAAATGAAAGAAGATCCACGTATGGAATCAGAAATATGGTAATCATTTCCTTATTCAATACTATAATTTTCAGATGCTATTATAGAAATGTATTTATCTCATATTGATTTTCTATTCCCTAGCATTCCTTTTGTAAAGATTTATTTCCTTTCATCTTATAGTACATTCTGCTATATAAAGCGGTGTAATGTCAAATGCAATACAAACCAAAAATTTAATCATTCTTCCAATTATCTTATTTCTCATCTTCAATGTGATTTCTAAAGTTAGTGAGAGTTGCCTTATTTGAGAAGCTCTGAGTTTATATCTGTAAGTTTATTTTTATTCTTTATTCAAATTTCAAGATGGTATCAAAGCAGATTTTTAGTTCCAATAAAAATAAAAAATAAAATAGATGGAGAGAAAACCAAAAAAAAGAAGAGAAAAAAAAGGTGGTGTTTTGTTGCGGTCTTTGGTTCGAGAGAGGAATCTTGATAAAGTAAATCAAATAGCACAATTGAAGTTTAAGGTAAAAATACCTCGAATAGAGAAGCTCAAATCAGGTTTGAGAAACCTGTTAAAACACAAAAAAGGAGATAAGAGTAGAAATAAGCCGGTTCCGAGCTGAAAAGAAGCGCGGTAGGGAAACGAAAAATCAACAAATATTCCAAGCCGAAAAGAAGGGTGGTGAGGAAATGAAAAATCAACAAATATTCCAAGCCGTAAAGAAGGGTGGTGAGGAAATGAAAAATCAACAAATATTCCAAGCCGAAAGAAGGGCGGTGAGGAAACGAAAAATTAGCATATAATAAGAGCCGAAAAGGAGGACGGTGCGGAAGTCTGTAGATGCATGATTTTTCCATAAAACTATTGGAGTCGAAAAGCTCTAAAACTACAAATGGAGCCACATTGCTCTAAAACTATGATTACAGCCGAAACGCTCTAAAACTATGATTGGAACCGAAATGCTCTAAAACTACAAATAGAGCCACAATTCTCTAAAACTATCAGAGTCAAAATGCTCTAAAACGATTGGAGCCGAAATGCTCTAAACTATCAGAAGCGCAATCTTCTAAAACTATAATGATAGGAGGCAAAATCCTCTAAAAACTATAACAGGCAAATCTGCAGTTTCCTATTCAAGTAATGGAACATGGCTATCAGGAACCATCAGCGAAAAAGGTGGATCTTCAGTTATGTTCTTTTGAGCAAGTTGAGCATTGGAAATCCCACTACTCAACTTGAGGGGAAGCGTTAGAAAGGAAAGATTGATCTAATTTAGAATAAGATTTTATTGGAAAGGAAAGAAGAGCCACATATGGAATCAGAATTATTGTAATCGTTTCCCTATTCAATACCATGATTTTAGGATGCTAATACAAAAATGTATTTATCTCATATTTATTTTCTATTCAATAGCCCTCCTTTTGTAAAGATTTATTTCCTTCCATCTCATTGTACATTCTGCTATATAAAGCAGTGTAATATCAAATGCAATACACACCAAAAATTTAATCATTCTTCCAATTCGCTTATTTTTCATATCTAATGTGATTTCTAAAGTTAATCAGAGTTGCCTTCTTTGAGGGGCTTTGAGTTTATGTTTGTAAGTTTATTTTCATTCTTCATTAAAATTTCAACATAAACAAGCGAAGATTGACATTAAAGAATTTACTGGCAGAAGTAAATCGCACTTGACCACTATATGCCCTGACTATGACACATTGTCTGTCTATTTATGCCCTTTGGCTCGTAGACCTATAATCAATTTAGCTTAGCTCTGCTCTGCTCTGCATCACTGGTGGGAAACAGGGCCTTTGGTTTCAGTTATATATGGGCCTTTGGTCTCGGTTATGAACCGATGAAAAAGCCGCCGAAACCAAAGGCCCAATACGTTTGCCCTCGGTTAATTTAACCGAAGAAAAAGAGGGTCATTTTCCTCGGTTATTTAAATAACCGAGGAAATAGGCCTTGAAATGGCGGTATTTCTACCGCTAAATGGGCCTCGGTTAAATTAAAAAACCGAGGTAAATATCAAGTCATTTCCCTCGGTTAAAATAAAAACCGAGGACAATAATTGCTAGTTTGGCTTCGGTTATATAATAACCGAGGACAAATGTGCTGTTTTTTTTTAAAAAATTCATTCAAATATATGCACCCAACCTGTATAATTACAATTACCTAATACAAAAATGACCTAAGGACTTAGCTTAAGTACTATATATAGCTAATAAGTATGAACAAAATTAAGATAACTTAAACAGAGCCAAAAGCTAATTGAACATTTAAGTATTTATACAAGGCTAAGTGTGAACAAAATTATACTAGCTTAAGGCCAACAGCTAAATAGTATGAATACAATTTAACAAAATTTATCACCGAATAGAGAATCAATGAAATGGCCATTTTGGTGACATACTTCAGTTGGGATCTGCAAAGAAGAAATTACCAAGATGACAATAAGCAATAAAATCAGTCAAATTTAATTCAAAAACCAATAGTTCAATATGATGCATGCTATGTTATTAAAGGCAATGTGTTGTTGAACATAAGAAGAAACTACACACTTGTCTGAACAATCTATGCAAAAAAAATGCAACTTCAAAAGAAAGAAACAACAAAATTTTACAAATTTATAGCTAAACAGGACATATAAAATTGGATCAAACTACAAGTGACATTGGAATTTCAAAGATTTATCATATTATCTCAGTTTCCATTATAGGAAAGTCTATCCCAAATGTCACTTACCTCATTCATTCAAAAAGGAGCCTCAAGTGATTCATCCTAAACATCTGCACTCCCATTTGATACATCTTCCACATCTTCTTCCATTGAAAGCCTGATATACTCCCTTTGTGCTAACCGATCCCAATCTGTCAAAACTTGGATCCTCACGCTCCTACTCATACCAAAAAGACCATAAATCAAAAAAAGCCAACTTAGTACCCTGTTATACCCCCAACTCAATAGCGACATAACTAGGAAACGAAACAGGATCGGGATAATCAATTTACCAGGTGAATTAGAAATAGATCACGGCTTTCAAAGCCATAAACTTATTGCGGTTGAAAAGAATATTCAAGACATTTCCTGATAGGCTTTAAAAAGTACCCTGTTTTTATCCTTATTGTAGGCCCTAACTCTAGGCTTCACTAAATACTAATATAAACCAATGGATCGACAAGTGTAACCGAGAACTTAATGATTCACATACAGTTTACAACAGTTTTTATTTCAAAATACTGTATGATTGATTATCTACTGTAAATTCTGCTAAAAATAATAAAATTCTATACTGAAGTGTAAATTTGAACATTAGCAAGAAGCTGAGTGAGTTTACTTAGTACACCACAAATCGAAGTTCTAATAAAAATCGCTTTTCGTATCAAATCATCCAAATAAGCAAATATCAACCAAATAGCAACAACAAATAAATCTATTGGAGGTTCTCAGGACACACAAAACAAATCATAATATAACGAATTAGTATATAAAAAAGTTATAATTGAAAGGAATAGAAACATTACCTCCAACAGTGAAATTTACAGTCTAGAGAAGGGGCCAGAGGAACTTCTTACGCCTAGCATAGTTACATAGAAAGCCAAATGCAATGATTTCTAATTCTGGCTGCCATAGCCATAAACAATTTCATTAAGGAACCGGAATTCAAATGATGTATAAAAAAATTCCTTGAATGCCTATATACAGATGTGATTCAATCAACCAATTGCATCAGTCATGAATCAAAAGAAGCAAATTAACTTAAATAATAGTGAAATTAAGCTTATCAAACACCTGGAACACAAATAAGAACTAACAAAGGGATAAAACCCTAAACCCTAATACCTTTCACTTTTGAGGAAAGTTCATCATATATCAAAGCACCAAATCTTGTATAGGCCATAGTGGAGACCGAATAAATCTTCTTCTTTGCTCCCTCCCCACTTAAAAACATCAATCCATCAAATTGGGGAATAAAAAAAAATCAAAGTGAAATAGAGAAAATCTCCTTACCTGCCCAGAACAGCAGCTAGAGCTTTTACATAGGCATTGATCATTTCCTCTTCAGAGGGTTTCAGTTTTTCTAGGAATTCCAACACGATAAGCTTGTGCTCATAGGCGTAGCCATCAATCAGGATCGTTTTTTTTGGGGGACAGCTGCTAAAATTGGGCGAAGGGTCATTGAGCAGCGAGTAACCGGACCGGGGAAGTTTTAGACTGGATCAGGATTTTGACAGACTCCAGGAGGAATTCCGGCGGGGTTTTATATCTAGGAGGAAAAAAGGAAATGAGAAGCGAGAGAAGAGAAGCACAGAGGTGGATGAAAGGCCACAACGACAGTGAGGGGTTCTTACGAGGGAAGGGTTCTCAGAACAGACGACAGCGATAGTGAGGGGTTCTCATGAAGGGCGGCGGCGACAGTGAGGGTTCTCACGAGAGCCTCAAGAGAGAATCTGTGTTGTGTGAAATTCTAATAGTAAGAATAATTCAACATTGTCCTCGGTTTTATAGATAACCGAGGAAAATTTGATTTTTTTCGGTTATCTTAAAAACCGAGGAGAAATGTACAATTTGAGCCCAATAATTAAAAATTGGCCCCGCGAATTCAACATTGATTTCGGTTATGAATAAAACCGATACTAGACTAGCGGATTATTAGGCCCATTATCCACTAGTGCATAATTTATAAATTTACACTAATACAACAACATGGTCTTTCAGCCTCACAAAGCATGACCACCATGTCTAGATGTGTGAGCATAACACACTATCCTCTTTCTAAACTGAAAGCATGCAAAAGAAAGAATCCACAACTGTGTTGTACAACATGCCAAAGGTACAACACTCTTCGAAATAGTTAAAAATCCTATTTTCTGGAATTTAAAATCAATTCAATTCAATTCAACTTTGCATATTTATTAATTTACATTATAATAAGCTTAGTTTAGTTCAATTTAGTTCAATTCACAAAACTCAAGAAAATAGGACCGATGCATAACTGTGTGGAAGAGTTGCGCCTTTTCACGAACAAATGAAGTTTAAACTTATAGTGCTTTGAAAATAACACTTGTTAATAATAAGAACATAATTAAAGATATAATAATGAATGTGAGTTTAAGTAGCAATAAGTTCAGTATGGTCCAATTCGCTGAGTTCAGGTACATTAAGTTCGGTTCACTGAATTCAAATCTAACAAATTTTAATAAGTCTAGTTGAACTCCTAGACACTCATGAGAAGCTTACAAACAAAACTTAGAAAAAATTGGTTGTATCCACTTTTTATTATTAGCAATATATATTATATGGTGTAACTATTTCATAATTGTATTTAAGGTATATATGTAAAGTTGTATTATACAAACCCTAATATACACCACTTCGAACCTAATTTGGTATTGGAGACCAAAATCGCATACACTTATCTTGGTACAAGAGCTATTTGTGGCTCATTACCGCTGCTGAAACCCACAATTCCATCCCTCTTTCCACTGCAATTGTAGTCGTCGCCGTTAATAATATCCATCGCCAGAACTGTATCAAACATAGTCTCCTTGGTAGTCTTGCCTGCTCAATCGAGACAGCTGCAGCCAACTCTTCTCCCTCATTGTCCCATCAACTGCCAAAACTCGACTTCACTAATTTTGTAATTTTGAAAACACTCATCAAACTAATGATAGCAGGGTGCGGTCTACTCAGCCACGTCAATGGAACTACACTCCTTCTAGCCTAGAAAATGGACACTAGAGCCACTAATCTGCACACCAAACCTGGTTTCTTCATGACCAACAAGTACTTCATGGATTTTTAATTCAATGACACCTTCCTTGTTGCCACAAATCATTTTTGTAAGAACTGCTCAAGAGGTATGGCTTAAACTTGAGTCAACTTATTCCTCGGGCTCTAAATCCCAAGCTTGAGGGCTAAAACAACAACTTCACTCATTGGTTAAATCAAATTCTGAAACTGTAGTTGAGTATATGCAAAGGGAAAAACTAGTTTCCGATAAGTTAGCATCTTTACAATATCAGGCGTTAGAGGAGGATTTGGTTAATATGATATTAGATGGATTGAGAATACTAGTATATAGCGTATGTCATGCATTTGGAACCCGTACTATTTACTTTGATGATTTGTTAGGTGTTCTTATGATTGAGGAATGACATATAAAGCGGGAAAATCCCCTTGTTGAGGATATTAATACACCTACGTGTCATCATACTATCAAGCCAAGCTAAGGGCGAGGTCACTAGAGGAGCCGTGGCCGTAGGTATTTTCAGCATTCCCCTGACTATTTAGACCGCTGGGACAATACCACGGCCACTTTGGGCAGCCGCAACATTAGCAAACTTCTGGGTCCTTTTATACCCCGTCAACCTTCAATTATAGCTCCTCTCGATATCGACACCATGAAGTGCCATAATTGTCATTATTTTGGACATATTTCAAGGTAATGCCCTCCCCCCCGAACCTTCACTAGCCAAAACCCAATGCCACCCACATCCAACCACACTATAGTTCACCACACTGAGCTAAACTAGATAATGGGTAGTGGAGCGACACATCATTTGGCATATGATTTGGGACATCTAAACCTGCATTCTGAGCATTTTAGTACCGAAGAAGTTCATCTAGGTATGGCTCTTCTCTTCCTATTAAACACATTTAGTTCTATGTCAGTTCCTTATATTAATAATTCCTTACATCTGTCAAAAGTTTTACAAGTGTCTGATTCCAATACAAATTTAATTTCTACTTGTGCACTGACCAACTCTAATGATATTTCTGCGGAATTTTTGACAATTTTTTTATTGTGAAGGATTTGAGTTCGATACATGTACTTCTTTCGAGGCCTGGACAGAAATGAACTCTATGCACTCCTGCCAAGTACCTGTGTCCTAGTGATTTGACCTCCTTGTCCACCTGGCATGAGAGTCTTGTTCATCCAGCTCTCCTAATTGTCTACCATCTTCTCCATCGTCAGCATATTGATTTATCCTCAAAGAATAACAGTTCAATTCCTAGTTTATGTTCTAGTTGTATTGTTAGTAAGAGTCACAAACTGCCATTTTCTTTGTATAAGTCTGTTGTGTCTGGACCTTTAGATTTAATATGTTTAGATTTATGGGGACCATCCCCCATGCAATCTCATGATGGGTTTTTCATATTATCTGTTGCTTTATAATTCATTAGTAAATACAGCTGGATTTATATTTTGCGTTATAATTCTAAGGACATGAGAACTTTTATTAGGTTTTATCTAGTGGTTGAAAAATACTTTGTTCGTCCCATTAAGACTTTTCACTCTGATGGGGGTGGTGAATTTATAGCTATGAAAAGTTATTTGGCTGAACATGGCATACAACACAGGATGTCCTACCCGTATACCCCAAAATAGAATGGGGCAGTGGAACAGAAACATTACCATGTTATTGAAACATGTCTTTTGATGTTAAATCGAACAAATTTCCCTGTGCATTTTCGGTCTACAACATTTGATATTGCCATTTATCTCATAAACTGAATATTTCTTGTTGTTTTTCATGATGATTTTTCAAGATGTTTCACCTTACTCTAAACTGTTTGGTTTGGAACCTGATTATTTGCCATTATGTGTCTTTGGTTGCTTGCATCATGGTTACATCTGTACTCATCTCATAAATTGCAATATCGCTCTTTAAAATGCATCTTTTTGGGTACAGTAAAGTTTGCAAAGGTTACCATTGCTTTGATCCTATCTAATGTAAATTATTTGTCTACGTCATGTGTTTTTTATGAGCAGGTGTTTCCTTATCAGGAGCTATGCAAAGTGGTTGCTCCTACTACATTACTCGAACCCGTGACAAACCCGACTATAGATATGCACCCATTACTTGTATTGCCACCACCACCATAAAATTCTTCAAGCCCACCAGCTACAGACCTCTTAACTTTTGGAAAATAATGATCCAGAATCTCAATTAAATTAAAATATTCAGATTAGGTTTGAAAGAAACCAAAGCTTAAACAAAGTATCTCCTAAATCCAAAAGGAAGCATCCGGACAAGATCCAGCTACAAGGACATTCATTGAAGACTATATGTACCTAAGCAAACACTGGGATCAATAGGATAAAGTTTGGAAACGAAACAAACTTTAAACCATCAAGATCAGCATCCAGAAGAACTAATTGCACAAGCATCCAAAAGAAGATAGATCTAGAGACACTAAGTCTGAAAGCATCTGGAAGACTCAAATATCAAGACAATGGGAAGAGTTTCAAAGATAACTTTTCCTTCCACCTTTTTTATCTAACAAAGTCAAAGATCCTTTCCCCTTGAGCAAGATAAAAGAAACAGCTTGCACTTTTCAGAAAAAGGACAAAAAGGCTGACACCGGACATAAATAAGAAACAACCTTTTTCACATAGACAAATAAGGGGGCGCGTGGAGCTCACACCAAAAAGCTGATGGTATAAAAGTTGGTACGACACTAAAAAACGAGGAAAACGATCACTGACATCTTTTCAGCCTCAATCCCAAGGATTCAAAGGGCTCAAATTACTATCTAACGGATTGATCAGCGGCTCCGGAAGTGCCACATTCCACTTGATCAATGGTGAAGATTGAGTTACAGCTCACCAACCCATAATAGCTACATTTATGATCCAAGCCTATAAAAAGGGAGGTTCACAAGTTGAGAAGGTGCAGGTTGATTTTTAAAAAGCTTATAACAAGAGAACTTGTAAGAAAGCAATTAGATTAACAAATCTCTCCAAGAACAAATCACTGAAAATTAGTTTCTAAGGATTCCTAAGTGAGTTATAAGCTTAAGGAAGTCCAAAACCAAAACCCAAACCTTTGATAGTAACCAAAGTGTAAAATATCTCCTACTTTGGTGAGTAGTAAGATTGGGATATAGCTTGAAGTAGGTGCTTTGAGTGGGATCTCCCTGTAGGACTCAGCTTAGATTCGGGGTAGAAGTCTAAGTGGTATATCCTGCTAAAGACAAAAGGAGTGGTATATCCTACATCCAGAAGGAGGTACCATCCGGAGACAAATTGTAAGGCTTGATTTCTGCCAGTTGGAAAGAAATCACACTAGTGGAAAAGCTTAAAGGAAGGAACCTTTAGGGACTGGACGTAGGCGGGGCTGAATAAGTATAAATCATCATTTTTTATTTTCTCTAACTCTTTATTTATATTTGCATCTTATTTCACATTTGCATCATATTTCACATTTGCATCATATTTCGCATTTGCATCATTAGGATTCATAACATCTGGAAGCCATAAAGGACGCTGCACAAGACCTTTTAAAGTCTGTTAATCCTGTGAAAAAGGGTTTTCACCCCCTCTAACCTTAGATAGACCCTTACAGGGACCAACAAGTGGTATCAAAGCAAGTGCTCAAACTAGAGATCTAACCATCTCAAGCTAAAGGTCCATATATTTTGATCTAAGAATCAGAATGAGTTTCCAAAACTCATAGCTCCTTCTGGAGGGTATAGCTATTACCCACATCCTCTACTCTTCACTGGTGAACACTACACATTCTGGAAACATCGGATGAAGAATTTCATTTCGGCTCAAAGCATGATGGCATGGATGGCCATTAAAGATGGTCCATATGAACCTACGCATGAGGTAGATGGTTTAACCACCTGCAATACCTTGAGCTTATTGGATGAGAATGATTATAAAAGATTGTGTGAAAATGCAAATGCTATTAACATGCTTCATTATGCTCTTAGTACAGCTGAATTCAATAGAATATCCGGATGTGAAACTGTAAAGGAAATTTGACAGAAACTGAAAGTGACCTACGAGGGAACAAACAAGGTCAAAGAAGTAAAAATAGATCTACTTCAGCAAAAGCTTGAAACTTTCAAGATGAAACCTAAAGAGTCCATCAGTAGCATGAACACTAAATATACAAATCTAGTGAATGAGATGAAGAGGCTAGAAAAGGAGATATCAGAAGTAGATATGGTCAAAAAAGTACTCCAAAGTTTGACCAAGGAGTGGGATAACAAGAAGACCGCCAATGAGGAAGCTCATGACCTAAACTTCTATAGTTATGATGAGCTTATTGGCAATCTCTTGACTTAAGAGCTATCTCTGAAAAGATATAGCCAATAGGAGAAGAAGCCTGAAGAGAAGAGGAAAGCTATTGCACTTAAGGCAGAATCCACTGGATCAGCCTCATCCGAAGAGGAACAATAACTCAAGGAACCCTAAAGTAGCAAAGAACAAATGGCTATGCTGGCCATACAGATCAATAGGTTCCTGCATAAGAAAGAAAGGTGGAAGTCCAGAAAGTATGAATCCGAAAGATCAAGGGAAGGCACATTTAGAAGACACAAGCCTAGAAAGAAGCTGGAAGAAAAGAGGGATCCGGAAAAAGAAGCTGCCTGTTTTGAATGTAGGGAGAAAGGCCACTTCAAAACCAAATGCCCTAAGCTTAAAAGAGCCAAAAAGCACAAGAAGAAGGAAATTGTAGCAACTTGGAGCAATAGTGAGGAAAGTAGCAACTCATCCTCAACAGAAGAAGATGAAACTGCTAACCATGCATTTATGTCTCTAACTGATCTAAAAGCAGAGCAACCCAAAAGAAATACCTCTAAGCAGGATATAGTGCAAATTGAGGAATCAGAATCATAAACAGCTAGTACTGAGGTAATCTCTCACTCTAATTCTGTTTCTAACCTTGAACTTGCTAGAGCTTTAGCTATTGTGATCAAGAATGTGGGGAAGAACACAAAAGATATCAAATCACTAAGAAGACAAGTGATGGAGCTTGCTGAAAATTGTGAAGTACTTGCACAAGATGTAAACTTGATAAGAGCCACCAAGTACATTGATGTGGTTGAAGAGAACTTCCTGAGAAATCAAGTGTAGATATTATGGGGTTAGATAGGGAGCTAACCTTGATGAAGGAAGCATCCAGAAGGAGAGCAGGCCCCTCACAACCTAGAAGGAACCCAACGCAGAATACACAACAAAATCAACATCCAACTGCCAAAGGAAATCCAAAGCCTTCCAACCATAAAGTGAAGGAGGTTAAAAGGCAACCACAAGCCCAAATATACACTACTGAAGAAAAAGGAAAAGCTAAGGCTGTATACAATCAGCAACCTGCTAAGCAAAGAAGGAACCATGCAGTAGAAGTTGCACCCTCAACTAGCTCCAAGATACACACTAGACCATCTACAAATGTACAACAAGCTGGATATAGAGGGAACTATAGGAAGGACGATCTTGAAAAGATTGAAAAGAAGCAAGAGCTGAACAGACCCATCTCAAGGTGCATGTTTTTATGGGAGAAACAATCATATTACTAAATTATGTAGATTTAAAAATGGTTATTATGATGTCAATGCTTGGCCTAAAATGATTGATAACCCGAGAGGACCCGAATCTGATTGGATACCCAAACCCACTTAATATGTTTTATAGGTATTCCTTAGATCCACAGTAGATCAATACAGTACATTGATAGTGGATGTTCAAGGCACATGACAGGTGATGAGAAGGCCTTCATCATATTAACCCAGAAGAAAGGATGCAATGTAAGCTTTAGAGACAATCAAAAGGGTCAGATCATTGGACAAGGAACCATTGGATCTGATTTAAAAAATAAAAGATGTCACACTGGTTGATTGATTGAAGTTCAACCTACTAAGTGTAGCTCAACTCTACGACAAAGGAAGAAAGTCACTTTTGATTCCGAAGGCTGCTCAATCTATGATAGTAAATCTAATCAACTCATTCTTTATGCACCTAGAGTAAACAATGTCTATTATGTTAACATTAAAAATGAGAAAACGAATATATGCTTGGTGTCTAAAGAAGAAGAATCATGGCTTTGGCATCGGAGGTTGGGACATGTTAGCATGTACCTCTTGTCCGAATTAGCCAAAAAGGAATTGGTTATGGGTTTGCCTAAGGTTGCTTTTGATAAGGATCATCTATGTAATGCATGTCAATTAGGTAAATAACATAAGAAAAGTTTCCCTTCCATCTCTTACATTCCTTCTAAAAGAGTACTTGAGCTCTTGTATATTGATCTCTTTGGTCCAATCAAACCACTGCATTTAGGTAGAAGAGAATACACCATGGTCATTGTGGATGATTATTCTCACTATACCTGGATTCTCTTGCTAGCAAGCAAAGATGAAGCCTTTGTCTAATTCTCAAAACATTCATCCGGATAGAAGTAGAACAGGGCATAAGCATTGCATGCATCCAGAATGAATATAGTGATGAGTTCAAAAATAAGCATTTTACTGAATTTTATGACTCAAACGGCATTGAACTTAACTTCTCTTCCCCTCATACCCCTCAACAAAATGGAGTTGTTGAGAGAAAGAACAGGACCATAGTTGAGGTGGCTAGAATAATACTAAGTGAGAATTGTCTGCCAAAATGTTTCTGGGGAGAGGCCGTAAACACAGAATGTTATATCTTAAATAGAGCTCTCATTATAAAGACCTTAGAAAAGAGCCCCTACAAAATCTGGAAGGGAAGAAAGCCCAAAATTAGTTACTTCAAAGCATTTGGATATAAGTGCTACATCTTAAATGATAGAGATCAACTAGGAAAATTTGATCCTAAGTCTGATGAAGCAATTTTCCTTTGCTACTCAACACATAGCAAGGCTTACAGAGTCTTTAGCAAACGAACCCAAACTCTGGTAGAGTCTATACATGTAGATTTTGATGAGACTAACCATGCAGGCAAGAAAAGCTCCACTTCGGAAGATCCAGTTTCGGAAGCTGAAAACTTTGGAGAAAAGAAGGAAATCCAAGTTCCTTATTCCTTCCAAATCAAGAAGTATAAAGAAGAGGATGAAGGAATATCTTTGGATCCAGAAGTACAACAAGTTGATCTCAATCCACATGAGATAAACTTCAATGATGACTAAGGAAACCAAGATGAGGCAGAAGTAGAGCAAGTCCCAATTCAACATTAAGGCTTACAAAGGGAAATTCGGACACACAGAAATAATCCAGTAGAAGCTATTTTGGATGATGTCCAAAATCCAGTCAGAACTAGAGGACAACTCAACAGGATGATGAGCCATGCTTCTTTTGTCTCTCTCATTAAGCCAAAGAAATTTGAAGATGCTGAAGGAGATGAAAGCTAGATTATTGCAATGCAAGAAGAACTAGATCAATTCACCAGGAATGATGTGTGGGATCTAGTTGCACCTCCAAAGGGAAAGTCAATCATTGGCACCAAATGGGTGTTCTGGAATAAGCTAGATGAATCCAGAATAGTAGTGAGAAACAAGGCAAGATTGGTTGTCCAAGGTTACAATCAACAAGAAGGGATTGACTTTGAAGACACGTTTGCCCTTGTGGTAAGACTGGAGATAATCCGGATCTTATGTGCTTTTGCATCATTCATGGGATTCACACTATTATAAATGGATGTCAAAACTGTATTTCTCAATGGAGTCATCCAGGAAGAAGTCTATGTAAAGAAGCCACCTGGATTTGAAGATTCAAAGCACCTGGATCATGTCTACAAACTGAAGAAGGCCCTCTATGGATTGAAGCAAGCACCAAGAGCTTGGTATGAGAGACTTACTACATTTCTCATATCCAAGGGATATATCTGGGGCAAAGCAGACACAACATTTTTCATCAAGAAGAAGAAGAGTGATATTATTCTAGTCCAAATTTATGTGGATGATATCATATTTGAAGCAACTAATGAAAAAATGTGTGAAGAATTCATCTCTCTAATGAAAAAGGAATTTGAGATGTCCATAATAGGAGAACTGAAGTTCTTCCTTAGGTTACAAAATCAAGCAAAGTCCGGATGGGATTTTCATTAACCAGTTAAAGTATACTAAGGAGATCTTGAAGAAGTTTGAAATGGATAAGAGCAAAATTATGTCCACCCCAATGGGATCAGATATAGTCCTATCCAAGGATTGTGAAGGAGAAGATGTTGACCAGAAGCTATATAGAGGAATGATTGGTTCACTTCTATACTTGACAGCCAGTAGGCCTGACACACACTATGCAGTCTATTATTGTGCAAGGTATTAAGACAATCCTAAGGACTCTTATCTCAAGGCAGTAAAGAGAATCCTTAGATATCTCCTAGGAACCACTGAAGTTGGGCTATGGTATCCTAGTAATGGAGATTTCACACTCCAAGGTTTCACTAATGCAAATTATGGTAGAGATACTATTGAGAGAAAGAGTACATCTGCAGGTTGCCATTTCCTTAGAGACCGCTTAGTATCATGGTACAGTAAGAAGCAAACTTCAATTGCTTTATCAACCATAGAAGCAGAATATATAGTAGCTAGAAGTTGTGTACCTCAACTCCTTTGGATCAAGTAATAATTAGAAGATCATGGAGTTCAATCCAAATGTGTTGTTATGTGTGATAGCAAGAGTCCTATTGATGTATCAAAGAATCTAGTACTTCAAAGCAGGATGAAGCATGTCAACATAAGGCATCATTTCATCTGGGATCATGTGATGAAGAAGGATGTTGCATTAGTATACATCCCAACCAATGAGCAAAGAACAGACATCTTTACTAAGCCATTAAGTAAAGATAAATTTGGCAAGCTAAGGGAATCAATAGGTATGTCTAATCCAATTTGAAAGAAATCTAGAAGGCAGTCCAAAATTAATTTGGATCCTTGACAAGACAATAAATCTGGAAGAGAAGGAGCATTGAAGAAAAATCTATTCTAGAGGAAAGATTCCCACGTCAGTAGACAAGAATGACAAATGGTAGTAAAAGCACATAAAGGTAACTGTTACCTTTTGAATTTCAAATGTTTATTGGGTGTTACATGCGCGGTAAATTAAACAGTTGGTTTTTAAAATAAACTGTTCCCATTCTTCGGTTTAATGGAATTTACCTCTCTCTAAAATCCTGACTGCCATATCATCAATCCAGCCAAATTAATGGCATCCGGATTACCAAAATACCCTCACTTTAAAGATCCTATATAAAACCTAAAAATCCCTATCTTCTTCACCCGAGTAACAAGCATATACTGTTACTCTGCAAAAATAAAAATCCAAACTCTAAACCCTAAGTTTCTTCAAACTCTTCCAACAATGGCTGCAATCATGACAAGCAAAGGACCCAAAATGCTACCTACTGAAATCATCTTCACAGAGTTTGATCTGCAAGATAAAGATTTCAAATCCCTTAAACTGAAAACCAATGACTCCATTGTCTCCGCCGACTTTTTAGGAGATAACTTCCTGTTTGAAACTGGCCCCCTACTCTAAATTGATTGAGGATCAACACTTGACTGATTTCCTCAAGATCAAATGCCCAACCTACCCGAATTTGGTTAAGGAGATTTATGAAAATCTCAAAGCCCACTCCTTCCACGACGCTTTGAGAACTCAGGTCTAGGGAAAGGTGATTACGATTACCCCAAAATATTTTGAAATATTCCTGAGCATGAAGAATGATGGGGTCCAGCTGAGAATCAATGGAGATGAGCAGAAAGTCAAGTATGAACCAAAGATGTGGCTGCATCCCAATTATTTTGGGGAAAAATGTTCAACATAATTCCCCAGAAGTTCGAAGATACCTCCAGCACTCACTTGCCAAAGTAGTACTTATCCAGAAAGGCTGCCTCACCATAGTGTCATCCTTCTAGCATTGTATGTTATAGCACTGGGTGGAAAGTAGAGTTGTTAACATGCCAGTACTGATCATCCATTGCATTAGGCAGCACAAGAATTCTCATGGCGCTCTTATCAGCCAAATTCTAATTGCCAACAAAGTAAACTTAACCAGATTCCAATCAGTAACTGGAAAGGATATTATTGGAAAGAATTTCAAAAAGCTGAGCTTGGGGAGACCTGGAACGAAGAAAAAGCCAAAAAGTTGAGGGATGACAAGAAGGGAAGGGCTAGAAAGGCCGTGGGTCCAGTGGAAGGAGCTCCGGTTCCTAAGAAAGCAAGAACCACCAACCCAAATGCAATGAAGGAACTTGCCTTGGTTCTAGCTGGGGAAGTTAATGAGGATACTCTGTCCTTAACCCAATTGATGGCCAAATCCCCAGCCAAAAAGCCAAGAGGAAGGCTAATTAAAGCCATAGATAAGGTGACAAAACCATTATATGAGCTGGAAGTAAGGGAAACCATTGTAGTAGTTGCTGCTGCAATTAGAGAAGGGTATCAGAAGGGATAGAAATGGAACTTAAGAGCTATGTTAATAGAAGAGAATGAATCTGATACTGAAGAAACAAGGGATGGGGAACCTACCCCTAAAAAGCAACTCTAGAGGAGAGGATTAACATTCACAGAAGCCTTGAAGGCAGAGAAAGCTAGAGCAAAACTCCAAATCCGAAAACCTGCTGCCAGAATAACTATTTGGGAACAAACTACCAAAACCACCACTCCAATCGAATCCAAAAAAGGGAAGGAGATTGTGCCATTGACCAAAAAGCCAATACCTAAAGATAATATATTCCTAGAAGATCCCCAATTCACTGAAATGGTGTCAATTATGAAAGGCAATTAAAAGATCAATCTGTTGACAAAAGAGGGACCCGGAGGCTCATCTGGTATAGTAGCATCAAACAGCCCACCAGTCCTTATATCATATAAGGATCTGGGGCTTCTTAAAGAAGTAAAGTATCAGGATGAGGATCTATTGAATTTCCAAGCCAGATCTGGACCTCTTCCTAAAAACTTACTGGATGTGAACCCGGAAGCAGTATAGCTGGAAAGTCCTGAAAAGGCAATTGAAGGGAATGGTGAGGATAATTCCACCATTATAGGATAAGAGATGATTGTAGTTGCAAGCCCTCTACGGGCAATAGGAGGCATGATTGAGGACATTACCAATCATCCAGGGGTTATGGAGGTTAAGGAAGGAAGTGTAGAAGCAGCTGATCTGAACAAAATGCCAACTACTAAGGTAATCCCTAACTCAGTATCATTTGATATTAATGTTGACATCACTAATAGTGTTGGAACAGAAGTTAAACATAGGGACAACTTAGATGCACATTCTCGAATTACACCTAAGGATCAGGAGTCTAACTCAGAACATAAAGTTTTGGAGGAGGGACATAGTTTGAGATCCAATGAAAACACTCCTAGAGTGGGCTCAAAGGGCAAGGCTAGTCCGGAGGAATGGTTGGTAGAAGAGAGAGAAGAAGAAGTAGTAGAAGAAGAAGAATTAGTTAAGGCAGAAACATCCAGATCTGATGAGACCGGAAGTAGCTCCAAATCCGCCCTAGCAAGCCCAATTAGAATACCCGGTACCAATGAAAATCTAATACGAGCTAAAAAGATATCCACAACACTCAAGATTCTACAAGAGGCTACTCATAAAGAACAAGAGGAGAGCTACATTAAACAAAGCCTCCGAAACATTTTCAAACATTTGAGAGCTGTGGAAAAGGTACTTCTAGAAGAATTCCAGCCACTAGATTTGAAAAAGGAAGTTGAGGTGATTAAGGGGGATGTTAAGAAAGTAGTAGAGAAAGTGGATGACTTTTCCACTGCTGATCTGGTGGCAGAAGTCTCCCTTGCCAAGGTAAAACCAATCCTGAGCAAATAAACACAAACATCACTAGAGCCAACAGATCTGCAGATCCGGCTAACACAGTGGCCACAAACAACTGTGCTACAATCTTGGACAAGATCACATCCTCTTCCATAGATCTTTTTACTGAGCTTAAGGAGTACCTTGATAACAAGTTTGAAAGCTTGCAAAAATTCATTCCGGAAGTTGTTACAAAGGGTGAAGGGGATATTGCTTCAGCACTACAACTGTTAAATGAAGAGCATCAAGCGAGATAAGAAATGCTGAAAAATTTACTTGATGAGACTCTTCCAAAACTTATCAAGAAGTAAGTGGATGATATAAGTGATGATAGTGGAAGCCAATCTATCGAAACTAATGATTTGATTAAAGCTCTAAAAGAGGCTTTCCAAAAGGATCTTACTACGCTTAATTCTAGTATCCACAATGTCCGGAGAGATATCTGCAATGATATTGATGCCTTAAAGTTAGGTATGGCTAATCTTTCACTCTTCTTATCCAGATCTTCCTCCTCTACCTAAGACAGTCTTGTCATTCCAGTGTTCAATGATCTTGTCAAATACATAAGTGGCACTAGCTTTTTCAGATACAAGTGCATGTTAACTTTTCTCAAGTGCATGTTTCCCTACTTTGATAAAGAGGATCAAGCCCATGCACTTAGAATGATTCTGGATACAATAAAGTCCTACAAAGAGCTCCGGGCATTTCAAAAGCCCTATCAACTTCTTCCGGCCACTGTTGAAACCATTTTTAAGCAACGCTACCAAGGTAATGTAGATTACTCCATTTACTCAGAAGTGTGGAAAAAGAGCTGGGACAAGAGATCATACATGTTAATAGATCCCCAACAAGATAAAAATAATAAGGGGGAGAAAAGCTCAACCAACAAAGTAGGAGAGGATATCGATATAGATAGGTAAATGTGTAGCTAGCTATTGATATCATGTAAAAATTTAGTAATAGCTAGCTTAGACAATTTTTCATTTATATGTACTATGTATTTGTAATCCTGGACTTCATTGATGTTAACCATTATTAATAGCAGAAGTATATATATAGTGAAACACATTTACACAAAAATGATTCTAAGTACAATCTGTAATTGTACTTAAAAAATATAGAAGCCAAAAATGCAAAAATATTGGGGGAGTAGGATGATTAGTTTATGGGGGAGTAAAATTTGTAAATGACTAAGTATCAAGAATCATACTTAGCTCATATAGACTCCTTCCTTATGCTTAGTTATCTTAGGTTTTTGTTTACGTCAAATGGGGGAGATTGTTGGAAAACAATGATCCGAAATCTCAATTAAATTAAAATATCTAGAGCAAGTTTGAAAGAAGCAAAAACGTAAACAAAGGATCTCCTAAATCCAAATGGAAGCATCCGGACAAGATCTAGCTACAAGGACATTCATTGAAGACTATATGTACCTAAGCATACACTGGGATCATTAGGATAAAGTTTGGAAAGGAAACAACTTTAAACCTTTAAGATTAGCATCCGAAAGAACTGATTGCACAAGCATTTGGAAGAAGACAGATCCAGAGACACTAAGTTTGAAAGCATCCAGAAGACTCAGATATCAAGATAATGAGAAAAGTTTCAAAGATAACTTTTCCCTTCACCTTTTTAATCTAACAAAGTCAAAGATCCTTTTCCCATGAGCAAGACAAAAGAAACAACTCGCACTTTTCAGAAAAGGGATAAAAGGACTAACACCAGACAGAAAAAGAAAACAATATTTTTCACCTAGACCAATAAGGAGGCGGGTGGAGCTCACACCAAAAAGCTAATGGTATAAAAGTTGGTGTGACATAAAAAAAAAGGAAAACAATCACTGACATCTTTTTACCCTCAATCCTAAGGATTCGAATGGGTTAAATTACTGTCTAATGGATTGATCAACGACTTCAGAAGTGCCACATTCCACCTAATCAATGGTGAAGGTTGAGTTACAGCTCACCAACCCACAACGGCTACATTTATGATCCAAGCCTATAAAAGGGGAGCTTCATAAGTTGAGAAGGCGATGGTTGATTTCTAAAAAGCATATAACAAGAGAACTTGCAAGAAAGCAATCATATTCACAAATCCCTCCAAGAACCAAATCACTGAAAATTAGTTTGTAAGGATTCCTAAGTAAGTTATAAGCTTAAGGAAGTCCAAAACCAATACCTTTGATAGTAACCAAAGTGTAAAATATCTCCTACTTTGGTGAGTAGTGAGATTGGGATATAGCTTGAAGTAGGTGCTTTGTGTGGGATCTCCCTATAGGACTCAGGTTAGATTCGGGGTAGAAGTCTAAGTGGTATATCCTGCTAAAGATAAAAGGACTCAGCTAGAGGTTGGTGCCTTTCGTGGATATCCTACATTCGGAATGGGTTACCATCCGGAGATAAACTGTAAGGCTTGATTTCTACCAGTTGGAAAGAAATCACACTAGTGGAAAAGCTCATAGGATGGAACCTTTGGGGATTGGACGTAGGCGGGGCCGAACTAGTAAAAATCATCGTGTTTGATTTTCTCTAACTCTTTATTTATATTTGCATCCTATTTCACAATTGCATCATTTGGATTTATAACATCCGGAAGCCATCAAACACGCTACACAAGACTTTTTAAAGTCTGTCAATTCCGCGAAAAAGGATCATTCACCCCCCTTTGACCCTATATAGACCCTATATAGACCCTCATAGGGATAAACATTGGCCAGTAGCAACCCAGCTACAATCCTGCTACTACCCTCACCAGAACCAACTAACAGAACTCAATATGTTCAACCCACCTCATCTTTAATCGATGCAATTGAGATATCTCTTGTTGTTGACATTCAAAATTTCAAAAAACTACCTTTGCCGAGAATTGAACCTACAAACCTACAAAAATGTAAACCTACCCCACCACTTAAAACAATGGCAACCATACACGCAACTGAGAAATTGCCAACGCCATGGTATAACCTTGTGTGAGCACGGGCTTTTTGGTAACCCACGAAATGATGATGACTTATTTCTCTAACCTCTTATAGACTAGTTGTTCTACTCTTTGAAGTTAGAATTCCGTTTGGCAAGTACCTTTTTGATGATTTTGTATGCATTTAGAACAAACCGTTTCCTCTCACTCGCTTGAAGTAATTTGTTTTGCAATTTTATGTAAAATCCAAACATTTTTAGCAAGTCTTGTTTATATTGTTGGATTCCAGACTCTTCAAGCTCTTTACAATGTTAAAAATCGCTTAAATCGGATAATCGTAGTAAAAGTTATGAATTTTTTAAGCTTGAAATCCCTAATATTCAAAGTGCAATTTTTTTCCTCCCCTCGTCGGCTGGAGTCGCCGCCGCCGTGGTGGTGGTCACCGCCATCATTGTGAATGACCCTCACTAGGGTAGCTTTGGCCTCTACCCTAGCGGCCTCCGCCACTATAGCTATAGCGGCGACTGCCATAGCTATAGCGGGGGCTGCTATAGCTATTGCGGCGGCTGCCATAGCTATAGCGGCAGCCTTGGCATGACGAGATTCAAGTCATGTCACTCATTTTTTCTCACTCTTTCGTGATTGGTTGAGTATTTTTCCCTGAAATTCTACCAAAGTCGGTGGATTTTTGAGAGTGTGAGTATTTAAACCCATCCAAGAGAGAGATTATGACTTTTTTTCTCCTGATTTTAGAATTAGAATCACATTTGAGAGAGAAAGGGATAAACTAGAGAGAGAAGCTTAAGAAAAGCATAGAATCCGGGTTTAATTAGTCCTAATCTCGATTCTTAGTTGTTCTTAGGCTTAATCTCGTACCTTAATCACTAAAATCGATTAGAAATCATAGGTTAAAACGGATTAAATAGGTTTTTAGAGACTTTTCTCAAATATTACCCAAAAATTCTGTCACTAATCTGTCACTGATTCCGTCATTGATTCTATCACTATTTTGTCTAAAATCACCAAACAGATCTCACCATATGTTGATTCGAGTCGCCAAAGTTAGATTCACGGCCTAGAGGTAACAAAACTGAGTTCCATTATCGATTTACTTACTTTATATTAAGTTTTGCCGCTGTTCTTGGTGTTTTGGTGTTTGTTCTTTTAATTATCCTTAGTGTTTTTGCGAAACCGTCAGAAAATCGTCTGACCTCTAAGCGAAACCGTCAGAAAATCGTCTGACCTCTATTGGGATAGCCTTCACCGCTATCCCTATAGCCTTGGCTGCTACCCTTACAGCGGTGAAGGCTATAGTTATAGAGGTGAACTCTACCCCTATAGAAGTTACACTATTCTTTGCGATTTTTGGGTATTTTCTCACCCAAATCCATAAAATCAACATTATTTGGATGTTTTAAGTCCAGATCTGTTAAAATATAGTTGACTACGACTTAAAATTTTAATGATTTTGAGTTTATGGATGTAAAAACATCTGGTTTCCCCCTTAAAAGCGAATTTTGACGACAAGGCTATAGTTATAGCCTTGGCCGTCGTCGCTACAGCGACGACCTCTATAGCTATAGCGGTGACCACTATAGCTATGGCAACGACCTCTATAGCTATAGCGGTGGCCACTATAGCGATAGCGACAAAGGCTGTCAATATAGCATTGTTTGTCTGAGTTTGCTTTTAGCTCCTTTTCGATTCATTTTTAGTCGTTTTTCGTGTTTTTCTCACCCAAAAATTTTTCTAAAAATCATAAAAATTCTGGAATAAATTAAAATTATTTTTAATATGATTTATTTTATTTATTTATATTTAATTGATTAAATAACTATTAAATGCCTAAAAAATGCCTTTTTGACTCTAAAAATCCCAAAAAAATGTTTTCCTTCATGTTATGTGTTTATTTTCTATTTTTAATTCATTTATGCCCTATTTATGATTATTTGAATATATTTTATCTCATTTGGAGTCGGGTCCGTGTTGGTGAGTTCGGTTGAGACCCAGTTTTGCCCTTTTATTTATTTACTGGCTTTCTTTATTTTTCCGAATTAGAAAAAGGAATAGGAATTTGTAAAGCCTTGTAATAATTTTATTTTCTTGCTTTATTTACTGCTTTTGTGTGTTGTATGGCTATATAAACCGAAAACTCCAAACATTAACCGGATTTAAATCGCATAAGAACTATAGTCGCACTTATTAAAATGTAAACGTTTTTTATTTAATAAATGGAAAGTAAGCAACATCATCCGAACTTGGAATCTCTGCTTCAAGGTATGGTCCAACCACTCAGTGGGAATATCGTACCCAAATTACCGATGGAGCTTAACCGGGTGGGGACTCTATCTTAAAATACGGGATTTCAAGTGTCGTATCCCTTAATATGCAAACTGGACTTAAATTTAACTTCAAGATCACTTTTATTACTCTATCTTTTCATCGCGCTAAAATGAGGATCAATCCCTTTAGCATGCTTCACTGCGCTCGTTATTTCCTCCCATCCTCGCATCTTACGTGGGTCGGCGAAAAAAGGTCGTCCGCTCACACCTGGCAATTATGACACCTCTTTATCCTACTTGTTTTACTGAAGCATCAAAACATGATTGTTAGTGTAAGGCCATGTCTCAAGAGTACAATGCATTAATCCATAATTGCACTTGGAAGCTAGTGCCACCACCATCTGGTTCGAATTCAAATGGATGTAAGTGGGTCTTTAAAACCAAACTTCGTCCTGATGGTTCTATTGAGCGTCACAAAGTACGTTGAGTTCCGAAGGAAAGGCCCTTAATTATCATGATAAATTCAATCCCGTGATCAAATCGACCACGATTTGGCTATTTTATCCCTAGCTATGTCAATTGATTGGTCCATTACTCATCTACATGTTTCGAATGCATTCCTACATGGGGACCTTGATGAACTGGTGTATATGACTCAACCACCAGGGTTCATTGATGCATCACTTCTAGGCTTCATTTGTCGACTATTCAAATCTCTATATGGTATCAAGTAATCCCCTCGTATATGGCATAAATGACTTACACATGTTTTGATTAAATATGGTTTTTATTCTTCGAAGGTGGATGTTTCCCTTTACTATCTCCATCGTCACTCAGTTGCAATGTTTTGTCTCATTTATGTCGATAACTTACTAATCTTGAGTAGTAACTCACATGCCAAGGTAGATACCATTCAATTTCTTTAGTCACAGTTTGCTATAAAAAACTTGGGGCCTCCCTTGGAGTTGAGCTGAAATGTCAGCTGGGTGTTTTGTTCCTCAACCAACACAAATATACTCGAGATTTTCTCCACAAGCTGACATGTCAGATTGTAAGGGTGTTCAAACACGAGCCAACCACACATCAACTCTTTCAGCCTCGAGGGGGGGGACTGATTTTGATAACCTAACACTATATCGAAGTCTTGTTGAGGGACTGAAATACCTTAACATTATGAGGCTTGACATTGCGTTCTCAATTCATACGGTTGCACAGTTTACACATCGCCCCATCATAAAGTCATTGGCAAGCGCTGAAATGGACTTTGCGTTACCTATAGTCCACGGTTTTGTTCGGGCTACGCTATACCCGACAATCTCAGGTTTAGTTGCATGGTTACTCAGACTCTTATTGGGTGGGTGACCCAGATGATAGACAATCTACGGTAGGCTTTGCAATTTTTCATGGAACAATGTCATCTCATGCGCATCTTGTAAATAACGCATGGTTTCTCGCTCTTCCACCGAAGCCGAAAACCGTGCGCTTCTCACTACAACTTCTGAATTAGCATGGCTCAACATGCTTCTTACTGATATTGGTTATTCTATGTTTTTCCCCCTACACTTTGATGTGACAATTGTAGTGCCACTTACCTAACGACAAACCCGATTTTTCATAATGGGACAAAGCACCTTGAGCTTTATTTTCATTTTGTCAAAGAACGGGGATCCTCCAAGCAATTGCATGATCACTATATTTCTACGGATGAACATGTGGCTGACGTCCCCACTAAGCCACTTTCTGGCACACGCTTCCGTTTACTATGTAACAAGTTGCCTATGGTTTCCACCCTAGCTCAATGTAGCTATGTTAGCATTATGTATTACATGGTGTAATTATTTCATAAGTTTAGATAGGGTATATATGTTAATTTATGTGATATAAACATTATTATAATAATACACCACTCCAAACCCGATTCAGTATTGGAGACCAAAACCGTATGCACTTATTTTTATTGCATTGTCCAAGACAAGAATGTCTCAAGAAGTTAGTCGACATGTAACACATGTTCATTTTTTATATTTTGTGCTTTAAATAAAAGGATAAACTACCAATTGACATTTGGTCAAGTGGTATATCCACTAGTTTGGATGGGGATGATCAGAGATTGAACCTTGGCTCCCGCAAAAAAAATCTACTTCTTCCAAAAAATAAAAGGATAAACTGGTTTCTCTTTATATGTGAAAAGAGTAATGAATTGCTTCTCTTATTCTCTTTTATCTTGATGAACAACCATTACATGTATTTATACTAGTTTGACAATGGAAAATTAAGACCTCTATGAATCTGAAATGTAAATCAAATGCACGCTACATGAAACCGAAATTATAAAGTTCCAGCCAAACCTAAAAGTTTGTTAGGCAATTATATTTTTTTTTTGAAAAACCCCGGAGAGACCGTGTGTCCCTCTAAAGCTAAAAGTTTAGAGTGGGTGAAAATTTCGGGGCGGAGTTCCCAACCAGGTTGCTTTCCCCGCTTGCCTACAAAACACTCACTCCTCTTTTATTAATAAAAAACCTAACAACAGTTCTCAAGCTGAGAACGGAAGCCAGCCAGTTACAAGCTAGTAGCAAGCTTGGACAATTAAATACATCGGAAACAATAAAACTAATTATATATGTCAACCTAGCAATTTCTGTTAGATGCCTTGAACTAGTAGTGATCTCAAGTGATGCATTTGAGATATGCCATGAACGTGTATGTTTTAGTTATCAAAAGTGATAGACATGTTGTATTATATTAGTGTATATGACTACATAGTATAAATTGTATTTGCCTAAATAGCTAGGGTTATCTTTGTAATTATGTTGTGACCCTAATACTAATATATACACAAGTCTCTAACTCAGTTGAGTGGAGAATTCTCCTTAGCCTATACACTATCTTGGCATCATACGCTAGCAAGGGTTAAACGTTGCCGCTGCCGTTCCTGAATATCACCTTAGTTTTGATTATAGCCACCACCGGTACACAATCTAATGTCGTTTCCCCTGTTGTTGCTGCCACTGTTTCAACCACCACTCCCACGTATTCCAATCAATTGCCAATTAAATTGGATCCCTCAAACTTTTTCCTATGGAAGGCTCTAATCAGTATAATGACTGCGGGTTGTAGTCTCTATTCCCATTAGACCTGTTCGTCGGGCGGGCTAGGCCGGGTTCGAGCCGGATCTAATTGGGCTTTTGACTAAAAGCATCAACCCAAGCCGGCCCGGCCCGGCCCACAAATTAAAACTTCGGGTTCAAGCAGGGCTCGGGCCGGGCTTTAGAGGTCATTCCCAAGCCCGGCCCAAAGCCCATTAATAGATTTTTTTTCATTTTTTTTACTAAAAGAGTAAAAAACAACAATTTTATACAAATATGTCTAAATTTTACATATAATTACATCCTCTACTTGAATAATTTAATAAATAGATAGTAATATTGTAAAAATTCAATAGATTAAAATATAAAAATGTAAAATAACTATTAAATATAATATATAAATATTTAATAAATATAATAAATATTCATCGGGCAGGGCTCGGGCCGGGCTCGAGTATTTACATAAAAATCAAGCCCAACCCATAAAACATCAGGCTTTAGCGGGGTCGGGCCAGGCCGGACTTTAGAGAAATATGAGAGCTCAAGCCCGGCCTATTTGAGCGGGCTCGGGCAGGGCCGGGCGGGTACCCGGGCTTGTGTACAGGTCTAATTCCCATATTGACGGAACTCTAGCTGCCCCTGCCGAAAAGTTAGCCGCCGATCGACCCTACCCAGCCTATACATCCTGGTTTCGTCAGGATAAACAGGATATGTCATGGACTTTTAATTCTATTTCTCCTTCACTTTTGCCCCAAGTTATTGGTGCCACTATAGCTTGAGATGTATGGTTGAAACTCGACCAAGCCTACGCCTCAGGAACTCAAGCAGCAGCTTCATTCCCTAGTTAAATCTCCCACTAAAACCGTGACTGATTATATGCATCAAGCTAATTTGCTAGCGAATTGTTTGGCCTCACTACAAAAACCCATTTCGGGGGAGGATCACATTGATATGGTCTTGGATGGATTACGTGGTCCCCTTCGTGATGTATGCCACATACTTGCCATAAGAACAATAAGCGACGATGAGCTTCTCGGCACTTTATTAACTAAAGAAAGACATATACAACGTGAGAAATCCATCAGTGAGGATGTCAATAGCCCAATTCCCAATTTTACAACAAAATCAATCAGTAGAACCAATAGAGGTCGAGGCAATGGCAGGGGTCAGCCACGCCATCCCCATGATTAGCAGCTTGCTCGAAGATATCCCCAATACTATCCCGGGGTGCCTAAGTTTTCTATTTCTCGGCCTAGCTGCCAGTCCCTCTCAATACTGCTGGACATCTCGACATTTTGCTGCCACAATTTCCAAGGTCATGAACACATGGCTTGCCCATTGCCCACACCAAGATCTTCTCCCTAACAAAATCTCTCCTAACCAGCCTCACATTACATCGATGTCCAAGAAATCGATGCCCCGTGGCTCATGGATAGTTGGGCAACTCACTACTTAGCTTCAGACTTAGGTCATCTCAACCTCCACGCTGAATATTTTTTTGGTCCCGAAGTCCTTTTAGGTAACGGTTCCTCCCTTCCCATCAAACATATTGGGTCGTCTTTTATTCATTCATTTTCAAAATCATTAAAATTGTCAAATGTTTTAGATGTTTAGGATTCTAAATCGAATTTGGTTTCTATTAGTGGACTAACCAATTCTAACGATGTTTTGGTGGAATTTTTTGATAAATATTTTATTGTGAATGACCTCAATTCCAAGAAGGTGATACTTCAAGGTCCAAATAAAAATGGTCTCTATTTGCTTCTAGTGGATGTTCCCACTCGGTGTTATCTCACTTCTCTCTCTATGTGGCATGATTGGCTAGGCCACCCATCTTCTCCAATTTTTAGACGTATTTTACGTAGTCAATAGATTTTGTTTGAGTCAAATAGAGGAGTTATGCACTCCATTTGTTCTAGTTGTGCTATTAGTAAGAGTCATAAGTTACCTTTTTCATTATCTAAGCCGTTTATTTCTGAATATCTTGAATTATTTTGTTCTAATTTATGGGGCCCTACCTTGGTTGATTCTCATGATGGTTATTCTTATTACTTACTGTCTTATGATGCATTTAGTAAATACAGTTGGATTTATTTCTTGCATTAAAAATATGAAGTTTTGAGTACGTTCATTAAATTTTGTTCCATTGTCGAAAAGTACTTTGGTAAACCGATAAAAATGTTCCATTCGGATTGTGGTGATGAATATGTTGCAATGCATAAATATCTCTTTGATCATGAAATTCACCATTGCATATCCTGTCCTTATACTACTAAGCAGAATAGGTCTGCCAAGTGTAAGCATAAACACATTGTTGAAGCAGGTTTGGTATTGTTACACCGTGCTAATCTACCTACGAAATTTTGGACATATGCCTTTGACACTGCTATTAACTTATTAATCAAATGCATGTTTCTTCACTTGATAGAATTTCACCTTACATGAAATGTTTAATTCTAATCCCGATTATTTGTTTCTTTGCGTGTTTGGTTGTCTTTGTTATCCTTGGTTGCGTCCTTATAATTCTCAAGAGTTAAATTTTCATTCTCAAAAGTGTGTTTTCTAGGGATATTGCAAGAACCACAAGAGGTATCATTGTTATGATCCCATCTCCTTGAAATTTTACATCTCAAGTCATGTTGTCTTTGATGAGCAGGTGTTCCCATTCTCTAAACTAAGTGGAGTGGATGCCCCATTATCCTCACCTCCATCGACCACACTACCAACCATAACTATCCAGCCCATCTAGCCCACAATCCAGCCTCTGAATATGCCAATCCAGCCCTAGACAACACCCTTCCAACCTGCTAAAAGTTCAGCCCCGTCAATACCATAACCTCACCTAGTCCTGCAACTACCTGCGCCACCACATCTACGAACCTCACCATTTCCTCAACCAACAGCCCTAACCCCTTCCAGCCCTCCTAAAATTACTGAACCTGACATCTCATTGGTCATTGATCTCCAACAATACAACTGCCCTTCCAAATCCCCTAGAAAACTGAAACCTGCTCCACCTCCTAAAACCATGGAAACTCGCCAAGCCTCTGGCACTTTACCCAAACCTAAATCCAATAATACCATGTTAGTTACTTTAGCCCCGTTGTGTTATATGGAGGTAGCAAAATACAGTTATTGGCATCAAGCAATGGTTGATGAATATATTGCTCTTATTAACAATGACACTTAGGAATTAGTTCCGACCTCTCAAGCAAAGACTGTTATGGGATGAAAATGGGTTTAGATGATGAAATTAAACCTTGATGGTAGTATTGAATGATACAAGGCTTGGCTAGTCGCAAAGGGCTATCATCAAAGGCCCGACATTAACTATCATGATACTTACAGTCCTGTGGTAAAGCCCGCTACCATTCGGCTTCTTATGTCCTTGACCACCTCATTTCATTGGTCTGTTACTCATCTCGATGTTTCTAACACATTTCTTCATAGTGATCTTGATGAACCAGTATTCATGTCTCAACTGGTTGGTTTTATTGACAAAGACCCGTACTCATTTGTCTTCTGCCTTCAGAAATCCATCTATGGTCTCAAACAATCAGTACAGATATGGCACTATCATGTAATGACTATTCTTCTTGAGTTTGGTTTCCTTGCATCCAAGGCGGTTGTATTATTATATCATTAGAAAAAGGGCTCGTCGATCCTGTTTTATCTTATCTTTGTGGATGACATTTTGGTCTAAGGGAATGATTGACGTCTTAAGGTAGAATTAATCACTTCCGTCAATTTCGCATTTCTATTAAGAATTTGGGTCCGACAAAGTTTTTTCTCGGTATTGAGATCATTCGCAGTCACGGTCACATGTTTTTTCATCAGCGTGAATATGATAGCAACATCCTTCGTCAGGCAGCTATGTCAAGATCCAAAGCTATCTCCACTCCGTCCAATCCTGTGGTTTGGTTACAAGCTAATGGCGGCAAGCCTTTTTCGGATGTTACTCTATACCACAGCTTAGTCAAGGGGCTTCAATACCTCACCATCATGCATCCTAATTTAGCCTTTTCTATTAATAAAGTGGCTAAGTTTATGCATTCCCAATGGAAGTTCATTAGTAGGCACTTAAATGTATCCTTTGGTACATTCAGTCTACTTCGAGTCACGGCTTACATTATACCTCTGAACCATCAATCACTCTTAATGCATTTTTGGATTCGACTGGACTGGGGATCCTGATGATCGACAGCTAGTTACTAGATTTTCCATTTACCTTGGCACGGATCTTATCTCTTGGGCTGCTCGAAAACAGAAAATGGTGACCCGCTCGTCCACTGAGGCTGTGTATAGGGCCTTAGCAGTGGCTACTTCCGGATTGTCTTGGTTAGGAATGTTATTATATGACATTCACAACTCCCACTCCCTGGTGTGACAACCTTTGTGCAATCTATCTTACAACAGACCCTATTTTTCATAATCGGAAGAAGCACCTTGAGCTCGATTTTAATTTTGTTCATGAGCGTGTGGCAAAGAATCAACTCTTCGTCCGATACATTTCTACAAATGATCAGATCGCCGACATTTTCACGAAAGCATTGTTGCATTCTCGGTTTGGCATACAACGAGACAAGTAGGGGAGAGCAAAAACAAAAAAAACTGAACCAAACTGAGAAACCGAACCGAACCGGCATGAACGGAACCAAACTTATTCGGTTCAGTTTTTGGTTTATATATTTTCACTAATTCGATTTTCGGTTCGGTTTGGTTTTTTTGGTAAAAAACCAAAAACTGAACTGAATTGGCTTTATTTTATTTTATTTTTAATTTATTTTATGTTAATTTGTTTAAGTTTTTAGTTCAATTTACGTTTTGTACTCGACAATAAAGCTTTTTTTTCAAATTAACAATAATTTATTTGTGTTGAAAGATATTTATATTGATTTTTACTCATTTTATATATTAAATTTATATATAAAAAATAAAAAAAATTTATTTGATTTAAAACCGAACCGAATTGAAATGAACCAAAATAATTAGGTTTGGTTTAGACGGAACCAAAATATATTTGATTCGATATTTGGTTCTTATATTTTCTCTATTTGATTCTCGGTTCGATTCAATTTTGAAACCGAACCGATATGTGCTCACCCCTAAAGATAAGTTGGCTGTCTTTGCCAACTTGGCCCAACTTGCGGGGGATGATAGATATATCGTATTATATAAGTGTATATGACTATATAATTTAAATTGTATTTGCCTAAATAGTGCTATCTATTATCTTTGTAATTAAGTTGTAATCCTAATATTAATATATACATAAGTATCTAACTCAATTGAGTAGAGAATTCTTCTCAACCTATATGCTATGTAAAAGATCCAGCAGAAATAATACATGTGATTGGCTTTGGAATTTTTTTTGTCTCAATTGGTACATCCACGATCAATTCCTCACTCCTACAAAAACTTCTTTGAATAAAAAATTTGTTGTCCCTTCTTATATCACTCAATCACATTTTCACACTTACAAATTTAATGAGAGAGACACTGAAAAAATAAGAAAGAAAAAATATAAAAATACAAAGTAAAATAAAAGTGGACCCATCACAAAGTTTTAATATGAGAAATATATAGGAAACAAGGAAATCAGTACACTAAATTTGATTTCATGTAATTGTAGGAACTTGTATAGAGGAAAATCAATGCACAAAATTACTTTTAGTATTTAAAAGTATAAAATGGATTTTCTGTTGTTGAGGATTCAAGTGCTATATAAATTTGGGAGATGGTTGATCTCTGTGAGGGTCTTTATAAGGTCAGAGGGGGGGTGAGTGACCCTTTTTCGCGGAATATAAAGGCTTTAAAAAGTCTTAGTGTACCGTATTTGATTATGAACTAGGTGATGGATCCGGATGATGCAGTTATGACAATATAATGCAAATAACAAAAGTTAGAGAAATCAAACACATAAGGTTTTTATGCTGGTTCGGTCCCGCCTACTCCAGTCCCCAGAGTTTCCTTCCTCCGAGCTTTTCCACTAATGGATTCCTTTCTAACTGGCAGGAGTCAAGCCTTACAATTTGTCTCCGGATGGTAACCCACCTTCCGGATGTAGGATATACCACTAGAAGCACCAACTCCTAGGTGAGTCCTTTAGTCTTTAGTAGGATATAGCACTTAGACTTCTACCCCGAATCTAAGTTGAGTCCTACAGGGAGTTCACACTCAAAGCACCAACTTTAAGTTGTATCCCAATCTCACAACTCACCCAAGTTGGAGATCCTTACACACTGGTTTTCACAAAGGTTTTGGTTTTTGGATTTCCTTAAGTTTATAGTTCACTTAGGAATCCTTACAGCAGATGTGGGATTAATTGATTCTTGGAGGGATTTGTAAGCTGATTGAATGCTTGTTATTTGTTACTTGTTTTTTAATCAAACAGCCAGCGTTCTCATTTGGTGAAGTTTCCCTTTTATAGGATTCCATCATAAATGTAGCCATTTTGGGTTGTTGAACTTGTAATAAATCTTCACCCTTGATCAGGTTATAGATGGAGCTTCCGGAACCGTTGATCAATCCGTTGGATTGTAATTTGACCTGTTTGAATTCTAGGGATTGGTGCTGAAAAATTGTCAGTGATCGTTTCACTTGGCTTTTTGTGATGCACCAACTTTTACGTCATTGGCTTTTTGGTGTGAGTTCCACGCGCCTCCTTATTGGGCTAGGTGAAAACGGAAGTTAGCTTTCTCAGTCCAGTGAGTCCTTTTGTCCTTTTTCTAAAAAATGCAAGCTGTCATTTTGTCTTTGTCTTGGGGAAAGGATCTTTGACTCCATAGACCAAAAGGTGGAGGGAAAAGTTATCTTGGGAACTTTTCCCATTGTCTTCAAGCATGAGTCTTTCGGATGTTTTTAGACTCATATTCTCCAGATCTACCTTTTTCTGGAGATATGGCAATTAGCTCTTCCGGATGCTGTTCTTGAGGGATTAAAGCTTGTTTCCTTTCCAAGCTTTATTCTAATGATTCCATGTGCTTAGGTACTTGATATCTTTGATGGACAACCTTATAGCTAGATCTTTGATCAGATGTTTCCATTTGGATTTAGGATTTACATATTTTAATTTTTTGTTTCTTTCAAACCTGATCCGGATAAACTAGTTTAATTTTGTGATTCGGATCGTTGTTTTCCAACAATCTCCCCCATTTGATGGAAACAAAAACTAAGCACAAGGGAATTGAGTATATATGTACTAAGTATGATTGTTGATACTTAGATATTTGCATATTTTACTCCCCCATAATTCTAGCATCCTAACTCCCTCAAAAAATTTTAATTCTAGCTTCTAAGTTTGTTTTAGTACAATTGTAGATTGTACTTTTAGAAGCAATATTTTGAGAATTAGACATTTTCACTATATATACTTCTGCTGGTAACAGCGGTTAACATAAATGAAATTCAGATTACAAACTACAGAAATATATAATAGTGAATCTAGCTATTACAAAATTTTACAAGTAAAGATTATAGCTAGTCTAATTCTGATTCCCTCCGGATGCTCCCTCTTTCTCCTTTCCTTTCTGGATCCATGTTCTTGTATACTCTTCTCCCCCTTTTTATTTCCAACTAGGGGGTCTATAACCATGTAAGTCTTATTATCCCAAGCTGTTTGCCATGCATTTGAATATATCGTGTAGTCAGCGCTGCCTTTAGACCTTTCCTCAATAATCTTATCAACCATGAGAGGAGTGAGATAGAAGGGCCGAATGGTCTTCTTTAGATTGTCATAGGATTGCTTGATGGAGGGATAAATGCACAGGACAAACTCTTGATCCTTTGGGTCATAATAAGGGAAGAGGACTTTTAGGAGAGCTGTCATTCCTTTCTGACTGAAGAAGCTGGAATCTCCAATGGCTTGAAGAAGGTTGTGGAAGACCTAAAGGAGTTGGCTTTCTAAAATGGCAGGGGAGGAAGAGGATCCGGATATTGAAAGATTATTATTCCGGTTTAGAGTAGGGTGATTTCTTCACTAAGCCCTTTCGGGACATTATGCAAGGATTCTGTTTGGAGGGAGAGTTCTTTTGAGATGGATGCCTTCCAATCACTTATTTGGTTCTCTAATCCGGTAATATGGCTTTTAAGTTCATCACCCATATCATCCAAAATTTTCTCCCTAAAATTGGGAAGAATTTTCTCTATAAAGTGTTCCATCATTTCTTGGGTGACCTGCTGGTCCACTCCCAAATCTTTTATAGCAGGATAAGGGTCCTTTTTAGCCATGAATTTTGACAAGTTTTCAAATTTGGAGTCCAAATAAGCCTTAATTTGTTCTATTTGCTCAGAGGAGGATGGTTTGATCTTGTCAAGCACAGTTCTACAGTTATTTGAAGCCAGTGTGTTGGCTTGATCAGTAGTTCAATTTGCTGTGGAACCATTCTCCTTAAGCTCATTCAAGGTTGGCTGGATCAGAGAGAGAGAGATGCTTCTGCTATTGCGCCCGGAGTGGGGAAATCCAAGACTTTGTCTTCTATTTTCTTTACTAATAATTTAATCTCTTCAAACTCCTTTTTCACATCCTGATCAACAGCTTGTCTGTGCAGTTCCTTTTCAACCCCTCTGAGATGTGTGTGTATGGTCTGGAGGCTTTGTTTGACATACCCTTCCTTATTTTCTTCTTGGGTGGCTTCTTTAAGAAGATGGAGTGCTGTAGAAACTTTGGCTTTAACTGTGTTATTGGCAGGCACTCTCATTGGGCTTACTTTAGGAGGAAATTCTTCTTCAGAGGAGCTAGAGGATTCATCTCCAGAGATGGTGCTACTTTCGGAGGGTTCATTATCTATTTGCTTGTCGCTCTTGTCTGGATCCTCTTCCCTCTCTTCCGACCTATCCTTCGAACTTGCCTTACCCATTAATTCCACTCTAGGCGTGTTCTCATTAGGTCCCAGATAGCATCCCTCCTCCGGAGTAAGATTATCCGGGGTTGGGCACACCGTCCTTGGATACATTTAGGACATGTATATCCAAGTTGTCCCTTGTTTCAACTACTATGTCATCAAAAGCAGTAATATTAGCGTGATTATTTAAGGTAGCTATGATAGGAAGTACCTCATTTAATGTAGATGGAATTTGGATGCTTAAGGCTTTCTTTTCTTCATTTCTTCCAACCTTAACCCCTGGATGACTGAAACTGTCCTCAATCATCCCTACTAATGCTTTTTTAGGACTTTGATGCTCAACAGGTGCATTGGAATTATCCTCAATGCCCTTTCTTACTACCATTACAGGACTTATTTCTGCAGGAATCTCATCTTCTAGACTGGGCAAATTTTTCGGAAGAGGCTCTGTTATGGCTTGAAAGGGGAAGGAGTATGATTCTGGTATCCTTGATAATTGTGCCATGGCCTATGAGTCTATGAGGATAGGCATAGTAGAGGATCCTCTGGGCCCCTCAATTTGAAGGTTATTAGTCCGATAGTTATCTGCCACCATGGCGATCATCTCCTCATATTGAGGATCCTTCGGAAGGATGTCCTCATTGGATTCGGGCACATTCTTCCCTTTTGATGCTTTTGCCCTAGCCAATTCTTCCACCATAACTTGTTTAGCTGCCTCTTCATCAATGATGATTGTAGTGGGCCTTTTGGCAGTTTTCTTTTGATGCTTTTGTGCTTTGGCTGCTTCATCAAAAGTGCACCCCTTCCAGGTGAACTTCTTTTTAGGTGCAGGCATTTCATCTTCTACCTCCTCTTCATCAGACCCATCTCCATCCTTTGGTAGTTCCAATGCTTTCCTTTTCTGGTCCTTTTGATAACCCTTTCTTATTATAGCACCAGCTACTGCAATGGTTTCCTTTACCTCCAGATCACACACTAGTCTCTTCAATAGATCAGCTGTCTTAATTAGCCTTCCCCTTGGTTTTGGCTTCTCTGGGGAATTTTTGAGTAGCTGGGAGATGGTCTAGGTATCCTCATCCTCCACTTCATCTAGAATCATAACCCATTTCTTTTAAGCCTTGGTCCTAGCCTTTTAAGGAGCAAGGGCTATAGCATCCGGATCTATAGCTTTCCTTGTTTTGTTCTTCTTCTCATCATGTTGCCTTATGGCCTTGGCTTCATCCCATGTTTCATTGAACCTTAAGTTCAGAAAATTCTTTTGTAGGATAGCCTTTCTATTAACACCCTGGAATTTGGTGAGGTTGACTTCAAAGGCATGGAGGATCCGAGTGATCAAAGCATCGTGTGAGTTCCTATAATGCTTTAGGAAGTGGATTATTAGGATTGGGAAATTCACTTCACTGCATTCCTCCCAGTGTTGCAGCACGCAATGTTGGAATGTTGACACTGTGGTCAAAGATCCTTTCTAGATGAGGATTAGCTTGGCCAATACATGCTGCAAGATTCGAGGTTCCTGAGGCTAGTAAGTGGAGAATTTATCCCCAAAATATCTCTCCGGAAGCCACGTCTCCGGACCATACTTCACGTTTACTTCATCTCTATCCACCCTCATTTGCACTCCACTATTCTTCATATGAAGGTAGTGTTCAAAGAAGTCCAGAGTTATCATAATTTCTTTGCCTTAGACCTTTATGCGTAGAGCATCTAGTTTCTTATGAGCACAAAGGTTATCATAGAATTCTCTTACCAACTCAGGATAAGTTGGACAATTGATCTCGAGAAACTCTTTGAGGTTTTGATCCTTAATTAATTTGGAATAGGGGTCTATTTTGAATAGGAATCTATCCCCTAGATAGTCTGTAGGTACTACAAAGTCGCTTTCTTTGAGGGTCACGGGTGTGAAGTCTTTATCTTTGATATCGAAGATTGTAGAGATGTTAGGGAGCTTTATGGGGCCTTCGCTAGTCATAAGTGCTGCCATTTTTTAGAAAGGATTCGAAGAAATTAGGTTTTAGGTTTTGATTTTCGTAGAGTAATAGTAGAGTAGTTACTCGCGTGAGAACGAAGAGTGAATTTGAGGGGTTCATATAGAATTTCCAAAGTGAGGGTAGTTTGGTAATTCAGACGCCATTTATTTTGGCTGGATTGATGACATGGCAGTCAGATTTTTACAAGATAGGTAAATTCAGTTTAACCAAAGAATAGGAATAGTTTAATTTTAAAATAACTGTCGAATTTACCGCACGTGTAACAGCCAAAGGACTTTTGAAATTCAAAAAGTAACGGTTACCTTTATGAGCTTTTACTACCATTTGTCATTCTTGTTTGCTGACGTGGCATGCTTTTGGAGTAGATTTCGCCCAATACTTCTTCTCTTCTGAATTGAGTTTTCCATCTAGGATGCAGCTTGATGTCAAGCAGTCTTTTAGATTGATCCTAAATTCGATTGGACATACTAATTGACTCCCTTAGCTTCTTCCCATTGGTCTTTACTTAGTGGCTTAGTAAAGATATCTGTTCTTTGCTCAGTGGTTGGAATATATACCAATGCAAAATCCTTGTTCATCACATGATCCCTAATGAAATGATGCCTTATATTAACATGCTTCATCCGACTATGGAGTACTGGATTCTTTGAGACATCAATAGCACTCTTGTTATCACACATGACATCAATACATCCGAATTGAACTCCATAATCTTCAAGTTATTGTTTGATCCATAGGAGTTGAGTAACACAACGTCCAGCTGCCATATATTCTGCTTCTGTGGTAGATAAAGCAACCAAAGTTTGTTCCTTGCTATATCATGGCACTAAGCAATTTCCAAGGAAATAGCAGCCTCCAATGTACTTTTTATCTTAAGAGTGTCTCTGCCATAGTCTGCATTAGTGAACCCTTGGAGTGTTAAATCTCCATTACTAGGATACCATAGTCCAACTTTAGTGGTTCTTAGGAGGTATCTAAGGATCCTTTTAACTGCTTTAAGATGAGAATCCTTAGGATTGGCTTGATATCTTGCACAGTAGCAAACTGTATAGTGTATGTCAGTTCTGCTAGTTATCACGTATAGAAGTGAGCCAATCATCCCTCTAAAGAGCTTTTGATCGACATTCTCTCCTTCACAATCCTTGGATAGGACTGTATATGATCCCATTGGAGTGGACATAGGCTTCCTTTTGTCCATTTCAAACTTCTTCAAGATTTCCTTAGTGTACTTTGACTGGTTAATGAAAATCCCATCTGGACTTTGCTTATTTTGTAGACCAAGGAAGAAGTTGAGTTCTCCAATCATGGACATCTTAAATTCCTTCTGCATTTAAGAACTGAATTCTTTACACATCCCTTCATCGGTAGCTCCAAATATGATATCATCCACATAGATTTGGACTAGAATGATATAATTTTTCTTCTTTTTGATGAATAAAGTAGTTTCTACTCTGCCTCTGATATAACCCTTAGATATAAGGAATGAGGTTAATCTCTCCTACCAGGCTCTAGGTGCCTGCTTTAATCCATAGAGATCCTTCTTCAACTTGTAGACATGATCTGGATGCCTTGGATCTTCAAATCCGGGTGGTTGCTTAACATAGACTTCTTCTTCGATAACACCATTTAGAAATGCACTTTTGACATCCATTTGGTATAATGTGAACCCCATGAATGATGCAAAAGCACATAGAATCCTGATTACTGCCAGCCTTTCTACAGGAGCAAAGGTTTCTTCAAAAACAATTCCTTCTTGCTGGTTGTAGCATTGGGCAACCAATCTTGCCTTGTTTCTTATCACCACTCCAAATTTATCAAGCTTGTTCTGAAACACCGACTTGGTGCCAATGATTAATTTTCCTTTAAGAGGTGGTACTAGATCCCAGACATAATTTCTGGTAAATTGATCTAGTTCTTCCTGCATTGCCATCATTCAACTTTCATCTCCTTTCGCATCCTGAAACTTCTTTGAATCTATGAGAGAGAAAAAAGTGGCATGACTTATCATTCTATTGAGCTAACCTCTGCTTCTTACTGGATTCTTAACATCATCCATAATATTCTCAATGGAATGATCTCTATGTGTCCAGATCTCCCTTTGCAGGACTTCATGTTGAACTGGAAATTGCTCCACTTCAGCTTCAACCACTCCTTCTTGGCCTTCATTAAAGTCAATCTCCTGTGGTTGAGATTGGCTTATTGTACTTCTGGATCAAAGGAAATTCCCTCATCTTCCCCTTTGTACTTCTTTATTTGAGATGAATCAGGAGTTCCTGCTTCCTTCTTTTCTCTAGATTTTTTAGCTTTCAGAACTAGATCTTTCGGAGTGCAGCTCTTCTTTCTAGCATTATTAGTCTCATCAAAATCTACATATATTGACTCTACCATAGTTTGGGTTCGCTTATTGAAGACTCTGTCAGCCTTACTATGTGTTGAGTAGCCAAGAAAAATTGCTTCATCGGATTTATGATCAAATTTTCCTAGTTACTCTCTATCATTGAGGATGTAGCATTTACATTCGAATGCTTTAAAATATCCAATTTTGGGTTTTCTTCCCTTCCAGATTTCATATGGGGTCTTTTCTAAGGACTTTCTAATGAGAACTTTATTTAGAATATAACATGCTCTATTCACGGCCTCTCCCCAAAAGTATTTTGGCAAACAATTTTCATTGAGCATTGTTCTAGCCATTTCAACTATGGTCCTATTCTTTCTTTCAACAATGCCATTCTGTTGAGGAGTGTGAGGGGCAGAGAAATTATGTTCAATGCCCTTGGAGTTACAAAAGTCAGCAAAGTGCTTATTTTTGAATTCTCCACCATTGTCACTCCAAATGCGTGCAATGCTTATGCCCTGTTCTACTTCTATCTAGATGAATTTGTTAGAGAATTGGTCAAAGGCTTCATCCTTGCTTGCTAGTAGGAGAACCCAGGTATATCGAGAATAATCGTCCATAATGACCATGGTGTATTATCTTCTACCTAAACTCAATGGTTTGATTGGACCAAAGAGATCAATATGCAGGAGCTCAAGTATTCTTTGGAAGGAATGTATGAGACGGAAGGGAAACTTTTCTTATGCTGTTTACCTAATTGACATGCAGTGCATAGATGATCCTTATCAAAAGCAACCTTAGGCAAACCCACTACTAATTCCTTGTTAGCTAGTTTGGACAGGATGTTCACGCTGACATGTCCTAACCTTCAGTGCCATAGCCATGATTCTTCTTCTTTAGACACCAAGTAGATATTCTTTTTATAATTTTCAATGTTTACAGAATAGACATTATTTAATCTAGGTGCATAAAGAATGAGTTTGTTGGACCTACTATCATAGATTGAGCAGCCTCCAGAATTAAATGTGACCTTCCTTCCTTTGTCACAGAGTTGGGCCACACTTAGTAAGTTGAATTTCAGTCCATCAACCAATGAGACATCTTCTATCTTTAACTCGGATCCAATGGTTCTATGACTAATGATCTGTCCCTTCTGATTGTCTTTAAAGCTTACTTTGCCTCCCTTCTTATGGGTCAATGTGATGAAGGCCTTCTTATCACCTATCATGTGCCTTGAGCATCCACTATCAATATACCAAGTGTGTTGATCTACTATGGGTCTAAGGCATACCTGCAAAATAGATCAAGTGGGTTTGGGTACCCAATAAGATTTGGGTCCTCTCGGTTTAATAACCATCTCAGGCCAAGGGTAAACATCATAATAACCATTTTTTAATCTACATGATTTAGTAATATGATTATTTTTCCCACAAAACCTGCACCCCGAAATAGGTATGTTTTGCTTTTGCTTCTTGCCGATGTTCTCCAGATCTTTCTTCCCATAGTTGCCTTTATACCCAGCTTTTTGCACACTAGTGGATGGTCCAGTGTTAATCCGAAAGCTAGTCGGAGGTGCAACTTCTTCTCCACAGTTTCTTCTTTGTTTGATAGGTTGTTGGTTGTAAGCTACCTTAGCCTTTCCCTTTTGAACAACAATATATCTTTGAGCTTATGGTTGCCTGCTAACTTCCTTCATACTTTGATTAGGGGTCTTTTAGAATCTATTCTGAGCAGGAGGATGGTTATCTCTTCTTGGAGCTTTTGTCTGTGGCCTCTTCCTGGATACTTCCTTTAATAGATTGATTTCTCTATCCAGTCCCATTACATTTGCATTTAGGATCTGGACTTGATTCCTTAGGAAGTTTTCCTCCACAACATCAATATGCTTGGTTGCTCTAACCAGATTGATATCTTGTGCCATTACTTCAGCTTCTTCTACTAACTCCATTACTGCTCTTTTAATGACTTTATTGGTTTTGTATTCTTCTTTACACCCTTGATTACAATAGATAGAGCTCTAGAAAGGTCAAGATTAGAAGCAAAATTAGAACAAGAATTTACCTTAGTGTTTGCTATTTCTGATTCTAATTCTATAATTTGTATAGTTTCTTGCTTGGAGGCATTCCTTTCAGATTGCTTTGCTTCCAGATCAGTCAGAGCCATGATGCACAATTAGCAGTCTCCACTTCTTCTATTGAAGATAAGCTGCTACTTTCTTCACTGTTTCTCTAAGTAGCTACCATTGCCTTCTTTTGAACTTCTTGGTTCTCTTAAGCTTGGGACATTTTATTCTAAAATGGCATTTCTCACCACATTTAAAACATGCAGCTTCTTTCTCTGGATCCTTCTTTTCTTCCAGATTTCTTCTAGGCCTATCTCTTCTGGAAGTTCCTTCTCTTAGTTTCCGGGATTCATACTTTCTTGATTTCCTTCTATCTTTCTTTTGTATAAATCGATTTAGCATTCTGGTTAGTACAGCAAGTTGATCATTGGTGCTCGTTGATTCATTGATTTGCTCTTCTCCTCCGGATGAAGCTGATCCGGTGGATTCTTCCTTAAGTGCAATGGCCTTTTTATTTTCCTCAGGCTTCTTTTCTTGCTAGTGATATCTCTCCAAGGACTATTTTTGGGTTAGAAGAATACCAATGAGTTCATCATAACTGTAAAAGTTTAAGTCATGAGCTTCCTCAATGGCAGTCTCTTTGTTGTCCCATTCCTTGGTGAGACTCCAGAACACTTTCTTAACCATTTCTACTTTTGGGATCTCCCTTCCCAGCCTCTTCATCTCATTACCTAGATTAGTATATCTAGTGTTCATGCTGTTGATTGATTCTTCAGGATCCATCTTGAAGGATTCAAATTTTTGTTGGAGTAGATCAAGCTTAGCTTCTCTTACTTTGGTGGTTCCTTCATAGGTTACCTCCAACTTCTCCCAAATCTCTTTTGTAGTCTTGCATCCGGATATCCTGTTAAATTCAGTTGCACTAAGAGCACAATGAAACATATTAATAGCATTTATGTTTTCACGCAACTTTTTAAAGTCATTCTCATCCCACATACTTGATGGCTTTCAGGTAGTCATACCTTCTACTTCATAAGTAGGCTCATATGGACCATCTTTAATAACTAACCATGCTTGCATACTTTATGACTAGATGAAGTTCTTCTTCCGATTTTTCCAAAACGTGTAGCATTCACTAGTGAAGAGTGGAGGACAGGTAACAGACATACTCTCAGGAAGGAGTTATGAGTTTTGGAAACTCATTTTGATATGTAAATCAAAATATATGGACCTTTAGCTTGAGATTGTTAGATCTCTAGTTTAAGCACTCGCTCTTATACCACTTGTTGGTCCTTGTGAGGGTCTTTATAAGGTCAGAGGGGGGTGAATGGCCCTTTTTCACGGAATATAAAGACTTTAAAAAGTCTTAGTGTAGCGTGTTTGATTATGAACTGGTTGATGAATCCGGATGATGTAGTTATGACAATATAATGCAAATAATAAAAGTTAGAGAAATCAAACACATAAGGTTTTTATCCTAGTTCGGCCCCGCCTACTCCAGTCCCCGGAGTTTCCTTCCTCCGAGCTTTTTAACTAGTGGATTCCTTTCCAACAGGCAGGAATCAAGCCTTACAATTTGTTTCCGGATGGTAACCCCTTCCGGATGTAGGATATACCATTAGAAGCACCAACTCCAAGCTGAGTCATTTTGTCTTTAGTAAGATATACCACTTAGACTTCTACCTCGAATCTAAGTTGAGTCCTACAGGGAGTTCCCACTCAAAGCACCAACTTTAAGCTATATCCTAATCTCACAACTCACCTAAGTTGGAGATCCTTACACACTTATTTTCACAAAGGTTTTGGTTTTTGGATTTCCTTAAGTTTGTAGTTCACTTAGGAATCCTTACAACAGATGTGGAATTAATTGATTTTTGGTGGGATTTGTAAGCTGATTGAATGCTTGTTCTTTATTACTTGTTTTTTTAAATCATATAGCCAGCCTTCTGATTTGGTGAAGTTTCCTTTTATAGGCTTCCATCATAATGTAGCTGTTGTGGGTTATTGAACTTATAATGAATCTTCACCCTTGATCTGGTTATAGATGGTGCTTCCGGAACCGTCGATCAATCCGTTAGACTGTAATTTGACCAGTTTGAATTCTAGGGATTGATGCTGAAAAGTTATTAGTGATCTTTTTACTTGTCTTTTGTGATGCACCAACTTTTACACCAAAAGTTTTTTTGTGTGAGTTCCACGTGCCTCCTTATTGGTCTAGGTGAAAAAGGATGTTAGCTTTTTCATTTCGGTGTCAGTCCTTTTGTCCCTTTTCTGAAAAATGCAAGCTGTCATTTTGTCTTTGTCTCAGGCAAAGGATCTTTGACTTCATAGACCAAAAGATGAAGGGAAAAGTTATCTTTGAAACTTTTCCCATTGTCTTCAAGCATGAGTCTTCCGGATGTTTTTAGACTCATATTCTCTGGATCTACCTTTTTCTGGAGATATGGCAATCAGCTCTTCCGGATGTTGTTCTTGAGGGATTAAAGCTTGTTTCCTTTCCAAGCTTTATTCTGATGATTCCATGTGCTTTGGTACTTGATGTCTTTGATGGACAACCTTGTAGTTGGATCTTTGTCCGGATGTTTCCATTTGGATTTAGGATTTACATAGTTTAAGTTTTTGTTTCTTTCAAACATGATCCGGATAAATTAGTTTAATTTTGTGATCTGGATCATTATTTCCCAATAGAGATTATAGTCATCTATATTTCAAAGTGAATGGCTCTGATTTTCTGAATAAAAATTATTATTAAATACTTAAAAAAACCCATAATAGTTCGTATTTAAGTGGTAGCATTGGTCTCCTAAATATACTCTACAATTGGATCCCCTAATCCAAATCCTTAAAAGTAACCACTAACCATTCTAGATGATATACTTCTTAAATTCGATTGTCAACTTGAATGTTAAAATTAAGTAGTTTGTGTATGTAATTTTGTTCATGGTGGTAACGATCTTATTATTACTATATGTTGCTATTCATATACTTCTAGCAAATAAGTAGCAAGGTTTTAGCGTTGTTGTTGGGACACAATATTACATCATTGTTGGCCAAACTTAAATAAATGACCGGGTTATTTGGCATGAAAAAAAACCTTTATGAAAATGTCTGACATTTGTACCACATTGTACTCTATTTGTACACATGACACTACATGGCGAACCCTAACCCCTTCCCCTAACAATTAACCGCCCTCCCATACTACCACGCAACCACCACTGTCAACCCCACTTATCGCCAACCACACCCTTATCGCAATAACCATTCCGTCGATCTACCCAAAATAGTGTTCGCCACCCTTCTAGAAACCCTAGCCACGACCGAACCCGTCCCCTTGATCCGAACCCTAACAAAATATACTTTAAAAATTTTCCTAATGCGTATGATCCAGCAGCAATGAAAAGGATCTTTCTAAAATATAGTGTCACTTGTTGGGTATACATCGCCAGAAGAAGGAATGCATAAAACCTAAACTTCGGATTCGTGAGTTTGGATGGAACGGTGCCATTCCGTGAGGCGTTATACAGACTGAATTTAATAATGATTGGAATTGTGAGGTTGTATGCCTTCAAGGCAAGGTTCTCGAGGCCAACATCTGAACCACGTTAGGCCAACATTAAGAATCCAGTGCCAAAATTGAAGCCTGTATTTCGCGACTCGTCCCGGGATGGTAGATCATATGAGAACGTTGTGAATAATATTCGAGAAATTGGAGAGGATTCAATTGTGGAACCATTTCAAAAAACTAATAATGACTAGAACGAGCCTGAAAAGTCATAGAAAGGATTGGATTCAGTTATAGAATTAGCCCCGTGGAAAGCTAAGTCTTGTCTCGTGAAACTTATTAATAACTATCATATTCGTAACATTTTTTATCTGTTATATCAATGTGGGTTTCCGATTGACTTTGTTGCACCCTTGGAGGGGATATTATTATTGTGCCATTTAACTCTATAAAAGCATTGAATGATTTTGTAGGGAGTGATTCGCATGTGATGAAGCATATTATTTATAGTGTGTAGTATTTACCGGAGCTTTATATGCCTTCAGAATGCCTCTTATATTTGGATATTAAGGGATTTCCCCTACTATTGTATGAGAGTCTTTGATTTGGGGGATAACTGCAATTTAGGAGTTTGGTTGCATTTGATGGGGACTTTGAGATACTAGATCATTTGGATGTAGTGTCGTGGCTTGTCTCGGTTCTACTAGGTGCCGTTAGCCGTACACTAATTGTCTCTATTGGGAATATTAATGTGACATCTTATTTGAATTTATGCAAGGGATTGGGCTGTCAAAATTGTAATGATAATGGTATGTATAAAGGGAGTGAATTGGAAGAAGAAGAGGAAAGTGAACTCATAGGGTAGGAGACAACAGTGAGCTTAGGGAAAAGTGGTTCATTTTATTCTAATCGATCAGCCTACCTTATCAAAGAAATAGGGAATTCGGGAACGGAGTCATAAAAAATGGGTTTAGGAAAAAGCCGATCAGCCCCTATAGATGGCAACTTGGGAGTTTTAGGGTCACGCTTGAATGACATTGATTTGGGAATAGGTCAAGATGTCTTTTTTTTGGGGAACTCATTTTCTTCTGGTCCGGATATTGCTAATATAAATAGAATCCTCCGTATTACACAGGATGGAGAAACGAATGAAAGTGAGGCGATGCTTACAGTTAAAGTAGGTGAGAAACTTGAACTATTCAAAGGAAACTAAATGGAAACTATTGTCAAGGCCCTAGAACCATGGCTGCAATAAGCACGCTACACATTACCAAAGTTTGTACCCTTTTATGATGTCGTTAAACTTTTTGTGTTGGAATTGTCGAGGAGGCTTGAGTAATGGTGCAAAACAAGGCTTAGTTCGTTCATGCGTTAGAAAATGAAACTTGCATATTTTTGTATTGTTAGAAATAAAGGTGGGTGGTGGTTTCAGATCAAAACATTAGGAATTTTTTGGGGCACAATGATTTTCTATTTCAATGCATTCCAATTCAAGGTTTTTCGGGGGGACTGATAATTTCTTGGAATACATCTCAAATTCAAGGAACTATAATTAACATTTCGAAGAGATGGTGTGCACTACATGTTGTTACTAGTCAAATTGATGTGGTTTTGTTTTGTGTTTATGGACCCACGAACTATGTAAAGAGAAATCAGCTTTGGTTGGAAACGGTACCTTTCATTCAGAACAACGAAAAGGTCTTAGTATGTGGGGACTTAAATGAGATTCTTCACATTTCAGAATGGTCAGGGAGAGTAGGCAGCATTTTGAACTCTGTGGTTAATTTTTAGGAATTTTCAAATGACCGTGTACTCTATGACTTACCGTTTTATGGGAGGGATCACATGTGGTCTAACAGTCAGGGCTATTCGAGAATCGATAGAGTGTTGGTAGTTGGTGCCGTTATAGATATATCGTCGGAATTGAATTTTTCCACTATAGATTCCACTCCTTCGGACCATTACCTAGGTTACATGTGGATGGCATGGATATTGATCGTACTCTCTTGGAATTCGCAGACGATAGCTTACGCTTCTTACCAGCATATGAGTCCCTTTTACCTATCTTGATTTGTATTTTTTGATGTTTTCAGTTGATATCTGGTTTGCATATCAATTATCATAAAAGTGCTATTATGGGTATTCATGTTCAGGAGTCTCTTCTTCAGTCAAGTGAGGCTAGGCTAGGTTGTAAAATTGAAAGTTTTCCTATTACGTATTTAGGTACACCCCTTAGCACTAAAAGAATACATGTTTCATATTGGAATGTGTTGATAGGCAAATTCCATAATAGGCTAGCTAGTTGGAAGAGAAATTGTCTTTCATACAGTGGGAGAGTAGTTCTTATTAAGTCGGTACTAGCCTCATTACCGATTTACTTACTCTCTTTGAATAAAATGCCTAGCTCGATCAATAATAGACTTGTACAGTTGATGAGAAACTTTTTATGGAAAGGGGATGCAAACTCTAGGGGTTTTGCTAAAGTGAGCTGGAAAACAATATCATTACTGCTTAATCTCGGGGGATTATATATTAGAAACTTTAAACTGGTGAACTGTAGCCTTCTTTTGAAATGGATTTGGATATCTAAGACTTCAAGTCATGATTCTCTGTGGTTAGAATGTGTGTCAGGCCGAATAGATTTCTTTCTTGGGAGGCGATTGTTGAGTCTGAGAGTATAAATCTTTCTCCCATTTGGAGAGATATTGTTTCTTGTTGCATTAAAAATTGTGATTTTGGGAAGTGTTTCGGTCTAATGTGAGGCTAGAGGTGGGTAATGGTATTAATAACTCCTTTTGGCATGATAATTGGACTGCAAATCAATCTTTATCATACTTATTTCCCGACCTCTATCATTTGTGTAACAGGAAATCATGTGTGGTTCAAGAAGGTTGCGCCTTATTATTTGGAATTACTCCTTTCTCAAGACCCTTTTGGAAGAGAAGTTTGAGATTTTAGAGTCAGGAAAGATGTATGCATCTTAGAAATTGGATCAATCAGGCAAGGCTGGGGCTGTTCTTAGGGAATGACGGTGATACAGGTGATGGGCAGTATAGGAATTTTTTGTTTTCTCGAGGACCTGATCGGCTAATATGGGAAATCGGGGATCACAATACTTATTTGGCATTGTCCTTCTGTTTGGGTTTCTATAAAAATCCACAATGGATTACACCAAGAAGGGATTTCATGTTGGGTTGGAGGGCGTGTCTGTTGCCCAAGGTACAGTTCTTTGCGTGGCTTTTGCTTCATGGAAGATTGCTTATGAATGCATTTCTTTTCAGCCGTGGCTGTCGAGCGGTTTCGAGCGGATCATGTCCATTTTGTGTTGAGGAGGAAACTAGTGATCATGCGCTACTTCAATTTGTAAGTAGTTCCCAGATATGGTGACATTTATTTGGTCTATTTGGGATCTCGGTGATGGTGCCTGCTTTGGGATATGATTTTTTGTTGGTTTGGAGTCAATACTTTTCGCCGGAACGTCATTATGGTTTGTTACGGCATGAGCAATTTGGAATTCGGAACGTCATTATGGTTTGTCACGGAGGACCATGTATTTGCTAGTATTTGTTTATGTTGGCATGTGTTTAAATGTAAAAGGCGTAACCTCGGTTTCTTGCTCTCGGATATTTTTAATTATCCGAGTTTGCTACTCTCATATAACAGACTGGCTCTTGTTCTCATCTTGAGACCTTGAGTTAGTTTTTATATTATTAATGAAAGAATAGAGGGGTGAGTGTTTTGTAGGCAAGCGTATGCGCCAACCTAGTTGGGAAGTACGCCCCGAAATTTTCACCCGCCCCAACCATTTTTCCTTTGGAGGGACGCGATGTTCCTCCGGGATTTTTCAAAAAAAAAAGTTGTACACATGACAAAATTTGTATTAAAATAATTTTTTTCTAGGTCAAAGGTTCCTTTGTATAAATTTCTGGAAATGAGATATGTAAGAGAGGAACTTAGGAAGAGATTGAGTGGGTGGGAAATGTGGATCTTTGGTGATGCTTTTTGTAAAATTATTGCAAAGTGAAGAATCAATACAAGGAAGAAAAGAGTTTTGGAACCTACAATGCAACGGATGTGCAGCATTATTAGGAACTTATTCCTTGGAGATATATGTAAAATTATTGCTTTTTTTAAGAAGCCTTTTTAGCTGCACCATATAAAACCTGCTCTCCTCATGAACAGGCTTATCTGCCACGCCCCTCCAATCAATTCTTCCGATTTCCATGTCAGCATCACCAAAGATTCACATTTTCCCACCCACTCAATCTCTTCCTAAGTTCCTCTATTACATATCTTAATTCCAGAAATCTATATAAAGGAAACTTTGGCATGGAAAAAAGTTATCTTTCATACAAATTTTGTCATATGCACATGTAGAACAGAAAGTAGTATAAATGTCAGAAATTTTTATGAAGTGTCATCTTTTCATACCAAATGACCCGATCATTTATTTAAGTTTGGTCAACAATGTAATGTTGTATCCCGACAATAGCGCTAAAACCTTGGTACTTATTTAAAAGAATACTAATAGCAACATAGTAATAATAAGATCGCTACCACCATGAACAAAATTACATACACAAACTACTTAATTTTAACATTTATGTTAACAAATCCAATTTAAGAAGTATATTATTTAGGATGGTTAGTTGTTGCTTTTAACGATTTGGATTTGGGGATCCAATTGTAGAGTACATTGGGAGGCCAATGCTACCCATTTAAACACCAATTACTATGGCTTTTTTAAAAATATTAAATAATGATTTTTTTATTTAAAAAATCAGAGTCATTCACTTTGAAATAAATGACTGTGATCGGAAGCATTGATTGAGATTTAATTGTACTACGGCGACATAAACTATTAAAACTCAATCTACCAATTGCATTTGGTACAATTGGTACATCCATATGTTGTGGGTGGGGATGATTAGGGATCAATTCCTGGCTCCTATGAAAAAAAACTACTAAAACTCAATATCAACCATTAAAACTTAAAGGATGATTGAGATTGATTGAAATATAAAATTTTACCATTTTTTAACTTCAGATAATCCAAATCCTATTTGGACACGATGGACTCATCTATTTATGTAATTTAATGTCATATGTGATTGATATGAATAACTAGTGTAATAATTTAATACCACCAAAATATCTAATGTAGCATATATAGTGTGCATTATGTATTAGCATCTTTGAACATGTAGGGTCACATTTCTTTTGCTGAATTCTTAATCGAAAAAAGAAAAATAAAGTAAGAAATAACAATAATAAATAAAAAGTTTTTGAAGAAAAAAAATTAATTAAATAAAGACAAATAGTACAAGGCCAAGTTAAAATGCATGAACAAATTATAAATATCTCTACGTGGATCAGCAACGTTTGGGCGGGGTGGTTCATGCAGTTCAACACCTACACTAAGTGGTGTTTGGGCGGGGTTAATTACAACTACTTTTAATTATTTCAAGATAAAAAAGTTATCGGCAATAGTAATGCAACAACGCACCGCCACCACATTCAAAAACAACCACTATACTTATGAGACAAATTAGGTTTTAATTTAATTTATGTTAATGTTTTATTAACTGACTTTGACTAACCAATGGCTAACAAGAATAATATATAGTTTCAGATTCATGCTCAAGGGCATTATAAAGTGTACTAAAGGCTATACTACAACATAGTTTGAACTAAGAAACGTGAACAAATGAATGATTATTTTTTAAAACTATCATAGTTTTCTTTTCTTAAATAGTTGAAAATATCGGACCTTAGAGTTCAGAATTGACTTCTATGAACTAGTCTGAACTTTTAATTGATTTCCTACAAAATAACTTATGAACTTGAGGGTGATTGGGGTTGCCCCTAGGGGAACTTTCCGATGCTTAAGTTAGTAAGGTGTTTAGAGAGAATTAAGTGAGTAGTTGTGAGTATGAGAATGTGATACCTTAGCCTCGAGTGGTATGCCTTAATATTGACGTTGTGGATCTCACATTCCTAGTGGAATAGGGAGTCTTAGTTATAATAGGATTATAATTCTCCTTACTTATCTAATACTTGAATTCCAAGTAGATTAGGATAAGATCTTCTACTGGAGAAAATATAGGAACCGAAATCCTCGTTGGACTCTTCCTACATGCGTGTCACGAAATCAATGTCCAGCTTGCTTGTAACAGACTTGAAACTGCATTTGCTTAGGGCAGGCTTGTGCCACATACATCTACTTCATCATAAAATCACTGTCTGGAAAGTAATCCGACCTAAACTCCTTCGGATAGGATCACATATTGATTATCTTTCCAAGTGCATGAGCTAGGCGGCTTAAGTTAACCCGGTCTCATAGGCTGAGACGGATAAAAATATATTATTGAGTTATCGATAATGTTAAACGGAATAAAATAAAAAAATCATATATTACACAAATTGGAACCATAAATTAGAAAATTAAATAATGATTAGAAGATATTAAGAAATTCTACTACTAAACTTGTAAAATAACGATATAGATCTTATACGATACACTTTTGATATATACAAAGTGATTACTCCCTCATCAGGATTCATGTTATTTTAGTTGTCATTTTTAGTTTTTTTTATCAAAACCAATTAAAATTTTAGACTTAATGCATCGAGGAGTACCTCCTGAAGTCGTTCCTAAACATCCGATATTAGCATAAATTTTTAAAAGTTTCAAATGGCTTCCTAAACTTGTAAAAATTTTATCAATTTGCCCCATCAATATAACGTGTCAACTTCTAGTTTTAGAGAGAAGAAAAAGGTTCATGAACCATTTGAATTGTTAAACCATCCAGAAACTGACGTACTTGACTTTCAGGGGAAAACTGATGTACTTTTTTCAAGTTCAAGGGGTAATTGAAACATTCAAAACTTCAGGGTGGCATCAATCGTTTTGAGTAGACTACACGGGTCTCCAATGCATTGAACCAAATATTTTTGATATCATCAAAATGCCTAATTTATCATTCTTACATGTTTTTGCTTCTTGGCTGTTTAGTTTAGTGTCTCGAAATGCTAATGTTTTAGCACACTCGATTGCTCGTGCAATTCATTTGGATGAGGCAGCCTAGTTTTGGATGTCTATGCCCGCCTATTTGTGTTGCTCATATTGTTTGATATTAAGACAATCCATTTTCATACAAAATTATGAACTTATAATTTTATCAATATTAAATCTATTTCGTAATTAACATGAGAATAAATAAGGAGAAACTAATTGGTGAAGTTAAATTAATTTAATCGTTTAAATTGAAAAATATAAATAAACAAAATAAAATGCCTACAAGTACAAATAAAAGGAAACTTTGTTGCTCCATTTCATATTCATTCTTATCAAAGTTTCTGTAGAAATGCGGATTGATATATTTAACGAAACATGTACAGGAGGCGAATTGAAAGGGAATTTGTATAAAACAATGCTATAAAGCAAGAATGGGGAATGCACCTATGAGGATTGGGAATACAAAAAGAGAGGATAAAAGAGGAATTACAAATGAAAAATATGTGCAATACATGCACACTAACACTTTAAAAAAAAAGCCTAAAATTCTAGCCATTATTGATTCGAGGATCTTCGCCCTCTCCACTTGTAAGTTTGTTTGTTATGGAGGGAGAATGAGTTTAACTAGGTTTTTACTCCGTCCCATCCTCTATTTTGATGTCTTCTTTTTCTATCCTTTTAATTTCGGTGTATTTTGTGAGAATAATCGGCATCAACTATTTTTCTATCGTCTACTACATGATCGTTTTCTTCAAACACAGATCTATTGCTACATATCTCAATCTTGATAATTTTACAACTGTGTTGGACTCCATCCGCCTCTAGACAAGATATTTGATGATTTTTGACAATATAGGCACTCAGATCTATCTTCGTACAACAAGACTATTTCAGATTTGCACTACTTGTTGATGTTATGGTGTAGGCGGATTATGGTTGTGTATATTTGAAATTGTTAGTTTGGGGTAAAGTAAATACATATAGGTTGCAACCTTCTATCTTTTGCTTTCAGTCAAGTCTTGTCTAAGGGCATGTTTGTCTTCCAAAAATAACAAGTTTAGTGTGTTTGTGATTTGTGGTTTTTTTTTGTCTTGTGTTTAACTCCGGTAAACTGTTTTTAGTGTTATTAGACATGTCTTTGTTCATTAGTCTGCGAATAATGTTGCACAATGTTAACTAGAACAGTTGATTCTTCAATATGTAGGGTGACTTAACTTTATGTTTGTTCACCTTTAATTACAGCTGTAATTGCTTATGATTTCATATGATATAGACAATATTCTCCAGTAAAAAACATTAATACAGTTCTAACCCTAACTAGTCCACTCCATCTTTCTCCTAAAAGAATATATAATATCCAAATTTAAATTTTGTTCAATCTAAAGATGAACTGAAGAGTGAAGTTGTTTATATAACATCAAAATATATTTTTTATTTGTAAAACTATAGTATAACTAAACCATTAATTTTTAAATGGGTGGTAGAAATCCCAAACACTTCTCTTCCAAATCTGTAATATCCCAATAATTAGATGTTATCTACCTCAAAACAATTTCTTCGAATCTTTACTTTTTTAAGTAAAGGTTGAGCTCGGCAAAAAAACGACTCCGTTTATTAAGAAGGAAAAGAAAAAAAAACAATAAAAAAAAGAAAAGAAAAGAAAAATAAAAACATCCATAGGATGTAACAAAGCTAATTGCAACCTAGTGCAATACTAATGAACCAAAGAGCCTGATCACAACAAAGTGTGAACCTAATGATCTAAAGATCCATAGCAGAAGTGTGGAGGGATGAAGATTCTCGTGGTGCACCATAGTCAATCCAATGAAGGCTGAGATGATAAGTCCTACTGGCAGCGATGATGAATAGCATCGCCTAGCAATCACTACTGCCCGAAAAGGCACCACCTGTGCAACGCCGTAGGCAACGATGAACGCCAAAGGATAGAAAATTCTGATACCCTTGTTGAAAACGGTCGGCCAAACCGCCTGTGAAAGCAAGCAAAAAACAAACCGTCGACCTCCAGTCGAAACGCTGGCCAAACCGAACCTTACCCGCTAATCACCCTCCTGTCGAAAAATTGATCCGCGAAAAGCCGGCCAAAACGCCGGTGGAAGCCGCCTATTCGCCTTACTGTCGAAACGAGAAGCCTTGTAAAAAACGCCGACCAAACACCGGTGAAGAAAATCCGGGCGGCTAAGATTCGAATCTGGGCGCCGGAGGAATCTTTGCTTAAAACAGCATATATAGTGTGAAAAAAATAAGATAAAGAAATGTAAGCCATCAAATCGGCCCCACAAAAAGTAGCATAATCAAGTATATAAGTCCTCGAAACCCAAACACCAAAACTCACTCACTTGCAATACCAAACCTCTTCTTCAATTCACCACTTATAACTAAACTATACTTTTATATTTCCCCCATTTGTAAAGAAATTCAAAAGAATGAGCTGGAGTGGAGGAGACTGGATGTGCCCAGCATGCCAACATATAAATTTCAAGAAGAGAGAAGCATGTCAAAATTGCACATATCCAAAATATGGAGGGCCTGATCCAGCAACATTCATCTTTAAACGACCTGGAGATTGGTATTGCGGTGCTATGAATTGCGGATCCCATAATTATGCGAGCAGGTCTAGCTGCTATAGATGTGGTGCTTCGAAAAATGATTACGCTTCTCTTCTCTATGCTTCTGATGCTGCTGTTCCTCCTGGCTGGAAGTCTGGTGATTGGTTTTGCACTAGGTATGCATTTGCACTCTCCTTTTCTTTAGAAGTCGATTTAACGAATAACCGATTCAAAAAGAGGTTAATTAGCATCGGTTTCTCCAAGAACCATTGCCAATAGGCCTTTATTTTAATATTTTGGCATCGTTTTCTCAAAGTCGAATGCAGTATTCTGTAAAAATACATAGTAGCTATTTTTAAACTTTGTCAATCAGAAAATGGCGTAGTTTTTTTTTCAGCTAAATCAATTGTAAATAGGTTACTAGCTGAATTTTGTGTAGGGAGTGAAACCACTTGGGTTGATTGCCCAAACATGTTAGAATCTTGTGTCTAAGTTCTATTTTTTATTTGCTCATATTACCAATTAAGTTATTCCTAAGAAAAACTTCAATTGAGCTTTGCATGTCTCAAAGAAGGTATAACTCAGATTCCAACGTAGTTTTTACTTCCACAAGCCAATATGTGTAGGTTTAGTTGTGCGTTATCCACACTAGCACTAAAAAATCATTTGTTCTATATCTTCCCCATTTGAAAAGACTATTTTCTTGGATTAATTGTTTCACAATCAGGAATAAATACAATCTATAATCGTTGCACATTTGTTATTAATGAACAGGATGGGATGTGGAGAGCACAATTACGCTAGCAGAATTGAATGTTACAAGTGCAAAACGCCAAGAGATTATGGTAAGGAAGCATGTATACACAAAATTATTCACAATAATTATTTAATTAATTTCAATTATTTAATTACTTGATTCTTTTTTATCCAGGTGGCGCAGTTTAATTAACACTACAATTTCATGTCATATCAAAACTATCTATTACCTTCTCATGATTCTGATGCTTTCACAATTAAACGCCAACTTTTGTAAGGATTAAGTTAATTGACGACGGTCGAAGACCCCTAGAGAATGACAATTCATGTTAAATACATGAACTCATTAGCTGAATCTCTTTTTTCCTTTTCTTAAATTGTTGTTAATTGTACTTGCTTATTTTGCTCCTTACTTGGTTACAAAATATTGCCAATTAATTTAAGACGACTATATATTTTCTTGAAATGAGTGTGTAATTCTGAATATGTTACAAGTACTGCTTTTTTAATTATTCGGTGGCCCAATTAATAATGTCTGAAGAATTTGAAATATTGCCTGTAAAAGAAACAGTCTCAGTCATGGACCGCCATCAAAATGAGCTTCGGATATATAAAAAAGTTTTGGATTCAAATACATACGTATATGTGTCGATGGAACAAATATAAAAAAAAATGGACATTATTAGAAGAATATCCAGGGAATTTGTGTGTAGATGATAGATAAGTTCACTTCAAAACACAGGCTTTCTCTCAGACATGGGCAATAATTTAGGGTCTCTTTAAGCATCAATCTATCTCAAAATTCTATAGCGGATAAGAACCCGATGCCCTTGAACATGGAGTAGTTTATATTTGCATAAATAACTTGCACATTATACATAACAAGTCAATCCCCACTTTAGTTTCTTTTTGTAGTAAACTAAGATTGATGAATATTAATCAATTCCCACAACCACAATTCCAAATTTAGCACCTGAAAAAAAATATATGATTTAAAAATAGATAACTTTACTTTAATTATACTATAACCATAAAGTAAAAAAAAATACAAACTTAATACACTACATACTATAACTATATCCATCCCTATAACTATTACTATTAATACTGCATAATTAAAACTATAAATAGCTATAACATAACTATAAGTAGAACATAACCATACCACTAACTATTGTCTAATTTTTGTTTCAAACTTATTATGAAAACAAAATATCAATATGGATATATTTTCGAAGAGATAAACTAAACACACGATTCTAGTAAAAGCCTCATAGAAATCAACAAAACTAGAACTTGAAATCAAAACAATAGACAGACTTGTAACAGATGTCTACTAGATTTCTAATAGATCATAAATTCAAAATAGATTTCTTACCGATGTCTAATAAAATTTTAATAGATCAGAACTTCAAAATAGATTTTTAATAGATCAAAATTTCGAATAGATTTGTAACATATATCTAAGACATTTATGTTGGAATCCCACATTGCTTGGCTATAGGAAAGAAATGCGGCACTTATATTGATGAAGTAATCCTAACCTCAAAAGATATCTTTTGGGGTTATATGTGAATGCTTACATGGCATTAGAGGCATGAGCAATTTTGTGGGCCAACCCAATGATGGGGACACCTGATGATAATTCACGCATAAGATTTGGGCGTTAGGGGGGTTTGTTGGAATCCCACATTGCTTGGCTGTGGGAAAGAAATGCCCCTTATATTGATGAGGCAATCCTAACCCCAATGGATACCTTTTGGGGTTAAATGTGAATGTTCGCAATAATAGATTAAAACTTCAACATATATTCTTAACTGAAATCTAATAGATTTAATAGATGTCTTATAGTAGTTGTCTAATAGATGTCTAATATATAAAACATTCATATATATTTCTAATAGATTAAATTTAATATCTAATAGATTTGTATCAAATTGCAATCCATTTGGCAAAATTAATGGCGTAGGAAAGTGAATCGTAGTAGAGCAGCATTTTGATATTTTAACAAGAGCATGCATGCAACAATGTGAGCAAGAAAAGATGGTAATAAGGTATACCAAAATAAAAAAATAAGAAATTCAGGTTTTGGAGTGTCCATGCTTTATAGGTGATGAGAGAAGATGGTTGACTAATGGAAAGATGGAGAACTAAACACGGAAGAAATATAAATTTTACTTGTTATTTTAAAAGTCAATGGTAATATTGATGGTCAAAGGTAATTATGACCATTATGTTAGTATAAAGAAAAGTTCATGTATTTATATCTCAAGTTTTAAAATTCATATATCATTATGGTAGTAAGAATAAAGTTCATGTACTTTTGATGATTTTATGCCACCCTTTTTGTAAACTAACTAAATTACAAAACTGACCTACGGTAACATAAATCGTATAAGGGTCTAAAAACCCTAGCCGCTAGCTTAGTCCTACTATCACCATGTCGGGCCACTGATCACCGTTCAGCCAATACCACGATGAGGTGTTGATAACGTATGGGTCTCCCTTGGCGCCTATGTGAGAGGCGGGGCCCACTGGTGGTTGGTTGGATTTAGGCGTGACAAAACATTTTTAGTTAAAGTTTGCACAATAAGCAAATTTTTAATAAATAAAAGAATCGAGACCCAAATCCCGATATAAATGATAGAGTCGCCACCCAAGTTGTCTACTTGGGAAAGTATTTTGGTACAGTTCCCTCTAGCAGGAGACTCATACCTAGTGGATCAGAGATTTGGGTATAGGATGAATCACTTATTTCTCATTTAGTTATTCAAAATTACATTCACTGCGTAAAACCATTTTCATTTTTATCATTTAGGGAATTATCACAGAAATCCTATTTATACACTCTTTCACACTCGGTACATGCGTTTACATATTACAATAAAGCACAAGTAGTAAATGGGGGAATAAAATTTACAAGCAGGGGAAAAATGGGGGAAATTGCAAAGAGAGCCTATACATTTGTTCTAAGTTATAAAACAAAGTGAAAATAAGTTCCCCTGCATCTACAGACGTTAGCACGATTTGTAGTACATCATAAGTCAGTATTTTATTAGGAAAAATGTGATAATGTTAGCGTGACAGTTTTGCAATCGATAATGCCCCGACGGCTTCTAGGATGGAAGAGAAATAACGAGTCTTCAACATATTTTATTTTGAAAACACATTTTAACTTTTGTCGGTTGATTTACCGAATTATTAGTTAAAGTGATCACATGGCATATGGTGAGTTGGATTGATTTTTAACTGATTAAAAATGAATTATGGGAGGTTGGTACCCGTATGGATGGGAGGGACCAGTACGGGTACCAGGGAGGACCGATACGGGTATAAGGGACTCATACGGGTCCTGTCTGGTCCCAGGAAAAAACTCAGTTCTGTTTAATGCAGATTAACAGATTAATGGCAGACTAATAAGATAAAAGGAATTTCCCTCCGTATGAGTATGGCGCACCAATTTTACATCCTAAAGGATATGTGGTGCCAACAAGGCTCATACAGGTTAGGACCAGACCAAAAACAGGAAATAAACAGAGCGGATATGATAAAAGAAGCAGAGGATGATAATAATAATAAAATAACTGAGATGTGAGTCTCTTTGAAACTCAGGAGCGCTACCTTTGTAGCGTGAATCCACTTTGAGGCGATCCCTTTACTGTTGAGAAAGTTCGACCAAAGTAGATAGTGAAATAGGGCTATTTAGGTGAGTATTTGTGTGGATAGAACATCCCCTAAATCCTAATAAAAGAAGCTTGGAAAGAATAAAATATGGACAAAACCTCAAAGGAAGGGTTTTCTCCCTATTTTATACCTCTTATACCCCCATTATACCTTTTCTATACCCACAAAAATTGCTAGAGTTTTAGTATATTTTTCATATGAAATGTGTGTTTTGTGAAATGAGGGGAAAAGGCTCTATTTATTGGGTGAGAGTTAGGTATGAATGCAATAAACCGCATTCAATACCTGCCTTTTCCCAAAATTGATAAGAGATTACTTTCCAAAGAGGTTGATTAAGCAATCAGAGAACCCCTACCCGTACGGGTACTAGGGGACCCCGTACGGGTCCCCTCCACACGTATGGAAGGTAATCCTCATACGAGTCTGTCAGTGGATCCATGCCACTAAATAGAACCTGTATGGGTACCTAAGGGTAGACTAGGTCTCCGAACTTTGGCCAAACTCAACTCTGTAATAGTAGGAACACCTCTAATGGATATCATCTGAAAGACATTACCTCATATAGCTCTCATCATAGTTTTATAAGAAGGATCCTCAAAATTCAGTGCTCACAGACTGCCCCTCGTGGGATCATTGCATATACGGATTTGTATGATCTTACGATGTGAGCAAGGGTTTAGGAATTATACCTGTGGTGATGGCATGGGTGAGTTGCTTTCTTGAGGGGAACTTATTTCCTTTGCCGATGCGTATCCCTTGTAACTCTATTATGGAAGATATGTGTATCCTTTTCCTAAGGCGGATGACTTTCCTTGCTAATGTGTATCCCTTTCCTCAGGCGGATGACTTTCCTTTTGCTACTATGCATATCCCTTTCCTGAGGCGGATGAATTTCCTTTTGATACTGTGCATATCCCTAGTTATTCAACTGAGGAGGGTGTGTGTATCACTTTTCTAAGGTGGATCGACTTTCATGACTAGTGTATCCCTTTCATAAGGTGGATCGACTTTCCCGACTGGTGTATCTCTTTCCTCAGATGGATTGACTTTCCTGGCTAATGTATCCCTTTCCTGAGGTGGATTGACTTTCCTGCTAATGGTGTATCCATTTCTTAAGGCAGATCGACTTTCCTGACTGATGGTGTATCCCTTTTGTGAGGCGGATTGACTTTCCTGAATGATGGTGTATCCCTTTCTTGAGGCAGATTGACTTTCCTGACTGATGGTGTATCCCTTTCTTGAGGTGGATCAACTTTCCTGAATGATGATGTATCCCTTTCTTAAGGCAGATCGACTTTCTTGACTGATGGTGTATCCCTTTCTTGAGGCGAATGACTTTCCTTTCGTTGGTGGTATATCCCTTTCCTGTCTAGTGATTAACTAAAAAATGGCTTACCTTGATTCTTGATTGAGCTTTGTGAAAACAAAATATTTTTGCCCCTTTAATCAAGGATCAAGGTGAGCATAGGGACTTGTCCCGAATATAATTGAAATATAAGGTTGAGGAGGAATGGGGTTGGCCCCAAACTTGGACTAGATGAATAACTGGTGCTTGTTGAAATGCTGGTTCAAAAATATACCCCTGGATGGCAATAGAGGGCCCGTACAGGTGGGGGCCTTAAACTATGGGACCCGTATGGATGGGGTGGGACCCGTATGGGTCCTCGATGGGGTTTTGAAGGGCTGATCAGTCCCATCATATCCGGCCTTATAACAAAACTTCCCATTTTGCAACTTCGACGATTTTCTTCCAAAAATCGACTAAAAGATGTATAAAAAGATCCACAAGACATGCCATTTCTCCCTTAGACTTAAGGATTTACCCCCGATGGGTGATTCGAGACTCCAAGAATGTCCGGTTTCTGTAGGGTGTGCATTTCATAGAGGAGATTCCTTTTTAGGGCTCTCTCCTGTCTCTGAAGTGCCACTGATCCTATCTCCTAAGATCCATGCTTCAAAACTCCAAGTAATTTCACTTGATTCTTAATTTCCCACTTTCAAACCTTTGGCAATTTCTGAAATTTTGTCATAAATTAGGATGTTTTAGACCTTGGAATAGAGCCTGATGCATGTAACTTTGGCCTAGGATGCCTTTAGGATAGTTTTGGATGAGCTTTGGATGACTTTTGATAAATTTAGATTTTGGGATATCTGCTCGCAGAGGGACTATATGTAGGGGACCTGTACGGGTGATGGGGGACCCATATAGGTCCCATTTTTAATACAGGTATGGCTATGGACCAGTATGAGTCCTGTCCTTAGGGACAAAATCTCTATTGCTCTGATTTCTACCATTCTTTTTCTGATTCTTGACTTGTCTACTATATTCTAACCCTGCTGAACTGTAATTCTGTCTATGCAATACAAATTCAAGACTGTGGGGGCTTTGAGCTTTTGTAGGAAATGGTATGAGGAGATTCGTGCTGTTGGGAATACGGAGATGCTGACCCGTATTGATTCCTTCTGCTTCAGTGATATTATCAGTGTTGAGAATTGACAGTCAGATTGAACATGCGTAACAGGCATGGCAGAAATGCAAAATTTTGTCCCTGTCCCTAAGAACTCCTATTAGTTGCATATAAATTAAATAAAGCCTTAACTAAATAATTCTCTACCTAGGTAGCATGCAAAAGGGCTACATATACCATAATTCCAAATTATATCCTAGCATGTATATTTTATGCCAAGCATGTTATAACCCTGAGCTATAACCTAAGCATGTTATAACTCTAAGCTATAACCTAAGCATAAAATAAACTAAGCATGCAAAACAACCTAAGCATATTATTAAGTCTAAAAATGCTTAAACAAAAAGACCTAATAATAAAAGAGAAAGAAGGAAAACTTACCAGTTGAAGGGTGCTTTAGTAGAACCCTCTTGCACAAGCCTCCAAGTGTAGGATAGCCTCTATGAGTATCCACACGAACCCCACCAACCAAAACCTCCCCAGGCGGAAGAACAAAGAAGCCTCGAGCATTTGCTAGACCACTCTAGAAGTCTCACCCAAAAATATAAATCAGACGTGCCCAAATAAATTCAGGCTCCTAAAAAATAACTTGCTCAATTATCTGAGAGATTACTCTTTGTGAATCTCGCTTAGGATTTATGCTTTGAGCTTGGTACACTTTGAAAAGGGGAATAGAGAGGCATATATATAGGCTTGGGGGAGCAAAAATGCTCCCCCACTTTTCGATGTGGGATGTCCAAAAGCAATTGGACACGCGGGTTAGCCACGCGGGTCTAATAGGAACCGCGGGCTACCCCTCCATACACCGCGTGCAGCGCACGCTGTATGTGCTCCAAGCTGGGCTTACGGGCACCCGTAACCTAGCTTGTGGGCTGGGCCATGCAGGGCACACCCTATACTGCCTAGCACGCTGGTGTGTCCCAGCACGTGGGCTCACTGTGGTGAGCCCACTGCTAGCCTGTATGGGGCCCTAAAATTGGGCCCCATTTCTATAGGGTCCGACCCCTATGCCCCGATTGGAAAATTTCCTTTTAGTACTTTTTAAATAGATATTTATTTTCAACCATATTAAATTAGATACCGGTCAAAATAAATTCCTTAGTTTATTCAAAATTGATCTATCAATTTTAACCAATAGCATAATTTATTTATGACCCTAATTAATTAGTTGCCTGTCAAAAATAAATCCTTGGTCCAACTAAATAATAATCTAATTATTATCATGTTACATTTTTGTAATAGAATAAATATATTAGTTCGTTACTCAGTCCGATGAAGGTCCAATGTGTGTGACCTTATAGGATCGCAAAGTATTTAGCTTTTAAGGCTTAACCAACCCTTGTTCTAATGGAACCATTGGCTCGAGGTTTTAGACTGTGAATAGAACTCGATTACCTTAAACGGCTATAGTACGCCTCTAGCAAGGGTCTACCATCCCCCATTACTCGGAACATCATTTATGCTTATGATTTAATCCTGGTTAATGCAATAGTTATCTAGTGCGATAAATTCCTTCCATTCTTTAATATTGGTACCATCTAGTCCTTAGGGTTCGGTTGAAGTGTTAACGCACTAATAGCGAGGTTGCTTCAAGCTATCCTAGTAGTTTGCTTGTTACCGAAGTACATTGCCTTTTACCATAGTATGTTTCACTAGAAACCATTTCTATCAAACACATACTCTGATCAGAGGTTTATGGCAATCATCACTTCAACAAGTGGCCAGGTACAACTCCTTAATATATCCGGAGCGATGGATTCTTTCCAACTACTCAGCTTACCAACATACTATCATCACTATACCCGTAATCATCCATAAAACCCTAAATTAATGAGTGCATAATAACGACCCAAAGTACAGTAATAGTACCATACAAGGTAACTAGTATCTTAAGTATAAGTACATTCGTAAAGCTTATTGCATGAAGATAAACACTAACACATTGATATATATATACCAAGTGTTTATCTTACTGCGGTCTCCAATATATCTCCCAGATATATCCATGTGTCAAACTTAAGGCACCACCTTTAACCCTTAGGAGATTAACTCCTTGGATGCTTTCCAAGAAAGTTGACCACATGCTAGTTTTTTTGCTTCATCAATATCCTTTCTTGATGAAACTATCACTAGGGATAGTTTAGACATAATCATAATTGCACATGAAGCAGGTTCCACCAAATATAGTCCAACTATAATTTCTCTAACTTCATGTTGTGATATTTCAAGGACTTTTGCATACATACATCAGTGAATATATTTTACCAGTTATAATATATATATATATATATATACACACACACACACACACACAAACACACACACACACACACACACACACACACACACACACACACACACACACACACACACACACACACACACACACACACACACAGATAGACAAGTTCATTGATATAAACAAAAGATTAAATGCCTTTATTGATGAAACAAATTATTCATACTATTACATAATTAAGATATATCGTCCTAATTGCCTTAAGGGCATACATCATATCCAACAAACGCCTACTTGCACTAAGGCCAATTAGCCATATGTCTTAATCCATATGCTTTAACATGCTGGTCATGCTTGACTCAAGTCAATGGCTTTATCAGACCATCCACGAGGTTCTGATTAGTGGGTACATATTCTAATCTTATTATCTTCGCATAAAAAATCTCCCTGATAATATGACACTTTCTGGATACATGTCTATTTTTCTAACGAGACTATGGTTCCTTTGCCCAAGCTATAGCACCATTGTTATCACAATACAAAGTGAGTGGATCAACAACCTTAGGCGCCACATTGAGATCACCAATAAATCCCTTTAACCGAAAAGCTTCTTTTGCTCCTTTGCATGCAGTAATATATTCAGATTTCATGGTTGAATCAATAGTAGTTTCTTGCTTGGAACTCTTCCAACATGCCGCCCCTCTATTTATCACATACACAAAACTTGACTGAGACTTAAAGTCATCCTTGTCAGATTGAAAACTTGCTTTAGTGTAACCTTTGATTGTGAGGTCACCTTCTCCATAAATTAAGAACTCATCCTTAGTCCTTCTCAAGTAATTAAGAATTGCCTTGATGGCCATCCAGTGCTTTTCACTTGGATCTGACTGATATATGCTCCCAAAGTTCAAAGCTTGAGAGACATCTGGCCTAGTACATATCATAGCATACATGATGGACCCTATCATGGATGCATAGGGTATATCCTTCATGCGTATTCTCTCCTGAGCTATCTTCGGACACTCAGCCTTAGATAGTTTAATCCCCTTTGTCATCGGGAGATAACCTTTCTTAGAATGCTGAAGGTTGAACCTATTTAATACCTTGTCCATATATGTACTTTGAGAAAGACCTAACAGCCTCTTGATCTATCTCTATAGATCTTCATACCTAGTATAAATGCTGCTTCACCAAGGTCTTTCATGGAGAACTTTCTTGACAACCACACTTTAACATTTTGAAGAAGAGAGATATTGTTTCTTATTAGCAGAATGTCATCAACATACAATACTAGAAAAATGATTGCACTCCCACTAACCTTCTTGTAACCACGAGGCATATTATCATTTGAGCAGAAATCCAGTTCCTGGATTGTCTGATCAAACCTTATATTCCAACTCTTGGATGCCTGCTTAAGTCCATAAATGGATCTTTGTAGCTTGCATACTTGTGAGCCACTTTGAGATGTAAAACCCTCAGGTTGTGTCATATACACATCCCGATCTAAATCCCCATTCAGGAATACTATTTTTATATCCATCTGCCAGATATCATAATCGTAATGAGCAGCAATGGCGAAGAGTATCCTTACAAATTAAGCATGGCTACCGGTGAGAAAGTTTCATCATAGTCAATACCTTCACATTGACTATAACCTTTCGCTACCAACCTTGCTTTATAGGTAATTACATTACCATCCCTGTCTGTCTTGTTCTTGAAGACCCACTTGCACCCAATCGGTCTAACCTCTTGTAGTGCATCAACCAAATTCCAAACTTGGTTCTCATACATGGAATCCATTTATGATTTCATGGCTTTTAGCCATTTATCAGAATCTGAGCTTTTCATTGCCTCATCATATGTCCTTGGTTCATCAACCTCCATAAGATATAATTCCTTATCATCCGTAATGATAAAACCATATCTATTGGGACCTTAATGAATGCGACCTGATCTTCACAATGATTATGTTTCGATAGGTTGTTCTTGGATCACACTCTCTTATGTATCTAGAACGGGGTCTATCAGTTGATTGTCTATTTCCTCCTCTTGAACCTCTAGTTTAGAATTGCTCCCACTTACTTTTGCAAGTAAGTGTTCCTTATCCAAAAAGTGAGCATTTCAAGATACAAATACCATTTGTGCTTCAGGTTGGTAAAACAGATATTCAATGGTTTCCTGTAGATATCTAATGAACAGACACTTGTCAGATTTGACATTTAGCTTATCTGACGCTATCCTCTTTACCATAGCAGGATAGCCACTCTTAAGTGACTTAGAGATGGATTTTTATTATACAACCTTTCGTAAGGTGTGAAATCAACTAATTTAGAGGGCACTCCGTTTAATACATAAACCGTACTCACTAGTGCATATCCCCAAAAGGATTTACAAAGATCTAAATGGCTCATCATGGACCTGACCATATCTAATAAATTCCGATTCCTCCTCTCTAACACTCTATTGTGTTGCGGCATATAAGGAGGGGTCCACTGGGGAACTATCCCATTTTCCTTTAGATAATCCTAAAACTCCTGACTTAAGTATTCTCCACCTCGATCCGATTGAAGTGTTTTAATACTTTTCTCAAGCTGTTTCTTTACTTCAGCTCTAAATAGCTTGAACTTTTCAAAACTTTCATACTTGTGCTTCATCAAGTACAAATAACTGCATCGTGAGTAATCATCAATAAAGGTTATGAAGGAGGAATATCCTCCTAGTGCCTGAACACTCATTAGACCATACACATTAATATGTATAAGTTCCAATGTACTCGTGGCCCGTTCACCCTTTCCTTGAAAGGGTAACTTTTTCATTTTTCCTTTTAAACAAGGTTCACAATCACCATAAAACTCCAAGTATCTTGGGCCCAAGTCTCCACGCTTATGCAACTTGGTTAAGCGATCTTTGTTTATGTGGCCTAACCGACCATGCCATAAGTAGAAGGAGTTCTCATTATCTAATTTAACTTTCTTCACATTGTTTATATTGAAAACTTCTATTTTAGTATCAAGAACATAAGTGCCTCCTTTCAACAATACATTACCATAAAGAACATTATCCAAACGAATCTGACAATTATTATTCGAAAATAAACTTTCAAATCCCTCTACTGCTAAACCCGCAATAGATACAATATTCTAAGTAACACTTGGAATATAGTAACAATTATTCAAAACTAAAACAAGTCCACTTAGCAAAATAAGATTAAGGCATCCTAAAGCTAATGCAACAATTCTGGCTCCATTTCCCACACATAGGTCCATCTCCCCTTTTGCAAGTCTTCTAATGTTCCTTAGTCCCTGCACAGAAGTACAGATATAAGAACCACAATTAGCATCTAATACCCAAGTGGATTCACGTAGAAAAGTAGCAAAGTTTTTAATTATAAACATACCTGAAGTAGATGCTTCCGTAGGCTTCTGCTTCAAATGCTCAAAAGTAGGAGCTTTGCAATTCTTCTTCAAATGTTTCGGTATGTCACATTGGTCACATACATACTCATATATCCTATTTCCTTTCTTCCTTTTGAACCCTTTAACTACTCCGTTGATGACAGTATCCTCCGGGCCATTATCTGGAGAATATTTGTTTGTAGATTCTCTTGAAATTTCTTTGCTTTTGGCATTAAATTTTCTCAATGCATCAACCAATTCCGGGAAACTACAGTCATGAACTTTGAACCAATGTTCCTTTATAAAACCAGTATAGCTAATGGGTAAAGAATCCAATAGGATATCCACTCTTAAGGATTGACCGACTGTAGATCCCAATGATTCCAATTTCTCCAAGAAATCTCTAATATTTTGATGTGTGCTATAACTCATGTCCCTTCCTTCATCTTAGAGTTTGAAAGCTCATTGGTTAATTTGAACCTTTCATACCTTACCTTTCCAGGAAAACTCTTTAGATGGATCAACATGGCTTCCAGACTCATGTGACCGCACTATGAATGTATCACATGATTTATAGTATCTAGCAGCAAGTGTGACATAAAAACCGAATCCTTAAGATATTTCAACCTAGCATCCTTAATAATAGCGGATGCATCAGTGCTAGGAATTTTTGTGAATAGATTCTTAAGAACATATGCCAATTCATAATCCTTAAGGTTATCCCCTATATCCTTAATCCATTCATGGTAGTTAATTGCTGTTAAAACTTGGATGTATTTAAAACGGATTTTCAAAATGGAGTTCATATTCAACCTAAGATATAAGAAAAGAAAAGAGTTTAGATATTAGTTTAAGTATATGTGTTTAATATAGGGATTTTTAATTAAATACATTTGTCCTACTATTTTCTTCGAAATTTACAATAGTCCATTCTATTGAATTCGGGAATTTTAGCCTAGCTAAATTTCCTAGTAGGTAGCAACCACAACTAGTCTATTACACCCCCCCCCCCCCCAATTTAATGAGTCAAGTCATAATGGTAAGTCATAGTTAGAATCCCATTCCAATTGCGTCGCATTCAATTGCTAATTCATTCAAGTTCCATAATCCCAAGGGACGTGTGCTCTTATATTAGCATCTCCTTGAATATATCTCAGATCTGGGCCTAGCCCCCCAATTTTATGTTAGACTACCCAGTTCTGTTAAGGCAGACCCTATCCCAAACTTTACAACCAATCAATGTGGACTAGAAGAAATGCTTTGCATAGCACTTTGATAGCCCAAAGTGATCGTATTATAAACTTGAGTAAGGAAGACTACAACTGGCCTTATTATATTTACTTTGGGATTTTATTGGTGTTAAGCGTCTCACCCAATCTAGGATTTTATCAGATGGACAAAATTATAATAACTTGTATTAATTTAGGGAATTTTAGAATTAATTTATAAGGTCTAACTATAGTTATCCAGTGCGATAAATTCGTTCCATTCTTTAATATTGGTACCATCTGGTTTATAGGGTTCGGTTAAAGTGTTAAGCCCCTAATAGTGAGGTTGATCTAAGCTGTCCCAATAGTTTACTTGTTACTGAAGTATATTGCCTTTTACCATAGTTTGTTTGACTGGAAACCATTTCTATGATCAGAGGTTTATGGTAATCATCACTTCAATAAGTGGCCAGGTATAACTCCTTAATATATCTGAAGCGATGGATTCTTTTTGACTACTCAGGTTACCAATGTGTTGTCATCACTATACCCGTAATCACCCGTAACACCCTTAATTAATGAGTGCATAGTAATGACCCAAAGTATAGCAATATTACCACACAAGGTAACTAGTATCTCAAGTATGAGGACATTTAGAAAGCTTATTGCTTGAAGATAAACACTAACACATTGATATATATACCAAGTGTATATCTTAATGCAGTCTCCAATATATCTCCCAGATATATCAATGTGTCAAACTTAAGGCACCACCTTCAGTTTTTAGGAGATTAACTGCTTGAACCCTTTCCAAGAAAGTTGACCACATGCTAGTCTTTCCACTTTATCAATATCCTTTCTTGATGAAACTATGACTAGGGATAGTGTAGACCTAATCATAATTGCACATGAAGCAGGTTCCACCAAATATAGTCCAACTATAATTTCTTTGACTTCATGCTATGATATGTCAAGGACTTTTGCATACATACATCAATGAATATATTTAACCAGCTATAATATATATATATATATATATATAAGCACATTGATATAAACAAAAGATTAAATGCCTTTGTTGATTAAACATATTATTCGTACTATTATATAATTAAGATATATGACCCTAATTGCCTTAAGAGCATACATCATATCCAACAATCAGGGCTATCCCTCATGCCCCTAAGACGTAGCCACAGGTGTTATTTCAGCTCTAACTGAGAGGTGGTCGGAGACCACCCATACTTTTCACTTGCCTATTAGGGAGGTCACTATCACCCCCTCAGATGTGTGCGCTACGATGGGCCTAAAGTGGAGCGGGGATGTTGTCCACTTTGACGTTTATGCTAATAGATGGCACTCCTGGCCTGAGGTGAGGGCCTATGTTGCTAGATCAGTTGGGCTTCATCTGGGTCGGACGCACAAGCTCAAGTATGGTGATCTACATGCTTATTGGATCAGGCAGACGAGTCCAATTGTGGCTAATAGAAGATATCGTTACGCCCGGTCTTCTTCCCCGTTCATTCGAGTAACCTTAACTATAGTTTGCTCTCTACTGTGGTGGATCTTGCGATACTACCCTACAAGAACTGGTGTTGGACCATTTTAGCACAGTTATAGTATGGGTTGGATGTTGGAGTCTAGGGTGAGCAGTCTGAGCTCAAGATCTGCCATCTGATACTACTGGTAAATTCTGAACTGATCTCTTATGCTTTAACCCTTTTGTTTGAACTGTGCTGCAACTAATCCTTACTTTATCTTACAGATTTGAGCTTTTGAGCACCGGTTAATTCCTAGGCTGGGGTTGCCCATATAGCCCGAGGTGTCATATATCATATCTAGATGGATGGGGCTCTGGCCCTTGACTATAGGGCAGTATTGGGAGTTCTTATGTTAGCTGCGCTCAGATCGGATAAACTTCTTCCCTATTAAACTTGCATTTTTCATTTCAATAAACCATTAGTAGAAACTGTATTCACTAGGTTGTGATACTCACAGTTCATTTATTTTTTACAGGTTATCTAACACCCGTGGGAGAGATCAGTCATGTATAGGGCTCTCGAGTAGATGCGGGCTGGCATGGATAACCACCGCTTTGTCTTGGAGTCACCACTCTCCTATGAGTGGTATTTTGGCGAGCGGGTCCAAGGATGGAGGACCAGTGCCATGGTGGAGAGACGGATTCCTCCCCCGATCTTTTACGGGCATCTTCTGGCCTCATCTCATGCTGAGGACTGACTAAGGGCTATACTTATTGGGTGAGGGGGATTGTGTACTATCTGTGGAGGGATCCTATGCCGATTTGTTGATTCCTCACTTCTTCCCCCATGTGAGAGGATCCACCAAGAGGACAAGCCCCTTGATTTTCACTAGAGTGATAGTGGGGATGATAATGATGATGATGATGATGATGATGAGAAGGGTGGATCAAGGGGTGATTGCGGAGGTCCATCGATAGTCTAGGGTACCAGGGGTTCGGCTAGGTTGACTTCCCCTTCTTCTCTGGTACGCCTCTAACTTAGCCCTTGTGAATACTTTACTGCTTTCAAAAATCGACTGTGATTTTGAATCTTATTCTTTATCATTACAGCCTCCTGCTTCCATGCGAAAGTGATTTGTCACTACTGCTGCTATTGCCCTTGAGCCTCTAGCAAAGTGGTCTCGAGCTTCCGAATCTGTGAGGGAGGGCATCCTCTGAGCTGAGCTAGATACTTTCTTCTGACTCCTCGATCATTCGGGAAAGTGTGCTATCAAGGAGCTCGAGGAGTCGGCCCAACCTATTGGTTTCACTCCTTCTAGCTCTACTCATGTAAGGAATCCTTTATCTTAATCTTCATCCATTACTATTATGATTATTTAGAATATCTTATTCTAATGTGACCTTTGCCTTTTAAGTGACCATTTTTGAGGCCGAAAGGATTGCTCGAGGCTTCTTTTCTGTGCGGGAATCTGCTATTGGCCCAGGATGCACTAGCCGCGGTAACCTTCTTTTCCTTGCAAAATTTCATAAACTATGCATGATGCATGCTATCACATTTATATATGTGCACTTATGGTTTCTATTGCAGACTTTTTTGGCTATGGAGCGCAACAGGTCCGCTCACGATTTGGACGCTTCTAAGGAGAGAGCTAGATTTTTAAAGGAGTAACTTGTGGGTAGCTACTGCTGGGACTGACTAGGCTAGGGCCGAGACCTCTCAGGCGAGGGCTGAGATTGAGATGCTGAGGAGCTAGCTGGCAAGGATGACTAAGGATAGGAAGACGCCGGTTCCTTCTAATGATGAGTTTGAGGATGCCCTTTTTGTATATCGAGTGACTCAGATGAGTGGAGATCAGCATGTCGAGGGGAGTGATGCTGCTAGGACTACTACGAGGACTTTAAAGACCAGGCGCCCCTACCCAACCAGCTGTAGATAGCGGTGAGGCTAATGAACATATGACCATAGACATGGATTATCTACTGGTGGATACCAAGGATCAGACTCAGGAGGGTCGTTAGGGACAGGACCCTCCGGTAGCTTAGATTATGATTACTCTTTTAAACTTTTCATACTTTTGGGCCATGCGTGGATTGCTTTGATTGTAAACTTTGGATTGGTACTTTTGATATTTGACTCATAGGCATGCTAATTTTTCTCGAACTGAGAACATTGTGTATTGCTGTCTTATGAACCCATATCTTATCTAGAGATTTCATAGTGAGTGGACTAAGTGATGCTCTAACATTTGCATGTGCCACCCGATGTGAAATGACCTATCGAACATTTATTTTTCTTTATTTTTGTCCTAATTTTTGCCTGAACTGTCCTTGACGGCTCAGTCAAGTGGACTTTTTCTTTTTAGCTTTAAGTTTTACCTAGACTGCCCTTTCGAGTTTTCAACCTAGCAAGCTTTTCTTTATTTTCTCGCCTTAACTTTTGTCGGGACCGCCCTTTTGAGTTTTCGACCCCGCAAGCTTTTCTTTTTCTTTTTTTATCTTAACTTTTGCTTGGACCGCCCTTTCAGGTTTTCAATTCAGCGGACTGTCTTAATTTTTGCCTGAATTGTCCTTGACAGCTCAATCCAGTAGACTTTTCTTTTTGGCTTAACTTTTGCCTAGACCGCCCTTTCAGGTTTTCAATCCAGCGGGCTTTTTTGAATATTGCAAATAAAGAAGAATACAATGATGCATAACACGTAGAGAAAAATTGATGTTCGCGTACCGGTGATTATTTCACCTAAAGACATGCATGCATTCATAAGACGAGGATTCCTAGCAAAATCATAACATGTTCATTGATGAGATAAATTTGAGTATGTAGGAAATGGTAACAATTTCCAATGGTTAACCCATACTGCATACTAGTCTTTTACAGATTTTCCAAAAAGCAACCGACAATTTTCTCTTGATGCCCTAACTTTTGCTTAAGCTGCCCTTTTCGGGTTTTCAGCTTAGCAGCCTTTATTTATGTTGGAGTGCCCTAATTTTTGCCTAATCAGTTTATGGAATATCTACTAGCGGGCTGCACCCTAATTTTTGCTTGAGCAGTAGAGGACCACTCACCGGGTGATCTATTCTTTATTTCTTTTATACTTTATGCTGCTTTTTTTATGATTTAATTCTTTTGACCTATACATGATAACGCTTAAGCCTATCTTGATTCACTGGATTCATGAACTCATTTCCATCCATATCCATGAGTTTGATTCCTCCTTTACCAAGGACTTTCTTCACAACGAGTGACCCTTCCCAGTTAGGCCTGAACTTGCCCCTAGTGTCAGTATTGACCTGGCATAGCTGTTTGAGAACCAAATCACCCGTTTTGAGAGGTCGTTTTGGGTATTTATTTTTGTTGTTGTAAGCTCGAGCCATATGCTGCTGGTACATCTGTAAATGATCAAGTGCCTTGGGCCACTTTTCATCTATTGTATATAACTATTCATACCTAGCTCTTGCACAATCTGACTCTTTTAACTGAGCTTCGAGTGCCACTCTCAGAGATCTTACTTCTGTTTTAACCTGTAACTCGCTTCCATTCCATATACCAAGAAGAAAGATGTTTGATTCGAGGGAGTTCTTAAATTGGTTCTATACCCCCATTATGAGAATGGAAGTTTATCAGCCCAGTCCCTATAAGTAGCCATTGTCTTTGACAAGATCTTTTTGATTGATTTATTAGCATTAATGATCAGGTTCCCTTTAGAGCTTTTAAAGAATTTGGATATTATTTCATATTCCAAGATGCTCCTTCCATTCTTCTTAACCGAAGTCAGCCTATTGTTGGTACTTTCATGAGTCTTCTTGGTCTTCTTTCTTAACGATAAGTGCTCTTTGTACTCATTCTCCCCTCATGACGAAATAAGGACCTAGGCTAATTGTTATCATGTTTGCTAAGCACTTTTCATTATCTCTTTTTTATGATAGTTTTTAACCATTGGATATTTATACCATTGCGTTATACTCAAAGTCAACTTTGTTAATAAATATGATAATATTTTAAGAATGTTGTTGTTATGAGTGCATGACGTCATTAGAATGAAATACTCTAGCAAAATGTGAATGATAGGCGCATCAATTTATTCATGACATGCTAAAAATAAAGATACTTATGCTATAACTTATTCATGATATGCCTTATATGGGGCATTATTTGCTTAAAAAATGTTTGCAACATTAAAATTTACATCATTTAAATCATCCTCAACAGGCGGAGGACCTTTTTGATCACCTTTGGTAATACTGACAGCTGAACTAGTAGCTCTAGTGCGCAGGCTTGCATGTGCTTCTTCGGCTATTGCTCCTGCTAAATTTTTGACAGCTTTATTGATGGGGTTTCCTTTCTCACTTCCTTTCCAATTCTTCCTCATAAGTACTGCTAGTGCCTTTGTGATAGACTCGATTGCCTCTTTCATTTCATCTTCTTTAGCATTCCCACATACTTCCACAGAAACTGAGGTTTCAATCAGACAGCCTTTCTTGAAAACATATACATCATTGAAGATCTCAAAACTCGGAACCTTCTTGCCCATTGCTTCAAAAGGTTGTTCCTCACCTGTGAATATCTTTTGCTTGACCTCAGTCCCTATCTTAAGGCAGGACTGAGGTTTGGAATTTTTAGCACCTAGAAAATTCCCCAAACCGAGTCTAAATGGCCATGGAAGAGGTAAAAACGGTTCTAGCATACCCTAAAGATTCTTTTTGAGCCCTTTACCTTTCACATAACCCTACTTCATCATAATCTTCTCTATCTTAAGAGATATGTATACCTTGATTGAAAACCTTGAACCTTGGTAAGCTACAACCACTCTAGATTACTTTTCCACATCTTCCATAGCCACAATAATAGATGGTTCGTTTGCAATAATGGTCCTAGCTTGCCATTGTGGATGAGCTTAGCTTTTTGATGGACTGTGGACAGGATGACTCCTAATACATGGAGCCAAGGACGACCCAACAATAATGAGTAGGTGATGGGAATATCAAGGACAATGAATAAGACTTTAGACTTTACTTCCCCAATTGTGACTTTAGCTTTAAAGACCCCAATAACACTTCTCTTCGTATTAACATGTGCACTTATAATAGTATTGGACTTTTCCAACATGGATTCATCCAGCCCTATGTGAGGAAGGATCTTGGCAGGACAGAGATTAAGGGTGGAATCATCATCCACCATAACATATGAGATAGAACAATAAAAGATTTGCACCCTAATGAAAAGTGGCTTGTTATGCTTATTCCCTTCGGCTAGAAGGTCTAACAGATAAAACTTAATGGGTTCAACCTGATCAAGAGGAGATCCCCTGATTACTTAAAGTAATTCAACCAAAGTAGTGGATGGTGTAGCTTCCATGCTCAACAATTTCTCTATCAGACCATTCCGATGGTCCTCAGAGTCAATGAGAAGCTGCCAAATGCTGTACTTGGCAAGGGTAACTTGTAATTGCTCGATGAGAAGGGTGAATTGTAGACCTTTCTTTTCATTTGCCGACTGAAGTTTGAGTTTCAATAGCAGGTGAGAAGTTTTGACCCTAGTTGATATTTTGAATGACCTGGATATCTACATCTTTTCCCCTTCTTCTTTTTGGGAGAGGGTCCGGAGGAATTCTTCCACTTTAGGTAACATGCAATACCCCATTTTTCATATAACTTTTCCCTTCGAAAGTTTCCACCAACATGGCTGGTCCTTCGAGCTCATCATTCTCTAATACGTAAGCATCGATATCAATTAGTTCAGGTTAAATCACCTCATCATGAATTCCTTCTAACTCGAATGCATCTATATCAATAGGGATCAGTTTGTCGGGTAAAGCCATTACCTAGTGAACTATAGGATTAGCTTACGAGATCATATTAAAGATATAATAATAGGGCAAGCCAGACTCGATAGCTATAACTTGTTTCTTAAAATTCGGTAGGGGGTTATTCATGGTACTGGGCTTATGCTTGGGTTCCTTAATCTTCCTTTCTCTGATCATACTACGAATAGCCTCAAGTAGATCCCTACAGGCACAAGTGCAATGCTCCTTATTGTTGCCATAACCACAAAACTGATCCCTGTCTTCAGGTTAGGGTGGGACAAAAGGCTTGATACTCTGAAGAAGGCTGAGTGCCCTCAACTTAGTAAAGATGGGAGGCAGAGATGGTTTCCAAGGGGAAACACTATCTTTAATGGTACGGACTTCATCAAGACTTTGACTTAAAAGCCTGGTCTGGGGCTGAATGGTCATTCTTTTTGAACAAAGGTTTGGCCGGTACACTTGCCTTTTCTATTTCCTCAATCCTTTCCCACTTCTCAGCTTTTTCAAAGACCTTAATGTAGCAAGAGAATTTATCCATACCAAGAACATGATGATAAGCGGGTAGGGCACCATCCATCAACTTTACGATCATCTCAGGGAGACTTAGCCTATCCTTCAATAGAACTAGCGTGGCCATCCATCTTTCAAATTAGGGCTTGAATTTCTCATTGTGAGCTTGGTTGATAGCGTCCAAATTCTATATGGTAGTTTTAATAGTGGCATTGAAACCATACTGTTCAATAAAAGCCTCAGATAAAGCCTCCAGTTTTTGGTTACCTCATTTGATAGAGTGTTGTACTATTCGATAGCGTGGCCTTTTAGGGCGTAAGGGAACATTTCGACTAGGACTTTATCACTTAACTTTCTGATTCTCATAACTCTATGATAGGTGGTGATGTGAGACTGGGGTGGACTAGTTCCTTTATACTTCGCTATGCTAGGCGTACTAAATTTTTCAGGGACCTAATCCTCCTCCCTAGCTATTTAGATGGACATTGATGATGGTTGGGAGTTGGGATTTGTAGGAAGTAGTTTCTGAACAAGATAACATAATTCCATGGACAATGATGACCCCTCTGATAGAGTAACCGCACCCAAGGGTAAACCTACTGATTGAGGAAAGGTTGTCACCTTAAGTGTGACCATAAAGTTGGAGGTTGGGCCAGATGCCCCAAACTGAAATGGAGGTAGTATAAACCCTTTACTAGGCTGAGTGAACTAATTGACAGCTGGAGGAACCACTGTATCCACTAATTGGAATGGTAAGCTAGCTAAACCAAATGGACCCACAGAACCCATTTGACCAAACTGACTGGAAGAATCCCCGCGAGTCCGCATAGGTGGCAATTGAAACTGAGTGAATGGATTATGAGTAACCCTTGATACTTGTTCACTAATCAGTGCACTCACTGCTGGAGCATTGGTTGGTGCGCTATAAGGAGTTGTTTATATTATGTCACTTTATGGTTCACCGGATGCTGGAAATCAAAATTAAATATGGTTGGAATTATAGCCTCAAATTTAGCAATATCAAAGAGTATTAGTTTGCGGGGATTTCAATGAAACCTTGTTTGCTTCTGAGAGATCGAGTGGGCGGATCACTCCTTCTTCTACTTGTTTTTGGGATTTTGTATTCGAAAGTGACTGTTAGACACCCTTACATGGCCGTGAGTATACCTTGTCCAATAGACAATATTTTTCTCATATTGACAGGGTTTTAGCCACTTGCGAATTGTTAGATTTATAGCATGCTATGACGATCTCAACTATTGAATGCACCTTATCGGACCACCTTCCGATTTTGTTTCACTCACGCATCCAACCAATTCTAATTCAAAACCATTTCAATCTCTAAATTACTGGTGGGATCACCTATTAGATATGATGTATGTCCTTAAGGCAACTAGGGTGATATATCTTAATTATGTATCGATACGAATAATTTGTTTAATTAATAAAGTCATTCATCTTTTATTTATATTGATGTGTTCATATATATTATGATTGGTTAATACATTCATTGATATTTATGTATAAAAGTCCTTGACATATCATAGCATGAAGTGCAGATCATAGTGAGATTATGTTTAGTGAGATCTACTTCATGTGCAATTATGATTATGTCTAAACTATCCCTAGTCATAGTTTATCAAGATAGGATATTGATGAAGTAGCAAGACTAGCACATGGTCATACTTTCTTGGAATGAGTCCAAGTAGTTAATCTCCAAGACTGAAGGTGGTGCCTTAAGTTGACACACGGATATATCTGGAAGATATATTGGAGACCTCTATAAGATAAAACGCTTGGTAAATACATCATAGTGCTGGTGTTTATCTTTGTGCATTAGGTTTGTGAATATCCTTATACTTGAGATACTAGTTGCCTTGTGTGGTAATGTCACTATACTTTAAGTCATACCTATTCACTCATTAATTTAGAGTGCCACGGGCGATTATGGGTATAGTGATGACATCACGTTGGTAAGCTATGTAGAACCTAGCCACTTGTTGAAGTGATGATTACTATAAACCTCTTGTCAGAGTATGTGTTTTATAGAAATAGTTTCATTCAAACACATTAAAGTAAAAAGCGATATACTTTGGCAACAAGTAAATAACTAGGATAGCTTGGAGCAACCTCGCTATTAGTGGGTTAACACTTTAACCGAACCCAATAAACCAGATGGTATGAATATTAAAGAATGGAAGGAGTTCATCTCATTAGGAAACTATTTCATTAACCAGGATTAAGTTGTAAGCATAAATGACATTTCGAGTAATGGGGGATGGTGGACCCTTGCCAGAGGTGTACTACAGTCATTTAAGTTCATCGAGTTCTAATTACAATCTAGAACCTCAAGCCAATTTTCTTATTGAATAAGGGTTAGTTAAGCCTTAATAGCTCAATACTTCGGGATCCTATAAGGTTAGACATATTAGACCTACATCAGACTGAGTAAAGAATTAATACACTTAGTCTATTACAAGAATATTAAAAACATAATTGTGAGCGAGCGAGGCTTTTCGAGTCGAGTCAAGTTTGGGTCAAAGATACTTGTGGGTCATATATTGAGGCATTACGATCCACTGGGGTTTTTATGATTTTATTAAAACAATTTTAAAAACATCCAAGAACCTAAATCCTTGGATTATAACTCAGAGTCGCCACATGGATCAACTCTTTCTAGAAATTTGGAATAGCACCGTCCCTAAGAAAATGACACTAAACCGTAATATAGAGATTCGGGTCCAGATGAGCCATTTATTCATTACTTAGCTAATTAAACGCATGTTCCACTACCAACTTTAATTTATTTAATAATGGTTATTTCCTATGATTTATTTTAAGAAAGGGGATGACAAAGAGAATTTATTTAATGCAAAGCATGTCGCCTCAATGCAATCATCGCATCACAAAAATATAATTTAAACATGTTTTCATGGCATAAAATATTTATAGAATATATTATAAACAATTCCAAGAAAAGAATGCTCTTTCAGTCCTGCAAATAAACGTATTAGGATAAAATACAAGATTTTGGGTGCTCTGCCCATAAGGGGATCACGGCACTGTTGGTCCCTGTGAGGGTCTATATAAGGTTAGAGGGGGGGGGGTGAATGACCCTTTTTGCGGAATTTACAGACTTTAAAAAGTCTTATGTAGCGTGTTTAATATGTTCCGGATATAGTGGATCTGGATGATGCAAATATGAAATAATATACAACAAGGTAAAGAGAATCAAACACAGTAATTTATCCTAGTTTGGCCATGCCTACTCCAGCCCCCGGAGTTTCCTTAATCTAAGCTTTGTCCACTAGTGAATTCCTTTTAACTGGCAGGAATCAAGCCTTACAATTTGTCTCCGAAGATTTCTTCTCCTCCGGATGTAGGATATACCACTAGAAGCACCAACTCCTAGCTGAGTCCTCTTGAGCTTGTCTTCTGATGGTAACCCCTATTCTAGATGTAAGATATACTACTAGAAGCACCAATCCTAGTTGAGTCCTATCACTTTAGTAGGATATACCACTTAGATTCTACCCAAACCTAAGTTGAGTCCTATAGGGAGACTCCAGTTAAAGCACCAACTATAAGCTAGTTCCCAATCTCAATACTCACCCAAGTATGAGATCTTACTATTAGACATGATGTATTCCCTAGAGGCAATTAGGGCGACATATCTTAGTTAGTTTTATTTGTACGAACAAAGTTATATTAATAAAGACATTCTTTTGTTATATCAATGAATGCAAAAATATATTCTCACAGGTTTAGAATATATTCATTGACGTGTTTGCAAAAGTCCATGACATAATCATAGCACGTATTGCAAGGGCATAGTGAGACTATATTGGTGAGAACTGGTTCATGTACAATTATGATTTGTCCAAATATCCTTAGTCGTAGCATGGGTCATTGAATATGATTCAGTGCTAGAGGGTGGTACCTTGGGTTAATACATGAATGTATTCAGGGAAATACATTAGAGACCGTTGTAAGACAACACTCGGTAATCTACATTATGTGTTGGTGTTTTAATCGTCTCATTGCAACAGCAATACAAATATCCATAGACCTGAGATACTAGTTACCTTGTTCAGAAGTTGCTATACTTTGGATTATACCTATATATTCTATAAGATTGGATGTCATGGATAATTATAGGTATAATTGATTTCTGTCCGTTGGTAATCTGAGTAGTCAAGATTGAATCTGTCACTCCATTATAGCAATATAAGGGAGATGTACCTAGTCCACTTGTTAGAAGTGATACAGTCGTAAACCTCTGATTATAGTATGAGTTGATAGGATGGGATCCTGATCAACATATTATATGGTTGTGTAGTGTACTTTGGCAGCAAAACTAAACTACTGGGGTAGCTATTAAAGCTACTAGGGGATTAACAGTTAAGTCGAGTCCTACAAACCAGATAGTGCTTAATAGTTGATAGAAGGAGTGAATTGTATTGACACTATTATAGAACTGGGATTAAGTCACATACATATGACATTCCAAATATTGAGGGGTCATATGCCTTTGCTATTGGCCACTATGACTGATCAAAGTAATTGGAGTCCATAAGGGTCTGGAGGTTTGAGCTAGTCAATTCCTTCAAAGGGGTTGAGCCAGCTTAAACTTTTAGCAGATAGATATTATGGGATCCTATAAGGTCAGATACTTTGAATTACGGCCGAGCTAAGTACAGAATCGTTAGACTAGGCCTAATCTAGAAGAGCAAGGAAATATGGTTAGACCATAACATGTTAGGTAGACCAATATTCATTGGTTGGACCAATGAACCTGATAAATAACGAGGATAAAATAAATAAAAGGATTAAGAACTAAAAGATAACACAGTTAAAGAATATTGGGTATTGATTGAACTGGTGAAGTGGATCGGTGAGAAAATTACTGGATAATATTTAGACTCAATCTACGTGCAGGGCAAAGCAGTGTTATGTCTGAACAACACTTCTCAAGGCCCACATTGGGGCCTTGGGGATAGTGGGCTGCAATGCGCAGCCCACTGCGCACTAGAGTACGGCTTGTTAGACTATGTTGGTGCGCTGCCCAACAGGTATTGCATTGTGGGTGGCTTGTGTTGCTGCCTAGGTGCACAGCCCAACAAGTCAGCGCCCAATGCATGCAAGCACTGTGCTACTGTAGGCTTATGGGATGCGCACCTGCGTAAGCCTAGCCATAGCTACTGGCCATTCGGCTAGCAGGTGTAGATAGGGATGGGGAGTTTACTCCCCAAGTAAACTCGCCATTTGAGTTTGGTTCTAACTCTAATTAGGTTTATCGAAATACCTAATTGCCCTTTTTTATTTTATTTCTGATTGGTTGAGGTTAGGGTCTTTATTATCCTTTGAATAATTCCTAACCACTATAAATAGCGGCCTTCTCCTTCATTTTTTTAGTCCTAAATTTCATAAGCCCACTCTTGATCTCTAATTCTCTTAGTTGTTTCAATTCTAAAAAGTAATCCGTCGAAAGACGTATTTAATTAGAAAAGAAAACTAAGGGAATTTTCTTCTAGAATGAATTAGTAAGGATGAGCTAGCCATTCTTTGCTATTTTATCAGTTCTTCCTTTCTAGAAGGTTTTGGTTATTGGTGCTCGTGTGGACTATTTATAGAGGGCTTCTACTTTGGAGTCTGTGTTCATAGCTGTGGGGTCTTTCTACTGACTAGGGGATTCATGCTTCAACTGGTAAGTGGTTAAATTATTATTAGGTCATTTTAGTAAGTGTTTATGACCTAGAATAATTTAAGACTAGCACTATTATCAATCATGCTATGCTTAGGAGATCCAGGGAACTAGATTAAATTTTTGAACTTCTGCTGCACCTGCTCTACTTATTAAAACCTTAATCTAGACCAACAGTGGTATCAAAGCCTGCCTAATGGGACTGTATGATTGATTAGAAATATGCTAGGTCTGATTTTCTATGAAATATTTTTCGTTTATGCTATGCCATGCCTAGGAATTTATTTCTTGTAATTGAAAATGCTGTGATAACTAGATTAAGTGTTGCTCAAACTTAGTCAGGGTAGGTATCTAGAAATTAACAATGTTTTACTTGAAATTGTAAATGCTTTAAATTTTGAATTATTTGAAATAATTCTCAAATTAGAAAAGAATGAAATCTTTAATTTAATTAGTCTATGGTTAACTGAGGCAGAAGGGCCAATGTTTATTCTGGCAAGGATTGGACTTGGCTGCTCATTCACTTCAAGGGGCCTCTCCCACCTAGGAATTCTCATCTATTCTAGATCCCAATTACCAAAGGGGCTTTTTGAATTAGTTGATTTCTAGTATAATGAATTGGATTCATTATATGGTTTTACAAATGAAAGTTTAAATTGTTAAATTAAAACTTATGGACATAGGTGCAAGAACTTAAACAACGAACCCCCTTGTTTGTTTTGCATGCTATTTGGAGTCTTGGCATGATGGAATGATTATGAATTACCAGTTGAGCATGACCACTAGGTTGGACCTCCTAATTCCTTTTAGCCCAAAATTAGTTATAGTTTCATAATCATGTCTATGTATAAGTCCTAGATTAGGCTATACCGATTTCACAAGTAAATCTCCATTAAAATATTAAGACAAAATTAGCCTTACTAAATAATTGAATATGTGCTTCTGGGCCTTTTCATCAAATGAATTGCTCACACACAACATGCCTTCTTCTTTAACATTGTCTGTTCACATGATTCAAATTAGGGTTAAATCTTAATTGGATTGGGTTAGTTATCCGTAATATCAGAGCTAATGCCGGGCTGTAGGCATCATTTGAGGAGTCATATAATTGTTTATACACGTCCATTGGTTGGAGCTTAAATGGATTAGAAATTGCATTAGATGCAAATGGACTAGATCCTCCTATAGCTATTTAAGTTAGCTTGACTCGTGATAGCCGGAGTAAGGTTAAATGAGTCATAGATGCTACCTACTAAGGAAAATGGTTGGACCATGTTTCCCAAAAAATAATAGAATGGGGCTATTATATTTTCGAATTGAACCTTGATAGAATAGTAGGAATTTGTATTTAATTAAAAGACCTTTAATTAAATGCATGTACAAAAAATAAGTGTAAAGCAATAATTCTTTTCTTATATCTACGTTGAATATGACTACAAACATATAAACTTTCACTCTATTCTTGAAAACAAATTGGATGGTACCAATTTTACTGATTGGTTCAGAACGGTGAGGATAGTCCGCAGAGGTGAAGCCATGATTTTTTAGATGAGCTCTTTCTTGATGAACCTAATGCTGGCGATCATGAGGAACATGAAGCGTGGAAGAAGCATAGGAAAGATCGTGAATCCGCAACATGTTTGATGTTGGGAACCATGAATCCTGAGCTTTAAAAACAACATGTGAATATGGATCTCGATACCATGATTCTCCATCTTCAGGAACTCTTTTCTGAGCATGCAAGGATAGAGAGGTTTGAGACTTCAAAAATTTTGTTTGGTACTAAGATATAGGCTGGCGCTTTGGCATCTCAACATGTTTTAAAACTTCTTGCCTATGTCGAGAAGGTTGGTCGAATGAATTTTGTCATGGATCATGAGTTTAACATAGATCTCATTTTGACTTCACTCACTGATATTTATTCACAGATTGTGACTAATTATTTCATGAACAAGATTGATACAACAATCCTAGAATTGATCAACATGCTAAAAAAAGTAGAACCTAAGATCAAGGAGGATCAGAAAAATCTACTGCTGGTTGAGAAAACCAAACCTTCAAAGGGTAAGACCCAACAAAAGAAGGGGGTGAAAGCTAAGAAAAAGATCAGTAAGAAGAAGAAAAATAAGAAAGGAGCTACATGTTTCCAGATTGGAAAACTAGGACACTGGAAAAGGGATCGTAAGGCACCTATCTGTGAGCATGTGAAGAAGAGCCCTGAGAAGTGAACTACTTCAAGAATGTTCATGATTGAAAATTTCACTACAGTTCCTTATGAGCCTACATAGGTATTAGAAATTATATCTGGTACTCATATCTGTGCTTCTGTGCCGGGGTTACGGAACTGTGGAAGGCTGGCTAAAGGGGAGTTGGACCTACAAGTTACAAATGGAGCACGGGTTGCTGAATCAGCTGTAGGAACATATAGTCTCAAATTGCCAAGTGGCATAGTTTTAGAATTAAATAAATGCTATTATATTCCGGTTGTTACTAAGAATATTATTTCTGTTGCGTGTTAAGCAGCAGGAGGATTTGAAGTTTTATTTAATAATAAAGATTGTCAAATTCGTAAAAATAGTGTTCTTTATGGCAATGGAGTTTTGATTGATGACATATATGTTTTAAATACTTAAGCTAATATTTTTAACATGAATGATCCAAAGAGATTGAAATTAGATAAAGACAAATCATCCTACTTATGGCATTATCGTCTGGGACATATAAATGAAGCCCACTTAGCTAAGTTACATAAACGAGGTGACTTAGGCCCAATAGACTGGGTGTCTTATAGGGCATGCGTACCTTGTTTATTATGCAAAATGATAAAGAAATTCTTTAAAGGTAAAGGAGAACATGCCATAAGTACATTGAAAATAATACATACAGATTTATGTGGTCCAATAAATGTGTCTACACATGTAGGATTCATCTACTTCATATCTTCTATTAATGATTACTCACAATACAGGTATTTATACCTTATGAGGCACAAATCAAATAGTTTTGAAAAGTTCAAAGACTATAAGAATGAAGTTGAGAAACAACTTAGAAAGAATATTAAGGCACTACGGTTAGACCGAGTTGGAGAATATTTAAGCCAAGAGTTTTAAGATTATCTAAGGGATAATGGAATATTACCCTAATGGACCCCTCCTTATACTCCTCAGTATAATGGTGTGTCTGAGAGGAGGAACAAAACTTTGTTAGATGTGGTTCGGTCCATGATGAGACAAGCAAGTCTCAACAAATCCTTTTGGGGATACACACTTGAGAGCGCAATTTATATACTAAGCCGTGTGCCATCAAAATCAGTTGATACAACACTGTACGAAAAGGTGGTATGGAAAGAAACCCTCTCTTTCTCACCTCATAGTTTGGGGATCTCCTACCCATGTTAAAAGGATAATGTCAGACAAGCTGGGAGCTAGGGCTAACAAATGCTTATTCATAGGTTATCCTAAAGAGACAATAGGATACACCTTTTATGATCCTAAGGAACAAAAGGTATTTGCTTATAGGACTGCTCAGTTCCTTAAGAAGGAACATATGCTTGCAAAACCTAGTAGGAACGTTCTTGAATTTTAGGTTTAAGTAGGCCAATAAGATAAGCAACTAATAATTCCTACACCTGATACATAACAGAGTATGATCAAGGAACAACTTGTTACCCAACAACCATTATGTAGATCAGGTAGGGTTCCTAACGCCCCTGAAAGATATCGATTTTTCATCATGGATGATAAATAAATCTCTCTAATGGAGGATGATGAACCTACAACCTACAAGGAAGCAATGGAGTGCTCAGACCCTAATAAATGGTTAAAAGCTAAGAAATTAGAAATGGATTCCATGTATGAAAACCAAATATGGGAATTGGTCGATGCACCTGATGAGGTTAGACCCATAGGTTGCAAATGGGTTTTCAAGAAGAAAATCGACATGGATGGTAATGTAATTACCTATAAGGCAAGGTTGGTGGCAAAAGGTTATAGTCAAAGAGAAGGATTTGACTATGATGAAACCTTTTCACTAGTAGCCATGCTTAAATCCATACGGATGCTCTTGGCCATTGCTGCTTATTATGATCATGAGATCTGACAGATGGATGGGAAAATTGCTTTCCCAAATGGAGACATGCATTAGGATGTATATATGATATAGCCTGAGGGTTTTACATCTCAAAATGGGTCGAAGGTGTGCAAGTTGAAAAGATCCATTTATGGACTTATGCAAGCATCCAGGAGTTGAATATAAGGTTTGATGATACGATCAAAGAGTTAGATTTTATATCAAATGCCTATAAGCCTTGTGTATACAATAAAGTTTGAGGGAGTGCAGTCATTTTCCTTGTGGTATATGTTGATGACATACTGCTAATAGGAAATGATATTTCTCTTCTTCAAATGGTAAAGTCATGGATGTCAAGAAAGTTCTCCATGAAGGACCTTGGAGAAGTAGCATTTATACTAGGTATAAAGATCTATAGAGATACATCCAAGAGGCTACTAGGTCTTTTGCAAGATACATACATAGACAAGGTACTGACTTGGTTTAGCCTTGAGCAATTAAGAAGAGTTTATCTTCCAATGTCTCATGGAATTAACCTTTCTAAATCTGATTGTCCAGGGACACAAGAGTCGAGATTGTGCATGAAAGAAATACCCTATGCATCCGCAATAGGATCTATCATGTATGCTATGATTTGTACATGGCTTAATGTCTCACACACATTGAGCATCATAAGTAGATTTGAATCTGATCCAGGTGAGAAGCACTGGAAAGCCGTTAAGAATATCCTTAAGTACTTGAGAAGGACTAAGGAAAAGTTGTTAGTATATGGAGAAGGTGATCTCAATGTAAAGGGATTCATAGATGTGAGTTTTCAATCTAACAGAGATGAGTACAAGTCACCATTAGGTTACCTATTCATGTTAAATGAAGGGGCAGTTGTTTGGAAGAGTTCCAAATAGGATACGATTGCCAATTCAACCACTGAATTTGAGTACATTGTTGCTTCAGAAGCAGCAAAACAAGCTGTCTAGATAAAGAGATTTATTGGTAATCTCGGTGTGGTGTATAATAATGAGGACCCAATAGTACTATATTGCGATAACACTAGGGCCATTGCTTAGACAAAAGAACCACAGTCTCGTTAGAGAAATGGACATGTACACAAAAAATATCATAAAGTTCAAGATATGATAAGGATATATAGATGGAATACGTACCCACAGATTAGAACCTGGCGGATAGTCTGACCAAGCCTTTGACACAGAATAAGTATGACCTATATGTTAATAGTTATGGCATACGACACGTAGCTAATTGGCTCTAGTGCAAGTGGGAGATTGTTAGACATGATGTATGCCCTAGAGGCAATTAGTGCGTTATATCTTAGTTAATTTTATTTGTACGAACAAAGTTATATTAATAAAGGCATTCTTTTGTTATATCAATGACTGCAAAATTATATTGTGACTAGTTTAGAATATATTCATTGATGTGTTTGCAAAAGTCCATAACATAATTATAGCACGTATAGTAAAGGCATAGTAGGACTATGTTGGTAAGAACTGGTTCGTGTGCAATTATGATTTGTCTGAATATCCCTAGTCGTAGTATCATCAAGACTAAACATTGATGAATAGGGATAGACTAGCATGTATTATCATGCCTCTTGAATATGATTTATAGTAGCATATCTCCAATGCTAGAGGGTGGTACCTTGGGTTAATACATGAATGTATTCACGAAAATACATTGGAGACCTCTATGAGATAACACTCAGTAATCTATATTATATGTTGGTGTTTTAATAATCTCATTGCAATAGCAATACAAATATCCTTAGACCTGATATACTAGTTACCTTGTTTAGATGTTGCTATACTTTGGATTATACCTATACATTCTATGAGATTGGATGTCACGGATAATTACAGGTTAAGTTGATGTCTGTCTGTTAGTAAGCTGAGTAGTGAAGATGGAATCCATCACTCCATTACAGCAATATAAGGGAGATGTACCTTGGCCACTTGTTAGAAGTGACACACTCATAAACCTCTAATTAGAGTATGAGTTGATAGGATGGGATCCTGATCAACACATTAAATGGTTGAGTAGTGTACTTTGGTAGCAAGACCAAACTACTGGGGTAACTATTAAAGCTACTAGTGGACTAACACTTCAGCTGAGTCCTAGAAACCAGATGGTACTTAACAGATGATAGAAGGAGTGAATTGCATTGACACTATTGTAGAACCGAGATTAAGTCACATGCACACACCATTCCTAATATTGAGGGGTCATATGCCTTTGCTAGAGGCCACTATGATCGATCAAAGTAATCGAAGTCCATAACGGTTTTGAGCCCCGAGCAGGTCAATTCCTTAAAATGGGTAGAGCCAAGTTAAACTTTAAGCGGATTGATATTATGAGATCTTATATGGCCACACACATTGAGTTACGATCGAGCTAAGTAAAGAATCATTAGACTAGGTCTAATCTAGAAGAGCGAGTAAATATGGTTGGACCATAACATATTGGTTAGACCAATATACTTTGGTTGGACCAATGAACCTGATAAATAATAAGGAGGATAAAATAAATAAAAGGATTAAGAACCAAAAGATGGCACAGTTAAAAATTATTATGTATTGATTAAATTGGTGCAAGTGGATCGGTGAGAAAGTTAATGTCTAATTTTTAGACTCATTCTGCGAATAGGCCAAGGCAGTGTTATGTGTAAACAACACTTCTCAAGGCCCATATTGCGACCTTGGGGATAGTGGGCTCAAATGCGTAGCCAACTACACACTATAGCACGACGTGATGGGCAGTGCGCGATCGAGTAGGTACTATACTGTGCGTAGCCTGTTGGGCTGCACAGTTGTGCAACCCAACATGCCATGACACAGTGCTAGGTAGCATAGCCAGCAAGGGCAGTGCTACTGTGGGCTTATGGGCCTTTGTGCCTTCGCTGGCCCTGCTAGAGCTGCAGGCCATTCGGCTAGTAGTTGTAGATAGGGGTGGGGAGTTTGCTCCCCAAGCAAACTCCCCACTAGAGTTTGGCGCTAACTCTAATTAGGTTTATTAAAATACCTAATTACTATTTTTATTTTATTTCTTATTGGTTGAGGTTAGGGACTTTATTGGCCTTTGAATAATTCCTAACCACTATAAATAGAGGCCTCCTCCTTCATTATTTTTCATCTCGAATTTCATAATCCCTTTCTTGCTCTCTGATCCTCTTTGTTGTTCTGATTCCTAAAAGTAATCCGTCAAAAGACATATTTACTTAGAATAGAAAACTAAGGGAATTTTCTTCTAGAATAAATTAGTTGGGAGGGGCTAGCCATTCTCTACTATTTTATCAGTTCATCCTTTCTAGAAGGTTTTGGTTAGCGGTGCTCATGTGTACTATTTATAGAGGGCTTCTACTTTGGAGTCTGTGCACGTAGGTGAGTGGTCTTTCTACCGACTACGAGATTCATGGTTCAACTGGTAAGTGGTTAAATTATTATTAGGTCCTTTTAATAAGTGTTTATGACCTATAATAATTTACGACTAGCACTATTATCAATCATGCTATGCTTAGGAGATCCAGGGAACTAGATTAAATTTTTGAACTTCCACTGCACCTATTTTACTTGCTAAAACCTTAATCTAGACCAACACTTACAACTTTGTTTTCTCAAAGGATAGGTTTTGAATTCCTCAAGTTTATAAGTTTACTTAGGAATCCTTATAAATACATATGGAATTGTTCGGTTCTTTGAGGGGTTAATGTTACTGATTGAGTAGTGGATTTTTTAGGATGTTGTTACTCTGGAATCAATGAACAACTACTCAACTTATGAAGCTTGGCTTTTATAGTCTTCAATCAGGAATATAGCCATTATGAACTATTGGAGTGACCTTGAATCTTCACCACTGATAAGATATGAGGTGGTACTTCCGAAACCATTGATCTATCCACTGGACTCATTAATTGGTCCATTTGAAAAAGTTGTCGGTAGTCATTTGTTTGGCTTTATGTGCTTTGCCAAATTTCAAACAACTTTTTAGGTGTGTGAGCTCCACGCTCCTTACCCATTGGTCTATGTAAAAAGGTTGTTTCCCCTTTCTCTTTTTGTGTGTAAGTCCTTTTGTTCTTTCTCTGATTTTGTGCAAGCTGTCACTTGTTCAATTTTCAAGGCAAATAGGAACTTTGACAGAGACCAATATTGGAGGAAAATAAATTATTAAAATGTTTTCCCTTTGTTCATCTCTTGGATGATTCAGATATCTTCACTTATTATCTTATCCGAATGATGGTTTAATGAGTTGACCTCTCCAACAAGTAGACTTCTCTGAATGGTTGTTTCTTCATGCTTTGGGGATACATTATCTTTTAAGCCTGAATGCATATTTCTTTGGTCTTTATGATTTGTTTTTGTTTAATGCTAACTCCGAATTCGATCTTTTGGTACTTGATGACTTTTGCTTCCGGATGATGTTTTTGAGATCTTTAAAGTTTGTTTCCTTTCCAAGCTTTAATCTTTCTTTGTGGTCATAGGGGTTTGTAGTCTTTCATACGTGTCCTGATGACTTGACTTGGACCTTATGCTTCCATTTTGGACTTGGGAGATCATATGTTTTTGTTTTCTTTAAACCTGATCCTGATCTATATGGCATTTGTTCTTCCGAATCATTATTTCCCAACAATCTCCCCCATCTGATGGAAATAAAAAGTTAATCACATCTAAGCTTAAGCAGAGGGGTTTTATGAGCTAAGTATGGTTCTTAATATTAACTCTTTCACAGATTTGGTCCCCCATAATTCTAGCATCCTAACTCCCTCATCATTTTTGTATTCTAGCTTCTAAGTTTTTGAAGTACAATTATTGATTGTACTTAGAAGCTATTTTGAGTAGAATATTTCACTATATATACTTCTGATGTTAACAATAGTTAACCTCATAAAGTTTTGAATCACAAGTACAGAAATATATAATTGAAAAATTACAGAACTAGCTATTACAAGATTTGCAATGAAACATAGCTATTCTATGGACTGTACTACTCTACTCATCTACTTCCATAGCCTCCTCATCATCTTTGCTTGCGCTACTATTCTCCCCTTTTTTGTTCGCATGATGTTGGAGGTCAATAATTATGTAATTACTTGGTCCCAACTCTTCTACCAAGCCTCAAAATATATAGAGTAATCAACATTTCCTTCCAGGGGCTTTTCAATGATTGTCTCCTCGGTGGCTGAAAGGAGATGGACTAGTTTGAGTTGGTTTTGGAGGTCTTTGTTGGCCCTAACCATATCAGGAATCATTTTAAGAGAGTGTTTTCTGTCCTCTTTATCGAAAAATGGGAAGATTGCCTTGAGAAGAGTTAATCTGCACTTATATCCAAAGAATCTTGTGTCTCCTATGTATTGAATGAGATTCTGGAAACCTGGGAGGAGAAGGCTTTCCAGATTTGCTAGTGAGAATCCAAAGGTAGAAGCAGTGTTGAGAGAGAGATTAGCCATACCTGACTTTAATTGTTCAACCTCCTGAATATTGTCTCTCCGAACGTTGTGAAGACTGGAGTTGACCGTTGTGAGGTCTTTGTTGAAGCTATCCTAAAGGTTTGTGATTAACTTGTCAGTTTCGGGGAGATGACTCCCAAAGTCTTCACCGATGTCATTTATATACTTCTCCAAAATCTTGGGTAGTCCCTCATCTAGGAAATTGCATAATATTTCTTGGACAACTTGTTGTTCCTCATTTAGATAAGTAAACCCGGATGTGATGCCCTTAGAAGAAGTGACGATGGCTTGAGGGATGAATTTTTCTAAGTTTTCAAACTTGCTATTTATATATTCTTTCAGTTTTGTCTTCAGATCAGTAGATGAAGAAGTAATTTGGCCCATAATAGTCGCACAATTGTTGTCAGCTCCAATGATTGCTTGAATTGCTAGGCGATTTGCTCCTGCAATACTAGTGGTCAGTTGATTCAATACCAGAGTGATTTTGGATAGGAAAGTTTCTACAACTATTTCAGCGAAGGGAAAGGCATCCACTTTTTTCTCTTATGTATTGAGCCTTTAAGTTCCCCTAATTCAGCCTTTAGATCTAGAGATACGGATTTGGCTGTAACAAGATTCTCCATGAAATTTAGTTGTTCACAGATTTTTCGGACACTTTGCTTGATGTTCCCCTCTCTGTATCTTTAACTGTAGCTTCCTCAATCATCTTCATAGCTACTCTTAACTTCTCAGCTCTGGTGGTTTTGGGACTGATTGTTGGTTTCTTCAAGATACTATCTAAAGATAAGGTTTTTTTCATACCAAGAGCTGCTTCCAGATTCCTCTGATCCAGAAGATGCGTCCCCACTACTCTCTTCATCCATCTTCTATTCTTCCAATCTTTCCTCTAGAGAAGCCTCACTCTTTAAGTCCACTTTATAAGTGTAATCAATAAGTCCCACACTAGCTCCCTCTTCCAAATCATTGAGCTCCTGAATAGATTAAATTTCCTTAGATGCAGTTTAGATGTCTACAACTAAGTTGTCTGGATTTATGATGGCATCACCAACAAAGTTATCAGCAGCAGTATTAACAATAGTTACCACAAGATTTTGTTGTGGCCCTATGTGCTCTTTTTGATCTTTCCCAATATCTACTTTGATTTGCTCTTCAACCCAATTTTTGAAAGACTTGGATTGTCCGTAGTCTCCCCTCCGAGTGCCTTTTTAGGACTTATAGCTCACCCTTCTATCTGATCCGGAATGATGGTAGTGTCCTTATCATACCCTTTTAATGCCTTTATAGGACTTTCCATTTTAACTACCTCTACCACTAGATTAAACAGGTTATTCGGAAGAGGATCAGTTCTGGCCTTAAATGTGAATAGGTTTGCTTCGGGATACTCACTTTCTTGTAGGAGTGCCAAATTTGTTGAAGTAACCAGGATTGGTGTAGTGTCACTTGTAGTTCTGGACGAGCCTCTCGGACCCTTTTTGGTCAATCTATTCTCCTTAGGATTATCCTCGACTACTGTCATCATTGCTTCAAATTAAGGATCCTCTAGAATGATGTTATCCGGAAGGATGGGTCTTATAAACACTACTAGTTCATTCCCTATACCCATATCTACTAATCTTGTAGCCTGTGGAGTTGTCTTTTGAATTTGGATTCCTATAGTAGGCTTGAGAGGGCCAATTTGGCCCTTTTTGCATTAAGAGTTTCATCAAATGTTGAAATTTTGCGGATTAAGGTTCTTTTGGGAACAATCTCCTCCTCTTTTGTAGCACTTCAAGGTTCATCTATGTCATTCATGATCTCATTCAGAGATTGTTTGGCTCTTTTTACTCTTCCTTCCTCAATGGCAGCAATTGTAGAGGTCTTAATGTCATCCAGATTTATAGTCCTTGTCTTCTTGGCCGCAACCTTAATGAGCCTTCCCCTTAGGCTTATCTAGGGAGGTTTTGATTAGTTGATTAATGGTGAGGGTGTCTTCATCTTTCTACTCAACCGTAGGCTTTAGATTGAGTTTTCTTTGTGCCTAAGACTAGGTAGTTCTTGCCTTCTTTACCTCCAGAGCAATCTTAATTGGCACTCTGGCCTTCCGGACCTTGCTTTTCTCCTTTTTCTCTTCCCTTTGCCTAATGGCCTTTTCCTTATCTTAAGGCTCATTAGAGGTTGGTTTTCAGAAGTTATTTTCCAAGATAGCTTTTCCTTCCACTAACTCTTCTTTGGGAAGATCAATCTCATGCTCAAGCAGGATTTTTATGATTAGACCTCCGTGGGAGTGCTTGTGTTGATGAATGTAGTGAATGAGAAGTACTGGCATGTTGATTACCCTGCTTTCCACCCAGTGTTAAAGAACACAATGTGGAATGATGACACTGTGTTGATGGATACCCTCCACATTAAAAGAATTTGGCCAAGACAAATTGCAATACTCTAGGACTCGCTAGCTAGTGGGTAGAGCATTTGTCCCAGAAGTACCTTGCCGAAAGCCATTACATGGGGTTATAATTTAAAATCTATTCATCCATACCAGTCCAGATCATTACTCTTTCATCCTTCATCTTTAGGTGTGTAACAAAGAAATCTGGGGTCAGTATAATCACCTTCCCATCCCTAGTGGTTCGGAGCGCATCATAGTAGGTGTGAGTTTTCAAATTCTTGTAGAACTACTTGATGAAGACTAGATTCTGCATTGTGAGGAATTCTTCCAAAATCTGATCTCTAAGAAGTTGAGCCTATGGTTCAGTAGAGAATAAGAAATTATCACCTAGAAAATCTGATGGTATTATGGTGTCTGAACCATTGCGCTTGACTGGAATAAAATGATCATTAGAAAGCTCCTTTAGTTTGAAAATATTCATTAGAGGTGGGCTTGATTTTGTTTGAGTGTTGGTGTTTGCCATTGAGAGATTTAGAATGAATTTTGGAATTAGGGTTCTAAAGAAAAATTTCTAGAGTAATAGTAGATTTGTTGCTCACGTAAGGATGAAGAGGAAATTTAGGGGCTTTTTATAGAGTTTTGAAAAGTGAGGATAGTTTGGTAATTCAGACGCAGTTAAAGTTAACTGAATCGGTGAGGTGGCAGTTAAATTTAAGGAGAGAGGTAAATGGCATTTAAACCGGAGAAGTGGAATGGTTTAATTTTCAAGTCAACTATGAATTTATAGAGCGTGAACTGTCCAATAAATGTTTGGAATTAAAAAAATGTGTACAATTACCTTTTCACACTTTTACGGCCATTTAACAACTTTGTCTATTGAGCTTGTGATCTTCCCTCCTAATCCAGAGTTAACTTGACTTTTGCTTTCTTCATTACTTCTTTAAGTGTCTAAGGATCTCATTAACTCCTGATATTCTTCTGGATTCTTTTTCAAGTTCGACTTGATATTCCAATTGCTTGTTTTAGCTTGTTGATCTGGTGTAGTATATTGTTGGGCACCTTTTAGGGGATCCTTTGAGCATGATCCAGATACTTCGAGTCAAGATGATTTGCCTTGGTACAAATTTCTTCTTGAATGGCTTCTTGATGAAGGCATATCCTTGAGGGTTAATATGGTTCTAGATCAGTTCCTGAAAGCTTTTCTTCCTTCAAATTTATGTCTTCCGGATTTTGATATCCGGGTTGATGTGATGAAAGTATTTCACCATAAATTACCTACCTTGATCATCCACCATCAATTAGTTAGGTTTTTTGATCTTTGTGTGGAGTCAAGACCTTCATACAAAACAGTTAAGTGATTTTGGGTCCCCAATTAGACTTGGGTCCTTTCAAGTTGGCCACCTGTCCAGGCTGTGGAAGAGTATTATGATTATTTTTGAATCTATATATTGTAACTGTATGATTACTCTTACTACAGTAGGTGCATTCGGAGATATGTGTTATTTGTTTTGGCTTCTGTTTTTGTCTGTCTTGTTAGTGATGATAGACCTTTACTCCCTTTTGTTTATGACTTGCTACGTGTGTTTATCCTTGGGATTGTCTGTAGTAATTTCTTCCTTTTTATTGTGAAGGATTTGGATTCGTTCTTTGAGTTATGAGTTCTGGTTTTCTTACGGATGCTTCCTTTAACAATATTAGTTCCCTATTTATCCCAAATAGGTTGGTACTTAGTGTATGTACTTGATTTTTCAAGTGATTTTCTATAGTGACATTTTTGTGCTTTATTCCCCTTTTCTGATTGATCTCTTGGGGTATTGCTTCATTTACTTTAGTGACCTTTATTACTTGTCTTTGAAGAGATTTGGTATCTTTTGCGTTCTTCCTTGTATTGTTGATCACTATTCCTAAGGCCCTAGCAAGTTCAAGGTTAGTTAAAGTGTCAGAGTGAGAGTTTACCTCTTTATTTTCTAATTATGATTCTGATTCTTCTATTATCTCAGTAATTTGTTTATGTGTTCTTCTTCTGGACTGACTTACTTCCGGCTCTATTACTTCCATGAATGCACACAATTTGCAGCCTCTTCTTCTTTTGTTGAAGATGAGCTACAACTTTCCTCACTATTGCTCCATATAGCCACCATTGCCTTCTTTTCAAAGTTTTAACTCTTTTTAAGCTTAGGACAGCTTTGTTTTGAAGTGTCCCTTTTCTCCACATTTATAGCAGGCAATGTCTTTCTCTAGATTTTTCTTTTCTTCTGGACTCCTCTTATATTTATCTTTCTTGGAGCTTCCTTCTTTCCAATTTCTGGAGTCATATTCTCTAGGGCTCCTTTTTTTTTATCTTATTTCTCCTTTTTTCATGGATCTAATGAATTGCCTAGTCAGCATGGCCAACTCTTCTTTGTTGTAAGGAGATTCTTTTGAGTTCTTTTGTTATCCGGATATGACTGATCTGCAGGAATCTACCTTTAGTGCAATTCCATTCTACTTCTTCTCCTTTGACTTCTTTTCTTATTGGCTGTATCTTTCTAAGGAGAGTTCTTGAGTCAGCAGATTGCCAATGAGCTCATCATAGCCATAATAGTTTATGTTATGAGCTTCCTTAATTGTAGCCTTCTTATTGTCACGTTCTTTAGTGAGGCTCTGGAGAATTTTCTTTACCATCTCCTCCTCTGTTACTTCCTTTCCCAGCCTTTTCATTTCATTCACTAGATTTGTGTATCTAGTGTTCATACTTCCTATGGATTCTTTGGGCTCCTTTTTGAAGGCTTCAAGCTTTTGCTGAAGTAGATCAATCTTGGTCTCTTTGACTTTGCTTATCCCTTCATAAGTCACTTCAAGCTTTTACTAGATTTTTTGAGTAGTTTCGTAGCCTAATATCCTATTAAATTCAGTTGCACTTAAGCTACAATGGAGTATGCTAATAGCATCCTCATTTTCATGCAATCTTTTATAATTGTTTTCATCCCATTGGATTGATGGATTTTTAATGGTCAAGCCTTCCTCCTCAATTGTTAGAGTATAAGGCCCTTCTTCAACGGCCATCTAGGCTAGCATGCTTTGGGCTTGTATGAAATTCTTCATCCGATTTTTCTAGAATGTGTAGTGTTCGGGTAATGGACATACCCTTCAGAAGAAGTTATGAGTTGTTGAAACTCATTTTGATTCTTGGATCAAAATATGGACCTGTAGCTTGAGATTATTAGATCTTTAGTTTTGAGCACTTGCTTTGATACCACTTGTTGGTCCGTATAAGGGTCTATATAAGGTCAGAGGGGTGTGAATGACCCCTTTTGCGGAATTTACAGACTTTGAAAAGTCTTGTGTAGCATTTTTTTTATGTCCCAGATATAGTGGATCTGATGATGCAAATATGAAATAATGTGCAATAAGGTAAAGAGAATCAAACACATTTTTTTTATCTTGGTTCGACCCCACCTATTCCAGTGCTTGGATTTTCCTTACTCTGAGCATTATCCACTAGTGAATTATTTTTCAACTGGCAGGAATCAAGCCTTACAATTTGTCTCTGGAGATTTCTTCTCCTCTGGATGTAGGATATACCACTAGAAGCACTAACTCCTAGCTGAGTCCTTTAACTTTAGTAAGATATACCACTTAGATTCTACCCAAACCTAAGTAGAGTCCTACAGGGAGATTCCACTTAAAGCACCAGCTCTAAGCTAGTTCCAAATCTCAATACTCACACAAGTATGAGATCATACAACTATTGTTTCTCAAAGGATATGTTTTGAATTCATCAAGTTTATAAGTTTACTTAGGAATCCTTATAAATAGATATGGAATTGTTTGGTTCTTGGAGGGATTGATGTTACTAATTGAGTAGTGGATTTCTTAGGATGTTACTACTATAGAATCAATCAATATCTTCTCAACTTGTGAAGCTTGGATTTTGTACTCTTCAATCAGGAACATAGCTGTTGCCATTCATTGGAATGATCTTGAATCATCACTATTGATAAGATATGAGGTGGCACTTCCTGAGCCATTGATATGTTTGTTAGACTTATTAATTGGTTCATTTGAAAAAGTTGTCAGTAGTCGTTTGTTTGGCTTTTTATGCTTTGCCAATTTCAAACAACTTTTGTTCAGGTGTGTGAGCTCCACGCGCCTTACCCATTGGTATATGTAAAAAGGTTGTTTCCTTTTTCTCTTTCTGTGTGTCAGTCCTTTTGTCCTTTCTCTAATTTTATGCAAGCTATCAATTTTTCTATTTTCAAGGCAAATAGGAACTTTGACAAAGATCAATATTAGAGGGAAAGATATTATTAAAATGTTTTCCCTTTTTTCATCTTTTGGATCATTTGGATATCTTTATTTATTATCTTATCCGGTTGATGGTTCAATTAGTTGACCACTCTAATAAGTTGACTTCTCCGGATGGCTCTTTCTTCATGCTTTAGGGATACATTGTCTTTGAGCCTGGATGCATATTTCTTTGGTCTTTGTGATTTGTTTTTGTTTAATGCTAAGTCCGGATTCAATCCTTCGGTACTTGATGACTTTTGCTTCCGGATACTATTTTTGAGATCTTTAAAGTTTGTTTCCTTTCCAAACTTTAATCTTCATTTGTGGTCATAAGGATCTGTAGTCTTTAATATGTGTCCTGATGACTTGACTTTTTTGTTTTCTTCAAACATGATCCGGATCTGTATTGCATTTGTTCTTTCGAATCATTGTTTCCCAACAGGCACCGTTATAGGGATCACGGTACCGTGATATGTTGATCATGATACCATGATCAAAATCAAATCACATTAAGTTTTAATAGAACATGTAGTTTCAAGTTTCGGTGATATTAATGGGAAGTTATTAAAGAGCATACCTGAGTGTAAGCTTTCCAATCATCAGGAAAAGATCTCTTACCCGATCAAAAATAAAGAAAATAAAGGAATTGACAAAATTGAAATTGATTTGGTCTCAGATTGTGTACCTTTTTTTTGGACCTCTTTTGTGTTAGGATCGTAGAAAATCTCCCGAAAACCTCATGAAGAATGAAGAACGAAGAACGAATCCGGATGAAAAATATGGTTAAGAAGTTTTAAAATCAAATAATAGCTCGGTATTGAATAAAAACATAAACTATAGAGTTCTCTTCGTTATTCTAAACTCTACTAAAACCCAAATAATAAATAAAGCGAAAAAGATGGATTTGGTGAAAGAAAATATTTTGAGTTATTGGAGAAAAAAATTTGAGTAGAAGTTTGGTGAAGAACAAAAGTTTGGTGAAGTTTGGTGAAGAACAATAATTGAAACAGAGATTCGATGCTTTGATATAAATTTTTTCTTTTCTTTCAAAACATTGAATTTCAAGCTCTATTTATAGGCTTTTGGGAGTGAAAATTGGGTAAAAAATCAAATCCCGGCGAAAGAGGAAAAAGAAATTAATTCAAAAAATATTTTACGTAAAAAGTCAATCACGCTACCCCTATCAGGGATCACGGTACCGTTATCGGTTTATTTTTTAAAAAAAATTCGGTGAAAGGCGGTGAAAATTGATTAGGAAAGAATCAACTACGGTACCCCAATCGGGATCTCGGTACCTTGATCTATCGACCAGAGTACCCCAATCAATTTTACTTAGTCAAAAATCAGCTTTTTTTACGAAGAACAAAAAAATTGGGAAGAATGTTCTTCTTTGTAGAGGTGAGTAAAACTCGAAAAACTGAACTGAATCGAGAAATCGAACCTAACGGGCATGAACAGAATTGAAGTTATTCAGTTTGGTTTTTGGTTTATAAATTTCCGATAATTCGGTTCTCTGTTAGGTTCGGTTTTTTTGTTAAAAATCGAAATAACTGAAAACTGAACAAAACTAGCTTTATTTCTTTAATTTATATATGTTAATTTTTTATGTTTTTTAGTTCAATTTGCATTTTATACTTGACAATAAAATTTTTCTTTTATTATTTTAATAATTGATTTGGTTTGGAAGATATTTATGTTAATTTTTGGTCATTTTATATTTTAAATTTATATTTAAAAATAAAAAATTAGTTTGGTTGAAACCAAAACCAAATTGAACCAAACCAAAATAATTCGATTCGGTTTCGACCGAACCAAAATATATCGATTCGGTATTCGGTTCCAACATTTTTCAGAAAATGACTTCAAATCTAACATATAAGGGTAAAATAAAGTACAATACCAACCTTTCATCATCGACTAACGGGTCATCAAAATTCAGTCCTAACAGACTAACCCTCGCATGACATAACACACTGAGGTCTTTATGATCGTGCGAAAGAGAGTACAAAATAAGGAAAAGAATCATACCTGAGAGGGAAAATCACTGGAGATATAATCATTTCTTAATTGACTTTACTTTGGAACAAAAAAATTAGTCCCCTTTAATTAAGAATGATTATATGATAGGGCTTTTGGTGGAGAAACACAACTTTGATATGGAGAACAATCGATGATCCTACTAGGGAGGAAAAAATGACCTCATGGAGAGAAGCCAATAATTCCGCTGGGGATAAAGTGTGAGTGTGCAAACTTAGTGGGGAATAAGAGAAATTCCAACCTACTAGTTAGGGAAAGAGATATACAAGCAACCCTGTGAATCGATCTAGGGAGGTGACTCACTAGGGAAACCTAGTATGAAGTAGCTTAATTGTGGGGATAAATGTGGATTGCCTGTACGATCAAGGACCTAGCCTATAGAGAATCACCGGAGTAAGACCTATACGTAAATTGGCTTGTAGGGAATCTTATGGCATCAAAATGGCTGAATACCACCTAAAAGGTTTTGGCTGTATGATATGAGGATCAAGCCTACAGAAAATCACTGGAGTGAAAATCTACCTAAAATATAATTTGGTTGTACGGTCAAAGACCTAGCCTATAGAAATTCATCGGAGTGTTAATTCCTACCAGAAAATAAGTTGGGCTGTATAGCCAAGGACCAAGCTTGTAGAAATTCACTGGAGTGTTAATTCTTATTCGAAATAAGGTTTTGGGCTGTATGGTCAATGACCAAGCCTTTAGAAATTCACCGGACTGATAATTCCTACCTGAAAAAAGGCTTTGGCGGTATGGTTAAGGATCAGGTCCATAGAAATTCACCGGAGTGATAATTCCTATCTGAAATATGGTTTTGGGCTGCATGGTCAAGGACCAAGCCCGTAGAAATTCGCCGGAGTGATAATTCCTGCCGAAAATAAGGGTTAGTACTGTATGGTCAAGAACCAGGCTTGTAAAAATTCACCGAAGTGATAATTCCTACCGAAAATAAGGTTTTGGGCTATATGGTCAAGGACCAAGCCTGAAGAAATTCACCGGAGTGATAATTCCTACAGAAAATGAGGGTTTGGGCTATATGGTCAAGGACAAAGCCCGTAGAAATTCACCAGAGTGATAATTCCTACTAGAATAAGGTTTTGGGCTGTATGGTCAAGGACAAAGACTGTATAAATTCTCTGGAGTGAAAATTCCTACCGAAAATAAGGTTTTGGGTTGTATGGTCAAGGACTAAGCCCATAGAAATTCACCAGAGTAACAGTTCCTACCAGAAATAAAGGTTCAGGTTGTATGGTTAATGACCAAGCCTGCAGAAATTCATCAAAGTGACAATTCCTACCAAAAATAAGGTTTTATTCTGTATGGCCAAGGACCAGGCCCGTAGAAATTAATCGGAGTGATAATTCCTACCAAAAATAAGGTTTTAGGCTGTGTGGTCAAGGACCAAGCCCGTAGAAATTCACTGGAAAGATAATTCCTACCAAAAATAAGATTTAGTTTTACTGTTAGGGATGTTATACCTTGAGGAAAATATTGTGAGGAAGATTAGGATCTCTGCTTGCGGAATGAAAGAAATATTTGTTGAGGCTTGGCTTGGGTGTATAGTTCACTTTGGTTGAATTCTTATTCATCTTGTGATAAATGTGGTCTTCTCAATGACTCTACTAGGGATAGCAAGGTCATTGGTGTTGATTCATCTTGAGAATGATTTGGCTCATCTTTGTTGGTCCCTGTTAGAGTACTTATAAGGGCAGAGGGGGGTGAATGGCCCTTTTTCACGAAATTTATAGACTTAGAAATAGTCTATCTATAGCGTGTTTGATTATGATCTGGAAGATGGATCCGGATGATAAATGTGATCCGGAAGATGTATTCAGATGATGCAATATGAATGCAGAATAGTAAAAATAAACAAATATCAAACATAAGTATTTTATACTTGCTAGGCCCTACCTACGTCCAGCCCCTAGAATTTCCTTCTTCTGATCTTATCCACTAGTGGATTCCTTTTCAACAGGGTAAGAATCAAACCTTAGAGATTTGTCTCCGAATGATGACTTCTTCCGAAAGTAGGATATACCACTAGAAGCACCAACTCCTAGATGAGTCCTCTTGTCTTTAATAGGATATACCACTTTGCCTTCTACCTCGAATCTAAGCTAAGTCCTGCAGGGAGATCTCACTCAAAGCACCTACTTCAAGTTCTATCCCAATCTCCCAACTCACCCAAGTTGGAGATTTTTCCACTTTTAGTTTGCAACAAAAGGTTGGTTTTGGAGTTCCTCAAGTTTATAGTTTCACTTAGCAATCCTTACAAACAGATTTTGAATCAAGGGTTCTTGGAGGGATTATTTTGACTCATTGAATGTGTATTTCTTTGTTACTTGCTTTTGTAAGTCAATCAATTACCTTCTCATTTGGTGAAGAGTTCCTTCTATAGGCTTTGAATATAAATGTTGCCATTTGTGGTTGGTGAGTGTACATTTAATCTTCACCCTTGATCAGGTTGTGAGGTGGAGATTTTGGATCTGTTGATTAGTCCGTTAGACCATATTCTTGGAATTGGTACTGAAAGTTGTCAGTGATCATTTTTCTTGTCATTTTGTGATACACTAACTTTTATACCAATTGTCATATGGTGTGAGCTCCACACGCGCTTTTGTTTGTCTTGTCTAAAAGTAGTTTAGACTTTCGCTGTCCTTTGTCTGCTCCTTTTGACCTTTCTTTAAACTTTGCCAGCTGTCTTCTATTTACAAAAGGTTCTTTGACTATTGTAGACCAAGGAGGCACAAGGAAAGCTGTGTTTTATTCTTTCCTTAGTTATTGGATATAGGTCTTCCGGATGTCTTTTGGTCCTATATGTTCCGGATCTTCCTTCTGGAGATGGCTTCAATCAGTTCTTCCAGTTGCAGGTCTTGAGGATGAAAGATTGTTTTCTATTCAGACTTTGTTTGGATGATTTTCCTCCATTGCTTAGCTTTCTTATTTTGTTCAATAGGCGATCTTAGCTTTGTCTGGATGCTTCCATTTGGATATCAAGAGAGTTTCTTACACTTGTTTTTGTTTCTTTCAAACTTGATCCGGATTGATATTAGTTTTTATTATTCGGATCATTGTTTTTCCAACAATCTCCCCCATTTAATGGAAACAAAAACTTAAGATAGTTAACTTTTAAGTTACACCCCCATGATTTTAGTATCCTGGCTCCCCTATAATTTTATGAATTATACTTCTAAGTTTATTGTAGTACAATTACAGATTGCACTTTAGAAGCGATTGTTTTGGTAGTTAAGAGTTCTCTCTTCATATATACTTCTGCTGTTAATAATAGTTAACATCATGAAGTTCAGGGTTACAAGATACAGAACTACATATAAAGAGAATCTAGCTATTACATGTTTATCTAGCTAGCTTAACTATCTCTCTAGATGGACCACTCTTCCGGACTTGCACTATTTTTCCTTTCCCCCTTTCGTCTCCTTGACTATCTTCTTCCTCCCCCTTTTTGCTTCCATCAAGGGTGTCAATGACCATATAGATGCGTTTAGCCCAAGACTTCTGCCATATAGATGAGTAGATAGAGTAGTTTTTATTACCCTTGGCTCGCTCATCAATAATTTTATTTACAATAGGCGGAGCTAGGTAATAAGGACGAAGGGCCCTCCGAAGCTGGTCATATGAATGTGAGACTTGAGGGAGGATGCACAAAATCTGTTCTTGGTCCTTCGGATCAAAGTAAGGGAACACGGCCTTGGTGAGGATAGTTAAGCCTTTTCAGCTCATGAACCCAGAATCCTCTACAGACTAAACCAGATCGTGCAGGATTGGAATGAGCTAGCACTTTGGAGTATCAGGAGAAGAGGAGGGTCCGGAGATAGACAATATATTTATTCCAGCTTGAAGAAGAGTGATTTCATCACTAAGTCCCTTCCGGATATTGTGGATAGATTCCATCTGATCTTTAATCTCTTTGAAGACAGTTTTCTTCCACTCATTTATTGATTGCTCAATGCTGGAGTTCCTTGTTTGCATTTCATCACCCATATCATGAAGAATCTTTTCTTTCAGTTGGGGGAGGGTTTTATCTATAAAATTTGCAAGCATCTCCTGAGTGACTTGCTGATCAGTCTCCATGCTGAGCAGAGTTGGTTTTAGATCCCTATCATCCTTGAATTTTGACAAGTTTTCAAACTTGGTATCTATGTAGTCTTTAAGTTCTGTGGATAGGTCTGTGGCTGAGGAGGACACCTTTTCTAGCACTGATGCGTAGTTATCAGAGGCTAAGTTATTTGCTTGACTGGCATTGCGGTTGGATTTAGAGGCGCTTTCCTTTATTTCATTCAAGAGAGGCTTAATCTCAGAGAGGGAAGCTGCTGCCAGAGCTCCAGGTTTTGTGAAGTTCATTACTTGTTGCTCAATTCTGGGAAGACAGTTCAACCTTTTTTTAATTTCACCTAAATCCTTGCGGACCTCTTTATATGACATTTGCCTAAGTAGTTCTTTTTCCATTGCCTTGAGATGGGTGCAGATGGTTAGGAGGCTCTTTCTAATAAACCCTTCTTCATGGTGTTCAAGAGTAGCCTCCTAAAGAAGTTTGAGAGCTGCACTTAATTTGGATTCTTTGGAGTTTTCATTAGGAAGGGTTACTACTTTGGTGTGAGGAGGGAAGTCTTTGTTGGAGGGTCTGGATGATTCAATACCGGATGAGCTTGATTCACTTCCGGAGCTTGAGCTGCTTCTGGAGGTGCTATTATTTGGAGATTGTGAGCCTCCAACTACTCCTTCTACTTCACTTTTGCTTATTTCCCTTTCTTTCGAATTAGCCTTACCTATAGGATCCACTTTAGAAGTGTGTCCCTTTGAACTCTGACCTTCTCCCTCCTCCAAAGCTGTTGCATTCAGGATTTGCACTATGGCCTTAGCTACATTTTGAGAGATTGTAGATAAGTTGTGCTCTTCAGTATTAGGAGAGGGATGAAGAAGATTAGGAATTACTTCACTGGTTTATTGTGTCTGATTCTCATCCCTTCTTTCTTCTTCCGTCCCTTCCTCTAGATGGCTGGAATTGTCCTTAGCCATTTTAGCAGATGCCTTTTTAGGACTTTCTTCCCCTGGCATGTTGGCACTATCCTCAATAGCCTTTTACAATGCCTTTTCAGGACTTTCAAGGTTTATGACCTCACGGCTTGATCCAAGCAAATTTTTCGAATGAGATTACGGTCTTTCAGCAAATGGGAATTTGTGTGCTTCCAAAATTTTGGATAGAGTCTCCATGTCTTCTGAGTGTACCAGTATAAGGGGAGCTTGAGATGACTCACCCGGACCTTCAGTTGTTTTCCTCTAGTTTATTGCATTGTTTTCCTTGATGGCTGCCTAAATCTCAGCATATTGGTCATCATCATGTTGTACTAATTCTATTGAGCTGGGAACATTTTTTCCTATGCTAGATTTAGCCTTTTCCAATACAGTCGTCTCTCTATACTGCTTGGCTTCTTCATTTAGTACTATCCCAGCAAGCCTTATGCCCTCACTAGCTCTATTTTATTGGGCAGCAAGAGCTTTATCAAATGTTAGCCCCTTTCTCTAAAGCCGTTTTTGAGAAGGAGCCTCATCCAATATTTCCTTATCATCAGCTTCTTCCTTCATCTCAGCCAGAGTTCTCTTAGCTCTTTTTCTTCTAGGCTCAATTGCCTTTGTAGCGATTTTTGGTAAACCAGCAGTAAGGCTATGCAGTCCCTTCTTGGTTGCTGCTTTAATCAATCTTCCTCTGGGTCAGGGTTGTTTAGAGCATAGGACTTGAGTGAGAGGTAGAGTAACTAGTTCTGTTTGCCTTTTGGCTTTGGCTTTTATGGTTCTAGGCCTCTTGGGAACTGGAGCTTTTGCTTCCAGATCAACTACCTTTCTGGGTTTAACTTTTCACTCATCCCTTCTTAACTTTGCTTTTTCTTCATCCCATTCTTCATTGAAGCGAAGATTCAGGAAGTTCTTCTCATGGATTGGCTTTCCATAAATTCCTTGAAATCTAGTAAGATCCACTCCTTCCGCTTGAAGGATCCTTGTAATCAAGGCAGCATGAGTTGACATAGGTCTTGAGGTAATGGATGATCAAGACTAGCCAATTTACTTACACGCTGCTAACCTAGTGCTGCAGAATGCAGTGCTGGAGGGAAGAAACTACTGTCAATGATCCTTTCCTTATCAGAACAAGCTTTACTAGAGCATGTTGTAGGAATCTGGGCGTTCTGGGGAAGTATGTTAAGAATTTATCGCTGAAAAAATTCTGGTGGAGCCACAGCTTGGAGTCATACTCGATTCTGGTCTCATCCCCATCTTTTCTCAACAAAACTCTAAAATTTTTCATCTTTAGATCCTTCTCAAAGAATTTCGGTGTTAGAGTGATAACCTTTCCTTGAACCTCAGTTCGTAGGGCATCAAAGTGAGTATGCACACTTAAATTTAAGTAGAACTCTTTCACCATTTTTGGATAGGTTGGGCAGTTTATTTTGAGAAGATCACCTGAATTTTGGGTGGACTTTTGAATAGATAGTCATCACCTAGATGATCAGTAAGGATGATAAAATCAGAGGTTTTGAGATTTAAGGGTTCAAAATCTTCTTCTTTCAAGTCTGATACTTGAAAGAGGTTTTTACTGGGTAGGGTTTTAAGGGTGTTTGAGGTGTTTTTAGCGGCCATTTTTAAGTATTTGAGAAATGGTGGTTAGGTTTGAATTTTTGTAGAGTAACAGTGAGATCGTTGCTCGCTTGAAGAAGAGAAGGGATTTTGAGGGGGTTTATATAGAATTTTTAAGGTGAGGGTATAATTGTAATCCAGACTTCGGTGTTTTTGACTGGATTGATGACATGGCAGTTGCAATTTTATGAGAGAGGTAAATCCAGTTTAATCAGAGAATGAGAACGGTTTATTTTTGAATTAACCGCTATATTTACGGCGCGTGTAACAGCCATTGGACTTTTGAAATTCAAAAAGTAGCAGTTACCTTAATGGGCTTTTACTGCCAAATGTCATTGTTGTCGGCTGACGTGGTAGTCTTCCAGAATATACTACCTTAATTCTTCTTTTCTTCCGGAGTGGGTATTTAATCTCAACATCCGGCTTGTTTCAGGGCTATCTTCCGAAGTTTTTCTAAATTGGATTTGACATTCCAATTGATTCTCTTAGTTTCCCAAATTGATCTGTACTTAAAGGCTTGGTAAAGATATCAGCTCTTTGTTTATTTGTTGGGATATATACCAGTGCAACATCCTTTTTCATCACATGATCCCGGATGAAGTGATGCCTTACATTGATATGTTTCATCCGACTATGAAGCACCGGATTTTTTGACACATCAATAGCACTTTTGTTGTCACATAATACATCTACACATCCGGATTGTACTCCATAATCTTCAAGTTATTGTTTGATCCATAGGAGTTGAGCAACACAACTTCCAGCTACCATGTATTCAGCTTCCATGGTGAATAAGGCAACTGAAGTTTGTTTCTTGCTATACCATGAGACTAAGCAGTCTCCAAGAAAATGACATCCTCTAGATGTACTTTTTCTCTCAAGAGTATACCTGCCATAATCTACATCTGTAAACCCCTAGAGAGTAAAGTCTCCATTACTAGGATACTATAACCCAACTTCAGTGGTTCCTAGGAGATACCTGAGTATTCTCTTGACACCCTTGATATGTGAATCTTTTGGATTAGCTTGATATCTTACATAGTAGCATACTGCATAGTGTATGTCAGGTTTCCTGGCTGTTAAGTATAGGAGTGAGCCAATCATCCCTCTATATAGCTTTTGATCAACAACTTTTGCTTCACAGACCTTGGATAAGACTGTGTCTGAACTCATTGGAGTAGACATTGGTTTGCTGCTGTCCATTTCAAATTTTTTCAGAATCTCCTTGGTGTATTTTGATTGATTGATGAAGATCCCGTCTGGACTTTGTTTGATTTGTAAGCTAAGAAAGAAGTTGAATTCTCCCATCATGGACATCTCAAATTCCTTTTGTATTTGAGAGCTGAATTTTTTGCACATCTTCTCATCAGTGGCACCAAAAATGATATCATCCACATAGATTTGGACTAGAATAATGTCATTCTTCTTCTTCTTCTTGATGAAGAGTGTGGTATCTGCTCTGCCTCTTGTATATTCCTTGGATATTAGGAATGAGGTCAATCTTTCAAAGCAGGCTCTTGGTGCCTGCTTTAATCCATAGAGGGCTTTCTTTAGTTAGTAGACATGATCTGGATGCTTTGGATCTTCAGATCTAGGTGGTTGCATGGCATATACTTCTTCTTGAATAACTCCATTTAGAAATGCACTTTTGACATCCATTTGGTATAATGTGAACCCCATGAATGATGCAAAAGCACATAGGATCCGGATTGCTTCCAATCTTGCTACAGGAGCAAATGTTTCTTCGAAATCAATTCCTTCTTGTTAATTGTAGCCTTGAGCAACTAGTCTCGCCTTATTTCTTATTACTACTCTAGATTCATCAAGTTTACTCCGAAACACCCATTTAGTGCCTATAATTGACTTTCCTTTAGGAGGAGGCACAAGATCCCATACATCATTCCTAGTGAATTGATATAGTTCTTCCTGCATCGCCATCATCCAGCTTTCATCTCCTTCAGCATCTTGAAATTTCTTTGGCTCTATGAGAGAGACAAAAGCAGCGTGAGTCATCATTCGGTTGAGTTGTCCTCTGGTTTTAACTGGATTTTGAATTTTGTCCAGAATATTCTCAATGGAATGATCTCTGTGTGTTCGGATTTCCCTTTCTAGGCCTTCATGTTGAATTTGAACTTGCTCTTCTTCAGCTTCAACTATTTCTTCATTAAAGTCAATTTCCTGTGGATTGTGATTGACTTGATATGCCTCTGGATTATAAGATTTTCCCTCATCTTCCTATGTGTATTTCTTTATTAGAAATGAATCAGAGATATCTTCCTTCTTCTCTTTAGATTTTTCAGCTTCTGGAGCGAGGTTTTTCTTTCCTACAGAGATAGTTTCATCAAAATCTATATGTATAGACTCTACTATAGATTGGGTTCATTTATTGAAGTCTTTATAAGCCTTACTATGTGCTGAGTAGCCTAGGAAAATTGCTTCATCAGATTTAGGATCAAATTTTCCTATTTGCTCTCTGTCATTAAGGATGTAGCATTTACATCCAAATGCTTTAAAGTATCCGATTTTCAGTTTTCTTCCCTTCCAGAGTTCATATGGGGCCTTCTCTATAGTTTTTCTGATGAGAGCTCTATTTAAGATGTAGCATGTTGTGTTTACGGCCTCACCCCAGAAATATTTTGGCAAACTATTTTCACTTACCATTGTTCTTGCCATTTCTACTATAGTCCTATTTTTTCTTTCTACCACTCTATTTTGTTGAGGAGTATGAGGGGCAGAGAAGTTATGTTCAATTCCCTTGGAGTCGCAAAAGTTAGCAAAATTCTTATTTTTGAACTCCCCACCATTATTGCTCCAGATGCATGTAATGTGTATGCCCTATTCTACTTCTAGCCGGATGAATGTTTTGGAGAATTGGTCATATACTTCATCCTTGCTTATTAGAAGGAGAACCAGGTATATCAATAATAGTCATATAAAATGACCATCGTGTATTCTCTTTTACCTAAGCTCAATGGCTTAATTGGACCAAAAAGATCAATGTGTAAGAGCTCAAGTACTCTTTTGGAAGGAATCTATGATATGGAAGGGAAACTTTTCTTATGTTGTTTACCTAATTGACATGCAGTGCATAGATGATCCTTATCAAAAGCAACTTTGGGTAAACCCTCAACTAATTCCTTTTTGGCTAATTTGGACAGGAGATTCATGCTTACATGTCCCAATCTCCGGTGCCATAGCTGTGATTCTTCTTCTTTAAACAGCAGGCATATATTCTTTTTATCATTTTTAATGTTTATAGAATAGACATTATTTACTCTAAGTGTATAAAGAATAAGTTGATTTGACTTACTATCATAAATTGAGCAGCCTCCAGAGTCAAATGTGACTTTTCTTCCTTTGTCACATAATTGAGCTACACTCAGTAGGTTGAATCATAGTCCATCAACTAGTGAGACATCTTCAATATTTAACCCAGATCCAATGGCCCCATGACAAATGATTTGTCCCTTTTGATTGTCTCCAAAGCTTACATCACCTGCCATGTGCCTTGAACATCCACTATCAATATACCATGTGTGTTGATCTACTATGGATCTAAGGCATACCTTTAAAACTGATCAAGCGGGTTTGGGTACCCAATCAGATTTGGGTCCTCTCGGGTTAATAACCATCTCAGGCCAAGGATAATCATTATAGTAGCCATTTTTTAATCTACATGATTTAGTCATATGATTATTTTTCCCACAAAACCTGCATCCTAAAATAGGCATGTTTTACGTTTGCTTCTTGCTGATCTTCTTCAGATCCTTTCTTCCATAGCTCCCTTTATATCTAGCTTCGTGTATACTAGTGGATGGTCCGATATAATTCCAAAAGTTGGTTAAAGGTGCAACTTCAGCATTATGATTTCTCCTCTATTTGATAGGTAGTTGTTTGTAGGCTATTTTAGCTTTTTCGTTCTGAGCCGCAGTATATCTTTAAGCTTATGGTTGTCTGCTAACTTCATTTGTCTTTTGATTTGGATTCCTTTGAATCCAAATCTGAGATAGTGGAGGATCATCTCTTCTTGGATTTTCAGGTTTCCTTCCAAATACTTTCTTTAACAGACTAACTTCTCTTTCTAGTCCCACTACATTTGTGTCAGAATCTGGACTTGATTTCATAGGAAGTTTTCTTCTACTACATCAATATGTTTGGTAGCCCTAACTAGATTGATGTCTTGCGCCATTACTTCAGCGTCTTCAGCTAATTCTAGTATCACTCTTTTTAGGGATTTGATTGCCTTTGCATTCTTCTTTACTCCCTTAATAACAATAGAAAGAGCCCTTGCAAGATCAAAGTTAGAGGTAGAGTTAGAGTAAGAGTTTACCACAGTGTTTGCTGAATTTGATTTAGATTCTTCAATTTGCACAGTTTCTTGTTTGGAGGTGTTTCTTCTAGATTACTCTGCTTCCAGCTCTGTTAGGGCCATGAATGTATAGTTAGTGGTTTCCTCTTCTTCTATTGAGGATGAGCTACTGCTTTCTTCACTGTTGCTCCAAGTAGTAACCATTACCTTCTTTTTAAGTTTCTTAGCTCTCTTGAGCTTGGGCATTTTATCCTGAAGTGGCCTTTTTTGCCACACTCGAAACAAACAACGTCTTTCTCCGGATATTTTCATTCTTCTAGATTCCTTCTGTGCTTACTTCTTCCGGAGGTGCCTTCTCTTAGTCTCCTAGATTCATACCTTTTTGATCTTCTTCTATCCTTCTTTTGTATGAATTGATTTAGCCTTTTTGTCAATAGAGTGAGTTGATCTTTAGTACTCATTAACTCATCTATTTGCTCTTCCTCTCCGGATGAGCCTAATTTGGTGGATTCTGCCTTAGGAGCAATTGGCTTCTTTCGCTCCTCAGTTTTCTTTACCTGTTGACTATATTTTTCCAAAAACAGTTCTTGAGTTAGAAGATTACCAATGAGTTCATCATAACTGTAGAAATTTAAGTCATAGGCTTCCTCAGTGGCAATCTTTTTATTGTCCCATTCCTTGGTGAGACTCTGAAGCACTTTCTTGACCATATCTACTTCTAGAATCTCCTTCCTTAGCCTCTTCATTTCATTTACTAGATTTGTGTATCTAGTGTTCATACTGCTGATTAATTCTTTAGGCTCTATCTTGAAGGATTCAAACTTCTGTTGGAGTAGATCAAGTTTGGCTTCTCTTACTTTGGTAGTTCCCTCATAGGTTACTTCCAGCTTTTCTTATATCTCTTTAGCAGTTTCACATCCGGATATCCTATTGAATTCCAATACACTAAGAGCACAATGAAGTATGTTAATAGCATTTGCGTTATCACGCAATTTTTTTAAAATCATTATCGTCCCACATACTTGATGGCTTTCGGGTAGTCATACCTCCTACTTCGTAAGTAGGTTCATATGGACCATCTTTAATAACTAACCATACTTGCATACTTTATGACTGGATGAAGTTCTTCATCTGATTTTTCCAGAATGTGTAGTGTTCACCGGTGAAGAGTGTAGGATGGGTAACAGACATACCCTCGAGAAGAAGTTGCGAGTTGTGGAAACTCATTTTGATTTATGAATCAAAATATGTGGATCTTTAGCTCGAGATTATTAGATCTCTAGTTTGAGCACTTCCTCTGATACCACTTGTTGGTCCCTGATATAGTATTTATAAGGGCAGAGCGGGGTGGATGGCCCTATTTTTAGGAATTTATAGACTTAGAAAAAGTCTATGTGTAGCGTGTTTGATTATGATCCAAAAGATGGATCCAGATGATAAATGTGATCCAGAAGATGTATCCGAATGATGCAATATGAATGCAGAATAGTAAAAATAAACAAATATCAAACATAAGTATTTTATACTGGTTCGGCCCTGCCTACGTCCAGTCCCTGGAATTTCCTTCTTCCGAGATTATCCACTAGTGGATTCCATTTCAACGGGCAAGAATCAAGCCTTATAGATTTGTCTCTGGATGATGACTACTTTCGGAAGGATATACCACTAGAAGCACCAACTCCTAGCTGAGTCCTCTTCTCTTTAGTAGGATATACCACTTAGCCTTCTACCTCGAATCTAAGCTGAGTCCTACAGGGAGATCTCACTCAAACCACCTACATCAAGTTCTATCCCAATCTCCCAACTCACCCAAGTTGGAGATTTTTACACTTTTTGTTTGAAACAAAGGTTGGTTTTGGAGTTCCTCAAGTTTATAGTTTCACTTGGGAATCTTTACAAGCAGATTTTGAATCAAGGGTTCTAAGAGGGATTATTTTGACTGATTGAATGTGTATTGCTTTGTTACTTGCTTTTGTAAGTCAATCAGTTACCTTCTCATTTGGTGAAGAGTTCCTTTTATAGGCTTTGAACATAAATGTAGCCGTATGTGGTTGGTGAGCTTACATTTAATCTTCACCCTTGATCAGGTTGTGAGGTGGAGCTTTTGGATCCATTGATTAGTCTATTAGACTATATTCTTAGAATTGGTGCTGAAAGTTATCAGTGATCATTTTTCTTGTCATTTTGTTATACACTAACTTTTATACCAATTGTCATATTGTATGAGCTCCACGCGCACCTTTATTGGTCTAGTCTAAAAGTAGTTTAGACTTTAGCTATTCTTTGTCTGCTCCTTTTGACTTTTCTTTAAACTTTGCCAGCTATCTTTGATTTATAAAAGGTTCTTTGACTCTTGTAGACTAAGGAGGCATAAGGAAAGCTGTGTTTTATTCTTTCCTTAGTTATTGGATATAGGTCTTCCAGATATATCTTCTGGATGTCTTTTGGTCCTATATGTTTCGAATATTCCTTCCAGTGATGGCTTCAATTAGTTCTTCCAGTTGTAAGTCTTGTGGACGGAAGATTGTTTTCTATTCAGACTTCGTCCGAATGATTTTCCTCCATTGCCTAGGTTTTTAATTTTGTTCAATAGACGATCTTAGCTTTCTCCGAATGCTTCCATTTTGATTTCAAGAGAGTTTCTTACACTTGTTTTTGTTTCTTTCAAACTTGATCCAGATTTATATTAGTTTTTATTATCCGGATCATTGTTTTTCCAACAATCTCATCGGGACTTCTATGGGAGACTTCTTAGGAGAGATATCTACTTCACCGTAAAGTACTTTGATAGCTTGAAATATTCTCATCTCAAACTGGTTTGCTTGGGATGATCTGGGTCACTACACTAAAATTTAGATTTCATGAAGTACTCTCACCTCAAACTGGTTTGCCTGGGGATGCTCTAAGCCACCTCACCGGGATTTAGAAAAGATTTCCTATGAGTGATATTTGCTTCACTATAAAGAAATCAGGATAGCTATCTGCTGGGGATGAAATTTAGGTTGAGGAAGATCAAATTATTTGAATTATCTAATGGGGATTAAAAGTTGTTTAAAGTGTTTGTTGGGGAGGTAAAATTTTCTAAGTGGCTTGGATTATATGCTGGTATGGTTACTCGAACTTCTTTGACTCATGGGGATAGTTAAAACCTTATTCATCTTGGGGTGATCAAGGCCACTTCATCGTGATAAATAAGTCTTCCCAGTGACTATAGTGGCGATAGTAGGGCCATTTAAGTTGATTTGGCTTCTAAGAGTGATATCTGCTTCACCGCAAAGAAATCTGATGCTTAAGATTATTTCATATGAAACTGGTCTTGATGCTCAAGATTATCTCATCTCGAACTAGTCTTGATGCCCAAGATTATTTCATCTCGAACTAGTCTTGGTGCTCAAGATTATTTTACCTCAAACTGGCCTTGGTGCTCAAGATTATCTCACCTTGAACTGGTCTTGGTGCTTAAGATTATTTCATCTCGAACTGGATTATCTCACCTCGAACTGATCTTGGTGCTCAAGATTATCTTATCTCAAACTGGTCTTAATTTGCTTCTCAAGAGTGATGTCTGCTTTACCATGAAGGAATTTGGGGTGCTCAATATTATCTCATCTTGAATTGGTTTAGGTTTGCTTCCTACGAGTGATGTCTACTTCACCGCAAAGGAATCTGATGTAGCGATCTGCCGGGGATGAAATGGCCATTTTGAGAAAAGGTTGAATTATTTGCTGAGGAATTTGGGACCATAAGAATTTTGATTCATCTACTGGGGATAAATATCTGTTGGAGAGAGATTGGATCATTAAGGGGTAATTAGCTCAGAGTATTTGACCACTTGCTGGGGATTGATCAGAGTTTTGCCCGATTGGTTTTCTGAATGGGAATAGGATTGGAATATCTATTGGAGATAATGTGCATAAGGGTTGCTTGGATCATTTGTTGGGGATGCTAATTTTATTGTGATGAGGTTGTTTGGAGTGACTATGAGGAATTCACTAGAGATATAATCATCGCTTAATTGACTACACTTTGGAACAAAAAATTTTGCCCCTTTAATTAAGAATAATTATATGACAAGGCCCTTGTTGGAGAGAGATGCCAAACTATGGTAAAATAGTTGATAATTCTGTTGGGGAGGAAATATAACTTTGTGGGGAGTTTCCATCGAGAAAAGTCAATAATTTGGGAAACAGGGATGAATTTGGGTTTGGTTCTCTTGATGTGGGGATTAAATCTTAAGAAAGTGTTATTTAGGAAGACCGAGGGTCTCTGCTTGAGGATTGAAAATATGTTTGTTGAAGGTTTATCTATGGAGATTTTGATGTATTGATAGAATGTACTAAAAATGGCTTTGTAGTGGCCATTGAGTGGTCAAACATGTTGAAAAATTTGAACATCTACTGGAGATAGGATAGTAACGGTATCGCTATAGTGGATCACAGTATAGATGTCTACTAAGGGCAGTACCGTGGTTGATGAAATGGGAAATAAATAGCCACCATTTCTTATTCAAATAATCACTTTGCTTTTGCTCTCCTCTCTTGGATTCTTGAAATTGTCCATTTGCTTGAATTGATGTTGGACTCTGACTTTGACTTTGATTACAGGTTCCTCAAGCCACAGTGGGGCAGCTAGTCTAGAGCTACCAGTCTTTAGGCGATCTCCTCTTGACTCCTAAGCTTCTGACGGAGGTAAAGTACCTAAACCTACTTGTGAGCGGGGGAGGGGCTTTTGAAATGGGTTGCATATGGGGTGCGATGCGTGGGGCGCATCTGGTTTGGTTTTGAGAAAATCTAATTTGCTTAAATGCAGTGACTTTTTGTAAGCCAAAAATGTGATTATATTGAGAAATATATTTGCACATTTTATTAGGAAAAGATATTTTTAAAACAAAGCATTTTTTACTTTAATTAAAAATAAAATAGAGTTTCCTTCCAATTCAGCTCCACTAGAAATGGTTGTGTACTGATCCGAGATGGGATTTTTATACCGAAAAGAAAGTGAGATTCTAAGTCCGGATCCAATAGTTACTCATATTGTTCAAATTGTTTGAATTAATTTTGGAATTTGGAATTTGTAGTAATTTCTGCATTACAATGGCTTTATTTAAGAATTAAATTCAAGAAATAAAACAGGCACTCTAACGGGATAAATAAATAGAAATTTGATACTAAAATTTCAGTAGTGTAATGATAGCGCTTGGGTTTTGGCTCGGAAACTCAGATAGGGTTTCCTCATGTTCTGGACATTTCATCCGTACCTGCGAGCTTATTCACGCATATTATAGTTTAAGTGGCTCCCGTGGCACACTTGACCAGAGAAATGAGAATGCAATGTGCAATAATAAAATAATAAGAGATGAATTTAAATGAATTTTAAAGTTGTGCTTAGAGCCAATTACCCTTAGTTTAACTTTTTGTCTGTCCAAGATGACTTGAGGGCCGGTGTAGGACCGTAATGATCTAGGGTTGTGGTTTTGTTGGAAAATAGGTTTAACCCAAGTTATGGCTATAGTCTGGGATTATTCCTCAAGGAAATACGGGATCTGTGAGGGTTTAAGTCATTTTTAGACCAAAGATTGCTGTGAGATCATGATCTAAAAAGACAGGAAATTGAGTTGATACCGAGTGTCGGTGATAAAGCTCGAATTTGGGAGTGTTTTGATAGAGTTATGGGGCTTTTAGGACTCCTGGAACTAAAAAGGACACAATATGAATAGTTGGTCCTTATGAGGGTCTTTATGGGGTCAGAGGGGTGTGAATGACCTTTTTCCACGAATATAAAGACTTTAAGAAGTCTTAGTGTAGCGAGTTTGAATATGATCCGGATGATGGATCCGGATGATGCAGTTATGACAATAGAATGCAATAAATGAAAGATAAAGAAATCAAACATAGAAGATTTTTATCCTAGTTCGGCCCAACCTACTCCAGTCCCCGGAATTTCCTTCCACCGAGCTTTTCCACTAGTGGATTCCTTCCAACTGGCAGGAATCAAGCCTTGCAATTTGTCTCTGGATGGTAACCCCTTCCGGATGTAGGGTATACCACTAGAAGTACCAACTCCTACCTAAGTCCTTTGATTCTTTTGTAGGATATACCACTTAGCCTTCTACCCTGAATCTAAGCTGAGTCCTACAGGGAGTTCCTGCTTAAAGCACCAACTTTAAGTTGTATCCCAATCTCACAACTCACCCAAGTTGGAGATCTCACACTTTGGTTTCTATCAAAGTTTTGGTTTTGAGTTTCGTAAGTTTATAGCTTACTTCGGAATCCTTACAGCAGATTTTAAGTTAACTAGTTCTTGGAGGGATTATATTAGCTGATTGAATAAGCATGCTTTGTTACTTGTTCTTGTAAAACAACTAGTTGGCCTTCTCAAATGGTGAAGAGCTCCTTTTATAGGCTTCGATCATAAATGTAGCCATTGTAGGTTGTTGAACTTAAAATAAATCTTCACCCTTGATTAGGTTCTAGGTGGCGCTTTTAGAGCTGTTTATCAATCTGTTAGACTGTAATTTGACCCATTTAAAATATTGGGATTGAGGCTGAAAATTTTTTAGTGATCGTTTTACTTGGCATTTTGTGATGCACCAATTTTTACACCATTTGCTTTTTGATGTGAGCTCCACGCGCCACCTTATTGGTCTAAGTGAAAAAGGTTTTCAACTTTTTTAGTCCGGGGTCAGTCCTTTCTCTGAAAAATGCAAGTTGTCATTTTGTCTTTGTCATGGGGAAAGGATCTTTAACTTCATAGACCAAAAGGTGGAGGGAAAGTTATATTTGAAACTTTTCCCTTTGTCTGATGTAGGAGTCTGGCAAATATCTTTAGACTCTATATCTCCGAATTTGCCTTCTTTCGGTGCAGCTTCAATCAGTTATTCTGGATGCTAGCCTTGACAGTTAATAGTTTGTTTCCTTTCCAAACTTTAACTAAATAATTCCTTTTATACTTAGGTACTTGTCTTGACTTGAGTGCCTTATTTAGGACTTTATAATGTCTTAATTTTCTGGATGATATAGCTTCAGTTCTTTGGATTATCCAGATAAGTCTTATACTTAGGTTTTGCTTACTTCAAACCTGATCCGGATATTTAGTGTTCCAGATCATTGTTTCCAACAATCTCCCCCATAAAAAGGAAACAAAAACCCGAGTCAACTAAGCATAAATAAGAGAGGGTTTTCTGATCTAAGTATGATTTTTGATACTCAGTAATTTACAATGCTCCCCCATAATTCTAACATCCTAACTCCCCCAACATTTTTCAATTCTGGCTTCTATGTTTGTTTTAGTACAATAGCAGATTGTACTTTAGAAGTAATTTTTGATAGTTAAGAGTTCGCTTTATATATACTTCTGTTGTTAACAATAGTTAACTTTATGAAGTTCGAGATTACACATGCAGAAATACATATAAAAGAGAATTTAGCTATTACAAGATTTTACGTTTGATATCATCTAGCTAGCTTAACTATCTCTCCGGATGGTCCGCTCTTCTTTACTTTTAGTGCCTTGTCTTCTCCACTTCCTTCCTCTCCATGTTGACTCTTACTTTCCTCCCCCTTTTTGTTTGCATCCTGGTGATCAATGACCATATAGGTTCAATTATCCCAGGCTTGCTGCCATGCACTTGAGTAAATGCAGTAGTCAGAATGTCCCTTTGCCCTTTCATCAATGATCCTATTTACTATAGGAGGAGTCAGGTAGTAGGGGTAGATTGTTTTCTTGAGGTGATCATAAGACTGCTTGATGATTGGATGAAGGTGCAAAAGAAGCTCTTGATCTTTGGGGTCAAAGTAAGGAAAAAGTACCTTCAGAAGAGTTGTGGCCCCTTTCTTCCCAAAAAATCTAGAGTCCCTAATAGTCTGAATGAGGTTATGGAAGACAGGAAGTAGTTGACTTTCTAGAATGGATGGTCTAGAGGAAGAAGTTTCGGAGATGGAGAGATTATTGAGTCTGGTTTGTAGGAGAGAGATTTCTTCACTTAAGACCTTCTAGATATTGTGAATACTTGTGTTTACAGCGGTGATTTCTTTGCATGCTTCATCTTTGGCTCGCTCAATCGTTGCATCTTTCCTATTTAACTATCCACACACATCTTAAGCAATGTTTGCAGCATGGACAGTAAGCTTCTTTGGTAGGTCTTCTTAAGAAAACTTTGTTAACCTGTCCAAAATTTATTGTTGTTGCTCTAATACGTGCGGGAGAGAGGCTTTTTCTTCTTTTTTCATATATGAATTTCGACAAGTTTTCAAACTTGGAGTCCATATATGCCTTTATGTCGTCCGTTTGCTCGGAGGAGGTGGATGTTATCTTGTCAAGGATTGTACCACAGTTATTGGAGGCTAAAGTGTTGGCCTGATTCGTTGTTCTGATTGCTATGGAAACATTTTCTTTGAGCTCATTGAGGGTTAGATTAATATGGGAGAGAGAGGCTTCTGCTACTCCCCTTTATCGCACTCAATTCTTTCTTTATTTCTGACCCAGACTACTTCATAAGCTCTTTTTCAACTGCTTTCAAATGCGTGCATATAGTTAGGAGGCTCTTTTTCACAAATCCTTCTTCATGTTGTTCAAGAGAAGCCTCCTATAGGAGTTTAAGCCCTGTAGTGACCTTAGAGTCTTTAGAATTGTGTGCAGGTAGAGTAACTATAGCAGTGGATAGGGGAAGTTGTCTTTCGGTGTTGAGTCATCTTCGGATGATCTGGATGAACTTTTTCCCTTGTTGTCCTTACCTTTTATATCTTCATCCTACTGGTCTTCTTCTTCTTCTTGCAACCTTTCCCCCAAATTGGCCTCGTCCTTAGAGTCCACTTCAGAAGTGAGCCCTTCGGATCCCAGACCCAATCCCTCCTCCAGATTCTTTTCATCCGGGATAGGCACTAGAACCTTAACTATAGTTTGAGAGTCCGTAGTTAAGTTTTCCCTGTCTTCAGCAGCAATATTCTCAATGTTAGAATCAAATTGAGCTAAGGCAAGATTTACCTCATTGATTTGTTGGGTCTGATTTTGATCTACCTTCTCTACTTCTGCGTCCTCAACCCTCGGATGGCTGGAACTGTCCTCAGCCACCCCTCCATTTGCCTTTATAGGACTTTCTACCATTTTCCTAGGACTATTGCCATTTTTCTAAACATCTCTCCAGATGCCTTTATAGGACTTTCAACCATTTGCCTAGGACTATTGGCATTTTCCTCAATATCCTCTCCAAATGACTTTATAGGACTTTCAAGATTTATGGTCACTGCCTACTCATTCAATACATTCGCCGGAAGGTGTTCTAGTCTGGATGCAAAAATGAAGGTGTCTGCTTCCGAGATCATGGATAGAGTATCCATATTCTTGGGGTCTACCAGGATTGGTGGTACCTCAGATGAGCTTACGGGTCCTGCAGTTCTTTCCCCGTTGATTTTGATGTTATCCTTGATAACTAGCTGGATAATTTCAAACTACTCATATTCTGGTCCAATGATTTCTGTGGCTCCTGTCACATTCTTCCCTTTGGACTATTTGGCTTTCTCTAATCCAACTTTTTCTCTATACTGCTTGGCTTCTTCATTTAGCACAATCCCAGCCAAAAATCTTCCTTCTATTACTTGCTGCGCCTTAACAGCCTCTGTTTCATCAAATGTTAGACCTTTTTGGGTAAACTATTTCTTAGGCCCTGGTCTTTCATCCTCTGTCTCCTTATCATCATCTTCCATTTCTACCAGGCTTCTCTTGGCTTTCTTTCTTGCTGCCTTAATTGCCTTAGCAGCAATTTCAGCAATCACATTGCTCCCTTCTTTACTGCAGCTTTAATCAATCTCACCCTAGGCCTAGGCTTCTCTGAACTGCATTTTAGAATCTGAGTGAGGGGTAGAGAGTCCTCATCGACCTCTTTTAGAACCACTTCTATTTGCTTTTGAGTTTTGGCTTTGTTGGTTCTGGGTTTCTTAGGAGCAGGGGCTAGTGCTTTTGGGTCTACAACTTTACGGGCCTTTGCTTTTTTCTCATCCCTCTTATGCTTGACCTTTTCCTCATCCCATTTCCTATCATATCGTAGATTCTTGATGTTCTTTTTGAGGATGGCTTTTCCAGATAAACCTGCAAATCCGGTGAGATCAACTCCAGCAGCTTGGAGGATCCGGGAGATGAGACAACCATGGGAGTTTATATGGCTCTTTAGGTAATTGATGATAAGCACTAGCCAATTGATTTCTACACACCCAACCCAGTGTTGCAGGATGCAGTGTTGGAAGGAACACACTATATTCAGGTATCCCTTCCGGATTAGTATCAATTTTGCTCTGGCATGTTGCAAGTACCTTGGGGTTTTTAGGAAATAGGTGGAGAACTTATCTCCAAAGTAGTTCTCATAAAGCTAGAGTTTTGGGGTATAGTCAACACCCATTTCATCTCCATCTTTCCTCATCAAGACTCCGGAGTTCTTCATGTTAAAACACTTTTCATAAAATTCTGGGGTCATGGTGATGTGCTTCCCCTAGATTTTTATTCGTAGCATCATGGTGATTATACACACAGAGATTCTCATTGAATTCTCAGACGAGATTAGGGAAGGTAAGGCTGTTTACTTTTAAGAAATCACCTAGATTTTGATCCTCAATCATGGTTGAGTAGGGGGTAGTTTTGAAGAGGTATTTGTCACCCAGATAATCAATGGGAATCACTGATTCAATAGTTTTTAGGTTTAACGGAGTGAAATCAGAATCTTTTAGATAAGACTCTTGAAAGATATTCTTGCTAGGAAGGATTTTAGGTGTTTATGAAGTGTTGATTTCTACCGTTTAGAAAGATTTGAAGGAATTAGGGTTCTAAGTTTTCAAATTTGCAAAGTAACAGTAAGAGTATGTTGCTAGCGTGAGGATGAGGATGAATTTTGGGGGGTTTTATAGAGTTTTCAAATTGATGGTATTTTGGTAATCCAGATGGCGGTTGTTTGACTAGATTGATGATATGGCAGTTGAAATATTTGGAGAGAGGTAATTTCAGATTCACCGGAGAATTGGAACAGTCTATTTTTGAAAAACTACTGTATTTACCGTGCGTGTAATAGCCAATGGACTTTTGAAAATAAAAAAGTAACTGTTACCTTTATGCGCTTTTACTGCCATGTGTCATTCTTATCTGTTGACGTGGCATTTTTTTGGAATAAATTTTCTTCTAGTGCTTTTCCTCTTTCGGATTTAGTCTAGGGTCTGGCTTGATTTAGAAGCTATCTTCCGGATTATCCCTAGATGGGATTTGTCATACCAATAGATTCCCTTAACTTTCCAAATTGATCTTTACTTAATGGCTTAGTAAAGATATTTGCTCTTTGTTCATTGGTTGGGACATATACCAATGCAACATCCATCTTCATCACTTGATCTCGGATGAAATGATGCCTTATATTGACATGCTTCATCCTGCTATAGAGTACCGGATTTTTGACACATCAATAGCACTTTTGTCATCACACATAACATCCACACATCCGGATTGCACTCCATAATCTTCAAGTTATTGTTTGATCCATAGGAATTAAGCAACACAACTTCCAGCTGCCATATACTCTACTTCTATAGTGGATAAGGCAACTAAAGTTTGCTTCTTGCTATACCATGATACTAAGCAATCTCCAAGGAAATGGCAGCCTCTGGATGTACTTTTTCTTTCAAGAGTATCTCTACCATAATCTGCATCATTGAACCCTTGGACTGTGAAATCTCCATTACTAGGATACTATAACCCAACTTCAATGCCTCCTAGGAGGTATCTAAGGATTCTTTTAACTGCCTTGAGACGGGAATCCTTAGGATTGGCTTGATACCTTGCACAGTAGCAAACTACTTAGTGTATTTTAGGTCTGCTAGCTGTAAAGTATAAGAGTGAACCGATAATTCCTCTATAGACCTTCTGATCAACATCTTCTCCTTCACAATCTTTGGATACGATTGTGTCTGATCCCATTGGAGTGTACATAGGCTTGCTTTTGTCCATTTCAAACTTCTTTAGAATCTCCTTGGTATACTTTAATTAGTTAATGAAAATCCAATCCGGACTTTACTTGATCTATAGACCAAGGAAGAAGTTGAACTCTTCCATCATGGACATCTTAAATTCCCTCTGCATTTGAGAGCTAAATTCTTCACACATCCTTTCAACAGTGGCTTCAAAAATGATATCATCCACATTGATGTGGACTAGAATAATATCATTTTTCTTCTTCTTGATAAATAGTGTGGTGTCTGCCTTGCCTTTAGTACATCCCTTGGATATTAAGAATGAGGTTAATCTTTCATACCAGGCTCTTGGTGCTTGCTTTAATCCATAGAGAGCCTTCTTCAGCCTATAGACATGATCCAGATGCTTTGGATCTTCAAATTCGGGTGGTTGCTTAACATAGACTTCTTCTTGGATGACACCATTTAAAAATGCATTTTTGACATCCATTTGGTATAATGTGAACCCTATAAATGTTGCAAAAGCACATAGGATCTGGATAGCTTCTAATCTTGCTACAAGAGCAAAAGTTTCTTTGAAATCAATTCCTTCTTGCTGGTTATAGCCTTGGGCAACTAGTCTTGCCTTATTTTTCACCACTGCTCCAGATTCATCAAGCTTGTTCTAGAACACCCATTTGGTGCCAATGATTGATTTCCCTTTAGGAGAGGGCACTAGATCCCATACAACATTCCTGGTGAATTGATCTAGCTCTTCATGCATCACCATCATCTAGCTTTCATCATCTTCAGCATCTTGAAATCTCTTTGGCTCTATGAGAGAGATAAAGGAAGCATGGCTCATCATCCGGTTGAGCTGACCTCTAGTTATAACTGGATTCTAAACATCATCTAGAATATTTTTGATAGAATGATCTCTATGGGGATCTCTCTTTGTAGGCCTTCATGTTGAACTGGAACTCACTCCATTTTAGCTTCAACCATTCCTTCTTGGCCTTCATTAAAGTTAATCTCCCATGGATTGAGATTAACTTGTTGTAACTCTGGATCAAAGGATATTCCTTCATCTTCCTTTGTACTTCTTGATTTGAAATGAATCAAGAATTCCTGCTTCCTCCTTTTCTCCAGATTTTTTATCTTCCGAAACTTGATCTTTCGGAGTGTAGCTTTTCTTTCCTACAGTGTTAGTCTCATCGAAATCTACATGTATTGATTCTACCATAGTTTGGGTTCATTTATTCAAGGCTCTGTAAGCCTTACTATGTGTTGAGTAGCCAAGGAAAATTACTTCATTAGACTCTGGATCACATTTTTATAGTTGCTCTCTATCATTAAAGATGTTGCATTTACATCTGAATTCTTTGAAATACCCAATTTTAGGGTTTCTTCCTTTCCAGATTTCATATGGGGTCTTTTTGATGGTCTTTATAATAAGAGCTGTATTCAATATATAGCATGTTGTATTTACGGCCTCTCCCCAAAAATATTTTGGCAAACAATTTTCACTAAGCATTGTTCTAGCCATCTCAACTATAGTCCTATTCTTTCTCTCAACAACTCCATTCTGTTGAGGAGTGTGAGGGGCAGAGAAGTTGTGTTCAATGCCCTTGGAGTCATAAAAATTAGCAAAAAGCTTATTTTTGAATTCTCTATCATTATCACTATGGATGCATGCAATTCTTATGCTCTGTTCTACTTCTATCCGGTTAAATGTTTTGGAGAATTGGTCAATAGCTTCATCCTTGCTTGTTACCAGGAGAACCCAGGTATATCAAGAATAGTCATCCGCAATAACCATGGTGTATTCTCTTCTACCTAAACTCAATGGCTTGATTGGACCAAAGAGATCAATATGTAATAGTTCAAGTACTCTTTTGGAAGGGAAGCTTTTCTTATATTGTTTACCTTGTTGGCTTGTAGTGCACAAATGATCGTTACCAAAAGGAACCTTACGCAATCCCATAACTAATTCCTTTTTAGTAGTTTGGATAGGAGGTTCATGCTTACATGTCCCAACCTCCGATGCCATAGCCATGATTCTTCTTCTTTAGACACCAAGCATATATTCTTCTTATCATTTTTAATGTTTACAAAATAGACATTATTTACTCTATGTGCATAAAGAATAAGTTGATTAGACTTACTATCATAGATTGAGCAGCCTCCGGAGTCAAATGCGACTTTCCTTCCTTTGTCACATAAATGGGCCACACTTAACAAGTTGAAATTAAGTCCATCAACTAGTAAGACATCGTCAATCTTAAATTCAGATCCAATGGTTCCATGACCAATGATCTGTCCCTTTTGATTGTCTCCAAAGCTTACTTTACCTCCCTTCTTCTGGGTTAATGTGATAAAGGCCTTCTCATCACCTGTCATGTGCCTTGAGCATCCACTATCAATATACCATGTGTGATCTACTATGGATCTAAGGCATACCTGAAAAAAAATCAAGTGGGTTTGGATACCCAATCAGATTTGGGTCCTCTCGGGTCAATAACCATCTCAGGCCAAGGGTAAATATCATAATAGCCATTTTTTAATCTACATAATTTAGTAATATGATTATTTTTCCCACAAAACTTGCACCCTAAAATAGTTATGTTTTGGTTTTGCTCCTCGCTGATCTTCGCCAGATCCTTTTTCCTGTCATTGCCTTTATATCTAGCTTTTTACACACTGGTGGATGGTCCGGTGTTAATCCAAAAGCTGGTTGGAGGTGCAACTTCTGCTCCATGGTTTCTTCTTTGTTTGATAGGCTGTTGCTTGTAAGCTACCTTAGCCTTTCCCTTTTGAGCAGTGATATATCTTTGAGCTTATGGTTGCCTACTAGCTCCCTTCATCTTTTGATTAGGGGTCCTTTGAAATCTGTTCTAAGAAGGAGGAGGATTATCTCTTCTTGGAGCCTTTATTTCTGGCCTCTTCTTGGACGCTTCCTTTAACGGATTGATTTCTCTATCCAGTCCCATGATATTGCATTTAGGATCTGGACTTAAGTCCTGAGGAAGTTTTCCTCCACGACATCAATATTCTAGGTTGCTCTAACTAGATTGATGTCTTGTGCAATTACTTCAGCATCTCCTCCCAACTCCATTACTACTCTTTTAAGAGACTTGATTAGTTTTGCATTCTTCTTCGCACCCTTGATAACAATAGAAAGAGCTTTTGGAAGGTCAAGGTTAGAAGCAAAATTAGAGCATGAATTTACCTCACGGTTTGCTGTATTTGATTCTGATTCTTCGATTTGCATTGTTTCTTACTTGGAGGTGTTCCTTCCGAATTGCTCTACTTCCAGATTAGTCAGAGCCATGAATGCATAATTTGTAGTCTCTTATTCTTCTGTTAGAGATGAGCTGCTACTTTCTTCACTATTGCTCCAGGTGGCACCATTGCCTTTTTTTGAATTTCTTTGTTCTTTTGAGCTTGGGACATTTTGTTTTGAAGTGGCCATTCTTACCACATTCGAAACATGCAGCCTCTTTCTCTGAATCCTTCTTTTCTACCAGATTTCTTCTCTGCTTGCCTCTTCTGGAAGTGCCTTCTCTTGGTTTTCAGGATTCAAACCTTTTTGATTTCCTTCTATCTTTCTTTTATATGAATTGATTTAGCCTTCTGGTTAGTAGAGCAAGTTGATCTTTGGTGCACATAGATTCATTGATTTGCTCTTCCTCTCCGGATGAAGCTGATCCGGTGGATTTTGCCTTAAGTGCAATGGTCTTCTTTTTCTTCTCAGGCTTCTTTTCTTGTTGGCTATATCTCTCCAAGGAAAATTCTAGGGTTAGAAGATTACCAATGAGTTCATCATAACTGTAAAAGTTTAAGTCATGAGCTTCCTCAATGGTAGTCTTTTTATTGTCCCATTCCTTGGTGAGACTCCGGAGCACTTTCTTGACCATTTCTACTTCTGGAATCTCCTTGCCAAGCCTTTTCCTTTCATTCACTAGATTGGTGTATCTAGTGTTCATGCTGCTAATTGATTCTTTAGGCTCCATCCTGAAGGATTCAAACTTCTGTTGGAGTAGATCAAGCATAGCCTCTCTTACTTTGATCGTTCCTTCATAGGTTACCTCCAACTTCTCCTAAATCTCTTTTACAGTCATGCATCTAGATATTCTATTGAATTCAGCTGCACTAAGAGCACAATGAAGCATATTAATAGCATTTGCATTTTCACGCAACTTTTTAAAATCATTCTCATCCCACATACTTGATGGCTTTCGGGTAGTCATATCCTCTACTTCATAAGTAGGCTCATCTGGACCATCTTTAATAACTAACCATGCTTGCTTGCTTTGTGACAGGATTAAGTTCTTCATCCGATTTTTCCAGAACACGTAGTGTTCACCGATGAAGAGTGGAGGACGGGTAACCAACATACCCTTGGGAAGGAGTTGTGAGTTTTGGAAACTCATTTTGATGTGTGAATCAAAATTTATGGACCTTTAGCTCGAGATTGTTAGATCTCCAGGTTGAGCACTTGCTCTGATACCACTTGTTGGTCCCTATAAGGGTCTGTATGGGGTTAAAGGGGGGTGAATGACCCTTTTTTATGGAATATAAAGACTTTACCAATTCTTAGTGTAGCGTGTTTGAATATGATCCGGATGATGCAGGTATGAAAATGTAATGCAATAAATGAAAGTTAAAGAAATCAAACATGGAAGATTTTTATCATGGTTTGGCCCTACCTACTCTACTCCCCGAAGTTCCCTTCCTCCGAGCTTTACCACTAATGGATTCCTTTCGAACTGGTACGAATCAAGTGTTACAATTGTCTTCGGATGGTAACTCCTTCCGGATGTAGGATATACCACTAGACGTACCAACTCCTAGCCAAGCCCTTTGAGTCTTTTATAGGATATACCACTTAGCCTTCTACCATGAATCTAAGCTGAGTCCTATAGTGAGTTCTCGATTAAAGCACCAACTTTAAGTTGTATCCCAATCTCACAACTCACCCAAGTTGGAGATCTCACACTTTATTTTCGATCAAAGGTTTGGTTTGGAGTTCCGTAAGTTTATAGCTTACTCTGGAATCCTTACAACAGATTTTGAGTTAACTGGTTCTTGGAGGGATTATATCAACTGATTGAATAAGTATGCTTTGTTTGTTACTTTTGTAAAACAACCAGTTGACCTTCTAAAATGGTAAAGAGCTCCTTTTATAGGCTTCGATCATAAAGGTAGCCGTTGTGGGTTGTTGAACTTGAAATAAATCTTCACTCTTGATCAAGTTCTAGGTGGCACTTTCAGAGCCGTTGATCAATTTGTTAGACTGTAATTTGACCCGTTTGAAATCTTGGGATCAAGGCTGAAAAGTTGTCAGTGATCATTTTACTTGCCATTTTGTGATGCATCAATTTTGACACCATTTACTTTTTGATGTGAGCTCTACGCGCCTCCTTATTGGTCTAGGTGAAAAAGGTTTTTAGCTTTTTTAGTCTAGTGTCAGTCCTTTCTCTGAAAAATGCAAGCTGTCATTTGGTCTTTGTCTTTGGGAAAGGATCTTTGACTTCATATAGACCAAAAGGTGGAGGGAAAGTTATATTTGAAACTTTTCCCTTTGTCAGATAAAGGTGTCTTTCAGATATCTATAGACTCTACATCTCCGGATCTGCCTTCTTCCGGTGCATCTTCAATCAGTTCTTTCGGATGCAAGCCTTGACAGTTAATAGTTTATTTCCTTTCCAAACTTTAACTGGATAATTCCTTTTGTGCTTAGGTTTTGTCTTGACTTGAGTGCCTTGTTTAGGACTTGGTAATGTCCTAATTTTTCGAATGATATAGCTTCAGTTCTTTGGATTATTCGGATAAGTCTTATACTTAGCTTTTGTTTACTTCAAACTTGATCCAGATATTAGTGTTTTGGATCATTGTTTCCAACAGGAACTTTGAGATTTTCCAAAATCTTTCATCTGTTGAAAATGAGGGGGCGAGTCCCCTATTTATAATGGGGTGGTAATTAGCCGGCGGGCCAATTAGCTATCTGATAGGATTTTACAACAAATCCCATTAAATCTTGCTAGATTTCGGTAACATTTGATTTTTTAACTATAGATGGGTAATTAGATGATAGGCTAATTACCTATGCTTGACCAAACTTTGAGTTTTTGATTTTTCAATAGGAAATGCTAAATTGAAGCTTCCCTGGAATATGGACTTTTGAATTTTTTATTTTGGATTACAATTCGGTCCTTTTTGGCTCTTTTGTCTGATCATTTAACGAAATAGGCATTACTCCTCATCGGGCTAGAACGAACTTGTGCTAACAGTTTGCCCCTCGCATACATAAATTTCGTTCTAGAAATTTTGTCGTATGCGAAATAAACAAAATAGTGTATGTGGGGAATGCAATGAGTTAATTTATTTTTAGTCGACAAATTTTGAAACAAAATATATTTTGTCCCTTCGATTAAAAATTTATTAATGAGTTGCATGAGGTTGAAAATTAACCTGTGGTCGGAATAAATATTTTTGGGTGCTTAATGCATGAGTGACTGTGTAAAAACAGCTTTTAGGTCCGCTCATTTTATAAACAATGCAGAAAATGAATGAAATACGGAAAATTTAAAAAAATTTCAAAACATACGTAATTAGCCGGTGGGCTAGTTACCTATATAATGGTAACTTTTATAGCCATTATCTGTAAATGCGTGATACGTAAATGCATGATAGTTGGATAGGTAATTAGCCGGTGGGCTAATTACCTGCGGGCTATAAAAAAATAGCTGGGCTCCCATTTTCACCACACCAAAAATCTCTTCTTCTCTCTTTTACGTTTTCTGCTCTTCTTCTTTGAAAAATTTCATATCCGAGCCATCTTTAACAGTGATTTCTATCATTTTCTTTCCTTTTATGCCCTTTTTATTTCAATTTTACAGGGTTTCTATGTGGTTCAAGCTTTACAATATCTGCTTGTATCTGCCAGCCATTCAAGTGACTACTCGGAATGTGCTCATTGATGGTCAGCGAGTGGAACTATCTGAAGTTCCAGTCGATGCTTTATACGGGCTTCCATCGAATTGGATGTACCATGGGATTCAGCTTGGGGATTTTATTCCTCCTGCCTTGAAGCCTTCTAATCACCTTTCTCGGATTCTGGTAAGCCTTGCCGCTATTTTTGTATTTTTTGATTATTTATTTATTTATTTTATTGACATTTAATATATGGTATGAATGCAATGACCTTTGATAATTGTGGGATTTATCGGAGATTGGTGTGTGATTAGTGAACATGCATTATTGTTATTATTTTCAGGTTACCAGGCATGAGGGTAGTGGTATTACCCACTTTTATAAGTGGTACAAGGTGCTATCTCCTGGTTCCAAAGCCATTGTCGATGGTACATCTTAGGGGAGGAGGGTGAGGAACTGTAAGTATGTGAGGCATCGTAAGTATCCATACATCCTGGCCGGTACTTCTACCCATGTCTTGAGTAGGTGGTTTGATACTACCCACACTTTCCACTTTCATTGTGGGGAGTATACCATTACTCTGCTTGATTACTATACCATCACAGGTCTTCCCTTTCACGGTAATGTGATCCACTTCAATGATTGTTTTACTTATGACAAGTTGAATATGGTGACCATTGTGGCTTTGATTGGCTACTCTGGCAATAAGCCCGGGCAAGTTTCTTGTGAGAAGCTCATATCCTTTTGGACCACTAGGGATAGGAGGCACTTGACTTCTACCTACAAGGCCAGAGCTTTCATGGCTGCTACTTTGTAATGGCTATGTTTTCCTACTGGGGGTTCGATTGTGAATCTCCACATTCTATCCACTCTGATTGATCCATCCTGCTTTGATGAGTACACCTGGGGTCGAGCCACATTAGGTCATCTATATTAGGCCCTTGATAATTGCGCGAGGAGCAGGATTGGCAAGTTCAAATCTTTTCTTCAGTTGTTTATGTAAGGGTTTAACTCCTTTTCTTTCTTATGAGCATTTTTATCCATCTTTTGGCGCTCTGATTTCTTTGGACATTTTACAGATCCAGCTTTTTGAGATGGGGATTCTCCCAGGGACCAAGCTTATACGAGATGGTAGCTATCCATTTTGTCCTCACTTGCTGCATAAGTTATATGGTTGGGAGATGGAGTCTCGTTCCATGCTCTCCACTCACCTCCGTAATCCGTCTTCGGAGAAGGTATATTCTATGATTTTATTAATTCATTTTAATCACTATATCTGCTACAATCGTTGTATTAGTTTTTGGCTTTTTTCTTTCTTTCAAATTAAGATGCAGCATTGGGGGCACAAGCTTCACTGGCCATAGGTCATGATATTAGCTAGGGATTTTATGAATACCCAGTCTAATTATAGAGACTCCCTTCTCCTTAGAGAGCGCATCCATGGTTGGCATCTTCCTCCCAGGTTGCATTATTTTCCTCTTGAGGTGCCCTATGGCTTGCCTAACTTTGTACAATTGGCCTCGAATGGCTTACCCAGCTCCTTCCAAGTGTGGGTTGGGGGTATGATGAGTTTTACCATTTGCAGCTGCTTGGATGGCCGAAGACAGATCCTGTTCCTATTGAGCCTGAACCAGACATTTATAACCCTTCTCAGGTGATGCCCCTTTGACTTCTACCCTTAGTGGCAAGGTTAGATCGAGATCGCCTGGGGCTGTCCGGATGGTGGTACCTTCTTCTTCATTGACTCGAGTTTCTTCCTTTTTATACAGTGCTTAGTTGGACTGATTTGCCTTTGCTTTGTCATCTTTGTAAGATCACCAAGGCTGAAAGAGGCATGCGTCTACTTCCATCCATGTGGGTAGTTCTTTGGCATCATCTGTCCCACCTTAGAGTTCAGCAATGGTTGAGGGACATCAGGGGTTTCTGTATTAGCTGCCTATGTCTCTGATGTACCGTTCAGACCTGAGTACTTTTACGCCAGTGATTTTGCCTTATTTGAATCCTAAGCATCCAGTGGCCTACTATCCGGCCGATACCACTCATGTGAGCCTTCGCTGCTTTTTCTTTTTTCTTTAGGATCTCAGATTGTGATGGTTATGACTAGGGGTGTGCAAATGGTTTAGTAACCAAATTATAGAACCGAACCAAACTGAAATATTAATTTGGTTCAGTTATTTCAAACCTTCGGTTTGGTTTAATTTGTAAAATGTTGAATATTTCGGTTATTAGTTCGATTCATTTTTTGTATAGAAAAAACCAAAATAACCGAACTGAACCGAACCAAAATATACATTACACATAATAAAAATTTAAAATATGTTCATATATTAATTATTTCAACATCACACCCTTATTCCTCTTTTTCAGAACTTACTCTTATTTCCTTTATGTGTCTGTAATAAGCCATTTAATCTATTGTAATTCTTATATTGGATGTGCATTTTGTATTGTAAGTGTTAAAATTTGAATTTTACTTAATTAATTTAAAATTTTGGTTTGGTTTGGTTTTTCACCAAACCAAATAATTTATTTCGGTTTGGTTAATTCTGTTTTAATTCTTATTTAGTTTGGTTTGGTTAACAATATTTTCCTTATTTGGTGTTTAATTAATTCAGTTCAGTTCGATTCGGTTCAGTTTTGACCGATGCACACCCCTAGTTCAGACTCATTCTAATTTCTCATTCTCGTAGGTGTCCATCGCTGATAGCATCTCCGATTTAGGATATATCCAAGGACAACAGCTGTTCATGATGAACCAAAACTTTGGTATAGCGGTATGTTCATTATTTTATCATTTTAATAATGCTGCATGGCATGTTATGAAATGCATATTAATGATCTGAGTTAAAATGTTGCAGCTGGAGATCTGACGGCTTTGATATCTATTACTGATGCTCCAGGTGGATGACCCGTAGTAGCAGTTGCAGCAAGGACATGGCGATCCTTCCTAATTCTCTCCATATGGTCATTGCCCCCCTTTCGATCCTAGCCACCCGAGCTCCTGAGGGCAGTAGATAGGCTTCCCTTTTTTCTTTTGCCATTTTCTTTACTTTGGGCCTTTTATTGTGCCTTTGCCTTGTCTAAACACATTTTTATATATAAAAGAATTTTCATTATTCCTTCGCTTTATGCTTTCTTTTATTATTGATCGAGCTTATCGAGGTAATCTGCCAGATATTGGCAGATTTCCCCACAAACTACGTATAACGAACTGCAACTCTTTGAGATTTTTCCCTAGAGAATTATATCCGCTTTTGTGTAGATTTGAATGTTTATCCAGGGAACTTTGATGGTTGGGATTGTCTTGGGGATTGCGGTCTAGCGCATATGATGGAATTCTGTCGCATCTTTGTCAAGGATAATGTGATCCAGGCTGCTATAAGATTCTGGGATCCTATCGACAATGTGTTCCGTTTTAGAGGGCTCGAGTTATGCCCCTTGTATGAGGAATTCTTTGGGCTTCTAAGAACTTCAGCTGACATGCCCCTTGCCATTCTGATGCATTATTCTGAGTTTTCTGACTTTTTTATGAACAGTTTTCAGTTGCAATGATTTTATAAGCGCCGACTAATTTGTGATGAGGGGTAGCTGGATGCGGCTTTTTATATAGTTGGTAGCCTCTCTCCTAACGGCACAAGTTGGCTCCGACTCATTTGTTTGCTCTTGCCGAGGGTCTTCCTTTGCGAGGTTCCCACTATGGTTCATGGCTTTGCCTTCCTGACTATAGTTGATCAGATCTGAGAGGAGAAATCTCCTATTCTAGTGAGTTTGGCTGAGACACTGATCTGTGTGCGTTCTTCTCGGAATGGGACTGAAGCTATTACTGGGGGTAGCAGACTTCTCCTTCAGGTAACTTTTATTTGAGCCTTTCTTTTTCAATGAACTGCCTTTTCAGTTTTTCGATTCATCAGACTTGCCTTAATTTTAAACTAGACCGCCTTTTTAGGTTTTTAATCCAGCAGGCTATCTTTTTTTTTCTTCTTTCCTCTTCTTTTTTTTCATTTTTTGTGTTTCCTTTACAGCTTTGGCTTTGGGAAAAGCTCTTTATGTTATCTATCCCTACGAGCATGGATTATTATCCGAAGCCCTTTTGGGCATGGGGTTCCATAGTTTGCATCGGCAATCATCCTCATAGAGACTTTACTCTTGAGGAGTGGGTCACATTTATAAGGAGTTGAGCTGCTGAGGATATTTGTTGGGTTTGCCCTTGGTGGGGAATCACGCATGTGACTACTAATGTTGCTAGAGGTGGTGTGGTCCTTATTGGTCTTTGAGGGATCATCACTTATTCTCCTAGTCACTTATTCAGGAAGTATGGCCATTCTCAGGGGTTTCTGGCATCCTTGTGTGCCCTAATTGGCTCTAAAATTTCTTATACCCTATTTATCATCATGATATAAGGTGGATCAACTGATCTCGGGTGGAGGTGAAATATTCTGTGCCTTTTGACGTCCACCCCTCTAAGGCTTATCGCATCTAGGTCGCGAGCACTCGTTGGCTTTCTACCCTTAGGGAGAGGCTTACTGAGACGCAGAGACTTCGTAGTTTCGTTGGAGCTCATTAAGCTTGTCATTTTGTGTCTTTTATTCCTGTGGGAGAATAAAGGCTTCGGGCCTCATCGTTTGTCTTTGTCATTTTTGTTTGTAGTGTACTCTATGTATAATAAGGATGAAATTTTTTTTATTTGAATGCATATTTTATTTAAACAATTCATAGTTTCCATTTAATGCACTCATTTAGTATATTTAACATGAACATGTTACTACAAAAGATATTATATAAATAGGAAGGACAAATGGTACTTATTCCCCAGAAATGCCCATCATCGCCTAAGGTTTGAAACGAATTTCACCTATGGCTTCGCTCTTTTATTTTGGGGTCTTTATTTTTGCTCAAGAGCCCTCACTAGCTCTTGATTGACCTTTATATTTTTCTTTTTCTTTTTTTCTTTTACATGAGATAGCGTTTTAGCTTGTGCCTCTTTATTGAGAGTCTTTCTTACTATGTACGAGCCTTCCCAGTTTGGCTGGAACTTCCCTTGAGCATCTGCGTGCATTTTACGAGATTGCTTTAAGACCAGATCGCCCATTCTCAGGGGTTGATCTTGCCCCTTGATTTTAAGGTTGTAAGCCCTGGCCATGCGATGTTGGTATAATTGTAGATTTTCCAATGCTGTTAATCATTTTCCATCAATCAAAGTTAGTTCCTCGTGTCTTGATTTTTCCCATTCATCTTCAGGTAGCCTTGCCTCAAGGGCTATGCGCAAAGATTTTATCTCCATTTCAATGGGCAATACCACCTCTATTACGTAGATAAGAGAAAAATGAGTCCGACCTATAGTAGTCTTGATGTTGGTTCTGTATCCCCATAAGGCATAGGGTAAATGATCGGCCCAATCTCGATAGTTAAAGCTCATCTTGGAGAGAATTTTCTTAATTGCTTTACTGACCGCTTCTACAGCTCCATTGGCCCGAGGGCGATAGGGTGAAGAGTGATGAGGATCAATCCCATGCTTCTTAATAAGAACAGTTGTTTCCCCTTGGAACTGTATGCCGTTGTCACTTACTAGATGATAAGGAATGTCGTATCTGGTAAAGATATGTCGCTGAATAAACTGGGCCATCTTCTTGGCTGTAATGCTCGTGTATGATTCTGCTTCAACCCATTTAGAAAAGTAATCTACAGCTACTATAATGAAGTGACAGCCATTAGTTAGAGATGGTCTTATCTCTCTAATGATATCGATGCCCTAGGCTGAGAGCAGCAAAGGCATTGTCAAACTTTGCAATGTTATTAGGGGTAAGTTGCTCACATCTCCATATATCTGACAAGCATGGCAAGTCTTTGCTTCCCGAACATAGTCAGCTATCATGGTTAGCCAGAAGTATCCCATTGTTTGGATTTTCTTTGCCATTATAACACAATTCATGTGTGGACCACAGTCTCCTGAATGTACCTCCTTCATCAGATTTTCAGCATCTTATTGGGTTAGAAACTTTAATAGTAGGCCATCATATGACAACTTGAATAGGTCCCCTTTGATCAGGTAGAACTTTATAGTGAGCTTCCTTAGCATATTTCTGTTGAGGTTCCTTATCCACAATGTCATTTATTGTGCGAATGTAGTGTAGGAATTGAGTCATTTCCGTAATAAGGGGTTTAATTAGCTACTTTTGGGGCTCTTCCCACATGGAGGCTAAAGTGGCTAATGCATCTGCCACCTGATTCTTCTCTCGGGGCATGTGACAAAAATCACATTCACTGAACATTGCGGCTTTCCTCCATATTGCCTCTAAGTAAGGCTTAAGGATTCCTCTTTTAGTTCCCAGTCTCCCGTGATGTGCTTCATGACCAAAGCTAAGTTACCAATAATTTTTTACTTTATCCTCTTTAAGAGTGACTAGGCAGACATTTCGAATAAACAGGCTTTATACCCCACCCTATTATTCATGGTGAGAAACTCTAATCCTTTCGACATAGGTATGAGTGCTCCATCTGGCATAGTGATGATGACTTCCAAGCCAGTTCCTCACTTATTGATAGCGCCATCGAAGAACATGACCCATCTTTTAGAATTTTGTGCAGTCGTTATGAAGCATTTGTTAGGGAATTCCAAGTTTTCCTGCTCTCCTCCATTGAATGGTTGATTTGCCAGGAATTTGGCCACTGCCTTTCCCTTGATGATCTTCTTAGTGACATACTTAATATAGAATTCTGGCAGTAATAAGAGCCACATTGCCAGCTTTTTGGTTAGCGAGGGAGCCTGGCATCAATACTTCATCGGATCAATTTTCACGATAGCTAGGATTCTGTAAGATTAGAAGTAGTGCTTGAGTTTCTTAGTGAGCCAGACCATGGCAGAACAAGTTTTCTCCACGATGGTGTATCGAGTCTCATACTCTAGTAATTTCTTAATGAGGTAATAAATTGCGTGTTCTATCTTATCTTCATGCTCTTGAACCAACATAGCCCCTATAGACATCTCTTCTATAGCTAGATAGAGAGGGAGCGACTTTCTGAGAATTGGTGGCTTTAGCATAGGTGGGTTCATTGGATAAGCCTTGATCCTGTCGAAGGCTTCCTGACATTGGTTGTTCCACTCTATTGGCAGCAGCTTCCTCAAGAGCTTGAAGATAGGCTCGCATGTAGTAGTCAACCGTGATATAAAGTGGCCAATGTATTATATAGACCCTAAGAAACTCCTTACTTCTTTCTCTGTTTTCGGCACAGGAATTTCCCTGATGGCATTGGCCTTATTACGATCCATCTCTACGCCTCTCTTGCTAACTACATGTCCCAGTAACTTGCATGATATGACATCGAATATACACTTCTTTGGGTTAAGATGGAGATTGTATTTCTCTATTCTCTTGAGGAATCGCTCTAATAATGCTGGGTGCTCTTCCGGTGTGGCAAATTTTACAAGCATGTCGTCTATATAGACTTTGACTTCTTTGTGGATCAAGTCATATAATGATGCCATGACTGCTCATTGGTAGGTTGACCCTACTTTCTTGAGTCTGAAAGGCATCACTCTGAAACAATAGGTTCCCCACTCTAAGATGGATGCGGTTTTAAACTTGTCTATTACATTCATGAGGATCTAGTGGTAGCTAGAGAACCCATCCATAAAGGAATACATGGCCTCTATAGACGCATTATCTACTAGCATGTTGATGTATGGTAGCGGGAAATCATCCTTAGGGGTGGCCTTATTCAAGTCCCTGAAAGTGATATAAACTCGAACATCACCATTCTTTGTAGGTATGGGGACTACATTGGATAACCAAGTGGGATACTCGACAACCTCAACGAAATTAGCCTTCATTTGCTTGACTACTTTTGCTTTGACCTTTTCGGCCCATTCTGGGTGTATCCTCCTCATCTTCTACTTTATTGGCCAAATTTTTAGGTCCGTGGGGACTTGTGCTCGGTGATGTGCCGATCAAATCTTGGCATGTCTTTGTGAGACCAAGTGAAGGCTAAAACGTGACTTTTTAATACTTTTGTCAATTCTCTTGCTTGTTCGATGGGCAATTGATTGAAATGTATACCATTTTTGGATTATCTTCCGGATTTAAGTTAATTTCTTTTGTAATATCATTATTGATGTTAAAGTTGCTAGATAAATGCTGGAATGTGTATGGAATCGTAATTAGAAACACAATCCCAATAAGCAAAGTTCATCTTATTATCATCATAAAGTACATTATTCATTTCAAACAAGTTGGAAATGGAAACAAAAGACTCATCCTGATCAATAGGGTTTGGCTCCGCAGTGGATGATTCTTCTATGTTAGCTAGTTTCAATAGGATGTCTTCGCCATCTTCGTCCTCTACCTTTGCCTTGCCCTTCATAATCTTGACCATGTCCATGATAGCCTGGCTCAAGCTACCTCCCTTGTTCCTTCCTTCTTCTACTATCTTGAGTTCTTCTTAAAGATGCTTGGTTAGGGTGTCGAGGATTTCCTCCTCTTTACTTGGCTTCTTGATTTTTTTTGGTGTACTTGTTCGTCAAGCTTGGTCTAATCTGGAATTGCTCCAACATCTGGCTAATGACCTACTTTCCTCATCACACAAGTTACGGAGCTTTTACCACGCTTGCCATAGTCAACTACATCTGACAAAATCTTGAATCTCGGAACTGTCTTCCCTTGGTAAGGAGCTGGTGCGACTTCTTCTGAAAGACTGTCTTGTGGGCAATTATTCTAGAGCCTATATAACCGAGTCCTATGGGCTTCCATTATCCTGCCCGTATATTAAAGGTCGGCATTCCCTGTTCACGGGCACCTAGTCCTTTCCTAGGAGTGTGGTGCTTCCATATGTAACCCTAAATCCAAGGGCCCCAGTGCACCTCTGGTTGCTTGTTCGATTCTTGCCCAATCTTGGCTGTGGTAAATCCTTTCATATGACTCTCTTCCCTCTTTAGTGTTGCCACCACTGATGCTTTATCAGCCTCTAGAGTAATGATCTTTCTGTGGAACAGGATTTTAATTTTTTAGTGAAGAGTGGATGGAACTCCTCCCAGAGCATAGAACCATGGGCATTCAAGGAGCATAGAGAAGGTCATCGGGATATCTATGACTATAAAAAGTACTATAGATGAGATTTCACCAATGGAAACTTCAGCCTCAAATATGCCCATGACGGTCCTCTTGGAGTTGTCGTAGGCATTAATGACCATTATGGATCTCTTTAATTCCCTCTCGATTGGTCCTAGGATTTGTAGAATATCCTTTGGGCAGACATTCAGCGATGAACCATAGTCGACCATTATATAGGGCATGATGGCCCAAAAATACTAGCCTTCAAGTAGAGATCCTTATTATGGCGAATGCCCTAGTCGGGCAGATCCAAGCTCGAGAACATAATTTCGGGGATAACAGTGCTGGTTTTATTTTTACATAGTGCACAGACCTATTCGAGTGACGCCAAAGGAGATGTTTTAATTTCCATCAGCTTTTTAACAATAGCAAGCCTGTGGACTTGAGAACTGAGGCAGAGGTCCCAAATGCTCATCTTGGTTGTAGTGGGTTTTATTTGATCCACAATCGGGCTTTTCTATCCATTATGAGGGTTTAACAAGAGTAGGAGGTACTGGAGGCTCCGCTCTTAGCATCGTCGGGGCTACTAGTCCATTGATCTTCCCTCCTCTAGTAATAAGACTGATAATCTGGATTGGCAAGTTTGTTGTTCCAAAGACTTCAAATTCATCAAAATCTTCATCCAGTGATATCTCTCCCAATTCAATCGGCTTGTTTACGAAAGATGGTGCTTTGATGGTGAAGGGCCATTGCATGAAGGGAACCTTTTTAGGCTATCTATCTAGAACAATAGGGTTCTCTTATAGGATCTGGCATAGAATGGGGATGGAGTCCTGCCCAATCATGTGAATGGATGAGGAAGCTCTATTAGTTGATTCAACTTCATCACGTACGTCGGGGTGCATCACAATAAGCGATTGGTTCATCATCATATTTATTCATGTACCACGGATATTCCTTAGCTGATTCCCTCAATGTTGGGCAAATAGCGTTGGTTGCTTCCCATTCCTAATACAATAATGTGTTCCCGTGTTTATCCAGATTTGGGGTTGAGTCTTCCGGTGGATTAACCGATATGAAGTAATCAATGAATTACTTAACTAGGGTGTTCAAGAATGACTTTTGGTAAAACATTAGCTGTTCGTACCGCACTATTGCCTTCTCTCGGAGAGTCAAGTAGAAACTTCCGGGCCAATGGGTGTAGTGAATGTACCCATCATTCATCATTTGCACAAACTCATGGATGTTGGGTCGTGGCCTTGTATTTCTATTATAGAATATAGGACTTCAGATTCGGTAACTAGCCCTAGCTAATTCATTTTTAGCACGGATTCTCTCCGTGATATACTCTTGAGAAGGTTCTTATCTTTCTTCTCGAATCATATTAATGAAGTGCTAGCTACCTAAGTCAAAGTCCATGAAATCTTTGGAATCATCACTTGCAGCAGACCATAAGGTCCCCGTGGAGTCATGCTCTAAGGATGACACATAGCTCTCGGCACCATCGTAATCGACCATTATGCCATTGTGGAGGCGAGCCTCGTACTCTAAATCTCCAGGCATGTGATTTAGCTCATTGCCCAAAAAGACCTCTAATTCATACCCCACATTATCTACCTCACTTTCATCTTCATGATCTGATTCACTAGAGTTTGCAAATTCTTCTAATTCCTCATCTAAATTCTTGAAAGTTTGTTGCTCATACCATGGTTTAAAGACCCAATTTGGTGCATTTTGAACTAGGATATTGTCATTAGAATCTTCCTCTGGATCTTCTTTAGGACCTTCCTCCGGTTCTTCCACGGGTTCTTCCTTGAGATCTTCCTCGGGTTCTTCCTCAGGTTCTTCTTTGGCATTCATTCTAGCCTCAACCCCTGCTATAGCTACGCAAAAGTCAGAGATCATGGCCTATATATTGGTGAATGTTTCCTATACACGGGCACCAAATATTGTAAAGTCAGCTTGGATCCCTTCAAACGGGTCTTGCGTTCCCTCATCCAGGTTCAGGCCGAGGTACCTTTGCTAGTCCTCATGATTGGTCTAGGCTTGTTTAGGATCATACAACTTTTCACTTTCTGGGCTTTCCATCCCAGAGGAGCTTCCAAAATCAAAAAAACTTATTCCGACGTAGTTGGCGCTCATGTAATATAGGGGAGTATAAATAGGAGGCTGAGGAGGAGGAATATCCAGCCAGCCAGCATTATGTCGATCTACATGTGGTGCCAACCACCAGCAGAACACATTCGGGTATAGTTGGGAAGCCCTGAAGTAATGAAGAAAGGACCTTTCCATGAAGTACCAATTCCATCGACCTTCCATTGACATCGTGTTGTACTAGTCTACGGCTAGTCCTTCTAACAATCTGGGGAACTGAGATGCAAAACCCATCGTGGCTATTCCTTGTTTAAGCATAAACTGGAAAAATTCTTCCACATGCTCATTCGGGTCAAATTCTCCTCTGTATATGAGGTGCGGTGGCACTTGGTATTGATCTAACCCTTCTCTCCTCATCCTCAAGACATATTGATCGACCATGTAGATGATGTCCATGTTGTCAAAAATCATATTATCCCCCCATCTTGGGTCATGTTGGAAGTTATTTGTCACTTCAATACCATATTCATTGGTGTCCGTATGGATACTATTGGCATTTGCTGAGGCTTGAAAGTTTGGCAGGGGATTAATCTGCATGCTTGGTTTCTTCTCGGGCTCTTTCATTCTCCCATCGGTAATCATCTAATGTAAATCCTTCAGTAGTGTGGTGCATTCATTAGTATAGTGCCCCTTGGTTACGTGGTAGGCACAAAAGTTATCTCTGTCTACCACAACAGGTGGAACGAATGGTTTGATGCTTTGGAGTTGGTTAGACTTCCTCAGGTTGGTGAATATCTATGATAGTGATTCTACCCATGGGGAGATAGATTGGTGGGTCTGCACCTGAGTGGATGCTACAACTTTGGCCGAAGCCTTTGGGGACTCAAAATTGTCCTGTTTGGAGGATCCACCCTTTTCCCAGTATCTAGTGCCACAACCGGTCCGAAAGGCAAAAATAAATACAAGTCATCTAAAAATGATTTTCCTTACTTTAACCATTTTTAGAGAAAAGAATAAAGAACATAGAGCTGCCACCAATTGAAGTCGAGGTGCGATTAGACACCAAAAAGCTAATGTCTGCGAACTAGAGATTCAAAGGGTTTGTTTGTCAGTTACGTGTAGAGAAGAAAAGTTAACTAATCACCCTACCTCGTCCAAAATTGGTACTCGAGATGCATTTTATTCACTTTGTTCATTTGTTTCTAATTTATTGTATATATGCTATTCGGGGCTCAGAACCTAGTTCCTCTTGTTGACTGCTCCGCTTTCAGGATTTATTGATAGAGAGTACCCCCCATGATAAGTTTATGGGAAGTTAATGTTTATAACATAAACATAGAGATCGATAATGACAATTGATTTAATGTATTGATTTTAAAGTTATTCGGGGAACTAGAAACTAATTCCCCTATTATTGTTGAAAATTTTATCATTTGGTAATGTTTATAACATAAACATTGATATTTATAAAAAGGGCAAAAAGACCGGTAATCTAAAGAAATAATAAGTTAGCTTTATGATTCCCACTTTTATTTAATAACTTTAAACTAAAAAGAAAAATGTTCAAATTTTTTAATAAATTACAAGAAGGAAAGGTTTACCTTCATTTATTACCATGTACTTGGTTAATTTACCTCCATCGGTCTAATAATTTCTTCCAAATTTTAACAAAAACCTGTTGACTGCCATCACATGCTTATAACATAAACATGTTCGCTTTCAAAGGCTTTATATATTATATTACTGATGGGAAAGTCCAATGGGACTACAACTCAATTGAAAGAGGTAAAAACCAATAGCAAACCAAAACCCAAACATAAAAACCCATTTCTCTTTTGTGTTATTCCCCATCACAGCAACTTTACTTTGATTTATTATCCCAACTACTTACCTGTCTTTCTTTTCATAAAAAAGGAAATAAAAGTTGACTTTCATTTGCAGATTAAGCATGTACTAATGAGGCTAAGACCTTAGGGGAACTCTAGAAAGGATGAATTGCAACTTGTTTTTGTAAGTCAAATTACTATTTTTCCTAGGTTGAATTTGTTTCCTTTTGTGTTGAAATACAAAAATTTTGTATTCAAGCTGTACAAGTTTGAGCAAAGCAACTACAATTGACACCAAGGGTAGGATAGAAACAGGGACCAAACTTTACTTGAGGTGAAGATCTCTCTATTTCTTTATATCATTTACAACTATTTTAGTTTCTGGTATCCCTAGTTGTAAAGATTTGGTTTGAGTTTTATTTGTTTTGTTTGCTCAGACCTCTCTTGAGGTCCCATTGTTGGGTTTCTAGCGTGTGCTCTATAAGAATTCGGTTCAAAACTTGATTGACCTAAACTACCTACTATTATTTCTGACTAAATTGTACTTATCTAGTACCGAGGTTCTTTTTAATCTTAAAAAACCAAGAAAACCATAACATGGCCTTAGCCTTACTAGGCCTTTTACCACATGTAAGTTGCAGCTTGTTTTTTTATTTAATAAAAATTTGATCATCGTTTTAGGATTACAAGTTTGATGCTAATCATGTTGAATTCAGGTCTTGCTCTAGATATACATACTGATGTCAATGTGATTGAAGGAAAAGAAACAAAGCACAACTTTCGCATAAGGTAAAGTATTTTTCTTACTGCTACCCACTTCTAACGCCTAGATAAAAATTCTATCTTTACTACTCTGAATCCAAATGTTGTTATCTGAAGCGGATAACGTAGGGATATAAAAACTTGGCTTAACTGGAAAAACTTAAGTTGGTCTAATCCCACCGGATAAAGACCCTATCTTTAAAACATTGGACTCTTACCTTGTATTGATTTTCCTTGTAATGATCAAAATCATAACTTGACTTTGACTTCTCATTTATGGTTTACTTATTTCCTTTTTTTACCAAAATCTAATTTTTATTCAAAGTCAAGGTAATTTCTCTTTCAGACTCAAGAGAACTAATGGAGGTTGATAGCAAATCTAAGTAAAGAATATCAAGGGATCCGTAGAAGTTTATGGGCGTAGTCAAGAATAAGAAAAGGTGATTGATAGCATTTTATTTCTATCTGAAGCTTAACAAAACCATAACATGACCCTACTTTTATTGCTCTTCAACACAGATGAAAATAGACCAGTAGGAATGAAGTAGCTTATATTACCATAAGTTTCTTGTCTGGGGGAGATTAGAATCTTAAACAGGATCCTGTTGATAGGTTCAATAAAAATACCTTTGTTTCACTTATGCCTTTCCCTTTTAAGAATGTAACTAACACGAGTTATTTATGTTTTTTTTTCACTTGGATCTAAGATCATAACATGACCTCGGATTCACTTAAATTTGTATAAAAATTAGAGTTACATTTTTTTATTGGTTTAGAGTGTTTGGCTGCTTTTGGACAGCAGCTATCAATCTGTTATCATTTTATAATTTATAATTATGCAAGGGTTCGTTTATCCAGGGAAATTGTCAATCGATGACAAGTGGAAGGGATTAGAATCAATATCTCAAAATACATGGTCCAGTCCTTCGATGACAAAGATTATAGGTACTTTTTAGTTTAAAGTTCAACAGCCAACCTTTCAAACTTTAGTTATATCACCTCCATATAGGGACTCATATTCATTTTTTCTCAAATGTTTTACACATATAGTTAGATAATCTATCAGATCTTCATCAATAAAGGAATAAGCCCTTGAATCCATCTCTAGGATTTTATTAGTGACTTACAGAAAAATAGAGCATAGTTTAGAATCTCTCCAATGGGAAACAATTCATGAATTAAAGCAGCTTTCTTTAAGAGATAAATAAAAATGGACCCAATCTGATATAATATTCTCTTTAGAGTAAAGATTATATCTTTGATCATAGGTATCTAGACTAGATTGAACCAATCTCTCTGAAATACTTATGATCTAAGACTTTATTGGAGAGAAATCTTGGTATTCAAGAACCTAAGTACCTTCCTTTCTCTCCAAAACATCATTAAGATTTATGAATAATAAAAGAAGTGCTGGAAAATAGAATAGTAAAAGAGTTATACCTACTGTTGATTTCCTCCTTGTAGAGATATTGTTAGCCTTTCCTCTGTTGTAAATATCATGCCCTGTCCTTTGTACTTTTGATGGCTAAAGATCTCATTTTTTTTTCTATTTTTGGTAGCTAAAGACTTCCTTTTTACTTTTAGAGGTGGTATTATATAGGGGTAAGTGTGGCGGTTTAGGTTACTGGAGTTCAAACTCACTGTTTCCACTTAGAGTGCTAAAGTAACTAGATGGGTAACTCCACTACCCCTTAGCTACCAACACAAATTACCTAGTTTGAGAGCTGGCATTTCCTTATTGGATGAAACTAATAGCAATCCTAACCTAAAGATAACTTTCGCAACCCAACTATGTACAAACTCCTACAGCCCCTCCTTACCTTCGTATTACTACAACTTGAGCCCAGAATTTTTTAATTACCTTATCAACCACGATTGACACTAAAAATAAAAACCCTATGGAGAGAAACCCTACCCATACCCGCACCCACCCCACCCCCTTCCTCAGCCACCACCACCGCCCGTCAACCACCCTATTCCGATCGGACACCAGCCGCCGTCAGCCCCAACACCGAAACCCCTTCCACGACCCTAGCCGGAATCGCCAAACCACAAACCCTCGCCGTTATCCCTTTTCTGTGCCCTTCACCGCCACTTCGCAGGTTAGGGATTCAAACCCTAATCATATTGCCAACACTAGGAATTCGATCGCGAATAAAATTTATTTTGAGAATTTCCCGAATGGTTATGATGCGCTAGCCCTGAAGAAGGTCTTCGGGAGATTTGGAGTTTCTGGCTAGGTGTTTATCGCACAAAAGAGAAACGCCAGAAACTTGAATTTTGGGTTCATTGCGATTGATGAAACTGTTCCATTTTATGAAGCTTTGAATAGGATGAATTCTGTTGAAATAGGGGCGGTTCGACTGCGGGAGTATAAGGAAAGATACTCAAGGCCTTTGAATGTTCAGAAATTCCAGGAGCCGATTCGAAAGCTGCCTAAGCGTGTCAATCGAGTGTTTCACGAATCACCTCATGATGGGAGATCACATGAAGCGGTCGCGGCCCCTTATCAGAATTCTGTAGAGGAGGCAAGTAAGGGGCAGCCTAAGGTTGTGACGAGCCCTATGGACAAGAATGAGTCGCAGAATAGTGAGGAGTGCATGGTGCAGTCCACCTCATGGAAAGATAAGGCATGCCTGATTCGGCTACACAATATCTCTCATATTCGAAATATATATGATTTATTGTGTGAGCGTGGTTTTGATGTTGAATTTGCCACTCCTGTTGGTGGGGAGTGTGTGATTGTCTCCTTTAACACAGGAGATGCGTTGATTAATTTTGTTAGTCATGAATGGAAGGTTCTCAGTCACCTTATATTTTCGGTTGAGCGTCAGTCGGTGAATTTTATTCCCTATGAGTGTGCCATGTATCTTGATTTCATGGGTATTCCACCAACTATTATATGTGAATCATTAGTCCGCAGCCTTGCTGGGAGGTCTGGTCGGCTGGTGGCTATGGATTGCAACTTGGAAAGGCCGGATTGATTGGATGTTGTTTCTTGTTTAGTGTCAGTTCCTATAGGCACTATAAGCAGCAATCTGAAGTTAGCAGTTGGGGAGAGGGATATTACGATTTACACTTCTATACGTCAGGGCGTTGGCTGTCCGAGGTGTCAGGAGGATTACTCTAGCTCGGAGGACGATTCGGATGAGGGGTCAATGGCGGATAGGCTATCTAAAGAAGTGGCTATATCAGAGGAGGAATGTGATACGAGAACGCTGTGGGATAACGGTATATTGGAAAATTCTACCTTAAGGGAACTGGACGGTATTGAGAGTGCGAACTCGGTGGCTAATAGAAACGCGGAGACTGGCAGAATTTCTAGATCGTCAAGGCCGGATGTGTCAAATAGGAACAGGGTGATTATAAATACCCAGCATACAGAACCTCGTGAGAATAAGGCTAGACTAGTAGTTAGAGTAGGTGAGATGCTGGGCCTGTTTCAGGAGCAACATGCGGAGCAAATTGTGCAGGTACTGGAAGAGCCTAGAGGTTGAATAGTCCGTCTGAATCGAGGTTTGGTACACGTTTCTTTATGTTAGTAAACCTTCTTTCTTGGAACTGTCGTGGCGGGATCACGAATGGAGCAAAGCAATTTTTTGTTCATTCGTGTGTCCGCAAATGGTCTTTGCATGTTGTTGTGTTAGTGGAGACGAAGGTGTCGGATGTGTCAGAGATGACTGTGAGGAAATTATGGGGTCATAATGATTTTTCATATTATTATGTTCCTGCTCAAGGTTTTTCAGGAGGGATACTTATGTCATGGAACTCTAAATTAGTTAGGGGTACAGTTAGAGCGGTTGGTGCAAGATGGTGTATTCTGAGCACGGATATGAATCAGGTTGAGATTGATATTGTATGCTTATATGGGCCAGTCACAGCTACTGAGAGGAACCAATTATGGGTTGAATTGTTGCCCCTTATTCGGGATGCTGGTAATTTATTGATATGTGGTGACTTTAATGAAATTCTTCATTATTCAGAAAGAGCGGGTGGGAATGGGATTATTTCTAATTCTATGATAAGATTTCAGGAATTTATTAATGAGTGTGCATTGTATGATGTTCCTTTAGTTAGAAGGGACTATACGTGGAGTAACAGTCAGTCATATTCGAGGATCGATCGAGTGTTGGTGTCATGTGGATTATTAGATAGCTGGCCGGGTTTACAACTCATGACGGTAGACTCAACCCTATCGGATCACTTGCCCATTATTTTCCAGTCGTATTCTTCGTGGAGACGGGGAAGGAGAGTAGATAGATCGCTAAACTGTTGGTGGGATGTTGATACTTTTTTGCCATTTATAAGTGGCGTTCTATTTGTGGTACGGCTGGGAGTAAGGATAGAGATGTTGATTACAAGCTTCGAAAATTATGGGGATTTATCCGTCCTTGGCATTCGTCTAATTTTGGTCAATTGGATAGTATATTAAAATTGTTGGAAGCCCGGGTTTTAGAGTTGACTGACTCTAGTGTGGGTCGGTCTTTGGATGCTTCAACCGTGTCTGAATTACAAAGCGTGAAAACTACATTGTTTCAGGTTAGACAAAGCGAAGAACAAATTTGGCATCAACAGTCAAGAGTGAAGTGGACTTTATTGGGTGATGACAATACAACGTTTTTTCACCGCATCGCTTCGGCTAGGTTCAGAGGTAATCGGATTTCATAGTTGGAAATTGGCAGGAGAGTCACTAATGATCCTATAGAGATCACAGCTACGATTCGAAACTACTATTCGAACCTGTTTTTGGGAACTATAGTTATTCCGTTTGATTTGGAAAGACTAAAGTTCAGGACGGTAAATGTATTGGAGAATCGTCGCCTAGTTGAACCATTCTCAGAAGCCAAGATATGGGATGCAGTTTGTTCCTATAGTGGGGGGAAGGCTCCTGGACCTGATGGATTTAATTTTTTCTTCTACAAACGATTTTGGGGTGAACTGAAGCCTGAGCTACTGGACCTATTTGCGAAGTTTCATGCAACGGGACGGCTGCCGAATCCTATTAAGTCGTCATTTACGGTCCTAATTCCTAAGGTACCTAGCTCTTCTTCGTTGAATAATTTTAGACCTATTGCCTTGATCCATGGTATATATAAAATTGTGTCTAAGGTGCTTGCTAAAAGACTACAACCATTGCTACCTAAGTTGATATCAGACAATCAATTTGCTTTCATTATAGGTCGTAATATTCATGAATGTTCGTTTATAGCCTCGGAGATTATCCATTCGGTTCATAGGAGTCGTCAACCATGCTTGGCTATTAAGTTAGACTTCCATAAGGCTTATGATTGTGTTTTGTGGAACTATATAAATGCAGTTTTTAGACAAATGGGTTTTGATGAAAGATGGGTTCAATGGCTTGACAACTGTAGAAGGAATTAGGTCACTTCGATTCTGATCAATGGGACGCCGTTGGAACCAATTAAATTGGCTAGGGGGGTTAAACAAGGTGATCCTATTTCCCTGTTTCTTTTTGTTCTGGCTAGTGAGGGACTGAAACTAATGTTTTAGGAGAGTATTCGAATTAGCCTATTACCGGGATTTTGGGTTGACGGTTCAGAGAAGGACAAGTCCATCCTGCAATTCGCTGATGATACGCTATGCTTTTTACCGGTAGATGAGTCTCTATTGCCTATTTTTGTTAAAATTTTGCGATGTTTTGAGCTGATTTCAGGCCTGAAAATTAATTTTAATAAGAGCTCTATTATGGGAATTCATGTACAAGAGACAGTCGTTTCATCTTGTGCAGGAGTCCTGGGATGTTGAGTGGAGAAGTTTCCGATTACCTATCTTGGAACCCCTCTCAGCGTTAGGCGTGTTCCTGTTTCCTCTTGGAATTTATTGATAAGTAAGTTTCAGAGTCGATTAGCGAGTTGGAAAGGACAATGTTTATCCTAAGCGGGACGAATGGTGCTTGTGAAGTCGGTATTATCATCTCTTCCAATCTTTTTGCTATCATTGAATAAAATGCCAGGAGCGGTAATTACGAAACTTGAGCAGCTGATGCAGAATTTTTTTATGGAGGGGTGATTCAACTACTACGGGTATTAGTAAGGTTAGTTGGGCAACGATTGCCCTACCCAAAAATCTTGGGGGCCTATACATTAGGAACTTAAAGTTGGTTAACTGTAGTTTGTTGATGAAGTGGGTGTGGAAGGTTAGGAGTGCTGATCATGGGTCATTATGGTTTGAGATTTGTGTTAGTCGTTACGGGTTCGATTCATGGTGGTCCATTGGAAACTATGATTCATCTACATTGTCACATTCTTGGAGAGGAATTATAGCATGTTGTATTAGAGGTGGGGAGTGGTGGGAATTTTTCAGGTCGTGTATTGAGGTTGCTATCGGAAGTGGGGAGAATTGCTCATTCTGGCATGACAACTGGACGATAAATTCAGAGTTGGCGGTCTTGTTCCCTGACCTATACCACTTGTGTAACAGGAAATCGTGTTCGGTGGCTGAGGGGTATCATTATCTTTTCGGGTCATCTGCCTTTTTGTGGCCTTTTTGGAAACGAAACTTAAGGATCTCAGGACATGAAAGAGGTGCGAAACTTCGAAATTGGATCGTTATAAGCTGTCCGAGCTTGTTTCTAGAGGGTGATAACGAGTTGAGGCAGGGTCAAAGGCAGCCTCTCTTTTCAGGGACAGCTGATCGGTTTATTTGGGAGTTAGGGGAGAAGAAGGTGTACACGACAAGCTCCTTTTGTATGGGCTACTATAGTATGCCAAAGTGGCCAAAGCCGAGGCTCGACTTTTCGGTAATATGGGAGGTATGTGTGACCCCGAAAGTTTGCTTTTTTGGGTGGCTTGTTTTTCATGGAAGATTACCAACAAAAATGTTTCTTTTCCTCCGTGGCTGCCAATCTATAATGGACGGTGAATGCCCATTTTGTGATTTGGAGGAGACTATGTATCATGCCCTGCTCCATTGCATCAACAGCTATAAGGTGTGGACTCAGGTGCTGAGATTGCTCGATATCTCGCTGCCTATACCGTGGAAGGTGGTGTATTTTCAAGCCATGTGGCGCGGCTTCTTTGCTGATGGAAGTGGTAGAGAGTTTGGAACAGTGCTATGGTTCTTAATTGCTTAGGCACTACGGAAACGAAGGAACAAATTTGTTTTCGAAGGCAGGTTGGGTTCAGAAGACATTATTGGATCATGCATTCATTTATGTTGGTTCATCCTTAAAAGTAGGAGGCGTGATGTTAATTTTGTAACTTCTGATGTATTTTATTTTCCAAAATTGCTACTCTCGTGTAATTCATTAACTCATGTTCTCGCCTTGAGACCGTGAGTCAATTTTTATTTAATAAAAGAGGGGTAGGTGTTTTGTAGGTAAGCGGGGAAACCAGCCTAGCTGGGGACTCCGCCCCGAAATTTTCACCTGCTCCAAACTTTTAGCCTTTGAGGGGATACACTATTCCTTTGGGGGTTTTTCAAAAAAAAAATTACCTTATCAACCACCTGAAAGATTATTTAGTTATGGGTCCTTTAGCCGTCAATCAGCGTGGCCCAATTTTTCCAATGGAATGCAATTTATTTCTTTACTAACATTTTTAAATATAATTATTGGTGTATGATAATTTTTGTTTTCTAAAGATTTAGTTCATTAATTAGTCACGTTGAAAATTTGGTCTTCATTTGATTATTATATCGAACTTGTACTAGTCCAACATCTTTACTTCTTATCTAATGACGAATTAAATAAATAAAAAAATGCAGCTTATTTTATTCCTTCATCCGGTACCCCCAAGAAAAGGCGACTTCTCGCGTCTACCACGATAGATTGACCACTCTTACGTTAGCCAAATATCTGGGTATCTCCTAATTCCTATATCTCATTAAATTGTTGATTGCGTATTGGTAGGGCCCTGAGTGGCTAGTACATGTCATGTGTTATTTTCATAATCGCCTCATTATTTTACATGTAGCAAAAAAATGGGTGTCTACAAGTGCCCCCTCCTTATTTCTAAGGATTTAAAGATGTACAAAGGAAAAATAGACACATATTTTTGCTAGGTCAAACATATGATTCAATCACTTAGGTGTGTGTACCTCTCGGACCTTGATCATGAGATATTCCATTATGATTAAGCCTTAAAGACTCGATCTTATAAGAACTCATTTGAAAGTTTACATATTTTGGAATCTAACCCAAAAATGTGTATCTGTAACCACAGACTTGATGACGAAGGATTTAGTTAACATGATTTCATTGAAGATTTGATCTTCTAAAGATTAGATTTAAGACGTACAGGGCTTGGACTCAATCCAAGATATGCATTAATAAATAGGGTTGGAATCGTACATCACCTACACTTGATCACAAGGAAATCATTCATGATTTGGCCCTAAAGACTCGATCTTAGAGGGATTCAATCGAAAGCTCACGTATCTTGGACTTCGATCACAAAATACATTTTCATAATACTGCCAGAACCCAAATCTCTCAGACTTAATCATAAAAGATTGGGTAATGTTTCACCTTGCAGACTTGATCCTTTAAGGATTTGACTAAATGCACAATGCTTGGACTTGATCACAAGATCTGCATTATTCATAATTTGACAAAAACATACATCTCTCGCATATCTCTCACGTCAAATTTTTTTTGCCCCCCTCAAAGAATAGATCCTACAGGTATTTGATACTGAAAATTCTCAAATTTCTAGGGACTTCAGCCATCGCTATGTTAGGGTTGAGATTTTTTCAATTTTGACGTTTTTTTCCTTTGATCACGTATCTATGCTTATCTAAAGTGTGGTGACCAGTTTAAAAAAATTTTAATCATTAGGGAGATCTTGCGGAAAAAAGTCGTCGTTAAAACTGAACCACTGATCCTTTTTTTATGTATTCTCTTGAATACTAGGACTCTAAAATTTTTTTTGTAACAATCAATAGTTGTATATATAGACATCTTTACACATAAAAACACGAAATCAATGCCTATGACAGAAATATCGAGTTAGCTAAGACATGATCCATTTTTATTCAAATCATACGCATACTTTTCTCAAAAGAACAGAGATTTCCTCAACGTATCAAACTTATTCCGCATTGCTTATTAGAAAAAGTTGTGTTTTAAAAATAATCAACACATGAAAGGATATAAAATTTCTCTGGAATCTTTAAAAGACTTGGATACTTCTTCCATGAATAAAGTCCCCCTAGCTCATCCGGATAGAATTCCAGTCTTTGATGATCATTCATGGTTCACAAGCTTGAAAGATATTTATTATGAGCGCATTGACCATCCAAATTTTACTTTCTTCTTGTCATATTCACTTTGAAGACGTTTGAAACTGTCATATTTAATTTGCCCAACATAGCAACCTTCTCATGCCAAGGTTAATGAAGCTTTCAAATGTTCATGACGATCTAAGATGCAGCTTCCTTACATGTGGAGCGATTCAAGCGCTTCTTCAATCTATTGACTCTTAACTAATGCTCCCAATTTTCACTTTTCGTACGTGATATGTATCCCTTTTCTTCTCATGCTACATTTTTCATGATGTTTCATTTCGTTATTTTTGACTCTCTCATTTTAGATTGGGGAACTTGTGTAATGATGCAGCCTCATAATGAGTGTCATAAATTTAATACAAGTTATGTTCTTCGTAATCCCTTTACTCATGGTTAGAGGTGTGACTTATTAAACGTGGCCGCAAAGATCTTAAATATCGTCATAGTGTTTCTTTACCCAGTTGTGATAAATGTTTCTGGTAAACTATGAATAGCCTATTCCAATGTTAATAATGAATTCAACTCAATAAATCGAAAGAAAAAGGAAAGAAAAGGAAATAGAGATTTTAATAAAGGATGGAATGAAGTTTACACAAGAGTTACATAGATTTCGATATAAAATGGAAAAGGAAAAAAAAGAAAGAAGAAGTGAAAAACGAAAGCATGTAAAAATGAACAACAAAATAAATTTCATGATCTTGACAACCATGGATCACACATTATATTTCTTAACCGAGTCTGAATTTATAGGATTTGGTAGTTCTTCCCCATCCATATTTTCCAAAGTTAAAGCACCTCAAGAAAATGCCTTTTTCACGACATACGACCTCTCGTACTTTGGCGCCTACTTCCCTCTCGGGTCTTGATGACGCAAAATAATTTTCTTCTATACCAACTCTCCTTCTTAAAGCTGCCTCAATCTCACCTTCTTGTCGTATGACTTGATGAGTCTCCGTTTGTAAAGTTGTCCATGACAAATTGACGCTAAGCGTTTCTCCTCAATGAAATTTAGTTGGTCATATCTCTATTGAATCCATTTTGAATCCTCTAGCTTGCTTTTAGAATGACCCTCATGGACGAGCTTTCCACTTCTACTGGATAGACTAACGTGAATAGAGTGGCCCTTATTGAAGTTCGAATAGTAGTTCTATATCCATGCATGGCGAATGGGAGCATGTGATGCCAATCCTTATATGTACTGGCCATTTTCTGTACGATCTTCTTATTATTCTTATTGGTTGCTTCGACAGCTGCATTCATCTTTGGGCAATATAGGGTAAAATTGTGGTGATTAATTTTGAATGGTGTGCACATTTCTTCAATTGCCTTGTTATTGAAATTTTTGTCGTTATCAGTAATCATGCGTTTCGGAAGATCATACCTGCATATGGTGTTATTTTTTATGAATTTCATCACGGTCCCTTTCGTTGGTGTATCATGCTGCCTCTACCCACTTTGTGAAGTAATCAATTGCCAATAAAATGAATCGATGTCTGTTTGAAGCGTTTGGCTCAATCGACCCAATTACATCCAAACCCCATATTGAGAAGGGCCAAGGGGCTACCATGACATGAAGTGGTTCGGAAGGCACATTGATATCGTCCACATAAATTTGGCATTTGTGATATGTTCGAACATATTGGATACAATCTGATTCCATCTTTGTCCAATAATACCCCATCCTTACTATTGTCCTTGCTAAAGCATGCCCGCTAAGATGCATTCCACAAAATCCTTCGTGCACTTCTTCCATTAGTTTTTTAATTTTCGGATAATCAACACTTTGAATGAGTGTCGTGTCATGGTTCCTTTTCTATAGCACCCCGCCACACAAGAAGAATCCCATAGCCAACCTTCTTAAGGTCCTTTTATCTGTATTAGTTACCCCTGGTGGGTATATTCTTTCTTCTAAGTAAGTTTTTATATCATAGTAGCAAGGCTTCCCATCGGGTTCCTTTTCCATGCTTTTACAATATGCCTGATCTTCTTGCAACTCAATCTTAATTATTGGTAACTCTTCGCAATGCTCCCATTTAAAAGCTACCTCTAGGGCATCCGCCATCTGATTCTCTAATCGAGGCACATGATTGAATGAAATATTTTGAAAGTTTTTCCACATTTTGAGGATAAGGGATAAGTTTAGCATCACGAGTTTCCCATTCCCCATCCAACTGGTTGATCACCAAAGCTGAGTCTCCATAAACTTCAAGGTACGGGATCCTCATTTCCAAAGCCACTCAAATGCCTAAAATGCACGCTTCATACTCTGTGACATTATTAGTACATGGGAAACATAGACAAGCTGTGATAGGGAAGTATTTTCCTGTTGGAGAAATCAAAACCACCCCTACGCCATGTCCTAAGGCGTTAGATGCCCCTTCAAACCTCATACTCTAGGTATTCTATAAGTCCTCTTCATCGACTACAAGAATATCCTCATCTAAGAAATGTAAATCCACTAACTGATTTGAGTCTATCGCATGGTCCTCAAGTAGACTTGAAATTGCTGACCCCTTTATGGCTTTTTGTGTGACATATACAATGTCATATTCGGATAATAAGACTTACCATTTTGCGATTCTACCTGTCAATGCCGGGTTTTCAAAAATGAACTTGATCGAATCCACTTTAGAGATTAGCTGAGTAGTGTTATTCAACATGTAATGCCTTAACTTTTGAGCTGCCTAAGCTAATGTCACACATGTTTTCTCTAAAAGTGAATATTTAACCTCACTTTGAAGAACTTTTTACTAATGTAATAAATTGCTTTTTCCTTCTTTCTCTCCTTATCATATTGTGCTAGTAGGGCTCCCATCGAGTTGTCTTCTACCTTCAAATAAAGCAACAATGGCCTTCCGACATCTGGGGGTTGAAGTATTTGTGGACTTTGCCAATAATATTTTATCTTGTCAAAAGCCCCTTGGCATTCATCGTTCCATTCACTCGGATTTCTCTTCCTCAGCATCTTAAATATAGGCTCACAAGTAGCTATCAATTGGAAAATAAATTGGGCTATATAGTTTAACTTCCCCAGGAAACTCCTCACTACTTTCTCAGTTTTTGGAGGGGCCATCTCAGTGATTACTTTAATTTTATTTGGATCAACTTTCACCCCTCTACAACTTATTATGAATCCTAATAATTTTCCTGAGGTAATACCGAATATACATTTGGAAGGGTTTAGTCTTATTTGGTATTTTCAAAAACGTTGGAAAACTTTTCTTAGCACATCAATATGATCTTCATCTTTTCGAGATTTTGCCATCATATCATGAATACATACTTCCATCTCTCTGTGTGCATCATATCGTGGAAAAATGTAACCATCTCACTTTGGTAGGTTGCCCCCCCATTCTCTAGTCCGAAAGGCATGACCTTATAATAAAATGTTCCCCACGTAGTTATGAAGGTAGTCTTTTCCCTATCCAACAAATCCATAAGAATCTGGTTGTATCCTGAAAACACATCCATCAAAGAAAGCATATGATACCCTACTGTGTTATCCACCAACACGACTATGTGTGGTAATGGGAAATTGTCTTTTTGAGTGGCCCGATTTAAATCTCGATAATCCATGCACATCCTTACTTTTCCATCCTTCTTAAGTACAGGTACTACATTAGCAACCCATTCTGAATAATTTGATACTACCACAAAACCAGCGTCAAACAAGTTTTTCACCTCTTCCTTTATTTTCATGAGCATCTCGCGCTTCATTTTCCTCAATTTTTGCTTAACTAGTTTAGATCCTGGTTTAAAGGGAATCTTGGGTGCCACAATGTCTGTGCTCAGGCCAGGCATATCTTGATATGACTAGGAAAAGACATCCATATATTCTTTTAGCAAGTCAATGAGTCGTTCTCTAATTACAGGAAGTAAGGAACTGCTTATTTTGACTTCTTTAGGGTTCTCGCTTGTCCCTTAATTTATGACTTGGATGGACTCATTTTGTGGTTCCATAACACTTCTCTTCTCTTCTGCCATTTTTTTTATTTCAGGGGGAACTTCCATCTCTAAATCCTCATATACGGACAATCAAAATTATAATATGATCCTTGATTATCATTATCATCAAGTTTATCATCGTTATTCCTGAACATGCAAGAATATGAATATAAATAACCATATGATATGAGAAAAAGGATAATGGAGAGGAAAAAAAATGAAAAACAAAGGGAAAAAATAAAAATTATTTAAAACCTCGGCATATGGACAAAGAAACGTAGCTCCAAATTTATTAAGTGAAATTTATTCTTAACATTGAAAATAGACGCCCATACTACATTTTCTCTTTAAATCTTAGGTGTAATTTAGAGAGTTGAACACTTATCATTACTTTTTGTAAGGAAGATCATAAACTTTCCAATTGTTAAGCTCTCCTTTGAATGCCGCTATCCATTTTTCCTATTCTCGATCCTCGTTGTCATGGTCCACCACTAAAATCATTGATTCATGGTAACTTAGTACCACTTTGTCAAACACGAACTTATCGGCACATCTGAAAATTTTCTCCAAAGGAGGGAAAATTACCTTCTCCTCTTCAAATTCTTCACCCTCTAATTTGGCTATCAGTTTTTGTTTCCTCTCTAGTTGAATCCTTCCTTTGTCTTTTCTTGTAACTTTGTATCCCAATCCTACATGGAAATAGTTGGCAGGTAATTCCAAACATTATGCCATACCGTTATTATTCCTCCCTAAACCTCATCCTACTTGATACTGCCCCTTGATCATCTCTTTTGCCATCATCAACGACACCCTCGAGTATCGAGGCATAAAATATTTAGGTCCCTTACTTAGGTATAGGGCATTCACTACTTCAAAAGTTTAGAATGAACTTTCAATCACCTCCACAGCTGCCTCGATGTATAGAGTAGAAGGATAATGAGTTATAAGAATGTCTTCTTCGCCCGCAACCTCTATTAGCTTTCCATTCACAGTAAATTTGACTTTTTGATGGAGTGAAGAAGGGATTGCCCCCGCAGAATGTATCCAAGGTCTTCCCAACAATATACTATAAGCTGGGTGAATATCCATGACTTGGAAGGGAACAATGAACACTACAAGACTAATTTGAAGAGGAAACTCCACATCGCTAATGACCTCTCTTTTTGTCCCATTGAAAGCTCTAACATTTACATTGCTAGGCTTGATATATGAACTTTCAACTAGTAGCCTTGTTAATGTAGATTTTGGTATAATATTAAGAGAGGAGCCATTATCAATGAACACTCTCGCCACTGAATAATCTTTACATTTCTCAAAAACATGCATGGCCTTTGTATGCCCCCTACCTTCTGTCAGTATTTCATTGTCCATGAATGTAAGCTAATTGGTCGCGATGACATTTCCAACAATATTATCCAAGCTTTCCAAAGATATATCATGACACATATATGCTTGATTTAGTATCCTAAGTAGTGCTTCTTCATGAGACTCTGATGTCAAGATTAATGATAATAAGGAGATACATTCTGGGATACGATTCAATTGCTGAATTACTTGATACTCGATTTGCTTTACTAATTTCAAAAACTCATAAGCCTCTTGATCTGTCATAGGGGAATTACTTTTTTGGGGATGTCTAGAGAGACGAGGTTCCTCCACAGCTTCTTCAATCTTAGCCTATATTGCTTTCCCTTTTTGACGTCTTTCCATAATTTTGTGTCATCTTTTGCCCAATTCCTTCGAGGTATAACACCTCCCACTATGATTCATGCTCTTACCCCTATGATGTCTTTTGATCCATCAATCCGATTGGCATTAATTTTCGGTGAAACCACAATAAATTCAGATTTCTAAGGGCCAGCCTTGGTGTCATTATAAGGGAACGGAGCAGGTGTGTGAATAACCAATTTATCGAAAGAAGATTCAAGGACTTCTGACATCTCTTTGTCTTTCACAATATAATCAATGACCATCGAGGCCTAGATCATCAATGAACTTTGTAACATATTGACTTGGTTGACTTTGAGACCTTTGGTCTCAAAAATTATAAACTTTATGTCCATAAATTTGTGGACCTTCTACTTGAACTGATGGCATTCTTCAATTAAATGGCTAACCCTCTCCTCATGATAGAGGCACCGCATGCCTACCTCCTCCCTTTTGTGGTCACCTTGTATTAGTTTTACCTTACAAAGAATGCGATACAATTGTTCCATTGGCATTACGATCTCATCCACCTTTGTCTTTACTATATAGAGATCGCCCTCAAATAGCGCTTTCACTGATCTAGAATCGTGCATAGGGAGCAGATTTGCATTTACATCAGGTTGTTAATTCACCTAATTAAATTTCAGCCATCCTGCCTTGACAAGAGTCTGCACCTTTCTTTTGAATGTCGTACAATTTTCAATTGAATGCCCGGGAGCTCGAACGCGATAGTCATACATGGCATTGGGATCATACCATTTAGGATAAGGAGGGGACATGGGCTCTAATGGGCAAGGGCAAATTTGTCTATTATCTAGCAATTTTGGGAATAACTCAGAGTATGAGATTGGGATAGGGTCAAATTTCTCTTGTGCTTTTCTCGGGTGGTTATTTTGGAAAGTGTTGTTATTCCCGGGAATTGCGGTGCCACCTTAACCTCCTTGCGTTAGGCTCGTTGTTTGCGGATTGTTCACTGAATGGTTTCCATAGCCGTTATGCGTGAGGTTGGGAGTGAAAGAAACTGGCCCGTGTGAAAAGTTTGGATGACTGTAAGGAGTGTACCCATGGACCATGTGATTTTCCTCCTCTTTCTTTTTTCAGTCATGTCTTTCTTAAAATTGGATTTGTCTTGTGTGGCACCTTCTACTTTCCCTTTCTTTATTCCTTGTTCGATCCTTTCGTCCACTAAGACAAAATCTGAAAAGTTCGTGGAAGTGTTGGCTAGCATCATTATATGATATGGTGTTCCCAAAGTATCCAAGAAATACGAAACCATTTCTTTTTCCGTTAAAGGAGGATTAACTTGAGCCATTTTATCACTCCATCTCTGCACATATTCTTTGAAGGTTTCTGCTACTTTCTTTTCTATGGCCCTTAAATCTTTGCTACTCGACACGAGGTCCATGTTATGCTTGTATTGTTTTAAGAAAGCATCAGCCAAGTCCTTCCACCTACGAACAGGAACTCGATCCAAGTACATATACCAACTCAGGGCTACCCCCTTAAGGCTCTCTTGGAAAATGTGGACTAAAAGCTTGTCATTGCTAGCATGGGCTGCCATTCTACTGCAGTACATTGTTAAGTGGCTTTAAGGGCAAGTCATGCCATCGCACTTCTCAAATTCTGGTACTTTGAATTTATATGGGATTATTAAATCTGGAATCAGACATAGCTTAGTGGCTTCAGTCGTTTCGTTGAATCCTTCTCTCGCTTTTAATCTCTCTTCCAAGCGCTCAATCTTTTCCTTTATAGGTTTTGATAATGCCTTTTTAGGTTCCGGAGTCACTTTAACCTCATCGAAATTAGGAACATCATCCACTTCATGACCACCATGTTGCATTTTATCGGTTACTGGATGCTAGAATATAATGAAACCTTTTCCCGATCCCTCTTCGTCAGTATATAATGTATGAGAGCTAGATGCATGAGGATGTGATTTTTGCTCTGGACTGTGAAACTCGAAACCTTGGGGTTTAGCCTCGTATACTTGTTTAGCTTTTACGAGTTCTAATATTTGAGACATTTGATCCTTAATGCTTAGCAAGCTCGGGGAGTTCTGCTAGTTGGTCTTTAATTTGATCAATATCCCTCCTTAATTCTTCATGGCTTTGTTCACTCATGATTCATTCGCGTATTATATGGATGAGCGAGGGAGAATATTACAATGTTGAAGGAGTCTGTACTCTTCTTGCCTTTTTAAAAATAGAAAATTTCCATTTAGTTATTTCCTCCCAGAGAAAAGGTGGTAAAAAATGTGAAATTTTTTGTTACGTTGCAAACAGATGCATGTGAAAACTTCCCCAAGGATTATTCTGGAAGTTAAATTAAGTGGTATCTTAATGATAAGAGACCATTTTCTTATGAATAATATAAAAAACATAAAAACAAAAGGTAAGGAAATAAAATTTTCATGCTTAGCCAAAAGGTATGACAAAAGACAGAATTATTTTACATGCCTCAAGCCTATTAAAAATATTTCTAAAATACTACGTGCTAAGGATTATTCCAAAATCTCTGACTTCACAGAAAATGCCCGAAATATGCCAACTTTGATTGAAGCTCGTCTAAGAAATTAAACAACTTTGCTCCTGCAAGATCAGATACCGTGCATCCCTCTTTAAGCCGCCCTAATCGTTGAGACACAATGTTGGTCCTCTCAGCCAATGCTTGGAATGTTGCAGTAGCTTGCCTAACCTGCTCGGATGTCATAGATAGCCGTTGTGTTGGAAATTTAGGATTGCTTGGATATTTCTGAAGTCGCGAAAAACACTGTCAGATTGAAATTTATTTGGCCGGTTTACCAAAGTTTTCAATTGGATAAAATCAGAAAGAGAATCAAGAACAAGAATATGTTTACAGTGAAATTTCAACCGAGTTTTTCTATGTTTTGCCAACATCATTTTTTGGTGAAATAAATAGCCAAAAACGTCAACAGACAAGTTGTTTGGGGGTAGCAGCCATGTCCAAAAGACAAGTTTTTTTCGAGATTCAGTTGTGTCCAAATGACACATTGTTTCGGACAAAAAATTCATTTTCTGATGAATTTTTCCAAAGGATGCGTGGGTTCAGGGATAACAAATTTTCAAGCTGACCAGGTCAGCTTGACCCCAGCCCGGGGCGCTGCCCCAGGACCCTGCCAGGGGCTATCGCCCCTCGGACCCTGCCTAGGGGCGCCGCCCCTAGACCCCGCCAGGGGCTGCCGCCCCTTGGACCCCGCACCCGGGGGCACTGCCCCCGTACCCCCCAAATCGTAAACAGTACCCGAACAAGTGTGCACTCCGCACTCTCCATACTTATTCAGTGAAATGTCACAATCGCATTGGTCAAACTAGTTGATCCAATTACACTAAAATATTAACAATCCTCCCCCATTTTAGTGTAATTCTTGATTAACTAAACAAAATCACAACAAATAACAAAATTATGCATAAATGAAATATCGTGACGATTGAATTTCATTTAGTATATGAAACATGCCAATATTCGAATACCAAGGTGTCACTATAGATTGAACCTTAGTTATTCATTATAAATACATGAAGACAATATACACATAAGTCAAAATTCTAAAAGTTCTAACTTGACACTATCTTTTACTAGCCTTGTGTCCTTATCCTTCATAAGCATATCATAGCCAAGTCCAAGCTTCTTGAAGTAGCTAAACTTCATGCTCACATAGGTAGCTCTTTTACTCTTGCACCTGCATATGCAATTTTTCAGAAGAACTATTAAGAAGATAAACTTCAACCTCCTTTATCTTGCAGGTCTGAACATATACCTTGGGATGATGTTACTAATGTGTTCCAATCTCTAAATGTTAAGCTTTCCACATTGAATTCTACATCTAATGTCATATTAGATGGGAATTAGGTATCTCAACATGAGAGATTTCAGATGGACTTTAATCCCATCCCCATAGCCGACTTGTGCACGAGATCTCTTCTTAACCCTTTAGTTAAATGATCGCCTAAATTTTGCTCAGTTTTTACAAACTCTAGTGATATGACACCTTGCATAATGCGTTCCCGAATCATGCTATGTCTAACACTTAAATGTCTAGACCTGCCCTTATATACTTGTCTGTAAGCATTGGCCAAGGCAGCTTCACTATCACACCTAATAGATATAGGTGATATTGGTTTAGGTCACAATGGAATATCATAAACGAGATCTCTCAGCCATTCAGCTTCTTTACCAGCTGCTGCTAATGCAACAAATTCAGATTCCATTGTTGAATCAGCGATATAAGTCTGTTTCCTAGACGCCCAAGAGATAGTGCCTCCCCCAAGAAGGAATATCCATCCACTTATGGAAGAACTATCTTCTTCATTGGATATATAACTTGCATCTGAATAACCCTCAAAAATTGAAGGAAATCCAGTATAGGTCAAACCATAATCCTTGGTTCCTTTTAAGTACTTGAGTACTCGGCTTAAAGATTGCCAATGATGTGAACTAGGATTACTAGTATACCTACTAAGTTTTCCAATAGCAAAGGCTATATCAGGCCTAGTGCTAATCATGGCACACATAAGACTAACAATGGCTCTAGAGTATTCAAGTTAAGATACTGCAACACCTTTATTAGGCAGAAGCTTAACACAAGGATCCAAGGGAGTGCTAACTGGAGAACAATCCTTGAAATTGAATTTATTCAAAATCTTCTCAATATAATGAGATTGGGAGATTGAAATAACATTGTTCTTCCACTTAATTCGTATACCAAGAATCACCTCAGCCTCCCCCAAATCCTTCATTTCCAAACTAGATGACAAGAATTTCTTCGTTTCATTAACATGATTTTGGTCACTACCAAAAATCTACATGTCATCCACGTATAAGCAAATCATAACTCCTTTACCAGAAAGATCAAACTTGATATATACACATTTGTCTGCTTGGTTGATATGAAAACCGTTAGACAAAACCACATCATCAAATTTTTGATGCCAAGCTTTCGGCGGTTGTTTCAATACATATAAGGATTTCTTGAACTTACATACCTTATTTTCAAAACCTGACACAACAAACCCTTCCGATTGTTTCATATAGATTTCCTCATCTAATTCACCATTTAGGAATGCAGTTTTAACATCCATTTGATGAATTACAAGGTTGTGTATAGCTGCCAGGGCTATCAACAACCTAATAGTAGAAGTCCTCGCAACAGGAGCATAAGTATCAAAGAAGTCAATTCCTTCTTTTTACCTAAAGCCTTGGATAACCAATCTAGCTTTATACTTTTCTATGGTACCATCCACTTTCATTTTCCTTTTGAAGATCCACCTAGTTCCTAGTGGTTTGCATCCGGGTGGTAAATCAGTCAATTCCCATGTAATATTGTGCATGATAGAGTCCATCTCATCCTGGATTGCTTCTTTCCAGAATGCAACATCTCTCGAAGCCATAGCTTCATTAAACGTTTTTGGATCCTCTTCAACAATAAAACAATATTGTTACTGATTCTCAACCTCATCCCTCGATCCATCAACTAAATAAAGATGAAAGTCATCTCCAAAAGATTTAGTTTTTCTAACTCTAGTACTTTTCCTAGATGGCCCAGGTAAGGAAACATTTCCACCAAATAAACTTTTAGAACAAACAGGGTTCTCACTACTTGAATTCTGATTCATGTCTCTTGGTCTAGATATAGATGTAAATCTATCTTCATCAAAAACAACATCTCTTGACTCTACAACCGAGTTTACAGATACATAGTCATTAGATTCTATTACATAAAACCTATATGCATGGGAATGCCCTGCATACCCAATGAAGATACAGTCTATACCTCTTTCACCAAAGTTTCGTCTTTTTGGTTCAGTGATTCTTACCACTGCTCTATAACCCCAAACTCTTAGAAAACTCAACTTTGGTGGCTTTTTAAACCAACATTCATAGGGGGTAATTTTATTCCTTTTATTAGGAATTCTATTTAATAAATAACATGCTGTTAGCATAGCCTCACCCCAAAATCCTTCACTCAAACCTGAATAGGACAACAAAGAATTAACCATTTCTTTCAAGGTTCTATTCTTCCTTTCTACCACACCATTTTATTGTGGTGTATAGGGAGCTATTGTTTGATGTATTATACCAGTAGATTGAAAATATACTGGATCACAATACTCACCTCCCCTATCAGTGCGTAAACTTTTAATGAAATTACTTTGATGTAACTCTACCTCTTGTTTATAGATTTTAAATTTATCAAGAGCCTCATCCTTTGCATGCAATAGATAAACATAGCAATATCTGGTGCATCATCAATAAAAGTAATAACGTACTTTTTATTTCCTATTGAAGGTGTAGAGTGAAAATCGCACAAGTCACTATGTATTAGATCCAATACATTAGTCACTCGGTTAACATTCTTGAAAGGTTTTCTGGTTATCTTTGTCAACATACAAGTTTTACATTTCTCACGGTTTAAATTAATGGCGGGTATAAGACTTATTTTAGACATATCTTTTAATCTTTTATAATGTACATGTCCTAGTCTAGCATGCCATAATTCTGATTTATTCAAATTTTTACTATCACTAGAGGAAAGCACAAAAGAAGATTGATCACTAAAAGAAACTTTAATATTTAACATAAACATACCATTACATAAATATCCAAATCCTACAAAAGTACCATGTTTTGACAAGATATACTTGCCACTTTCATACACTTGTTTGTACCCACAATTATTTAATACAACACCAGACAACAGATTCTTTCGAATCCCAGGAACATACAATACGTTACTTAAACAAATACATTTTCCAGAAGTAAAGACAATATCTACTTTTCCAAGTCCTTTGATTGGTTCAGTCGCAACATTTCCCATCTTTAATGTAGATCCATCTTCGATTGGTTGAAAATCTTTGAACCAACGAAGATCCTTACAAACATGGCTTGTTGCACCCGAATCAATCCACCAAGCAACATCATCATCCTGCTCATAAAATGCTTCAGATATTAAAGACGCATAATTTTGATTAGAATTACAATTTTGCATTAAAATCTGACCTTGTTGCTTTTCAGGATCCTTAGATCCACTCTAACCAAAATAGTTCTTCCCTTTACCAAATCGGCAATCCTTCTTGAAATGACCAGGTTTGCCACACTTCCAACACGCCACTTTAGGCTTCTTGTTGGAGAACTTATTGTTGTTTCCTTTAAACTTGCGTTTACTGCCTTTGTCACTGTTTGGATTCTTAGAAATCCCACCTTCTTCAACCATATTTATAGAAACAGTACCAACTTGGTTCTTGCTCTTAGGATTATTCTCAATCTTTTGAGCCCTTAAGGATTCTTCGATCCTAAGATGACTGCCAAGTTGAACCAGAGTCAACTCCTCTTTATTATGTTTCAATATATGATTGAAATCTCTCCAAGATGGTGGCAGTTTGTCAATGATACTAGAAACAGAAATGGATTCATCCATCTTCATATCATGTTGAACAAATTATCCCAGAATCCTTAACAATTCATTATATTGTTCCATGACAGGTCTAGTATCAACCATCCTGTAATTGATGAAATTACTAACCAAAAACTTCTTGCTAGAAGCATCCTCTGCCATATACTTTGATTCCAGAGAATCTCATTGTTCTTTTGCAGATTCAACGTTTTGATATATATCGAATAGGGAATCAGACATACCATTTAGAATGTGCCACGACAGATGTAATCATCATTCTCCCATTTGCAGCAGTTCCTTGTTTGTTCCACAGTTTCATTCTCTATGATCTCTGGCATGGGAGAACTCAGAACATAAACCACTTTCAGTGTTGTCAACAGAAAATGCATCTTTTTCTGCCATCTTCGAAAATCCTGACCCTCAAACTTATCTAGTTTTGCAAATTTACTCGACATCTCTTTAACAGTTTCAGCATTCGACATCTTTAGAAAAAATAAATTTCAATCTCTGTTGGAAATCTGGGATTACTTGGATATTTCTGAAGTCGCGAAAAATACTGTCAGATTGAAATTTATTTGGCCGGTTTACCAAATTTTTCAATCGGATAAAATCAGAAAGAGAATTAAGAACAAGAATTTGTTTGCAGTGAAATTTCAATCGAGTTTTTTTGTGTTTTGCCAACATCGTTTTTGGTGAAATAAATAGCCAAAAACGTCAACAGACATGCTGTTTGGGGGTAGCAGCCATGTCCAAAAGACATGTTTTTTTCGAGATTCAGTTGTGTCCAACAGACACACTGTTTCGGACAAAAAATTCATTTTCTGATGAATTTTTCCAAAGGATGCGTGGGTTCAGGGATAAAAAAATTTCGAACTGACCAGGTCAGCTCGACCCCAGCCTGGGGCGCTGCCCCAGGACCCTGCCAGGGGCTGCCGCCCCTTGGACCCCGCACCTGGGGGCACTGCCCCCGGACCCCCAAATCGTAAACAGTACCTGAACAAGTGTGCACTCCGCACTCTCCATACTTATTCATTGAAATGTCACGATCGCATTGGTCAAACTAGTTGATCCAATTACACTAAAATATTAACACATTGTCTGCAAGCTATCAGATCCTCATCCTTTTGCTAAAAATGCTCCCATAACAGATTAAGATCATCTTGTGTCTTCTGATTCGCCACTTGCAATTGATGCATTTCATTACAGCACATTTGTAACTTTGCTTCATACTCATCTTTCTGCTGTTAGAGTAAGTGAAACATGTTATTTTTTTTCTATTTATGTCGCTTCCTTCTCACATTTTAAACTTGCTATCTCACTCTTTAACCTTTCTATTTTGAATTCCATCAAATTGTGTGCATATCTATTTCACTTCTTTCACTAATCACATCACCTTCGTCAACCACAACCTTCGTTTCCACCTGTCCAGACGAACCAACTACATGAGATGACTACACTACTACTCTTTCTCTCCCTAATTGTACAAAATCTATTGTGTTGCCATAAAATACAACTACCACTGGTTGTTGCGCTTTGACTTTTGTTCGCAATAGCCTTTACTTCCTACCATGCTTCGACTATGGACATGATTTTTTTCAGTATTATCGTCACCATGTTTGAAATTAACTTGATGCAGTCCTACAGTAACTGGTAGAAATTGGTGAGAACCAAATTGTATTCTCACTAGACAAGGTGCGTAACCCGTTCCTCCCCATGGTCCTAGAAGTGATCCCATAAATAATTTCTGCATCTAACAAATGTTAGTCCTTTATTATTCCACGGAGCAACCCAACAGACATCTTCCTCCATCAAATTTCACAAAAACATTCAACCATTATTTCTTCTTGGGTTTTCTTTCAGGCCATGCTGCTGATCCGAAGTTGGAGAAATAATTTCTCCATCTATCATAAGCTTTGTCATAATTTATCTCTGGAAATCTGAAGTGTCTTGGGCATTGTAAAAGACTGAAAGCCCATATGATAAGTAAAGGAGCACATCCTTCAAATCTGCCGACTCTTAACTTGACTTAATGATCAAAAAGTTTCAGCTAGAATTCCAACAACTGGGTTCACACCTATGCCTTGAACCACTTTTGAAAAGCATGTAATGACTTTGGGATCTATTACTCCAATCCTTTTTGGGAACAAAACTAGACCATAAATCAATAGAGCTAACATCCTCAACCCCTTATCATTTTTAATATTAGTGAGTGCGAAGGCCATCATCTTAATGATATTAAATTCATCAGCATTCATCCGCCCTTCCATGTCCTTTATTTGCAAGCCCATCATCTTGCTCAACTGTCTTTTTGGCCTTTCATTGTTGTCGTGGACGTATAACCTATTGCTTTTATTTTATGGAATATTCAACATATAATGGTACTGCTCTAAGGTGGGAGTTAAATCTATATTTTTGAAAGAAAAACACTTACAAATAGGGCCCCAAAAACATAGCAATGCCCTTAGCATAGATGGATGTCCAGGAACATACATGAGGTGTGCTATCCATCAATACTCATTAGTGAATGCATTGATTCCTTCCCCTAGTCATCCTACTGGTAATAGCCCACAACTCTCCCAATTCATTTTGAACAATGTCTAGGTCTAATAAAGCCGATATCGACAATGATGCATGTTGTGTTACACTATCGCCGAAATGTTTTTGACTCTCATCAGGCCATCCTTCCACATGTCCCTCACCCCATACTTCAAACGCTTATGAAGCTATAGAGATTTTAAAGAATAACCTGAAAGTAGTATTTTGAAAAAAAAAATTGATGTGCCAAGAAAACGATAAAATACATATGGAATGCATACAACATGAAACACTAGTCATAAACTTCCCCATATTTTATCATAAATAAGAACATATAATTGTAGAAATATCCATAATTCATACATCATCTTCCATTTTTCTTACACGGGCCTACAAAACATTCAAAAGATCTTTTTCTAAACTAGAACATATTTGATCTTTTTTCTGTTTTGTCGCAGAACATATTATAGAACAAACAAAAAGGTATTACAAGTCCACGTAAACTGGTGTGCCCTAATTTTGAAGGGTACATTACAAAAAGTGGTAACCCTGTATGATTAACTAATAAAAAATCCCTAGGGCACCTTAAAGGTTTCATAGCACACACTATAAACACAGTCAAAAGGAAAGTACAAGCCTTCTTCAACTAGTAAAAGGCTTCGGGTCCCTTTCTCCTTCATTTCACGTACTTTTGATTGTTCCAACCATTGGCGCACTTGATGAGTCCACCCCTTCAGCTTGAGATGAGCTCGTTGAAGCATAACTTGTTCCATTTCGGGAATCAACTTCTTCAGAAGAATAAGGAATTTATTTGTCTCCTAGACAGCCCTCAAAATCGGGTTCAATTTTAATATCGTTCATCGGATCATCTATATCATAATTGGTTTGCCCTATTTCTTGCTCAACTTGTCCTTTTTCATTGGGTAATTGTATTCCTCCTCCAAACAGGTGTCCTCCCACAACTAGGTCATTTGGCTAGATAACCAAAAGAACTCTTTAGTAATTAGCGCACAACCTATGTATATGGATAGTGGCCTATGGAAGAGACTCTTGTTAAAATAATAAACTTAATTTATTTATGTGGTAGAAATTGAAACACTAGAGTTGGTGGATTTTGTGTGGTGATAATTTAGAGTTAATGGTGTATTAGTTTATGTTTTTATTGTTGCACAATGAATGGTTATAATTGTTTCTCTTGCACTATAAATAGAGCATGGTATGAAGGTTGTAATCATCCAATTCAAAGAAACAAATAGAAAGTATTAAGTCTTTCATCTCTTATAAGTTGTTTTTCTTTGACATTCCTCTCCAATTTCTCTAACAAAGTGGGGTCAGAGCCGAGTTTAATTCCAAGTATGCTCTGTGGTTGCAGCGTAGTCTGATCTTCCACATCAGAAAAGAATTATATTTGGTTTCCGAATCACAAAAACCCTTGTGAGGTTTCTTATTTTTCTCCAAATATATTTTGAGTGTTGAGAGACCCTACCCGAAAAAATGAATGTCAACAGTTACAACTTTCCCCAGCTCACCAAAACCAATTACAAAAATTGGTGTATTAAAATGAAAGCCATCCTTGGAGCCCATGATGTTTGGGATGTTGTCGAAAATGGTTACGTAGTTCCAGTTCCAGCACAAGGTGCAGAAATGTCCCAAGCCGAAAAAGAAGCTCTTAATAAGAACCGTCGAAATGATCAGAAGGCACTTAGTCTAATCCACCAAGGGTTAGATGACGTGATGTTTGAGAAGGTGGCTGAAGCTACTACCTCCAAACAAGCTTGGGATATATTACGAGTTTCTCTTCAAGGAGAGGAGAAAGTACAGAAGGTGCGGCTTCAAATGTTAAGAGGCGAGTTCGAGTCGTTGAAGATGAAGGAGACCGATTCAATCGTGGATTATACCTCGAGAGTAAAGTCTGTCGTTCATCAAATGCGGCAGTATGGAAAGCAAATGGAGCAAAGTGAAGTTGTTGAAAAAATTTTGCGATCACTACTACCGAAGTTTGAACACATAGTAGTAGCCATTGGAGAAGCACGTGATACTAGTACAATGACCGTTGACGAAGTTGTTGGATCACTACAAGCACATGAGGAGAGGCTAAATAGACAACGAGAAGAGTCTATGGAACAAGTCCTGGCTACAAAGGCTTCGATTAGAGAAGGTGAAACAAGCCGAGATGCTAGTCAATATGGACGAGGTCGGGGTAGAGGTCGTGGAGGAAATGGAAGAGGAAGAGGACGTGGAAGAAATCAACAACATGGAAGAGATGATAACAGTAGAGAAAGTAACCAGTCCACTAGAGGCAGAGGTCGTGGACATGGACGAGGCCGAGGACGAGGAGCCTGGAGGCAAAATGACGGACATGACAAGTCAAATGTAAAGTGTAACAATTGTGGTAAATTTGGTCACTACGCATCCGAGTGCTGGTATCAGAAAAAACAAGTAGAGGAGACGGCAAACCATATTCAAGATGAGGAGGAAAACAACACGGTTTTACTAACTCGTGAAGGAGAACATGGACAAGAAAACAACCTATGGTATCTCGACAATGGCGCAAGCAATCATATGTGTGGCAACAAGAACATGTTTACGGAGTTGGATCAGTCATTCGGTGGAAACGTTATTTTCGGTGATTCTTCAAAAGTTCCAATCAAAGGCAAAGGAACCATTCTTATTCGTCTAAAGAATGGTGAACATCAATTCATCAACAACGTCTACTATGTCCCGGACATGAAAAGTAATATTTTGAGTTTGGGACAGTTGTTGGAGAAAAACTACCAAATTCACATGGTGGATCGGAGGTTGGTGTTGTTGAACGAGAAGAAGGAGCTGTTAGCAAGTGTGCCGATGTCAAAAAATCGAATGTTCACTCTTAACATCAAGACGGATGTGGCGAAATGCTTGAAGGCTTGCGTGAAGGATCCTCATTGGCTTTGGCATCTAAGGTTCGGACATCTGAACTTTGGAGGGCTAAAGCTGCTAAGTCAAAGTAAGATGGTGCACGGTCTTCCCCCTATCGACAAACCTCATCAACTTTGTGAAGGATGTCTCGTTGGAAAGCAATCACGAACCAGTTTTCCAAAGGAGTCCATGTCAAGGGCAAAGGCGCCGCTAGAGCTAATTCATGCTGATGTTTGTGGACCGATGACTCCATCGTCATTAGGAGGAAATAAATATTTTCTGCTGTTCATTGATGACTATAGCAGGAAGACATGGGTTTACTTTCTGAAGGAGAAATCAGAAGTTTTTGGAGCATTCAAGAAGTTCAAAGTGCGCGTGGAAAAGGAGAGCGATCAGTACATTAAAGCCTTAAGATCCGACAGAGGGGGAGAATTCACATCCAATGAATTCAAGAATTTTTGCGAAGAAAATGGAATTCGCCATTTCTTATCAGTCCCAAGATCTCCTCAACAAAATGGAGTTGTTGAAAGGAAGAATAGAACTGTGCTAGACATGGTGCGGAGCATGTTGAAGAGTAAAGATTTACCAAAGGAGTTATGGGCAGAAGCTGTTGATTGTGCAGTCTACATCCTGAACCGGTCCCCAACTACAAGTGTTACAGATATGACACCTCAAGAAGCATGGAGTGGGAGAAAGCCTAACATCTCTCATTTTCGTGTTTTTGGGAGTGTTGCTCATGTTCACGTGGCGGATGAAGAAAGAAGAAAATTGGATGATAAAAGCAAAAAATACTTGTTCGTGGGATACTCAGAATCTTCAAAAGGCTACAAGGTCTTTGATCCTGACACCGGGAAAATAGTAATCAGTAGGGATGTGACTATCGATGAAGAAGCAACATGGGATTGGAATGATCACCAACTAAAAAGTTATAATTTTTATCCTTTCCCAATAGATGAAAGTGATGATCAAGACGCTGAAGAGACACCTGCCACACCAATAAGAACTCCTATTTCATATGCAACTCAAGGGAATGACGATAGCGAAAGTGGAAGTACAAGTCCGAAGGAGAGACCTAGAAAATTTCGACGTGTTGAAGATCTTCTTGATGTGACAAGAGATATCAGTAGAGAGTTTAATTATTGCTATCTCATTGATAGTGAGCCCATTGACGTTGAAGAAGCCATGGAGAACAAGAATTGGAGAAAAGCCATGGAAGAAGAGATCCAAGCAATTGAGAAGAACAAGACTTGGGAGTTAACTAAACTTCCAGCTGACAAAAAGCCCATTGGAGTTAAGTGGGTTTTCAAGGCGAAGAAAGACGCAAGTGGAAAAATTGTGCGATACAAAGCAAGGCTCGTTGCGAAAGGGTATAGTCAGAAACAAGGTATCGACTATGATGAAGTGTTTGCACCCGTCGCAAGAATGGAGACAATCAGACTGGTGATTTCTATTGCTGCTCAAAACGGATGGAAGATTCATCAAATGGATGTCAAGTCAGCATTTTTGAATGGATACTTGGAGGAAGAAATTTACGTGCAACAACCACCGGGTTATATTGTCAAAGGCCAAGAAGGAAAAGTGTTGAAGTTGAAGAAAGCATTGTACGGTCTCAAACAAGCACCGAGAGCATGGAACAGCCGAATTGATAAATATTTCCAAGAGAATGGTTTCAACAAGTGCCCACATGAATACGCGCTGTATGTGAAGGTGGAGAAAGGAGATATGCTGCTTGTCTGCTTGTATGTGGATGATCTCATTTTTACTGGAAGTAATCCTCAAATGTTTGAAGATTTCAAGAAGACGATGACTCGCGAATTTGAGATGACCGATATTGGCCTGATGTCATATTATCTAGGCATCGAAGTGAAGCAAGATGATAATGGCATTTTCATTTCTCAAAGTGGATTTGCTAAGGAGATTTTGAATAAGTTCAAAATGGAGAAGTGCAACCCTGTCAACACACCGGTAGAATGCAACTTAAAATTGACCAAAGATGAAGATGGAGAAAATGTCAATCCAACAATGTTCAGAAGCTTGGTTGGAAGTCTAAGATATTTGACGTGCACAAGGCCTGATATTTTGTACGCAGTCGGACTAGTCAGCAGATATATGGAAACACCAAAGGAGTCACATTGGAATGCCGCGAAAAGAATACTCCGTTATTTGAAAGGTACAACTAATTTTGGATTACGATATTCAAAGTCTAATGAGTTCAAATTAGTTGGCTACAGCGATAGTGATTGGGCTGGTGACAAAAATGATCGAAAGAGTACAAGCGGTTTTGCATTTTTTCTTGGTGACACGGCGTTTACTTGGAGTTCAAAGAAGCAACCTATTGTGACACTGTCAACTTGTGAAGCTGAATATGTAGCTGCAACATCTTGTGTGTGCCATGCAATTTGGCTAAGACGAATATTGAAGGAGCTTCAAATGACTCAGCAAGAACCAACAGAAATTTTGGTTGATAACAAGTCTGCGCTGGCACTATCAAAAAATCCAGTTTTTCATGATAGAAGTAAGCACATCGACACAAGGTTTCATTTCATTCGAGAATGCATTGAGCAGAAGGAAGTCATACTTAAATACGTGAGGACTCAAGATCAAATCGCGGATATTTTCACAAAGCCGCTCAAGTACGATGTGTTCAACCAGTTGCGAGCATCACTTGGAATAATCGAGAATTAAGTTTAAGAGGGGGTGTTAAAATAATAAACTTAATTTATTTATGTGGTAGAAATTGAAACACTAGAGTTGGTGGATTTTGTGTGGTGATAATTTAGAGTTAATGGTGTATTAGTTTATGTTTTTATTGTTGCACAATGAATGGTTATAATTGTTTCTCTTGCACTATAAATAGAGCATGGTATGAAGGTTGTAATCATCCAATTCAAAGAAACAAATAGAAAGTATTAAGTCTTTCATCTCTTATAAGTTGTTTTCTTTGATATTCCTCTCCAATTTTTCTAACAACTCTATCCTCAACTTTATCCTCCCATTAAAATGGTAATTACTTGCATTTAGTAGGTTGGGAGGTACCAAAGCTTCATCAACATGGTTAAAGGATAAAAATCTTCTTTTTAAAAACCCCTAATTCTCGTTTTTCTTTACCGGGTATTGAAGTGGAATACAGCCGAAGCTGCAGTTTAGGTTAACCTAAGTGCGATGGCTTACCCTGATCCCTACCTCTTGCAATTCTAGCTCTTCATTGATGTGAAAAAAGAAAAAGGCATGTGAAAGATGAACCATGTCTCATAGAACTCCCACCTACTCTTCTAAACTAGCGAATCGTGTCAACCAATTCACGAAGTGATTGGGCTCTTCAACTCCTTGTCTCTAATGATTAATGCAATGTATTATCCATGCTCTATCCAAAATGATCCCAGTCCTATAAACTCTTGTTAGGTACCATAGCAAACCCGAAGCTTTGGGTGGAAAGGTCATAATATCGTCTGCAGCGATATAAAAACAGTTTAGAAAAGGAAACACTGGATGCCAATCTATGTATTTCTGGGGATCATTGTGAACCCAAACATGTTGAGTAGGATTGTCTAATAAGACCACGTCATCGCAACAGTCGTATTGAACAAGGCTATTTTTGCAATTTTAAGCACTATATCCCTTGGGAGTATATTGTGGAGTTGGACAGGTTGATGTTCAGGCTGGTTTTCCATTTTCCTGCAGTAATATGTTCGCATTTGTGGTACATAAATGGGGAATTTTGACTTTTGTTATGAAATATTGCTTCTTATGCTTCATGTAACTCATTTAAGGACACTAGACCACATAACTCACACATATCATCATCCCAACACATAACAAACCTAATAATACATATATGCAGGATCATATGGTTTAGTTTGGCCAAGTTGGGAAGGTTTCTACAAGGTGGTTTGGCTCTATTCTAATCTCAAACCATTCTACTAGCATCTGATTGACTAGTAGAATTGTCCCTTAATTTGAGTGATTGATTTGAGTTGAGAACGCTTCACGAGTCAACTCAGGCATCTCTGGCGACATCCTTACTTTGTTCACGGTTCCAATATCCTATATAAGGTAAAGGTCAGAACCTGGCCTTTGCAATTTTGTTTGGGATAATACTCAATTAGAGAATAAATAAATCCAACAGTATTCATATAATCTAACGATATCGCAATCCATTAAAATGAATCAATTAGAATTTCTTTTTAAATAAAGCATCTCACTAGCCTGACAAGTCCCCAACGGAGTTGCCAATTATCGAGCCTGGTCTGACGGGCGAAAATAAATAAAAGTCACCTAAAAACGATTTTCCTCGATTTAACCATTTTTAGAAAAAAGAATAAAGAAGACAGAGCCGCCACCAATAGAAGTCAAGGTGCGATTGGACAACAAAAAGTTAATGGTCTCCGAACTAGAGATTTAAAGGGTTCGTTTGTTGGTTACATGTAGGGAAGAAAAGATAACTAATCACCACCCCCCCCCCCCCCCCCCCCCCCCACCCCAAATTGGTACTCTAGATGCATTTCAGTCACTTTGTTCATTTGTTTCTAATTTATTGTATATATGCTATTCAGAATTCGGACCTAGTTCCCCTTGTTGACTGTTACGCTTTCAGGATTAATTGACAGAGAGCACCCCCATGTCAAGTTTATGGGAAGTTAATGTTTATAACATAAACATAGAGATCGATAATGACAATTGATTTAATGTATTGATTTTAAAGTTATTTGGGGAACCAGAACCAAATTCCCCTATTATTGTCAAAAATTGTATCCTTTGGTAATGTTTATAACATAAACATTGCTATTTATAAAAAGGGAAAATGGACCTGTAATCTAAATAAATAATAAGTTAGCTTTATGATTCCCACATTTATTTAATCACTTTTAACTGAAAAGAAAACTGTTCAAAATTTTTAATAAATTACATGAAGTAAAGGTTTACCTTTATTTATTACCATGTATTTGGTTAATTTACCTCCATCGATCTAATATTTTCCACCAAATTTTAACGAAAACCTGCTGAGTACTATTACATGCTTATCACATAAACATGTTCGATTTTAAAGGCTTTATATATTATGTTAGTGATGGGAAAGTCCAATGGGACTATAACTCAATTGAAAGAAGTAAAAACAACCAGCAAACCAAAACCAATAGCAAACCAACAGCAAACTATAACTCACTTGAAGGTTGACACTAAGGATAGGATAGAAATAGGGACCAAACTTTACTTGAGGTGAAGATCTCTTTATTTCTTTATATCATTTACATCCATTTTAGTTTCTGACATTCCTAGTTGTGAAGCTTTAGTTTGAGTTTTATTTGTTTTGTTTTCTCAGATCTCTCTTGAGGTCCAATTGTTTGGTTTCTAGCATGTGCTCTATAAGAATTGGGTTCAAAACTTGATTGACCTAAACTAGCTACTATTATTTCTGATGAAATTATACTTATCTAGTATTGAAGTTCTTTTTAATCTTAAAAATCAAGAAAACCATAACATGGCCTTGCCCTTACTAGGCTTTTCACCAAATGTAAGTTGCAGCTTGTTTTTCTATTTAATAAAAATTTGATTATTGTTTTAGGATTAGAAGTTTGATGCTAATCATGTTGAATTCAGGTCTTGCTCTAGATATACGTACTTATGACATTGTGATTGAAGGAAAAGAAACAAAGCACAACTTTTGCATAAGGTAAAGCATTTTTCTTAATGCAACCCACTTCTAATGCCTGGATCAGAATTCTATCTTTACTACTCTGAATCCAAATGTTGTTATGTGAAGCGGATAACTTAAGTTGGTCTAATCCCACCAGATAAAGGCCCTATCTTTAAAACGCTGCACTCTTACCTTGTATTGATTTTCCTCATAATGATTAAAATCATAACATGACTTTGACTTCGCATTTATGGTTTACTTATTTCCTTTTTTTACCAAAATCTATTTTTTATTCAAAGACAAGGTAATTTCTCTTTTATATTCAAGAGAACTAATGGAGGTTGATAGCAAATCTAAGTAAAGAATATCAAGGGATCCACAGAGGTTTATGGGCGTAGTCAAGAATAAGAAAGGGTGATTGATAGCATTTTATTTCTATCTAAAGCTTAACAGAATCATAACAAGACCTGCTTTTATTGCTCTCCAATACTGATAAAAATAGACTAGTAGGAATGAAGTAGCTTATATTACGATAAGTTTCTTATCTGGGGAGATTAGAATCTTAAACAGGATCATGTTGATAGGTTCAACAAAAATACCTTTGTTTCACTTAAGCCTCGCCCTTTTAAGAATGTAACTAACACGAGCTTTTTTATTTTTTTTTTCACTTGGATCTAAGATCATAACATGACCACAGATTCACTTAAATTTATATAAAAAAAGTGTTGCATTTTTTTATTCGTTTGGAGTGTTTGGCTACTTTTGGATAGCAGCTATCAATCTATTATCCTTTTATAATTTATAATTATGCAAGGGTTCGTTGATCCAGGGAAATTATCAATTGGTGACAAGTGGAAGGGATCAGAATTAGTATGTCAAAACAGATGGTCTAGTCCGTTGATGATAAAGATTATAGGTACTTTTTAGCTTAAAGTTCAACATCCAAGCTTTCAAACTTCAGTTATATCACCTCCATATAGGGATTCAAATACATTTTTTCTTATTTGTTTTACACATATAGTTAGATAATCTCTCAGACCTTCATCAATGTAGGAATAAGCCCTTGAATCCATCTCTAGGATTTTATTAGTGATTTAAAGAAAAATTGAGCATAGTTCAGAATCTCTCTAATAGGAAACAAATCATGAAATTAAAGCAGTTTACTTTAAGAGATAAATAAAAATGGACCGAATCTGATATAATATTCTCTTTAGAGTAAAGATTATATCTTTGATCATAGGTATCTAGACTAGATTCAACCAATCTCTCTTAAATACTTATGATCTAAGACTTTATTGGAGAGAATTCTTGGTATTCAAGAACCTAAATACCTCCCCTTCTCTCCAAAACATCAGTAAGATTTATGAATATAAAAGAAGTGATGGAAAAGAGAATAGTAAAAGAGTTATACCTAATGCTGATTTCCTCCATGTAGAGATATTACTGACCTTTCCTCTATTGTAAATATCCTGCCCTATCTTTTGTACTTTAGATGGCTAAAGCTCTCATTCTTTTTGCTATTTTTGGTTACTAAAGACTCTCCCTTTTTTACTTTTGGAGGTGGTATTATATAGGGTTAAGTGGGGCGGTTTAGGTTACTGGAGCTCAAATTCACTGTTTCCACTTAGGGTGCTAAAGTAACCAGATGGGTAACTCCACTACCTCTTAGCTGCCAACACAAATTAACTAGTTTGAGAGATGGCGTTTCCTTATTGGTTGAAACTAACATCAATCCTAATCTAAAGATAACTTTCTCAACCCAACTATGTACAAACTCCTAAATCCCCTCCTTACCTTCGTATACAACTAGAGCCTATAATTTTTTAATTACCTTATCAAACACCTGAAATTTTATTTAGTTGTGGGTCATTTAGCCTTCAATAGGCGTGGCCCAATTTCTCCAATGGAATGCAATTTGTTTCATTACTAACATTTTTAAATATAATTGTTGATGTATGATAATTTGGTCCTCATTTGATTATTATATCAAACTTGTACCAGTCCAACATCTTTACTTCTTATCTAATAATGAATTAAATAAATAAAAAAATGTAGCTTATTTTATTCCTTGATATGGTACGCCTAAGAAAAGGCGACTTCTCGCATCTACGACAACAGATTGACCACTCTTATGTTAGCCAAATATCTAGGTATCTCTTATTCCTCTATCTCATTAAATTGTTGATTGCGTGTTGGTAGGCCCATGAGTGGCTGGTACATGATATGTGTTATTTTCATAATTGCCTCATTATTTTTAGATGTACAAAAAAATGGGTGTCTACATCTAGGTTTAGTATAAGCTTGCTGCTCTTGCTTCTTTGCTTGATCTTCTTCCTTGTACTTTTCCAGTCCCTAGGCATATTTCACCACATCATTGAAGGTGTCGAATCTTTTCATCTTTATCTTATCCTAATATTTCGAGCTAGATCCTTCGATAAGCTTCATTTTTAGGGCATCTTGGTCGTGTGCCCCGGTTACAAGTACACAGACGGCCATCCATCTTAAGTAGAATACTTCAAAGGACTCATTGGGCTATTGTTTGATCCTTTCAAGGTCTTGCAAAGTAGTTTTGACCTTTAGATTGAAGGCATAATTTTCCAAGAATGTAGAGCATAACTTCTTCCAATCGAATTTCACGTCCTCATAGAGTAGCTTGAAATAAATTAACAATATGAACCTAAGAGATGTTCATGCTAGTCATAATCCGAAGATAACTTTCTACATGCAAGTGAGGAGGCCTAATGCTAGCATACAGAGCCATATAAGGCATTAGAAAGTTAGCCGGAAAGGCTTCTGATTCCTTTGGTAAGAATCAGTCAATGTCTATATACTACTCAATGGAGGGAGCAATAGATTTGTCTATTGTAAGGGATGGCTTCTCCATATCCGCCATCTTTGCCTTCAATGCCACTATCTTAGCCTCTTGCTCTGGGCTCTCTAAGCATTACAAGTGCTCAGCCTTTCCCAAATATCATAAAATTTTGGAGCTTCCATAATCCTCATGAGGGATTGTCCAACTGCATCATTATCTGCCATTGCGGTTTTAGGTTCTAGATCGGAGAAAAATCTGGGCAGAGATTCGACTAGTGGTGGGGGTGTGACTTTTGGGTTTCCTGTAATACATCTTAACCTCCTTTTCTCTAACTTAAAAATGTAAGAGATCAAGTGTTAGTAAGTGTATTAGGTATAGCTCTGAGCCCTACTTACCTCAGCCTGTCGGGATGCATGAGTGGATGAATGAATGAATGATTGAATGAATGAATGAATGAATATGTACAAATAATAGGGGGGTCGGGTGTATGCCTATTGTTCAAGGAGCAATCAGCAAGGGTAGTTTGTAATATTGGTGGAATATCACAAACACGCGGTTTGAAGACTAAGGGATTGAATCAGGTTTGTTTCAACTCCATAATCAGGGGTGAGCTGACTCTCTGGTCACTCAAGGGTTGACTCTATGGTCTAGAGTGAGCTAACTCATTGGTCAATCTAAGGATTGACTCGATGGTCCAAGGTGAGCTGACTTGCTGGTCACTTAAAGGTTGACCCTATGGTCCAAGGTGAGCTGACTCGGTGGTCACTTGAAGGTTGACTCGATGGTCCAAGGTGAGTTGACCCACTGGTCACTCAAAGGTTGACTCTATGGTCTAAGGTGAGCTGACTCGCTATTCACACAAAGGCTAACTCTATGGCCCAAGGTGAGCTGACTCACTAGTCACTTAAAGGTTGACTCTATGGTCCAAGGTGAGCTGACTCACTAGTCACTTAAAGGTTAACTCTGTGGTCTAAGGTGAGCTGACTCGTTGGTCACTCGAAGGTTGACTCTATGGTCCAAGGTGAGCTGACTCGCTGGTCACTCAAAGGCTGACTGTATGGTCTAAGATGAGCTGACTCGCTTGTCACTCGAAGGTTGACCCTATGGTCCAAGGTGAGCTGACTCGCTGGTTACTCAAAGGTTGACTCTATAGTCTAAGGTGAGCCGACTCGCTGGTCACTCGAAGGTTGACTCTATAGTCCAAGATGAGCTGAGTCGCTAGTCACTTTAAGGTTGAAAGGTGGGCTTACTCGCTGGTCACTTGGGGGTGGACTCTATGGTCCAAGGTGCGCTTACTCGCTGGTCACTAGGGGGTGGACTCTATGGTCAAAGGTGAGCTGACTTGCTAGTCACTCGACGGTTGACTCTATGGTCCAAGGTGAGCTAACTCACTGGTCACTCGATGGTTGACTCTATGGTGCAAGGCGAGCTGACTCGCTGGTCACTTGAGGGTTGACTCTATGGTCAAAAGTTTAAGCCTAGATAGGGCGGATGGCCTTGATCTATTTTGGTTCATCAACTGAGCCTAGGTGGACTCACTGGTCTTGGTTTATTTTGGCTTATTGACTGAGCCTGGGTGGACTCATTGGCCTTGGTTTGTTTCGGCTCATCGACTGAGCCGAGGTGGACTCACTAGTCTTAATTTATTTCTGCTTATCGACTGAGCCTAGGTGGACTCGCTGGTCTAGGTCACTTTTTGGTTCCTATTACTAAGGAAGTGAAATGATATGACACATATTAATGTCGTCGCTGTATAAAGATGTGGTTAGTTTTTACACAATGATGATGCTCATGACATTTTAGGTTTATTTATATTTATTAAACCTACACTTGTAGCAAACAATTAGATCGACCCTACTGCCCTTTTAACTCTATTTGGGTTACTTCGCTTTAAAGCCAATAGGGGACTTAGCGAAGTCTACTTGCGTGCACTCAAGGTTTTTGGGTAGACCTATGAGGAAGTGTCTACAGTTCATCTATATGTGGGTTTTGGTCTCAGGATTGGGTGCAATTAGGCACCCTGCGCCTTTGTGTACTGAGTTCCAATGGCCCTAAGCGAACCAAAGGAAACTTTTCCACATATAATATAGTCGGGTAGTCTTGCCCTTAAGAGAACAAGGCCCTCTTATGTTATGCAAGGGGTGTGATCAGATCTATACCCCGCAAGCCCTAACTGAACTAGGAGATATTTCCCTAAAAGATACCTAAATTAGTTATTGGGTAAAAAATGCAAATGCTATGCAATCCTAAAATTCGTGTAATGTTGAAATTACCACATATTCTGCAGTTCCAAAATTTAATTTGAGCAATATATTAATTATTGTGTCAAAAAAGATTTTTATAAAAATTGGGTTTTTATAAAAATAATTCTTCCCCATCGGAGTCACCATTGTGAGGGGGCAAGAGGTTTTTGAAATGGTTTGCATGCGGGTGCGGTGCACAGGGCACGTCTGGTTCAGTTTTGAGAAAATTCGATTTGCTTAAATGCAGTGACTTTATGTAAGCCAAAAATGTGATTATATTGAGAAATATATTTGCACATTTTATTAGGAAAAGATATTTTTAAAATAAAGCATTTTTTACTTTACTTAAAAATAAAATAGAGTCACTACCCAGTTCAGCTCCACCTAAAAGTGTGGTATACTGATCTAAGATGGGACTTTTATACTGAAAAGAAAGTGAGATTCTGAGCCCGGACACAATAGTAACTCATATTGTTCAAATTGTTCGGATTAATTTTGGAACTTTGGAATTTGTGGTAATATCCGAATCACAATGGCTTTATTTAAGAATTGAATTCAAGAAATACAATGAGCATTATAATGGCATAAATAAATACAAATTTGCTATTGAAATTTTGGCAGAGTAACGGCAACGCTTAGGTTTTAGCTCGAAAACCCGGACAGAGTTTCCTCACATTCTGGACATTTCATCTGTACCTGCAAGCTTATTCACTCATATTATAGTTTAAGTGGCTCTAGTGGCTCACTTGACTATGGAAATGAGAATGCAATGTGTAATAATAAAATAATAAAAGATGAATTTAAATGAATTTCAAAGTTGGACTTAGAGCCAACTACCCTCAGTTTACCTTTTCATCTGTCTAGGATGACTTGAGAGTCGGTACAGGACCGTAGTTGTCTGGGGTTGTGTTTTGTTGAAAAATAGGTTTAACCCAAGTTATGACTTTAATCTTAGATTATTCCTAGAGGAAATATGGGATCTGTAAGGGTTTTAGTCATTTTTAGATCGAAGATCACTATAAGTTCTTGATCTTAAAAGACAGGAAACTGAGTTTATACCGAGTGTCGGTGATAAAGCTTAAATTTGGAAGTGTTTTGACAGAGTTTCGGGGCTTTTAGGACTCCCAAAACTTAAAAGGGCACAATGGGAATTTTGGGATTTTCCAAAATCTTTTGTCTGTTGAAAATGAGGGGGCAAGTCCCCTATTTATAATAGGGTTATAATTAGCAGGCAGGCTGATTACATAGGTAATTAGCCAGCGGGCTAATTACCTATCTGACAGGATTTTATATCAGATCCCGTAAAATCTTGCCAGATCTCGATAAGATTTGATTTTTTTACTATAGATGGGTAATTAGCCGGCGGGCTAATTACCTATGTTTGACCAAGTTTTGACTTTTTGATTTTTCAGTAGGAAATGCTAAAATCGAAGCTTCCCTAGAATTTGAATTTTTGAATTTATGATTTTGGATAACAATTTCGTCCTTTTTGGCTCTTTTGTCTGATCAGTGAACGAAATAGGCATTATTCCTCATCGAGCCCGAACGGACCTATACTAGCACTACTCAAGTGAATTTGGTGCAGGCATGATGTATGGATGAGATAAATAAAATGACAAAGAACGCATGATGTTTATAATTTATTTAAACGTTGCTGATGGAGACAACCAAGGGATGGGCTAGAGCTGAGGACTAGGCTATGCAAGGTGAGGCTGTTGAGGCAGCGCTAGAGTAGATGAGGAACCTCTACTTGTAGTGGTTGAGCGATTCCCTTGACTGGCAAGAGTTGGTGGAGTAGGATTCGAGTAATTCATTCTCGATAGAGGGCTTAGATTAGATTAAGATTTTTCTTTTTGTATGTTTTCTTTTCTTCTCTTTTTTTACACACTCTCTCCTTCTTCTATTTCCAAGCATATCTTTAGTGTGGAAGATGATTTGGAGCATCTCCTCAATATCGGGTATGTTAGGGATTTCTTGTCACATGCCCCACATTCGGTTTGTTTTAAACTGCATTGAGTGTGCAAGTGATGTCGGAGTACCCACTTATACTTTGAGGGATCAACAAAATTTGGGCCATCATATGCTACCGCTAGCCGAATGGACCTTTATACTACATACTTATATAGATGGTCAAGTTTGTTGGGTTTGCCCCAGATGGAAGATTTCAAATGTTTTGATTGACGTATCTTTAAATGGAGTGTACTTACTCAGACTACAGATGGTGATGTCGTAGATAGTGTGGGCAGGTTTAGGGGATCTCTTCCTCATTTTTCAAGGCTGAGCCGGTTGTCTACCCATTAGATTGGCCTAACATAAAACTTAGGGGTTGGAGAGGCAATGCTCTTATGTTGTGCTGAAGTATGACGGTGAGAGGGTCATCATGACTAGTGAGCTGTGTAAGGGTTGGATAGCTGAGATTTGAACCTTGCCTACTCGAGAGAATCGATTGAGGGCTAACATTGGTTGGTACCACTATTCAAGACACTTTCAACCAATTCTTCCAAATATGAAGAAAAGACATGTAGCTTGATGATGTTTGATGTTCTTGCTCATGCTAGACTTTTTATGTGATAAATTCTTTTTAGTCCTAATCTTTACATAGGGAGATGTAATGTGTGCTCCTGACCTATCAAACTGCATATGTCCTAACTTTTGCTTGGACCGCCCTATCGGGTTTTCAATCTAGCGGACTTTTATCCAGCTTTTGCATAGACATAGGTTTTTTTAGTCTATCGAGTATTTTGCCTTTTGGAATTATTTCTTCCTTTTTCTTTTTTTAGTGAAAGCATGGGATAAGAATAAGGCATATGTAGAAAACGAAACATAAACTATCTTCTGAGTCAAACACTTTAACGCCAAAATGCATTTATTATAACACACATATAATTATTTAGCAAGAATGACACTTTTATTGAATGCATTTAAGTTGGTTACAACTGTTGGCAATAATTACAATTGAAATGCCTTCCATTGCTAACTACCCAGTTACAGTTTTATAGCTATCGACTCTCAATTACTTGTTTTTAGTCTTTATTTTTGCCCGAACCCACCTCACATAGGTTCGACAAACTTTATATATGCCTTAACTTTTGCTCGATCCACCATTTTCGGGTTTTCAAATTGACAAGCTGCCTCAATTTTTACCCAATTTGCCCTTTTCAGGTTTTCATGTTGGGGGGCTTTATTCAGTATTTTCTTTTCATTTTTTTACACATGGTAGCGCTTTAGTTTGTCTTGGTTTACAGGGTTCACGTACTCGTTGCCATCCACATCTATGATCTTGACAACTCCTTTGCATAGGATCTTCTTGATTATGTAGGGTCCTTCCCAATTCGGTCGGAATTTGCCCCTGGCATTTGTATGTGACAACCATCTTGGAGGGTATGTGTTGACTATCTAGCAAAAATTTGGTGTTTAATGGATTTGGCAATTTTCTTGGCGGTAATACTAATGTAGGATTCAGCCTCAACCCACTTTGTGAAGTAACATATCACTACTAATGTGTATCGTATGACCATTTGTAGATGATTGTCGAATCTCACCAATTATATATATCCCCCATATCAAGAAAGGCTGAGGAGTAGACAAATTTTGGATTTTGATAGGTGGTAAGTTCGAGATTTTTCCATGTATTTGACATTCTTGGAACTTCTTCACTTATTCTACACTGTCAGCTACCATCTTTGTTCCGAAATAACCTTGTCTTTAAACCTTCTTAGCTAAGGCTACCCCATTCATGTGCGACCAAAAGTTTTTCGAATGTAGCTTCCTCATGACTTCGGTAAATCATCTAAAGATTAACCCATTGCTAGCTCTTTTTGAACAAGATTGCATCAACTAATCTAAACTAAATGGATAATCTACTTAACATGGTGTAGTCAAACTGAGATGCCCCTTTGGGATACGGACCATCCTTTCAAGAATTGAGCTATGTCCTTGTACCACAGATCTTCTGAAATCCTTTCTACTATCATAGTCTCTTTACTGAAGAAAGGAGTTTGCAAGCATTGCAAGATTAATGGCTTCATCAGTCTCTCTTGAGGATTTTCCCACATGGAAGCCAATATTGCTAAGGAGTTAGCCATTTGATTCTCTTCTCTTGGAATGTGCTGAAATAAGCATTATCAGAACTTTCCTGATAAAACCCAAACTGCTTTGGGGTAAGGATGAACAATTTCTTTTTTTATTTCCCAATCTTCTACTACTTGATGAATTATAGAGCTGAATCTCCCACCACTGGCACATCTATTGCCCCTACTATGAGGATAGCTTCTAACCCAAACAAACAAGATTCATATTCTGCCCCATTATTGGTGACTGAGAATTCAAAGAGCTTGGTTATAGGGATTATCCCGTTATTAGGAGTGATGTTGATAACACCAAGACGAGTGCTTTGTTTGTTGACTGCACCATATTTGTACATGGTCCATTGGGGCTTTGCTTCTTGTACTATGGTTAGTGGTTCATTTGAGAACTCTAAGTTTTCCACATAATCTGAGTCTACTAGTTTACCAGTGAATAATTCGACCACTAAAATGACAAAGCTTTTGCTTCACAAGCTTGAACTTAAGATCAATCAGAATTTGAAATTTGGCTATCTCACGATCGACTCCGGGCATTCCTTCATAGGACCAAGCAAATGCTACCATGTGCATTTTTTAGAATTTTTATTATTTCACTTTTTCTCGATGGTAGATAAGTCATTTGAAATATATACCAATTTGAGAATTTCAATTGTACTCAAGTTAATTTCATGCACAGAAGTATCATGTATGCTAAAGTTATTATATGAATGATCAAATAAATGCAAAGTGCCATTAGGCGAGACATCAAGTAACCAAGCAAAATGATTCATTTTATTGATAAATTGACCTTGTATGCTTTATTGTTCACATAAAAAAATATTGGAAATAGAGACTAAAACGTCATCCTCAAAGACATAAACAACATCTTTGTATATTAGATAGTCAGCTCATCGCCCTTGGCGAGATTTTCCTAGAATAGGCAATTCTGTCCCTCTAAAATTTTGGTGAAGGTCATCATGAATGAATAGGTTGGTTCATCCTCCCCATCTCCCTCACTGTTGGTGTTACATTCTGCAAGATCTTCAATCTCTCCATTTTCAACCACTGACAAGCTGACAAAATTTCCTTCTTGAGAAGGTAGCTCTTCATTCAATGTAATATCTTCTTGTGGCTCTTCTAATGGTAGGGGAGAAGAAAAAAAGACAAGAAGTCTTCTCTCAGCTCATTCAAGAAGAGACCTTGGGATTAAGAAAAACTTGCATGCCATTCCAAAGCTCTACATCTCAGAGTCATAGGGAATTGACCAGGCCAATGAGCGATGTATAGATTGAAAGTCTTCATGTACTTTAGGTATTTGTTGATATGTGCTTTCAGAGGGGACTATCCATTAAAACAGACGTCTCTAAGAATATTAATGACTTGCACTAGAGGGAAAATCAATTCATATTTCCTAGCTTTTTCATTTTCCACTTGGACTCATTCCCATATTTCATCCTTTGGTGAATATGTACTTGGTTGAACTAGTTGATCAACTCGCACATCCATCTTGTCTTTAAAAGCTTTACATGCATCGGCAAGGTTGTTTCCTTTTAGAGTGGGACTTATTATCTTCCCTTCTCTTACAAGTCTTTTTATGGTAGTCAAAAGTTCCTTGCAATCCTTGGTATGATGTCATGTAGTGTTATGAAAAGCACATAAATTACTGACCTTGTCAGCCTCTCGGATGACATAGGTAGAGGGACCATACAATATCCTAACTTTCCTCAATTTTCGGAATAGAATGGAAAGGTCATCCTTCCTTGGAGAAATCCCATGATCATCTTCATGCCTTTAATTGTACCTTTCCAACATCAATACCTTATCGTAGACTTCATTAAATTCATCAAAGTCTTCATCCATAAGCTCTCTTTAGAATTTAGGCATGGTTCCCCAATCAAGATATAAACCAAAGGTTTCCTAGGATTCTTAGGTTCTACAAGGACTTTTATATCCATATATCTCTTATAGTACCTATAGAATTCTTCATTATCCCTCTGCCTGCAAGAGAATAAGTCACCGATATTAATCCAAGGCTTAATGTTGTAAGCAAAATGATCTCTTCTAGCTTTTGAAAGTTTTAACCAGTTGCCCCTCACTTCCACAGGTTGTACTATGAACCAATTAGCAGCTAGTCCCCCTAGAGTGCACAAAAATATGGCTGCCAACTGCTTGTCGGTCAATCCTCTCATCCTTGTGAAGTTCTCCTAAGATGTTAAGCGGAAATATGGGGATTCATTTCCGAAGTATGGCTTGGAAGTAGGTTTGACAAATTCCAATGAAAGAGGTTCAACAAAGGTCTTTGCTTCGAGTAAAGCTTCTACTTCAATTACTTCTTGGATGATCCCATTCAAAGTGCTCTTGAATTATTCAGACCTCAAGAACTTGACTAAAGCTTCACCCATCTGATCAGTAACAAAACGAAGAGCCATTTCACTTATCATAGAAAACTGCTCGGGCTGAACTTGGAACGAAACTGCTTGGAACCTAACTTGAACCCCATATTTAAAAATTACTTTGTATAGATTTTGTCCCCTTAATAGTGGAACTCAACTGTTCAAATCAAGCAATAATCTCCACTCTTCCAAGATTAGATAGAACCACGGTCGGATTAGTCCACGCATAGGCTTTCACATGGATGCGGGATGATGTGAGCAATATGGTGTATATTTTGAGGTGTATGGATGCGAATATGGCTGCAAGAAATGGGGTTAATGAGCATATGCATGGCTTGACATGCATATGACTCATGTGCGCGGTGTGATAATATAGGAAATGCATTAGTTTGATAAAAAAAAATAAGGGTATCCCCAAGATTCCCATGAATGGCGAGGGTAGGCTAGATGTAAGTTATGACCTAGACCATAGGTTCGATAGAGGTTAGACACCTAGACGAGTAGGTTTGACATGGCTAAGGTAGGGTTTGATACAGTTGAGGCAATATAGTATCCTTATGCCTTGGCAAATGGGAATGAGACAACGGTTGGACAAGATACATGCGACATCGATGGGATATCGCAACATGAGGTGTTACTTGCTAAGGTTCAAGCTAACCAAAACCATGGCATGGTTGAACATGACTTGGGTGAAGGCATGATAAAAGGTAAACTTGGCTGACATATGACGTGGTTGAACATGACTAGGGTGAGGACATGGCATGGCTAAAATCGGATGAGTGAGGGGGTGGTAGAGATATTGATGTGACATCTCTAGGGTTTTTATGGTATAGACACATGACCTATGGGTAAAGGTTGAGCGAGGCATCGGTACGACTTCTCTAAATGAGTACAACAACGGCATAACAAGGTGACTCTTGAAAGGCATAAACGGTAGTCGAGAGATGAATGTGACATCTCTAAGGGTTAATGGTCACATGAGGTGAATGATGGTCGAGATATCGATGGGATATCTCTAAAGATAGACAATATAATGGCGTGACAAGGATACAAAGGGATAATGGTTCATTGGTACATCAAAGTGAAGTCTCTAAAGGCGGATGGCGTATCAGGGATATAAAGGGATAATGATTAATCAAGACATCAAAGTAACATCACTAAAGGCGGATGGTATAATGGCATAGCGAGAATACAATGGGATAACGGGTAATTGAGACATCAAAGTAACATCTCTGATGGCAGACGATATAACAGCGTAGAAGGGATACAATGGGATAATGGGTAATCGAGACATCAAAGTGACATCTCTAAAGGCGAATGTGAGCACTGGATGTTAACAGTCCTTCTCACAAAATGATGATGAGAGCTATATAATGCATTCTTCTACATGTATTGTCTACTTGGGGTGGTTTCAATGTTGTTTGTATTGGGAAATGACAGTCAAATTGAACATGCATAACAGGCACATCGGAAATTCAGAATTTTGTCCCTGTCCCCAGGAACTCCTATTAGATGCATATAAATTTAATAAAGCCTTAACTAAATAATTCTCTACCTAGGTTAGCATGCATAGGCTAGGCGTACCATAATTCTAAATCATATCCTAGCATAAATATTTTATATTAAACATGTTATAACTCTAAGTTATGATTTAAATATAAAATAAACTAAGCATGCGTTATAGCCTTAGCATAATATTTATTAAGTCTAAAATGCTTAAAGAAAAAGACCTAATAATTAAAAGAGAAAATTAAAACATAGCAGTTGAAGCCTGCTTTAGCATAACCTTCTTGCACTAGCTTCCAAGTGTAGGATAGTCTCTATGATTATCGACACGAACCCCATAAACCAAAACCTACCAATGAGGAAGAACTGAAGAACCTTCAGTAACTGCTAGGCCACTCTAAAATCCCACCCAAAAAATATTGTTCAAGTTTACCTTACTCGTAGGATTCACAACTTGAATTGGTGCGATTTACAAATGAGGAGGAGGCCCCCTTTTATAGGTGGAGCAAAGGCTCCACCTAACAAATGCGGGATGGGAAAATTCCCATCCTGCCCCTTGAGAAACACGTGGATCCTAGTGGATCTGCGTGATCCTCAAGCTAACCCAGCTTATAGAGCAAGCTGGGTTAGTAGGGTTGCGCAAGCAGGGCCTCGCAAGCTTTCCCGTGAGGCCAGCTTGTGGTGGCCCTTTTAGGATGTTCTAGAGCTGCTTGTGCAGTGCTTGCTCAACCCAGGCCGCATGCATTCATGTGGCCTTTTGTCACGAACCCCACAAGTCCTTTCGGGCTTCCAAGGCCCATGTGCACAGGGTCCAACCCTCGCTTTGGCAATCTGATTTTTTAAGCTCTCCTAAATAAATCAATATTTTATTTAATGACCCTAAGAGATTACTTACCGGTCAATAAATAAAAACTTTTTGCTCCACCTATATAATAATCCAATTATTAATTTGTTATATTTTCGTAGTAGAATAAATCTATTAATTCTTTACTCAGCTCGAACAAGGTGTAACGTGTGTGACCTTATAGGATCCCAAAATATTGAGTTGTTAAGGCTTGAATAACCCTTGTTCTAATGGAACCATTGGCTTGAGGTTCTAGACTGCGAATAGAACTGGATAAACTTAAATGACTGTTGTTAGCCTCTAGCAAGGGTCTACCATCCTCCATTACTTAGGACATCATTCGTGCTTGTGACTTAATCCCGGTTAATGCAATAGTTAGCCAATGCGATGAACTCCTTCCATTCTATAATATTAGTACCATCTGGTTTATAGGGTTCGATTAAAGTATTTACCCACTGATAGCAAGGTTGCTCCGCTATCCCAGTTATTAACTTGTTACCGAAGTATATTGCCTTGTACCATAGTGTGTTTGACTAGAAACTATTTCTATCAAACACATACTCTGATCAGAGGTTTATAGCAATCATCATTTCAACAAGTGGCAGGTACAACTCCTTAATATATCTAGGGCGACTGATTCTTTCTGACTACTCAGCTTACGAATGTGCATCATCACTATACCCACAATCGCCTGTGACACAATAAATTAATAAGTGTATAGGAATGACCCAAAGTATAGCAATAGTACCACACTAGGTAACTAGTATCTCAAGTATGAGGATATTCACAAAGCTTATTGCATGAAGATAAACACTAACAAAGTGATATATATATATATATATATATATATATATATATATATATAACAAGTGTTTATTTTACTGTGGTCTCCAATATATCTCCTAGATATATCCATGTGTCAAAATTAAGGCACCAGCTTTAGTCCTTAGGAGATTGACTGCTTGGACCCCTTCCAAGAAAGTTGACCACGTGCTAGTCTTTCCGCTTCATCAATATCCTTTCTTGATGAAACTGTGACTAGGGATAGTTTCTCACTAAATATAGTCCAACTGTAATTTCTCTGATTTCATGCTATGACACATCAAGGACTTTTGTATGCATACATCAATGAATATATTTTAACCAGCTACAATATATTTATAAACACATCAATATAAACAAAAGATTAAATGCCTTTATTAATTAAACAAAATATTCGTACTATTACATAATTAAGATATATCGCCCTAATTGCCTTAGGGGCATACATCATATCCAACAAACTCCCACTTTCACTAAGGCCAATTAGCCATATGTCTTAATCCATATGGTTTAAAATGTTAGTGATGTTTGACTTGAGTCAATGGCTTTGTCAGACCATTCGTGAGGTTCTGATTAGTGGGTACATAATATAGTCTTATTATCTTAGTATCAACAATCTCCCTCATTATATGATACTTTCTAGATACATGTCTATTTTCTTAATGAGACCGTGCTTCCTTTGCCCAAGCTATGGCACAATTATTAACACAATACAAAGTAGTTGGATCAATAGCCTCAGGCACCATACCAAGATCACTAACAAACCCTTTTCACTGGAAAACTTCTTTGATTTGCCAAATGCATCAATGTATTTAGATTCCGTGGTTGAATCAACAGTAGTTTCTTGCTTGGAACTCTTCTAGCATACCACTCCTCTATCTAATACATACACAAAACCTGACTGAGACTTAAAGTCATCCTTGTTTGACTGAAAACGTGCATCAGTGTAACCTCTAATTATGAGGTCGCCTTCTCCATACATCAAGAACTCATCTTTAGTCTTTCTCAAGTACTTAAAAATTGCCTTGACTTTCATCTAGTGCTTTTCACCTAGATCTGACTGATATCTGCTCGTAAAGCTCAAATCCTGAGAGATATCTGGCCTAGTACATATCGTAGCATACATGATGGATCCTATCGACCATGAATAGGGTGTGTCCTTCATGTGCATTCACTCTTGAGCTATCTTCAGACACTCAGCCTTAGATAGGTTAATTCCCTTTGTCATCGGGAGATAACCTTTCTTTGAATGCTCAAGGTTGAACCTATTCAATACCTTGTCTATATATGTACTTTGAGAAAGATCTAAAAGCCTCTAGGATCTATCCCTGTAGATCTTTATACCGAGTATAAATGCTGCTTCACCAAGCTCTTTCATGGAGAATTTTCTTGACAACCATACTTTAACATTTTAAAGAAGAGAAATGTTGTTTCCTATTAGTAGAATGTCATCGAGATACAATAGTAAGAAAACGACTGCACTCCCACTAACCTTCTTGTAAACATAAGGCTCATTAATGTTTGGACAGAAATCCAATTCACAAATTGTTTGATCAAACCTTATATTCCAACTCTTGGATGCTTGCTTAAGTCCATAAATGGATCTTTGTAGTTTGCATACCTTTGAGCCATTCTGAGATGTAAAACCCTCAGGTTGTGTCATATACACATCCTAGTCTAAATTCCTATTCAGGAATGCTGTTTTAACATCCATCTACCAGATCTCAAAATTGTAATGAGTAGCAATGGTGAGGAGTATCCTTATGGATTTAAGCATGGCTACCAGTGAGAAAGTTTCATTATAGTCAATTCCTTCACGTGGACTATAACCTTTCGTAACCAACCTTGCTTTATAGGTAATTACATTACTGTCCATGTCAGTCTTCTTCTGGAAGACCCATTTGCACCCGATTGGCTTAACCTCTTGCTGTGCATCAACTAAATTCCAAACATGGTTCTCATACATGGAATCCATTTCTAATTTCATGGCTTTTAGCCATTTATCAGAATCTAAGCTTTTCATTACCTCATCATATGTCCTTGATTCAACAACCTCCAAGAGATACAGTTCCTTATCATTAGTGATGATAAACTATATCTATCGGGACCTTTACGAACACGACCTGATCTTCACAATGTTTGTGTTTTGATAGGTTGTTCCTGGAACTCACTTTCTTGTGTATCTAGAACGTGGTCAATCAGCTGATTATATGTTTCTTCGTCTTGAACTTCTATTTCAATGTTGCTCCCACTGACTTTTACATGTAAGTGTTCCTTTTCCAAAAAGTGAGCATTCCGTGACACAAATACCTTTTGTGCTTCAGGTTGGTAAAATAGATATCCTATAGTTTCCTTTGGATATCCAATGAATACACACTTGTCAGATTTGGCATTCAGCTTATCTGAGGCTATCGTCTTTACCATAGTATGATAGCCCCATACTCCTAAGTGACTTAGAGATGGCTTTTTATTACACCACCTTTGGTAAGGTGTAAAATCAACTTATTTAGAGGGCACTCTGTTCAATACATAAACCGCGCTCTCTAGTGCATATCCCCAAATGGATTTACTGAGATCTACATGGATCATCATGGACCAAACCATACCTAATAAAGTTCAATTCCTCCTTTCTGACACTCCATTGTGTTAGGGCATATAAGGAGGTGTCCACTAGGGAATTATCCCGTTTTCCTTTAGATAATCCGGAAAATCCTGACTTAAGTATTCTCCACCTCAATCCGATCGAAGTGTTATAATACTATTCTCAAGATGATTCTCTACTTCAACTCTGAATAGTTTGAACTTTTCAAATCTTTAAGACTTATGCTTCATTAAGTACAAATAACTGTATCATGAATAATCATCAATAAAGGTTATAAAAGTAGGAGTATCCTCCTAGTGCCTAAACACTCATTGGACCACACACATTTGTATGTATAAGTTCCAATGTACTCGTGGCCCATTCACCCTTTCCTTGAAAGGGTAACTTTGTCATTTTTCCTCTTAAACAACATTCACAATCACCATAAGACTCCAAGTCTTTTAGGCCCAAGTCTCCACGCCTATGCAACTTAGTTAAGTGATCTTTGTTTATGTGGCCTAAACGACAATGCCATAAGTAGAAGGAATTCTCATTATCAAATTTAACTTTCTTTACATTGTTATATTAAAAACTTTTGTTTTAGCATTCAGAACATAAATGCCACCTCTCAACATCCCATAACCATAAAGAACATTATTCAAACAAATCTGATAATTATTATTCGAAAATAAATTTCAAATCCTTCTACTGCTAAACATGCAATATATACAATATTCTTAGTAACACTCGGAATGTAGTAACAATTATTCAAAACTAAAACAAGTCAACTTGGCAAAATAAGATTAAATCTTCCTACGGCTAATGCAGCAACTCGGCCTCCATTTCCCCGCACGCAAGTCCTTCTCCCCTTTTGCAACTCTTCTACTATTCCTTAGTCCTTGCACATAAGTATATATGTGAGAACTAAAACTAGTATTTAATACCTAAGTAGATTTACGAGGAAAAGTAGCATAGTTTTCAATTACAAACCTACCTAAAGTAGTTGCCTCTGCAGGCTTCTTCTTTAAATGTTCAAAAGCAGGAGCTTCGCAATCCCACTTCCAGTGTCTCGGTTTCCCACACTAGAAGTAAACATACTTAGATGTCTTCTTTTCTTTCTTCTTCTAAATAATTCTATTCTTGGCACCCAGTGCCTACTTCTTTTTCTCAGAAGCCTTGCATTTCTCAACCAACAGTAGTTGTTTCTGATCTTTCTTGATCTGAGGTTCTACTGTTTTCAACATGTTGATTAATTCAGGGATAGTAGAATTAATCTTGTTGATTAATAGTTAGTCACAAAGCCTAATTAACTATTCGTCAAGGACATCAACACAAGGTTAATGCTCAAGTCATGATTCATCTTGAATCCCAATCGATTCAGCTTCTCAAGGTATCCCAAGAGTTTTAGTACATGCTGAGAGGTAGAGGCCCCAGCTTGTATCTTGGTTCCATAAAGGAGCTTAGAGGTCTCGTACATCTCTGTCCATTCCGCTCTGAAAAGAGCTCTTTAAGATGGAGAACCATGCCCTCTAAGGGCATGTTCTCGTGTTGTTTCTGAAGATCAGGATTCATAGACCCAAATACGATACACATGGCAGTCTCACGATCTTTCCTGTGCTTTAACCAGGCATCATATTCTGCATGATCCTCAACATCTAATGCGATAGGGAAAATTTTATTTAGAATATAGGCAATTCCCTTAGATCTGAGAATTATTCTCATAGTTTTGAACCAATCAAAAAAGTTCAACGCATTCAGTTTGGTGTCAAGTAACATACGGATATTAACGTTGGAAGTCGTTTTTCAACCTATGATATAAGAAAAGAAAAGGAGTTCAGATATTAGTTTAAGTACATGCATTTAATATAAGGACTTTTAATTAAATACATTTGTCCTACCATTTTCTTCGAAATTTACAATAGCCCATTCTATTGAATTCGAGAATTTTAGCCTAGCTAAATTTCCTAGTAGGTAGCATCTATAAGTTGTCTATTATGACCCCGAATTTTATGAGTCAAGTAACAATAGTAAGTTATACTTGGAATCCCATTTCATTTGCATCTTATGCAATTGCTAATACATTCAATTTCCCTAATCCCAAGAGACGTGTGCTCTTACATTAGCATCTCCTTGAATATGTCTCAAATCTGGGCCTAGCCCCCAATTTTATGGTGGACTATCCAAGTTCCATTAAGGCATCCCAAACTTTACAACCAATCAATGTGGACAAGAAGGAACGCTTTGCGTAGTACTTTGATATCCCAAAGAGACCATATTATAAATTTTAGTAAGGAAGACTATAACTTGCCTTAATATATTTACTTTGGGATTTTATTGGTGTTAAACGTCTCACCCAATCTAGGATTTTATCAGATGGATATATTTATAATAACTTATATTAATTCAGGGAAATTTAGAATTAATTTATAACGTCCAACCTTAGGTGGGTTCAAGCTCTTTATTATAATTATTCCATCAACCTAGATTATATGCAAAATAGATAACACTTTTATTTGTTATATTTATATTGCATTTCCTTTAAGCTTTTATTCAATAAATTTAATTTTTACTTTGTTATAGAAACATATATAAGCACTATCTTACATACTAGAAATAAATTAGTCCATATTTAATCCCCGGTTGGTAATTTCAATCTGCACCAATATAGGTTCCCAGGTAGGAGAGGTGCCCTTGAAGTGATTAGACACCAAGCCCAATCCTTAGCCAGAACAAATACGGGCACAAACTTGAAGACCAATGGATTCTCTTCAACTAATAAATTTCATTCTTTCAATTCATGTAAATTGAAAGCATCTATAACCCATGTAATTTATATAAATTATTGAAACTTGTATAATTTGAGTAAGTTGAGTAGACTTATTCAAAATTATTCAAAACCATTTTCTAACCTCGAAATGAAAAGCACAAGTTCACATATTGTTCCAAACAATTAGATAAATAATAAATCATTTTATATAGAAAATAATATTGAGTTTTCTTCTAACTTAAATATGCAATAAATAGGCAAGCTCTGATACCACTATTTGGAACTAACAATCAAATTGAATATGCATAGCAGGCATGGTAGTAATTCAAAATTTTGTCCCTGTCCTCAGGAACGCCTATTAGATGCGTATAAATTAAATAAAGCCTTCAGTGAATAATTCTCTACCTAGTTTAGCATGGATAGGATAGGCGTAACATAACTCTAAATTATATCCTAGCATAAATATTTTATATTAAACATGTTATAACTCTAAGTTATGATTTAAATATAAAATAAAATAAGCATGCGTTATAACATAAGCATAATAATTATTAAGTCTAAAATGCTTAAAGAAAAAGACCTAATAATTAAAAGAGAAAATTAAAACATACCAGTTGAAGCGTGCTTTAGCAGAACCTCCTTGCACTAGCTTCCAAGTTCAGGATACCTTCTATGAGTATCCACAAGATTCCCACAAACCGAAACCTCCCCATGAGGAAGAACTGAAGAACCCTGAGTAGCTGCTAGGCCACTCTAAAATCCCACCCAAAAATATATTATTCTAGTTTACCTTACTCTTAGGATTCACAATTTGAATTGGTGCACTTTATAAACAAGAAGGAGGCCCGCTTTTATAGGTGGAGCCTAGTAAATGAGGGATGGGAAAATTCCATGCTCCCACCTTGAGAAACATGCGGATCCTAGTGGAATCGCGTGATCCTCAAGCTAACTTGGCTTGCTCCGCAAGCCGGGTTAGTGGGCTTGCAGAGCCTGCCTTACCCCGCGAGCTGGGCCTCGCGAGCTTTCCTGCCATCACAGCTCGCAGATTGCCCTTTTGGGCTGTACAAGTGCTGTTTGTGCAGCGGTTGCTCTACCCAGGCTATATGCCCACATAAGCAGGGCTTGTGTAGCATGCGGCCCATGAGTGCACCATGCACTCGTCTAGCCTTTTGTCACAAACTCCACAAGTCCTTTTGGGTTTATGGGGCCCTTGTGCGGAGCGTCCAACCCTCGCATTAGCAAACTAATTTTTATTAGCTCTCCTCAATAAATCAATATTTTATTTAATGACCCTAATAAATAAGTCACTGATCAATAAATAAAAACTTTTTGGTTCAACCATATAATAATTCAATTATTAATATGTTATATTTTGTAATAGAATAAATCTATTAATTCTTTACTCATTTCGATGATGGTCCAATATTTGTGACATTATAGGATCCCTAGGTATTAAGCTATTAAGGCTTAACCAACCCCTGTTCTAACAGAACCATTGGCTCGAGGTTCTACACCATGAATAGAATTCACATTACCTTAAACGACTGTAGTATGCCTGTAATAAGGGTCTACCATCCCCCATTACTCGGAACGTCATTTATGCTTATGACTTAATCCCGGTTAATGCAATAGTCATCCAATGCGATGAACTCCTTCCGTTCTTTAATATTAGTATGATTTGGTTTATAGGGTTCGATTAAAGTGTTAACCTACTAATTGCAAGGTTTCTCCAAGCAATCTTAGTTACTATCTTTTTACCAAAGTAAATTGCCTTATACCAAAGTGTGTTTGACTAGAAACAATTTCTATCAAACACATACTCTGATAAGAGGTTTATAGCCATCATCACTTCCAAAAGTGGCCAGGTAAAACTCCTTAATATATCCGGAGCGATGGATTCTTTTTGACTCCACAGCTCACCAACGTGCTTTTATCACTATACCCGTAATCACCTGTGACATCCTAAATAATGAGTGCATAGGAATGAACCAAAGTATAGCAGTAGTACCACACAAGTTAACTAGTATCTCAAGTATGAGGATATTCGTAAAGCTTATCGCATGAAGATAAACACTAACACATTTATATATATACCCAGCGTTTATCTTACTGAAATCTCCAATATATCTTCCAGATATATCCATGTGTCAAAATTAAGGCACCATCTTCAGTCCTTAGGAGATTGATTGCTTGGACCCCTTCCAAGAAAGTTGACCACATGCTAGTCTTTCCACTTCATCAATATCCTTTCTTGATGAAACTACGACTAGGGATAGTTTAGACATAATCATAATTGTACATGAAGCAGGTCTCACTAAATATAGTCCAACTATAATTTCTCTGACTTCATGCTATGATGCGTTAAGTACTTTTGTATACATACATCAATGAATATATTTTAACCAGCTATAATATATTTATAAGCACATTGATATAAACAAAAGATTAAATGCCTTTATTAATCAAAAAAAATATTCGTACTATTATGTAATTAAGATATATCGGCCTAATTACCTTAAGGGCATACATTATATATAACAAACTCCCACTTGCACTAAGGCCAATAAGCCATATGTCTTAATCCATATGCTTTAACATGCTAGTCATGTTTGACTTGAGTCAATGGCTTTGTCAGACATCTACGAGGTTCTGATCAATGTGTACATATTCTAGTTTTATTATCTTAGCATCAATAGTCTCCCTAATTATATGATACTTCTGGATACATGTCTGTTTTTCTAATGAGACTATGCTTCCTTTGCCTGAGCTTTGGCACCATTCATATCACAATACAAAGTAATTGGATCAATAGCTTCAGGCCCCACACTGAGATCACCATTAAACCCCTTTAACCAGACAACTTCTTTTGCTGCTTTGCATGCAGCAATGTATTCAGATTCTGTGGTTGAATTAATAGTAGTTTCTTGCTTAGAACTCTTCCAGCATAGCGCCCCTCCACTTAATACGTACACAAAACTCGACTGAGACTTGAAGTCATCCTTGTCGGACTAAAAAATTGCATTAGTGTAACCTCTAATTATGAGGTCACCTTCTCCATAAATCAAGAACTCATCTTTAGTCTTTCTCAAGTACTTAAAAATTGCCTTGAGTGTCATCTAGTGCTTTTCACCTGGATCTGACTGATATCTGCTCGTAAAGCTCAAATCCTGAGAGATATATAGCCTAGTACATATCATAGCATGCATAATGGATCCTATCACAAATGTATAGGGTGTATCCTTCATGCACATTCTCTCCTGAGCTGTCCTCAGACACTTAGCCTTAGATAGGTTAATTCCCTATGTGATCGGGAGATAAACTTTCTTTGAATGCTCAAGGTTGAACTTATTCAACACCTTATCTGTATATATACTTTGAGAAAGATCTAAAAGCCTCTAGGATCTATCCCTATAGATCTTTAGACCTAGTATAAATGCTGCTTCACCAAGCTCTTTCATGAAGAATTTCCTTGACAACCATACTTTAACATTTTAGAGAAGAGAAATATAGTTTCCTATTAGTAGAATCTCATCGACATACGATACTAAGAAAATGACTGCACTCCCACTAGCCTTCTTGTAAACATAAGGCTCATTAATGTTTGGATAGAAATCTAGTACATGGATTGTCTAATCAAACCTTATATTCCAACTCTTGGATGCTTGCTTAAGTCCATAAATGGATCTTTGCAGTTTGCATACCTTCAAGCCATTCTGAGATGTAAAACCCTCAGGTTGTGTAATATTCACATCCCGGTCTAAATCCTCATTCAGAAATACTATTTTAAGATCTATCTACCAGATCTCATAATCGTAATGAGCAGTAATGGCAAGGAGTATCCTTATGGATTTAAGTATGGCTACCGGTGAGAAAGTTTCATCATAGTCGATAACTTCACGTTGACTATAACCTTTCACAACCAACCTTACTTTATAGATAATTATAGTACTGTCCATGTCATTCTTCTTCTTGAAGACCCATTTGCACCCGATCGGTCTAACATCTTACGGTGTATCAACCAAATTCCAAACTTGGTTCTCATACATGGAATCCATTTTTTATTTTATGGCTTTTAGCCATTTATCAAAATATGAGGTTTTTATTACCTCCTCATATGTCTTTGGTTCATCATCCTCCAAGAGATACAGTTCCTTATCATGAGTGATGATAAAACCATATCTATTGGGACCTTTATGAACACGACCTAATCTTTGCAATGTTGTGGTTTGATAGGTTATTCTTGGAGCTCACTTTCTTATACATCTAGAACAGGGTCAATCAGCAGATTATCTATTTCTTTGTCTTGAACTTCCAGTTCAATGTTGCTCCCACTGACTTTTCCAAGTAAGTACCTTTTATGCTTCAGGTTGGTAAAATAGATATCCTATAGTTTCCTTTGGATATCCAATGAACAGACACTTGTTAGATTCGGCATTCAGCTTATCTGACACTATCCTCTTTACCATAGTATTACAGCCCCATACTCTTAAGTGACTTAGAGATGGCTTTTTATTACACCACCTTTCGTAAGGTGTAAATCAATTGATTTAGAGGGTACTCTATTTAATACATAAACTGTGCTTTCTAGTGCATATCCCCAAAAGGATTTACTGAGATACGCATGGCTCATCATAGACCGAACCATAACCATATCTAATAAAGTTCGATTCCTCCTTTCCAACACTTCATTGTGTTGGGGCGTATAAGGAGGGTCCACTGGGGAATTATCCCATTTTCCTTTAGATAATCATGAAACTCCTGACTTAAGTATTCTCCACCTCAATCCAATCAAAGTGTTTTAGTACTTTCCTCAAGATGATTCTCTACTTCATCTCTGAATAGTTTAAACTTTTCAAAACTTTCAGACTTGTGGTTCATTAAGTACAAATAACCGTATCGTGAATAATCATCAATAAGGGTTATGAAGTAAGAGTACCCTCCTAGTGCCTAAACACTCATTAGACCACACATATCAGTACATATAAGTTCTAATGTACTCATGGCCCGTTCACCCTTTTCTTGAAAGGGTAACTTTGTCATTTTTTCCTCTTAAATAAGGTTCACAATCAGCATAAGACTCCAAGTCTACTGGGCCAAAGTCTCTACGCTTATGCAACTTGGGTAAGCGATCTTTGTTTATGTGGCCTAAACGACAATGCCATAAGTAGAAGGAAGTCTCATTATCAAATTTCACTTTCTTTACATTGTTTATATTAAAAACTTCTATTTTAGTGTCAAGAACATAAATGGCACCATTCAACATCCTATAACGATAAAGAACATTATTCAAATGAATGTGACAATTATTATTCGAAAATAAAATTTCAAATCCTTCTGTTGCTCAACACGCAACAGATACAATATTCTTAGTAACACTCGGAATGTAGTAACAGTTATTCAAAACTAAAACAAGTCCACTTGGCAAAGTAAGATTAAAGCTTCCTATGGCTAATGCAGCAACTCGGGCTCCATTTCCCACACATAGGTCCTTCTCCCCTTTTCTAAGTCTTCTACTGTTGATTAGTCCCTGCACAGAAGTACAGACATGAGAACCACAACCAGTATCTAATACCCAAGTGGATTCACGAGGAAGAGTAGCATAGTTTTAAATTACAAGCATAAATAAAGTAGATGCCTCTATAGACTTCTTCTACAAATGTTCAAAAGCAGGAGCTTTACAATCTCTCTTCCAGTGTCCTAGTTTCCCATTCTCGAAGCAGACATACTTAGATGTCTTCTTTTCTTTCTTCTTCTTACTAATTCTTTTCTTGGCACCTAGTGCCTGATTCTTTTTCGTAGAAGCCTTGCCTTTCTCAACCAATAGTAGTAGTTTTCGATCTTTCTTGATCTGAGGTTCTCCTATTTTTAGAATGTTGATTAATTTAGGGATAGTAAAATTAATCTTGTTCATGTAATAGTTAGTTATGAAGCCCTAGTAACTATCCATCAAGGACATCAACACAAGGTCAATGCTCAAGTCATGATTCATCTCGAATCTCAATCGATTCAGCTTCTTAAGGTATCCTAAGAGTTTTAGCACATGCTGAGAGGAAGAGACGCTAGCCTGCATCTTGGTTCCAAAAAGGTGCTTTAAGGTCTCATACCTCTTTATCCTTTCCTGCCCTAAATAGAGCTCTTCAAGATGGAGAACCATGTCCTCTAAGGGCATGTTCTCATATTGTTTCTGAAGCTCAGGATTCATAGACCCCAATATGATACACATGGTAGTCTCAAGATCTTCCCTATGCATTAACCAGGCATTATGTACCATATAATCCTCAACATCATGTTCAGTAGGGAAAATTTTATTTAGAACATAGGCAATTCCCTCGGATCTGAGAATTATTCTCACAGCGCGAAACCAATCAGAAAAGTTTGAGCCTTTCAGTTTGGTGTCAAGTAACATACGGAGATTAACGTTGGAAGTAATTTTTCAACCTAAGATATAAGAAAAGAAAAGGAGTTCAGATATTAGTTTAAGTAAATGCATTTAATATAAGGACTTGTAATTAAATACATTTGTCATACTATTTTCTTCAAATTTACAATAGCCCATTCTATTGAATTTGGGAATTTTAGCCTAGCTAAATTTCCTAGTAGGTAGCATCTATAACAAGTCTATTATGACTCCTATTTTATGAGTTAAGTTACAATAGTAAGTTATAGTTGGAATCCCATTCCATTTGCATCATATGCAATTGCTAATACATTCAAGTTCCCTAATCCTAGGGGACGTGTGCTCTTACATTAGCATGTCCTGGAATATGTCTCAGATCTTGGCCTAGCCCCCAATTTTATGGTGGACTACACCAGTTCCGTTAAGGCAAACCCTATCCTAAACTTTACAACCAAACAATGTGGACTAGAAGGAATGCTTTGCATAGTACTTTAATAGCCCAAAGAGACTGTATGATAAATTTGAGTAACGAAGACTACAACTTGCCGTAATATATTTACTTTGGAATTTTGTTGGTGTTAAACGTCTCACCCAATATAAGATTTTATCAGATGGACATATTTGTAGTAACTTATATTAATTCAGGGAATTTTAGAATTAATTTATAAGGTCCAACCTTAGGTGGGTTCAAGCTCTTTATTATAATTATTCCATCAACCTAGTTTATATGCAAAATAATTAACACTTTTATTTGTTACATTTATATTACATTTCCTTTAAGCTTTATTCAATAAATTTAATTTTTACTTTGTTATAGAAACATATATAAGCACCATGTTATATACTAGAAATAAATTGGTCCATATTTAATCCCCGGTTGGTAAATTCAAGCTGCACCGATATAGGTTCCCAGGTATGAGAGGTGCCCTTGAAGTGATTAGACACCAAATTCAATTCTTAGCCAGAACAAATACGGGCACAAACTTGAAGACCAATGGATTCTCTTGAACTAATAAATTTTGTTCTTTCAATCCATGTAAATTGAAAGCATCTATAACCCACGTAATTTATATAAATTGTTGAAACTTTTATAATTTGAGTAAGTTGAGCAGGCTTATTCAAAATTATTCACAACCATTTTCTAACCTTGAAATGAAAAGCACAAGTTCATATATATTTTTCCAAACAACTAAATAAACAATAAATCATTTCATATAAAAAATAAAATTCAGTTTGCTTCAAACTTAATTATGCACTAAATAGGCAGGCTCGGATACCACTATTGGGAACTGACAGTCAAATTGAACATGCACAACAGGCACAGAAAAAATTCAAAATTTTGTACCTGTCCCTAGGAACTCCTATTAGATGCATATAAATTAAATAAAGCCTTAACTAAAAAATTCTCCACCTAGGTTAGCATGCATAGGCTAGGCGTACCATAATTTTAAATTATATCCTAGCATAAATATTTTATATTAAACATGTTATAACTCTAAGTTATGATTTAAATATAAAATAAAATAAGCATGCGTTATAACATAAGCATAATAATTGTTAAGTCTAAAATGCTTAAAGAAAAAGACATAATAATTAAAAGAGAAAATTAAAACATACCAGTTGATGCGTACTTTAGTAGAACCTCCTTGCACTAGCTTCCAAGTGCAGGATACCCTCTTTGAGTATCCACACGATTCACACAAACCGAAACCTCCCAATGAGGAAGAACCAAAGAACCCTGAGTAGCTGCTAGGCCACTCTAAAATCTTACTCAAAAAATATTGTCCAACCCTGAGTAGGTGCAATTTAAAAATGAGGAGGAGGCCCCCTTTTATAGGTAGAGCAAAGGCTCCACCTAATAAATGCAGGATGGGAAGATTCCCATCTCGCCCCTTGAGAAACACGCGGATCCTAGTGGATTCGCGTGATCCTCAAGCTAACCTGGCTTGCTCCACAAGTCGGGTTAGTGGGTTTATGCAAGGTAGGCTCTTACGAGCCTGCCTTGCCCCGCGAGCTAGGTCTCGCGGGCTTTCCCACCAACACAGCTCGCGGATGGCCCTTTTGGGCTTTGCAAGCGTTGCTTGTGTAATGGTTGCACAGCCCAGGCCGAATGCCACTCAAGCTGGGCCTATGCGGCATGCGGCCCATGAGTGCGCCATGCACTCGTGTGGCTTATTTTCACAAACTCCACAAGCCCTTTCGGGCTTGCACGACCTATGTGAGCAGTGTCCAACCCTCACTTTGGCAATCCAATTTTTAGCACTCCTCAATAAATCAATAATTTATTTAATGACCCTAATAAATTAGTTACCAGACAATAAATAAAAACTTTTTGGTCCAACTATATAATAATCCAATTTTTAATATGTTATATTTTGGAAATAGAATAAATCTATTAATTCTTTACTTAGTGCGATGAAGGTCCCATATGTGTGACCTTATAGTTTCCCGAAGTATTGAGTTGTGAAGGTTTAACCAACCCTTGTTCAAATAGAACCATTGGCTCGAGGTTCTAGATCATGAATAGAACTCGATTACCTTAAACGACTGTAGTACGCCTCTAACAATGGTCTACCATGCCCCATTACTCAGAACATCATTTGTGCTTATGATTAATCCCGGATAATGCAATAGTTATCCAATGCAATGAACTCCTTCCATTCTTTAATATTAGTACCATCTGGTTTATAGGGTTCGATTAAAGTGTTAACCCACTAATAGCAAGGTCGCTCCAAACTATCCTAATTATTAACTTGTTACCGAAGTGTAGTGTGTTTGACTAGTAACTATTTCTATCAAACACATACTTTGATCAGAGGTTTATAGCAATCATCACTTCAATAAGTGGCTAGGTACAACTTCTTAATATATCCTGAGCGATGAATTCTTTCCGACTACACTGTTTACCAACATGATGTCATCACTATACCCATAATCACCTGTGACACCCTAAATTAATGAGTGTATAGGAATGACCCAAAGTATGCCAATAGTACCACACAAGGTAACTAGTATCTCAAGTATAAGGATATTCACAAAGCTTATTGCATGAAGATAAATGCTAACACATTGATATATATATATATATACCAACTATTTGTCTTACCGCGGTCTCCAATATATCTCCCAGATATATTCATGTGTCGAACTTAAGACACCACCTTCGATACTTAGGAGATTGACTGCTTGGACCCCTTCCAAGAAAGTTGACCACATGCTAGTCTTTCCGCTTCATCAATATCCTTTCTTGATGAAACTACGACTAGGGATAGTTTAGAGATAATCATAATTGCACATGAAGCAGGTCCTAGTAAGTATAGTCCAACTATAATTTCTCTAACTTCATGCTCTGATAAGTCAAGGGCTTTTGTATACATACATCAATGAATATATTTTAATTAGCTACAATATATTTATAACCAAATCGATATAAATAAAAGATTAAATGCCTTTATTAAATAAACAAAATATTCGTATTATTACATAATTAAGATATATTGCTCTAATTGCCTTAAGGGCATACATCATATCCAATAGTTTGGTCAAGCTTTGTCAAACCTAAACCTTATAAAACTGATGTCTAGGTCCCTAAAAAAGTTAGTTTCAGTCAAAATTGGTCAAAACCGGTCAAATCTAGTCAAAACAGTCGATTTCAGTCATTTCTTATCAAACCTGGTCAGACTAATCCATACGAGTCAGTACTGGTCGACCTAGTTCGTACATACAAAAAATGGCCAAAAATTGTCCATATCGATCATACCAGGACCCATACAGGTCCAGACCACCCGTACGGGTCCTCCCGATGACCAAACAACCTCCTAATTTATAGTAATCGACCAATAAATGTACAAAATCAACAATAAATGGCCATGAATGCATTCAGACCTAGTTTATGCCTATAAAAAGAGGCATTGTACTTCTTTTAGAAGAGAGGAAAATATTAGAAGGCAATACCTATATAGGAAAATAGTTCTAGCAAGTTTTTAAGAGTATAGTGAAGGTATGGAAGAGGTATAGAAGTTATAAAATAGGGGGGAAACCATTCTATATTGGTTTTTTCCCACATTTTATTCCTTTCTAGCTTCATATTTAGGATTGGGGGAGCTTCTGTCCGCATAAACACTCACCTAAATAGTCCTAAATGTATCATTTCATCATCTAGTTTGACAAAGCTTCCATTCGGTATTGGGATCGCTCCGAAGTGGATTCACCACGTAGAGGTACGCTCTTGAGTTTCGAAGAGACTCACTTTTTATTTATTTCATAGTCATTTTCATTTATTTGGTTTGATCTATCCTTTGATCTATTTTGGGTCTGGTCCTGACCCATATAGGCCTTGTTGGCACCCTTATGTACCTAGGGATACTAAATTGGTGCGACATACCCATATGGAAGGAAATCCCATTTTTTCAGTTCTCTTTCTATAAATCTTTTCAGTTTAATCTCAAAATGACGTTCTATTTGGGTCCAAATAGGACCCATACGGGTCCCTCAACACCCATACAGGTCCCCCTAGTAGCTGTACTTGTGCCCCCCACTTGTATGGGTACTAACCCCCAAGGCAGAATGTAATTTTTTCTTTAATTAGTAAAATGAACCTAACTTCACCATTTGCCATAAGATTAGTTTCACTAATAATATGGTAAATCAACCCAAATAAAGTTCAAATGTGTTTTCATAACAAAATGCGTTGAAGACCCGTTATTTCCTTTCTATTCTAGAAGTAGTCCAGGCATTATCGATCGCAAAACTGCCACACTAACATAATTACATTTTTTCTTAACAAAATACTGACTTATGATATATCGTGAATTGTGCTAATCTTTATGGATGTAGTCAAATTTATTTATTTTATTTTGTAACTTAGAACAAATGTATAGGTTCTATCGCAGTTTCCCCATTTTCCCCATGTTGTAATTTTTTATTCCCCCTTTATTTTTTGCGCTTTATTATCAATTGTTCAATACATGTATCGAGTGTGAAAGAGTGTAGAAAAATAAGATTTCTATTATAATTCCCCAAATGATGAAGAGAAAATGGTTTTACACGGCGAATGCAATTTTGAATTAATTAAATGAGAAATAAGTCACTCATCCGATACCCAAATATCTTATCCAAAAGGCATGAGTCTCCCACCCAATGGGAACCATACCAAAACTCTTTCCCAAGTAGACAACTTGGGTGCCGACTCTATTATTTGTATCGAGATTTGGGTATTGATTCTTTTGTTCTTTAAAATTGTTTAAAATGTGTAAACTTAAACTAAATGGTTCCATCACGCTTAAATGAACAAACCCCCAGTGGACCCCGCCGCAAGGCGCAAAGGCAAATCCTCATATTTTCGACCACAACACATCACAACGGACATCATAACGGTGTAAAGACAACATCAGTGGGATATCGTCTCAAAGGGTAATTACTCCTAGGGGTAACTATGGGATGTCTCATGGGAGTCTCTGAAGGAAATAAAGACTCTGCACAAAGAAAAGATCATGAAGCAAGTAGCATGTAGCATGGCAAAATAATGGGTTAGTTAACATATAGGTGGCAAACAAATTCTTCCAACCTCACACCTCTCATCTCCTTATTACTCCGCACGAAGGGTAAACCTTCTAAATCTAGTCTTGGCTCTAAACCTTAAAATCTATAGTAGATAACAAGGTGTGACTAATTCTATTAAATGTGAGATGGGTAAGTCATAAGGGGAAGTTGCTAGGATTTACTATATGAAAGCTCATAGTCGGTGTGGGCATTGGATTTTAACAGTCCTTCTCACAAAATGATGATGAGAGCTAGATAACATAATCTTTCATAGGTGTTACCCATTAGAGGTGTTCCTACTATAGCAGAGACGAGTTTAGTTGGGGTTGGAGACCTAGTCTTTCCTTAGAGACCCGTACGGGTCACACCTAGTGGAACAGGCCCACTAATTGACCCGTATGGGTCAAACCCCCCACACGCTTAGGAGGGACCCATACCTGTCCCACCTATTAGCCCTTGTAAGGTCTATATAAGGTCAGAGGGGGTGAATGACCCTTTTTTGTGGAATTAACAAACTTTAAAAAATCATATGTGGCATGTTTGATGGCTTCCCAATGTTATGGATCCAGATGATGCAAATGCAAAATATTATGCAAATATAAATAAAGAGTTAAAGAAAATCAAACATGATAATTTATACTGGTTCAGCCCTACCTACGTCTAGTCCCAAAAGGTTCCTTCCTTTAAGCTTTTCCACTAGTGTGATTTCTTTCCAACTGTTAAAAATCAAGCCTTACAGTTTGTCTTCGGATGGTACCCCCTTCCGAATGTATGATATACCACTAGAAGCACCAACTCCTAGCTGAGTCCTTTTATCTTTAGCAAGATATATCACTTAGACTTCTACCCCAAATCTAAGCTGAGTCCTACAGGGAGATCCCACTCAAATCACCTACTTTAAGCTATATCCCAATCTCACTACTCACCCAAGTAGGAGATCTTTTACACTTTGGTTTTTAACAAAGGTTTTGGTTTTGGACTTCATTAAGTTTGTAACTCACTTAGGAATCCTTACAACCAAACTGATTTTGAATGACTTGGTTGTTGGTGGAATTTGTGAATCTAATTGTTCTCTAACAAGTTCTCTTGTATATGCTTTTAGTGAAATCAACCAGCACCTTAGTAACCTATGAATCTTCCCTTTTATAGGCTTCCATCGTAAATGTAGCCATTGTGGGTTGGTAAGCTGTAATTAATCTTCATCGCTGATCAGGTGAAATGTGGTGCTTCCGGAGTCGTTGATCAATCTATTAGACAGTAATTTGACCCATTTGAATCCTTGTGATTGAGGCCAAAGGGATGTCAGTGACCATTTTCCTTATTTTCTAGTGTCACACCAAGTTTTATACCATTAGATTTTCCATACACCTCCTTATTGGTCTAGGTGAAAATGGTTATTTCCTTTTTCAGTCCGGTGTCAGTGCTCTTGTCTTTTTTCTGAATATTGTGAGATGTCTCTTTTATCTTGTTAATAGGTGAAATATATTTGACTTTGTAGGCCAAAAAGGTGGAGAGAAAAGTTATCTTTGAAACGTTGCCCATTGTCTTGATATATGAATCTCTAGGATGTCTTCAGACTTAATATTTCCGGATTTGTCTTTATTTGGATGCTTAGCAATCAGTACTTTCGAATGCTAGTTGTGGAGGTTTAAAGTTTGTTTCCTTTCCAAACTTTAACCAAATGATTCTGGTATATGCTTAGATGATTACAGTATTTAATGGATGTCCTTGTAGCTGAATCTTGACCGGATGCTTCCATTTGGATTTAGGAGATACTTTGTTTAAGTTTTTGTTTCTTTTAAACTAGATCCAGATATTTTAGTTTAATTGAGATTTCATATCATTTTTTTTCAACAATCTCCCCCATTTAATGGAAACAAAAACTAAGCATATGGTAAAAGGAGTTATATAAACTAAGTATGATTTTTTATTCTTAGTCATTTACAATTTTACTCCCCCACAATTCTAGCATCCTAACTCCCCCAATATTTTTGAATTCTAGCTTCTAATGCTTTTATAGTACACTTACAGATTGTACTTTAGAAGCAATTTTGTAATAGATTTTCACTATATATATACTTCTACTTTTAACAATAGTTAACATCAATGAAGTACAGGATTACAAATACAGAAAATATATAAGTGAAAATGTGAACCTAGCTGTTATGGATTAGCTATGAATGCCATAGCTAATATATCTATTACAAAGCTAAATCATTTCCTCCCGGATGCACCGAACGCTCCTCCTTCCTTTTCTTTGCCTTTATCTTTCTCCCCTTTTTGTTTTCAATAGGTCCTGCCATCCCATTTTTCTTGCCAGGCTTTTGAATAAATTGAGTAATCCAAATCACCTTGCCTCCTTTCTATAGGGTATGACCTACAGTTGTCGGAGATAAATGTAGGGGCGGAGGTGATTCCAAAGCTATGTATAGGATCTGGTGATGTAAGGATGGATCTGGAACACATAATCTCTATCTTTCTCATCAAAGTAAGGAAATAATACTTTAAGAAGAGTAGTGATTCCCTTGTGTCCAAAGAATCTGGTATCCCCAATGTACTGAACTAGATCCTGAAAGGCCAGAATAAGTTGGCTTTCAGGAATTATTGGATAGGAGGGGATCCAAAGATGGATAAGCTTGATAGTTTAGCTTACAGCTTTTCAATGTCTTTACCCAGATCCTTGTGGATATTATGAATGCTGGAGTTTATTGTTGTCAAATCTTTATGAAGATCATCTCTTGCTCTTTTAATGACAGAGTCTTGTCCATTTTGTTGTCCACAAACCTATTGTACAATATATGCCAATTGTGTAGCAAATAGCTTTGGAAGATCTTCTTCCATGAACTTGGTCAGCTTATTTGCAATGGTTTGCTGCGATTCATTCAGGCTTGGGAGAGGGGATTTCTCTTCCTTTTTAGCTATAAATTTTGTCAAGTTTTCAAACTTGGGATCTATATACTCTTTTTATTTGAGTGGACAGGTCAGTAGATGAGGAAGCTATTTTGTCCATGAGAGTTGTGCAGTTATTAGTAGCCCATGTGTTGGCTTGATCTGTAGAGCAGTTCTCTTCTATTATGCTTGCCTTGAGCTCATTAAGGATCGGAGTAACTTTCGCTAGAGAGACTTCTGCTACCAAATCAATAGTGGGAAAGTCCTCCTCTTTTTCTTCTATTTTCTGTACACTCTTTTTAGTCACGCCTAAGTTCTCCCTTCAAATCTAGAGACTGGAATTCTTGCAAGAACACTTTTTCCATGGATTTCAGGTCCTTGCATATGTTCCATAGGCTTTGCTTGATATAGCTCTCCTCATGTTCCTCATGAGTAGCCTCCTAAAGGATTTTAAGTGTAGTGGATATTCTCCTGGCTCTTGTAGGATTAAGATTTGTACTTGGGATTCAGATTAGGCTAGCAAGTGGAGTCTCTGATCCGGAGCTACTGCATGTATCAGTTGATTCAGAACATTCTGCCTCAATGGATTCCTCATTTTCTTTTTCCCTCTCTTCTTCCAAGTGATCCTCCGGACTGGGTCCACTGTAGGAGCACGCCCTTGGGAACCCAGACCAAATCCCTCCTCCGGAATGGTGTTTTTTGGGTTGGACATGTTTTCCTTACATGCACTTAGAGATAGTTCATCCAGGTTATCCTTCACTGTTTCAACAGTAGTGGTAAAGGAATTATCATTAATATTCAATGATACAACATCAGGAATTACCTCATGATTTGGCGTTTGCTTCTGTATAGCTTTAGCTTCTCTTTCCTTTTCATTTACTAACACCTCAGCCCCCGAATGACAGGAAAAGTCCTCTGTAACCTCTACAAATGCCTTTTTAGGACTTTTAGTTTCTCCTTTAGGTGCATTGATAAGTCCTCAATGCCCTCTCCTTGTGCCTATACAAGACTTACTTCAGTCTGGATTTCAATCTCTACATTTAGTAGATTATTTAGAAGGGTTCCGGATCTGGGTAGAAAGGGGAATTTGTTAGCTTCCAGTTCTCAGGCTGTAGCTTTCATATCTACTGGATCAATAAATATGGGTTGAACACCGGAAGAGCCTATAGGTCCTTCTACGGTTTCTTTGTTGATCCATCATTGTCCTGTATAGCCTCCCTTATAGTATCATATTGTGGGTCTTCCGAATTAATTTCTTGAGTGAATCCGGGCACATGCTTGCCGTTAGTAACTTCGGCCTTAGCCAATTCTTCCAGTACCACTCTCTTAGCAGCTTCCTCATCAATGACTATGCCCGCGGGCTTCTTGGCCTTCTTTTTCTATTATTTTTAAGCTGTTTGGACCTTCAGAGCCTCATCAAAAGTACACCCCTTTCGGGTGAATTGCTTCCTGGGTATTGGAGCCTCAACCTCTATTTCTTCTTCATCAGACCCCATGCTCCTTCATTAGCATGTCTGTTACTTTTCTTTTCCACCCCTTCTTGTACCCCTCTCTAATTGTAGTAGCAGCCACTATAATAGATTCCACTGCCTCCAGGTCATAGACTGGTTTCTTCACCTTATCAGCTACCTTAATTAGTCTTCCTCGAGACTTAGGCTTCTCTAGAGATTTGGGCAACAGTTTGGTTAAGGATAAAGTATCCTCATTAAATTCCCCAGCAGGAGCTAAGGCAAGCTTCTTTGATGCCTTTGGCATAGTAGTTCTTGCTTTCTTAGGAATCGGAGCATCTACTGGATCTACTACTTTTCTAGCCCTGCTTTTCTTATTATCCCGGAGCTTCTTAGCTTTTTCCTCATTCCAAGTTTCCCCAAAACTCAGTTTCCTAAAGTTTTTCCCTAGGACTTCTTTACCATTCATAGCCTAGAATTTGGTTAAGTTTACTTCTTTTATGCTTACTATCCGAGCGATAAGGGTGCCATGAGAATTCCTATGCTGCCTTATGTAGTGGGTGATCAGGACTGGCATGTTGACTATTCTGGTCTCCAAGCAGTGCTATAGTACACATTGTTAGAAGGATGACACTGTGGTAAGAGAGCCCTTCTAGATGAGCACCAATTTAGCAAGTGCATGCTGGAGGAATCTTGGCACTTCCAGGAAGTAAGTTGAACATTTATCCCCAAAATAATTACGATGCAGCCACATCTTTCGCTCATACTTGACTTTCTGCTCATCTCCGTCAATTCTTAGCCAGACCCCATCATTCTTCATGTTCAAGAATTTTTCAAAAAATTATCGGGTAATCATAATCACCTTTCCCTAGACTTGAGTTCTCAAAGCGTCGTGGAAGGAGTGGGCTTTGAGATTATCATAGAACTCCTTAACCAATGCTGGGTAGGTTGGATAGTTAATCTTGAGGAAATCAGTGAAGTATTAATCCTCAATTGATTTGGAGTAGGCATCTATTTCAAACAGGAAGTTATCTCCCAAAAAGTCAGTGGGGATAACGGAGTCATTGGTTTTCAGTTTGAGGGGTTTGAAATCTTTATCTTGTAGATCAGACTCTGTAAAGATATTTTTAGTGGGAAGCATTTTAGGTCCTTCACTTGTCATGATAGCAGCCATTTGAGAGAGTTTGATGGAATTTAGGGTTTTTTATTTTGTTTTAGTAGAGTAACAGTGGATAAATTGCTCATGTGAGGAAGAAGAGAAAATTTGAAGTGTTTATATAGAGTTTTAAAGGTAAGGGTATTTTAGTAATCCGGATGCTGTTAATTTTGGCCGGATTAATGACATGCTAATCAGGATTTTAGGAGAGAGGTAAATTTAGTTTAATCGGAGAATAAGAACAGTTTATTTGAAAACTAACTATTGAATTTAGCACGTGTGACACCCAATAAATGTCTGAAATTCAAAAAGGGACAGTTACTTTTCAATGCCTTTACTGCCATGTCTCCTATTTTTTCTGCTGATGTGTTAGTATTCCATCCGGAGTAGAGCTTTCTTCAATTCTTCTTTTTCTTCCGGATTCCTTGACTTGTGAAGAATTTAATCTCCTACAGAATTTCTTCCGGATTTCTTTAAATTGGATTTGACATTCTAATAGACTCCCTTAGCTTTTTGAATTAACCTTTATTCGATGGTTTGGTAAAGATATCTCCTCTTTGCTCATTGGTTGGGATGTAAACTAATGTAACATCCTTCTTCATCACATGATCTCAGATGAAATGATGCTTGATGTTGACATACTTCATTTTGCTATGGAGCACTGGATTCTTTGACACATCAATAGCACTTTTGCTGTCACACATTACATCCACACATCCATAATCTTCTAGTTCTTGCTTGATCCAAAGGAGTTGAGCAACCCAACTTTCAGCTGCCATATATTCTGCTTCTATAGTAGTTAAGGCAATTGAAGTTTGCTTCTTGCTGTACCACGGTACTAGGAAATCTCCAAGGAAATGGCAACCTCTGGATGTACTCTTCCTTTTAAGAGTGTCTCTGGCATAATCTACATCAGTGAAGCCTTGGAGTGTGAAATCTCTATTACTAGGATACCATAACCCAACTTTAGAGGTTCCTAGGAGATATCTAAGAATCCTCTTAACTGCCTTGAGATGAGAATCCTTAGGATTGGCTTGGTACCTTGCACAGAAACAGACTGCATAATGTATGTCAAGCCTGCTTGCTGTTAAGTGTAGAAGTGAACCAATCATTCCTCTATAGAAGTTTTGATCAACATCCTCTCCTACACAATCCTTGGATAGGACTGTATCTGATCCCATTAGAGTAGATATCGGTTTTCTCTTGTCCATATCAAACTTCTTCAAGATCTCCTAGTTATACTTTGACTGGTTAATGAAAATTCCATCCGGACTTTGCTTGATTTGTAAACCAAGGAAGAAATTAAGTTCTCCCATCATGGATATGTCTAATTCTTTTTGTATTTGAGAACTAAATTCTTTCACACATCCTTTCATCTATTACCCCAAATATAATGTTATCCATATAGATTTGGACTAGAATGATTTAATTCTTCTTTTTCTTGATGAAGAGGGTTGTATCTTCTTTTCCTCAGATATATCCCTTGGATATGAGAAAGGTTGTGAGTCTCTCATACCAAGCCCTGGGTGCTCACTTTAATCCATAGAGGGTCTTCTTCAACTTGTAGACATGATCTAAATCCTTTGAATCTTCAAATCTAGGTGGCTGCTTTACATAAACTTCTTCCTGGATAACTCCATTAAGAAATGCACTTTTGACATCCATTTGTAACAATGTGAATCCCATTAATGATGCAAAAGCACATAGAATCCGGATTGCCTCCAATCTTGCTATAGGGGCAAACGTTTCTTTAAAGTCAATCCCTTCCTGTTGATTGTAGCCTTGGGCAACCAATCTTGCTTTATTTCTTACCACAACTCCAGATTCATCTTGCTTGTTTTGGAATACCCATTTGGTGCCAATGATTGATTTTCCTTTGGAGGTGCTACTAGATCCCATACATCATTCTTGGTGAATTGATTTAGCTCTTCTAGCATTGCCATCATCCAGCTTTCATCTTCTTCAGCATCTTAAAATTTCTTTGGCTTAATAAGAGAGACAAAAGTAGAATGGCTCATCATCTTATTGAGTTGTCCTCTGGTTCTAACTGGATTTTGGACATCATCCAAAATAGCTTCTACCGGATGATTTCTATGAGTTCGGATTTCCCTTTATAAGCCTTCATGTTGAATAGGGACTTGCTCTACTTCTCCCTCATCTTGGTGCCCATTGTCATCATTGAAGTTTATCTCATGTGGATTGAGATGAACTTCTTGGACTTATGGATCAAAAGATATTCCTTCATCCTCCTCTTTATACTTCTTGATTTGGAAAGAATCAGAAACTTGGATTTCCTTCTTTTCTCCATAGTTTTTGGCTTCCGAAACTAGATCTTCTGAAGTGGAGGTTTTCTTGCCAGGATGGTTAGTCTCATCTAAATCTACATGTATAGACTCTACCACATTTTTGGTTCATTTATTAAAGACACTGTCTGCCTTGCTATATGTTGAGTAGCCAAGGAAAATTGCTTCATCAGACTTAGGATCAAATTTTCCTAATTGCTCTCTATCATTTAGGATATAGCACTTACATACAAATGCTTTGAAGTACCCAATTTTGGGTTTTCTTCCCCTCCAGATTTCATAGGAACTCTATTAAAAATATAGCATGCTATGTTTACGGCTTCTCCCCAGAAATATTTTTGTAAACAATTCTCACTTAGCATTGTTCTAGCCATCTCTATTATTGCCCTATTCTTTCTCTCAACAACTCCATTTCATTGAGGAGTGTGAGGGGAAGATAAGTTATCTTCAATGCCCTTGGAGTCACAAAATTTAGAAAAATGCTTATTTTTGAACTCACCACCATTATCACTCCGGATGCATGCAATGCTTTTGCCCTGTTCTACTTCTACCTGGATGAATGTTTTTGATAATTGGTCAAAGGCTTTGTCTTTGCTAGCTAACAAGAGAACCTAGGTATAACGAGAATAATCATCCATAACTACCATGGTGTATTCTTTACTACCTAAACTTAATAGTTTGATTGGACCAAAGAGATCAATTTGCAAGAGCTCAAGTACTCTTTTAGAAGGAATGTAGGAGATGGAAGGGAAACTTTTCTTATGTTGTTTACCTTATTGACATGTAGTGCATAGATCAACCTTATCACAAGCAACCTTAGGCAAACCCACTACGAATTCCTTTTTAGCTAGTTTGGACAGGAGGTTCATGCTAACATGTCCCAACCTTCGATGCTATAGCCATGATTCTTCTTCTTTATACACCAAGCAGATATTCTTTTTCTCTAATTTAATGTTAATAGAGAAGACAATATTTACTCTAGATGCATAAAGAATGAGTTTATTAGACTTACTCTCATAGATTGAGCAGCCTCCGGAAACAAATGTGACTTTTCTTCCTTTACACAGAGTTGGGCTACACTTAGTAAGTTGATCTTCAGTCCATCAACCAGTGAGACATCTTCTATTTTTAATTCAGACCCAATAGTTCCATGTCCAATGATCTGTCCTTTTTTATTATCTCCAAAGCTTACTTTGCCTCCCTTGTTCAGGGTCAATATGATGAAGGCCTTCTCATCACCTGTCATATGCCTTGAGTATCCACTATCAATGTACCAAGTGTGTTGATCTACTGTAGATCTAAGGCATACCTGCAAAAGAAATCAAGTGGGTTTGGGTACCCAATTAGATTTAGTTCTTCTCGGGTTATTAACCATTTAATCTACATAATTTAGTAACATGATTGTTTTCCAACAAAACCTACACGCTGAGATGGGTCTGTTCTACTCCTGCTTATTTTTTATCTTTTTAAGATCCTCCTTCCAATAGTTCCCTTTGTATCTAGCTCCTTGTATACTAGTAGATGATCTGGTGCGTTTCTGAAAGATGGCTGGAGGAGCAACTTCTGCTGCATAATCCTATCTTTATTTGATAGATTGTTGATTGCATACTGCCTTAGCTTTTTCTTTTTATGCAGTAGTATATCTTTGGGCTTGTGGTTGCCTACTAACCTCCTTTACTTTTTGATTGGAAGGCTTTGGATTTCCTTTTGCAGATTGGTACTGATTTCTTTGTGCATTCTGCCTTGGGTCCCTTCTTAGTTGAGTAGGATTTGATCTCCTTTCGGATGCTTCTTTTATTAGGGATAGCTGCTTATCTAACCCTATCAAGTTAGCACTCAGCATTTGCACTTGATTTCTCAGGAAGTTTTCTCCAACCATATGTGCAGTGTTCACCGGTGAAGAGTGGAGGATGGGTAATAGACATACCCTCTAAAAGGAGTTGTGTGTTTTGGAAACTCATTTAATTCTTAGACCAAATATGTGGACCTTTAGCTCGAGATGGTTAGGTCTCTAGTTTGAAAACTTACTCTGATACCACCTGTTAGTCCCTATGAGGGCCTATATAAGGTTAGGGGGTTGAACAACACTTTTTTACAGAATTAACAGACTTTAAAAAGTCTTCTGTAGCATGTTTGATGGCTTTCGGATGTTATGGATCTGGATGATGCAAATATAAATAAAGAGTTAAAGAAAATCAAACACGATGATTTATACTAGTTCGGCCCCGCCTACATCCAATCCCCAAAGGTTCCTTCGTTTGAGCTTTTCGACTAGTGTGATTTTTTTCCAACAGGTAGAAATTAAGCCTTATAGTTTGTCTCCAGATGGTACCCCCTTAAAGGCATGATTCACGAGCCTAAATGACTGTTTGGGCACATACGGGACCATTTTTTTTCAACACCACCTAGACCTGTACGAGTCCCAGCCCATCCATACGGGTCCCGTATGCGCCCAAACAGTCATTTAGGCTCGTGAATCATGCCTTTTTTGGAGAACATTGGTCATGAATGCAATTTATTACGTTCATACGCAATTTTCTCCTATAAATAGAGGCTTTTTACTTCATTTTCAAGGGAATCCAATCAGAAAAGAAATTAGGCACTATAGTTTAGGATTTTTTAGCCATTTCACAAGTATTAGCAAGGGTATAGTTGAGGTATAGGAGGTATAAAATACGGAGAAAACCCATTCCTTGAGGTTTTTTTCCACATTTTATTCATTCCTAACTTCATTTGATAGGATTTAGGGGAGGTTTTGTCAACACAAACACTCACCTAAACAGTCCTAAAATCATCATTTCATCATCTACTTTGGCTAGACTCTCTCTCGGTATAGGGATCGCTTCAAAGTGGATCAATGCGTAAAGGTACGCTCCTGCGTTTTAAAGAGACTCACACCTTATTTCTTTTATCGTCATTTCCATTCATTTAATTTCATCTATTCCCTTAATTTTGTTTTGGGTCTGGTCCTAACCCATATGGGCCTTGTTGGTACCATTATATCCTTTGGGGTATTAAGTTGGTGCGCCATGCCCGTATGGAAGGAAATCCAATTTTTTTCTATTCTTTCTCCATAAGTCTGCTCTTTTAACTGAAATGAAGTTCTGTCTAGAACCAAAAAGGACCTGTATGGGACCCCCACACCCGTAAGGATCCCTCCAGTAGCCGTATGAGTCATACCCCACCCGTACGGGTACTGGCCCCCAGGCAGAATCCTAAATTTCCCTTTTAATCCAGTAAAATGAATCCAATATCACCATTTGCTATGTGATTAGTTTCACTAATAATCCGGTAAATCAACCCATGAAAAGTAAAATGTATTTTCATAACAAAATGCATTGAAGACCCAATATTTCTCTTCGATCCTAGAAGTCGCCAGGGCACTATCAATCGCAAAACCTCCACGCTAATATAATCACATCTTTCTAACAAAATGCTGACTTTTGATGTGTGGTAAACTTTGCTAATCTTTGTGGATGCAGGCAAATTTATTTATTTTGTTTTACAATTTAGAACAAATGTATAGGTTCCCTTGCTATTCCTCCAATTTCCCCTGGTTGTAATATTTATTCCCCCCTTACTACTTGTGCTTTATTACAAACTGCAAATGGATGAATCAAGTGTGAAAGAGTAATAATTCCCTAAATGATGAAAAGAAAATGGTTTTACCCAGCGAATGCAATATTGTATTAACTAAATGAGAAATAAGTGATTCATCTGATACCTGAATCTCTGATCTAAAAGGTATGGCTTTCCCGCCCAATGAGAACCGTACCAAAACTCTTTCCCAAGTAGACAACTTGGATGGCGACTTTATCATTTTTATCGATATTTGGGTCTCGATTCTTTCATTCTTTAAAATTGGTTAAAATGTACAAACTTGAACTAGATGGTTCCATCATGCTTAAATCAACCGACCCTCAAAGGACCCCGCTATAAGGTGCCAAGGGAGATCCACATATCTTCAACCACCAATAGTTCATAGTGGCGACTTGGCTGGGGATATAATCTTTAACTTGCAAAATTTTGGTTTATTTTTAAAAGCTTAAAAGATTAAGATGAGCACCAAAAATCATTTACTTAATTCAATCCATTCTTTTTTTGTCATTTAGGAAAATTATTACACTCTATCTTCTCACCTCCATCTCTCTTGAATTAAATGCACTCTTCTTCTAGTGCTAGGTTAGGGTGCCCTAATTTTTCCGTGAAACTTATGATTGTGTCTCCCATGCTCGCTAGAAATTGGGGACATCCTAGTGGGTGGAGCACTCATTGCCATCTCCCTTCAAAAGAGGCTTGATGCGATGGGAACCTACTACATCAACTTCCATTACGTCCCTACACCATTCTTATCCAAAGGCTTAGAATTTTGCCCTCTAAGTACCTTTTTCTAGTGAGATGAGACTAGGTCACCCTTTATTATCCTTGCGGTAATCAAAGGAAAATATCTTCAGAATCGACGAGAGGAATAAGATTGGAGGACATGTTTTGCATGTGTTGTGTTGTATTCCCTTGTAATTAACCTCACCATGCATTATTGTAAATTACGCATGCACAACCAAACCCCATGCATGTACTTATCCTTTGATTGTAATCTCAGAGAGAGTCAAAGTTTGGCAACGATCTCAAGTCTATTTTTGTGAGCATTCCAGTTCTACCTTTACCTCCTCCAGTTCAGTTAAGGGTTAAGGATCTACCTCCACCTCTATCCCCGAGTAGTTCATCGAGCAGTTTGTTTGGTCCATCTGATCCCTAAACTAATTGCTAGTTGGAAGAAATGTCTCGCATTTTAACCTAAAATGGCCTAGTGGATGTTGAGTTTGAGAATACTAGTCTCGATGAGGAGGCAAATGCGGCGATGGCCGATATCAGACTAGAGATTAGAAATATCGTCTTATAGTATTTAGGGAGTGATTAATTCCTCAACCGTGTGAATCATAAGATGCTAGCTTCCATTAGGGCGATCTTGGTCAAAGAGAGGATGGCCAATGATTCTCAAGGTGCACTAATCAGAACTCTAGCAGTCCACACAGTGGTTAGTGAGCAGCTTCCCCTTTCAAAGGTTGCTCACAATCCATTCACTCAGTCTCAATTACCACCTCTTTAGGTTCATGGAGAATCTTTGAGTCTGTTTGGTCAGTTGGGTTCAGTTGGTCTGTTTGGTTCAGTTAGTCTGCCATTTTAGTTAGTGGGTATAATAATTCCACCAGTCGTCAACCCGTTTACTCAATGTAACCAAGGGATCGTACCACCAGCATTTCAGTTTGGGACGTCTAGTCTAGCCCCTAATTTTATGGTTACGCCTAAGGGGACAACCTTTCCTCAATCAATAAGTCTACCCTTAGGAGTGATCTATCAGCCAGATGGATCATCCTTGTCTGTGGAATTATTCTATTAAAGAAGTTACTTGCCACCAATCCAAGTGTTCAGCCACTAGTGTTGTCCATTCAAGCCACTAGGGAGGAGGATTGGGTCCCTGAAACCTTTAGTATGCGTAGCATAGTGAAGTATGAGGGAACTAGTCTGCCTTAATCCCATATCACTACCTATAAGAGGGTAATGAGGATAAGGAAGCTGATCAACAAAGTCCTTGCTGAGATGTTTCCTTGCACTTTGGAAGGTCCAGCTATTGAGTGGTTTAACACTTTGTCGGATGAGGTGATTGGAAATTGGAAGGCTTTATCATAGGTTTTCATCGAGCAATATGGTTTTAATGCCACTATCAAGACTACCATGCATACTTTGGGGGCTACCAAACAAGCCCCAAATCAAAAGTTCAAGCCTTATTTTGAGAGGTTGATGGCTACTCAAATTTTATTAAAGGATCATATTAGTCTCCCCGAGATGATGGTAAAGATGATGGATGGTGCTTTGCCCGTATATCGTAAGGTTTTGGGTATGGATAACTTCTCTAGCTATGTTGAGGTCTTTGAGAAGGCTGAGAATACGGAAGGATCAAGGAATTGGAGAAGGCGAGTGTACCGGGTGGGCCATAAGATGGGCTCGTGGCATTGGCCACGAACCCTGCTCATTGACAAGGCAAGCCCATTAGGGCTTGCCTTGTGTGGCATACACAACGTGCCCAACACATTGTGCATGCGGGTTTGACCCGCAAGGCTCCAAGCCCAGCAGCTACCCACTTGTTGGATGTGCAAAATGCACATCCCACATCAGAAAAAGGGGAGCCTTTTGGCTTTCCCAGCCTATATATAGGCTCCTCCTCCTCCCCTTTTCAAATGTACCAAGTTCCCTTCTAAGTCTTGACTTGAGATTCTAACTCGTTTTAGAGGAACATTATTTAGGGGCCCTAAATTTATTTAGGCATCTCTTAGTTAATAATTTTGGGTGGGTTTCTCAGTGGTCTAGCAGCTACGCGAAATTCTACGGTTCTTCCTCATTGGAAGGTTTTGGTTGGTGGGGTTCATGTGGATACTCATAGAGGCTATCCTAAACTTTGAGGCTTGTGTAAGAAGGTTCTGCTAAAGCACGCTTCAACTGGTAAGTTTCTCTTTTGATTATTAGGTCTTTTTCTTTAAGTGTTTTAGATTTAATAATTATGCTTAGGTTATTATTTGCATGCTTAGATTATTTTATGCTCAGGTTATAGCTTAGAGTTATAAGATGCTTAGTATAGAATATTTATACTTGGTTATGGTATGCCTAGTATATGCATGATAACCTCGGTAGAGAATATATTTAGCTAAGGTTTTAATTAATTATATGCAACTAATAGGAGTTCCTAGGGATAAGGAACAAAATTTTGGAATTCCTTCATGCCTATTATGCATGTTCAAAGTGACTGTCAGTTCCCAATAGTGGTATCAGAGCCTGCCTATTTAGTGCGTTATTATGTTAGAAGCGAACTGAATTTTATTTTCTATACGAAATGATATAAAGTTTATTAATTGTTTAGAATAATAGATGAACTTAGGATTTCATTTCAAGGTTAGAAAATGGATACTGATGATTAGAATAAGTCTTGCTCAACTTACTCAATATATTATCAAAACTCAATAAATTATATAAGTTACAAGGGTTATAGATGCTTTCAATTTACATGAATTAAAAGAACAAAATTTATTAGTTCAAGAGAATCTACGGTCTTTGAGATTTTGTCTGTGTTTGTTTTGGTAAGGATTGGACTTGGTGTCTACTTCTCATAGGGAACCTCTCCTACCTGAGAACCTATATTGGTGCAGCTTAAACTAACCAAAATGATATGGAATGATTTATTTCTAGTAAATAAGATGAGTTCTTATATATGTTTCTACAATAAAGTAAATATTAAATTATTGAATAAAAGATTAATGAACATGCAAAATATATAACAAATCAAGAATGTTAAGAATTTTGCATGCGATCTAGGTTAATGGAAAATTATAATAAAGATCATAAACCCCTTAAGGTTAGACTTTTTAATTATTACTAAAATTCCATGCATTATTATAATTTATTATAAATATGTCCATGTAATAAATCCTAGATTGGATGAGTCGTTTAACAGCAATAAATAAAATCCCAAAGTAAATATATTAACGCAAGATAATGTTTTCCTTTCTCAAATCTATAATACAGTCTTCTTCAGCCATAGGTTTTGCGCAAAGCGCTCCTTCCATCTACATCGACCGGTTATAGATATTGAGATAGGGTCTTCATTAATGGGATTGGGTTAGCCCACAAGAAAATTGGGGCTAACTGCAGGACTGAGTCATGTTCAAGGAGATGCTAAAATAAGAGCACTCATCCCATAGGTTAGGGAACTTGAATAATTAGCAATTGCATAGGATGCATATGGAATGGAATTCCAACTACAACTTACAAGTATGGCTTGACTCAAAGAATGGGGGTCATATTAGAATAGTTATTTATGCTACCTACTTGGAAATTTAGCTAAGTTAGATCTCCCGAATTCAATAAAATGAGTTATTGTAAATTTAAAAAAATGGTAGGATAAATATATATAATTAAAAGTCCTTATATTAAATACATGTACTATGTACTAAGTCTAAACAAAAATTCTTTTCTTATATCTTGGTTGAAATCTTTATTTTAATATAGCGTATTCACATTGATAACAATTTTTTATTAGCTCTAGTTTCAAGGGTTTGTTTAGAAATGTAAGGATGTTCCTCAAAGCATAAGGCTTGGCCCATACACCGTATGAGCCCAACACTAAACAATATGATGTAAGCACTTCTACTTTGTGTAGGAATGGTGGTAATGCATGAAGGAAATAAGAGCACAACACCCGGAAGGTTGTTAACTTCCATGTTACCTCATGCAGTAGCTTGAAGGAAACAAGGATAAACATCAAATTAGATGGTAGGATTTGTGTTACCTTAGCTGTGGGGGGCATCATAAATTCATGGACTTTGAAAGTCTATGTCTTCACATTTTAGAGAAAGGATTTCCCAGGATGGAAAATTTGAACCAAAATATTTTTGATAGAAAAATTGGTCGACCAATTAGTCAGAAATTTAAAGGGTTCATCTCTCAAAGAAGTAAAGGGACACATGGTGTCTTGCTTTAAAGCAATGTAGAGCAAAGTAAGAGAAAAGTAAAAGGAATATTGAGTATTTTGTCTGGGAGAGAAAATGATTATTTTCAATATGAAATATTGGAAACAAGATCTTCATTTAAATATGGGATATTGGAAATAAGATCAAAATAGCTAAAGTCTCATGGCATGAGAAGAGGAGGCATGGAGCTTCCACTTCAAGATGTTTGGTAGTATGGAATACCTAATTAGAATCATATATCCATATGAAGGTATAGATATTGATGAGAAGTAGAGTTTTGGCAAAAGGAGAGTTATACCTATAGAAAATCATTAGAGCTTGGTGGCTGCTATTGAAATAGGAACTTAAAATCTCCATTTGACTAAATTTTTAATCAGATGAAATGGTATTCAGTTGTCATTATAAAATATTGTTTCCTACTTCACAGCAGATGGAATTTATTCCAATTTGATAAAGGTATTGTTAAAGTTATGAAAGATATTTTATTGGAATATGATGAATGATATTTCGTAATTATAAAACATATTCTCAATATAAACATTGGTAAGAGAAAATTAGATAATAAGAAATAGTCTTACTTATGGCATTGTCATTTATAGCATGTAAACAAAGCTCACTTAACTAAGTTACACAAGCGTGGTGACTTAGGCCAAATAGACATGGAGTCCTATGGTGATTGCGAACCTTGTTTAAAAGGCAAAATGATAAAGATACCATGTAATGGTAAGGGTGAATGAGCCACAAGTAAATTGGAAATAATACATACATATGCATGTGGTCCAATGAGTGTTCAGGCGCTAGGAGGGTACTCCAACTGCATTACCTTTATCGATTATTACTCACGATACGAGTATTTATACTTAATGATGTTGGAATTGACAGTTAGATGGAACATGCATAGCAGGCATGGCAGAAATTCAAAATTTCATCCCACTCCCTAGGAACTCTTATTAGTTGCATATAAATTAAATAAACCCTTAACAAAATAATTCTCTACCTAGGTTAGCATGCAAAGGGCTAGGCATACCATAATTCTAAATTATATCCTACCACATTTATTTTATACTAAGCATGTTATAACTCTAAGCCATAACCTAGGCATGTTATAACTCTAAGCCATAACCTAAGCATAAAACAAACTAAGCATGCAAAACAACCTAAGCATATTATTAAGTCTAAAAATGCTTGAAGAAAAAGACCTAATAATAAAAAGAGAAAGAAAGAAAACTTACCAGTTGAAGCGTGCTTTAGCAGAACCTTCTTGAACAAGCCTCCAAGTGTAAGATAGCTCTATGAGTATCCACACGAACCCCACCAACAAAAAGCTCCCAAAGAGGAAGAACTAAGGAGCCTCGAGCAGTTTCTATACTACTCCAGAAGCCCCACCCGAAAATATAGTCTAGAGATGCTCAAATAAATTCAAGCTCCTAAAAAAGAACTTGCTTAATTACCCGAGAGATTAATCTTGGCGAATCTCAACTAGGGATTTATGCTTGAGCTTGCTGTAATTTGAAAGGGGGAGAGATGAACCCTATTTATAGGCTTGGGGGAGCAAAATTGCTCCCCACTTTCGATGTGGGATGTGCATAATATACATATCCCACACTGGTTATGCCCGCAGTTCACCATGACCCGTGGGCACAACCCACCCACAGATCGTACATAGCACGTTGTGTGTGTTCCGCAAGGAAGCCCATGCGAGCACGCCTTGCATGCGAGCTAGGCCTCTTGGTCCATGCCGCTGGCCCAGCTCGCGGTGCTCTTCATGGGCTGCCTTTCTGTAGCCCATGTTCATGCGCTACCGTGAACATTGCCGAGCAGTGTTCACGCACCTTTCGGCGTACTTCGTGCAACCGAACCTGAACAAAATATATTTCGTACTTTTTGGTTTAACTCGCCAAAGAAAAATTCCCCTTCAATCGCTTTCAATTAAATGTTTATTTTTTGACCCTAATAAATTAGTTATCGGTCAAAAATAAATTCCTAGGTTTATCAAAAATGATTTGATCACTTTTAACCAATTAAATAATAATCCAATTATTATTTATGTTATATTTTTGTAATAGAATAAATCTATTAGTTCTTTACTTAATCTGATGAAGGTCCAATGTGGGTGACCTTATAGGATCCCGAAGTATTGAGCTGTTAAGGCTTAACGAACCCTTGTTCTAATGGAACCATTGGCTCGATGTTCTAGACCATGAATAGAACTCGATTACCTTAAAGGACTGTCGTACGCCTCTAGCAAGGGTCGACCATCCCCCATTACTAGGAATGACATTTATGCTTATGACTTAATCCTGGTTAATAAAATAGTTGTCTAATGCGATGAACTCCTCCCATTCTTTAATATTAGTACCATCTGGTTTATAGGGTTCGGTTAAAGTGTTAACCCACTAATAGCAAGGTTGCTCCAAGCTATCCCAGTTATTAACTTGTTATCAAAGTATATTGCCTTTTACTATAGTGTCTTTGACTAGAAACCATTTCTATCAAACACATACTCTGATTAGAGGTTTATAGCAATCATTACTTCAACATGCGGCCAAGTATAACTCCTTAACATATCCAGAGCAATAGATTCTTTTTGACTACTCAGCTTACCAACGTGTTGTCATCACTATACCCCGTAATCACCCGTAACACCCTAAATTAATGAGTGCATAGGAATGACCCAAAGTATAGCAATAGTACGACACAAGGTAACTAGTATCTCAAGTATGAGGATATTCGCAAAGCTTACTGCATGAAGATAAACACTAACACATTGATATATACACCAAGTGTGTATCTTACTGCGGTCTCCAATATATCTCCTAGATATATCCATGTGTCAAACTTAAGGCACCACCTTCAGTCCTTAGAAGATTGACTGCTTGGACCCTTTCCAAGAAAGTTGACCACATGCTAGTCTTTCCACTTCATCAATATCCTCTCTTGATGAAACTATGACTAGGGATAGTTTAGACAAAATCATAATTGCATGTGAAGTAGGTTCCACCAAATATAGTCCAACTATAATTTCTCTGACTTCATGCTACGATATCTCAACGACTTTTGTACACATACATCAATGAATATATTTAACAACCCATAATATATATGCAAGCACATTGATATAAACAAAAGATTAAATGCCTTTATTGATCAAACAAAATATTCATACTATTACGCAATTAAGATATATCGCCCTAATTGCCTTAAGGACATACATCATATCCTACAAACTCCCACTTGCACTAAGGCCAATTAGCCATATTTCTGAATCCATATGCTTTAATATGCTGGCCATGCTTGACTTGAGTCAATGGCTTTGTTAGACCATCCACGAGGTTCTGATCAGTAGGAACATATTCTAGTCTTATTATCTTAGATCAACAATCTCCCTGATTATATGATACTTTCCGGATACATGTTTGTTTTTTTTGTGAGACCGTGGCTCCTTTGCATTAGCTATAGCACCATTGTTATCACAATGCAAAGTAATTTGATTAATAGCCTCAGGCACCACACCGAGATCACTAATAAATCCCTTTAACCAGACAGCTTCTTTTGCTGCTTCGCATACAGTAATGTATTTAGATTCCATGGTTGAATCAATAGTAGTTTCTTACTTGGAACTCTTCTAGCATACCACCCCGCCATTTAACACATACACAAAACCTGACTGAGACTTAAAGTCATCCCTGTTAGATTGAAAACTCATATCAGTGTAACCTCTAATTATGTGGTCACCTTCTCCATAAATTAAGAACTCATCTTTAGTCCTTCTTAAGTACTTAAGAATTGCCTTGACGGCCATCCAGTCCTTTTCACCTGGATCTGACTGATATCTGCTAGTAAAGCTCAAAGCCTGGGGGACATCCGACCTAGTATATATCATAGCATACATGATGGATCTTATTACGGATGCATAGGGTATATCCTTCATATGCCTTCTCTCCTGAGCTGTCTTCGGACAATCAGTCTTAGATAGGTTAATACCCTTTGTCATTGGGAGATAACCTTTCTTAGAATGCTCAATATTGAAACTATTCAATACCTTGTCTACATATGTACTTTAAGAAAGACCTAAAAGCCTCTTTGATCTATCCCTATAGATCTTTATACCTAGTATAAATGCTGCTTCACAAAGCTCTTTCATGGAAAAGTTTCTTGACAACAATACTTTAACATTTTGAAGAAGAGAAATATCGTTTCTTATTAGTAGAATGTCATCGACATACAATACTAAGAAAATGACTGCATTCCCACTAACCTTCTTATCAACAAAAGACTCATTAACATTTGGACAGAAATCCAGTTCATAGATTGTCTTATCAAACCTTATATTCTAACCCCCTGGATGCCTGCTTAACTCCATAAAAAGATCTTTGTAGTTTGCATACCTTCGAGCCATTCTGAGATGCAAAACCCTCAGGTTGTGTCATATACACATCTCGGTCTAAATCCCCATTCAGGAATGCTGTTTTAACATCCATCTGCCAGATCTTATAATCGTAATGAGCAGCAATGGCGAGGAGTATCCTTATGGATTTAAGCATGGCTACCGATGAGAAAGTTTCATCATAGCCAATACCTTCACGTTGACTATAACCTTTCGCAACCAACCTTGCTTTATAGGTAACTACATTACCGTCTATGTAAGTCTTCTTCTTGAAGACCCATCTGCACATAATTGGTCTAACCTCTTACGGTTCATCAACCAAATTCCAAACTTGGTTCTCATACATAGAATCCATTTCTGATTTCATGGCTTTTAGCCATTTATCAGAATCAGAGCTTTTCATTGCCCCATCGTATGTCCTTGGTTCATCATCCTTCATGAGATATAGTTCCTTATCATCAATGATGTTAAAACCATACCTATCGGGACCTTTATGAACATACCTGATATTCGCAATGTTCGTGTTTCAACAGGCTATTCTTAGGTCTCACTTTCTTGTGTATCTAGAACGGGGTCAATCAGTTAATTATCTATTTCTTCCTCTTGAACTTCCAGTTCAATAGTGCTCCCACTGATTTTTGCAAGTAAGTATTCCTTTTCTAAAAAGTGAGCATTCTGAGAAACAAATTGTTGGGAACTGACAGTCAAATTTAACATACATAAGAGGCATGGCGGAAATTCAAAATTTTGTCCCTGCCCCCAGGCACTCCTATTAGTTGTATATAAATTAAATAAAGCCTTAACTAAATAATTCTCTACCTAGGTTAGAATGCTAAAGGACTAGGCATACCATAATTCCAAATTATATCCTAGCATATTTATTTTATACTAAGCATGTTATAACTCTAAGTTATAACCTAAGCATAAAATAAACTAAGCATGAAAAAATAACCTAAGCATAATTATTAAGTTTAAAAATACTTGAAGAAAAAGACTTAATAATTAAAAGAGAAAGAAAAAGAACTTACTAGTTGAAGCGTGCTTTTACAGAACCTTCTTGCACAAGCCTCCAATAGTAGATAGCGTTTATGAGTATCCATACGAACCCTACCAACCAAAGCCTCCCCAGGAGGAAGAACTAAGAAGTCTCGAGTAGTTGCTAGACCACTCTAGAAGCCTCACCCAAAAATATAAACTAGCGGTACCTGAATAAATTCAGGCTCCACAAAAATAACTTGCTCAAGTACCCGAGAGATTAATTATCTCGCTTAGGATTTATGCTTTGAACTTGGTGCATTTTGAAAGGAGAAGGGACAACCTATATATAGGCTTGAGGAGTAAAAATTTGCTCCTCATTAGCGATGTGGGATGGGAGTAACACACCTACCACATGCAGCATGCTGCATGTGGTAAGGCAAGCCATTGTGGGCTTGCCTTGCATTTGTGGGCTGCCTTTGTACAGCCCATGAAAATGGTCCGATGCGAACAGTGTTGGTGTATTCTGCGCAACCGAACTTTGTGCAAAATATTTCATACTTTTCAGTTTTAACTCGCCAATGCAAAATCCCCTTTAAATCCTTTGAAATAAATATTTATTTTTTACTCTAATAAATTAGTTATCAATCAAAATAAAATTCTTGGTCCAACCAAAATTGATCTAATCAATTATAATTTATTTATGACTCTAATTAATTAGTTAGCGATCAAAATAAATTTCTTGGTCTATCGAAAACTGATTAAATCCATTTTAACCAGTCAAATAATATTCCAATTATTGTTTATGTTATATTTTTGTAATAGAATAAATATATTAGTTCTTTACTTAATTCGATGAAGGTCCAATGTGTGTGTCCTTATAGGATCCTGAAGTATTGAGCTGTTAAGGCTTAACCAACCCTTGTTCTAATGGAACCATTGGCTCAATGCTCTAGATCTTGAATAGAACTCGATTACCGTAACCGATTGTAGTACACCTCTAACAGGGGCCTACCATCCCCCTTACTCGGAACGTCATTTATGCTTATGACTTAATCCCGGTTAATGCAATAGTTATCCAGTGCGATAAATTCCTTCCATTCTTTAATATTAGTACCATCTAGTATATTGGGTTCGATTAAAGTGTTAACCCATTAATAGCAAGGCTGCTCCAAGCTATCCAAGTTATTTACTTGTTACTGAAGTATATTGCCTTTTACAATAGTGTTTTTTACTAGAAACCATTTCTATCAAACACATACTCTGATAAGAGGTTTATAGCAATCATCATTTCTACAAGTGGCCAGGTACAACTCCTTAATATATCCGAAGCGATGGATTATTTCCGACTACTCAAACTACCAACGTGTTGTCATCACTATACCCGTAATCACCCGTAGCACCCTAAATTAATGAGTGCATAGTAATGACCCAAAGTTTAGCAATAGTACCACACAAGGTAGCTAGCATCTCAAGTATAAGGACATTCGCAAAGCTTATTGCATGAAGATAAACACTAACATGTTGATGAATATACCAAGTGTTTATCTTGCTGCGGTCTCCAATATATCTCCAAGATATATCCATGTGTCAAACTTAAGGCACCACCTTCAGTCTTTAGGAGATTAACTGCTTGGACCCTTTCAAAAAAAGTTTACCACATGCTAGTCTTTCGGTTTCATCAATATCCTTTCTTGATGAAACTATGACTAGGGATAGTTTAGACATAATCATAATTGCACATGAAGGAGGTTCCACCAAATATAGTCCAACTATAATTTCTCTGACTTCAGGCTATGATATGTCAAGGACTTTTGTATACATTAATGAATATATATTTAACCAGCTTTAATATATATATATATATATATATATATATATATATATATATATATATACATATATGTATTATATAGAAGCATATTGATATAAATAAAAGATTAAATGCCTTTATTGATTAAACAAATTATTCGTACTATTATATAATTAAGATATATCGCCCTAATTGCCTTAGGGGCATACATCATATCCAATAAACTCCCAGTTGCACTAAGGCCAATTAGCCACATGTTTTAATCCATACGCTCTAACATGCTGGTCATGTTTGACTTGAGTCAATGGCTTTGTCATACCATCTGGGAGGTTCTGATCAGTGGGTACATATTCTAATCTTATTATCTTAGCATCAACAATGTCCTTGATTATATGATACTTTCTGGATACATATATGTTTTTCTGATGAGACCGTAGTTCCTTTGCCTGAGCTATAGCACCATTGTTATCACAATATAAAGTAATTGGATCAACAGCCTCACGCACCACACCGAGATTACCAATAAGTCCCTTTAACCAGATAGCTTCTTTTGCTGCTTCGCATACAACATTGTATTCAAATTTCATGGTTGAATTAGCAGTAGTCTCTTGCTCGAAACTCTTTTAGCATACTGCCCCTCCATTTAACACGTACACAAAAACTGACTGAGACTTAAAGTCATCCTTGTTAGATTGAAAACTTGCATCAGTGTAACCTTTGATAGTGAGGTTACCTTCTCCATAAATCAAGAACTCATCCTTAGTCCTTCTCAAGTACTTAAGGATTGCATGATGGCCATCCAGTGCTTTTCACATAGATCTGATTGATATCTGCTCGTAAAACTCAAAGCCTGAGAGACATTCGGCCTAGTACATATCATAGCATACATGATGGATCCTATTGCAGATGCATACGGTATATACTTCATGCGTATTCTCTATTGAGCTATCTTTGGACACTCAGCCTTAGATAGGTTAATCCCCTTTGTTATCGGAAGATAACCTTTCTTAGAATGCTCAAGGTTAAACCTATCTAATACCTTCTCTATATATGTACTTTGAGAAATATCTAACAGCCTCTTAGATCTATCCCTATAGATCTTCTTACCTAGTATAAATGCTGCTTCACCAATGTCTTTCTAGGGGAACTTTCTTGACAACCATACTTTAACATTTTAAAGAAGAGAAATGTCGTTTCCTATTAGTAGAATGTCATCAACATACAATACTATAAAAATGACTGCACTCCCACTAACCTTCTTGTAAACACAAGGCTCGTTTACATTTGGGCAGAAATCTGGTTCCCTGATTGTCTGATCAAACCTTTTATTCCAACTCTTGGATGCCTACTTAAGTCCATAAATGGATCTTTGTAGCTTACATACACCTTCGAGCCATTCTGAGATGTAAAACCCTTAGGTTGTGTCATATACACATCCCAGTCTAATCCCCATCCTGGAATGTTATTTTTACATCCATCTGCCAGATCTCATAATCGTAATGAGAAGCAATGGCGAGGAGTATCCTTACGGATTTGAGCATGGCTACTAGTGAGAAGGTTTCATCATAGTCAATACCTTCCCATTGACTATAATCTTTCACAACCAACCTTGCTTTATAGGTAATTACATTACTGTCCATGTCTGTCTTCTTCTTGCAGACCCATTTGCACCCAATTGGTCTAACCTCTTACGGTGCATCAACCAAATTCCAAACTTGGTTCTCGTACATGGCATCAATTTTTGATTTCATGGCCTTTTGCCATTCATTAGAATATGAGCTTTTCATTGCCTCATCATATGTCCTTGGTTCGTCATCCTCTATAAGATATAGTTCCTTATCATTAGTGATGATAAATCCATATCTATCGGGACCTTTATGAACACGACCTGATCTTCGCAATGATTGTGTTTCGACAGGTTGTTCTTGGATCACACTCTCTTGTGTATCTAGAACGGGGTCAATTAGTTGATTGTCTGTCCCTTTCTCTTGAACTTCCAGTTCAATATTGCTCCCACTGACTTTTGCAAGTAAGTGTTCCTTTTCCAAAAAGTGAGCATTCCGAGACACAAATTCCTTTTATGCTTCAGGTTGGTAAAACCGATATCCAATTGTTTCCTTTGGATATCCAATGAATAGACATTCATCAGCCTTGGCATTTAGCTTATCTGACACTATCCTCTTTACCATAGCTGGACAACCCCACACTCTTAAGTGACTTAGAGATGGCTTTTTATTGTACCATCTTTCAAAAGGTGTAAAATCAACTGATTTAGAGGGCACTCTATTTAAGAGATAAACTGCACTCTTTAGTGGATATCCCCAAAAGGATTTACTAAGAACTGCACAGCTTATCATGGACCTGACTATATCTAATAAAGTTCAATTCCTCCTTTCTAACACTCCATTATGTTAGGGTGTATAAGGAGGGGTCCATTGAGGAACTATCCCATTTTCCTTTAGATAATCCTGAAACTCCTAACTTAAGTATTCTCCACCTCAATCCGATCGAAGTGTTTTAATACTTTTCTCAACCTATTTCTCTACTTCAGCTCTGAATAGTTTGAATTTTCCAAAACATTCAGACTTGTGCTTCATCAAGTACAAATAACCATATCATGAGTAATCATCAATAAAGGTTATAAAGTAGGAGTATCCTCCTAGTGCCTGAACACTCATTAGACCACATACATCAGTATGTATAAGTTCCAACTCACCCTTTCCTTGAAAGGGTAACTTTGTCATTTTTCCTTTTAAACAAGGTTCGCAATCACCATAAGACTCTCAGTCTATTGGGCCCAAGTCTCTACGCTTATGCAACTTGGTTAAGTGATCTTTGTTTATATAGCCTAAACGGTAATGCCATAAGTAGAAGGAATTCTCATTATCTAATTTAACTTTCTTCACATTGTTTATAATGAAAACTTCTATTTTAGTATCAAGAACATAAATGACACTTTTCAACATTCCATAACCATAAAAAATTTTATTCAAACGAATTTGACAATTATTATTCAAAAATAAAATTTCAAATCCTTCTGTTGCTAAACATGCAACAAATACAATATTCTTAGTAACATTTGGAATGTAGTAACAATTATTCAAAACTAAACGAAGTCCACAAGGCAAAATGAGACTAAAGCTCCCTATGGCTAATGCAACAACTCTGGCTCCATTTCCCATGCATAGGTCCATCTCTCCTTTTGCAAGTTTCCTACAGTTCCTTAGTCCCTGCATAGAAGTACAGATATGATAACTACAACCAGTATCCAATACCCAAGTGGATTCTCGCAGAAAAGTAGCAAAGTTTTCAATTACAAACATACCTGAAGTGGATGCCTATGTAGGCTTCTTCTTCAAATGCTCAGAAGTAGGAGCTTTGCAATCCATCTTCCAATGTCCCGGTTTCCCACATTGAAAGCAGACATACTTAGATGCCTTCTTTTCGTTCTTTTTCATACTGATTCTTTTCTTGGCACTTAGTGCCTGCTTCTTCTTCTTAGAAGCCTTGCCTTTTTCAACCAACAGTAGAGGTTTCTGAACTTTCTTGATCTGAGGTTCTAATGTCTTCAGAATGTTGATTAATTCAGGGATAGTTGAATTAATCCTGTTCATGTAATAGTTAGTCATAAAGCCTAAGTAACTATCTATCGAGGACATCAACACAAGGTCAATGCTCAAGGCATGATTCATCTCGAATCCTAATCGATTTAGCTTCTCAAGGTAGCCCAAGAGTTTTAGTACATGCTGAGAGGCAAAGGTGCTAGTCTGCATCTTGGTCCCGAAAAGGAACTTGGAGGTCTCATACCACTCTGCCCTCTCCCTCTTCGAAAAGAGTTCTTCAAGATGGAGAACCATATCCTCCAAGGGCATGTTCTCATGTTGTTTCTGAAGCACAAGATTCATGGACTCCAACATAATACACATGGCAGTCTCATGATCTTTCTTGTGCTTCAACCAGGCATCATGTTCATCATGATACTCAACATCAGGTTCTATAGGGAAATTTTCACTTGGGACATAGGCAATTCCCTCAGATCTGAGAACTATTCTTACTACTCGGAACTAATTAGAAAAGTTTGAGCCATTCAATTTGGTGTCAAGTAACATACAGAGATTAAATTAGAAGCCATTTTCAACCTAAGATATAAGAAAAGAAAGTGTTTAGATACTAGTTTAAGTACATGTATTTAATATGAGGACTTTTAATTAAATACATTTTCCTACTATTTTCTTCCAAATTTACAATAGCTTATTCTATTGAATTCGTGAATTTTAGCCCAGCTAAATTTCCTAGTAGGTAGCATCTATAACTAGTCTATTACAACCCCTAATTTTATGAGTCAAGTTATAATAGTAAGTCATAGTTAGAATCCCATTCCATTTGCATTGCATGCAGTTGCTAATTCATTCAAGTTCCCTAATCCCAAGGGACGTGTGCTCTTATATTAGCATCTCCTTGAATACGTCTCAGATCCGGGCCTAGCCCTCAGTTTTATGGTCGACTACCCCAGCTATGTTAAGGCAAACCCTATCTCAATCTTTACAACCAAGCAATGTGGACTAGAAGGAACGCTTTGCGTAGCATTTTGATAGCCCAAAGAGACCGTATTATGAATTTGAGTAAGGAAGACTATAACTTGCCTTAATATATTTACTTTAGGATTTTATTGGTGTTAAACGTCTCACCCATCCTAGGATTTTATCAGATGGACAAAATTATAATAACTTGTATTAATTCAGGGAATTTTAGAATTAATTTATAAGGTCTAACCTTAGGCGGGTTTAGCTCTTTATTATAATTATTCTATTAACCTAGATTATATGCAAAATAATTAATACTTTTATTTGTTATATTTATATTACATTTCCTTTAAGCTTTTATTCAATAATTTTAATTTTTACTTTGTTATAGAAACATATATAAGCATCATCTTATATACTAGAAATAAATTAGTTCATATTGATCCCCTGGTTGGTCAATTTAAATTGCACTGATATAGGTTCCCAGGTAGGAGAGGTGCCCTATCAAGAGTAGACACCAAGTCCAATCCTTAGCCAGAACAAATACGGGCACAAAATTGAAGACCAATGGATTCTCTTAAACTAATAAATTTCGTTCTTCCAATTCATGTAAATTGGGGCATCTATAACCCATGTAATTTAAATAAATTATTGACACTTGTACAATTCGAGTAAGTTGAGCAGGCTTATTCAAAATTATTTATAACCATTTTCTAACCTTGAAATGAAAGGCACAAGTTTATATATATTGTTCCAAACAATTAAATAAACAAATCATTTCATTTAGAAAATAATATTTAGTTTGCTTCTAAATTAATTATGCACTAAAAAGGCAGGCTCCGATACCACTGTTGGGAACTGACAGTCAAATTGAACATGCATAAGAGGCGTGGCAGAAATTCAAAATTTTGTCCATGTCCCCAGGAACTCCTATTAGTTGCATATAAATTAAATAAAGCCTTAACTAAATAATTCTCTACCTAGGTTAGCATGCTAAAGGACTAGGCATACGATAATTCCAAATTATATCCTAGCATATTTATTTTATACTAAGCATGTTATAACTCTAAGTTATAACCTAAGCATAAAATAAACTAAGCATGCAAAAATATCCTGAGCATAATTATTAAGTCTAAAAACACTTAAAGAAAAAGACTTAATAATTGAAAGAGAAAGAAAAAGAACTTACCAGTTGAAACGTGCTTTTGCAGAACCTTCTTGCACAAGCCTCCAATAGAAGTATAGCCTCTATGAGTATCCACAAGAATCCCACCAACCAAAACCTCCCCAAGAGGAAGCACTAAGAAGCCTTGAGTAGTTGCTAGAACACTCTAGAAGCCTTACCCAAAAATATAAACTAGCGGTCCCCGAATAAATTCAGGCTCCACAAAAATAACTTGCTCAAGTACCCCGAGAGATTAATTATCTCGCTTAGGATTTATGCTTTGAGCTTGGTGCATTTTGAAAGGAGAAGGGACAGCCTATGTATAGGCTTGGGGAGTAAAAATTTACTCCCCATTAGCGATATGGGATGGGAGTAAAACTCCCATCCTACAAACCTACCACATGCAGCACGCTGCATGTGGTAAGGCAAGCACATGTGGGCTTGCCTTGCATTTATGGGTTACCTTTGTGCAGCCCATGAAAATGGGCTGGCGCGAACACTGCCAGCAGTGTTTGGGCACCTTTTGTTGTATTCTAGGCAACCAAAGTTTGTACAAAATATTTCATACTTTTCGGTTTTAACTCACCAATGTAAAATCCCCATCAAATCCTTTCAAATAAATATTTATTTTTGACTCTAATAAATTAGTTATCAGTCAAAATAAATTTCTTTTTCCAACCAAAATTGATCTAATCAATTATAATTTATTTATGACTCTAATTAATTAGTTACTGGTCACAATAAATTCCTTGGTCTATCGAAAATTGATTTAATCAATTTTAACCAATCAAATATTAATCCAATTATTATTTATGTTATATTTTCGTAATAAAATAAATCGATTAGTTCTTTACTTATTCCGATGAAGGTCCAATGTATGTGACCTTATAAGCTCCTAAAGTATTGAGCTTTTAAGGCTTAACCAACCCTTGATCTAATGGAACCATTGGCTCGATGCTCTATACCGTGAATAGAACTTGATTACCTTAAACGACTGTAGTATGCCTCTAGCAAGGGTCTTCCATCCCCTATTACTCGGAACGTCATTTATGCTTATGACTTAATCCCGGTTAATGCATTAGTTATCCAGTGCGATAAATTCCTTCCATTCTTTAATATTAGTACCATCTGGTTTATTGGGTTCGGTTAAAGTGTTAACCCACTAATAGCGAGGTTGCTCCAAGCTATCCCAATTATTTACTTGTTGCCGAAGTATATTGCCTTTTACCATAGTGTGTTTGACTAGAAACCATTTCTATCAAACACATACTCTGATCTGAGGTTTATGGCAATCATCACTTCAACAAGTGACCAGGTACAACTCCTTAATATATCCGAAGCGATAGATTCTTTCCGACTACCCAACCTACCAACGTGCTGTCATCACTGTACCCATAATCACCCGTAGCATCCTAAATTAATGAGTGCATAGTAATGACCCAAAGTATAGCAATAGTACCACACAAGGTAGCTAACATCTTAATTATAAGGACATTCGCAAAGCTTATTGCATGAAGATAAACACTAACACATTGATATATATACCAATTGTTTATCTTGCTGCGGTCTCCAATATATTTCCAAGATATATCCATGTGTCAAACTTAAGGCACCACCTTCAGTCTTTAGGAGATTAACTGCTTTGACCCTTTCTAAGAAAGTTGACCACATGCTTGTCTTTCCGTTTCATCAATATCCTTTCTTGATGAAACTGTGACTATGGATAGTTTAGACATAATCGTAATTGCACGTGAAGCAGGTTCGACCAAATATAGTCCAACTATAATTTCTCTAACTTCATGCTATGATATGTCAAGGACTTTCGCATACATCAATGAATATACATTTAACCAGCTTTAATATATATATATATACACATACATATATATGTATATATATATATGTATGTATATATATATATATATATATGTACAAGCATATTGATATAAACAAAAGATTAAATGCCTTTATTGATTAAACAAATTATTTATACTATTATATATTAAGATATATCGCCCTAATTGCCTTAAGGGCATACATCATATCCAACAGATAGGTTGTTCTTAGATCTCACTTTCTTGTGTATCTAGAATAAGGTCAATTAGCTGATTATCTGTTTCTTCCTCTTGAACTTCCAGTTCCATACTGCTCCCATTGACTTTTGCAAGTAAGTGTTCCTTTTCAAAAAAATGAGAATTCTATGACACAAATACCTTTTGTGCTTCAGGTTGATTAAATAGATATCCTGCAGTTTCCTTTAGATATCCAATGAATTGACATTTGTCAGATTTGGCATTTGGCTTATTTGACGTTATCCTCTTTACCATCACAGGACAGCCTCATACTCTTAAGTGACTTAGAGCTGGCTTTTTTTACACCATCTTTTGTAAGGTGTAAAATCTAATAACTTAAAGGGCACTCTATTTAATACATAAACCGCGCTCTCTAGTGCATATCCCTAAAAGGATTTTCTGAGATCTGCATGGCTCATCATGGACCAGACCATATCTAGTAAAGTCTGATTCCTCCTTTCTAACACTCCGTTGTGGTGGGGCGTAAATGAAGGGCTCCAATAGGGAACTATCCCATTTTCCTTTAGATAATCCTGAAAATCCTGACTTAACTACTCTCCACGTCGATCCAAACGAAGTTATTTAATACTTTTCTCAAGCTGTTTCTCTACTTCAGCTCTGAATAGTTTGAACTTTTCAAAACTTTCAGACTTGTGCTTCATTAAAAACAAATAACTGTATCGTGAATAATCATCAATAAAGGTTATGAAGTAGGAGTACCCTCCTAGTGCCTGAACCCTCATTGGGCCACACACATTAGTATGTATAAGTTTTAATGTACTCATGGCCCATTCACCCTTTCCTTGAAAGGGTAACTTTGTCATTTTTCCTCTTAAACAAGTTGCACAATCACCATAAGACTCCAAGACTATTGGGCCCAAGTCTCCATGCTTACACAACTTGGTTAAGCAATCTTCGTTTCTCTGGCCTAAACGACAATGCCACAAGTAGAAGGATTTCTCATTATCTAATTTTCTCTTAGAAATGTTTATATTTGAGAATATGATTTTGTAATTACAAAATATCATTTGTCATATTACAATCAAACATCATATATATAACTTTGATAATACTTTTTATCAAATTAGAATAAAATTCCATCTGCTATAAAGTAAGAAATAATATTTTATAACGACAATTGAATTTCTTCGTTTTAAAAATTTTAGCAAAATGGAAATTCCAAGTTCCTACATCAATAGCAGACATCAAGCTCTATTGATTTTTCATAGGTATAACTCTTCTTTTTGCCAAACCTCAACTTCTCAACAATATCTGTACCTTAGTATAGATATGTGATTCTTATTAGGTATTCCATACCAATTTAGAATTCCCTTGAGATGTATAATTTCTCAATATCAAACATCTTGAAGTGGAAGCTTTACGCCTCCCTTCTCATGCTATGAGGCTTTAGCCATTTTGATCTTTTTTCCATTATCCCATATTGAAATGAAGATATAGTTTCCAATATTTCAAGTTGAAAATAATAATTTTGTCTTGTAGACAAAATTCTCAGTATTCCTTTCACTCTTCTCTTCACTCTACTATATCCTACTTCAAAATTAGACACCATCTGTGTCCCTTTTCTTCTTTGAGACATGAACCATTTATATTTCTTACTAGTTGGTCCCACCAAATTCTATCAAAATATTTCGGTTCAAATTTTCCATCATGGAAAATCCTTTCTCTAAGATGTAAATACATAGATTTTCAAGTCCATGATTTTATGATGCCCTTGTAGCTAAGGTAACATGGATCCTAACATCTGACTTGATGTTTTACCCTGTCTCCTGCCAGCTACTTACATAAGGTAACATGGATGTTAACAACCTTGAAGGTGTTGTATCCTAGTTTCCTTCATGTAGTAAATGCATATCTTTTTTAAGCAGAATTGCTTGCATCATGTTGTTTAGATTCGAGCTTATACAATGTATGTGCCAAGCTCAAGGCCCTGAGGACTATCCTTACATTTCTAAACAAACCCTTTGAAGCTAGAGCTAATCAAAATTAGTTATCAATGCAAACGTCTGTATTTAAATAAAGATGTCAATCGAGATATAAAAAAATAATTATTGTTCAGATATTAGTTTTAGTATATGCATTTAATATGAGGACTTTTAATTAAATACATTTATCCTACTATTTTTTCGAAATTTACAATAGCACATTCTATTGAATTCAAGAATTTTAGCCTAGCAAAATTTCCTAGTAGGTAGCATCTATAACTAGTCTATTATGACCCCCAAATTTATGAGTCAAGTCATAATAGTAAGTTATAGTTGGAATCCCATTCCATTTGCATCATATACAATTGCTAATACATTCAGGTACCCTAATCTCAAGGGACTTGAGCTCTTATATTAGCATCTCCTTGAATATGTCTTAGATCTGGGCCTGCCCCCAATTTTATGGGGGATTACCCCATTTCTGTTATGCCAGACCCTAACTCAGTTTTTATAGCTGATCAATGTGGACTAAAAGGAACACTTTGCGCAGCACTTTGATAATTGAAAGAGACCGTATTATAAATTTCAGTAAGGAAGACTATAACATGCATTAACATATTTACTTTGTATTTTTATTGGTGTTAAACATATCACCCAATCCAGGATTTTATCAGATGGACATATTTATAATAACATATGTTAATTCAGGGAATTTTAGAATTAATTTATAAGGTCCAACCTTTGGTTGGTTCAAGCTCTTTATTATAATTATTCCATCAACCTAGATTATATGCAAAATAATTAACACTTTTATTTGTTATATTTATGTTACATTTCCTTTAAGCTTTCATTAAATAAATGTAATTTTTACTTTGTTACAGAAACATATATAAGCACCATCTTATATACTATAAATAAATTAGTCCATATTTAATCCCCTGGTTGGTCAATTCAAGCTGCACCGATATAGGTTCTCAAGTAGGAGAGGTGTCCTTGAAGTGAGTAGACACCAAGTCCAATCCTTAGCCTGAACAAATATAGGCACAAATTTGAAGACCAATGGATTCTTTTGAACTAATTAATTTTGTTCTTTTAATTCATGTAAATTGGAAGCATGTATAACCCATGTAATTTATATAAATTATTGAAACTTGTTTAATTTGAGTAAGTTGAGTTGGCTTATTCAAAATTATTCACAACCATTTTCTAACCTTGAAATTAAAAGCACAAGTTCATATATATTGTTCCAAATAATTTAATAAACAATAAATCATTTCATACAGAAAATAATATTCAGTTTGCTTTTAACTTAATTATGCACTAAATAGGCAGGCTCTGATACCACTGTTGGGAACTGACAGTCAAATTGAACATGCATAGCAAGCTCGGCGGAAATTCAAAATTTTGTCCTTGTCCCGAGGAACTCCTATTAGATGCATATAAATTAAATAAAGCCTTAACAAAATAATTCTCTACACAGGGTATCAAGCATAGGGTAGGCATACCATAATTCTAAATTATATCCTAGCATATATATTTATTACTAAGCATGTCATAACTCTAAGCTATAACCTAAGCATAAAATAAATTAAGCATGCAAAATAACCTAAGCATAATTATTAAGTCTAAAAAGGCTTAACGAATAAGAGCCAATAATTAAAAGAGAAAGAAAGAAAACTTACCAGTTGAAGCATGCTTTAGCAGAACCTCCTTGCACAAGCCACCAAGAGTGGGATAGCCTCTATGAGTATCCACATGAACCCCACCAACCAAAAAATACCCAAGAGGAAGAACTAAGGAGCCTCGAGTAGTTGCTAGACCACTCCAAAAGCCCCACCCAAAAATATGAACTAGAGGTGCCCGAATAAATTTGGGCTTCTGAAACAGAACTTGCTAGATTACCCCGAGAGATTAATCTTTACGAATCTCAACTTGAGATTTATACTTGAGCTTGGTGCAAGTTGAAAGGGGTGAGGGGAAAGCCTATTTACAGGCTCGGATGATAAAAAATGCTCCCCCATTTCTGATGTGGGATATGCTAAAAATCATATCCCACGAGGGTAATGCCCGTGGATCCAAATGGATCCTCGGTCTATGCCCTATATGCAGCTTAAAATGCACGATGCATATGCTACCACAAGGCAGGGTCTTGTGAGAGTGCCTTATGCACGAGCTGGGCCCCGTGGCGTTCCCCATGGGCTACGCATTTGGGCAGCCCATTTCCGTGGGCTGCCACGAGCAATTCCTAGCATTGCTCGGTCAACTTTTGGTGTACTTTCGCTCACCCGAGCCTATACAAAATACATATTATACTCTCGGTCCAATATAAATTGCCAAGGAAATATTCCCCTTTGAATCCTTTTCAAATAAATATTTATTTTATAACCCTAATAAATTAGTTACCGATCAAAAATAAATTCCTTGGTTCATCCAAAAATGATCTAATCATTTTTAACCAATGAAATAATAATCCAATTACTAATATGTTATATTTTCATAATAGAATAAATCTATTAGTTCTTTACTTAGTCTGGTGAAGGTCTAATGTGTGTGACCTTATAGGATCCCAAAGTACTGAGCTGTTAAGGCTAAAGTAACCCTTGTTCTAATAGAACCATTGGCTCAAGGTACTAGACCGTTAATAGAACTCGATTACCTTAAACTACTATAGTATGCCTCTAGCAAAGGTCTACCATCCCCCAGTACTCGGAAAGTCATTGACGCTTATAACTTAATCCCGGTTAATGCAATAGTTGTCCAATGCGATGAAATCCTTCCATTCTTTAATATTAGTACCATCTGTTTTATAAGGTTTGGTTAATGTGTTAACCCACTAACCACAAGGTTGCTCCAAGCTATCCTAGTTATTAACTTATTACCAAAGTATATTGCCTTTTACCATAGCGTGTTTGGCTAGAAACCATTTCTATCAAAGACATATTCTGATCAGAGGTTTATAGCAATCATCACTGCAATGAGAGGCCAGGTACAACTCCTTAATATATTCGGAACGATGGATTCTTTCTGAGTACTCAGCTTACTAACGTGCTGTCAACACTACACCCGTAATCACCGTAACACCCTAAATTAATGAGTGTGTGGGAATGACCCAAAGTATAGCGATAGTGCCACACAAGGAAACTAGTATCTCAAGTATGAGGATATTCGCAAAGCTTGTTGCATGAAGATAAACACTAACACATTGATATATACACTAAGTGTTTCTCTTACTGCGGTCTCCAATATATCTCCCAGATATATCCATGTGTCAAATTTAAGGCACCACCTTCAGTCCTTAGGAGATTTGACTTCTTGGACCCTTTCCAAGAAATCCTACCACATGATAGTCTTTCTGCTCTATTAATATCCTTTCTTGATGAAACTAGGACTGGGGATAGTTTAGACATAATCATAATTACACATGAAGCAGGTCTTACTAAATATAGTCCAACTATAATTTCTCTAACTTCATACTATGATAAGTCAAGGACTTTTGTAAACATACATCAATGAATATATATTAACCAACTATAATATATATACAAGCACATCGATATAAACAAAAGATTAAATGCCTTTATTGAATAAACAAAAATTTGTACTATTATATAATTAATAAATATCGCCCTAACTGCCTTAAGGGCATACATCATATCCAATAAACTCCCACTTGCACTAAGGCTAATTAGCCATATGTCTTAATCCATATGCTTTAACATGCTGGTCATGTTTGACTTTAGTCAATGGCTTCGTCAGACCATCAGCGAGGTTCTGATCAGTAGGTACATATTCTAGTCTTATTATCTTAGCATAAACAGTCTCCCTGATGATATGATACTTTCTGGATACATGTTTGTTTTTCTGATAAGACCATGGTTCCTTTGCCTGAGCTATGGCACCATTGTTATCATGATACAAAGTAGTTGGATCAACAGCCTCTAGCACCACACCAAGATCACCAATAAATGCCTTTAATAGACAGCTTCTTTTGCTGCTTCGCGTTTAGCAATGTATTCAGATTTTATGGTTGAATTAGCAGTCATTTCTTGCTTGGAACTCTTCCACCATACTGCCCCTCTATTTAACACATACACAAAACCCGACTGAGAGTTAAAGTCATCCTTATCAGATTGAAAACTCACATCATTGTAACCTCTAATTGTGAGGTCACCTTCTCCATATATCAAGAACTCATCCTTAGTCCTTCTCAAGTACTTAAGAATTTCCTTGACGGCCATCCAGTACTTTTCACCTAGATCTGACTGATATTTGCTTGTAAAGCTCAAAGCCTAAGAGACATCAGGCCTAGTACATATCATAGCATACATGATGGATCCTATCACAGATGCATAGGGTATATCTTTCATGCGCATTCTCTTCTGAGCTGTGTTCGGACACTCAGATTTAGATTGGTTAATTCCCTTTATCATCGGGAGATAACCTTTCTTTTAATGCTCAAGGTTAAACCTATTCAATACCTTGTCTATATATGTACTATGAGAAAGACCTAACATCCTCTTGGATATATCCCTATAGATATTTATACCTAGTATGAATGTTGCTTCACCAAGGTATTTATGGAGAATTTTTTTACAACCATACTTCAACATTTTGAAGAAGAGAAATAGCGTTTCCTATTAATAGAATGTCATCAACATACAATACTAAGAAAATGACTGCACTTCTACTAACCTTCTTGTAAACACAGGGCTCATTAACATTTGGACAGAAATCTAGTTTATGGATTGTCTGATCAAACCTTATATTCCAACTCCTAGATGCCTTATTAAGTCCATAAATGGATCTTTGCAGCTTGCATACCTTTGAGCCATTTTGAGATGTAAAGCCCTCAAGTTGCGTCATATACACATCTCGGTTTAAATCCCAATTTAGGAATGTTGTTTTAACATCCATCTGCCAGATATCGTAATAATAATAAACAGCAATGGCAAGGAGTATTCTTATGGATTTAAGCATGGCTACCGGTGAGAAAGTTTCATCATAGTTGATACCTTCACTTTGACTATAACATTTCATAACCAACCTTACTTTATAGGTAATCACATTACCGTCCTTGTCAGTCTTCTTCTTAAAGACCCAATTGCACTCGAACAGTCTAACCTCTTAGGGTGCATGAACCAAATTCCAAACTTGGTTCTTATACATAAAATCCATTTCTAATTTCATGGCTTTTAACCATTTATTAGAATCTGAGGTTTTCATTACCTCATCATATGTCTATTTTTCATCAACCTCCAAGAGATACATTTCCTTGTCATCATTGATGATAAAACCATATCTATCGGGACCTTTACGAACACGTCCTTATCTTCGCAATGTTTATATTTCGACATTTTATTCTTGGATCTCACTTTCTTATGTATTTAGAACAAGGTCAATCAACTGATTATCTGTTTCTTCCTCTTAAACTTCCAATTCGATATTGCTCCCACTGACTTTTGCAAGTAAGTGTTCCTTTTCCAAAAAGTGAGCATTCCGTGATGGAAATACCTTTTATGCTTTGGGTTGGTAAAATAGATATCCTACAGTTTCCTTTGGATATCCAATGAATAGACATTTGTCAGATTGTGAGTTCAGCTTATCATACACTATCCTCTATACCATAGCAGGATAGCCACATACTCTTAAGTGACTTAGATCTGGCTTTTTTATTACACCATCTTTTGTAAGCTGTAAAATCAACTAATTTAGAGGGTAATCTGTTTAATACAAAAATTGCGCTCTGTAGTGCATATCCCTAAAAGGATTTACTAAGATCTGCATCGCTCATCTTGGATTGAACCATATCTAATAAAGTCTGATGCCTTCTTTCTGACACTCTATTATGGTGGGGTGTATAAGGAGGGGCCCACTAGGGAACTATCCCATTTTCCTTTAGGTAGTCCTGAAAGTCCTGACTTAAGTATTCTCTACCTTGATCTGATCAAAGTTCTTTAATACTTTTCTCAAGCTGTTTCTCTACTTCAGCTCTGAATAGTTTGAACTTTTCAAAACTTTCAGACTTGCGCTTCACTAAGTACAAATAACCGTATCGTGAATAATCATCAATAAAGGTAATAAAGGAGGAGTATCCTCTTAGTGCCTGAACACTCATTGGACCACACACATCAGTATGTATAAGTTCCAATGTACTCGTGGCCCGTTCACCCTTTTCCTGAAAGGGTAACTTTATCATTTTTCCTCTTAAACAAGGTGCGCAATCACCATAAGACTCCAAGTCTATTAGGCCCAAGTCTGTACACTTATGCAACTTGGTTAAGTGATCTTTGTTTATGTAGCCTAAACGACAATGCCATAAGTAGAAGGATTTCTCATTATATAATTTTCTCTTACAAATGTTTATATTTGAGAATATGATTTTGTAAGTACAAAATATCATTTCTCATATTATAATAAAATATCATTCATAACTTTGATAATACCTTTTATCAAATTGGAATAAAATTCCATCTATTATGTTGTAGGAAACAATATTTTATAACGACAACTGACTTTCGTCCTTTTACAAATGTTAGCAAAATGGAAATTTCAAGTTCCTAAATCAATAGCAGCCATCAAGCTTTATTGATTTTCCGTAGGTACAACTCTCCTTTTTGCCAAACCTCTACTTTTCAACAATATCTATTCCTTCGTATGGATATGTGATTCTCATTAGGTTTTCCATTCCAGTTTAGAATTCCCTTGAGATGTAGAATTTCTCAATATCAAACATCTTGAAGTGGAAGCTTCAAGCCTCCCCTTCTCATGCTATGAGACTTTAGCCATTTTGATCTTATTTCCAATATCCCATATTGAAAAGAAGATCTTATTTCCAATATTTAAAGTTGAAAACAATCATTTTGTCTTCTAGACAGAATTCGCAGTATTCCTTTTACTCTTCTCTTCACTATACTCTATCCTACTTCAAAACTAGACACCATCTATGTCCTTTTATTTCTTTGAGATATCAACCATTTAAGTTTCTTTCTAGTTGGTCCTACCAATTTCTATCAAAATATTCTGGTTCAAATTTTTCATCATGGAAAATCCTTTCTCTAAGATGTAAAGTCAGAGACTTTCAAGTCCATGATTTTCTAATTCCCTTGTAGCTAAGGTAACATGGATCCTAACATCTATCTTGATGTTAAAACCTGTCTCCTTCCAACTACTTACATAAGGTAACCTGGATGTTAACAACCTCCAAGGTGTTGTATCCTATTTTCCTTTATGAATTTCATGCATATCTATTTTAAGTAGAATCGCTTGCATAATGTTGTTTAGATTCGGGCCTATACAATGTACATTCCAAGCTCAAGGCCCTGAGGACTGTCCTCACATTTCTAAACAAACCCTTTGAAGATAGAGCCAATCAAAATTAGTTATCAATGCGAACGTTTGTATTTAAATAAATATGTCAACTGAGATATAAGAAAAGAATTATTATTCAGATACTAGTTTTAGTACATGCATTTAATATAAGGACTTTTAATCAAATATATTTGTCCTACTATTTTCTTCAAAATTTACAATAGTCCATTCTATTGAATTTGAGAATTTTAGCCTAGCTAAATTTACTAGTAGGTAACATCTAGAACTAGTCTATTATGACCCCCAATTTTATGAGTCAAGTCACAATAGTAAGTTATACTTGGAATCCCATTCCATTTGCATCATATACAATTGTTAATACATTCAAGTTCCCTAATTCTAAGGGACATGTGCTCTTATATTAGCTTCTCCTTGAATATGTCTTAGATCTGGGCCTAGCCCCCAATTTTATGGTGGACTACCCCAGTTCCGGTAAGGCAGACCCAATCTCAATTTTTATAATCGACCAATGTGGACTAAAAGGAATGATTTGTGCAGCACTTTGATAACCCAAAGAAGCCGTATTAAAAATTTGAGTAAGGAAGACTATAACATGCCTTAATATATTTACTTTAGGATTTTATTGGTGTTAAACGTCTCACCCAATCCAGGATTTTATCAGATAGCCATATTTGTAATAACTTAAATTAATTTAGGGAATTTTAGAATTAAGTTATAAGGTCCAACCTTTGGTGGGTTCAAGCTCTTTATTATAATTATTCCATCAACCTAGATTATATGCAAAATAATTAATACCTTTATTTGTTATATTTATATTGCATTTCCTGTAATCTTTCATTAAATAAATGGAATTTTTACTTTTTTTATAGAAACATATATAAGCGTAATCTTATTTACTAGAAATAAATTATTTCATATTAAATCCCCGATTGGTGAATTTAAGCTGTACCAATACAAGTTCACAGGTAGGAGCGGTGCCATTGAAGTGAGTAGACACCAAGCCCAATGCTTAGCCTGAACTAATAAATATCGTTCTTTCAATTCATGTAAATTGGAAGCATCTATAACCCATGTAACTTATATAAATTATTGAAACTTGTTTAATTTGAGTAAGTTGAGTTGGCTTATTCAAAATTATTCACAACCATTTTCTAACCTTGAAATTAAAAGCACAAGTTCATATATATTGTTCCAAATAATTTAATAAACAATAAATCATTTCATACAGAAAATAATATTCAGTTTGCTTGTAATTTAATTATGCACTAAATAGGTAGGCTCTATTACCACTGTTGGGAACTGACAGTCAAAATGAACATGCATAACAGGCACGGCAGAAATTAAAAAAATTTTCCCTATCCCTAGGAACTCCAATTACATGGATATAAATTAAATAAAGCCTTAACAAAATAATTCTCTACCTAGGTTAGCATGCATAGGCTAGGCATACCATAATTCTATATTATCTCCTAGCATATATATTTTATACTAAGCATGTTATAACTCTAAGCTATAACCTAAGCATAAAATAAACTACGCATGCTAAACAACCAAAGAATAATTGTTAAGTCTAAAAATGGTTAAAGAAAAAGGCCCAATAATTAAAAGAGAAAGAAAGAAAACTTACCAGTTGAAGCATGCTTTAGCAGAACCTCCTTGCACATGCCTCCAAGTGTGGGATAGCCTCTAGGAGCATCCAGACAAACCCTACCAACCAAAACCTCCTAAGAGGAAGAACTAAGGAGCCTCGAGTAGTTGCTAGACCACTCCAGAAGCCCCACACGAAAATATAAACTAGAGGTGCTGGAATAAATTCAGGCTCCTAAAAAAGAACTTGGTCGATTACCCCAAAGATTAATCTTTGCGAATCTCAACTTGGGATATATGCTTGAGCTTGGTGCAAGTTGAAAGGGGTAAGGGGAAAGCCTATTTATAGGCTTGGGGGACCAAAAATGCTCCCCTATTTTTGATGTGGGATAAAAGCATATCCCACACTAGTCATGCCCATGCATCCAAATGGATCCATGGGCTACGCCTTATATGCAGCGTGCAATGAATGTTGCATACACTGCCGTAAGGCAGGCTCTTGCGAACCTGCCTTGTGCACGAGCTGGGCCTCACGGCCTAAGCGACAAGCCCAGCTCAAGGCGCACCAAATGGGCTCCGCTTTTGCGTAGCCCATTTCCATAGGCTGCCGCTAGCAATGCCTAGATTTGCTCACGCACCTTTCGGTGTCCTTTCGCGTGAGCCTATACAAAATATATACTACACTCTCGGCCCAATATAACTCGCCAAGGCAAAATTCCCCTTTTAATCCTTTTCAAATAAATATTTATTTTATGACCCCAATAAATTAGTTACCAGTCAAAAATAAATTCCTTGGTTTATCAAAAATTGATCTAATCATTTTTAACCAATTAAATAATAATTCAATTATTAATATGTTCTATTTTCATAATAGAATAAATCTATTTGTTCTTCACTTAGTCTGATGAAGGCCCAATGTGTGTGACCTTATAGGATCCGGAAGTATTGAGCTGGTAAGGCTTTACCAACCCTTGTTCTAATAGAACCATTGCCTCAAGGTTCTACACCGTGAATAGAACTCGATTACCTTAAACGACTATAGTACGCCTCTAGCAAGGGTCTACCATCCCCCATTACTCAGAACATCATTTATGCTTATGACTTAATCCCGATTAATGGAATAGTCGTCCAATGCGATGAACTCCTTCCATTCTTTAATATTAGTGCCATCTGGTTTATAATTAAAGTGTTAACCCACTAACAGCAAGGTTGCTACAAGCTATCCTAGTAATTAACTTGTTACCAAAGTATATTGCCTTTTACCATAGTGTGTTTGATTAGAAACTATTTCTATCAAAGACATACTCTGATCAGAGGTTTATAACAATCATCACTTCAATAAGCGACAAGGTACAACTCCTTAATACATCCGGAGCGATGGATCCTTTTTGCTGAGCTTACGAATCTGTTGTCATCACTATACTCATAACACCCTAAATTAATGAATATGTGGGAATGACCCAAAGTATAGCGATAGTACCACACAAGGTAACTAGTATCTCTAGAGGATATTCACAAAGCTTATTGCATGAAGATAAACACTAACACATTGATATATGCACCAAGTTTTATCTTACTACAGTCTCCAATATATCTCCCAAATATATCCATGTGTCAAACTTAAGGCACCACCTTTAGTCCTTAGGAGATTTGACTACTTGGACCCTTTCGAAGAAAGCCGACCATATGCTAGTCTTTCCACTTCATCAATATCCTTTCTTGATGAAACTTTTAGTAGGGATAGTTTAGACATATTCATAATTGCACATGGAGCAGGTCTCAATAAATACAGTCCAACTATAATTTCTCTGACTTCATGCTATGATACGTCAATGACTTTTGTATACATAAATCAACGAATATATTTTAACTAGCTATAATATATATACAAGGGCATCGATGTAAACAAAAGATTAAATGCCTTTATTGATTAAGCAAAATATTTGTACTATTACATAATTAAGATACATCGCCCTAATTGCCTTAAGGGCGTACATCATATCCAATAAATGCTACATCCTGAATGATAGAGAGCAACTAGGAAAACTCAATCATAAGTCTGATGAAGCAATTTTTCTTGGCTACTCAATACATAGCAAAGCTTACAGAGTATATAACAAAAGAACTCAAACTATGGTAGAGTCAATACATGTAGATTTTGATGAGACTAACCACGCATGAAAGAAAAGTCAAGATCTGGATGATACAGTTCCGGATGAAGCAGAACAACCAAAGGGCCAAGATCCTTTTCAAGTAAAGAAGTACAAAGAAGAGGATGATCAAATAAAGTTCGACAAAGATCCACCACCAGAAAATGTTCGTGTTGAAGAAATTAACTTCAATGATGGACAAGAACCAGAAGAAGGAGTTGAAGTAAAGGAAGAACAAGTTCCATAACCTCATGAAGAACTTCAAAGAGAAATCCAAACTCGCAGGGACCATCCAATTGAAGCCATTTTAGACAATATCCAAAATCTAGTCAGAACCAGAGGTTAACTCAACAAAATGATGAGCCATGCTGCTTTTGTCTCTCTCACTAAGCCAAAGAAATTCCAACATGCAGAAGGAGATGAAAGTTGGATGATGGCCACGCAAGAAAAGCTAGATCAATTCATAAGAAAATGATTTCTGGGATCTAGTCCCACTACCAAAAGGAAAATCTATTAGTCGCACAAAGTGGGTGTTCCGGAACAAACTTCATGAATCTAGAGTAGTAGTGAGAAATAAGGCAAGGTTACTTGCTCAAGGGTACAATCAGCAAGAAGGAATAGATTATAAAGAATCTTTTTCTTCAGTAGCAAGACTGGAAGCAATAAGGATCCTATGTGCTTTTGCATCCTATATGGGATTCACCTTGTTCTAAATGGATGTTAAAAGTGTCTTTCTAAATAAAGTCATTCAAGAAGAGGTCTATGTCAAGCAACCACCAGGATTCGAAGACTCAAAGCATCCAGAGCATAACTACAAGATGAAGAAAGCTCTTTATGGGTTGAAGCAAGCACCAAGAGCTTGGTATGAGAGACTCATATCCTTTCTCATATCCAAGGGATACATCAGGGGTAAAAGCAGATACAACCCTCTTCATCAGGAATAAGAATGATGTCATCATTCTTATCCAAATCTGTATTGATGCCATTATCTTTGGAGCAACTGATGAGAAAATGTGCTAATAATTTAGCTCACAAATGAAGAAGGAATTTGAGATGTCTATGATTGGAGAACTCAACTTCATCCTTGGTCTTGAAATTAAATAGAGTCTGGATGGGAATTTCATAAACCAATCCAAGTACACCAAGGAGATACCAAAGAAGTTTGAAATGGACAAGAACAAGCCAATGTCTACTCCTATAGGATCAGATACAGTCCTATCAAAGGATTGTAATGGAGAAGAGGTTGACTAGAAGCTCTACAGGGGAATGATTGAATCTCTCCTATATCTAACTATAAGTAGACTAGACATACATTATAATATGTGCTATTGTTCAAGGTATCAAGCCAATCTAAAAGATTCACACCTTAAAGTAGTCAAAAGGATACTGAGATAGTTGATAGGATCAATAGAAGTAGGCATATGGTATCCTAGTAATACCAATTTTACATTGCAAGGGTATACAGATGCTGATTATGGCAGATATATGCTTGAAAGAAAAAGCACATCCGGAGGCTGCCACTTTCTTAAAGATTGCTTGGTGTCATGGTACAACAAGAAGCAAACATCGGTGGCTCTTTCAACTATAGAAGTAGAATATATGGTAGCTGGAAGTTGTGTCGCTCAGCTCCTATGGATCAAACAACAAATAGAAGATTATAGATTTTAAGTAGGATGTGTGGAATTAATGTGTGAGAACAAAAGTGCAATTGATGTGTTAAAGAATCTAGTCCTACATAGCAGAATGAAGCATGTCAATAATAGGTATCACTTTATCCGGGATCATGTGATGAAGAGGGGTGTGGGTTTCATGTACATTCCAACAAATGAGCAAAGGGCAGATATCTTTTTACTAAACCTCTAAGTAAAGACCAATTCAACAACCTCAGCAAAGCAATTGGAAAGTCAAATCCAATTTAAAGAGGAATCCGGAAGATAAGTCAAGGAATTAAGGAGCAAAATGAAGTATGACAATTCTTAATCTAGAAGGAAACAATTGCCAGCTCAGCAGAGTAAGAAATGATAAATGACAATAAAAGCGCGAAAAGGTAACTATACACATTTTCAATTTCAAACGTTTATTGAGCAATGCACGCGCCGTAAAAATACAACAATTACAAATGGATAAACCATTCCCCTTATCTGGTTTACACCCCATAAACCTCTCTCCTCAAATTTTAACTGCCACCTCATTAATCCTATTAAATGTAACTGTATGTGGATTACCATATTACCCTCACCTTGAAAAATCTATAAAAAAACCCTAAAAATCCCTCTTCTTCTCCAAGTAAACAATCTACTGTTACTCTATAGAAAAATCCCTAGAACCCTAAACTCTTTAAAATCCCTTCTCAAATGGCTAACACTCAAGCAAAAACAACCCCTCCTTCATATAATACTTCCAAGTAGAAAATCTCTTAGATACGAACTTCATTCTAGTGAAGCGTATAGCTTCAGACACAATTATCCCCTACGATTACCTGGGTGATAACTTCCTATTTTCCACTAAACCATATGCCCAACTTCTAAAAAAAATATCTAGAGGTTTTCCTCCATATGAAAGACCCATACTACCTAGTCTATGTAAAGGATTTTTATATAAACTTTAAAACCCACACTTAGTATGATGCACTCCGGACGACGGTGCAAGGAAAAGTGATCACTTTAACTCCGAAATTCTTTGTAACTCACCTCGATATGAAGAATGAGGGATTGATTATAAGGACTGACGATGATGAACAAATCATGAAGTATGATCCCAATCTCTGGCTTCTAGAGAGATTCTTCGGAGATAAATGCTCAACTCACTAATTAGAAACACCAAGGCTTCTCTAATGCATTCTAGCCAAGTTTGTTTTGTTATGAAAGGGGTCACTTACTATTGCTTCCTCCTTTCAACACTGTGTTCTTCAACACTGGGTGGAAAGTAGAGTTCTCAACATGCCCGTAATTCTAATCCACTTCATCCGACAACACAAGCACTCCCATGGAGCCCTAATCACCCAAATCCTCATAGACAATGGGATTGGCTTTACTAAAGAAGAGGCTATTAAAGGAAAAGTAATTTTGGAAAAGAATTTCCTTAATCTAGCCTATAGCAAGAAATGGGATGAAGAGAAGGCAATTAGGCAGAGAAGAGAGAAGCAGGAGAAAAGTAGGGTCTGGAAGGCCGGAGTAAAAAGGGAAATAACCATAAAGCCTAAGGCTCGGAGAAAGATTAATTTAAAGCCTATGGTGGAAGAGCAAGTAGGTGAGGATCAGTTAACTCTCACCTAGATTATGAATTAAACTTTGCAGTAGCCCAAGACAAGGAGGAGGCTTGTGAAAACTACTGCTAAAAAGGGGAAGAATATTGAGACACCAGAGGTATTGATAGAGGACCGACTTTCGAAAATAGCATACTCCATTCTTGTTGGAAGAAAGATGGGTGCTGCTCAAACTTTAGAAGATATCCTTGAGGAGGATGCTACTATTAAAGGTAGTGGCACCGAGGATGAAGAAATTGTGCCAAAAATAAAGCAGTTGTAAAGGAATGGCCAACTTTCAGGGAGCCTGCTACTATAGCCACTCAGGCAAAGATAATAGCTAAGGGCAAGATAAGCAGATGAAAGCATGTGTATATAACAGCCCCTACCCTTCATATGGAGGATTTGGGATATAATGAGATGATAGCAGTTGTTAAAGAAAATCTCAAGGCCAAATAGCTTATAGAAGAAGGACCCGGAATCTTATTTTGGAACATCAAGCCTAGCCATTCCTCTGGTAATCCCTTCTCAACCAATTCTAGTCTCTCCTCAAGATCTTAAACATCTTCGTGAAGACTATATTAAAGAAGAGCTAGATGGTCTTAACTTTCAAGGATAAATAGAACCCCTTTTGGAATTACTTCGTAATCGGGAAGCAGCTGAGGTTGAGATAATAAATGTTGAAAGTCCTAAAAAGGAGACTGAGAAAGGGAAGAAAAGTCCATAATCAGGCATCAGTATGGGAGATTGAGCACATTGCCAATCTTTTAGAGGACACAACAAAAGAGGGAGTTGATGAGCAAATAGAGGATCCGGATTAGCTTAACATAGAGGCACCCCTAAATCTCAACTCTAATATTGTTGCTACTGTGGACACTAGGATAGTTGAAAAACAAGCCAACTTAGATGCAAACCCTCAAGATGCATCTAAGGAAGTTGGGCTTAGCTGAGAGCAAAATTATTCGGAGGAGGGGGGTGATCTAGGATCCACTGAGAACACTACTATAGTGGACTCATAGGGCAAGGTCACTCTAGTAGTTAGGGTGGAACAAAAAGGAGAAGAATGGAGGGGATCTCAAGAAAAACAATCCTCTAGCACCAAAGAATTTAGAATTAAATTAGGAAGTGACAATGGCTCTAGCTCTAGTAGTGAAGAATCTTCAACAGACCGGGGGGAAAGGAGGAAAATAACCAAGGTAAAAATTCCACCAAACTTCTCTGTTACCAGACCTTAAAAGCTGAGAGTGGCCATAAAACTATTAGAAGAAGCTACTCTTGAAGGAAAGCAAAAGGCTTATACTCTCCAGCCATTGCTCTGGAAGATGAGCCAAAGGTTCCTTGCCATTGATAACCTGATAAAAAATCAATCACTCTCTCTAGATATGAAAGCTAAGATTGAGGGCATAAAGCCCAACCTAAATAACCTTGATGTGAAAGTCAACTAGTTCCCTACTGCTAAGCAAGTTGTAGAGATAACACTATCTAAAATTACTCCAACTATAAACCAACTTTCTTCCGAGATCACAACAACAAATAGATCTGCATCTCAAGCTGCTATAGGGGTTGAAAATCAGTGTCCAAACATCTTGGGGCATGTCACCTCTACATCAACTTATCTAAAAAATGAGCTAAAGGAGCATATGGATTCCTAGTTTGAAAACTTGCAAAAATTCATCCCCACTACTATCATTGAATCCTCAAAGGATACTTCCTCCAGACACTTCCCTGTTTGATGAGCAAAAAGCCTTCAAGGAGCAGATCAAGGAATTTCTCAAGGAAGAATTGCCAAAACTCCTTGAGAAAGCTATAGATGCTATGAGTAGTGACTGCCATACGCAAGTCTCCTCAGTTGTAAAGCTCATTAGCACCTAGAAGGAAACTATTAACATTGAGCTCGACACACCAACTCAAGCATCCACAATAGCCCAAAAATTGTCACGGATGAAATGAAGTTGCTCAATACCAGTATGAATGATCTCAGTCTTAATGGTCCTTCTACCTCTATTTCTCCTCCTCCTCCGGCCATAGCAGAAAGTCAACTTCTTCCCCTCTTTCAACAACTTGTCCAGAATATTGAGGACATAGGCTTAAATAGTTATCAATACTCACTTACTTTGCTCTGGGGGTTATTTTCATTATTTGAAAAAGAGGATCGAGAATATGCCTTGTCTATACATCCCAACCTAACCTAGTCCTATCATAAGCTCTAGAAGCTAATCAAACTAATCCACCTTGCACCTGCTACAATTGATAAAATTATTGAGTAGTGCTTGGCTGGGAATGAGGATTACACCATTCTATCCGGAGCCTAGGAGAACAAATGGAACAAAAGGACCTACTTGGTTGTTGAGCCCCCAGAAGATGTAAATAAAAAGAGGGAGAAGGAAGTCAATGACAAGAAAGCCATAGAGCAAGAGGCTATGTAGACAGATGAATAAGCTATAGCTAGTTTCAGTTTTGAAAACACATGTAATAGCTAGGTACTGTATTTTTCACTTATAAGCTATGTACCTTATAATCCAACACTTCATTAATGTTAACTATTGTTAATAGCAGAAATTATATAGTGAACAATGTCATTCAAAATTTCTACTTCTAAGTACAACTATCAATGATACTAGAAAAACTTAGAAGCTGTAAAGCAAAAATATTAGGGGAGTTGCGATGCTAGATTATAGGGGAGTTAATCTATAAATGACTAAGTATCAAGAATCATACTTAGCTCATACTCCCTAGTGTATTCTCATTGTACTTAGGTTTTTGTTTCCATCAAATGGGGGAGATTGTTGGGAAATAAGGATCCCGAAGAAGTCAACTCAAACCAACCATCCAGACAATATGTTTAATGAAAATAAAATGCCTAAGTCCAAGAAAGTATTTGGACAAGATATTGAAGACCACAAATCCCTAAGTCCAAGAAGAAAGCATCTGGTTAAAGTTTGGAAATGAAATAAACTTCTAACCCCTTGAAGACAGCATCCAAAACAGTTCATCACTGAATAGTGTCTAGAATAATATTGAGTCTAAAGATATTTGGAAGACTCAATTCTCATGATAAAGGAATTTTTAAATATTCAAATTCCATCCAACATTGGTCTAAAGTTAACAACCCACTATTTGCGTTGGAAAGATAAAAAGTGATAGCTTGCATGTGTTGGTCCCTATGAGGGTCTAAATAAGGTCACAGGGGGGTTAATGACCCTTTTCATGAAAATAAACAGACTTTAAAAAGTTTTATGTACCATATTTGATTATGTTCTGAATATTATGGATCCGAATGACGCAAATATGAGATGTTATACAATAATGTACAGAGTTAGAAAATCAAACACAGTAATTTTATCATGGTTCGAACCCGCCTACTCTAGTCCCCGGAGTTTCCTTCCTCCGAACTTATTCCACTAGTGGATTCCTTTCCAACTCATAGGAATCAAGCCTTACAATTTGTCTCCAAATGGTAACACCATCCGAACGTTGAATATACCACTAGAAGTACCAACTCCTAGCTGAGTCCTCTTGTCTTTAGCAGGATATACCACTTAGATTTCTACCCAAACCTAAGCTGAGTCCTATAGGGAGATCCCATTTAAAGCACCAACTCTAAGCTATATCCCAATATCAATACTAACCCAAGTATGAGATCTTTACAACTTGTTTTATCAAGATTTTTGTTTTTGAAATCCTTAAGTTTATAACTCACTTGAGAATTCTTACAAACTGATTTGAAATAATTTGTTTCTTAGAGGGATTATGTTACTGATTGTAATAGCGGATTCTCTTGTGTGTACTTTTTCAAAACAACCAGCACCTTCTCAACTTTTGAAGCTTTCCTTTTATAGGCTTGGATTATAAATGTAGCCGTTGTATTGAATTAAATCTTCACCATTGATTAGGTAATATGTGGCACTTCTGGAATCGTTGATGAGTTCATTAGACTAAGATTTTGACCTATTTGAATTCTTAGGATTAAGGCTAGAAAGTTGTCAGTGATCGTTTTCCTTGTATTTTAGTGATTCACCAACTTTTATGGTATTAGTCCGGTGTGTGAGCTCCACGCGCATTTCTTATTGGTCTAGGTACAAAAGTTGTTACCTTTTCTCTTTTTTATGTCAGCCCTTCTGTCCTTTTTTGAAAAGCTTTCTAGCTGTCATTTTTTTCTTTCATAAGGGGAAAGGATCTTTGACTCTTATACTAAAAAGGTAGAGGGAAAAGGTATTTTTGGAAGCATTTCCTTTTGTCTTTGTTAACAGTATCTTCCGGATGACTTTAGTCTTAATCTATGTAGATGTTATTCAATCAATCTTCTTCTAGATGTTGATCTTGAGTGGTTCAAAGTTTGTTTCCTTTCCAAACTTTAATTGGATGCTTCCATTATGTGCTTATGTATTTATAGTCTTAAATATATGTCCTGATGAACTATTTTGGATTGGATGCTTCCATTTTGGATTAAGGAGATTACATATTTTTATTCCTTAAGTTTTGTTTTCTTTAAACTTGATCCGAATCATTGTTACTTGACTAGTTCTTCAAGATCCTTGTTTTCTAACAATCTCCCCCATTTGATGGAAACAAAAACTAAGCACATATAAGCATAAGTAAAGGGGTTTATATGAGCTAATTATGATTCTTGATACTTAGTCATTTACAAGTTTATTCCCTCATAATCTAAGCATCCTAACTCCCCCAATATTTTGGCATTCTAGATTCTAAGTTTTTGAAGTACAATTGAAAGTTGTACTTAGAAGTAATTTTGAAAATGTTTTTCACTATATATACTTCTACTGTTAATAATAGTTAAAATCAAGGAAGTTTCGGATTACAATTACAGAAATATATATAAGTGAAATAGAACTACCTATTATAGATTTGTACATTGAAAAAATAGCTATGCTAAAGGATAATCAGCTCTTCATTTTCCCCCTTTATTAAATGACTCTCCCTCTTTATCTTTGCCTTTGCCTTTCTCCCCCTTTTGGTTTTCATCAACTTGGGGGTCAATAACCATATAGGTTCTACCATCCCAGCTCTTTTACCATGCACTAGAATAGATAGAGTAGTCTACGTTGCCTTACTCTCTTTTCTCAACGATAGTGTCCACTATGGCAAGAGTGAGACAAAGTGGCTGGATGAGCTTCTTCAGCTGGTTGTACGACTTGATCGTATCTGTAGTGATTGACAGAACATGCTCTCTATCTTTTACATCAAAGAAGAGAAATAAAGCCTTGAGGAGAGTGATATTGCTCTTGCAACCAAAGAATCATGTGTCCCCAATGTGATGGACCAGATTTTGAAGAATTGGGAGGAGAAGCATTTTTGGAATGGGAGATCCGGATGTAGAGGGAGCTGAGATAAATAATTGATTCATATCGGGTTTGTGATGAGCAACTTCTTCTACTATGTCTCTTCTACAGTTGTAGATAGTTGTATTCAGGTCTCGTATTTCTTTATTAAAGTTGGTCTTCCACTGTTTTATGATTTTCTCAGTTCCAGAAAGGGCGCTTTGGAAGTCTTGACTGACATCATCCATGTGCTTAGCCAATAGCTTGGGTAACCCCTCGTCCAGAAAGTTTGTAAGCATTTCTTGTGCTGCTTGATGTTCTTCATTTAAATATGTCAATCTGGAGGTGATTCCCTTTCCACCTTCAACTATAGCTCTAAGACTGAATTTTTCCAAGTTTTTAAACTTGGAATCAAGGTACTCTTTGAGCACAGTGGTTATTTCTATAGAGGAGGAGGTGATCTGACCCATGAGGGTTGCACAGTTGTTGTTAGCTCCGATGTGAGCTTGATCTGCAGAACAATTTGCTTCTGCAACATTGGAATTCAGCTGATTCAATACGGGAGTGATTTTGAAGATTAAAGCTTCTGCAATGAGGTCAGCTGAGGGGAATCCTTGTATTTTTCTTTCAATATTCTAGACAACTCCCTTGATTTTCCCCAATTCAGACTTCAAATCCGGAGCCAAAGATTTGCCATTTATTATTCTTCTCCATGGATTTGAGTTGAGTACATATACTCTGGAGAGTCTTCCTGACATAGCTTTCTTCCTACCTCTCAACTGCAACCTGTTGTGTCATCTTTAATGTTGTTGTGAATTTATCAACTCTACCAGGATTGTTCTAAAGAATTGGTTATTTGGGAGTGCTTTTAGATGAAGAGGCTTCCTCTAACCCAGAGCTGCTTCTAGATTCCCCATATCTGAAAGGTTCAGATTTACTCCTCTCCTCCTCTTTCTCTTCTTTAGCCTTATCTTAAAGCCTATCCTCTGGACTAGCCTCGCCCTTAGAGTCCACTTTAGGAGTGTTCTCATTGGGTCCCAGACTAGTTCCCTCCTCCAAAACATTGTGCTCCGAGATGGACTGATTATCCTTAGATGCAGTTTATGTGTCTACACCTAAGTTGTCCTTGTTTTTAGTGACATCAACTTCAGCAACAATATTTTTAAAAGAAATTACAGTAGGAATTACCTCTATTTGCTGGTATTCTGTGTTTTCTTCCTCAATTCTGCTTTCTTCCTCCTTAACCCCTAGAAGATTGGCATTATCCTCAGTCTCCCCTCTAATTGCCAATATAGGACTTACAACTACTACTACCTCATTTTCTGGAATGTAGAATTATCCTTACCATCCCCTCTCGCTGCCTTTTCAGGACTTTCTAGCTCAACCACCTTAACTTTTGGGTTCAATAAGTTATCTGAAAGAGGCTATATTTTGGCTTCAAATAGGAATAAGTCTTCATCCAGATATTTAGCCTCCTTGAGAACCAATAGATCTATTGAGGCTACCAGGACTAAACGGCTATTTATTGTTACCACTTCGGATGAGCCTCTGGGTCCCTCCTTGGTTAATCTGTTCTCTTTAACGTTATCTCTGATAGGTGACATCATTTTCTCATAGTAAGGATGCTCTAAATGGATGTTGTCCTAAAGGACTAGTTTCTAAGTAAAAACAACAAGTTATTTGCCTTTGCTTAAATCTGTTGGTGTTGTAGCTTTAGGCATTGGCTCTTGGATGTTTGTACCAGTAGTTGGCTTTTTTTATACCAATTTTAATGCTTCATGAAAAGTAGATCCCCCTAGATGAATTGTCTCTTTAGCATGGGCTACCCATCCCTGGTCTCTTCACTGTTAGAGCCATCCTATGCTTGCTCAGTTTCTTCTAGTTTTCAAACTGGTTTCATTTTCTTATTGGCCGCTTTGATGAGCCCACCTCTTCTCTTAAGCTTCTTGGGAGTGCTTTTCATCAGTTGAGTGAATGGAAGTGTGTCGTCATCTATTTCCTCAATTATTGGCTTGATATTAACTTTTCTTTGAGCCTTTGACTTAGTTGTTCTAGCTCTCTTAGCTTCTGGAGCAATTTCAACTCCAACCTTCCAGATTCTGCTCTTCTCCTTTCTTTCCTCCCTCAATCTTATTGCTTTCTCCTTATCCCATTTTTCTCCAAAGGATATATTCTTGAAATTCTTCTCCAATATACCCTTCCCATCCACTAATTCCTCCTTTGTTACATCAACTTAATTTTCAATTAGGATTTTGGTGTTGAGGCCTCCATGGGTATATTTGTGTTGCCTGATGAAATGGATTAGAATTACAGGCATGTTAACTACCACACTTTTTATCTAATGCTAGATGATACAGTGTTGGAATGAGGAGACTGTGGTGAGAGACCCCTTCCGGATTAGCACAAATTTTGCCATTATAAACTGCACAAATCTGGGAGTTTCTGGCTAGTAAGTGGAGAACTTATCTCCAAAATATCTCTTTGGAAGCTATTTTAGATGTTCATATTTCACCTTTTGTTCATCTTTGTTTGTCCTTAACACCACTCCGTCAATTTTTCATAATGAGATGAGTTAGAAAGAACTCCGAAGTCAATGTAATCTCATTCCCATTTATGGTGGTCTGGAGGGCATCATAGTAATTATGGGCTCTAAGATTCTCGAAAAACTACTGTACGAACACTAGATAGGTTAGTTAGTGCATTTTGAGGAAGGTTTCTAATACTTTTTCTCTAAGGAGTTGATTGAATGGGTTTGTTGAAAAAAGATAATCATCTCCCAGAAAATTATATGGGATGATAGTGTTTGATGCGGCTTTCTTCACTGGAATGAAGTTAAAATCCTTAAGATATTCCACCTTAAAGATGTTCAATAAGGGAAGGGTGACGTGGGTTTATGAATTTTTTTTGTCATTTGGGAAATTTGAGAGAGTTTCTGGGACTTTAGAGTTTTGAGAAATGAAATTTGTAGAGTAACAGTAGAGTAGTTACTCGAGTGAGGAAGAAAAGAGATTTTGGGGGGTTTTATAAAATTTCCAAAGTAAGGGTAGTTATATAATCCAGATGTAGTTAAACTTAATTGGATTGGTGAGGTGGTGGCTAAATTTGGGGAGAGAGGTAAATGGCATGTGAACCGGAGAATTGGAATGATTTATTTAAATCCAGCTTTTAGATTTTACCGCACATGTAACATCCAATAAATGTTTGAAATTCAAAACCTGTATAGTTACCTTTTCCGTTTTTAATGCCATCTGTCACTCTTGTCAGCTGAGCTGGCAATATTCCATCCAGATCAAGAGTCAACTTTACTTTTTCTTCTTTTCCTGATTTCTTGACTTGTAAAATTCATCCCATATTGTCTTCCAGATTCTCTTTCAAATTGGATTAGACATTCCAATTGACTCCCTTAGCTTGTTGAATTGATCTTTACTTAATGGTTTAGTAAAGATGTTTGCCCTTTGTTCATTTATTGGAATGTATACCAGTGCAACATCCTTCTTCATTATATGATACTAGATGAAATGGTGTCTGATGTTGAGATGCTTCATCTTATTAAGGAGCACTAGATTCTTTGGCACGTCAATGGCACTTTTGCTGTCACATATTACATCTACACATCCGGATTGAACACCATAGTCTTCCAATTATTGCTTGATCCATAAAAGTTGAGCAACACAACTTCCAGGTACCATATATTCTGCTTCCATAGTTAATAAGGCAACTGAAGTTTGCTTCTTACTATACCATGATACCAAGCAATCTCCAAGAAAATGACACCCTCTGGATGTACTCTTCTTTCAAGAGTGTCTCTTCCATAATCTGCATTAGTGAAGCCTTAGAGTGTGAAGTTTCCACTACTAGGATACTATAACACAATTTTAGTGGTTCCTAGAAGATATCTAATGATTCTCTTCACTGCTTTGAGATATGAATCCTTAGGATTGGATTGATATCTCGCATAGTAGCAAACTGCATAATGTTTGTTAGGTCTGCTAGATGTTGTGAGCGGGCAAAACTTTTCGTGATGGACCCTTTAGGGTCATCGAATAGATTGACACGGCCAATGCGGGACTCCCAAGTTTTAATGCGGGGACTCACAACTATACCGCGGGGCTCATTGTATATATGAACATACTTGGCATTTCCAATTGTACAAAGGGGTCGAGGACTCCTTTAGGGATTAGCCTTTTTATTATGAGAGCAGGGCCCCTATTTTATACAATATTAGAGTCACCACCCAGATCAGCTCTTTAGGGAAATTAGTGGTATAGTAGATCTGGGTAGGATTCCTATACTGATAAAAGAGAGATTCTGGTTTTGGATTAAATAGTTACTTATCATTTGAATTTGGATAAATCATTTTTTAAAATCATTCTATTGTCTTAATAAACAAGAGGATAAGTTAGAGAGATACGACCTTTGTGGGCCTAGCCCTTGAAGCGTGGGCTTGCCATGACTGGATTACTTCTCATAATTAAGAATGCATGGTGGAAAATAATGTTTGACCCTCAGTTACCTTTTGTTTGCTTCAAGATGACTGAAAGGCCTGGTACTAACTAGAACCGTGTTTCTGCCGGAGATTTCTCAGGGTTTCTACAGGGATAACCTTGGGAAATTTTATAGTTGGCTTTTTTGAGTGTTTAGGGGTGTGTAGGTAGCTTTTTAACTAAAAGTTGTTTTAAGGAGGGGTGTCTATAACTTGGTATAGTTTTGGGGTATTTTGGGTATAGGCTCGATACTACGAGGATTTGTTTCAAGAGCAAGCTTTGAATTTGTATATCTTTGAATTCTGATTGATCAATATTGATTGTTGTCATTCATTGTTGTTGGAAATGGCCAGAGCGCGCTTTCCTTTTATAGAAATTTTTGGAGCATCGATTGATGCAATTGGAAGTGTCGATCGATGCAATAATTGTCAGAATAGGCTTGTTGTGTCATTGGTCTAGATTCCCCTATGAGCGTCAATCGACACAATAGGGAAGCGTCAATTGATGCAATTGGGGTGGTGATAGCCTTGCTGAGTCACTTTCATAGGTTTGATGAGTCATTAGAGAAATTAACACATGGCAATGTCGATCATCACAATAGGGATAGCATCGATCGATATAATGCAAGGGATGACATACATCGAATGACACTGATTCTCAGGATCTCAGAATCTTATTTCCCTGGAGAGGTTTTAGGGGAAACATGGTCTTTGTCTGTACCGGTTTGTCATCTCCTGAAAAGGTTTTGGACATCATCAGGCCTAGGACGAACCGTTCTCAAAGGCTACCCCTCGCGTACAACAACTTATGCCATGGAGGTAAAGTTTTTGCATACGCGAAGTGAGCGCGGTGAGTAAAAAAGTGCACGTGTTTTTGGAAGAATATAGTCAACATTATTTGATCGACTAAGGTTTGGAAAAAAAATATTTTTGCACCTTCGATAAATTAATGTTTGACTAGTTTTTAAAATATTTTTAGGAAAATCATTTTGGATTCTCACAGTGTTTCTATATTTGAAGATTTTTGGGTTCGCCGGTATTTTTTGAAAATGATTTTCATGGTGGAAAATGCAATTTTCAAAAATCCTTAGGATTTAATTGGCACTGCAATTTATTTTTGAAAAGGCAAAAAATGGTTATTTCTAAATATACGTCGATCGACACATGGGGCTTGTGTCGATCGACAAAACCCTTTGAATTTTGAACGTTTGAATTTGAGCGGTTATCGCTATTAAAAGGAATGTCGAGCATAGCATCGACTGACACATATGGATTGTGTCGATCGACGCAGTCAGAAATTCTATAAATTTTGTAATTTTCTGGCAAACAGAACACATCTCATATTACAACTCCTTCTTCCTGTGTTTTCTTTTGACAATAGAAGCTATGTTAGGGCTTTTTGCGCTTTCTTTTCTATTCATCTTCATCCGTTTCTCGTCCATTATGATGTCAACAAAGATAGTTACGTCTAGGGACGGGACCCGTGCTCCTATTTCAGTGGTAGAGGTAACCATCCACGAGGAGTTGGTTCAAATTCCGTACGTTGCAATGCTATTCCTCTTGTCCTTAAACCTGAGTGCCATCTTTCTCGCATTCTAGTAAGCCCCTAACCTTCTTTAATTTTTCTTAGAATTGGCATATTTTTAGGAGTTTTGGTGAGAATACATGTTCTATTGATTCTAATGTTGATCCTATATCATTGTGAATTACCTGTAAAACATTCAATAATCCCAGAATTTTAGGCCTAACATCGATCGACGCTTTGCTTCTTCAAGATGCGTCGATCGACGCTCCTTAGTGTTGATCGACACTCACCTTCAGAAAGCCTATTTTTGCATTTTTAGGTATTTTAGACTTTTTGTAATTCTAGAAAAATAATATGTGATGTTCTGCTTATGTGTGTGCTTCTGTTTGTTGGAAATTCAGGAACTTTTTAGGGTAACTTAATGACTATAAGCCTTGTGATGCCTTGGAATTCCCGTATCTGATCATAGCTTAGTAACTATAAGCTTATCTGGGTCATTTGTGCTTAATGGCTATAAGCATGATTTTAGTGTTGATTTTATCCTTAATAGCTATAAGGTGTGACTTTTAGGTAGCTTGATGGATTTTTGCTTAGTAACTATAAGCGGGTATTTTTGTGATTTCGGTAATTTGTGCTGAATGACTATAAGCTTTGTAAACTTTTAGGTGCTTAATTACTATAAGTGGTCTTTCGATATGGTATTGTGTTCTTGCAGAGGCTTGAGCATCGGGCTGCGGGTAACTTTTTGGATCTTGTCAATCAGTGAGGCATTCTTTCTCCTAACGTGAAGAAGATCCTAGTGGATATAGGTTTTAGTGCGTTCATTGAGAGGTTTATTCTAGTGAAGGTTGTTCGGTATTCTCGCGCGGTTTAATCATCGATTTTAAGGAGATGGATAGACTCAACCCACACTTTTCATTTGCCGTGGGGGGAGTTTACTATCACACCACTAGACTTTGCCGCTATCACGGGCTTGTGTTTCGATGGGGAGATCATTCATTTCAACTGTGCCATAAATATGGGCAATTATGATCCCGTGCTTGTGCAAAAATAATTGGGGTTCACCAGTGTTAATAAGGAAATTCCTGGTAATGATTTTTATACTTTTTGGTCGGCCACGAAAAATAGGGCCCCTGCTAATGATGAGGCTCAAGAGCAATGCGCCCATTCTTTCATGATCTATGCTTAAACCAACACTTATTTCTTATTGGCAACTTCTCCCTTAATTTGAACCTTTTAGAAGCCTTGGTTTGACTAGAGAAGTTCCAGGAAATGGCATGGGGTAGAGCAGCACTGTGGCAAATGTACTTGGCCCTGGACCATTGCCCGAGGAAGAATATTGTTGAGCAGAAATCCTTGAAACTAGTTCTTGAGGTAATCACTTAAGGATTTTATTTTTGCATGTCTATTCATGTCAAGTGCTGACTTTTGCTTTGCCTTTTATAGATCTGGGGTTTTGAGAAGGGGATTCTCCCTTGGCCAAAGAGAGTCAGGACCTGAAAGAATATTATTTATCTCTCGCGCCTCCCCGCTTGGTTTGTCTCCCATCTAGTTTTCTTCCCTCAACACATGATGGAATTTGCATTTTCCAAAGAGAGATGCTCTAGTCCATATAGACTCTAAATATGGGCGAAGTGATTCCTCCTTTGTTTTCCAGTCCCCTACTACTTGTTTGATGATAAGAGCAGAGTCCCCAATGACTTCCACTTTTTCTACCCCTAGTGTGAGCAATGAGTTTAGGCCGAACAGACATGCTTCGTATTCAGCGCCATTATTGGTTACTGGGAATTCTAATCTTTTGGAGAGTGGGATTAGCCCTTCCTCGTGGGACACAATTATGATTCCTAAACTGGCTCCCTTGTGGTTCACCACCTCATTAAAGTACATGGTCCATCTCTGGGGTCCTTTCAATAAAGTGGTTAGTTGTTTATCTAGGAATTCAAGGTTTTTTATGTAATTGGATTGTAAAGGTTGGTTGGCTAGAAATTCTGCCATGGGCCGTTCCTTGATCACCTTTCGGGTCACATACTCGATATTGAATTCTGAAAGGAGCAATAACCAGTGAGATAATTTCTCGGCCAAGGAGGGCGCTTGACAAAGGTACTTCATGGGATCTACCTTTGCAACGGCTTGGATTTTGTAGGAATGGAAGTAATGTCAAAGCTTCTTTGTTAACTAGACTATAGCGGCACAGGTCTTTTTGACTATGTTGTATTGGGTTTTGTATTGCAAAAGTTTCTTGCTGAGGTAATAAATGGCATGTTCTTTCTTGTCTTTGTGTTCATATACCAACATTTCCCCGGTGGAGGTTTCCTCTATGGCTAGGTATAGGGTGAGAGGTTTACCTAGCATAGGTGGTTTGAGTACCGGTGAGCTGCCCAAGTATGCCTTGATCTTATCGAAGGCTTCCTAGCATTGTGGATTCTATTTAACTAGTTGTTTCTTCATTAGGAGTTTGAATATAGGTTCACAAATCGTGGTTAGTTTGGCGATGAATCTGCTGATGTACTGTAATGATCCCAGGAAACTTCAGACCTCTTTTTTGGTTTTTATTGGAGGCATGTTGAGGATTACTTTTACCTTATCAGGATGGATTTCTATGCCTCATTGACTAACTATGTGACCTAGTAATTTCCTTGAGGTTACTCCGAAGACACACTTCTTTGGGTTGAGCCATAGATTGTATTTCTCTACCCGGGTAAGGAAACGGTTAAGCACAGCTAGGTACTCTTCAGGACTAGGAGATTTTACCAACATGTCGTCCACATATACTTCAACTTCCTTGTGTATCAGATCATAGAGTAAAGTGGTGACCACTCTTTGATAGGTAGTCCCGGCATTTTTTAGTCCGAATGGCATGACTTTGTAGCAGTACACCCCCTATTCTGTCATGAAGGATGTTTTGAATTTTTCAATGACATTCATTAATATCTGGTTATATCCAGAGAAGCCGTCCATGAAGGAGTACATGGCGGCTTTGGCGGCACTATCTATCAATACATCGATATGAGGTAAGGGGAAATCATCTTTTGGGGAGGCCTTATTGAGGTCTCGTAAATTGACATAGACTCGGACCCTCCCATCTTTCTTTGCCACTGGCACTATATTGGCCAACCATTCTGGATATTCTACGACTTCTAAGAATTTGGCTTTTATTTGTTTAGCTATCTGTTCCTTGACTTTTTTGGCCCATTCAGGTCTCAATCTTCGTAGTTTTTGTTTGATCGGTTGTATCTTTAGGTTAGTGGGAATCTTGTGTTCTGCAATAGTCCTGTCAACTTTGGGCATGTAATCATAGCACCAAGCGAATGCTTTTATATGTGATTTGAGTACTTGAATTAATTCTGTTTTGAGCTTGGGATCAAGGTCACTAGAAATCGATATTATTTTAGGGTCATCATCTGTTCCCAAATTTGTTTCTTTCATAAGAGCATCATGAATACTAAAAATGTTTGATTTAGGATGAGATGGATAGTTGTAATCAAAAGCATCACATGAATAAGAAAAGTTGCTCATCTTATTATCATTCTCATAATACAACTTGTTTAGCTCAAACACATCAGAAATCGAAATGTCGTCACTAGCTTCGTGGGTTTCTTCATTTGGAATTCTAGCACTGCTGCTGGTAGCTGTCTCTTCGACCTTGGACTTCCCTTTGATCATGAACTGAGCTAGCTCGAAAATTATCTTATCCATCCCCTCTTCCACAGGCTCTTCTTATTATGACTCCAACTCAACCTTCTTACCCTTGAGGTGAGATTCCATTAGTTTAGCCAGCCTTACTGCCAGCTCTTCTACGCTCGAATGGCTTGTCATCTTATGCCTCTTGGGTGAATCCTCCTCAGAGGTGGTCTTCCTTTCCTCAATATGCTTTCTAGAATTGGCTGAATGAGAGGAACCTTCGATGTCCAAAACATTAAAAAATATCTCAAAACCAGGTACTTTTCCTTCCTCGGTTTTGATTGGCTCAGGTTTACCCTGATATAGGGCTACTTTTGACCAAACAAATATTTCTGACATTTGACGTCTCCTGGTCCATGTCCTCTGTCTACCTCTGCCTCAGTAGCCAAGCCTAGATGGATTGTAAGATACTATTACAAACTTAAATTCTAGAGGCTCTCATGCCCCAAGGCCAGCCCTTAGGGTAAGGTGTTGATCCATGTAGCCTTTTATCCATTCGGACCACTGCGTTGGTTTCGCATCTTCCCTTATAGTGGCCGTCAGAAATCCTCCTATGTATTCCGGGGTGGTACCAATAGCAGCTACGGTGGATTCTTTGTCTGCTTTAAGAGTCACTATTTTTCCTTTGAAGGGGATCCTCACTTTCTAGTGTAGAGTGGAAGGAATGCCCCCTAACGCGTGAAACCAGGGTCGGCCATGTAATAAGGAAAATGTGATGAGAATGTCTATAACAGTGAAAGTTGTAAGGGACTCCACTTCTCCTACTTTCACTATTGCTTCAAGGGTTCCCAGGACAGACCTTTTGGAATTATCATATGCTTTGATGATCGTCCCTGACCTTTTGAGCATGCCTTCATTTATTCCTAGGATTGGCAAAATTTTATGAGGGCAGACGTTGAGGGTGGAGCCATCAACCACCATGATGCAAGGCATTGCTTGGTCTAATATTTTGATTTTTAGATATAAGGCTCGATTATGACATAGCCCCTGGTTTGGCAAGTCTGCTTTGGAGAAGATATTATTAAGAGGTACGATAGGTGCTCCATGCCCAATCAGGGTGCACACTTCTGTAGGTGAAGCCGACGATGGTGCCTCCATTTCTATTAATTTTTGTTCAATAGCCCTTCTGTATGCCTGGGATCCTCGTAAAAGATCCCAAACACTAATTTTAATAGGCATGTATGTCAATTATCCGATTATGGAAGTACTGACCTCCTTCACCGAGTTATCTGTCAGTGGGCCATTGGGCTTAACTTGGACCTAAGGTTGGTAAATTCTTCCACTCCTAGTGTCATGGTTGACTTGCCCAGGCTAGCTCTTGGAGGCATCCTCAGGTTCGAACACTGCAAACTTATCAAAATTTTCTTCTAGGGGAATGTCTCCCAGCTATATAGGCTTAGCGTCATATGGAGTTGCGGCTTCTTCCCCCTTTGGTTCGCAGTGCACATTCGTTAACAATGCTATAGCAAGATTTGCACGAAGGATCTAGTCTATCACATGTGGTTGGGGCTTAATTCCCCTGATCATGTTGATGACGTCAGAACGAGCTAGGACCAATTCCTCTAGTATTTCTATTATTTTCGGGCGAGGCACCGTTGTGAAGAAAGGATAGGCCCAAGCCATCGGTCCATCCCTCGGGTATGGTTCTATTTTGGGTGGATCACCCCTTGGCCCTTCGTCTGGGTCTTCTATAGTAAAGTGATATAGGAAAGCTTGGCTCAAGATGCCCCAGAAGAAGCAATAATAGTGCACGGCCGGGTTGTTCTAGGTTCTATTATACCATGCTAGTGCTCTCCCACTAAGGGTGGTGACGAAGATTTCGGGCCAACGATGATAGTGCTCATCCCTTGAATTCATTACTTCGGTAAATATGGTGAGGTAGATCCTAGGTTGTCCACTCCCATCATATCCGAGTTTTGGAGGTAACTTAGGGAAGAGCATGGTCCCATGGGTATTTCCTAAGCAATTGCAGATTCATGGGCTGCGTTGAGCCTTCTGTAGAATCTTTAGTCATCTTGGATACTTGCAAATGCCATTGGATTGATTATAGCATCAGACTGATGTCTTCTCCGCCATGGGGGGTCTCTTGTTCTCTTGTTGGATTCTTTAGAGAACTAGTCTTTCGATAAGGCATCCAGCTTTGATCATGTTGATTTCTGTAGGCGATCCATCCATGATTCCTCGTAACTCTTCTCTTATTAATCGAGAGTGAGGGACTCAGGGTCAGGCAATGGTTGGGGATCTGCAATACCTTTCGATAGGGGACCCTAGAAGTACATCGACTGAGGTGTCCATAACCACGGATTGGCTAGGATCGTCCTTATATGTTCAGCATATCCTCCATTTCTCAGATACTCAATGCCATTATCTTGTCATGGTTCCTTGTTAGCTGTGTAGTATTGCAAGGGCCTACACAACATGATTTCTAGGCATGCCATGTCTCATGACTGCCACACTCTCCCACCATTTGAATGTCCGAGATGAGCAAACTGAGGTGGATTGAGGGGTGCTGCTTCACTCAAAGTACCTCCTTTATAGGGGTTCTTACTGATTACTTCCGTCTCAAAGTGAGGGTTTAGGTGAGGTGCTTATTCCCCGAATCTATGTGGGCTTGACAACCCATCACATCATCTGAGGGTAGTGATGGTAGTTTGGTGGATCATATTTATGGCTCCATCTTCAGGCATGCTAACATATCTCTCGTAACCGGACTCAAAGCGTATGTACTTCGGGGAAGGCGGAAGGACCCAAGAGTAGGACCCATCATCATTTCTGAAGAATGACATGTGAGGAGTGAATGCTTGGATGAACTTCTACCACATTAATGGAAAATCCCATCATTGATGGGGTAAGATTCGGAAATACCAAGCTAGGGCCTAGCCGGTCAGAAATCGAGGGAATAGGGTTGGTGCCCCCAAGACATGGATGTTATATAGCTCCAAGGTTAGGAGAAACCCCCTCAAAAAGTTGATCGGATATGAGTTTCCTGAAAACCTATTCTCCTTTCCTTTGCAATCAGCTATGTGAAGGAGGCCTCGTGACCTGAGCTCTTCTTCATAAGCTGACACTCTCTCAATCATGTGCATTTCATCATATATGGGGTTATCGTCAAAGAAAGGGTCTTCGTCTCGATTATCTAATCCCCATTCTTCCTCATCCTCATTTTAGTCAAGCGAGATGGCATTGATGAACAATGCATCATAAAATTTTGATTCAGCCTCATCCTTTTAGGGCTGGGATGTAGCCGTGTTCTTAATGGCTGATTCTAGACTCAGCATTGTGATCCAATAATTGCGTCTTCTGAATGTACATGATAGGATAGCATTTACATCGAAAAGATCCTAATACCGGTTGACTGGAAACCTATAGTACCAGTTGTGGACTTGGTCATCCAGGAAAGTGGCTAGTGCAACAGGGGCCATAGAATTACCGAGTTGCCTGAATGAATTGAGGAGGCCAACTAGGTTGGGCCCTTCCTTGATCCCATCGCCCTTAATATCTACGTGACCAATGGCCATCAGGTCAGCCAGGTGGACTAGAGCATCAATCAATTGCCACCATTCAGGAGATGGATCTTCTTCATGCTTAATAAGGTATATTGTCTATTTGGTCGCATTGAGGTATTCTTGGAAGATCCTAATCCTGTCGGTAGGGAAAGCTTTCAAGAATTGATGTTCCAGCTCTACCCAATCCCATAATTGTCGAGGTGATAAGGTATGTTACCAATCTATATTGTCTCCCTTAAAAAGTATAGGGAATGCGGTCACCATGCCATGAGGCGGTATATCGTATTCTACCAGGAGATTATAGAAGTGGGTCACGAATGTTACCGCATCCGTATCCCCTCTATATCTGAGTTCTTCAATTACTAAAGCTGAGAGTTTCCCTGATCTCCATTATTCTCTTGTGTAGGTATCCATCTAGCCTATTCTGTGAATGCCCATCCAATATCATTTTCTATGAATTGTGGGTCAAACTGGGTATTATCTCTTCCTCCGTCATCATCCTCGTGGAGAAGGATAGCATTTACTGGGGACTTGAAGGTCGGAAGCGAGTTAGTTTGGGCACTCATTTTCTACTCCGACTCTTCTAAATTCCCTTCTTGGATCATCTTTTGTAGATCCCATAGTAATCGGACACATTCGTTAGTTTTGTGTCCTCTCACTATGTGATATGCATAAAAGTTGTCTCTATTAGCTAAGGATGGTGGCATAAAGGGCTTGAAGCTTTGCATGCCCCCAAACTTTCTTATCTTGGTGAATATCTGAGATAGTGACTCAGTCCATGGTGAAATTAGTTGGGGTGGCACAGCGATTGCAGCCATAATAGCCTCTATATTCTTCTCTTCGCTCCTGGTATAAGAAGGCTTTGGCTGGTAGCATTTTGAGGGAGCCACCCTATCATACGATTTGTTTTTTGCATATTAGGTCGCCTCCTCCCGTCTGATGCACTCTTCCTCATCATATTTTTCGATTCTCTTTGCATACTCCACAATATCTCTGAAAGTGTGGAACTTCTTCATTTTCATTTCTTCCCAGAACTTAGGATTGCAACCTTCCACTAGCTTGATAAAAAAGGGCATCCACTTTTAGGGCCCCATCAACCAATGACTAGACTGTGACCCATCTATGGTAGTAGGTCTCAAAGGGTTCGTTGATGCCCTACTGGATTCTTTCCAAATCCTGCAGGGTCGTTCCACCATGACATTGCAGGCATAATTTTCAATGCAGATAGTACTAAGTAATTTCTAGTTTGATTTTACTTAGCTAGAAATCCTCATGTTCCAGTCGGTGGCTGTGCCACGCAATGTTTTTTAGAATAGATTCACTCAGTGGACCTCAAGGATGCCCATACTCATCATGATGCGTAGGTATCCCTCGATGTGTGTCATGGGGGTTCCTGTGTCCTTGAGTGGTGGAACATAAGGCATGACAAAGTTTGTAGGTAGCAACACTGGTATTGTGAGTTCGAACTTCTGTAGATCCATATATTTAGTGCTTGAGGGCCCGGTGATACATTTTAGTTTAGGGAGCATCTCTCAAAGTTTGAGAATTTCTTCTCAATTTCTGCAACCTTATCACTTGAGTCTAGACTAGAAATTCTGGCGGCCCTCATGTTACTGATGACGGCTTCAAATCTTTTAACAAAATCTTTGAAAAGGATTATGTCTTGTACTGCTTCAAGTGTTGCCTTGTGGTTTTCAGTCATTTTGTCGGTTTGTACTGGGAGTGTGAGGTCATCATAGTCTGTTTCCTCGGGAACTCTTCTCCGAGGTTGCTTCTTCTTAGGTGCTAGTGGAATTACCCTAGGAGATCTTTGGTCTTGTAAGCTGAGAATGAGAATGGATTAGCACACGCCCTTATGTATGATACATGGGCCTATGGGCTTTTATCATGATTTATGAAATGCATGTTATTTGTGATGCATAAATGCGGAATGTGGTGTGTTGCTTAATGAAGGTGCACCTTAGAAGGGGGTTTTTTGAGGTCATTCCACTTAGTACGAGGGGTACGTATAAGGGTGCACTCTAGGAGCAGCTTTTATAGGTTTGTTTCACTTTATACCAGGGGTAGGTACGATGGTACACTCCAGGAGCAGCTTTTCTAGGGTTGTATCGCTTAATACCTAGGGTATGCATGATGGTCTAATTGTATGGCATGATTATTTCATGTTATGGCTTCACACAAATTATGGTTAGCGGTGCACGTGTGATACAATGTTTAGGTATGCAAACATATACTTTTTACTCTCCCTTCTGACCTTATTGCTTCATCGTGGTGAGTATCTTCCCTAGGTGGGGGGCTTTTCCTCTATTACCAACCTGGGGTAGGCGAGGACGTACTCTCTTTTATGATTTTAAGAAATTTGTTGGGTATCCTTATGGGAAATTTATAGGGCTATTTTGCTATATGTTGGGTTCAGTCTGACGGGTTGCAATTGATGGGAACCATGCATTATGTACTTGAACCCAATAACCCTAATCGAGTTCAGGAGCTCAATTTCCATGTTTAATATACTCAAACCCAGTAGCCTTAATCAAGCTGACTAGGTTATATTGTTCTACGCACAACTAGGTAGCCCAACCTTGTGCCCCTATTCGAACTTGAGTCAAGTTCTAGAGACAGGCTATTGAGAACACTAGGTTCTGGGTGTGAAAATATGTGGATGTTTTGCAATAAACCCTAATAATTCCAAATTCAAATGACTTTCATTATTTCATCTTTAATTGATTTTGGGCAAAAAGCAATTATAAAAAGAGTGAATCCCTAGCAAAGTCGCCACTGTGAGTGGGCAAAACTTTTAGTGATGGGTCATCCATTGGATTGGCACGGCTAATACAGGACTCTCGAGTTTTAATGCGGGAAGTCATTGCTAGAGCGGGGCTCATTGTATGTGTGAACATACTTGGCATTTCCAAATGGACAAAGGGGTCGAGGACTCCTTTAGGGATTAGCCTTTTTATTGTGGGAGCAAGGCCCCTATTTTATATGATATTAGAGTCACCACCTGAATCAGCTCTTCTAGGAAATTGGTGGTATAGCAGATCCGGGTAGGAGTCATGTATCGATAAACGAGAGATTCTAGTTCCGGATGAAATAGTTACTTGTCATTTGAATTTGGATAAATCATTTTTGAAAATCCTTTTATTGTCTTAATAAACAAGAGGGATAAGTTAGAGAGATACGATCTTTGTGGGCCTAGCCCTTGAAGCATGGTGGAAAATAATGTTTCACCCTAAGTTACCTTTTTTTTGCTTTAGGATGACTAAAAGGCTTGGTACTGACTCGAATTATGTTTCTGCTGGAGATTCTCAGGGTTTTTGCATGGATAACCATGGGAAATTTGTATAGTGGGCTCATTTGAGTGTTTAGGGGTGTGTAGGTGGCTTTTTAGCTAAAAGGTATTTTAAGGAGGGGTGTCTATACCTTGGTATAGTTTTGGGATATTTTGGGTATATGCTCGATACTATGAGGATTTCTTTAGAGAGGAAGCTTTGAATTTGTATGTCTTTGAATTTCAATTGATCGACGATGATTGTTGTCATTCATTGTTGTTGGAAATGATCGAAGCATGCTTTCCTTTTATAGAAAATTTTGGAGCATCGATCAATGCAATTGGGAGTGTCGATCGACGCAATAGGTGTCAAAATAGGCTTGCTGTGACATTAGCCTAGATTCCCCTATGAGCATTGATTGACACAATGAGGAAGCATCGATCGACGCCATTGGGGGGTGGTAGCCTTGCTGAGTCACTTTTATAGGTTTGATGAGTCATCAGAGAAATAGAAACATGACAACGTTGATCGTCACAATAGGGATAGCATTAATTGACGAAATGAAAGGGATGACATGCATCGATCGACACTGATTCTTTGGATGTCATAATCTTGTTTCCCTCGAGAGGTTTCAGGTGGAACATGGTCTTTGTTAGTACTACTTTGTCATCTCCTGAAAAGGTTTTGGACATCATCAGGCCTAGGACAAACCATGCTTACAGCTGTCAAGTACAAATGTGATCCAATCATTCCTCTATAGAGCTTCTGATCTACTTTTTCTCCTTCACAATCCTTTGATGAACTCTATCTGATCCCATGGGAGTGGACATTGGCTTACTTTTTTCCAATTCAAACTTCTTCAAAATCTCCTTGGTGTACTTGGATTGATTGATGAAAATCTCATTCGGACTTTTCTTGATTTGTAGACTAAGGAAGAAATTGACTTCTCCCATCATTGACATCTCAAACTCCTTTTGCATTTGAGTGTTGAATTCCTTACACATTTTATCATCAGTGGCTCCAAAGATGATGTCATCCACATAGATATTGACTAGAATGACATTGCCCTTTTTCTTCTTGATGAAGAGAGTTGTGTCTGCTTTACCCCAGATATACCCCTTGGATATGAGGAAAGAAGTAAGTCTTTCATACCATGCATGCTATTAGTGCCCGCTTCAATCATTAGAAGGCCTTCTTCATTTTTTACGCATGGTCTGGATGCTTTCAGTCTTCAAATCAAGGTGGTTGCTTGACATACACTTCTTCCTGGATAACTTCATTTAGAAATGCACTTTTGATATCCATTTGGAATGATGTGAATCCCATGAATGATGCAAAAGCACATAGAATCCATATTGCTTTTAATCTTGCTACAGGGGAAAATGTTTCTTCAAAATCAATGCCTTCCTATTGATTATAGCCTTGGGCGACCAATCTTGCCTTGTTTCTCACCACAACTCCAGATTCATCTAACTTGATTTGGAATACCCATTTAGTGCTAATGATTGATTTTCCTTCCAGAAGTGGCATTGGATCCTAGACATCATTTCTTGTGAACTGGTCTAATTCCTCTTGCATTGCTCTCATTAAGCTTTCATCTCCTTTAGCATCTTGGAACTTCTTTGGCTCAATGAGAGAAACAAAAGCAGCATCGATGATCATTCAGTTGAGTTCTCCTCTAGTTCTGACTGGATTTGGAAAATAGGTTTAACCCAAGTTAACACTATAATCTTGGATTATTCCTAAAGAAAATGTGGGATATTTGAGAGATCGAGTCATTTTTAGATCGAAGATCACTGTGAAATCTTGATCTAAAATGATGGGAAAATGATCGTATACCGAATGTAAGTGATGAAGCTCCCAATTTGGGGGTGTTTTGAAAGATTTTCTGGGATTTTGGGACTCCCAGAACAAAAGGGGGACGTATGGAATTTTTTGGATTTCCACCGTCTATTGAAATGAGGGGAGGTGAGCCCTTATTTATAGAAGGCATGTAATTAGTCGGCGAGCTAATTACCTATCTGACAAGATTTTACTTTAAATCTCGTAAAATCTTGCATGATCTCGGTAAGATTTAATTTTTTTTATTGTAGATAGGTAATTAGCCTGCGGGCTGATTACCTATGTTTGACCAAATTTTGACTTTTTGATTTTTCAGTAGGAAATGCTAAATCGAAGCTTCCCTTGAATGTGGATTTTTGAATTTCGGATTTTGGATGACAATTCGGTCCTTTTTGGTTCTTTTGTCTAGTCGCTGGGTGAAATAAGCATAATTCCACATCGAGTCGGAATGGACCTGTGCTAACAGTTTGGCTCTCGTATACATAGATTTCATGCTAGAAATTTTGTCGTATGCGAAACAAATAAAACAGCGTGTGTGGAATGCAATGAGTTGAAATATTTTTAATCAAAAAATTTGAAACAAGATATACTTTCCCCTTCCATTAAAAATTTATTAATGAGTTGCATGAGATTAAAATTGACCGAGGGTGGAAATAAATATTTTTGGGTGCTTAATGCATGAATGACTGTGCAAAAATAGCTTTTAGGTCCACTTGTTTTATAAACAATGCATAAAATGGATGAAATATGTAAAATTGCAAAAATTTTCAAAATATATGTAATTAGCCGGCGGGCTAGTTACCCATATAACGGTAACTTTTATAGCCATTACACGTAAATGCATGACAGTAGGATAGGTAATTAGCTGGCGGGCTATAAAAATGACAGCTTGGCTCCCATTTTCTCCACACCAAAAATTTTTTATCTTCTTCTCTCTTGCAAGTTTTGCTCCCTTTCTTCGAAGATTTTTGCTAACTTGCTATTTTTTACGATGATTTCTTTCACCTTCTTCCCTTTTCTGCCCCTTCTACTTAAATTTTGCAGAGTCTCCATATGGTTCAATCTATATAGCATCTGCTTGGATTTACCGGTTGTTCAAGTGACTACTCACAATATGGTCATTAACGGCCAAAAAGTGGAACTTTCTAAGGTTCCTATCGAGGCTTTGTATGGGCTTCCATCGAATTCGATGTATTACAGGATCACTCCGGGGGACTTTATTATGCCTGCTTTAAATCCTTCTGATCACCATTCTTGGATTTTGGTAAGCCTCATCGCCATTTTTTTATTTTTGATCATGCTTTTATTTATTTTATTGCCATTTATTTTATCGCTTTTCATTTATGGCAAGAATTTTTAAATGCAATGATTTTTTAATAATCGTGTGATTTATCAAAAATTAGTATGTGATTAGTGTGCATGCATTATATATATGTTTTGCAGATCACCGACCATGAGGGTGGCAGCATTTCCCACTTTCACAAGTGGTATGAGGTACTATCCCCTTGCGCCAAGACCATTATTGATAAGATGTCCTTAGGGAGGATGGTGAGGCATTGCAAGTACGTGAGGTCCCGTAGGTATTTGTCCATCCCAGCTGATACTTCTACCCATATTTTGAGCAGATGGTCTGACACCCCCCACACTTTTCACTTTCCCTATAGGGAGTATACCATCACTCTGCTCGATTGTTGTGCCATCACAGGTCTTCCTTTCCACAGCAATGTGATCCACTACATCACTTGCTTTACTTATGACTATTTTAATGTGGAGACCATAGAGGCTTTGATTGATTATTCTAGGGATAAGCCAGGGCAGGTTTCTTGCAAGAAACTCATGACCTGCTAGACCTCTGGGATAGAAGACACCTAACTTCCGCCTGCGAGGCTAGAGCATTTATGGCTGCTACTTTGTCCTAGATGTGCTTTCATATCGGGGGTTCAATCGTAAATCTTCACATCCTACCTACTTTGATCTTTCTGAGCCATTTTGACAAGTATGCTTGGGGTCGAACCACTCTGGGTCATTTGTATTAGTCCTTTGATTAGTGTGTGAGGAACAAGATTGGCACATTCAAATCTTGTCTTGATATTGTCTATGTGAGGACTTGACTCTCTCTTCTCTTTTTATATGCGTTTTCACTTGTCTCTTATTGTCCTGATCCTTTTGCCTTTTTTTAGATCTAGTTTTTTGAGATGGGGATCCTACCTAGGACCAAGCTAGTGTGGAACAACGGCTATCCGTTCTATCCTCATTTACCACACTACTGGCGCGGTTGGGGGATCGAGCCTCATTCTGCTCTTTCCATTTGCCTTTACACCCTATCTTTGTAGCAGGTACATTCTTTAGTGTTTTTGGCCTACTATAATTGCTATATCTACTATAGTTGTAACATAAATGGCTGGTTTCTTTTCTTTGTTTCAAATCAAGATGCAGCCTTGGGTGCACGAGCTTCATTGGCCGGACGCTATGAGATTAGCTGGGGAAGCTGTGCATACTCGGCTAATTTTTGAAACTCTCTTTTCTTTAGAGTGGTACCTTGGGGAGCATATTCAGGGTTGGCATCTTCCCCCTAGATTGCGCTCTATCCCTCCCAATGTGCCCCGCTGGATCTTCTGGCCTCGGCGCTCATATGACTTTGTCGACTGTCTTCCAATAGCCTACCTAGCGCCTCCTTTGATCGGGTTGGGGGGTACGAGGAGTTTTGCCATTCATAGCTACTTGGATGGCCACAAATGAACCCTATTCCAATCGTGCCTCCGCTGGACATTCATAACCTCTCTAAGGGCGATGCCCCTTCAACTTCTGCCCCTAGCAGGCGAGGTAGATCGGGTTCACCTGGGGTTATCCGGATGACGATATTTCTTTTTTAGATTTCTTCATTTTTTTCCTTCTTTTTAGATTTTTGTGTTTAGTCAGCCTAATTTGGCCCTACTTTGATATCTTTCTAGGATCATCAAGGTAGAAAGAGACATGTGTCCACTTTTGATCATGTTAGGAGTTCTTCAGATTCATCGGTGTCACCTCAGAGTTTAGTGATGATGGAAGGACATCGGGGTTTTCAGTATCAGCCGCTTATATTCCTGATGTGCCATCCCGATATGAGTACTTACACGTCGGCAATTCAGCATTACCTGGATCTTAAGCATCCGGTGACTTTTCTCCCTGTCGGTGCCACTCATGTGACCTCTTCTTGCTTTTTTTCCCTTTTTATTAGATCACGCCAGCTCTGACCCATTATGACCCCTATTTTCTTCCTTGTAGGTGCCCATTGCTGATAGCATCTCTGACTGGGGATACATCCATGGGCAGCAGCGGTTCATGATGAACTAAAATTCTAAGATGTCGGTATATTTATCATTTTGTGGTCTTAATGATGATGCATGATACATAGTGAAATGCATATGAATGATATATATTAATATGTGACAACTTCAGGCTCAGTTAGGGACACTCTAGGTGGATGACCAGCAGCAGCGGCCTTAGCATGGCCAGGGTGATTCTTCGTGGTTCTTTGTACAGGGTGGCTATCCTCCTCACCCGTCGTCTCTTGACCCCAATCATCCAAGTTCTAGCGGCAGACAATAGATAGGCTTTTTTTCTTCTTTTAGGCCATTTGAAAGTTTTGAATAGCTTTTTATTTATAAAAGAGTTTTGCATTATTTCCTGTGCTTCGTGCTTCCTTTCCTTTTATTGATAATTGAGTTTATCGGGATAATATGATAGATATTGGCAGATTGCCGCATAAACTACGTATAGCGAATTGCTACTCTTTGAAATTTTGCCATGGAGGGATACATCCATTTTTTGTGTAGATCTAAACATTTATCTGAAGAACTCCGATGGCTAGGACCGTCTTGAGGTCTGTGGTTTGTGACATATGATGGAATATTATTGAATCTTTGTCAAAGACAATGTGATCCGGGCTGCTATTAGATTCAAGGATCCTATTGACAATGTGCTCCGGTTTGGAGATCACGGGTTATGCCCCTTGTGTGAGAATTTTGTGGGCTCCTGAGATCTTCAACTAATATGCCCCCAGCCATTCTGACTCAACATCCTAATTTTTTCGTTCCATTGATGCACCATTTTTAGTTGCAATGATTTGATAGGCGTGGGCCTGAGGTTGGACGTGGCTTTTGACATAGTTAGGAGTTTTCTCCTAACGATGCGAGCTAGCTTCCCCTCATTGGCTTACTCTTATTGGGTGTCTTTCTCTGTGAGGCTCCAACTTTGGTTTGCAACTTCACCTTCTTAACCATCGTTGATCGGATGTTAGTGGGGAAATCTCCCAGCTATAGTGAGTTTGGCCGAGACACTGATCTTTGTGCGCTCTTCCCATAATGGGATTGAAGCTAATATTAGGGGTAGCAGGCTTCTCCTTCAGGTAAATTTTGTTTGAGCCTTTTTGTTTTCATGAACCGCCCTTTCGGGTTTTCGACTCATCAGTCTTGCCTTAATTTTTTCCTGGACTGCCTTTTCAGGTTTTCAATCTAGCAGGCTTCTATTTTTTTCCTTTTCTTCTTTCTTTTTTTCTTTTTTATTATCTTTTTCTTATTTTTGGGCTTTTGTATTGCTTTTATAGCTTTGGCTTTGGGACAAGCTTTCCATATTGTTTGTTCCCACAAGCATGAATTATTATCCAAAGGCATACTGGCCACAGGGTTTTGCAGTTCACATCGACGATAGTCCTCGTAGAGACTTTACTGTCAAGGAGTGGGTTGAGTTTCTAGCGAGTCGAACTATTAAGGATATTTGTTGGGTTTGCCCTTGGTGGGGAATCACACATGTGACTACTGATGTTGCTAGAGATGGCGTGGTCCTCATTGGCTTTTCTAAGATTATCACCTACTATCTTGGTCACTAGTGTAGAGAATATGGTTGCCCTCAAGGGTTCCCGACATCCTTGTGTACCCGGATTGGCTCTGAGCTTTCTTACACCCGGGTCTATCATCATGATGTGAGGTGGATTAGCCGCTCTTGGGTGGAGATGAACTATTCCATTCCTTTTGGCATCCACCCTTCTCAGGCTTATTACGTCTGGGCCACGAGTACTCATGGACTGGCTACTCTTGAGGAGAGATTTATCGAGACTAGAAGGCTTCAGAGTTTCCTTGGAGATCACTGAGCTTGCTAATATGTGTCTTTCATTTACGTAGGAGAATAAAGGCTTTTGGCCTCATTGTTTGTCTTTGTCATTTCTATTTCCTATTTGTAATGCACTTCAAGTGTAATAAAGATGAAAAGATGTTATTTGAATGAGTGTTTTATTTAAACAATTCGCAATTTCCATTTAATGCACTCATGCAGTATTTTTAACATGAATATGCTATTATAAAAGACATTATTTAAATAGGAAGGACAAATGGTATTTATTCCCAAGAAATGCCCATCGTCGCCTAAGGTTCCGAATGGATTTTATCCAAGGCTTCACTCTTTTATTTTCGGGTCTTTAATTTGCTCAAGAGCCCTCACTAGCTCTTGACAGACCTTTATATTTTCTTTTTTTTCTTTTCATTTTCTTTTTATTTTCTTACTTTTTTTTACACGAGATAGCACTTCAGCTTTTCATGATTTACTGGATTCATTACCATCTAGATCTGTGATTTTTACTACCCCTTTATTGAGAGCCTTTCTTACTACGTACGGTCCTTCCTAGTTTGGCTGGAATTTGCCTCAAGCATTCATGTGTGTCTTACGAGATTGTTTTAAGACTAGATCGCCCATCCTCAGAGGTTGATCCTACCCTTTGACTTTGCGATTGTAAGCTCTAGCCATGCGCTGTTGGTATGACTATAGATTTTCCAATGCAGTTAATCATTTTTCATTGATCAAAGTCAGTTCCTTATGCCTTTCCTTCGCTCATTCATCTTCAAAAAGTCCTGCTTTAAGGGCTATGCATAAAGATTTGATCTCCATTTTAATAGGCAATACTGCCTCCATCCCGTAGACAAGAGAAAAAGGATTTTGACCTGTACGAATCTTGAAATTAGTTCTATATCCCCACAAGGCATAGGGAAAATGATCGGCCCAATCCAAGTAGTTAGTGATCATCTTGGAGAGGATTTTCTTAATTGCCTTATTAGCAGCTTTTATAGCTCTATTGGCTTTGGGGCAATAGGGCGAAGAGTGATGATGCTTAATCCCACGCTTCATAATAAGATTTGTTGTTTACCCTGGGAATTGTACACCATTATCACTCACTATATGATGTGGAATGCCGTACCTGGCAAAGATATATTGTTGAATAAATCAAGCCATTTTCTTGGTCGTAATGCCTACATACGATTCTACTTCAACTCATTTGGAAAAGTAATCCACTACAACTATAATGAAGCGATGTACATTGGTCAAAGATAGTCTAATCTCACTGATGATATCGATGCCCTAAGCTGAGAATGGCTAAGGCGTCGTGAAACTTTACAAGGTCATTAGGGGCAAGTGGCTCACATCTCTATATATTTGACAAGCATGGTAAGCCTTCACTTCTCGAATACTGTCAGCTAGCATGGTTAGCAAAGAGTATCCCATTCTTTGGATTTTCATTTCCATCATGATGCCATTCATGTATGGACTATAGACTCCTGAATATACCTCTTTCATCACCTTTTCTGCTTCTTGTTTAGTTAGACACTTTAACATTAGGCCGTCAGATGACCTTTTGAACAGATCCCTTTTAATTAGGCAGAAATGCACAGTGAGCTTCCTTAGTGTATTTTTATCGAAATTCATAGCTTTGTCTCTGAGGCCCTTCCCATATGGAGGCTAAAGTGGCCAACATATCTGCCATCTGATTCTCCCCTCGGGGCATGTGACAATATTTGCATTCGCTGAATATTGCGGCTTTCCTCCATATAGCCTCTAGGTAAGGCCTGAGGGATTCCTCCTTTAGTTCCCAGTCTCATGTGACATGTTTGATGACAAAAGTTGAATCACTAATAGTTTTTACCTTGCCTGCTCTAAGATTGACCTGGGCAGAAAATCCTAGTAGAAAGGCTTCATATTTTGCCCCATTATTTATGGTTAGAAATTCCAATGGCTTTGACAGAGGTATGAGTGTTCCATCTGGCATAATGATGATGACTCCCAAGCCAAGTCCTCGCTTATTGATGATGCCATCGAAGAAGATGGTCCATTTTCTAGGATTTTCTATAGTTGTTTCAAAACATTCATTAGGGAATTCCAGGTTTTCCTGTTCTCCTTCCTCAAGTGGTTGATTTGCTAGAAATTCAGCCACTGCTTTTCCCTTGATAGTTTTTTTAGTGACATACTCGATATCAAACTCCGATAGTAATAAAAGCCACCTTGCCAGTTTTCTAGTTAGTGAGGGAACCTGGCATAAATACTTCATTGGGTCGACCTTAGCGACTGCTTAGATTCGGTAAGATTGGAAGTAATGCTTGAGTTTCTAGGTGAGCCAGACCATGGCAGCACTGGTTTTCTCCACAATGGTATATCGAGTCTCGTACTCTAGTAATTTCTTACTGAGATAATAAACTGTTTGTTCCTTCTTATCTTTATGCTCTTGAACTAGCATGGCACCTATAGATGTTTCTTCTATTGCTAAGTAGAGAATTAGTGGCTTTCCCAAGACCGGTGGCTTTAGCATAGGTGGGTTCATTAGGTAGGTCTTGATCCTATCAAAGGCTTCCTGATATTGATCATTTCATTCTATTGGTTGCTGCTTCCTCATGAGCTTAGAGATAGCCTTGCATATGGTGGTCAATTATGCTATAAAGCGGCTGTCGTACTATACGGACCATAAGAAACTTCTTACTTCTTTCTCAATTTTTTATATGGGCATTTCTCTGATGGCATTAGCCTTATCAAGATCCATCTCTATGCCTCTTCTTCTAACCACATGCCCCAGCAATTTGCCTGACGTGACACTGAATATACACTTCTTCAGGTTGAGACGGAGTTTGCACTTCTCAATTCTTGTAAGGAGTCATTCTAACACTGCTGGGTGTTCTTCTGGCGTTGTGGATTTCACAAGTATGTCATCCATGTAGACTTCCACTTACTTGTCGATCAAATCATGAAGTAATGTCATGACTGCTCGCTGGTAGGTTGCCCCTACATTTTTTAGTCTGAAAGGCATCACTTTGAAACAATATGTTCCCCATTCTGAGATGAATACAGTTTTGAACTTGGCTATTACATTCATGAGAATCTGGTGTTAACTAGAGAACCTATCCATATAGGAATACATGACCACTCTCACCGTATTATCTACCAGAATGTCGATCCGTGGTAGCAGAAAATAATCCTTAGGGGTAGCCTTGTTCAAGTCCCTAAAGTTGACACAAACCTCGACGTCGCCATTTTCCTTGGGTACAGAACTACATTTGACAGCCATGGGGGATATTTGATGACTTCTACAAAATTAGCCTTGATCTGCTTGTCACTTCTACTTTGTCCTTTTCAGCTCATTGCATTCTCCTCATCTTATGCTTTACTGTTCGAATTTTTGGGTCTGTTGAGATCTTATGCTCGATGATGTGTTGATCAAGTCCTTACATGTCTTCGTGAGACCAAGCGAAGGCTAAAACGTGATTTTTTAGTACTTTTATTAATTCTCTCTCTTATTTGATGGGCAATTGATTGGAAATGTATACCATTTCTGGATCACCTTCCGTATTTAATTAAATTCTTTTGTAATATCATAATTCATGTTACAGATGCTAGATGAATACTGGAATGGATGCATGGAATCGTAATCAGAAACATAATCCAAATAAGCAAAGTTCTTCATCTTATTATCATATAGTACATTATTCATTTCCAACATGCTGGAATGGGAATAAAAGACTCATCCTGATTGGTAGGGTCTAGCTTTGCAGCGGATGACTCTTCCATGGTAGCCGCCTTCAATAGAATGTCCTCATCGTCTTCCTCTTCCACCATTGCCTTGTCCTTCATGATCTTTACCATGTCCATGACGGCTTGGCTCAAGCTACCTCCCTTTCTCTTTTCTTCCTCTACTATCTTAAGTTATGCTGTAAGGTACTTGGTCAGAGTGTCGAGGATTTCCTCTTCTTTACTCAGCTTCAAGATCTTCTTCGTATGTACCTATTCATCAAGCTTGGTCTAATCTAGAATTGCCCCCTCATCTGGCTGATGACCTACTTTCTTTTATACACGAGTTATGGAGCTTTTACCACACTTTCCATAGTCGACCTCATATAAGAAAATCTCAAATCCTGGAACTATTCTCCCTTGGTGAGTAATGGATTTAAGGGTTCTATTATAGGGTTGCTATGACTTTTTTTAGAGACTGCCTTATGGGTGATTCTTTTGGAACCTGTACAACTGAGTCCTATAGGTTTCCATTCCCCTACCCTTATATTGAAAGTCGGTAGTCCCTATTCAAGGGAACCTAGTCCTTTTCCAAGAGTGTGATGTTTCTGCATATAACCCTGAATCCAAGGGCCCCAATGCACCTCTACTTGCTTATTTGATTCTTGCTGATTGTGGCTGTGGTAAATCCTTTCATATGGCTTTCTTCCATTTTTAGCGCTGCACTACTGATGCTTCGTCAACCTCTAGAGTAACGGTCTTTCCGTGGAACGAGATTTTGATTTTTTGTTAAGAGTGGATGGGACTCCTCCTAGAGCATGGAACCATGGCCGTCCTAGCAAGATAGAGAAGGTTACCAAGATGTCTATAACTATGAAAAGTATAATAGATGAGATTTTGCCAATGGTAACTTCTGCTTCAAACATACTAATGATGGTCCTCTTTGAATTTTCTAAGGCCTTGATGACCATCGTGGATCTCTTCAAGTCCCTCTCGGTTAGTCCTAGGATTTACAGAATATCCTTAGGACAGACATTTAGTGATGAGCCATCATCGACCATTACACATGGCATAATGCACCGAAAAACACTCACCTTTAAATAAAGAGCCTTATTTTGGCGAATGCCCTTATCAGACAAGTCCGAGATTGAGAAAATATTGTTGGGGATAACAATACTAGTTTTAGTGTTAAGCAGCGCACGGACCTGCTCCAGCGATGCCAGGCGAGATGTTTTGATCTCCATTAGCTTTTTAACAATAGCGAGCATGTGGTCTTGAGAACCATGGAGGAGGTCCTAGATACTTATCTTGGTGGTGGTTTCCTTTAATTGGTCCACAATCAGACTTTCAATCTATTTCGAGGATTTAACAAAAGTTGGAGGTGCTGGAGGTTTTGCTCTTGGCACAATAAGGGCTACTGACCCAGTGATTTTCCCCCCTCTGGTGATAGGGCTGATAACTTGGGTAGGCAAGTTTATTGCATCAAAGACTTTGAATTCGTCAAAATCTTCATCAAGTGGTATTTCTCCCAAGTCAATGCTTATTCGCAGGAGACGGTGCTCTGGTAGAGAAGGGCCATTGCATAAAAGGAACCTTTTCAGGTTTTCTTTCTAGAACTCTAGGGTTCTCCTGTAAGATTTGGCATAGAATTGGGTTGGACTCTTACCCAGTCATGTGAATGGATGAGGAAGCTCCATCTATTTGTTCACCTCTATTAAGCATGCCTGGTGTGTCATTGTAGGCGATTGGTTCATCGTTGTACTTATTCGTGTGCCACGGGTATTCCTTGGCTGATTCCATCGATGTTGGGCATATGGCATTGGTTGCTTCCCATTTCCAGTGCAGTAATAGGTTCCTGTGTCTATCCATCTCTGGGGTCGAGTCTTTCAGTGGGTCGACCCATGTGAAGTAATTAATGAATTACTTGGCTAGGGTATTCCAGAATGACTTTTGGTAAAATGTTAGCCCTTCGTACTATATTATTTCCTTCTCTCGGATAGTCAGGCGAAACCTTTTGGGCCAATAGGTGTAGTGGATGTACCCATCGTTCATGATTTGCATGAATTAACGAATGTGGGGGGTGGCCTTGTATTTCCATTGTAGAATACGGGATAAACTTCCCTTAGTCTGGGCTACAGATTTGATAACTGGCTAGGGCTAATTCATTTTCTGCATGGATTCTCTCCATGATGTACTCTTGAGAAGGTTCTTGCCCCTCTTCTTGAACCATATTAATGAAGTTGTCATTGCCTTAGTCAAAGTCTGTGAAGTATCTGGAATCATCACTTGCTACAGACCATAAGGCGCACGGGCAGTCATGCTCTAAAGATGAGGCATAGCTCTTAGCACCATCGTAATCGACTATCATACCATTGGGGAAGGGAGCCTTGTACTTGAAATCCCCTGGAAAGTGATTTATCTTATCATTTGAAAAGACCTCTAGTTCATATGCCAAGTTATCCACCTCACTTTCATCTTTGTGCTCTGACTTGTTGGAGTCCTCCAATTCTTCTACTTCCTCATCTGAATCCTCGAAAGGTTATTTCTCATCCCACTGTTCAAAGACCTAATTTGGTGCATGCTGAACTAGGATATCATTATCAGAATCCTCTTCTAAATCTTCCTACTTCCTCATCTGAATCTTCGAAAGGTTGTTTCTCATCCCACTGTTCAAAGACCTAATTTGGTGCATGCTGAACTGGGATATAATTATTAGAATCCTCTTCTAAATCTTCCTCAAGATCCTCCTCAGGATCTTCCTCAAGATCTTCTTCAAGATCTTCTTCAAGATGTTCCTTATGGTCTTCTTCTTCTACTACATTTACCTTAGCCTCAACTCCTACGATAGCTATGCAAAGTCTGGAGACCATTCTCCATATGCTGGTGAATGTTTCCTCCATACGGGCACCGTATGTTGTAATGTCTGCACGGATTCCTTTAAATGGGTTACGCAGTTCGATGCTCACTTGGTTCCAGCAACTTACCTATGACACCACATCTGCACGGAGATCGGTGAATGGGTATTGTATTTCCACATCTAAGTTCAGGTTGAGATACCTTTGATGGTCCTCGTGATTGATCCATGCTTGTTCAGGATCATATAACTCTTGACCTTCCAAGTGCGCCGTCCTAAAGGAGCTTCCAAATTTGAATAGATTGGTCCCCGATGTAGTTGGGACTCATGTCATCTAGGGAAGTGTACATGGGAGCTGAGGAGGAGCATCCTGCCAGCCTGAATTGCATTAGTCTACTGTGGTGATAACCACTAGAAAAGCGTATTTGGGTATGATTGATAAGCCATAAAGTAATAGAGGAAGGATCTCTCCATATAGTACCAATTCCAATGGCCTCCCATCAGTATTGCATTGTACCAGTCCATAGTTGGACCTTTCAAGCAGTGGGGGAAATGAGGTATAAATCCCATCATAGCAATCTCTCGCTCATGCATAAATCTGACAAATTCTTCCACATGTTCATTTAGGTCAAAGCCTCCTCGGAATATGAGGTGCGGTGGCACTTGTTATTGGTTAAGCCCTTCTCTCTTCTTCCTTAAGACATATTGGTCAACCATGTAAATGATGTCCATGTTGTCAAAAACCATATTATCCCCCCATCTTGGGTCATGTCGGAAGTTAGCCGTCATGTCAACACCATATTCATCAGCCTCCACATGGATACCGATGGCATGTACCGTAGCTTGAAAATTTGAAGGGATTAGACTATGTACTTGGTTTTTTCGCGGGCTCTTTCATTCTCCCATTAACTATCATCCACTATAAATCCTTCAGTAGCCAGTGCATTCATTAGTATGATACCCCTTGGTCATGTGATAGGCACAAAAGTTATCTTTGTCTACCGTAGTAGGCGTAACAAATGGTTCGATGCTTTGGAGCTTATCAGATTTCCTCAATTTGGTGAATATATATGATAGTGATTCTACCTATGGGGAGATAGATTGATGAGTCTGCACCTGAGTGGCTGCTACAACTTTGGCTGGAACTTTTTAGGACTCGAAGTTGCCTTGTTTAGATGACCCACCCTTTTCCTAATACCTGGGCTTAGTGTAAGCCTGTTGTTCTTGCTTCTATGTTTGGTCTTCCTCCTTATACTTTTCCAGTCTCTTGGTATAGTCTACAACGTCATTAATGGTGTCAAACCTTTTCATTTTCATGTCATCTCGGTACCTTTCCCTCTACGAGCTTTACTATCAAGGCTTCTTTGTCAGGTGCCCCGATTACAAGTACGTGGACAACCATCCATCTTAGGTAGTATTCTTCAAAGGATTCATTCGGGCGTTGCTTGACCCTTTCAAGATCTTGCAGAGTAGTTTTGACCTTCAGATTGAAGACATAATTTGCCAAAAATGCAGAGCATAGCTTCTTCCTATTAGATTTCACGTCTGTTGGCATCCTCAATGTATCATTCAGAAGCTGGTCCTCATAGAGTAGCTTAAAATAGATTGACTATATGAACCTTAGGGATGTTCATGCTAGTCATAATCCAAAGATAACTTCCCACATTCGCATGAAGAGGCCTAGTGCTAGCATATGGGGCCATATAGGGCATGACAAAGTTAGCTAGAAGGAATTCTGATTCCTTTGGCAAAAATTGATCAATGTCCATATACTTCTCAATACAAGGAGCAACAGATTTGTGCATCGTTGAAGATAGCTTTTCCATATCTACCATCTTTGCCTTTAATGTCTCTATCTCCACCTCTTGCTCTTGGGATCTCTAAGCATTGGAAGGGCTCAGCCATTCCCGAAAATCACGGAGCTTCGGAGTGTCCAGAATCCTTCTAAGGGACTGTCTAACTGCATCATCGTCTACCATTGTGGTTTCAGGTTCTGGGTCAGAAAAGAATTTGTTTAGAGATTCGACTAGTGGTGGAGGCATGACGTTTGGGCTTCCTGTAATACATCTTAATCTCCTTCTCTCTTGCTTCCAACCTAAAAATGTAAGAGATCAAGTGTTAGTTAGTGTATCAGCTGTGGCTCTAAGCCCTACTTACCTCGGTCTGTTGGGATGCATGGGTGAATGAATAAAGAAATGAATGAATGCATGAATGGATGGATAATGTACAAATAGTAGGGGGTTGGTTGTAAGCTAATTGTTCATAGAACAATCGGCAAGGGTAGTTTGTAATATTTATGGAATATCACAAACATGTGGTTCGAAGACCAGGGTTTTGAATTAAATTTGATTTGGTGGTCGGGGTCGACGCGATGGTCTAAGGTGAGCTGACACACTGATCACTAGGGGATTGACTCTATGGTCCAAGGAGAGCTGACTCACTTATCACTCAGGGATTGACTCTCTAGTCCAAGGTGAGCTGACACGCTAGTCACTCAGAGGTTGATTCTATGGTCCAAGGTGAGCTGACTCGTTGGTCACTTAAAGGTTGACTCTGTGGTCCAAGGTGAGCCGACTTGCTGGTCACTCGAAGGTTGACTCTATGGTCCAAGGAGAGCTGACACGCTCATCGCTCAAGGAAATACTCTATGGTCTAAGGTGAGTTGACTCTCTGGTTACTCGAAGGTTGACTCTATGGTCCAAGGTGAGCTGACTCGCTGGTCAATCAAAGGTTGACTCTTTGGTCTAAGGAGAGCTGACTCACTGGTCACTCAGAGGTTTTTACTCTATGGTCCAAGGTGAGCTAATTTGCTAGTCACTCAAAGGTTGACTCTATGGTCCAAGGGTAAAGCCTAGATAGGCCAACTGATCTTAATTTATTTTGGCTCATGGGTTGAGCCTAAGTGGACTCACTGGTCTTAGTTTATTTTGGCTCATGGGCTGAGCATGGGTGGACTCACTGGTCTTGGTTTGTTTTGGCTTATGGGCTGAGCCTGGGTGGACTCACTGGTCTTGGTCTATTCTTGGTTCCTGGGCTGAGCCTAGGTTGACTCACTAGTCTTGGTCTATTTTGGTTCATAAGTGAGCCTCGGTTGACTCAACGGTCTTGGTCTATTTTTGCTTATGGGCTGAGCCTAGGATTACTCACTAGTCTTGGTTTATTTCTAAGTTCTTATAACTAAGGAGATGAAATGGCATGGCACACATTAATGTCATGGTTGCATAAAGATGTGGTTAGTTTTCATAAAATCATGATGGTTATGATGTCCATTTTCAGTTTATTTATATTTAATAAACCTGTACATGTGGCAAATGGTTTTATCGTGCCTACCACCCTTTTAACTCCATTGGGTCACTCCAATTTAGAGGTAACAGGGGACTTAGCAAAGTCTGCTCACGTACACTCAAGTTTTTTGGGTAAACCTATGAGGAAGTGTCTATAGTTCATCTTTATGCGGGTTTCGATCTCAGGATTGGGTGCAATTTGGGTACCCTACGCCTTTCTGTACTGAGATCTAGTGGCCCTAAGCGAACCGAAGGAGACTTTTCCACATATAATATACTCGGGTAGTCTTGCCCTTAGGCGAGCAAGGTCCTCGTACATTACGCAAGGAGTTTGATCAGATCCATAGCCCTTAAGCCCTAAGCGAACTTGGTGATACTTCACAAAAAGACAACTAAATTGGTTTAGGGGGTAAAGAATGCAAATGCTATACAATCCTAAAATTTTTGTAATGTTGAATTTACCACATATTCTGCAATCCCAAAATTTAATTTGAACAATATTTTAACTATTATGTCATAAAAGAATTATTATAAAAATCGTGTTTTTATAAAAATAATCCTTCCCCAGCCGAGTCGCCACCGTGAGCGAGCGAGGTTTTTTAAATGGGAGGAATGCACAAGGGGTGCAGTGTGTGGGGCCCGTCTGGTTCAGTTTGAGAAAATCTGGTTTGCTTAAATGAAGTGACTTTATATAAGCCAAAAATGTGATTATATTGAGAAATATATTTGCACATTTTATTAAGAAAAGATACTTTTAAAATAAAGCATTTTACTTTATTTAAAAACAAAATAGAGTCGCCACCCGGTTCAGCTCCACTAGGAATTGTGGTACACTGATCCAAAATTGGATTTTTATACCGAAAAGAAAATGAGATTCTGAGTTCGGACATAATAGGTACTCATATTGTTCAAATTATTTAATTTAATTTTGGGATTTTAGAATTTGTTATAATTTCTGCATTATAACGGCTTTATTTAAGAAATAAATTCAAGAAATAAAATGGGTATTATAATGGCTTAATAAATCGATATTTTCTACCAAATTTTTGGCAGAGTAACGGCAGCGTTTGGATTCTGGCCCAGAAACTTGGATAGGGTTTCCTCATATGCTGGATGTTTTATCCGTACCTGTGAGCTTATTTATACATATTATAGTTTAAGCTGCTCTAGTGGCTTACTCAACCAGAGAAATGAAATGCAATATGCAATAATAAAAGTAGTAAAATGGACATTAAAGTTGGGCCTAGAGCCGATTAACCTTAGTTTACCTTTTTATCTGTCCAGGGTGACTTGAGAGTCGGTGCCGGACAAAGTTATCAGGAGTTGTGATTTATTTGGAAATTAGGTTTAACCTAATTTAAGGCTATAATCTTGGATTATTCCTATAGAAAATGCACGATTTTTGAGAGATCGAGTCATTTCTAGACCTAAGATCACTATAAGATCTTGATCTTAAAAGACAGAAAAATAAGCTTATACCAAATGTCGGTCATGAAGCTCAGATTTGGGGGTGTATGACAGAGTTTTGGGGCTTTTGGGACTCCCGGAACAAAAAGGGGGCGTATGGAATTTTTTGGATTTCCACCGTCTGTTGAAATGAGAGGGGCGAGGCCTTATTTATAGAAGGCCGATAATTAGTCCGCGGGCTAATTACCTATCTGACAAGATTTTACTTTAAATCCCGTAAAATCTTGCCAAATCTTGGTGAGATTTGATATTTTTACTATAGATAGGTAATTAGCCGGCGGGCCGATTACCTATATTTGACCAAATTTTGACTTTTTAATTTTTCAGTAGGAAATGCTAAATCGAAGCTTCCCTTGAATGTGGATTTTTTTATTTTGGATTTTGGATGACAATTCAGTCCTTTTTGGCTCTTTTGTCTGATCATTAGATGAAACGGGGCATAATTCCTTATCGGGCCGGAACGGACCTATGCTAACAATGTTGTGTTTATGGCCTCACCTAGAAGTACTTAGGCAAACTATTTTCACTAAGCATTGTTCTAGCCATCTCAACTATTGTTTTAACAACTCCGTTTTATGAGGTGTATGAGGAGCAGAAAAGTTGTGCTCATTGCCCCTGGATACTCAGAATTCAGTAAAGTGCTTATTTTTTAATTCTTCTCCATTATCGCTCCGAATGCGTGCAATGCTTATGCCCTATTCTACTTCTATTCGGATGAATATTTTTGAGAATTGGTCAAACGCTTCATCTTTGGTAGCTAGCAAAGCAACCCAAGTATAGCGAGAATAATCATCCACAATTACCATGGTGTATTCTCTTCTACCTTAACTCATTGATTTGATTGGACCAAAGAGATCAATGTGAAAGAGTTCAAGAACTCTCTTGGAAGGTATATAGGAGATGGAAGGGAAGATTTTTCTATGATGTTTACCTAATTGACATGCAGTGCAGATGCGATCCTTATCATAAGCAACCTTAGGCAAACCCACAATCAATTCCTTTTTGGCTAGTTTGGATAGGAGGTTCATGCTTACATGTCCCAACCTCTGGTGCCACAACCAGGATACTTCTTCTTTAGATACCAAGAAGTTATTCTCTTTCTCATTTTTAACGTTAATAGAATAGACAATATTTACTCTAGGTGCATAAAGAATGAGTTCATTTGACCTACTATGAATTATTGAGCAACCTCTGGAGTCAAAGGTGACTTTTCTCCCTTTGTCAGAGAGTTGACAAACACTTAGCAGGTTGAACTGCAGTCCATCAACTAGTGAGACATCTTCTATCTTTAATTAAGAACCAATGGTTCCATGTCCAATGGTCTGCCCTTTTCGGTTGTCTCCAAAGCTTACTTATCCACATTTCTTCTATATTAGAGTGATGAAGGCTTTCTCATCACCAGTCATGTGCCTTGAGCATCCACTATCAATGTACCATGTTTGTTGATCTAATGTGGATCTAAGGCATACCGACAAAATAGATAAAGTGGGTTCAGGCACCCAATTAGACTTGGGTCCTCTCAGGTTATCAACCATTTCAGGCCAAGGATAAACATCATAATAACCATTTATCGATCTACATAGTTTAGTGAAATGATTGTTTTTCCCATAAAACCTACACCTGGAGATGGGTCTATTCTGCTCATGCTTCTTCTAGACCTTCTCAAGATCATCCTTTCCATAATTTCCAATGTATCCAGCTTCTTGTTTGCTTGTTTTTCTAGTATGTATCCGGAAACTGGTTGGGGTTGCAATCTCTGCTCCATGGTTCTTTCTTTGCTTGACAGGTTGCTCACTATAGACTACTTTATCCTTTCCCTTTTGAGCAGCTGTGTATCTTTGTGCTTGAGGTTGCCTTTGAGGTCTCTTTTCTTTTTGATTTGGGGGCCCTAGATTCTTCTTAGCAATAGAGTTTGGATTTCTATGTGCTGCTTATCTTGGATTCCTACTTCTTTTTTAGAGATCAGGTTTCTTTCCGAATGCCTCCTTTATTAGAGTTAGCTCCCTATCTAACCTAGTTAAGTTTGCACTTAAGATCTGCACTTTGCTTCTTAGGAAGCTTTCTTCAACCACATCAATATGCTTTGTGACTCTTATTAAATTGACATCTTATGCCAATGCTTCAGCATCTTCAGTAAGCGCCATTACTTGTCTTCAAAGGGATTTTATAGCTTTTGTGTTCTTCCTCACATTCTTGATCACAATCTCTAAAGCTCTAGCAAGTTCAAAGTTAGAAATAGAATTAGAGTATGAGTTTACCTCTGTGCTAGCTGTCTCTAATTCTGATTCTTCAATTTTCACAGTGTCTTACTTAGAAGGATTCCTTCTAGATTGATCTGCTCCCACATCAGTTAGTGCCATGAATTGACAGTTAGTAGTTTCTTCTTCTTCTATTAACGATGATCTGCGACTTTTCTCACTATTGCTCCATGTGGCCACCATTGCCTTCTTCATGTGTTTCTTGTCTCTTTTGAGCTTAGGGCATCTGGTTCTGAAATGGCCTTTCTCTACACATTCGAAGTAGGTAGCTTCTTTTTTTGGATCCTTCTTTTCTTCCGGAGCCTTTCTAGGCTTGTCCCTTCTGGAGGAACTTCCCTTCAATCTAATAGAATCATATCTTCTAGAATTCCTTTTATCTTTCTATTTTAGGAATATTTAATTATCTGGTTAGCATGGCCATTTGTTCCTTATTGCATTGAGATTCCTTGAGTTACTTTTCCTCTTCGGAGGAAGCTGCTCAAGAGGACTTTGCCTTTAGTGTAATAGCTTTCTTTCTTTCTTCAGGCTTCTTCTCTTATTGTCTATATCTCTCTAAGGATAGCTCTTAAGTCAGGAGATTGCCAATAAGCTCATCATAACTATAAAAGTTCAAGTCATGAGCCTCCTCAATGGCTATCTTTTTGTTATCCTGCTCCTTAGTGAGACTCCGAAGCCCTTTCTTAACCATACCTACTTTAGAGATATCCTTCCCAAGCCTTTTCATTTCATTTACTAGATTGGTGTATCTAGTATTCATGCTACTGATGGATTCTTTGGGCTCCATCTTGAAGGCTTCAAGCTTTTACTAGAGTAGATCAATTTTGGCTTCTTTGACCTTATTTGTTCCTTCATGGGTCACTTCTAGTTTCTGCCAAATCTCTTGTACAGTTTCACATCCGGATATCCTGTTAAACTCAACTGCACTAAGAGCACAATGAAGCATGTTAATAGCATTTGTGTTTTCATGCAATCTCTTATAGCCATTCTCATCCTATAGATTTGAGGGTTTGAGGGTTGTTATATCCTCTACTTCATGAGTAGGATCATATAGGCCATTTTCAATGGCCATCCATGCCATCATGCCTTATTCTTGAATGAAATTCTTCATCCAATTCTTCCAGAATATGTAGTGTTCACTGATAAAGAGTGAAGGGCGGGTAATTGACATACCCTCCGGAAGGAGTTATGAGTTTTGGAAACTCATTTGTATTCTTGGATCAAAATATGGTCCCTGTGAGGGTCTAAATAAGGTCATAGGGGGGGGGGTGAATGACTCTTTTCGCGAAAATAAATAGACTTTAAAAAGTCTTGCGTACCTTGTTTGATTATGTTCTGAATATGATGGATTCGGATGATGCAAATATGAAATGTTATGCAGTAATGTTAATAGTTAGAAAATCAAACACAGTAATTTTATCTTGGTTTAGCCCTGCCTACTCCAGTCCCCGGAGTTTCCTTCCTCTGAGCTTTTTCCACTAGTGAATTCCTTCCCAACTGGCAGGAATCAAGCCTTACAATTTGTCTTCGAATGGTAACCCCTTTCGGATATAGTATATACCAATAGAATACCAACTCCTAGCTAAGTCCTTTTGTCTTTTCGGGATATAACACTTAGATTTCTACTCAGACCTAAGCTGAGTCCTACAGGGAGATCCCACTTAAAGCACCAACTCTAAGCTATATACAAATCTCAATACTCACCTAAGAATGAGATCTTTACAACTTGTTTTCTCAAGATTTTTGTTTTTAAATTCCTCAAGTTTATAACTCACTTGAGAATTCTTACAAATTGATTTGAAATAATTCATTTCAAGGAGGCATTGTGTTACTGATTGTAATAGCAGATTGTCTTGTGTATACTTTTTCAAAACAACTAGCACCTTCTCAACTTGTGAAGCTTTCCTTTTATAGGCTTACATCATAAATGTAGCCATTGTGTTGAATTAAATCTTCACCGTTGATCAAGTAACATGTGGCGCTTTTGGAATCATTGATGAGTCCATTGGACTCAGATTTTAACCCGTTTGAATCCTTGGGATTGAGGCTAGAAAGTTGTCAGTGATCATTTTCCTTGTATTTTAGTGATTCACCAACTTTTACTCCAGTAGTCTGATGTGTGAGCTCCACACACCTTTCTTATTGGTCTAGGTACAAAAGGTTGTTACCTTTTCTCTTTCCTATGTCAGTCCTTTTGTCCTTTTCTGAAAATCTTGCTAGTTGTCATTTTAGTCTTTCATAAAGGGAAAGGGTCTTTGACTATTAGACCAAAAAGATAGAGGGAAAAGGTAATTTTGGAGACTTTTCCCTTTATATTTGTTAACTGTATCTTTCAGATGACTTTAGTCTTAATCTATCCAGATGCTATTCAATCAGTCTTCTTTCGGATGCTGATCTTGAGTGGTTCAAAGTTTGTTTCCTTTCCAAATTTGAACCGAATGCTTCCATTATGTGCTTGGGTATTTATAGTCTTCAATATATGTCCTGATGAACTTTTTTGGATCGGATGCTTCCATTTTGTATTTAGGAGATTACATATTTTTGTTCCTTAAGTTTTTGTCTTTTTTACACTTGATCCGGATCATTGTTACTTGACTGGTTCTTTCGGATCATTGTTTTCCAACAACACGCAAATTATAAAAGGATAAAAGGACTAACATGGAGAGAGAAAAAGGCAACAACATTTCTAACCTAGACAATTAAATGGCGCATGGAGCTCAAACAACTGACAAAGCTACCTAAAATTTTGCAATACACAAAATGCCAAATAAATAATGACTAACACCTTTATCTTGCCAATCCTAATAATTAGAATGGGCCAATCAATGAGTATAACGGACTAATCAACGGCTCGTGAAGCGCTATCTCATATCTGATCAATGGTGAAGATGCAATACTATTGCAACAGTACACAATGGCTTATGATCAAAGCCTATAAAAGGGAAGCTTCACAAGTTTGGAAGATGCTGGTAGATTTCACGCAAGCTATTACATTAGGAATTCAAGTTATTGAATCAGTGACTTTAATCCCTCCAATAATAAAAAAAACTCAAATATGTTAGTAAGGATTCTCAAGTGACATTATAAACTTGAAGAATCCAAAACCCCAAACCTTTGATAAAACAATGTGTAAAAGATCTCCTACTTGGGTGAGTAGTAAGATTGGGACTCATATTAAACTAGAGAGTTTGAGTGGTATATCCCTGTAGGAATCAGCTTGGACTTAGGTAGTTTAAGTGGTATATCCAGCTAAAGAGAGAGGGCTCAGCTAGAAGTTGGTGCTTTTGGTGGTATATCCTACTTTCGGAAGAAAGGTCATCTTCTAGAGACAACGCGAAAGGACTCGACTAAAGATTGGTGTCTTTAGTGGTATATCCTACATCCGGAGGAGAAAAAATCTCTGAAGACCGCTGTAAAGGCTTGAATTCCTACCCATGAAAGGAATTCCACTAGTGGACTTAAGCTCAGAGGAGGATACTCTAGGGACTGGACATAGACGGGGCCGAACTGGTATAAAATCCTTGTGTTTGATTTCATTTTACCTGTTTACTTTATTGCATTATATTTCATATATGCATCATCTAGATCTATTAACTTTGGAGTAAAATCAAACATGCTACATGAGACTTTTTAAAGTCTAAATATTCCACAAAAAGGGTCATTCACCCCCTCTAACCCTAAATACATATGCACAGGGACCAACATATGCTCCTCGCCATTGCTACTCATTATGATTATGAGATCTATCATATGGATGTTAAAACAGCATTCCTAAATGGGGATTTAGATCGGAAAGTGTATATGGCATAACCCGAGGGTTTTACATCTCAGAATGGCTTGAAGGTATGCAAATTGCAAAAGTCTATTTATGGACTTAAGCAACCATCCAGGAGTTGGGTTATTAGGTTTGATCAGACAATCTGTGAACTAAATTTCTCTATAAATGCTAATGAGCCTTATGTTTACAAGAAGGTCAGTGGGATTGCAGTCATTTTCTTAGTGTTTTATGTCGATGACATACTACTAATAGGAATGATATTTCTCTTCTTCAAAGTGTTAAAGTATGGTTGTCAATAAAATTCTCCATGAAAGACCTTGGTGAATCAGCATCTATACTAGGTATAAAGATCTATATAGAGATAGATCCAAGAGGCTGTTAGGTCTTTCTCAAATTACATATGTAGATAAGATTCTGAATAGGTTCATCCTTGAGCATTTGAAGAAGGGTTATCTCCCGATGATAAAGAGAATTACCATGTCTAAGATTGAGTGTTCAAAGACATCTCAGGAATGAATGCGCATGAAGGATATATCTTATGCATCCGTAATAATATCCACCATGTATTCTGTGATATATACTAGGTCAGATTTCTCTCAAGCTTTAAGCTTTATGAGTAGATATCAAGCATATCCAATGAAAAGCACTAGATGGCCATCAAGGCAATCCTCAAGTACTTGAGAAGGAGTAAGGATGAGTTCTTGATATATGGAGAAGGTGACCTCCCAATTAGAGGTTATACGGATGTGGGTTTCAAATCTAACAAGAATAACTTTAAGCCTCAGTCAGGATTTATGTATGTATTTAATGGAGGGGCAGTATGTTGGAAAAGCTCCAAGAAAGAAACTACTGTTGATTCAACTATAGAGTCTGAGTACATTGCTACTTGTGAAGTAGCAAAGGAAGCTATCTGATTAAAGGGATTCATTGGTAATCTTGGCGTGGTGCCAAGGATTGTTGATCCAATTAATTTGTATTGTGATAACAATGATGCAATAGCTCAGGTAAAGGAACCATGGTCTCACCAAAAAAATAGACATGTACTTAGAAAGTATCATATAATCAGGGAGATTGTTGATGCTAAGACTAGAATATGTTCCCACTTATCAGAACCTAGCTGATGGTTTGACAAAGCCATTAACTCAAGTCAAACATGACCAACATATTAAAGCATATGGAATAAGACATATGGCTAATTGACCTTAGTGCAAGTGGGAGTTTGTTAGATATAATGTATGCCCTTAAGGTAATTAGGGCGATATATCTTAATTATGTATTAGTATGAATAATTTGTTTAATTAATAAAGGCATTTATCTTTTGTTTATATCGAATGTGTTCGCATATATCATGACTGGTTAAAATATATTCATTGAAATTTGTGTACAAAAGTCCTTGACATATCATAACATGAAGTGCAGATCATAGTGGAACTATGTTTAGTCAAATCTACTTCATGTGCAATTATGATTATGTCTAAACTATCCCTAGTCATAGTTTCATCAAGATAGGATATTGATGAAGTAGTAAGACTAGCATGTGGTCATACTTTCTTGGAATGAGTAAAAACAGTTAATCTGCTAGACTGAGGTGGTGCCTTAAGTTGACACATGGATATATCTGGAAGATATATTGGAGACTGCTATAAGACAAAACACTCATAAAGATATCATAGTATTTGTGTTTATATTTGTGTAGTAGCTTTGCGAATATCCTTATACTCGAGATACTAGTTGCCTTATGTGATACTATCACTATACTTTGGGTCATACCTATTCACTCATTAATTTAGGGTGCCACGGGTGATTACGGGTATAGTGATGACAACATGTTGGTAAGCTATGTAGTCACAAAGTATCCATCGCTCTGGATATATTTAGGAGTTGTACCTAGCCACTTGTTGAAGTGATAATTGTTGCAAGCTTCTGATCAGAGTATGTGTTTTATTGAAATAGTTTCTAGTCAAACACATTATGGTAAAAAGCAATATACTTCGGTAATAAGTAATTAACTAGGATAGCTTGGAGCAACCTTGCTATTAGTGGGTTAAAACTTTAACCGAACCCAATAAATCAAATGGTATGAATATTAAAGAATAGAAGGAGTCCATCGTATTAGGCAACTATTGAAACAACCAAGATTAAGTCACAAGCACAAATGATATTTCGAGTAATGGGGGATGGTGGACGCTTGCTAGAGGCATACTATAGTCATTTAAGGTCATCGAGTTCTAATTACGGTCTAAAACCTCAAGCTAATTGTTCTTATTGAACAAGGGTTGGTTAAGCCTTAATAGCTCAATACTTCGATATCCTATAAGGTCACTGTTGAACCAAGAACAAGTTTGGACTGACTCAGTGGATGACTCAGTGGTGCTTAAGTTTTTATAATAATAATTAAGTTCAGTTTGAGTTAATTAAATCAATAATTATGTTAAAATAAATAATCTATGGCTATATATGAGTTAATGAATTTGAGGGTAGAATGCCAATTATTCGTTGAACTAGTTATTTAGTTTAGCTCTAAGTGTTTTGGACTGAGTATCTACTTTAGTTGCTGACTAAACAATATTCACTCAGCACTTGATATTTAGATTTTGTTTCAGTAGTGCATATCTTTTTTTTATTTCACTGAGTTACTTTATGTCTGTCAAAGGTGCTGACTTTACCGTTTAAGGTAAAATGGGATCTTTGCTTTTAGTGTTGCTTTTTGTATGGCATTAATGAGACAAAGACAAAAAGAATTAATGCCTTGACAAGACTCAGATTAATGAAGAAAAATACAAAATCTTCCAAATTCAAGCTGCAAAAAGTCATTTGCCAATTTGAGTAATTCTGCAGATCAACAACATAGTATCGCGCACTCTATAACATGTCAGATTACAAGAAGGTATAGGAAGAAGACACATGGCAAGTCAGCGTGAGTTCTCTCTAGCAAAAGACTGGCATCAAAGGATTCAAATTGAAGCTCGAATTTCAATCTGTCTCTAACAGATTGATTTTCTATCTCACAACGGTGTGATTCTATCTCCTAGTGGATTAATTTGAAGAAGCAAGGGTGAATAGATGAGCTGTCAATTTCAGAAGATGCTAAAGCAAGTCCAATGGCTACTTTCTGAATCCATCTATAAAAGGAGCAAGAAGGCAATCGTTAAAACTTGGTGATTATACCTGAATTTCTTAGAAGCAAAAACTCTACCAAATTACAGGCTTCAGAGAAGCTCACTCAAGAAGGCAGCTACTCAACAAGAATCTGCTTTAGAATAGGAGAGAATATAATAGATCATTGATTTGCAATATCTGATTATTGTAACTGGATCAATGTATTTTAAGTTGAATCCAGCTATTTTTTAGACTCTTATTGAGTTGGCTGATAGAAGAGGGTATTCTACTCAGTAGGTAAGCAATTGTAGCTTGGAGGGTACTTATTGTATTTAGGGAATTTGTGAAAGGCTTCTCCGCCTAGGGTAAAGGAGTTGAGGTTAGTGGATTAAAGCCGAGACACTCTCTCGGGACTAGATATAAGCACAGGGTACCAAACTAGTATAAAATTCTCCGTGTCCTTTACTTTGAAGTTTTTCCAGATTTCAATAGCTAGCTAACCTACTCAACGGAGCTTGTTATTATCACGAAAAAGTTTACTAAGTTTTTTAGTGAGTCATTCACCCCCCCTCTAACTCATTGAGTGTACGAATAGGGACCAACAAGTTGTATCAGAGTCATTCTCATTTCAAAGATTTCACAATCTTGAGATAAAGACCATGGTGTACAAGGGAGGACCATCAAGTGGAAGAGCCCAAACTTATATTCTTCCAGAAGGTATGTTAGTCACCAGGCCTCCTATGTTCAACGGAGATCACTATGCGTATTGGAAGAACAAGATGAAGAATTTCATCTAGTCATAATGTATGCACGCTTGGATGGCTATTGTTGAAGGGCCATTTGTTCTTACCATCATGAAGAATGGAGTAAAGGTAGATAAGTACTCTAATGAGTGGGACAGTTAGGACTTAATCAAACTGAAGGAAAATGCAGCTGCTATCAACTATCTCCATTACGCTCTAGATTCAACTGAGTTTAATCACATTTTAGGATGTGAAACTGCTAAAGAAATATGGAAGAAGTTCAAAGTAACTTATGAAGGTAATGACAAGGTGAAAGAGTCCAAGATCAATATCCTCATGAAGAATTATATGATGTTTCGGATGCAACCTAAGGAGGAAATTTCCGACACGAAAACCAGATTCATGAATATTGTTAATGAACAGAAAAGACTTGGGAAAAGCTCACTAAGGAAGAAACTGTCAAAAAGATCCTTAGAAGCTTGACTCAATAATGGGAAGCAAAGAAGAGTGATATTGAAGAAGCCCATGATTTGAAGACTTGCAAGTTTGATGAGCTGATGGGAACTTTGCCGACTCATGAGATGTCCTTGAGGCAGTATAAAGATAAGTCTATGAAGCACATGTATAAGGAAAGAGAGAGCTCTAGCAAAGCTATTGTTCTTAGAGATGATGATGAAGAAGATTCCTCTGAGGAAGAATATCCAGAGGACAGAAAGGAAGAAATAGCTCTAATGACCAAGAGTTTCAAAAGGTTCTTGGGGAAAGACAAGAACTTCTAGAAGTTCAGAAAGATAGGCAACTATGAGAAAGGAGCAAATGATAGACCACGAAAGGAATTCAACAAAGTGCACAACAAAGATATCAAATGCTTTAAATGTGGTGAGAAAGGGCATATACAGTCTAGCTATCTAAAAGCTAAGAAGAACAGGTTCAAAAAGAAAAAGGATAAGAAGGCCTTTGCTGCCAACTGGAGTGAGTCTGAATAAGAGTCATCATCCTATGATGAAGAGGCACAAGATTCTACAAATGTGTGTCTCATGGTTAAGGATGATAAAGTTAACTCAGAGTCAGCTGACCAATCATCTACTTCCACTACCAATCAACCAGCTGACCTGAATAGAGACAAAGGAAAGAACACTGTGGTAAATTCTGAGCCTCCTTTGTCTTCAGATGAACTTGTCACAGCACTTAATGATGTTATTAATGTGACTAAGAAGTCAACCAAATACATCAAAGTACTCTAGAGAAGGTGTGATGATCTAGAAGATGTTAACTCTTCCACATCACTTGACATCTTATACCTTATGGAGAAAGAAGATTACCATGATGAGTATAATAGTAAACTCACTAAGAAATTGGATAAGCTAGCTGCTGAATTAATAGCTTTGAAAAAGGTGTGGGTCCCTTCTCAACCTAGCAGGAATACTGAGAGACCACTTTGAGAAGGTTTCTCAAAAGAGTAAAGTGAGCAGGCCCCAATCCTAATGCGGTTTGTAATTTTTATGGAAATCCAGGAGATGCAACAGTCATGTATAGGCACATAAATGGTTACTATGATGAGTATGACTGGTCAAGGATGACCACCACTAACAAGAGAGGACCCAGCCAGAAAAAGGCATGGGTACCTAAGAAAGCTTAATTGTTTTGTAGGTGAGCCTGAGATCCACGGATGACATAAGAATGTGGTATTTGGATAGTGGATGCTCGAGGCATATGACAGGTGATGAAAAGTAATTCATCATACTGGAGCGAAGAAGGAATGGAACTATCAGTTTTGGAGACAACAAAAAGGGAAAGATTGTTGGCAATGGCATAGTGGGATTAAGCCTTCAGTCGATAATGTATCTCTTGTGAAAGGCTAGAAGTTCAACTTGATAAGCATTTCTTAGCTGTGTAACAAAGGCAGGAAAGTGATTTTTTACTCAACAGGCTGCTCAGTCATTGATGGTTACTCTGACCAAACTATTCTTTTTGCTCCTAGAATCAATAATATTTATATGTTTGATTTATCCCCCAACTCCAATGATATATGCTTAGTTTCTAAGGAGGAAAACTCATTGGTATAGCACAGAAGGTTAGGACATATCAATATGGCCAATCTGTCCAAATCAGCCAAAAATGAACTTGTAGACGGTTTACCCAATCTAGCCTTTAAAAAAGATAGACTATGGTCAGCATGCAAACTTGGGAAACAATTTACGAAGACCTTTAAATCTTTAGCTGATATATCTTCTTCTTGTCCCATTGTTCTTTTACACATGGATTTGTTTGGGCCTTTTGTGCAAACAAGTCTAGGTGTAATGAAATACACCCTTGTGGTTGTAGATGATCTGACCTGGTTCACTTGGATTGTCTTGCCTACAAGCAAAGATGAAACATTTGAATCAATCTCTAGATTAGCTACCTAGATCATGAATGAAAAAGACCTTAAAATTAATAGAATCTATAGTGACCATAGAAAAGAGTTCGAAAATAGGCAGTTTGAGGAATTCTATACAATGCATGATATTGACCACAATTTTTCTGCCCCTCATACACCTCAGCAGAATGGGGTTATTGAGAGAAACAATCGCAATATTGCGGAGATGGGTCATTCTATTCTGAGTGATAACAATCTGGCAAAGTATTTCTAGGGAGAAGTTGTTAACATAGCTTGTCACATTCTAAATAGGGTTTTAATTCGCCTAGTTTTGAATAAAACTCCTCGTGAACTTTGGAAGGGGCACAAGCCCAAGGTTGGTCATCTCAAGGCCTTTGGTTGTAAATGCTTCATATTAAACACAAAAGACCAATTGTCTAAATTTGACCCCAAGGATGATGAATGAATCTTTCTGGGTTACTCAACACACAGTAGGGCATACAGAGTGTATGTTAAGAGGACTAGCATCTTAGAGGAGTCCATGCATGTAGATTTCGATGAAAATAACAATGCAAGTAGAGAAGCCAGTGACGATGAATGAGAAAAGGATCAAGTTAGTGGATTAGTCAGTCAGCCCATTGTTATTCTTGATCTAGTACAAGAAAAATAAGATTATGAAACGGACTTGGACCAATCCATCAACCTTGGTGATGATGTAAATGCTCAACAAATGATTGTAGCTCAGCAAGCTAATCCTGATCTACCAAGAGAAGTCAGAACAAGGAAAGATCACCCAGTTGAGAAGATTCTTGATAATGTACAAAATCCAATGCTGACTAGAGGTCAGCTTAATAGAATGATGAGCCATTCAGCATTTGTGTCATTGATTGAACAAAAAAGGTTTGAAGATGCTGAGTTCGATGACAACTGGATGATTGCAACACAAGGAGAGCTAGACCAATTCAGTAGAAATGAAGTTTGGGGTTTGGTAGAGAAACCCAGAGGCAAGTCAATCATTGGCACCAAAATGGGTTTTCAAGAACAAGCTAGATGAAGCTAGTATTGTTTTCAGAAACAAGGCCAAACTAGTTGCTCAATGCTATAATCAATAAGAAGGCATTGACTATGGAGAAACCTTTGCACCAGTACCAACACTTGAAGCCATAAGAATTCTCTGTGCTTTTGCATCTCATATGAACTATAAGCTATTTCATATGGATGTTAAGAGTGCATTTATTAATTGTTATATTCAATAACAAGTCTATGTCAGACAACCCCTAGGCTTTGAAGATCCAACGTATCCAGATCTTGTCTTCAAGCTGAAGAAGGCTCTGCATGGACTGAAATAGGCTCCAAGAGCTTGGTATGAGAGACTGACTAACTTTTTACTCAGTAAAGGTTATGTTAGAGGAAAAGTAGATACAACTCTATTTATCAAGAAGAAGCATCAAGATGTGTTGCTAGTCTAAATCTATATTGATGGCATCATTTTTTGAGCAACTAATGAAAAGCTATGCAAAGAATTTAGCCAATAGATGAAGAAGGAGTTTGAAATGTCAATGATGGGAGAGCTAAATTTCTATCTTGGTTTGCAAATCAAGCAAGGTGATGATGGGATCTTCATCAGCCAAGCTAAGTATGCCAAGGAAGTACTCAAGAAGTTTGACATGGATAAATCCAAGCCAATGTCAACACCCATGGCCACTGATACAATTCTGAGTAAAGATGAGGCAGGTAAACCTGTAGAGAGTAAGCTCTACAGAGGTGTTATTGGTTCTCTAATTTACTTAACTACTAGTATGATTGACATTGAATATGTTGTATATTATTGTGTAAGATATCAAGCTGACCCCAGAGAATATCACTTAGCTATTGTTAAGAGAATTCTCAGGTATTTTCTAGGCTCTATTGATGCAGGTTTATGGTATCCAAGTAATACAGATTTCACTTTGAGAGGATACATAGATGCTGACTATAGAAGAGACAAACTTGAAAGGAAAACCACCATAGGAGGATGTCATTTCCTAGGTGATTGTCTAGTAATGTGGTATAGCAAGAAGCGGACTTCTGCAGCTTTGAGTACAGTCAAGGCTGAGTATATGGCTATAAGAAGTTATGTAGCACAACTGTTATGGATCAAGCAGCAATTGGAGGATTATAGTATAAAGTCTAAGTGTCTTGAAGTCATGTGTGACAATAATAGCGCAATTGACCTATCCGAGAATCCAATTCAATATAGCAGGATGAAGAATGTCAGTATTAGACATCACTTCATAAGGATCATGTTCTAAAAGGTGAAGTCAAGCTCAAGTACATTCCTACTGAAGAACAGCGAGCTGACTTATTCATAAAGTCCATTGGAAAGGATTAGTTCAACACTCTAAGAGAGCTAATCGGAATGTTCAATCCAATCTGAAGAAATACATTTCCCACTGACCAATTCTTAACCTGATCAAAGAAATTAGGGAACACTCTGGGCTTCTGCGAACTAGGTTAAGTATTTCTTTTTGGCGCTTGAATTTTGGACACGTCATTAAATTGTAACCAATTTTCTTTCAAATTCAACCTTGATAGAAATGGTAGCAAGCTATGAAATAATCCATATTCAAACAGTTGTTATCCCGTGTTTCTCGCTTTTATTAATCCTTGGTAAACTCTGTTTAATCTAACCATTCAAATATGACCATGGATTGTGAGTCATACACATAGCTTTGTAGGGATTAATAAAGAGTCTTTTGCTATTTAAGGAGAATTTCAGAAAGAAAAAAAGGTTACTTTACCAAAATTCTTTTCTGAAAATTTCTTCCCAAAATCCCCAAATTTCTCTATTCTTTTTCAAGTTATTTTAATGGCAAGTACATCTAGAAGATCATCTGAATCTTGCACTGAGGAACCACTATTTGTGAGGGATGCTAAAGACACATGTTGGGCCACTACAATGGACCACAAAGCACAAGTGGTGATTGGAATCAACAAGAGTGAAGATCTATTCATTCCCGATGGATCTAAATATATTCCTACAAATGGTGCTTTATTGAAGGAACTGAAGTGGATGAGCTAACTACAGTAGATATGCTTAGTTTCTCCAGTGATGAGAGATTTGGGAAGTGGACATGCCAACATCACTTGAGAGGGTTCTTTGAGATACCTAGTGGTTGCTATGAACAGGTAGTGCTGAGATTCTTCCATGGAATTCACCTGGTTGAAGGATAGAAGGATCTTTTTATCACTACTATGGTGGGGAGAAAGGTGTATATTACCCCCAAACTGATAGCTGGGTTGCTGAGAATGTATGAGAGAGGGCTTAAGATTCGCATGGTGAAAGATGAAGAGGATATGGACATACCCATTGATTATGATGTCCCCGCTAAGTATAAAAATAGGTGAACTTACAGTATGAATGTTCACTAAGGAAGGGAAGTAGGCGCATGAGCTTGTAACTAAGGTGTTGCTGGCCAAGACAGCTTCAACAGGAAGCTGCTCAAAGTTTGAAAGAGTCTTCATTTATGCTCTGACTCATGGAATGTGTATAATTTAGCCCTTAGCAATTGTGCACAGATTCTTAAAGGTGTCTAAGCACATGGTGTATAGACATCTTATGATGGAGATATGCACGACATATGAGTTGGACTTAGAAGGATGGGTGCTAAAGAGCAGAATCACTCTAAAGGTGATTGAATCTAGAATCTTGAGTAATGCTCATTTTCATCGATTGAGGTGTAATGAGAAGCCCAACAACACCAAGTATATAAAGCTGAAGAAAGGATAGGTCAGAACCAAGGATCTAAAAGCTATAATGCCAATGAGGCCTATTAAGCCAGAAGAGGAGGATCTAACCTTGGATGCCTTTGTGGCCAGCGAGCTTGAGAGGATTACCAAGCTTAGAGCGGAAAGAGGAGAAGTTATGGTTAAGAATAAGGTTAGTAAGAAGGAGGTTAAGAGAGACTCTAAGAAGGAAGTGAAGAAAGGGAGCTCAGCGAGCTCAGTTCCTGTTGTTGTCCCTATTCCCAAAAAGACTAGATCTGCTAAGGGAACTAAGGAAGAGAAGCCTTGTAAGCTAACTCCTGAAGAGAGGGAGGAAGAGAGGAAAGCTAAGGAAGAGCTAAGAGAGGAGATGCCTCTGAAGAGACAGAAGAAGAGAAAGAGTGATGAAGCTCAGCTGGATGCAGTGACTACTGAAGGATAGGAAGCTATATCAGTTCTTGTGCCCTAAGTAGGTCAGCCTAAGAAGAAGCTGATTGTGAAAGGGCAAACTGGTGTAGTCCAAAATCTAGAAGAGGCTGAAAAGATGAAAGTAGCTGAAGAGGAAAGAATTAGAAAGCGGCAGGAAGATCTAGAAGCTGAGATAAGGAGAAAGGGAGAAGAAGTAGTAGCTAAGGCTAAGGCTAACACTAAAAAAGTTATAGAATTAGCAGTAGCCAGTCTAGTTGATAAGGAGTTTCTCAGAGCTATGGAAGAAATGATAGGAGCCCTGGAAGGGATTAAGAATCAGGAGGAGCAAACTGAAGATAATGTAGTGGAAGTGCAAGTTGTTGAATTTGATGTTCTTAAAACAGACTAGTAGGTCAGTTTGGCTGCTGAGGGAGCAGAGGAAGGAAGAAAGGAGAGGAAGAGAGGGTTGCTAAAAAGGATAAAGATAGTCATTAATGAGAATGAGGGAGATTTAGAAGACAAGGATGAGGAAGAAGAAGTTGTGGTTGAGCAGGGAGCTCAACTGACTAAGCAATCTCAGGCTTAGGTCAGTGACTTCACTATCGAAGGTGTTGAAGAGAAGGAAGAGGAGAACCAAGAGCCATTCTTTTTCCCCAACATATCTATTGAAACACCACTCTCACCTATACCCATATCTGCCCTTCCTTTAACTGAAACCCAAATACCATCCGTATCCATCGCTGACCAACCAAACACCTCACACTCTGACCAAATAGCCATCATTCCCCTTCTTTCACCTATTGGATCTCATGTGCATGAACCATTGCCCTTAGAACGACTAGTTATCAGAGGTCTTCTAGTTATTGAGGAGATTCCACAACCACAACAACAACCACCTCAACAACCTCAACACCAATATAATCCCTAGGCTGAGCTCTTAGGAGATATAAGGAGAATGGGAAGAGCCAGATTTCTAGGACTTAGGATAGATACTGAAGTAGATACTAAAATAGCTAAATCTATACTGTCTGATGAGGTCCTGAGGAGACTTGCAAAGGCTGTTGAGCAAGTGCAAGGGTTTCTAGAAGCTGTTGAGGAGATGAAGGCAAATTTTAGATCAGTTCCTACCCAATTCTCGCTGGTCAAGGCTATAGAATCCAATATATTGCCTCTATTAAATGTTGCAGGTAGGAAGGCTGACTATCTGAAGATGGAAGTTACTGAGCTTAAAAAGAAGATGGAGAAAATTTATGAAAGCAACTACAGAGTTTTGAATGAAGAGAGGGATTTCAGGAATTCCATGATAGAAGAATTCAATCCTCTCTTGGAGGCAATGCAGACAGTTCTGAGTGGCTACAATATTTTGTACAAGAAAAATGGTGAAAACACAACTCGCTTAGATGCAGTTATTAATCCTGTCAATGCACTAATCATTGTTGTTACCAAACACCATGGTATACACACTGAACTAAGGAATGTGAAGGAGAAACTACTAAAGGGAGTGAAGAAATTAGAGGGAGAAGTACTCAAAGCTTTGAAGAGACTGAACATTTCTGACACCCTGAACAGTGACATTATTATGGCAGATACTGAATAGGAACCTTCGTTTCATCAGAAACTTGGTCACATTTGTGATCAAATTAAGTATGTTCACACTAATGTCATCAATGATGTTCAAGCAATTAATCAGATACATGAAGAAGTCACTACTCATATCAGAAGCACTCCCATGCTAGAGCGGATCTTAAGGGAAAATTTTCAAGCTAAGTCTCTGGCTAGTCTCACCTAGATATCCAAGGAAGGACTTAATGATCAGTACCAGGTCAATCAATCCTAATCTCATGCTCTGGTGGGTCTCTTCGCTTTTCTCAGAGAATGGGACGTAATCTCACAAGAAATCTATGATTTATTAGTGCTGCACTTTTCAACCAACATCTATGGTCAGCTCAAGACATTTAAAGATTCTCTGAGTTCATTTGATCATCGAGCCCAAGCCATTTTGGATGCAATGGCAATGGGGGAGAAAGATTGCGAGAAGCGTGAGCAAGAAGAGAGAGAGAGAGAGATCAAAGGGATGTTGATTTTTCATGTAATTTGTCCAAGGATGGAGTGTATTCAAAGAGAATATACCGAGACAAGAAAGAGGAAAGGCAAGGAGATCATGCTGCCCAAGGAAAAGAAATCAAGATGGGATTAGCAAGGTTATGAAGAGAATCAAGCTAATCTTGGAGGACCATAAATGCCTAAGTAGAATAGAATCGTTGTAATCTTTAGAGCTGATTGTAAAACTTCGTATAGACTAACTCTTTGTTATCTATACTCAAGTTATTTTTAAATGAAAAGATTACTTATTATGTTCTAAGTTAAGATCTTCTTCACTTCTTATATTTTCTGCGGCATATATATGTGTTGATCTTTTTGTAGAAATATATTGAAGTGTTGAGGAATGCTGAACTCGGAAGAATCAAGGATTATGGGGGAGTTAGCATTCACTCTAAGCAAATGAAGATGCTGAACAAAGTCATATCCAGAATAAGTAAAAGTTAACTCTGATCTAGATATCTAATTGATTTAATTCTCTCTCAGTTAATTGTCATTGATCAAAATGGGGTAGATTGTTGAACCAAGCACAAGTTTGGACTGACCCAGTGGATGACTCAATGGTGCTTAAGTTTTGATCATAATAATTAAGTTCAGTTTGAGTTAATTAAATCAATAATGATGTTAAAATAAATAATCTATGGCTATATGTGAGTTATTGAGTTTCAGGGTAGAATGTCAATTCTCCGCTGACCTAGTTATTTAGTTTAACTCTGAGTGTTCTGGGCTGAGTATCTACTTTAGTCGCTGACTAAATAATATTCACTCAGCGCTTGATATTTAGATTTTGTTTTAGTTGTGCATAATTATTAATTAATTTGCTAAGTTACTTTATGTCTGTCAAAGGTACTGGCTTTACCATTTAAGCTAAAATGGGATCTTTGCTTTTAGTGTTGCTTTTTGCAGTACATTAATGAGACAAAGACAAAAAAAAAATTAATGCCTTGACGAGAATTAGATTCATGAAGAAAAAGACAAAGTCTTTCAAATTCAAGCTGCAAAAAGCCATTTGCATATTTGGACAATTCTACAAATCAACAACATAGTATCGTGCACTCTGCAACATGTCAGATTACTGAAATGTATGGGAAGAAGACATGTGGCAAGTCAGCACGAGTTCTCTCTAATGGAAGACTGCATCATACATCAAAGGATTCAAATTAAAGCTCGGATTTCAATCTATCTCTAACATATTGATTTTCTATCTTACAACGGTGTGATTCTATCTCATAACGGATTGATTTGAAGAAGCAATGGGAGATGAGCTGTTAATTTCAGAAGATGTCAAAGCAAGTTCAACAGCTACTTTCTAAATCCATCTATAAAAGGAGCAAGAAGGCAATCATTAGAACTTGGTGATTACACCTGAATTTCTTAGAAGCAAAAACTCTGCCAAATTACAAGCTTTAGAGAAGTTCACTCAAGAAAGCAACTACTCAACGAGAATCTGCTTTACAACAAGAGAGAATAGAATAGATCATTGATTTGTAATATCTGATTATTGTAATTGGATCAACTTTTTAAAGTTGATTCCTGCTATTGTTTAGACTCTTATTGAGTTACTGATAGAAGAGGGTATTCTACTCAACAGGTGAGCGATTGCAGTTTGGAGGGTACTTACTGTAATTAGGGAATTTGTGAAAGGCTTCTCCGCCTAGGGTAAAGGAGTTGAGATTAGTGGATTAAAGCTAAGACACTCTCTCGGGACTGGATGTGAGCATAGGTTTCTGAACTAGTATAAAAATCTATGTGTCCTTTACTTTGAAGTTTTTCCAGATTTCACTCAGCCAGCTGACCTACTCAGCGGAGCTCATTATTATTGTGAAAAAGTTTACTATGTTTTTGAGTGAGTCATTCACTCTCCCCTCTGATTCATTGAGTGTATGCATAGGGACCAACCGTCACACACATTCGACCTACATCGGACTAAATAAAGAATTAACAGACTAAGTCTATTACAAGAATACTAAATGTATAATGGTTAGACCATTACCTAGTTAGACCAGAGATTTTATTTTGACCGGTAACTAATTTATTAGGGTCATAAAATAAAATATATATTTTAAAAGGATTGAAAGCAAATTTTTCCTTGACGAGAAAAATTGGATCGAAGTACAAATATATTCGTACAAGCTCGAATGTGCTAAAAGTGCATCGAAAGATGCACAAGAACTGATGGGCAGTGCTCGCGGCAGCCCATAAGTGGTGCGCCATGAGCTAGGCTTGCTGCATGGGCTGCGAGGCCTAGCTCACAAACAAGGCAAGCCTTTTAGGGCTTTCCTTATCCACCACGTACAGCATACCTAGCACACTATGAGTGCGGGTTTGACCCCGTAGGGCTCCAAACCCCACGGGTCATACCCACGTGTGGGATGTGTGAAATGCACATCCCTTATTAGAAAAAGGGGGGCCTTTTGGCTCCTCCAAGCCTATATATAGGCTACTCGTCCCCCCTTTTCAAATGTACAAAGTTCCCTTTTAAGTCTTGACTTGAGATTCCAACGTGTTTTCTCGACTTGACTTAGAGAAACCTTTTTTATGGGCCCTAAATTTATTCGGGCATCTCTTAGTTAATATTTTCGGGTGGGTTTCTAAGTGGTCAAGTAGCTACTCGAAACTCTATAGTTCTTCCTCATTAGGAGGTTTTGGTTGGTGGGGTTCGTGTGGATACTCATAGAAGCTATCCTACACTTGAGGGCTTGTGCAAGAAGATTCTGCTAAAGAACGCTTCAACTGATAATTTTCTCTTTTTAATTATTAGGACTTTTTCTTTAAGCGTTTTTAGACTTAATAATTATGCTTAGGTTATTATTTGCATGCTTAGATTATTTTATGCTTAGGTTATAGCTTAGAGTTATAACATGTTTAGTATAAAATATTTATGATAGGATATAACTTAGAGTTATGGTATGCCTAGCCTATGCATGATAACCTAGGTAGAGAATTTATTTAGTTAAGGCTTTAATTAATTATATGCAACTAATAGGAGTTCCTAGGGATGAGGGACAAAATTTTGAAATTCCACCATACTTGTTATGCATGTTCAAAGTGACTGTTAGTTCCCAACATCACCCGGATTTTTTCTCATTCATTCAGAGTCAATAGGGTTCCATATGTACCTCTTTTACATATAGGAACATTTAGTTCAAGTGGAAACTTTTAACCAATAGAATTTGACCCTGACACTCTTTGAACTTTGAAAATCTGGAAGGAAAAATTAAATACCTTGAGTGCAAGGTCTTAGCTCTTACCTCAAGCAATTTGGTTCGGCCCTTTTCAGATGCAGATAAATCAGAGCTTCACCTCACTCGAGCTAGCCTTCTACCGCATCGTCAAAATCTTAAAAGTATAAAACACAAATAGTCTCAGGTTACTTTGGCTCTATTGGGTAATGAGAACACACCATTTTTCCATCGTATTGCCTCAGCGTAATTCAGAAATAAAAAAAATCACTCAATTAGAAGTAAATGACAATCTTATTAGCGATTATCCATCAATCACTCAATCCATTCGGGCACTCTATGTAGATTTATTTTTGGCTCAACCAGTAGTTCTTTTTTCATTACAAAAACATAATTTTATCAAGGTAATGACGGGTTTAAATGCTCAATAAATTGCTCCTTTCTCGGAGGAAGAGGTCTGGTCAACCATTTATTCTTGTATCGAAAACAGAGCTCTAGGTCTAGAAGGATTCAATATCTACTTCTTCAAAAGATTTTGGGCTGAATTAGAGGGAGAAATTATGACTATAATACACAGGTTCCATCTGAATTCTCGGTTGTCATCATCAATTAAAACCTCATTCATGGTTCTTATTTTAAAAGTGCTATGATCTTATCAGTTAAGTAATTTTCGGCCTATTGCCTTGATCCATGGTATCTACAAGATCATTGCAAAGCTTTTGGCCAATCGTATCTAACCTATCTTATCAAGGATGATTTCCAAGAATCAATTCACCTTCATAAAGTGAAGAAATATTCACGAATGTTCTTTCCTAGCTTCAAAAGTGGCTCACTCTATCTATTCAAGAAGAAGATCGAGTTCGGTTCTCAAATTAGATTTTCACAAAGTGTTTGATAGCATCACTTAGACATTCATTGATGCAGTAATGAATAAAAAGGGTTTTGACAAAAAGTGGATCTCCTTGCTCTCTAATTATTGAAAGGGCTCTACAACTTCTATTCTGATTAATGGATCTCCTAGTAACCTAATTAAATTGCGGAAAGGAGTTAACAATGAGACCCCCTTTCCCCATTCATATTTGTCTTGGCTGTGGATGGACTGAAAAAACTTCTTGATACTAGTATTCGTAAGATTTTGTTACCGGGATTATGATTGGATGATAATCTACTAGACATATCGCTACTTCAGTTTGTAGATGATACCATTTGTTTTCTTCCAGCTACTCCAACAATTATTCCGATTTTTGTTAGGATTCTTTGATGCTTTGAATTGATTTCAAGATTTTAAATTAACTGTCACAAAAGTTCACTTATTGGAATTCATATCAATGATGACTGCTTGAGTTCTTATACTTCATTTCTTGGCTGAACAATTGAAAATTTTCCAATAAAATATCTTAGGGTGCCACTATTCATAAAACATTTGCCTTCTTCTAGTTGGGATCCTTTTTTGACCAAGTTCAAATACCATTTAGTGAAATGGAAAGGAAATTGTTTATCATATACCGATAGAGTGGTTCTCATCAAGTCAGTGCTTTCTTCCTTACCTATTTACTTGATGTCTCTTTATAAATTACCGGAATCAATTGATGTTAATTGGTGCGAATGATGAGGAATTTTTATGGCGCGAGATGCTGATGTTGTCGGCATTAGAAAGGTTAGTTGACAAACTGTCAACTTACCAAATTTTAAGGGAGTTATATATTTGAGACTTCAAATTGGTGAATTGCAGTTTTCTCCTCAAATGGCTATGGAAATTGCACTTGAACAATAATAATGGCATGTGGTTTCCTTACTGTGTTAGGAGACATAATTTTTGGTATTAGTATGATGTGGTTGTCTCAGAATCATCCTGACTATCGCCAATTTGGTTGAATGTAGTGATATTTTGCTATCGTAATAAGAATTTTTGGACTTATTTCACATCTCATTGTCGAGTTTTAGTTGGTAATGAACTTACCGCGTCCTTTTGAAATGATAAATGGAACTTAATAAAACCTTGCAATCTCTTTTTCTATATTTGTATGCTCTTTGCAACCAAAAATTAGCAAATGTTAGCAAATGTACAACAGGCTACTCATTTAATTTTTTTTTTAGTAGTGATATGGCGAGACCCTTTTGGAAGCTTAGACTTAGAATTAGCATATGGGAATGATGGCTAGAACTAAGAACATGGGTTACTCTAGCTAATCTAACTCTTTTTCCAACAAATTCTGAAGAGCAGCTCCTTCTTTTCTCTGATTTGGTGGATGCTTTTCATTGGAAGTTGGGGAAAGTAAAGGTATACAAAGATGCAAGTTTTTTCAATGGGTTCTACCACACCTCAAATTGGCCACAACCAGGAACAGACTTTATGATTGCATGGAATTCTTTCTTGCAACCAAAGGTAAAATTTTTTGGATGGCCTTTGATTCATGGTTATCTCCCTACAAGATTGTTTCTTTTTTAATGTGGTTTTTATTAGAATTTTAGTGCAATTGGATTGACTACTTTGACTATTGCAATCGTTACATTTCATCGAACAAGTCAAGAGAGTGCGGAGTGCACACCTGTTTGGGATCTGTTACGATTTGGGGGGTCCGAGGGCAGAACCCCCCAGTGCGGGGTCTAGGGGCAGCGCCCCTTGGTAGGGTCCGAGGGACGGCAACCCCTGGCAAAGTCTTGAGGTAGCGCCCTAGGCTGGGGTCGAGCTGACCTTATTTGGTTTGGAAGAGCTAAGGGAAGACGCACGACGCAAATTTAGGAGAGCCAAGAGAAGATGCAATAGGTAGGTCAAGTTTACTAGAAACACAAATACGCTTTTGAAGATCTCGATTATTTTGGCTATGGAAATCATGTTCATCTCAGGTCTGTATTGGCTATTATCTTCAATGGAGAAGAGGACAATGTGAGGGTTATAATTCTTCTTCTTAAGGATGAGATATAGTTAGTAGTTCCTATTAATGAGATGTAGTTAGTAACGATTTCTGATTTTGTTCTTGATGATGATGAGATGTAGTTAGGAGGGGTTTTTTTGTTAAAAAAAATGTAGTTAGTAGGGGTTCTTGATCATGATGAGATGTAGTGTTTCTGTTCTTGTTAATGAGAGATGTAGTTAGTTATATTAGGGTTATTCTGAGTTTTCGATTCTTTTTCAAAAATATTAATAAAGATTCCCTTCTTTGATCCCTTATTTCTTCATCTTTTTATTTCTTGGTGTAATGTTATATTGATCTTGACTTGTTGCTTCAATTCAATGGAAACATTTGGCCTTCAATACCATCATAAATTTTGTCCAATTTCTATTTTCCAACATAAAACATTAAAACGTGAAATGGATATACATTTTTGCTTCAATTGGTTTCTGTGCTTTTTGGCTATATAGATCACCAAAAACGAAATTGGTAGACATAGATTTTAGGTTTAAATTTTCCTTCACAACAAATCTAATTCTGGTTCTTAATACAATTTCTGATTTTATCCGATTGAAAGGTTGGTGAACTGGCCAAATAAATTTCAATTTGACAGCGTATTCGCAACCCAGAAACATCCAAGTAATCCCCATATTTCTAACAAAGAATGAAATTTATTTTTCTGAAGATGTCGAATGGTGAAACTGTTAAGGAGTTGTCCAGCAAGTTTGCAAAACTAGACAACTTTAAGGGTTAGGTTTTTTGAAGATGGCAGAAGAAGATGCATTTTCTATTGACTACACTGAAAGTGGTTTATGATCTGAGTACTCCCATGCCAGAAATTGTAGAGAATGAAACTATGGAGCAGATAAGGAAGCGCTACAAATGGTAGAATGATGATTACATCTATCATGGGCACATTCTAAACTGTGCGTCTGATTCCCTCTATGATATATATATCAAAACGTTGAGTCTGCAAAAGAACTACAGGATTCTCTGGAATCAAAGTATATGGCAGAGAATGCTTCTAGTAAGAAGTTTCTAGTCAGTAATTTCATCAATTATAGGAGGGTTGATACTAGACCTATCATGGAACAATATAATGAATTATTAAGGATTCTGGGACAACTTATTCAACATGATATAAAGATGGATGAATTCACTTTTGTTTCTAGTATCATTGACAAACGGCCACCATCTTGGAGAAATTTCAAGCATACATTGAAACATAATAAAGAAGAGTTGACTCTGGTTCAACTTGGCAGTCATCTTAGGATCAAAGAATCCTTAAGGGCTTAAGAAATTGAGAATAATCCTAAAAACAAGAACCAAGTTGGTATTGTTTCTGTAAACATGGTTGAAGAAGGTGGATTTTCTAAGAGTCCAAACAGTGACAAAGGTAGTAAACATAAGTTTAAAGGAAACAACAATAAGTTCTCCAACAAGAAGCCTAAAGTGGTGTGTTGGAAGTGTCACAAACCTAGTCATTTCAAGAAGGATTGTCGAGTAGGTAAAGGGAACAACAATTCTGGTTCGAGTGGATCTAAGGATCCTGAAAAGCAACAAGGTCAGATTTTAATACAAAATTGTAATTCTAATCAGAATTATGTATTTTCAATATCTGAAGCATTTTATGTACAGGATGATGATGTTTCTTAGTGGATTGATTTGGGAGAAACAAGTCATGTTTGTAAGGATCTTCATTGCTTCAAAGATTTCCAACCAATCGAGGATGGATCTATATTAAAGATGGGAAATGTTGAGACTGAACCAATGAAAGGACTTAGAAAAGTGGATCTTGCTTTACTTCTTGAAAATGTATTTATTTAAGTAATGTATTGTATGTTCCTAGGATTCAAAAGAATCTGTTGTCTGGTGTTGTTTTAATAACTACGGGTATAAACAAGTGAACAAAAGTGGCAAGTATATCTTGTCAAAACATGGTACTTTTGTTAGGATTTGGATACTTATGTAATAGAATGTTTATGTTAAATATTAAAGTTTCTTCTATTGATCAATCATCTTTTATGCTTTCTTCTAGTGATTGTAAACTTTTGAATAAATCAGAATTATAGAATGTTAGACTAGGATATGTACATTACATAAGATTAAAAGATATGTCTAAAATTAGCCTTATTCCTGCCATTGATATAAACCATGAGAAATGTAAAACTTGCATGTTGACAAAGATAACCAGAAAACCTTTTAAGAATGTTAACCGAGTGTCTAATGTATTGGATCTAATGCATAGTGACTTGTGTGATTTTCACTCTACACCTTCAATAGGAAATAAAAAGTACGTTATTAATTTTATTGATGATGCATCAAGATATTGTTATATTTATTTGTTGCATGCAAAGGATAAAGCTCTTCATAAATTTAAAATCTATAAACAAGAGGTAGAGCTACGTCAAAGTAATTTCATTAAAAGTTCATGTACTGATAGGGGAGGTGAGTCTTATGATCCATTATATTTTCAATCTACTAGTATAATACATCAAACCACAGCTCCTTATACAGCACAGCAAAATTGTGTGGCTGAAAGGAAGAATAGAACCTTGAAAGAAATGTTTAATTCTTTGTTGTCCTATTCAAGTTTGAGTGAAGGATTCTGGGGTGAGGCTATGCTAACGGCCTGTTATTTATTAAATAGAATTCCTAATAAAAGGAATAAAATTACCCCCTATGAATGTTGGTTTAAAAAGCCACCAAAGTTGAGGATTCTGAGGGTCTGGGGTTGTAGAGCAGTGGTAACAATCACTAAATCACAAAGATGAAACTTGGGTGAAAGAGGTATAGATTGTATCTTCATTGGGTATGTAGAGAATTCCCATGCATATAGGTTCTATGTAATAGAATCTAATGAATACATATATGTGAACTTGATTATAGAGCCAAGAGATGATGTTTTTGATGAAGATATATTTACATCCACATCTAGACCAAGAGACATGATCCAGAATTCATGTAGTGAGAACTCATTTCATTCTGAAGGTTTATCAGGTGGAAATGTTTCCTTGCCTGGACCATCTAGGAAAAGTACTAGAGCTAGAAAAGCTAAATCTTTTGGAGATGACTTTCATCTTTATTTAGTTGAAGGATCAAGGGATGAGGTTGAGTATCAGTATCGATATTGTTTTATTATTGAAGAGCATCCAAAAACATTTAATGAAGCTATGGCTTTAAGAGATGTTGCATTCTGGAAAGAAGCAATCCAGGATGAGATAGACTCTATCATGCACAATAATACATGGGAATTGGCTGATTTACCACCAAGTTGTAAACCACTAGGAAATAGGTGGATCATTAAAAGAAAAATGAAAGTGGATAGTACCATAGATAAGTATAAAGACAGATTGGTTATCCAAGGCTCTAGGCAAAAAGAAGGAATTGACTTCTTTGATACTTATGCTTTTGTTGTGAGGACTTCTAATATTAGGTTGTTGATAGCCCTAACAGCTATACATAAACTTGTGATTCATCAAATGGATGTAAAAACTGCATTCCTAAATGGTGAATTAGATGAGGAAATTTATATGAAACAACTAGAAGGATTTGTTGTGTCGGATTGTGAAAAGAAGGTATGCAAGTTGAAGAAATCCTTATATGGACTAAAACAAGCACCGAAAGCTTGGCATAAAAAATTTAATGATATGGTTTTGTCTAATGGTTTTCATATCAACCAAGCAGACAAATGTGTATATAGCAAGTTTGATACTTTTGGTAAAGGAGTTATGATTTTCTTATACGTGGATAACATGTTAATTTTTGGCACTGACTAAAATCAAGTTGATAAAACAAAGAAATTCTTGTCATCTAATGTTGAAATGAAGGATTTGGGGGAGGCTGAGGTGATTCTTGGTATGAGAATCAAGTGGAAGAACAATGTTATTTCATTTTCTCAATCTCATTATATTGAGAAGATTTTGAATAAATTCAACTTTAAGTATTTTTTTCTAGTTAGCACTACTATAGATCCTTGTTTTAAACTTCTATCTAATAAAGGTGTTGTAGTATCTCAACTTAAAAACTTGAGAACCATTAGCAGTCTTATGTATGCCATGATTAGCACTAGGCCTGATATAGCCTTTGCTGTTGGAAAACTTAGTAGGTATACTAGTAATCCTAGTTCACATCATTGGCAAGCTTTAAGCCGACTATTGAAGTACTTAAAAGGAACCAAGGATTATGGTTTGACTTATACTGGATTTCCTTCGATTTTCGAGGGTTATTCGGATGCAAGTTATATTTCTAATGAAGAAGATAGTTCTTCCACTAGTGGATGGGTATTCCTTCTTGGGGGAGGCGCCATCTCTTGGGCGTTAAAGAAACAGACTTGCATCGCTGATTCAACAATGGAATCTGAGTTTGTAGCATTAGCAGTAGTTGGTAAAGAAGCTGAATGGCTACGAGATCTTGTTTAGAAAAGTCCATTATGGCTTGAACCAATATCGCCTATATCTATTAGGTGTGATAGTGAAGCTGCCTTGGCCAATGCTTATAGACAAGTGTACAAGGGTAGATCTTGACATTTAAGTGTTAGACATAGCATGATTCGAGAACGCATCATGCAAGGTATCATATCAGTAGAGTTTGTAAAAACTGGGTATAATTTAGCCGATCATTTATCTAAAGGGTTGAGAAGAGATCTTGTGCACAAATAGGCTATGGGGATGAGATTAAAGTCCATATGAAATCTCTCATGTTGAGATACCTAATTTCCATCTAATATGACATTAGATGTAGAATTCAATGAGGAAAGCTTAACATCTGGAGATTGGAACACATTAGTAACATCATCCGAAGGTATGTGTTCAGACCTACAAGATTATAATGGAGGTTGAAGTTTAACTTCTTAATAGCTCTTTTGAAAAATTGCATATGCAGGTGCAAGAGTAAAAAAGCTACCTATATGAGCATGAAGTTTAGCCGCTTCAAGAACTTAGGACTTGACTTTGATATGCTTATGAAGGATAAGGACACAAGGATAGTAAAAGATGGTGTCAAGTTAGAACTTTTAGAATTTTGACTTATGTGTATATTTTCTTGATTTGTTCATAATGAATAACTAAGGTTTAATCCATAGTGACACCTTGGTATTCAAATATTTGGAAAGTATAATATACTAAGATGAAATTCAATTGTCACGATATTTCATTTATGCATGAGTTTTTTATTTGTTGTGATTTTGTTTAGTTAATCAAGGGTTACACTAAAATGGGGGGGGATTGTTAGAATTTTAGTGTAATTGGATCGACTAGTTTGACTAATGGGTGACTTTTCATAGAACAAGTCGGGAGAGTGCGGAGTGCACACTTGTTCAGGTTCTATTACGATTTGAGGGGTCCAGGGGCTGCGCCCCCAGGTGCGAGGTCCAAGGGGCGGCGTCTAGGGGTAGCGGCCCTCGGTAGGGTCCGAGGGGCGGTAGCCTCTAGCGGGGTCCTTGGGCAGCAGGCCGGGCCGGGGTCCTGAATAAATGCATCCTTTGAAAAATTCATTAGAAAAATGAATTTTGGACCCGAAATAGCATGTCTTTTGGACACAGCTGAAACTGAAAAAGCATGTCTTTTAGACATAACTGCTACCCGAAATGACATGTCTTTCGATGTTTTTGGCTATATGGATCACAAAAAATGAAATTGGCAGACATAGACTTTTGGTTGAATTTTTCCTTCACAACAAATCCAATTAAGGTTCTTGATCTAATTTCTGATTTTATCCGATTGAAAGTTTAGTGAACCGACTAAATAAATTTCAATCTGACAGCATATTCGTGACTTCAGAATCGTCCAAGTAATCCCCGTATATCCAACAGTTGTCGGGGGATACAAGATGACGGCTGCCCTTTTTGCTTTCAACTGGAGAGTGTTGACCATGCTCTTTTGCTTTGCTATAGAAGCCAAAAGGTGTGGCTTTCAATCTTCAAGTGGCTTGGAATTAATATGCTTATTCCAAGGTGAATGCTCCAATTCCTTCAACAATGGAAAACCCTCTTCAACATCGGTAATTGCATGGAATTTGCCACCTCTTTATGGTTCACGGTGGCTTGGTCGTTATGGACGTCAAGGAACAAATTTGTTTTCGAATGAGTGATATCAAAGAATGATCATTTTATTAGGTGCTTGAATTTATGTTGGTTTCTCTTTAATTGTAAAAAGCATCCTGTAAGCTTTTCAATTTCAGATTTATTTGTAAATTCGGAAATACTACTTTCTTATAACTAAAATTTGTTGATCTCGTCTTGAGATCAACAAAGATTTATAATATATATATTAACGCCCTGGAGGCGGATTTTTTTCTCTCTAGGATTATTCCTTAAAAAAATAAAACTGAACTACGTATACCAAAATAAAAAATAAGAAATCCAAGATATGGATGGTATACAAAAATATGTAACTTGACCCAGTTTAACTTTTATAAAATTCTCCGTGATAAAATTCTCCGTCAATCACGGTTGTTAAAGTAAAGAAAATATTCACGGCCGGTTAGGTGTAGAAAACGTTTTCCATTTTCTTTTTTCACTTTTCTTATTTTCTAGTTTTTGTTTTTATAAAAGAAAAATGAAAATTTAAAAACAAGTCACTTATCTGCAACTTTTGACTCCCATTTTCCAAATTTTAATTGAAGATTTCAAATTTATTTATCAAAATAAATGTAATCTTAAAGTAAAAAATTACTTATACTAATGAATAATTTTTCAAAAATATAATAATATTGAATAAATTATAATGTCACTAATATAACTTTATTAAAATAAAGAGTAATTCAGATTTAATTGCATAAAATTATTATATAGCCATTTTACAGTTAATTGACAATAGTTATTTTAATTATATGCATCTAATTTGTTTGTTTTTTAGTCACCATAGTAATATAAGTATATAATAATATATAAAATTATAAAACTAATGATATAGTTATAAATTGTATATTTTACATAATAAATAAAAATAAATTATATTAAAAATAAATTGTTTGGATTCATTTCTAGGGTTGTGAACGAGTCAAGCCAAGTTTCCAAAACGAGTTAAACTATAAGACATGTTTTTGAATTTTAGCCTTAAATTTTCTAACAAGTTTTAGCCGAGTTTCAAGAATCTAAAAACTCGTTGAACCGAACTTTGTTTACAGACCAAATCTAAAAATGTGTTAACTAACAACTCATTTACAGATCGAGTTGAGCCGAACTTTGGTCGAGAATAACACAAAGCTGGTCATGGTGAGGATTTGACACATTTATAGTCTTCGAGCAACTCCAACCATTCCCCATTTTGCAAAATGGAGAGTGAATATGGAGAATGGGTCAATCCAACTATTTTTCATATAGTATTTCCTAAAATGGAGATTCTCCAAATACGGGGAATCCCCGTTTTAGGGAATAATTATAATATTAATACTTTTTACTTTTTATTTTTTAAAATATTTTTTTAATTTTTGTGGATAGAGATGATGTAAAAAATTAATATAACAATAATAAAAATATTATTATTATTATAGGGGAATCTAATATGAATAATAGGAAATGGGATAGATGGTTGAAGCAAAAACATTATAAATCCTGCAAAATAGAGTTTGGAAGATAAAAAAATGAGAAATATAATTGAACTTAGCCTTAATCATTATTAATTAATATAAAATTATATAATAGAATTCGGCATGTTACAATGAAACATGGACGAGTTATTTAGTATTAATACAAATACATGGAAAAACGAAAAAAAAAACTTGTAAAAGCAAGTTGAAAAGGTTGATAATTGATATAAAAACCTTGAAAAAAATGAAAAAGCAAAAAAAATGGTGGATGTTAGGCGTCTAACTCAGGTTGTGAATTCAAAGTGAAATAATATCAAACGTAACTTTTTACGCTGCCTCCGTGTGTTTCTATTGAAAACACCTTTTTAATGTTTTTCCAAAATCTATTGAAACCAACTAAGAATGAAAACGTGTTTCCTAATTTTCTATTTGTAAAATATTTTTAACTAAACAGCTATCCCTGTTTTCCATTTTTCTTGGAAAAATGGAAAACACCCCTTGTTTTTTTAAACTAGATGGGTTAAGTTCTATACCCGCCGAAATTTTTTAGAAAAAATATTTTCATTAAAGTAATTTAAGAGTAGTAATTTGGGTTGGAAGCTGAGGTACTGTTTTGAAGAATTTTAACCGACAAAGCCGTAATTGAAGATAAAAAACACCGATTTTACTCTCTTCATATTTTTTATTTATCTTTCTGTAAGTTTTACGTCTCTTAATAAATTAATTAATTAAGGATATGAAAATACTAATTTACTTTTATTATTAAATTAATGCTTTAATTTTTTAATCAAATGTAATTAATAGTATATGAGTAAAGTTGAAAGAATAATAAAAAAATATATAGAAATATGTAAATGATAATTATTTTGACAAAATAATTTTAGACTAAAACGTATATTTTAAAAATATGAAGGGACTAGAAGATAGTGAATATATATATATATATATATATATATATATATATATATGTGTGTGTGTGTGTGTGTGTGTGTGTGTGTGTGTGTGTGTGTAAAGAAGAACACAAGCCCATTAGAGTTTTTTTATTTTACTTGTAGTAATAAGAAAACAAAAGAATCAAATTTTGGGGCCTATGTGAACACGGGCCCTAGCCTTGGGCTCAACATACTCCGAGGGTTAGGCTTTGTTGGTCCCTGTGAGGAGGTTATAGGAGTTAGAGGGGGATAATTGATTCCTTTTTGGATTTGATGTGAAATAATAAAATTTTTAATTAATTAATTTTATCGAAGAGTATTGATTCAAGTTTATTGTTAAATTTGAGTTTGTTTGTAGATGATTTACTTGTTAGCAAGATATAAACAATGTAAAAAGCTATAAGTAAATAAATGCAGTAAGTTAAATCAAATACTGAGTTTTTATACTTATTCGGCCATGCCTACATCCAGTCTCCGGAGTTTCCTCCTCCGAACTTAAATCCACTACAATCACTCCTTCTGAGGCGGTGAAGCCTTTACAATGCAGAATCCTCTTACACGCATATAATACCCTTCTCTTGCTGCTTCTGATTCCTCAATCTAAGAGTACTCTTGTCTTAGATTCATCTATGTCACCAACTTTGCCAAGTTGTGAATAGGATTGAAGACCTCAACACCCACGCCTATCCTGTTATGACTCAGAAACCTCGCCAAGCTACCCTTGCCTAGGTTTTTTTTATCACATTCTACTTAGTGGATTGAATAGAGAGATTGTGATCTCGTGCTTTATTATCAAGAATCACTTTTGTTGAACCAAGCACGAGTTTGGACTGACTCAGTGGATGAATCAGTAGTGCTCAAGTTTTGATCATAACAATTAAGTTAAGAATGGAATAATTAAATCAATAATGATGTTAAAATAAATAGTATACGGTTGTAAGGGAGTTAGTAAATTTAAGGGTAGAATTTTGAGTCTCTGCAGACCTAGCTATTTAGTTTAACTCTGAGTTGTTTCTGGGCTGAGTATTTACTTTAGTCACTAACTTAGTAATATTCACTCAGCGCTTGATATTTAGATTTTGTTTCAGCTGTGTTCTTTATGATATATCATTTTTCGTTGAGTTATTTTTGGTCTGTCAACGTTGTTGACTTTACCATTTAAGGTAAAAAGGTATCTTTGCTTTTAGTGTTGCTTTTTGCAGGACATTAATGAGACAAAGACAAAAAGAATTAATGCCTTGACAATACCTAGTTTAATGAAGAAAATGACAAAATCTTTCACGATCAAGCTGCAAAAAGTCATTTGCCAATTTGGGCAATTTTGTAGATCTACCAACCTAGTATCGCGAACTCTGCCAAATGTCAAAATACCAGAAGGAATGGGAAGATGACATGTAGCAAGTCAATGCGAGTTCTCTCTAATGGAAGACTGGCATCAAACGACAAAGGATTCAAATTGAAGCTCGAATCTCAATCTAACGGATTTATTTTCTATCTCACAACGATGCTATTCAATCTCTTAACAGATTGATTTGAAGAAGCATTAGGTAGATGGATGAGCTGTCAATTTCAGAAGATGTTAAGATAAGTTCAAAAGCTACTTTCTCAATCCAACTATAAAATGAGCAAGAAGGCAAGCGTTAGAACTTGGTGCTTACACCTGAATTTCTCAGAAGCTAAAACTCTGCCAAATTACAAGCTTTAACAAAGTTCAAGCAAGAAAGCACTACTCCGCGAGAATCTACTTTAGAACAAGAGAGAATATTGTACATCATAAAATTGTAATATTTGATTATTGTAACTGGATCAACGTTTTTATGAGTTAAATCCAGCTCTTGTTTAGACTCTTTATGAGTTGCTGATAGAAGAGGGTATTCTAGTCAATGGGTGAGCGATTGCAGTTTGGAGGGTGCTTACTGTAATTAGGGAATTTGTGAAAGGCTTCTCCGCCTAGGGTAAAGGAGTTGAGATTAGTGGATTAAAGCCAAGACACTCTCTCGGGACTGGATGTAAGCACAGGTTTCCGAACTAGTATAAAAATCTTTGTGTTCTTTACTTTCTAGCATTTTTCAGGTTTTCACTCAACCAGCTAACCTCACTCAACACGGAAAAAGTTTTGTAAGTTCTTGAGTGAGTCATTCACCCCCCCACTCTAACTTCGTAAGTTTACGTATAGGGACCAACAAGTGGTATCAGAGCAGTTCATATTTCACAGATTTTACAATCTTTGAGACAAAGACCATTGTGTACAAAGGAGAGTCTATTGGAAGGGCTCAAGCTTATATTCTGCCTGAAGGCATGTCGGTCACCAGGTCTCCTTTGTTTAATGGAGACCACTATACTTACTGGAACAATAGAATGACTAATTTCATTTAGTCCCAGAGTATGCGCGCTTTGACGGCTATTGTAGAAGGGTCATATATTCCATTACATATGAAAAATGGAGTAACTGTTGACAAGTACTCTACTTAATGGGATAGCCAAGACTTGGCCAGATTAAAAGAAAATGCAGCTGGCATCAAATATCTTCATTGCGCTCTAGATGCAACTGAGTTCAATCGCGTTTCAGGATGCGAGACTGCTAAAGAGATATAGAAGAACTTTGAAGTGACTTATGAAGGTACTAACTAGGTGAAAGAGCCCAAGATCAATATCCTTATGAGGGATTATGAATGGTTCCATATGAAACCCAAGGAGGATATTTCCAACATGAACACTAGGTTGATGAACATAGTCAATGAGCTTGTGATCACGGGCTTTCGGTGACCCTTGGAACGATGATGACTTTTTGCTCTATCCTATTTGCGGTCTAGTTGTTCCATTATTTTTATAATCGAATCGCGTTTGGCAAGTTCTTTGTTGACGGTTTTAAGATCTTTGACCCCGATTAATTGAATAATTGGATCGCTTTTAAGTTGTTAACCGCTTCCTTTCCCCTCGGGCGTAGTAAATTGTTTCGCAATTTTTTCCTTAAAAATATGGACATTTTCAGCGAGTCTTGTTTGAATCGTTGGATTCTTGGCTCACCGAGCTTTTTGAAATGCCAAGAATCACCCCGCTTGAATGCCCGTAGTGTAGTTTGTTCGTGTTTCAGGCCCAGCGCCATTTATTTTTCTTTAGGGTACCCCGATCTGTCACCGGCGGCCGGTGCCACCGATAGAGGGCCAAGCCGCGTGCTCCATGAGTCGGGCCGTGTGGACCATGTGGTAGGCCACGTCGCATGACACGACCTAGATCTGGCCGCGTCATGCTACTCAACCTGGGGCTAGGCTTCGTCAGGTCATGCGGCCTGTGATGAGGCCTGGGGCTAGGCCGGGTCAGGTGACGCGGCCTACCGAGTCACCTGACGCGGTCTTTGCCCGAATGCGACTTTTGGGCGGGGTCCCTTTATTCTTTTTTTTTCAGGTTTTTATCAGTCGAAAAAATCGGGTTTTGGGTCTTTTCCGTCAAATATTGACATTTGGGGGATTAATTTAGGTATTTTACACTTGAAAAGGTATAAATACCCCTCAAAAATCAGATTTTAGGAAGAGGAAAAACTTTTCTTTGGCTAATTTTTCAAGAGAAAAAAAAATTCTTAGAATTCTTAAGGCTTAAGGGAGGAAAAGTTTAGTAATATTGGGAAAATCTAAACCAATATACTTGGTTCTTGATTTCTAAATATTATAAGACTTAATCTCTTAGTATTAATCAATAAAATCTATTAGAATTCTTAGGTAAAAATTGGTTTAAATAGGATTTAGGGACTTATTCCTCACAAGTCACTAAATCCCTTGCTAAATCGGTTGTTTCATCGGGTTTTCATCTCAAGTCCATCACAAAGCTTGCCAAGCGTTCGGTTCGAGTCTTGAGAGTGGATTCACGGCCTTTAGGTAACTTTCTGAGTTCCAATCTATTTCTTTTATTGTTTATTTCTGTTACTGCCGCTGTATTTTTGGTTATTTTTCCGGGTGTTTGGCCCCCTTTTATTCGTCCTTTTTGTGATTTTCTATCAAAAATCCGGCTGACTGTTCCGGTGAACGTCATGCCGAATGAATGTCACCTAGGCCATTTCGTCAAGTCGGCCTACCACTTCGTTCAGTCGGCCTACGGGTCGCTCAAGCGGCCAACCAAGTCGTTTTGTCGGATTTTCTAGGTTCTTTTCCCCAAACTGAAAAACTAAAGTTATTTAAGTATTTTAAGTCCAAATCTACCGTAATGGGAAGAAAACGACTTGAAATTTTAGTAATCTTGGGTTTTGAGACACAAAAAGGTCGATTCCGGCTTGTTTAGGCATTTTTTCCGACATGCCGCTTTAGTGGAGCGAAGGCCGACCGAGAGTCATCTAGGCCACCTCCTTGAGTCGGCCTACCGCCTCATTGAGTCGGCCTACTTATAAAAATGTCCAAATGGTCCCTGTTTGTTTTATTTTATTGTTTTCGGCCCATTTCTGTCGTTTTTGACCCTGTTTTTACATTTTAATGCGTTTTCAGTACCATTTGCAACCCGAAAAATTTCCAAAAATTCACAAATAATTTGAAACGGTTTTATTTAATTTTATTCTATTTTTAGATTTTATTTCATTTTGATTTAATTTGATATGAATTTTAACGGCTTAAATATATTTTTTTAACTAAATAAATCCAAATAATTGTTTTTCACCAACTAAGAACCCCAAAATATTTTGAACATATTAAATCTTATTTTAGGGTGTTTAGTCAATTTATTTCACTTTTTTGTGTTGCTTAGATAATTAATTAACACCCGAAAATTGCGTTTTTGTCCCGAAAAATCCAAAAATATCATTTTCCTCATACTATGTGTTTATTTCCCACACTTATTGGTTTGTGCTTTATTTGTGATCATCCCCGTATTAATCTTACCTCATTTGGAGTTAGGTCTGAGTCAGTAAGTTCGGTTAGAATTCGGATTTGCCCGTTTATTTATTTATTGTTTTATTTATTTTCTCGGATTAGAGAAATATATAGGTATTTGCAAAGCCTTGTAATAATTTTATTTTCTCGCTTTGTTTATTTATCGCTTTTCGTGTGATGTATGGCATATAAACCAAAAATACCAAACAATAATCGGATTAAATCGCATAAGAACTAAGGCCACGTTTATTAAAATATAATCGGCTTGATTTAAAAATTGAAAAGTAAGCAACATGATCCGGACTTAGAATCTCTGTCTTAAGGTATGGTCTAACCACCCGGTGGGAATATCGTACCCAAATTCTCGGTGGAGCATAACCGGGTGGCGACTCTATCTCAAAATATGGGATTATAAATCTCGTATCCATTAACACGTAAATCGGACTAAATTTCAACTTCAACATCGCTTCCACTATCCATTTTCATCACGCTAAAATAAGGATCATCCCTTAACCCATAAAATAAGGATCATCCCTTAACCCACTTCATAGCGCTAGTTGTTTCTCCGCCCCACGCTGAAGAGCATTAAAGCTTACCGTGCGGGCGGGGGGATCGGAGGTCGTCGGCTCACAGTGGCGACTCTACTGGGGACTTTCCTTTAACTTAAAACTTGACAATTGCTCCCATTTTAAAACTTTGGTTAAAGGATTTTGATGATGTGCCTAAATTATTTTTAAATCAACACTTTATTTCTTATTCCTTTTGATCCACCGCTTTAGTTAGATTATAAGTTTTAAGGTGCCATTTTATAACCCCTGTCAAGCTCACTTGTATACCTCATGCCCCCTAGGAATTGGGGATATTTGTGGGTGGAACACTCGTTTCAACCAATGTGTAAATCTCGCGGCCGCACTCATTTGAGAAGTGGTTGAGTTACATGGAATCAAGGTAAACGAGACCCTTCTACAGTGTCATTCCATGACACCAGCAGTTTGAGTCTATGAACCACGATAAATCTAGCCATAGAAACATCCCTTTAGGCTTACCGGAATAATATAGATTTAGGTTGCATACTCTCTTGCCATTTCCTGGCGCTAGAGTTACCCTCAGACTACAAATTGGCGATATGCGGGAGTCATAAGGTTGGAAAAGGTTTATTTACTTGTGTGTGCTACTTGTATGGTGCTCATTCATGCAAAGCTCACACATAGGCCGCATGTGGCCAACCTTTATTTTTTGGTTTTCACTTTCCTCTAGTCTCCCCTTGTTCGGAAGGGGGAATTTCACAAAATGCCTGAGATCATTTGAGTCCAGATGACCTATACCTAGCTCGCTAGGCACAGCAAGGAATTCATACGTCTTACGTATTTTAAGGATAAGCTTCACATCATAAGCTCTTCTGCTCTCTACCTCCCTAAACCACCTATATACATAACATTCATCACACGAATATTTATGTTATCATCCATCTCATTCATGGTTTGATTTGGGCTGATCATCTTCCGGTTTCTTTAGTTAGGTTAAGACATCCTCGCCGTCGGAGTCCTCTTTGGTCTCGACTCGGCTGCCGCCTAGTTTTTCGTTCGGTGTCAGAATTAGTTATTCTTGCCATGTCTGATATTCCTCTATCTAGCAGATTTTTGGCTAAGGGCACTCCTCTGCCTATCTCTCCACCACCGGTTGATCAGGGGCAACCTCAGTTGGGTTCTGAATTGGCTAGCGCTATGGCTATGTTCCTGCAGTCAGATATGTTTTGGGCCACTATTAAAGAGCAGGTTAGATCCACTCTCAAGGAGGAAAGAGAATCTCAGAGGCTAGCAGGGCCTATTCTTCAAGCTCTGGGAGGGATAGTTCAGTCTCCACCAGTTCAGAATCAGTTTTTGGTACCACCACTCTCTCTTGTTCATCCTTTCCAGCAAAGCCAATTTTAGTTTGGGCAGAGTTCTTCTCAGCTACCCTTATCATCTACCCCACAAATCTTTGGTTTTTATCCCCCAATGCACTCAAGGCATGTTACCCATTCTCCTATTCTCCTCGCTTTCTCAGGGGGATTTACTTCTCAGATTACAGTCCCGTCGAGTGGCTTTGTTGTTTCTCTGGCACAGTCGAATGTTTTCACAACCTCACCTTCTTGCTTTGTGGTCACTCCCCACATGACTACTTACCCTCAGAATCCTTTTTCTTGCCCCCAGATCGAAACCCCATCTCCTCTGCCCTTTCAGTTCGGGTCATCTTCATGTGACTAGGTCACGCAGCCTCCGGGCGTGACACCCGAAATGGCAGCTTTCTTCAAGCAATTTCTAAACAGGAGCGAGGATAGGGAAGAAGTAAGAGATGATAACTGGGTGCCTAAAAACTTCTCGATGCCCCGAATGGAGGCTTATTCAAGTGAAGGACCGCCCAAGTCCCATATAGTCATGTATGAATGAATTATGCACGTCCAAAAGATTGGGGATAAGGTGCTGGCTAAGTTATTCCTATGTACCCTTTCAGGCCCTACTCTTGAATGGTATAATACTCTTCCGGAGTCCACAATCCTAGATTGGAAACTCCTATCTGAAGCTTTAGCTGACCACTATGGATTTAATTCCATAATGGAGACTACCATCCAGCATCTTGAGGCAATCAAGCAAAGGCCAGGCAAACACATCAAGTCGTATTTCAACAGATGGATGGCCACTCAGGTTCTCTTAAAACAAAAGCTTAGCCTGAAAGAAATGATCCTAAAATTGCTTGATGGGGCTCTCCTGATGCTCTGAAAAGAAATAGAGACTGACTCTTTCGAATCCTATTAGAAAGTTTTTAAAAAAGCTGAAAAAATTGAGCGGTGGAAGGAGAAAGACCGGGGTAATAAGTTGAGATGGAATCAGCCATGGTTCAAAAGGAATAAATCAAGTGAAATTGCGCCAGCTCCTGCTAAGGGTAAATTGCCTGTAGTGCAAGCTATGACCCAAGGAGAAGTATCAGCAGTTCAAGTTTCTCCCCCTACTTAGCAACTGTTTATGTTCCCATAGAAGTAATCCCCTGGTGTGATCTTTGCCAAGATGATGAAGCAGGCCAGTTAAAGCCCCTTCGCGATGTCTGAGCTCCTCGACTGGATGAAAAGGGGGAACTTTTGCAAATTTCATGTGCAAAAGGGGCACCAAACTGATCAATGCAAGGCTCTAGCTTCCACTATTGCTCGTATGGTCAAAGAAGGAAAAATGTCTGAGCCGGCCAGAAAGCCGAGCACTATGGAAAACCCTTTGCCTAACTTTGAAGGGAAGGTCTCTATGATCAGTTCAGGCATTAGGGAAGGATATATTCTGAGAGCGATGCCTGAGGAATTTGTAATGGTTATCGGCTCCGGTCTCCCTTCGGGCTTTGTGTTTGATATAATCTCACAGTCTAATCCTATGGTAAACTCTATGGAAATTGAAGAAATGGAGCAAGAGGAGACCAAAGCCGAAGATGTGGAAATGATTAAACCGGTATTGTTTAGTGTTGATGATTATGTTCTAAAAGGGGAGTATTATGATAAAGAGTTTCAGGCCTTCAATGTGGATGAGTATGAGCTCCAGGATTCATCATTGGTGTATGAGGAACCGCCATATCTGTTTAAAACCCCTGCCATAAAAGTGTATCGATTGATGGGATTTTGCATTTCACCCACAGCGGTCGAGTGTACCAACCTAAGGACAACTGTCTCTAAATTGAGAATGATCCTATCCTGAACCCTATCAAGAATACGGCTAAGCCGTTGGCACCACCTCCTCAAGTTGAAGCAAGTCCTGATATCGATCCTCTTATTACTCAGTTAAAAGCGATCGAAGCCTATTTCAGCATTTGGCAATTAGTTCTTGGTTCTGATGATTATCATCGGGCTCTGTTCAAGAGGCTTCTAAATCTTGAAGCAAAGCCTACTACTTCTATGGTTGAGATGTGTAATATGGTAGGGAAAGGAACCGTTCCCGAGAGGAGATGATCTGATAATGTTCTCTAAACAAGACCTTCCACCTGAGGGATGCTCTCATAACCGAGCTTTGTTCATCTGTGCCCAGGTCCTCGATAGAATTATCCCATGCATCATGGTTAATGGTGGTTCTTCTTTGAATTTGTGTCCTTTGAAAGTTCTTTTGTATCTAGGTTTATCCGGGGAAATGCTTGAGAAATCCAACACTGTCATCCATGCTTATGATGATTTGAAGAGAGATATGATTGGGGTTTTCGAAGCCGAAGTAATTACGGGGGAAATTTCTGCTAAGGTTCAGTTTACTGTCATCAATATTCCTATCACCTATTCCTTACTTTTAGGCCGACCCTAGCTTTACTCTATGGGAGCAGTCTCATCGACACTCCATCAAAAGATCAAAGCCGTGGGGAAAGACAGAAAGATTAAGGTAATTGAAGCTGATCATGCCTCGGTCACAGCCATTATGAAAGCCGAGGAGGAGTCCGGATTTTGAATGGCCGTTATCGGTAATGAGAAGCTTAAGACCCCTTGCTATGAGCGCTGCTCACCTGTAGCGAGGAAATTGATAAAGAAACATGGCCATGAGCTAGGTCATGGCTTAGGGAAGCACCTTCGGGGAATTATCGATCCTCTTTCAATTAAGATATATCCCAAGCGAGTTGGTTTTGGGTATAGTCCAAAGAAAGTTTACAGGCATGTTCATCCGCTCTTCTACAACATGGTGACTATTTGTGAGGTTCAGGGGAAAGGTGTCTACAAAGGAGAATCTGAGCCTATTGAGCATGATGGTCAAGTCTAGCCAGGTTTTGAGATTTTCAAGGATGTGTATGATTTTGAGAAGAATTGCTTTATTAAAAAGGGGGAGAACCTAATCGAGCTAATGTCTACTGATGCATCCGAGAAGAATAAGGGAAAGCTAGTTACTGATTCAGATGATGAAAAGCCGATGGACCCAGAAATTGAAGTTGCAGTTGCTACTATGTCTAAGGCCATGTCCGTTCTGCTTAGGAAGAAGTGGAGGAAGAATGATCCTCTGGCTGAAACCGTGAAGAAACTTGCCTAATCTCTTGCTACTGAAGAAGGTATGCTATCTGCCGATCAAGTGAAAGCCCTAGATCACAATCTGGATGACCTGCTTATGGAACCTTCTAAGGGTGTCACCTCTGTTGATGCCGCTGCTCAAGACCCTCTGCCTGTGGAGGATGACTCTATCTATGGTGATGTAACTTTTAATATCTTCAGTGTTTTTTATGGGAACAGTGTAGCCTGTAAGACCTTTAACTCAAAGAACAATTCTGATTTCGCTTATTTGTTCGATGTTTTACCCAAGGGGTCCATGCATCCATTTAATCGTAAGCATAATGTGTTTAGTATTCATGATGTTTCTTTAACTGAAATAAACTTGAGTATAGATGATGACCCTAAAATGGTAATCCGTTCTAATAACTTAACACCTGAGATAAAAAGTGAGATAATTAAAGTGCTGAAAGATCATATTAACACTTTCGGTTGGTCACATATGGACATGCCTAGTGTCGATCGCCATATCGCCGAACATTACATTCCAACTGATCCAAGATTCTGCCTTGTCAAGCAGAAGTTCCGAAGAATGAGACCAGAGTGGGCCGACAAGGTCAGAGTAGCGGTTGCTAACATGATTGAGGCTAAGCATTTCAAAGTCATCAAATATCTGACCTGGTTGTCCAACATTATCCCCATTCTGAAGAAGGATGGAGGGGTAGATTATCAAGATCTAAACAAAGCTTCGCCAAAGGATGACTTTCCTCTACCCCACATCGATGTGCTAATCGACAGCACTGCCAGGGCCGCAATGTACTCATTTATGGATGGATTTTCAGGGTACAATCAAATTCTGTTAAACTTGATCGATAAGGTTAAGACAACTTTCATCACAGAATGGGGAGTATTCTGCTATCGGGTTATACCATTTGGTCTGAAGAACACTGGAGCAACCTATCAGCACGCTATTGCCACTCACATGTATGACATGATCCATAAGAAAGTAGAGGTCTACGTGGATGACTTGTTAGTTAAGTCTACTACTAGAAAAAAGCACCTCGCGGTTTTGGATAAGTTTATGACTCGCATTGATAAATATAACTTATGCCTTAATCCAAAGAAGTGCTTATTTGGGGTTACATCAGGAAAGTTTTTAGGCCACGTGGTCAGTCAAAGGGAGATTGAAATGGATCTAGATAAGATTAAGGCAATTAGGGACATGCCCGCTCCGAGGACAGAAAAAGAAGTTTGGTCCTTCCTTGGTTCCATCCAATATATCAGTAGGTTCATTTCTCGCCTAACCACCGTTTGCGAGCCAATCTTCAAGCTATTAAGGAGGCGTCAGCCGATTGTGTGGGATGAGCATTGCTAGATCACCTTCGACAAAATCAAGGCCTACCTTCTTCACCCACCCGTACTTCGTCCACCCACCCCAGGCACGCCATTGATCTTGTACTTAGCAATTGATGATTCAACTGTAGGGGCAATGTTGGTTCAAGAAGATGACAGTAGGAAGGAGCATGCCGTGTACTACTTAAGTAAGAAGATGTTGGATTATGAAACTCGTTACTCAATTGTCGAAAAGATGTGTGCTGCCATGGTTTGGTTAACTAAGAAGTTGCGCCACTATTTCTAGTCTTACAAAGTTAAGGCCGTTGCTAAGGTTGACCCAATGAAATATCTTTGTCAGTCACCCACCCTATCCAGCAAGTTATCCAGATGGTTAGTATTGCTTTTGGAATTCGATATTGAGTATGTCACGATGAAAGTCATCAAAAGGAAGAGCAGTTGCAGAATTTTTGGCATACCAAGCTCTCGACTCCGATTAAGTTGAGACCTTGGACTTTCCCGATGAGCAACTAGCTATAACCAAAGTTGCCAATCCCATATGGACCATGTATTTTGATGGTACTGTGAATCGATTCGGGGCAGGCTTGGGAGTTATCTTATTCACACCCGACAATGAAGTTATACCGCTATCTAAGCGGTTGGAATTTCCCACAACAAATAATGGGGCCGAGTACGAAGCTTGTCTATTTGGTCTTGAAGCACTTTTGCATGTAGGAGCAAAGCATGCTTTTGTTATTGGAGATTCAGCCCTGGTTATCCGTTAAGTCGTGGAAGATTGGGAAATCAAAGAAGAGTCTCTCCGCCCTTATGTCCTTGCTGTTTGGGATTTATCCGCTCAATTTGCAACATGTCCTTATCAACATGTCCCCCAAGATGAGAATCAGATTGCCGATTCACTAGCTACCAGCAGCAACCCATCTACCCTCTGATCTTAGTTTCGGCAAAGGTTCCCTACCATTTGCATAAATTTGCCCCTATTCTCACCATTAGTGACAAGCCTTGCTGGTACTCTAACATTGTGCAATTTCTCCAGAGCGGTCAGTATCCCGATGGCACTGCCGACTCCAATCGTGCTACACTCCAAAAGTTGGCCTTTCAGTTTAGGATTGTGGAAAATGATCTCTTCAATTGCACTTCTGATGGGTTGTCTTGTCGAGTTGTGGGAGAGGTTTTGGGTGATTGTGGACTTCATATGAATGGCCTGGCCTTGGCCAAGAAAATTAGTGAATGGGGTACTTCTAGTTAACCCTGATTGCCGACTATGTCTCAGAGGTTAAGTGATGTCACCAATGTTAGATTTATAGAGATATTCAACATCTAGCACCCACTGAACTTCACAGTTTATCCACTCCTTAGCCATTCTCGGCTTGGGGGATAGATATAATTGGCCAGATTCGGCCATCATCAACTAATGGTCACCGCTTCATCATCATGGCTATGGATTATTTCTCTAAATGGGTGGAAGCCAAATCGTACACCAGTATTACCACCAAGAAGATTGCCAAGTTCATCGAGAAGCATATTTTCACACGATGTAGTCTTCCTCATCATATTGTTTTAGATAACGGGGTTCAATTCCAAGGGGCAACTACGGAGTTAATTGAAAAATATAGTATAGAGCATCATAGATCTTCACCTTACCATCCTCAGGCCAATGGTGCGGTGGAGGCAGCCAACAAGTCTGTCAAGAAAATCCTTTCTAAGACTATAGCCGGTTATCGAGATTGGGCTGATAAGTTACCATTCGTTATTTGGGGGTACCGAACAAGCATCAGGACTCCCACAAGTCAAACCCCCTTTTCCTTGATTTACGGTATGGAAGTCGTTTTACCTGTTGAAATTGAGATGAAGTCTTTGCGAGTGGCGCTCGAATCTAAGCTTGAAGAGACTGAATGGTCAAAAGCAAGATTTGAACAGCTGAATACTCTGGACGAGTAATGCTTGAAAGCCTTGGATAGCCTTCAAATGTATTAGCTGCGTATGGCAAGAGCCTATAATAACCGGGTTAAGCACCATAAGTACCCATTGAAAGCCGGTGACTTGGTCCTTAATCAAGTAAAACCTTCCCCCAATGATCTGAGGGGGAAGTTTCGGCCAAAATGGGAAGGACCTTATGTGATTAAGAAGGTTCTCGGTAAAGGCAGAATGAAGATTATAGATATGGATGGTAATGAGTTCATGAACCCTATCAATCGGGATCGGTTGAAGCATTTCATATGTAAATCAAAAGAATTAAATCAAGAAAAGCAACACTCATAAAAAGCAAATAAAATCAAATCACCCGGTGAGTGGGCCTTTACTGCTCGGGCAAAAATTAGGGTGCATCCCGCTGATTGGTATTCTGCAAACCAGTCAGGCAAAAGTTAGGGTATAGTGAGGCATGAGAGCTTGTTGACTGGAAAACCTTCTTAGGCTAGTTAACGCCAGGATTTGGGTCAGTAGAAATGTTATCATCATTATGTACTCAAGCTTACTTCAATTAATGGAAATATCACTCTTACTATGTTCTTATGTTTGTGTGCGAATAAATATACTTGACCCTAAAGGAAAAAATGTTGCAGATAAGTCGAGTTCGGGATGTCGCTTAACTCAAATTCTTGTACACTAAATAAAATAAGAAATAGAAAGAGGCATAAATTTTGATAGGCTGAAAGCATCTAGGCCTATGCAAAACCCGGAAAGTCCGCTGGACTAAAAACCCGAAAAGGGCGGTCCAGGCAAAAGTTAGGACATAAAAGCTACAAATAAAAATCTGATGGGCCTAACATAATGTTCAAGCCTATGCAAAAGTAAAGACAAACAAAAGTAAGGATAACACAATCATCAATCACCCAGAAGGCCCCGCACCCTCATCATCATCATCATCATAATCAGAGTTGAAGGTTCGAACTAGCTTCTCCTCCGCTAATAAAGGATCGAGTCCCGCCTGCCTATCACTCCACTCAAGCCACAAATGCAGACGCTTCTTCCGACACCGTAATCTTCTAACTTGTTGAAGCCACCCTTGGTAGAATCCATCAGTATTAATGGCATCCAGTCAATTGTAGTCTAAGGTCTCATAACTCGCTCGGTAGGCCCATACCTCTCTGGCATGGACAAGAAGGTGGGCTAAGAATGGGCCAACCTTAAAGTCTCCCAAGTGCAGTGGGACCGTCTATCGTCACCCCCACTATCTACACAAGCGATAAGGCGAGTAGTGCTCAAAGTGCAGTAGCCCTACAAGCTGAACCTTGCCTCTACCAATGTCTACCAGAACATCAGAAATCTCCCACCAATGGCAGACCCAGTGAATGTCTACATCAGATAGACCCCCATGATCATTGTCCAATCGTCAGTCGTCAGGTCATTATGGCCGGTAGTGACATAGGCCCGACCATGATAATTCTTAGGCCCATATCATCTCAGATTGCCTTGAGGGTCTTGGAGAAAAGCTAGCTTCTCTAAGAACTAGACCTGCATGTTCAGATTCAGATTCAGGTTCAGTTTCAGTTCCAATCTCAGATTCAAATTCAGTATCGATTTTGAGTTTAGAGTCAGTTAAAGGGAATACCTGTAGTATGGAGAAATGGTCTCCAATGCGATCGGGATCACCGACAGCTCTATCTAAGTGGAAAAGGGTCTCAGCTAACCCTAGAAATAATGGAGATATGCCCACTGAGGCTTGCCCAGTGATCAAAACTAGCCAAAATGGGGCAATAGTGCCAACCCGCAAATAAACTCAGCCATGAGCAATAGAGCCACCATAAAAGGATAAGAAATATGTGACTTGGGAGTGGCTATACACTAGTTGAGCACCAGGCCGAGATCAAATCCCGGTGATCCAGGAATCTGGGAAAGGAAGGTAGTAGGGGCATCCAGAATCCACAACCCGGTTAGCTGATCCTTACCCCCAAAATGTACCTCTGGCCTAGCAATATGCATCCCGCGAGTATAGATCATCCCGAGAATAGCGTGATACTCCTTCACCAATAGGCAAAGCTCAAAACCTGAGAAGCAGAATACATGGTCCATTGGGTCCCAATGGAAGAATGCCGCATGGAGGAAAGCCACATTCACCGGCCTGCTAGCAATGTACCGAAGCCCCGTTAATCCGAAAACCTCCAGTCTCTCCCAGTCAGAGCTTGCTAAAGTGCGCAAGAATTGTCTCAACCTAGCATTGTGTGTCTCCATCAGTGATCGCTATCTACTAGTCGCCTATCAAATAAGGTTGCATTCCTTAATTCACATGATTGTAAGCGTTAATTAGTTTGTTTTTAGGTAAGCATCTATTGCGCCTAGCATTCATCTAGCGAACAAGCAATGCAATCAATCAGACAAACAAGTCAGGCATCATACAATTAAATCATCCGTCAAGGTCACCAGTACATTAGAAAAATAAAGATATATAAGAGTAAGAGCTCATTCGTGGCGACCCCCGAACCTCCTCTCTAAGGAACCAGGCCTCAAAACTCCACCCATGCCAAATCTAGGAGGAAAAGCTAAGCCCATAGGCTACATCCCCGGAAAGCCCATCATCTCCAAGGTAGCTTAAAAGTGTGTGGATTGGCTGGTGTCGATCATAGTGACCTTAATCTCGTACTCTTCGTTGCTATAGTTACCCCTACGAACCTTAGCATCCCTCTCTAATTCATCTCGCTGCTTCTCCTCCCTCTCAATATAACTCCACAGCGTCTCCATCTCTTGGGTGTAGTGCTCCCTCTGTTCAACTAGTCACCTCTCATAGTCTGCTAGCCGACACTCATAATCTATCCTCTCTCGAGCTAGTTGATCCTCGTGATCCATCCTCTCTCGATCCAGCTAACTTCGATAATCCACACACTCGCGCTTGATCCATATCTGCTCCTCTCGCTCACTCCGATACATGTCTTGCTCCATCCCAACCAAGAGCTGTAAATATCAGTGATCAGCCCGATAATTCACTCACTCATAACATACATTCATAAACTAACAAATATCCTATATACTTTTCTCATTTTAAATCTCAACAGGTCGCAAGACAAAATCTCACCTAGCTTGCGGAATCCTGCACAATGACCAAGTCCCTTATGCTAAAGCAACCCCGGCTAAACGCTCAGCCTCCGAGATGGGTACCTGAGTGATTAAAAGCAGAACCAACCAATCACCCTGGTTAGACAACACCAGACTATAAGAACTGATAAAGTAAAGCATGAGTTAGATTCTTACATGTGTGGTCTCCGATGGAGAAAAGGTTAAAAGTGCAGTGTACTCCTTAATATATATATGCTCTCGAACTACCGAATGGGTCATCGGGTGTAAAGAGGTATCCAACTGATTAACCAACACTCCCTCGACGAATCCTAGTGGGAATGGTCTCTGAGTAGGAGGAGCTGGCATAGTGGAAGCAACCTCTGGATCAATCATATTCTTATGCGAAGACCCTGCGTGCGCTCCTGTGTTAAACATAGGGGCTCCTCTTCTATCTCTCTAGTCCCCTAAAATCAAAAGAAAAATAGATTGATCAGTCAAGCTAGAATCAGAGTGATGTAATAAGTCAAGCATATATTAAGGAAATTTGTTAGAGGTTTGAGTGTCGTACCCCTCGGCGCTCGACCCAGCATTGCCAAAAAGCATCTCGCCTAGGTCCATATAAGCCATATCATTGTTAGCCATAGAAGGGACGTCATCGGCACCATCATCCACCCCGTCGAACCTGGTGCTGCCATCTGTTTGAACGCCATCATCGTCAAACTCAAAGTTTCACACCACATCATCTCGGGCTCTCATAGGGCAAGAAGGTATCAGTCACCTCAGATGAACATTATAATCTCTGCCAATCGAGGCCACTGGGAGCTGATCTCCTCCCCTAAATCGAGTTTGGTTGCCCAAGGACATAAGGTGACGCCAAAAGATACCGACAGGTACGTCAGGGGGGACTCTCCTCCAAGCAGTGGTGCTGGTCCTCCATCGGCAAACCCACTCGCCAAAATACCACTCCATGCTGAATAGGCACTCCAACACGAATTGGCACCCATCTATAGTCCCCCAGATTTCCTTTACGTGCTGATAATTAACTAACTTCTTCTAAGGGTTAGAAATGATCTGCCAAATAAGAACAAAGAGAACCGCAGCAGTTATCAATGTAAGTATACTTGTAAATACGGTTTTAAACTAATGTTTGAACTAAATGCACCGAAAGCGAGGTTACCCGGTAACGACATAGCTGCCTCAAAAACTATCGGAACCAGCACGGCCCACCCGCTCGGTCAATGTTTGACCAGCTAACCATCCATCGGGCAATGGCATGTGACCCGGATCGTGGCTGATCCTCTAAGTCCGGGGGATAGATAATCCGATATTCGATGGCCCACATCTATAAATACAATAAATAAAAAAAGTGCTCAGAAAGCATCCAAAAGCAGAAGCATATGTTGAAGATTTAGCCAAAGGGGATTCATTGCCAAGACCCATAGTTGCCCAGCCTTAAATTCAGTGACCCTTCCTCGAGCTGGGCAGTCAAGAGCATGATAGATCTGGCCAAGAATGGCCCTCAGCCAGTTCCACATAGTAAAACTGCTCAAATCATCGAGGGCGCATAGTAACCTGAGTGAAGCCCTACTCGAGGAACAAGGAAAGAATAGACATGTCAGTATGGTCAAAAGGAACGATTAGAGATACTGGTCAAAGTGCTCCCTACTAAGGTCTGTCACCGTGACCTAATGCTCATGCAAATCTGGGTATCTCAGCTTGCCATTAGCTGGCATCTGAACCCCTAAAAGTGTTGCAACCCGAGTGCAGGCCTCCGGTTCATGGTGAAAGTGGTCGGGATAGACGTCGAACACCATTGGGAAACCCTCCCATTACATCTCGGTCATGGCACAGATATCAGACGGGGTGATTGTCATCTCACCAACCAGAAGATGGAAGATGTGCGTACCCTCACTCCATCGCTCAACTAAACATCCTAATATATCCGGGCTCATCGGACGGCGTGACATGGTCAGAGAATCTAGCATCCGCTCGAGCCCCATCCCCCGAATGGCCATGACCAATAAGTTATCGGCCCAACCTTTAATCTGATTCCACCACTTAGCACACCTCTGTAATGATCCCATTGCCTTGAGACCGTGTGGCTGTGAAAAATTAATGTCAACCGTTAGAACTAGCAGTTAAAGTATGTAAAATCAGTAACAAGTAAATTTTTTAGCATCTAGCCTACTTTAGATCTGAATTTCGTCTACAAAATCGGACTTAACGAGAAAATTTGGTTTGGATAGGCCCCTCGGTTTCCCCGGAACAAGTCAATTTCTTTTTCTGTTTGATCGCCGAAAATCATCGCCGGCGATCGGTGGCCCGAAGCCGCTTGAGGTGGCCAGGCCGCCTCGCTAAGGCGGCCAGCCATCTCATCAAAGCGGTAGGCCGCCTCGTCCATGCGACCCGACGCCGTCAAAGTGGCCTTACCGCCGGCGACGGTCGGCCTCCCGCCGGCGGCGATTTGCCCACGAAAAAGCTTATTTTCTGCATTTTCAGGCCCAATTTCAGTACAAATTCATTCAAATCAGCCCCGAAATACACCTAAATGCATCCTAAACATCTTTCCTCAACCTATTTTGCCTATTTTAAAGCCTAAAGCGTGCCAAAAATCCAAATCAAGTTCATGGCATTTTATGGGAACTTTGGCAAAAAAATTAGGTTTTATCGGTTTACCTGAAGATCAGAAGCATGGCCGGCCAAGTCAGTGAATATCACAACTTAAGAAGTCAGTGTATACCCCATATATGTGTCGGAGGCCCATAGTCCGTAGGCCTACTGAACCGGACAAATCCACCAGCCATCACTCCCTAGTGGTAGCGTTTCGTGGTCAAGATTGTGAGACCTCTTGAGCCCTTTCTTGCAGTACATCCTTCCCCAAATTTGAAAAACTGGAGAGTATCTCGGGATTTTTATCTAGGGAAGGAAGAAATGAAAGGAAAGAATAAGGAAGGAAAGAAAAGAAATGAAAGGAAAGAAATGAAATAGAATGAAAAGAAGGGAAGTATATATAGGAAAAGAAAAGGGAATATATTCCTTTTCTTTTGTCTTGTAGTGCAAGGGAATATTCCTTTTCTCAAGAGGCAAAGTTCTCCGATCAGTTATTTCTTTCCGCCTCTCGTCTGTCAATGGCATGCCCAGAAAACAACCGGCCCAGAATTCCTACACTCAGAAATTTTTTTGTCTTGACTGGTCTGTCAATGGTGTGTTCCTAAAATTGCCAGTAAACATCCGGTTCGAGACTTTCAGCTCTAAAAGGTCTGTTGATGACACGTTCCTGTACCATCCGTAAACATCCATTTTTGAATTTCACTTCTAGATTGTCCTATTCCTCCTAAAAGATCTATCGATGGTGACCCCAATAGACAATCGGCTTAGGAATTCACAAGTTAGGTATAGCCTCCTATCCCGTGCTCTTTTGAGAGATCACACTTGGCCCGCCAAGTGACAATCTCTCGAGGGGCAGCCTATGAGCACGGGCTTTTCGATGACCCTCGGAACGATGATGACTTTTTGCTCTAACCTATTGCGGTCTAGTTGTTCTATTATTTTTAGAATCGAATTGAGTTTGGCAAGTTCTTTGTTGATGGTTTTAAGATCTTTGACCCTGATTAATTGAATGATTGGATCGCTTTTAAATTGTTAACTACTTCCTTTCCCCTCGAGCATACTAAATTGTTTTGCAATTTTTTCCTTAAAAATCTGGACATTTTCAGCAAGTCTTGTTTGAATCGTTGGATTCTTGGTTCCCTGAACTTTTTAAAATGCCAAGAATCACCCCGCTTGAATGCCCCGTAGTGTAGTTTGTTTGCGTTTCAGGCCCAGCGTTGTTTATTTTTTTAGGATACCCCAATCCATCGGCGGTGGTCGGTGCTGCCGACAGCGAGCCAGGCCGCGTGGAACATGTGGCAGGTCATATGGACCACGCCGCAGGCCATGTCAGCCACGCAGTAGGCTGTGTGTCTCACACGGCCTGCTAGGCCGCATCGCATGATGCGGCCTAGATCTAGCCACGTCATGTGACGTGGCCTGGGGCTAGACCGCGTTAGGTGATGTGGCCTACCGCGTCACCTGATGCGGTCTTCGCCCGAACGCGCGACTTTCGGGCAGGATCCCTTTATTCAGTTTTCTTTCGGGTTTTTCTTGGTCAAAAAAATCTGGTTTTGGGTCTTTTCTGTCAAATATTGACATTTGGGGATTAATTTAGCTATTTTACACTTGAAAAGGCTATAAATACCCTTCAAAATCAGATTTTAGGAAGAGGAAAAACTTTCCTATGGCTAATTTTTCAAGAGAAAAAAAATTTCTTAGAATTCTAAGGCTATAGGGAGGAAAAGTTTAGTAATATTGGGAAAATCTAAACCAATATACTTGGTTCTTGATTTCTAAATATTATTAGACTTAATCTCTTAGTATTAATCAATAAAATCTATTAGAAATCTTAGGTAAAAATTGGTTTAAATAGGATTTAGGGACATATTCCTCACAAATCACTAAATCCCTTGCTAAATCGGTTGTTTCGTCGGGTTTTCATCTCAAGTCCGTCACAAAGCTTGCCAAGCATTCGGTTCGAGTCTCAAGAGAGGATTCACGACCTTTAGGTAACTTTCTGAGTTCCAATCTATTTCTTTTATTGTTTATTTCTATTACTGCCGCTGTATTTTTGTTATTTTTCCAGGTGTTTGACCACCTTTTATTCGCCCTTTTTGTGATTTTCTGTCAAAAATCCGGCTGACTATTCCGACGAACGTCAGGCCAACTGAACGTCACCTAGGCCATTTCGTCATGTCGGCCTACCACTTCGTTTAGTCGGCCTACGGGTCGCTCAAGCGGGCAACCGAGTCGTTTTGTCAGATTTTCTGGGTTCTTTTCCCCAAACTGAAAAACCAAAGTCATTTAAGTATTTTAAGTCTGAATCTACCGTAATGGGTAGAAAATGACTTGAAATTTTACTAATCTTGGGTTTTCAGACACAAAAAGGTCGATTCCGGCTTGTTTAGGCATTTTTTCCGACAGGCCACGTTAGTGGGACGAAGGCCGATTGAGCATCATGTAGGCCACCTCGTTGAGTCGGCCTACAATGTCGCTGAGTCGGCCTACCGCCTCATTAAGTCGGCTTACTTGTAAAAATGTCTAAATGGTCCCTGTTTGTTTTATTCTATTGTTTTCGGCCCATTTCTGTCATTTTTGACCCGGTTTTTGTCATTTTAATGCGTTTTCAGTCCCGTTTTCAACCCGAAAATTTTTCAAAAATTCACAAATAATTTGAAACTGTTTTATTTAATTTTATTCTATTTTTAGATTTTATTTTATTTTTATTTGATTTGATATGAATTTTAACGACTTAAACATGGTTTTTTTTAACTAAATAAATCCAAATAAATTGTTTTCCACCAACTAAGAACCCCAAAAATATTTTGAACATATTAAATCTTATTTTAGGGTGTTTAGTCAATTTATTTCACTTTTTTAGGTTGCTTAGATAATTAATTAACACCCAAAAATTGCGTTTTTGTCCCGAAAAATCCAAAAATTTCATTTTCCTCATACTATGTGTTTATTTCCCACACTTATTGGTTTGTGCTTTATTTGTGATCATCCCGTATTAATCTTGCCTCGTTTGGAGCCGGGTCCGAGTCGGTAAGTTCGATTAGAATCCGACTTCGCCCGTTTATTTATTTATTATTTTATTTATTTTCTCGCATTAGAGAAATGTATAGGTATTTGCAAAGCCTTGTAATAATTTTATTTTCTCGTTTTGTTTATTTATCGCTTTTCGTGTGATGTATGGCATATAAACCGAAAACACCAAACAATGATCGAATTAAATCGCATAAGAACTAAGGTCACGTTTATTAAAATAGAATCAGCTTGATTTAAAAATTGAAAAGTAAACAACATCATCCGAACTTAGAATCTCTGTCTTAAGGTACGGTCCAACCACCCGGTGGGAATATCGTACCCAAATTCCCGGTGGAGCTTAACCAGGTGGCGACTCTATCTCAAAATATGGGATTCTAAATGTCTTATCCATTAACACATAAATCGGACTAAATTTCAACTTCAACATCGCTTCCACTATCCATTTTCATCACGCTAAAATAAGGATCATCCCTTAACCCACTTCATAGCACTCGTTGTTTCTCCGTCCCATGCCAAAGAGCATTAAAGCTTATAGTGTGGGCAGGGGGATCGGGGGTCTCGTCGGCTCACAGGGCTGAAAAGACTTGGTAAGACCTTCATAGAAGAAGAGACTATTAAGAAGATCTTGAGAAGTTTGACTCAGGAATGGGAAGCCAAGAAGAGGGTTATTGAAGAAGCTCATGATTTGAAGACCTATAAGTTTGATGAGCTGATTGGAACCTTGTTGACTCATGACATGTGCCTAAAGTAATATGAAGATGAGTCCAAGAAGCATAGGCACAAGGAGAAAGAGAGGTCTAGCAGAGCTGTTGTTCTGAGAGCTGATTATGATGAAGAAGAAGATTCCTCTGAGGAAGGATATCCAAAGGAAAGAAAAGAAGAAATAGCTCTAATGACCAAGATTTTTAGAAGATACTTGGGAAAAGATAAGAACTTTCAAAAGTTCCGATAGATAGGCAGATACAAGAAAGGAGCAGATGATAGACTATGAAAGTAGTATAATAAAGAGCATAACAAAGACATCAAATGCTTTGAATGTGCTGAGAAATGGCATATTCAGTCTAGCTGTCCTAAAGCAAAGAAGGACAAGTTCAAGAAGAAGAAGAGTAAGAAAGCTCTTATTGCTACCTGGAGTGACTCTAAACAAGAGTCATCATCCTCAGATGAAGAGGCACAAGATTCTGTAAATGTGTGTCTCATGGCTAAGGATGATCTACCTAACTCAGAGTCAGCTAACCAACCAACTACTTTCGCTGCTAGACAATCAGCTGACCAGAGCAGACACAAAGGTAACAACACTGAGGTAAATTTTGAGCCCCTTTTGTCTTCAGATGAGCTTCTTGCAGTACTTAATGATGTTATTTATATGACTAAGAAGTCAACCAAATGCATCAAAGTACTTCAGAGGAGGTGTGATGATATAGAAGGTGTCAACTCTTCTACTTCACTTGACATCTTATACCTGATTGAAAAACCTGAGTACCAAAATGGATATAATAACAAACTCTCTAAGAAATTGGATGAGCTAGCTACTAAATTAATAGCTTTGAAAAAGGTGCAGGTCCCTCCTCAACCTAGTAGGAATACTCAGAGTAATCGCACTCATCACTCTGAGAAGGTTTCTCAAAAGAGTAAAGTGAGCAAGCCTAATCCTAAGGCCACTTGTAGTTTTTATGGAAAGATAGGACATGCAACAATCATGCGTAGGCACAAAAATGGTTACTGTGATGAATATGACTGGTCAAGGATGACCATAACTAACAAGGGAGGACCCAGCCAGAAAAAGGCATGGGTACCTAAGAAAACTTAACTATTTTGTAGGTGAGCCTAAGATCCAATGGTGATAGCAGAATGTGGTATTTGGATAGTGGATGCTCGAGGCATATGACTAGTGATGAAAAGCAATTCATCACATTAGAGCAAAGAAGAAATGAAAGTGTCAGATTTGGAGATACAAAAAGGGAAAGATTGTTGGCAATGGCACAGTAGGAGTCAAACCTTCAATTGGTAATGTGTCTCAGGTGAAAGGCCTAAAGTTCAACTTGCTAACTGTTTGTCAGTTATGTGATAAAGGCAGGAAAGTTATATTTGACTCAGTGGGCTGCTCAGCCATTATTGGCAACTCTGACCAAACTATTCTTTATGCTCCTAGAATCAATAGTGTTTATAAGTTTGATTTATCCCCCAGCTCTAATGATATAAGCTTAGTTTCTAAGAAGGAGAAGTCATGGCTATAGCACAGAAGGTTAGTACATATCAATATGGCCAATCTATCCAAATTACCCAAAAATGAACTGGTTGAGGGTTTACCCAATCTAGCCTCTGAAAAAGATAGACTCTGCTCAACATGCGAACTTGGGAAACAATTTAGGAAGACCTTTAAATCATTGGGTGATATATCTTCTTCTCGTCCCATTGATCTTCTACACATGGATTTGTTTGGGTCTGTTGTGCCAACAAGTCTAGGTGGAATGAAATACACCCTTGTGGTTGTAGATGATCTGACCAGGTTCACTTGGATTGTCTTGCTAGCAAGCAAAGATGAAGCATTTGAATCATTCTCTAGGTTTGCTACCCGGATCATGAATGAAAAAGACCGTAAAATTAATAGAATCCGTAGAGACTATGGAAGAGAGTTCGAAAACAGGCAATTTGAGGAATTCTGTTGCAAGCATGATGTTGACCACAATTTTTCTACCCCTCATACACCTTAGCAGAATGCGGTTATTGAGAGAAAGAATCGTACTATTGCAGAGATGGGTCATTCTATGCTGAGTGATAACATTCTGACAAAATATTTCTGGGGAGAGGCTGTTAACACAGCTTGTTACATTCTAAATAGGGTTTTAATTCACCCAGTTTTGAATAAAACTCCTCATGAACTTTGCAAGGGGCGCAAGCCCAAGGTTGGTCATCTCAAGGCCTTTGGTTGTAAATGCTTCATGTGAAAGACTAAAGACTAATTGGCTAAATTTGATCCAAAGGCTGATGAAGGAATCTTTATGGGTTACTCAACACACATTAGGGCATACAGAGTGCATGTTAAGAGGATTGGCATTTTAGAAGAGTCCATGCATGTAGATTTTGATGAAACTAACAATGCAGGTAGAGAAGCTAGTATGATGAAAGAGAAAAGGAACAAGTCAGCGGATCAGTCAGTCAGCCCATTATTACTCCTAATCAAGTACCAAAAAAAGGAGAACATGAAGTTAACTTAGACCAATCAATCAACTTTGGTGATGATGTGGATGCTCTACCAATGACGGTAGCTCGGCGAGCTGATCCCGATCTACCAAAAGAAGTCAGAGCAAGCAGAGATCACCCAGTTGATAAGATTCTTGACAGTGTGCAAAATCCAGTGCTGACTAGAGGTCAGCTAAACAGAATGATGAGTCATTCAACATTTGTTTTATTGACTGAACCAAAGAAGTTTGAAGATGCTAAGTTTGATGAAAATTGGATGATTCCAATGCAAGAAGAGCTAGACCAATTCAAAAGAAATGAAGTATGGGATTTGGTGGAGAAAACCAAAGGAAAGTCAATCATACGCACCAAATGGGTTTTCTAGAACAAACTAGATGAAGCTTGAAATGTTGTAAAAAAAACAAGGCCAGATTAGTTGCTCAAGGCTACAATCAACAAGAAGGCATTGACTATAGAGAAACATTTTCACCAGTAGCAAGACTTGAATCCATAAGAATTCTCTATGTTTTTGCATCCCATATGAACTTCAAGTTGTTTCAGATTGATGTTACGAGTGCATTTCTTAATGGTTATATTCAATTAGAAGTCTATATTAGACAGCACCCAGGCTCTGAAGATCTAAAGTATCCAGATCATGTCTTCAAGCTAAAGAAAGCTCTATATGGAGTGAAATAGGCTCCAAGAGCTTAGTATGAGAGGCTGACTAACTTTTTAATCAACAAAGGTTATCTTAGAGGAAAAGCAGATACAACTCTATTCATCAAGAGAAAGCATCAAGATGTGTTTCTCGTCCAAATCTACGTATATGACATCATTTTTTAGAGCAACTGATGAAAAGCTATACAAAGAATTTAGTCTACAGATGAAGAAAGAATTTGAAATGTCAATGCTGGGAGAGCTTAATTTCTTTTTGATTTGCAAAATAAGCAAGGTGATGATGGGATCTTCATCAGGTAAGCTAAGTATGCCAAGGAATTACTCTAGAAGTTTGACATGGATAAAGCCAAGCCAATGTCAACACCCATGGCCACTGATACAATTCTAAGTAAAGATGAGGAAGGTAAACCTGTAGAGAGTAAGCTTTATAGAGGTATTATTGGTTCTCTACTTTACTTCACTACTAGTAGGCTTAACATTCAATATGTTGTATGCTATTGTGCAAGATATCAAGCTAACCCCAGAGAATCTCACTTAGCTGCTGTTAAGAGAATTCTTTGGTATTTGCTAGGCTCTATTGATGCAGGTTTATGGTATCCAAGTAATGCAGACTTCACTCTAAGAGGATACACAGATGCTGACTATAGAAGAGACAAACTTGAAAGCAAAAGCACCACAGGAGGTTGTCATTTCCTTGGTGATTGTCTAGTAACATGGTATAGCAAGAAGCAGACTTCTATGGCTGGAAGTACAACTGAGGCTGAGTACATGGCTGCAGGAAGTTATGTAGCACCACTACTATGGAACAAGCAGCAACTAGAGGATTATGGTATAAAGTCCAGCTGTCTTTAAGTCATGTGTGACAACAAGAGTGCTACTAACCTATCCAAGAATCCAGTTTAACAAGGCAGGATGAAGCATATCAACATCAGACATCACTTCATAAGGGATCATATGCTAAAAGGAGAAGTCAAGCTTACATACATTCCTACTGAACAACAACGAGCTGGCATATTCACAAAGCCTATTAGAAAGGATCAATTCAACACTCTGAGACAGCTGATCGGAATGTCTAATCCAATTTGAAGAAATATATTCCACTCTGATCTATTCTAGGGCTAACCAATTTAGGGCACACTCTGAGCTTCTACGAATTAGGTTAAGTATTTCTTTTACCGGTTGAATTTTGGACACGTCATTAATTGTCACTGGTTATATTTCAAATTTAAACTTGGTAGAAATGGTAGCAAGTTATGAAGTGATCCACATTCAGTAGTAGTTATCCTGTGTTTATCGCTCTTATTAATTCTGTGGTATTCTTCATGCAATCTCACCGTTTATCTTAAGACCATGGATTATAAATCGTACACGTAGCTTTGTAGGGATTAACCAAGAGTTTTTGGCTATTTAAGGAGAATTTCAGAAGAAGAAAGGTTACTTTACCAAAATTCTCTTCTATAATCTTCTCACAAAAATTTCCAAAAATCTCTAAGTTTCTTCAAGCTAATTCTATAGCGAGTTCATTAGGAAGATCAGCTAAACCCAGCTCTGAAAGACCTCTGTTTATGAGAAATAAGAAAGATACAAACTGGGTTACAACTCAATACCTCATCATGAAAGTGGCAATTGGAATCAACAAAAGGGAAAATCTAACAATCCCTGCTGGAATGAAATATATTCCTACTAAATGGTGTTCCATGGAGAAGACTGAAGTAGAGAAGACAACCACAATAGATATACTAAGCTTTGCAAGTGATGATAGATTCGGAAAGTGGACGCGTCGACATCACTGGTGAGGACTTTTTTAAATTCCAAGTGGTTGCTATAAGGAAATTGTTCAAAGTTTCTACGATGGAATTCATATGGTAGAGGGTCAGAAGGATCCGTTTATGGCCAATTTGATGGGGAATGAAAGAAAGAGGACTCAAACTACGAGTGATAAATGATAAAGATCACGTAGATATCCCTATAGACTTTGAGGTTCCTGATGATTACAAGGCAGGGGAACTCATAGCTTCTATGTTTACAAAGGAAGGGAAGCACGCACATAAGCTTATGACAAAAGTACTTCTGCCTAAGACTGGCTCAACTGGAAGCTGCTCAAAATTTGAGAGGGTATTCATCTATGCTCTAACCCATTGCATGAGCATTAACTAGCCCATGGCCATTTTGCATATATTCTTAAAGGTCACCAAGCATATAGTGTATGGTCATCTAGTTATGGAGATCTGCAGAGCTTATGAGCTCAATATTGAAGGATGGGTTGCAAAGCACAATATTCAGCTGAAGGTGATTAAGTCCAGGGTTCTCAGCAATGCCCATTTTCATAGACTAAGAGCCAATGAGAAACTTGCCAACACCAAGTATATTAAACTGAAGAAAGGGGAAGTTAGAGTAAAGGATCCCAAGGCTATTATGAAGATGAAGCTAATGCAGCCTCATGAGGAAGATTTGACCTTAGATGCCTTTGTGGCAAGTGAGTTTGAGATGATCACCAACCTCAGGGCTGAGAAAGGAGAAGACATGACAGAAAAGAAAGTTTTTAAGAAGGAGGTCAGGAAGGACTCCAAGAAAGAAAAGAAAGGGAGCTTAGCGAGCCCTATTCCTATAGTTGCCCCATCATCAAAAGGAACTAAGGAAGAAAGGTCTTAGGAGCTGACTTTGAAGGAGATTGAGGAAGAGAAGCAGGCTGAAGAGGAGCTAAGGGAAGAGATGCCATTGAAAAGGTAGAAGAAGAGGAAGGTAGATGAAGCTCAGCTGGATGAGATGACTGCTAAGGGTAAGGAAGCTACATCAGTTCCTATAACCCAAGTAGGTCAGCCCAAGAAAAAGCTGATGGTGAAGAAAGGGAATGGAATTGTCCAAAATTTAAAGGAAGCTAAGAGAGTGAAGGCTACTGAGGAAGAGAGGATTAGAAAGAAGCAAGAGGAGACTGAAGCTGTAATTAGAAGGAAGGCTGAGGATGATCAGCTAGAGCTAAGGCTAATACTGAACAAATTTTGCAATCTGTAGTTGCAAGCTTAGCTGAGAAAGAAGTACCTAAAGTGGTTGAAGAGATGATTGGTGCTCTTGAAGGAATTGAGAACCCTAAAGAGTAGGAAGGAGAGGAAGATGAAGTTGTAGAAGTTTAAGCTGTGGAATTCAATGTACTTGAATCTGACCAGCAGGTCACTCTGATTGCTAAAGAAGTGAAAGAAGCTAGGAAGGAAAGGAAGATGAGTTCATTGAAATGGATGAAGGTGGTTATTGATGAAGATGGGGGAGATCTAGGGGATAAGGTGGATGAAGTAGTTGAGCACGGAGCTCAGCTGATTGAGGAATCTCAACCTCAGGTCAGTGAGTCCGCTGTTGAATGTGCTGATGGAAAGAAGGAGGAGAATCCGGAACCTTTTATTTTCCCAAACCTAATACATGAAACACCACTCTCACCTACACCCATTTTTGCCTTACCTTTACCAGAAAACCAAACACCATCCACCTCTGACCAAACAGCCATCATTCCATACCTTTCACCCATTGGATCACCTGTGCATAAACCAATATACTTAGAAGGACCTCCTATAATCAAAGGACCTCCAATTATAGAAGAGATTCCAGAACAACCACAATAACAACAACCACCTTAACAACCTGAACCACAACCCTAATTTAACCCTCAAGCTGAGTTATTGGGAGATACAAGGAGAACGGGGAGAACAAGTTTTCTAGGACTTAGGATAGATGCTAAAATAGATGCTAAGATAGCAAAACCATTATTGTCAGAGGATGTCTTGAGGAGGATTTTAAAGGCTGTGGAGCCAGTGCAAGGTTTTCTTAAAGTAGTTGAGGAGATGAAAGACCACTTCAAATCAGTCCCTACATAATTTTCATTGGTAAAGGCAATGGTATCCCTTGTGTTGCCTTTGTTATTTATTACACGTAGGCAAGATGGTGATTTGAAGATGGAAGTTACAGAACTCAAGAAGAAAATGGAAAAGATCTATGAGAGTAACTATAAGGTGTTGAATGATGAGAGGGACTTTAGGAATTCAATGATTGACAAATTCAACCCTCTTTTGGAAGCTATGCTGAAAGTGCTTGATGGGTATAGCACATTGAGTAAGGAAAATGAAGACAACACGACTCGCTTGAATGCTGTTATTGATGGCATTAATGCTCTGATCATAGTGGTAACCAAAGATCATGGGTTAGACACTGAGTTGAGGACTATAAAGGAAGAGATGCTGAAAGGAGTCAATGACTTAGAGGGAGCTGTGCTTAGTGCCTTGATAAGGTTGAATATTCTGATGCTTTGAATAGTGACATTATTATGGCAGATGCTGAACTAGAGCCTACACTTCACTAGAAGCTTGGTTACATCAGAGACCAAATCAAGCAAGTTCATGCTAATGTCACTAATGATGGGGAAGCACTTGACAAGATTCATGATGAAGTCACTAGTCAGATAAGGAGCACTCCCATGCTAGAGCAAAGGCTTTGACCAGTCTAACCTAGATATCCAAAGAAGGACTTAGCGCTCAATATCAAGTTAATCTATCTTAATCCTGCTCTTTGGTAGGCTTATTCCCTTTTCTTAGAGAATAAGATGCTATATCTCAGGAAATCTATGAGCTGCTTGTGCAACATTTTTCATTCAATGTCTATGGTTAGCTAGATTCTTTTGAGAAGTCTCTGAGATTGTTTGATCATCGAGCCCAACCCATTTTAAATACAATGGCAATGGGGGAGAAGGATCACGAGAAGCGTGAGCAAGAGGAATTGGAGAGAGAACAGAGGATAGCTGAATTTTCTTACAATCTGTCCAAGGATCTGGAGCGCATTCAAAGAGAATATCATGAGACAAGGAAAAGAAAAGGCAAGGAAAAGAAAAGGCAAGGAGATTACTCTGCCCAAGGAGAAGAAATCCAGATCGGATCAGCAAGTCTACGAAGAAAGGAGAGCAAATCTGGGAGCACCTCCTATGCCTAAATAGATAGAATAGAATCTGTTGTAATCTTTAGTGCTAATTGTAAAACTTAGTATAGATAAACTCTTTATTATCTGTACTCAGTTATTCATATATGAAAGATTTCATATTCTATTCTAAGTTAAGATCTTTTTAACTTCTTATACTTTTCTACTGTATATATATGTGTTGATCTTTTGCAGAAACATATGAGAAGTATTGAAGAATGCTGAACTCAAAAGATTCAAATTTATAGGGGAATTAGCATTCACTCTAAGCAAAATGAAGATGTTGAACAGAAGTCATATCAAGCATAAGTATAAGGTAACTCTAATCTAAATATCTTATTGATTTAATTCTCACCTAGTTAATTGCCATTGATCAAAATGGGGGAGATTGTTGAACCAACCACGAGTTTGGATAGACTTAGTGGATGACTCAGTAGTGCTTAAGTTTTGAACATAACAATTAAGTTAAGAATGGGATAATTAAATCAATAATGATGTTAAAATAAATAGTGTATGGTTGTAAGGGAGTTAGTAAATTCAAGGGTAGAATTTTGAGTCTCCGCTAACCCAGCTATTTAGTTTAACTCTAAGTTGTTTCTGGGCTGAGTATTTACTTTAGTCGCTGACTTAATAATATTCACTCAGCACTTGATATTTAGATTTTGTTTCAGCTGTGTGCTTTACGATATATCATTTTCGCTGAGTTACTTTTGGTCTATTGCTGACTTTACCATTTAAGGTAAAAAAGTATCTATGCTTTTAGTGTTGCTTTTTGTAGGACATTAATGAGACAAAGACAAAAAAAAATTAATGCCTTGACAAGACCCAGTTCAATGAAGAAAATGACAAAGTCTTCCATGATCAAGCTGTAAAAAGTCATTTACCAATTTGGGCAATTCGACAGATCTAGCAACCTAGTATCGCGCACTCTACCAAATGTCAGAATACCAGAAGGAATAGGAAGATGACACGTAGCAAGTCAGTGCAAGTTCTTTCTAACGAAAGACTAGCATCAAATGATAAAGGATTCAAATTGAAGCTCGAATCTCAATCTAACAGATTGATTTTTGATCTCACAATGGTGCAATTCTTTCTCTTAATGGATTGATTTGAAGAAGCAACGGGTAGATGGATGAGCTGTCAATTTTAGAAGATGCCAAGATAAGTTCAACGGCTACTTTCTCAATCTAACTATAAAAGGAGCAAGAAGGCAAGCGTTAGAACTTGATGATTACACTTAAATTTCTCAGAAGCTAAAACTCTGCGAAATTACAAGCTATAACGAAGTTCAACCAAGAATGCACTACTCAGCAAGAATCTGCTTTAGAACAAGAGAGAATAGTGTAGATCACACAATTGTAATATTTGATTATTGTAACTGGATTGACTTTTTTATAAGTTAAACTAGCTCTTGTTTAGACTCTTTGTGAGTTGGTGATAGAAGCGGGTATTCTAGCCAGCAGGTGAGCAATTGCAGTTTGGAGGGTACTTACTATAATTGGGGTATTTATGAAAGGCTTCTCTGCCTAGGGTAAAGGAGTTGAGATTAGTGGATTAAAGACGAGACACTCTCTTGGGATTGGATGTAAGCACATGTTGCCGAACCAGTATAAAAATCTCAGTGTTCTTTACTTTCTCGCATTTTCCAGGTTTTCACTCAGCCAGTTGACCTCACTCAGTGGAGCAAGTTATTATCATAGAAAAAGTTTTATAAGTTCTTGAGTGAGTCATTCACCCCCCCCCCCTTGTGACTCGGTAAGTGTACGCATAGGGACCAACAACTTTTTACAACAGATATGGAATGATTTGTTCTAATCAAGCTTTTAGTTTTACAAATAGATGTTAATAATGAAATGTTTGCTTTCTGGATTTTAGCACTACTTTGATTGCTTGAGTGTGCACTTATGAATTTGCTTGACATCTTGTTTGTTGTGGATTGAAACTTATTTATTCTCTCTGGCTTAAATTTGTCCATTGGTGCGCTCCTTGGTGAGAGAGTCTTATTTTGACCGTTGAAAGATAAGTACATTCCGCAGAACGACTATATTCTGAGGAGCCGTTTACTGTTGTCTCTTGAACGGCTTCTCTCTTGATGACCGTTGTATTAGTTGGTAGATTGCAATCAATCTTCCAGTTAGATGAGTCCAAAACTGGCAGCATTATCCTCTGTAGTTTGACTTCTAAAAGGTACAACTTTTAGGTACTTTTGCTTTTTGCGCATCAGTTATTAGATGGCTAAAAGTAGCTTTTTGCTCCTTACTAGCCAACTCGCTTCTGTAGAGGTGTCTTATCTCTTTAGTGAAATTCATATACCCAAGTTTAAAGGATTACAGATATTTAAATAACTACTCTTGAAAAAGTGGAATCACGTGAGTTGCCTTAGGGATCACCAATTTTTCAGAGATATTAGTTGATTTTGAGAACCTTGATGCAACCAATCTTTTTGTCTCTGGAGTAATTATCTTCTGAGTTTGTTTACTCCTTGGTTGTGGTGGATAGCTTCTGAGATAAAGTGCTTTGCTCTTCTTGCTTGCATGATTCTAAGGTAACCTTAGTGTTTCTCAGAACTAATCTCTTTGCACTTTTCTTCTGACATTTCCTTCCTCTGAAAGATATATCTCTTACTTGATGATTGTTCTTGTAGTGATATTCCAAAGGTTAAGATATTGATGTTTTTAACTCTGAGATTACTTTTATCCTTCTGACTCTTCACTTGATTTGTATATTTTCTTACGAGTGCTGAGTTTTGTAGTGGATTTGTCAATGCTTCAAATGCTTACTTTTGAAGCAGTTTGCTTTACTTGTGAACTTATGCATCTTATGATATGTTTGTCTTTGACTGTCTTTCGAGTGATATCTTGACATAGCTAGTTTTGAGACTTTTGCCTTTTGAGCCTAGGAGAGATGCTTTTGATTCTTTTTCTTATGATGTGAAGTTTAAAGAGAGATTAATGTGCTTTTGGGGTACAGTACGCCATATATGGCTTGCTGCAACTCCAACAAAAGGTTTGCTTAAAGGGGTAAAAAAGTTACCACAGTGGAAATGGCAACCTTTTTGCCAAAAAAGCGTAGATTTTTTCTCCCTTGCCTAAAGTCCTTTAAGCAACCCTTTTTTGTATCTCTAGCAACTTAGAAAAAGTGTATCTTGATCTTCCTATAGCAACCCTTTGACACTTATAGGCGACCCATTTTAGGGGTTGCCATAAACATCGGACTGTTACGGTTAAGGACTTTTTTTCATAGGCAACCCTTTATTGACTTAATAGCAACTCTTTTCATATAATGCTTTGGCCCCGTATATATGCAACCTTTTTGAACACATTTATGACATTTTTTTGAACGCTTTCTTTTTTAATTGCTACACATTTCTTAACTAGTGCAATCCCATTTTTACAAAATTGCATAGTATGGTTCTAGTTTAGAGCAACCGTTATTTAGTACACAAATAAAGCTTGTTATTATAAATTTTCTACAAGAAATATAAATGAAACAAATATTGAACCAATCATATATATTAATAGCCAATATCTAAACAATTGTTTTTCAGAACCTTTGATACATAAAAAAAAGACAAAGTTCAAAATATAAAGTAGTTCTAAAGTACATAACTAAGTTGAGACACATCTTTCTCACTTCAAACTATTTCATTGAGTCTCTAGGAGAGACATCTTCATTATCACTTAAGCTTCATGAGGATCTCCTGCATTATTAGAAATTCAATGCACCTGTTAGAAACTATACAAAATATAAATATTCTACTTAGGCATATTCTTCTAATAAAGGGACAACGAAAATGGTAAAAAATTTATCAAATTAACTAGCAAATTTCATAGTTAACAACTGTATAAAACTCTAGGCAAGTGAAGTAATTGACAAGCTTAGTTCCGAAAAGGCGCGTTGGAGCTAAAGGTGTATCAAGCTCTAGGATCCAGGCGCTAAAGGCAGATACCAAAATTGTCTAGGCAAGTTCAGCAATTGACTAAGCATGACAAATAAATTTATATAGAGGCCCACGTTGATAAGCTGCACATCATAACTTATATTACTAGTTAAATTGTTCCACTAATACATACCATCAGATATGCCAAGTAAGAACATCAGGTTAACAATGATATGAAAAATAACATAATTGAAATCATTTAAATGATTATCAATTTTTCTTCCAATGCCGAGTTAGAACTATGCCATGTTATGTTTTGAGCTAATTTAAATCTGCTACTTAGATGATTTATCCATTTTTTACAAGTCCTTTCAAAGAGTTCGCAGTTTGACTCTTAAATTGCCAAAAGGATCTAAGTTTATACGTGTACACAAGACAACTTAAAATCTATTACTTTAAAAAATCTTACATTTCTACCTAAACTGACTGGACCTCATTCGTTCATCAGATAAGAAAAGATTACTAGAGATAAGCTAGTATAAGAAACCTCATTTCTTAATATCTTTTTCTTCTTTTATTACAGCTGGCTTATCCATAAAAAGTTATGTCTTTCCACTTCAGAAGTCATTCCTATTTCCCTTTTAATCAACAAATTTCAACTCATTATCTCTAACCATACTTTTTTCAGCTAAACTCAGACTGAATTGAAATAAATTCAGTTGAACTAACTGAAACCAAACTAATTAAATATCTGCCTATACGACCTATTTAAATAGCAATCAACAAACTTTACATACTTCTAATCATAATTAAGAAAAACACAAATTGATTCCGGTTCAGGCAATATGTTTATTTAACTAATCAGTCAACCATTTCAGCAAAGCATGTACGAACTAAATCATTTACATAGGATATTTAGATATTAGAATACAAAAAACAAAGTTCAAAATCAAGAAACAGTAAATGAAACAGAATAAAACAAGTTCTAATTTATTGAAGAGATAGGCTGCTGAAAAACAATGACCAAAAGAAGATTAAAGAAAAGAGTTTACATTATTTGAAGGAAATCACGAAAAAAAGGCCATTTTAGAACTTGTAACCAGAGCAGTTAGCACATAAACATCCATATTTTGAGTTCTTTTGCCCTTTCACCCAATTATTAACTGTAATTATAATTGAAATTGTGCTTTTGAATTACAACCGGTAATTAATGCCTTAAGTGTTCTGTCCAAGGGTTCGTTATAATTTGCAAAATAAAAAGGAAAAATGATGAAAGTTTTATCAAAATCCTTTCCTTAAGGCTGGATTTCCACGTAGTCTCCAATGCATTTTAGTATATCCTATACAAGCTCATTCAATGAATTTTTAAACGGTAGATGCCTTTTTTATTCATTGTATCGTATTGGGTTGATACCATAGTTATTACGGGCGCAGGGTGCACTGAGGCGCAAGGGGGTCTAGCACAAGGCGCGCGCCCCAGTGATACGAGGCGCAAATAATCTAAAATATTTTTTTTTGTATAAATACATGTTTAATGTCAAACTCAAATAGAATCTAAGGTAATTTCAAACAAGCGAGTCTAAAAAATAAACGAAATCTAAATCGAAGCAAAAGTATTTGGGTGAAAAAAGCAAATAACTTGAACATTTTTGTTTTTACTTGTTTAGTTTTTGTGTGTCACTATAACTTTGTTTATTTGTAGTTTTCCAGTATTATTTGACTTGAATGATGCAAATGAACAGAAACAATGAATAAAAAAGAAAATTCCATCATAAAATAGCCCAGAGTTGTCCTGGCGCAGGTAAGATGCATCACAAGGGCATGCCTAGGCACTGAGGTGTGAGCCCAATTTGGGCCCTTAACAACTATGGTTGATACACTCTTTTTATTCTCAATGTCTTGATTTTTTTCACTTTATGTATCTTCAAGCTAATGTGGTTAGTGTAGAATACACTAAGAGCAGGCTGGAACAAAACTGACAAGGATTCAGTGGATACCACTACAAATAGAATCAACAGCTTACTCTTTAATGTAAATACAAAACAGACCAAGCTTAACTTGAAAGCATTTTATTAATTGGCTGATCCAGAAATAAAAAAGATAACCCATCACAAAGAAACTGAATATAAACCTGGGTTCGTCCAATAAATCTTTGCGTTATTGTGCTTTCTGGCGCAGAGTTTCAACATACTTTGAAAGAGGGCTGCCCCCCAATTTTTTCTCATCCTACAACAAAATGCAGATCCATTTGTCAGAATTTACAGCAACATTCATGTCAAATTTACAAGTTTGGGTAGATTTGACACAATTTATAGCTACCAATAATTTATACATGTAAGCAAATAATTTATCCTCCTCAGCCGTTTAACAAAATCATCCAAATTCAGATGTAGCATAAAAAACGCTATTGTTAAAACCAACAATTCAGTCAATTAGGCAATTACAACGCCATTAAACTAGATCATCAGAATCAAGAATTACCAAGAAAAGAAAAATTCATGCCAAATTCAATCAAAAGCCGCAAGAACTAAACATAAGCAAAAGAAGAAAGTGAAAGGACACATAACCTCAGATTGCAGTGGAGCTTCAGTTTCTGGTGAGAGAATGAGCTGAAGAGGGATAACCAAAGAAGTCAATGATGAAATGGCGGAAAAGTAGAGGAAGGAGAGGAACTTTCGGAGTGATATGTCGAGCCAATGGGAGAGATCAATTTGATCAACAGACGTATCTCAATTTGGCTAACTTTTAGTTTCTCCTCTCTCGTATCTATCTCTTTAATTTATTCATTAGCTATAATTATTTAAAATCAAGAATATTAATAATAAATTATAATTATTAAATAATAACATGGTTTTGATCAGTATCATAATTATTATATTAATGAGTATATATGGTAAGTTTTAATTTTATTTTTAATAATTAATTATAAAAAATTTATATGACATAATTTTAATTTTTTAAGTTGACAAAATATAGGGTAAACTTAAAAAATGTACTATATTATTTAACTCATTTGTAAAACAGAGCTTAAGAATTTTTTTTTATAAAATGGGGTACACGGTTTCAAATAATTGGAATAAAGAGGATTCTCAATATTACATTATGTCATAATAAATGGGTAATCTTGTTCTCTTTATACGAAATTTTATGAATTGGCTAATAAAAATCCAATAATTTTTTGAACTTTTATAATGCAAATATTTATTTTTAATTAAAATATGATGATAAACTTAAAAAAATCGTAAAAATGGAAAAGGGCTTTTATACCTAGGTCACATATTTTATAGTTATTGTTTATTTTAATTTTATTTATTATTTGGGTGGTTTAGGAAGAGTGGGATTGAATCCCGCCAATTCACTACCCTACTAAGGCGATTGTTTTCTAAAGGGTTGCTATACTAGTGTTTTTCTACGTGTCATAACTGTGTTAACTTTTGTGGATGCAGACGAATTTATTTATTTTTATTTCATAACTTAGAACAAATGTATTGGTTTCCTTGCAATTCCCCATTTTCCCTCGGTTGTAATATTCCCCCTTTATTGCTTATGCTTTATCGTAAATTGTTAATCGCATGAATCGCGTGTGAAAGAGTGTGGAAAATAGGCCTTCCGTAATAATTCCCCAAATAATGAAAAGAAAAATGGTTTTACACAGCGAATGCAATTTTGAATTAACTAAATGAGAAATAAGTGACCCATCCGATACCCGAATCTCTGATCCAAAAGGTATAAGTCTCCCGCCCAATGGGAACCATACTATACTCTTTCCCAAGTGGACAACTTGTGTGGCGACTCTATCTTTTGTATCGAGATTTGGGTCTCGATTCTTTTATTCATAAAATTGGTTAAAAACGCAAACTAAACCGATTTTTACACCACATCATTGAAACAACCCTCCAGTGGACCCCGCTGCAAGGGGCCAAGGAAATTTACTCCTTTGTAGGCTCACAGCTGGGAAACAACCGAGAAATGGATGAATGCACATAACAAGATTCCTCCCAAGAAATGTAAGCTCATTGGCACACCACAAAAAGCAGAAGTCACCCAACTTGACGTCGAAGAATTAGCCATGAAAATGATGAAACTAATGGAAACACATCCAGAGGCAAGAAAAGCATAAATTCAAGGAGAAATTAGAGTTGAAAAAGGAATGGAAGCTGTGGTTTTCGAGTTAGCCAAGCTCATGATAAAAGGCAAGGCTAAGATAGAAGATGGCATCGCCACCAGCAGCACGGAAGCATCAAGCGATGGAATACTTGAAGAGGACGATAGCTACATTCGATTTTCAATGTTTGTAAAATGAAAAACTAATAATAATAATAATAATAATAATAATAATAATAATAATAATAATAATAATAATAATAATAATAAGAGTGATTTTGCTTATTTGTGCGGTGTTTCTTACCACATGCATTCATTTCATCATACATCTAATGTCTTTAGCATTCATGATTCCACCACAAAAGAAGTAAATCTAGGAACATATGATGACCCTAAAATATTAGCTTCCAATAACTTGAGTTCTATATAAGAGAGAGAGAGAATTAGTAGAAGTACTAAAGTTGCACGTAAAAGCCTTTGCTTGATCTTACGACGACAAGCCATGAGTTGACAGGACTATTGCTGAACACAAGATTCCCATAGACCCTAAAATCCGACCATTCAAGCAAAAACTAAGGAGGTTAAGACTTGAGTGGGCCGAAAAAAGCAAAGAAGAGATTTCCAAGAAGATCAAGGCTAAATTCTTGGATGTTGTAGAGTATCTCGAATTGTTAGCCAATGTAGTATTAGTAGCAAAGAAAGATGGTTTTTCAATTTCAGCAATCTCAATAAAGCCTCACCAAAAGATGACTTCCCTCTACCCCATATCGACGTCCTCATTGATAGTACAACCAAAGAGGCCATGTATTCATTCCTGGATGGGTTTTCTTGATACAATCAGATATTAATGAATTCTATTGACAAGTTCAGAATAACTTTTTTTTATCACAGAATGGAGGGTATACTGCTACCAGGTCATGCCCTTCAAATTAAAGAATGCAGGGGCAACCTACCATCGGGCAGTTACTACCTTACTCCACGACCTGATCCATAAGGAAGTGGAAGTATACGTAGATGATATGGTAGTAAAATCTCCAACGCCCGAAGAACACCTAACTTTTCTTCACAGATTCCTTACTCGGATTGAAAAGTACAACTTAAGATTAGATCACAAGAAATGTGGATTCGCGGTAACTTTCAATAAGCTCCTAGGGCACATAGTCAATCAACGATGAATTGAAACAAGCCCTTACAAAGTCAAGGAAATCCTTGACATACCAATACCGAAAATAGAGAAAGTGGTTAGAAGCTTTCTAGGTACATTACAATACATCAGCAGGTTCATCGCTAAGTTGACAACCTTCTGTGAACCAATATTCAAACTACTCAGAAAAGCAATAGTCGGTCGTTTGGATTCAATAATGTTAGGAGGCTTTTGATAAGATTAAAACATACTTGGCTAATCCTCATGTATTGAGGCCACCGATACTCATAAAACCTCTCACTTTATACCTCGCCATCGAGGAAACCTCAGTGGGGGCCATGCTATTCTAAGAGCAGGAGGACAAGGAGCACCCATCTATTACCTTAGCAAGAAACTTCTCGACTATGAGATGCAATACACTATTGTAGAAAAGACTTGCACCGCGATGGTATGGTTGACCAAGAAACTCCGCCATTATTTTCAATCTTATAAGATTCAAGTAGTGGCCAAGGTAGACCCGATGAAATACCTCTACCAAGCGCCTTCCTTAGCAGGCAAGCTGTCACGAAGGTTGCTATGCTTGTCAGAATTAGACATAGAATACGTCACTAAAAATGTCATAAGGGACGAGCAATATTCCTTGCTAATCAACCTATTAAGTTAGATTACATTGAAAATTTAGAATTTCCTAATGAACAGTTCGCTGCAATTACGGAAGAACCACAAAAATGGACCATGTTCCTTCACAAGGCCAGTTAAATAAAAAGGTGTCGGTTTCAGTGTCATCATCGTCACACCTGAAGGATGAATAATTCCTCTCTCAAAGCGACTGGAATTTTCGGTAACCAATAATGACACCAAGTACAAAGCTTGCTTGTTCGGACTAAGCTTATTACATATGCTAGAGCAAAATGAGGTATAAGTCATTGAGAAATCCGCTGCAATTATTAGACAAGTTGTAGGATATTGGGAAATAAAAGAAGAATCGCTTCGACCCTACCTTGAGACAATTTGGACAGAAGCCTCCCTCTTTGGAAAATACGAGTTCTAACATGTCCTGCGAGAAGAGAATCAAATGGTTGATTCCCTAGCCACCCTGGCCTCTATATAGGAAAACCTCCTACAATAGCCAATGAAACATGTTGTGGTAGAACCCATAAAAAATGCCTTTCAAACTCACCTCTATAGCCCATATCTTAATCGAACAAGAACCTTAGTATGTCGACATTTCTTGATATCTTGAAGAAAGGACCTTCCAGGAAGAAGCTACAGACACTGATAGAATGACCCTATGTCGATTAGAAGTCCAATTCAGGTTGATAAAGGGGCAATTATTATGGAGATCTAGTGATGGGCTCTTACTCAAATGCTTTAACCAAATCAAAGCAATTGAGGTCATGAAAGAAGTTCATGTAGGGTCTTATAGGCCACACATGGATGGGGTAATATTTGGCCAAATGGATGGGAATCTTCTGGCTCACTATGGTAGTAAATTGCATGGAAGAAGTCAAAAAGTGCCATAAATGCCAAATTCATAGGAATATCAGTCACCTCCCACCAATCAAACCATAAAACATGGCCACGCCATGGCCATTCTCTGCTTGGGGTATTGACATAATAAGAGTAATAAGGCCATCCTCCACTAATGGACATAAATTCATCGTGGTGGCAGTGGACTATTTCCCTAAAATGGGTAGAACCCGAATCCTACACCAGAATCAGTACAAAGAAGATGCTAAAGGAATATCTTTGCTAGATATGATATACCTCACCACATAGTATCCTATAATGGTGTACAATTCCAAGGGGAAACCACAGACTTGATCAAAAGACACAATATAGTGCATCACTGCTCATCCCTATATCGATCATAAGAAAAAATGGGGCAGTCAAAGCAGCCAACAAATACTTAAAGAAGATCTTATCCAAGATGGCAGTTACCTATCGAGATTAGGCGGCTCATCTCATATTTGCATTATGGGGTTATCAGACGAGCATAAGAACACCGATGGGAAAAATACCTTTCTCTCTAGTAGATAGCATAAAAGTTGTCCTCTAGGCGGAAATAGAGGTCAGGTCACTCCGGGTGGCCCTCGAAGTGAGATTAAGTGAGCACAAGTGGTCCAAATCTAGGTATAAAGAACTTAATGCCATCGATGAGAAACGACTACGTACCCTCGATAGCTTAAGAATGTATCAACAACGAATGACTAGAGCCTACAATAACCGGATATGGAAAATGAGCAAGCCTCTAAGAGTCGACGACCAGGTATTAAAGCAAGTCAAGGTTACGCACACCAATCCTAGGGGCAAGTTTCGCCCAAATTGGGAAGGTCTACATATGGTGAAGAAGGTCCTTAGCAAGGGACCTGTGAGAATCATGGATATGGACGGAAATGAATTTGTAAACCACATAATCAAGACAAGCTTAAGGTATAATATGTGTAAAACATCTGACGAAAGTTGGTAAGGGCTTTTGGGCAAAACTTATAATGCAAAAGACAAGAGGGTTAGTCAATTGCTAAAGCTTGTAAAAGCCTAATTGGCAATAGATAAAAGTTATTAGAAATAATAGATAAAAGTTATTGGAAATAAAAAAATCATCTAGATTGCTTTTTCTTATGGAATCATGATACTGAAACATAAAATAAATGTTGAAATGAACCATGTCGAAAGAAACACTCACGCATGAAAGCAAAACAAATGCCTCATGGTTAAAAAGACCATACATAGTTAAGGGTTTATTACAACATCATTCAAATCAAAACATAAGGACTAGTTGCTAGGACCTACCAAATGATGAAAGTAACATCGAGTAATCTCTAACCTACCCTGGTGAGTTGGAGCTAACTTGACAGCGAAGAGCCATTCCAAATATGTTCCAACTAGCAATTCATCAAAAGGCACTTCATAATTTATTTTCGCCAAAATGCGACCATCCCACCTTAAATGAATGTGTGGGGGCCACAAAGCATTCCATATCCACTCTTGTGAATAATAAATATGCTTCAGCACATACTAAGGATGACCATATTACCACCTGACATTATTAGGAGAGTAGTATATCACCCTCTCAAATCCTAAGAGCTTAACACCACTAAATGTGGTTAGAACACTCACCTCATCAATCTTTCACCAAGGGTAAATCCACCTAATGTCCCGTACATCTAACCGTTGTAAGAAATACATCCACTCTCGCATCGATTAGTCCTTATAACGACCAGGCTCCGTACTCCTGGACTAGAAAGAACTAGTCGATATGATTCATATAGTCTCAAAGGAGCTTGAATCCTTAGCCTCTTGGCCATATTTATCAATCAAAAAGAGATTAACCTCGATCCTAAATGCAATAAAAAAGGAGAATATGATCCGATACCTGTAAGAGCTTGCTCCCTCCAACTGCCTCACCATCCACTAAATGAATGGAGTCCAAATGAGTAATGGTTTTTAAAAGGATTACAATAATAGTGGAGAAACCTTCAAGTGTTCGGCGAGCCGTAGAAACCAATTGAGCATTACAAAGGCCATTGTTTGACTCGCACACGTAACAACCCAATAACAACAAACTCATAGTGGGCACCCAACTTGCATATGAAGATAGAATAGTAGAACATACCTTAAGCACTATAGACAAATGTAAACCAACTTGATCAAGATCGGTAGACACGATCCGACTTCTCCAACAAGGTAGAAAGTGAAGGAAAGTCAAAGCATCGTCATTCAGCCTGACATTTATCTCAAGGATAACAATTCTATGATCACTTCATAATATTGGAAAACTCCTCAAAGAGAGGACACTTCTCTTGGTTGCTAAAACAAAACATGTGGTCGAGAGGATCACACAAGCTGGTAGCACTTTGTAAAAGAGCATCACTCAGAGTGATATTGTAGTAATATCTTAGATTAAGTAAACCTCCAACATGGAGCCTACTCCAATCCAACGGATGCCATGTAGGGCAAATAAAACAAAAAAAATATGATAATGGTTAAATAGGCCTAAACTAGCGTGTAAAGATGACATCCGCCCTGGTCTAGGGGAACGTCAAAATCCACCTATAATACATGCTCACCACTATTACCCCTCTACTCCAAGGTGTCCTCCCTCGATGGCAATTCCAAATTCCCTAGGGAAAACTGGGCTGCCAATGAAAACTAGGTAGACTGTCCCGGGTAGCTCCCGTGCTCGTACTAGACACCTTTGGCCACAAACCCATAATCCATCTGTGATGGATCGTAAGGCATAAAATTAGGCTAATGCTGATGGAGACTCGATGGAAAAGGTTACCCATAATATACTTGCTAATGGCTTGAGGTCCAAGACGGCGACACATCCTATAGAGGCACAAGGTATAGGGACCTATACCTATCAAGGTCCCCTTAAAGTGCATGGATCCTATCATACAAACATCCAAAGCATTCACTATTAGATATGATGTATGCCCTTAAGGCAATTAGAGCTATATATCTTAATTATGTAATAGTATGAATAATTTATTTTATTTATAAAGGCATTCAATCTTTTGTTTATGTCAATGTGTTCATATATATATTATGATTGGTTAAAATATATTCATTGATATCCGTGTACAAAAGTCCTTGACATATCATAGCATGAAGAGATAGATCATAGTTAGACTATGCTTAGTGAGATCTACTTCATGTGCACATATGATTATGTCTAAACTATCCCTAGTCATAGTTTCAACAAGAAAGGATATTGATGAAGTAGTAAGACTAGCATGTGGTTAACTTTCTTGGAATAGGTCCAAGCAGTTAATCTCCTAAAACCTCAGACGACCCTAGCAAAGAATCAACCAGAAAAGTTGGTACATGCCCTCAATGTCATCAACACCACTGGCCTTCAATAACTTGAAGTCCTCCGTCAACTCAACCTAGAATAACCAGTTTAGCAGCTTAGGGTCAGCTTAGGGAGAACCCCCTTAGTCTTGAGATGGGTGAAACACTAAGCTACCCGCTCCCCCAAATACCACTATACAGACATTGGGATCTCTAAAAGCAGCCTATTTTTCGACATCGACATAGTAAAAGCCATAACAGCAATCCAACCGAAGGCCTCTCCCCATGGAGACATGATTGTAGGGAACTCGAAGTCACTTTGAACATGCATAACAGGCATGGCAGAATTTTAAAATTTTATCCCTTTTCCCTAGGAATTCCTACTAGTTGAACATTATTAATTAAAGCCTTAACTAAACTAATTCTCTACCTAGGTTATCATGCATAGGCATATTATACTAAGCATACCATAACTCTAAGTTATATCCTAGCATAAAAACCTAAGCATGCATAAAATTACCTAATCAGAATTATTAAGTCTAAAAACACTTGAAGAAAAAGACCTAATAATTAAGAGAAACTTTTGAGTTGAAGCGTGCTTTAGCGGAACCCTCTTGCACAAGCTTCCAAGTGTAGGATAGCCTCTATGAGTATCCACACAAACCCTACCAACCGAAACCTCCCACGAGGAAGAACCACAGAGTTTTGAGTAGCTGCTAGATCGCTCCAAAACCCTCCCGAAATTATTAACTAGAGGTGCCCAAATAAATTCAAGCTCCTCAAAGAAAACCCTCTTAGTTAGTTGAGAAAACTATTTGAAGAATCTCAAAACAAAACTAGAGAGAGGAGAGAAAGATGTTGATGTGTTGTAACAAGGGGGAGGAGAGCTCCTTTTATAAGGAGAGGGGGAGCTCCCCTCATTAATGTGGGATGGACCCCTATGCTTAGGTGCAAGCACATGCTTACCGTCCAACCTATCTTGGGAGGCAAGCACATGCTTGCCGCCCAAGTTGGCACAAGGCAAGCGTTAATGGGCTTGCCTTGGCAGCAAGCCCCCTTTGGGCTGGCCCTTTTTGCAAATCTAGACCCTATGAATAAATTCATAGGTCAATGGAAAAATTCCCTTTTAATCCTCATTTCTATTAATTTATTTATGACTATAATAAAATTAGTTATTGATCAAAATAAATTCTTAGCTCAACCATAAAATGATCTCATCATTTTAATGAACACTTTAATTTATTTATAACCCTAATAAAATTGGTTACCGATCAAAATAAATTCCTAGCTTAACCGGAAATGATTTAATCATTTTAACCACCACTTCAATTTATTTATGACCCTAATAAATTAGTTACTGGTTAAAATAAATTCCTGGTCTAATAAGATAATGGCCTATCTATTATTTAATAATATTCTCGTAATAGACTAAGTCTATTAGTTCTTTACTCAGTCCGATGCAGGACTTATGTGTGTGACCTTATAGGATCCCGAAGTATTGAGTTGTTAAGGCTTAGCCAACCCTTGTTTAATAAGAACTCATTGGCTCAAGGTTCTAGACCGTAATTATAAATCGATAACCTTAAATGATTGTAGTACGCCTCTAGCAAGGGTCCACCATCCCCATTTACTCGAAATGTCATTTGTGCTTATGACTTAGTCCTGGTTGATGTAATAGTTATGTAATGCGATGAACTCCTTCCTTTCTTTAATATAAGTACCATCTCGTTTATTGGGTTTCATTAAAGTTTTAACCCACTAATAGCGAGGTTGCTCCAAGCTATCCCAGTTAGTTACTTGTTACCGAAGTATATTGCTTTTACCATGATATATTTGACTAGAAACTACATTCTATTAAACACATAGTCTGATCAGAGGTTTATAGCAATCATCACTTCAATAAGTGGCCATGTATAACTCCTAAATATATCGGGAGTGATGGATTCTTTCCGACTACTCAGCTTATGAATGTGTTGTCATCGCTATACCTATAACCACTCGTGGCATCCTAAATTAATGAATGAATAGGAATGACCCAAAGTATAATGATAGTACCACAGAAGGTAACTAGTATCTCAAGTATGAGGATATTCGCAAAGCTAATGCACTAAGATAAACACTAACACTATGATATATTTACCAAGGGTTTATCTTAAAGTGGTCTCCAATATCTCTTCCAGATATATCCATGTATCAACTCAAGGCACCACCTTCAGTTTAGAAGATTAACTGCTTGGAGTCATTCTAAGAAAGTATGACTACATGCTAGTATATCGGCTTCATCAATATCCTTTCTCGATGAAACTATGACTAGGGATAATTTAGACATAAGCATAATTACATATGAAGCAGATCTCACTAAATAAAGTCCCACTATGATAAGCACTTCATACTATGATATGTTAAGGACTTTTGTACACAAATATCAATGAATATATTTTAACCAGCCATAATATATATGAACACATCAATATAAATAAAAGATAAATGACTTTTATTAGTAAACAAACCGTTCATACCAATACATAATTAAGCTATATCTCCCTAATTTCCTTAAGGGCATACATCATATCTAACAGTGATAACCTGTAAACAAACCAAAATCAGGTATCACAACCAAAATCTTTCCAAATTACAATAAGCCGAGAAATTTACATCATAAAGTTGAGGGTCCTGATCTTATTTTAACCTCTCTGGGGGAAAGCCTACCCCAACTCGCAAGCCAGATCGGCAGACAAGGGAACCACAAAATGGTTGTGCAAAGTTTAGCACTAGGCTTAGGCACAATTCCCATCTCAAAACACCGAATCATCAAGGAAAAACAAAGTTAGGTAATCAAAACAAAGATTAAAACAACTCGTAAAAAATGTGAAGCAAATTTCGTTTTACCTCCAAGACATGGATGGAAGACTTCAACTCCAAAGTGTGCCTCCTTACATAATGATCTAAGGCTAGGTACAATTATCCTAGAGCAGCCATACCCCACACCATATCTTTAAACTTTCTCAAATCCATCAAAGAGTATATCAAGTTCAGGTTAATGTCTGAAGAGGCAATTGGAAACAATGTACTGGATAAAGCATATATGATGAAAGAATGAGAGCACTACTCTTGACTCTAAGAAGTTGTGGGGCTCCTACTATTCTCGGTGGACCAGTAATGATAGAAAGTGGTTGCCAGGATACCCTTCTTGTTAGATATGATGTATGCCCTTAAGGAATTAGGGCGATATATCTTAATTATATACTAGTACGAATATTTGTTCATTTAATAAAGGCATTTAATCTTTTGTTTATATCAATGTGCTTATAAATATATTGTAGCTGGTTAAAATATATTCATTGATGTATATATACAAAAGTCCTTGACGTATCATAGCATGAAGTCAGAGAAATTATAGTTGGACTATATTTAGTGAGATCTACTTCATGTGCAATTATGATTATGCTTAAACTATCCCTAGTCATAGTTTCATCAAGAAAGGATATTGATGAAGTAGAATGACTAGCATGTGGTCGACTTTCTTGGAAAGGGTCCAAGTAGTCAATTTGGGAGATATATTAGAGACTGCTGTAAGATAAACACTTGGTATGTATATCAATGTGTTAGTGTTTATCTTCATGTAATAAGCTTTGCAAATATCCTTATACTTGAGATACTAGTTACCTTGTGTAGTACTATTGCTATACTTTGGATCATTCCTATACACTCATTAATTTAGGGTGTCACGGGTGATTACGGGTATACTGATGACAACACATTAGTAAGATGAGTAATCGGAAAGAATCCATCGCTCTGGATATATTAAGGAGTTGTACCTAGCCATTTGTTGAAGTGATGATTGCTATAAACCTCTGATCAAAGTATGTGTTAGATAGAAATAGTTTCTAGTCAAACACACTATGGTATAAGGCAATATACTTTGGTAACGAGTTAGATAACTAGAATAGCTTGGAGCAACCTTGCTATTAGTGGGTTAACAATTAAACCAAACCCTATAAACCAGATGGTACTAATATTAAAGAATGGAAGGAGTTCATCGTACTGGATAACTATTGCATTAATGGGGATTAAGTCATAAGCATAAATGACGTTTCGAGTAATGGGGGATGGTAGACCCTTGCTAGAGGCGTACTATAGTCGTTTAAGGTAATCGAGTTCTACTCACGATCTAGAACCTCAAGCCAATGGTTCCATTAGAACAAGGGTTGGTTAAGCCTTAACAACTCAATACTTCGGGATCCTATAAGGTCACACACATTGGACCTTCATCGGACTAAGTAAAGAACTAATAGATTTATTCTATTATGAAAATATAACATATTGATAATTGGATTATTATTTAATTAGTTAAAATGATTAGATAATTTTTGGATGAACACAAAAAATTATTTTTGATCGGTAACCAATTTATTAGGGTCATAAAATAAATATTTATTTGAAAGAGATTAAAAGTGGAATTTTTCCTTGGCGATTTAAATTGGAACGAGCATATAAAAGTATTTTGTACAAGCTCGGATGCGCGAAAGTGCACTGAAAGGTGCACGAGCAATGCTAGGAATCGCTCACGGTAACCCATGGAAATGGGCTACCCAAAGGCACAGCCCAGTGGCACGCCACGAGGCCCAGCTTGCATGTAAGGCAGTCTCGTAAGAGCCTGCCTTGCGGTAGCTACATGCAGCGTGCATAGCATGCTGCATACAGGCACAAACCGCAGATCCAAATGGATCCACGGGTTAACCCATATAGGATGTGCAAATATGCACATACCACATCAATTTTGGGGGAGCAATTTTGCTCCCCCAAGCCTATAAATTGGCACTCATATTCCCCCTATTTAATTGCACCTAGCTCAAGCATAAATCCAAAGTTGAGATTCGTAAAGATTAATCTCTCGGGTAATCTAGCAAGTTCTTTTTGAGGAGTCTAAATTTATTCGGGCACCTCTAGTTTATATTTTCGGGTAGGGCTTCTAGAGTGGTCTAGCAACTACTCGAGGCTCCTTAGTTCTTCCTCTCAGGGAGGTTTTGGTTGGTGGGGTTTGTGTGGATACTCATAGAGGCTATCTTACGCTTGGAGGCCTGTGTAAGAAGGTTCTGCTAAAGCACACTTCAACTGGTAAGTTTTCTTTCTTTCTCTTTTAATTATTAGGTCTTTTTCTTTAAGCATTTGTAGACTTAATAATTATGCTTAGATTGTTTTGCATGCTTAGTTATTTTATGCTTAAGTTATAGCTCAGAGTTATAACATGCTTAGGTTATAGCTTAGAGTTATAACATGCTTAAGTTATAGATTAGAGTTATAACATGGTTAGTATAAAATACATATGCTAGGATATAATTTAGAATTATGGTATGGCTAGCCTATGCATGCTAACCTAGGCAAAGAATTATTTAGTTAAGGCTTTATTTAATTTATATGCATCTAATAGGAGTTCCTGGGGATATGGACAAAATTTTGAATTTCCGTCGTGCCTGTTATGGATGATCAATTTGACTATCAGTTCCCAACAGTGGTATTAGAGTCTACCTATTTAATGCATAATTAAGTTCGAAGCAAACTGAATATTATTTTTTATATGAAATGATTTATTGTATATTTAATTGTTTGGAACAATATTTATGGACTTGTGTTTTTCATTTCAATGTTAGAATATAGTTGTGAATAATTTTGAATAAGCCTGCTCAACTTATTCAAATTGTACAAGTTTCAATAATTTATATAAATTACATGGGTTATAGATGCTTCCAATTTACATGAATTGAAAGAACGAAATTTATTTGTTCAAGAGAATCCATTGGTGTTCAAGTTTGTGCTCGTATTTGTTCTGGCTAAGGATTGGACTTGGTGTCGACTCACTTCAAGGGCACCTCTCCTACCTGGTAACCTATATCTGTACAGCTTGAATTGACCAACCATGGGATTAAATATGGACTAATTTATTTCTATTATATAAGATGATGCTTATATATGTTTCTCTAATAAAGTAAAAATTAAAATTATTGAATAAAAGCTTAAAGGAAATGCAATATAAATATAACAAATAAAAGTGTTAATTATTTTGCATATAATCTAGGTTGATGGAATGATTATAATAAAGAGCTTGAACCCATCTAAGGTTAGACCTTATAAATTAATTCTAAAATTCCCTGAATTGTTATAAGCTATTATAAATATGTCCATCTGATAAAACCCTAGATTGGGTGAGACGTATAACACCAATAAAATCCCAAAGTAAATATATTAAGGCAAGTTATAGTCTTCCTTACTCAAATTTATAATACGGTCTCTTTGGGCTATCAAAGTGCTATGCAAAGCGTTCCTTCTAGTCCACATTGATTGGTTGTAAAGTTTGGGATAGGGTCTGCCTTAATGGAACTGGGGTAGTCCACCATAAAATTGGGGGCTAGGCCTAGATCTGAGACATATTCAAGGATATGCTAATATAAGAGCACAGGTCCCTTGGGATTAGGGATCTTGAATGTATTGGCAATTGCATATGATACAAATGAAATGGGATTCCAACTATAATTTACTATTATGACTTGACTCATAAAATTGGGGTTCATAATAGACTAGTTATAGATGCTACCTGTTAGGAAATTTAGCTGGGCTAAAATTCCCGAATTCAATAGAATGGGCTATTGTAAATTTCGAAGAAAATAGTAGGACGAATGTATTTAATTAAAAGTCTTTATATTAAATGCACGTACTTAAACTAATATCTGAACTATTTATCTTATCTTATATCTTAGGTTGCAAATGGCTTCCAACATTAATCTCCGTATGTTACTTGACACCAAACTGAATGGCTCAAACTTTTCTGATTGGTTCCGAGCTGTAAGAATTATTCTCAGATCTGAGGAAATTGCCTATGTTCTAAGTGAAATTTTCCCTATTGAACCTGATGTTGAGGATCATGTGGAACATAAGGCCTGGTTAAAGCACGGGAAAGATTGTGAGACTGCCATGTGTATCATGTTGAGGTCCATGAATCCTGGGCTTCAGAAACAACATGAGAACATGCCCTTAGAGGACATGGTTCTCCATCTTGAAGAGCTCTTTTTGGAGTGGGAAAGGACAGAGAGGTATGAGACCTCTAAGCTCCTTTTCAATACCAAGATGCAGGACAGCACCTCTGCCTCTCAGTATGTACTGAAACTCTTGGGATACCTTGAGAAGCTGAATCAATTGGGATTCGATATGAATCATGACTTGAGCATTGACCTTGTGTTGATGTCCTTGATAAATAGTTACTTAGACTTTGTGACTAACTATTACATGAACAAGATTAATTCTACTATCTCTGAATTAATTAACATGCTAAAAATAGTAGAACCTCAGATCAAGAAAGATTAAAAACCACTACTATTAGTCGAGAAAGGCAAGGCTTCTAAGAAAAAGAAGCAGGCACCGGGTGCCAACAAAAGAATCAGTAAGAAGAGTAAAGAAAAGAAGACATCTAAGTATGTCTACTTCCAGTGTGGGAAACCGGGACATTGGAAGAGGGATTGCAAAGCTCCTGCCTTCGAACATTTAAAGAAGAAGCCTACAGAGGCTTCTACTTTAGGTATGTTTGTGGTTCTCATATCTATACTTCTGTGTAGGGACTAAGGAACAGTAAAAGACTTGTAAAAGGGGAGATGGACCTGGTTGTGGGAAAAGGAGCCCGAGTTACTGCATTAGCCATAGGAAGCTTTAATCTTATTTTGCCAAGTTGACTTATTTTAGTTTTGAATAATTGTTACCACATTCCGAGTGTTACTAAGAATATTGTATCTATTACATGTTTGGCAACAGAAGGATTTGAAATTTTATTTTCGAATAATAATTGTTAGATTCACTTGACCAATGTTCTTTATAGTTATGGGATGTGGAATGGTGGCATTTATGTTCTTGATACTAAAACATAAGTTTTTAATATAAACAATGTGAACAAAGTTAAATTAGACAATGAGAATTCCTTCTACTTATGGCATTGTCATTTAGACTACATAAACAAAGATCTCTTAACCAAGTTGCATAAGCGTGGAGACTTGGGCCCAATAGACTTGGAGTCTTATGGTGATTGCGAACCTTATTTAAAAGGAAAAATGACAAAGTTACCCTTTTAAGGAAAGGGTGAACGAGCCACGAGTTCATTGGAACTTATGCATACTGATATATGTGGTCCAATGAATGTTCATGCACTAAGAGGAAAATCCTACTTCATAACCTTTATTGATGATTATTCACGATACGGTTATTTGTACTTAATGAAGCCCAAGTCTGAAAGTTTTGAAAATCTCAAACTATTCAGAGCTGAAGTAGAGAAATATCTTGAGAAAAGTATTAAAACACTTCGATCGGATTGAGGTGGAGAATACTTAAGTCGGGAGTTTCAGGATTATGTAAAGGAAAACAGGATAGTTCCCTTGTGGAAGCCTCCTTATACGCCCCAACACAATGGAGTGTCAGAAAGGAGGAATCAAACTTTGTTAGATATGGTTTGGTCCATCATGAGCCATGCAGATCTCAATAAATCCTTTTAGGGATATACACTAGAGAGCGCATTTTATGTATTAAATAGAGTGCCCTCTAAATCAGTTGATTTTACACCTTACGAAAGATGATGTAATAAAAGGCCATCTCTAAGTCTCTTAAGAGTATGGGGCTATCCTACTATGATAAAGAGGATAGCGTCAGATAAGCCGAATGACAAATCTGACAAATGTCTGTTCATTGGATATCCAAAGGAAACTGTAGGATATCTATTTCACCAACCTGAAGCACAAAAGGTTATTGTGTCATGGAATGCTCACTTTTTGGAAAAGGAACACTTACTTGCAAAAGTCAGTGGGAGCAACATTGAACTGGAGGTTCAAAGGGAAGAAATAGACAATCAGCTGATTGACCCCGTTCTAGATACACAAGAAAGTGAGATCCAAGAACAACCTATCAAAACACAAACATTGTAAAGATTAGGTCGAGTTCATAAAGGTCCCGATAGATATGGTTTTATCATCACTAATGATAAGGAAATTTATCTCTTGGAGAAAGATGAACTAAGGACATATGATGAGGCAATGAAGAGCTTAGATTTTGATAAATGGATGAAAGCCATGAAATCAGAAATGGATTCCATGTATGAGAACAAAGCTTGGAATTTGGTTGGTGCATTGCAAGAGGTTAGACCAATTGGGTGCAAGTGGGTCTTTAAGAAGAAGACTGAGATGGACGGTAATATGATTACCTATAAAGCAAGGTTGGCTGTGAAAGGTTATAGTCAACATGAAGATATTGATTATGATGAAACTTTCTCACCAGTAGCCATGCTTAAATCCATCAGGATACTCCTCACCATTACTGCTCATTATGATTATGAGATCTGGCAGATGGATGTCAAAACAACATTCCTGAATGGGGATTTAGACTGGGATGTGTATATGACACAATCTAAGGGTTTTACATGTTAGAATGACTTGGAGTTATCCATGCTACAAAGGTCCATTTATGGACTTAAGCAGGCATTTAGGAGTTGGAATATAAGGTTTGATTAGACAATCCGTGAATTGGATTTCTGTCCAAACATTAATGAGCCTTGTGTTTAAAAGAGGGTTATGGGAATGCAATCATTTTCTTAGTATTATATGTCGATGACATTCTACTAATAGGAAACAATATTTCTCTTCTTCAAAATGTTAAAGTATGGTTGTTAAGAAAATTCTCCACGAAAGACCTTGGTGAATCAGCATTTATACTAGGTATAAAGATCTATAGGGATAGATCCAAGAGGCTGTTAGGTCTTTCTTAAAGTACTTATATAGACAAGGTATTGAATAGGTTCAATCTTGAACATTGGAAGAAAGGTTATCTCCTGATGATAAAGGGAATTAATCTATCTAAGGCTGAGTGTCCGAAGATAGCTTAGGAGAGAATGTGAATGAAGGATATACCCTATGAATCCGTGATAGGATCCACCATGTATGCTATGATATGTACTAGGCCAAATGTCTCTCAGGCTTTGAGCTTTACGAGCAGATATTAGTCAGATCTAGGTGAAAAGCACTGGATGACCATCAAGGCAATTCTTAAGTACTTGAGAAGGACTAAGGATAAGTTCTTGATATATAGAGAAGGAGACCTCACAATTAGAGGTTACACTGATGCGAGTTTTCAATCTGACAAGGATGACTTTAAGTCTTAATCAGGTTTTATGTATATGTTAAATGGAGGGGCGGTATGCTGGAAGAGTTCCAAGCAAGAAACTACTGCTGATTCAACCATGGAACCTGAATACATTGCTGCATGCAAAGCAACAAAAGAAGTTGTTTGGTTTAAGAGATTTATTAGTGATCTCGGTGTGGTGCCTGAGGCTGTTGATCCAATTACTTTGTATCGTGATAACAATGGTGCCATAGCTTAGGCAAAGGAACCATGGTCTCATCAGAAAAACAGACATGTATCCAGAAAGTATCATATAATTAGGGAGATTGTTGATGCTAAGATAATAATACGACTAGAATATGTACCCACTGATCAGAACCTCGTGGATGGTCTGACAAAGCTATTGACTCAAGTCAAACATGAACAGCATGTTATAGCATATGGATTAAGACATATGGCTAGTTGGCATTAGTGCAAGTGGGAGTTTGTTGGATATAATGTATGCCCTTAAGGCAATTAGGGCGATATATCTTAATTATATAATAGTACAAATATTTTGTTTAATTAATAAAGGCATTTAATCTTTTGTTTATATCGATGTGCTTATAAATATATTGTAGTTGGTTAAAATATATTCATTGATGGATGTATACAAAAGTCCTTAACGTTTCGTAGCATAAAGTCAGAGAAATTATAGTTGGACTATATTTAGTGAGACCTGTTTCATGTACAATTATGAATATATCTAAACTATCCCTAGCCATAGTTTCATCAAGAAAGGATATTGATGAAGCAGAAAGACTAGCATGTGGTCGACTTTCTTAGAAAGGGTCCAAGCAGTCAATCTCCTAGGGACTGAACATGGTGCCTTAAGTTTCACACATGGATATATCTAGGAGATATAATCGAGACCGCAGTAAGATAAACACTTAGTATGTATATCAATGTGTTAGTGTTTATCTTCATGCAATAAGCTTTGTGAATATCCTCATACTTGAGATACTAGTTACCTTGTGTGGTACTATTGCTATACTTTGGGTCATTTCTATACACTCATTAATTTAGGGTATCATGAGTGATTATGGGTATAGTGATGACATCATGTTGGTAAGCTGAGTATTGAGAAAGAATCCATCACTTCAGATATATTAAGGAGTTGTACCTGGCCACTTGTTGAAGGGATGATTGCTATAAACCTCTGATCAGAGTATGTGTTTGATAGAAATAATTTCTAGTCAAACACACTATGGTATAAGGCAATACACTTCAGTAACAAGTTAAATAACTGTGATAGCTTGGAGCAACCTTGCTATTAGTGGGTTAACACTTTAACCAAGCCCTATAAACCATATGGTACTAATATTAAAGAATGGAAGGAGTTCATCGCACTAGATAACTATTAGAATAACCAGGATTAAGTCATAAGTACAAATGACATTCTGAGTAATGGGGTATGGTAGACCCTTGCTAGAGGCGTACTACAGTCGTTTAAGGTAATCAAGTTCTATTCATGGTCTAGAACCTCAAACCAATGGTTCCATTAGTACAAGGGGTTTTTAAGACTTAACAACTCAATACTTCGAGATCATATAAGGTCAAACACATTGGACCTTCATCGGACTAAGTAAAGAACTAATTGATTTATTCTATTACGAAAATATAACATATTAATAATTGGATTATTATTTAATTGGTTAAAAATGATTAGATCATTTTTGGATAAACCATGGAATTTAGTTTTGACCGATAACTAATTTATTAGGGTCATAAAATAAATATTTATTTAAAAAAGATTAAAAGGGGAATTTTTCCCTGGCGAGTTAAATTGGACCGATAGTACAAAAGTATTTTGTACAGGCTTGGGTGCGCGAAAGTGCACCAAAAGATGCTCGAGCAATGCTAGGCATTGCTCGTGGTAGCCCATGGAAATGGGCTGCCCAAATGCGCGCCCTGAGGCCTAGCTCACGTGCAAGGCAGGCTTACAAGAGCCTGCCTTGCGGCAGCTACATGCAGCGTGTATAACACGCTGCATGTGGGCATAACCCTCATGGGATGTGCAAATATGCACATCCCACATTAGTTTTGTGGGAGCATTTTCGCTCCCCCAAGCCTATAAATAGGCACTCATATTCCCCCTTTTCAATTGCACCAAGCTCAAGCATAAATCCCCAGTTGAGATTCGCAAAGATTAATCTCTCGGGTAATCGAGCATGTTCGTTTTGAGGAGTCTGAATTTATTCGGGCACCTCTAGTTTATATTTTCTGGTGGGGCTTCTAGAGTGGTCTAGCAACTACTCGAGGCCCCTCAGTTCTTCCTCTCAGGAAGTTTTTGGTTGGTGTGGTTCGTATGGATACTCATAGAGGCTATCGTTCGCTTGGAGGCTTGTGCAAGGAGATTCTACTAAAGCACGCTTCAACTGGTAAGTTTTCTTTCTTTCTCTTTTAAATATTAGGTCTTTTTCTTTAAGTGTTTTTAGACTTAATAATTATGCTTAGGTTATAACTTAGAGTTATAACATGCTTAGGTTATAGCTTAGAGTTATAACATGCTTAGTATAAAATATATATGCTAAGATATAATTTAAATTTATGGTAAGCCTAGCCTATGCATGCTAAGCTAGGTAGAGAATTATTTAGTTAAGGTTGTATTTAATTTATGTGCATCTAATAGGAGTTCCTAGGGACTCGGACAAAATTTTAAATTTCTGCCGTGCCTGTTATGCATGTTCAATTTGGCAGTCAGTTCACAATACTTCCTATCACTTCTAATCCCCTAAAAGCTTCAACACCAGCCCAGGCCAATAATTACCCGAACTCATAGTGCAGTTGAAGTTGACTACCTCACCATCAAACCGCAGGCCAGTAATAGCGGCATAATCCAACGGCGTAATACTATAATACTGGTAAGATAGGATAAAATTATGCATCGTATCGGACCACCTCCTCAAGATCGGAGATAATGCAACTAAAAAAATGAGGAATCTTCACTGGCATGAACCTCTTAAAGAAGGTACTAAACCTGAGCGCTCAAGTATCCCTTTTACCTCACTAGAAAGGATACCCCACCAAGCCAAGTGATTGGTAGTATTACCCACAACTACAAAGGAATATTCACGCTTATAGCCATTAAGCTAAATTTTGATCAAAACCATATGGAGAAGTCTCTAAATGCTTATAGTCATTAGGTGTTAACCCTATTTCGAATTCTGTCACATCACAAATGAGTCCAAATAAAGTCAACGCTTATTGTTATTGAGCTATATTCCATTCAAGGATAGAAACCTATAAGGTGCTTATAGTCACTAAGCATAGACCCAACCAAACCCGTCATCATACTATTCTACACACCCATATGTTAATCAAGCTTATAATTATTGGGCAACGCTTATAGTTACTAAGCACTATCAATACAACATCAGTAAGACCAATAAAAGGCTTATAATTATTAAGCTATTCTAGCGTGTGACAAGTCAAGTTCAAGGTAAGGCTTACAGTTAATAAGCGATTTCTAGTTCACCAATTCTTAAAGTCATCAAAAAGGTATATCCTAGCGAAAGTTTGGTAAATTCCAACAAGTCCAAAAAGTTACAGAATACTAAAACACGCAAAATATGAATTCTAACCAACTACTGTCAATTAACACTTGCCAACCACCAACTTTAGTCGATCGACTATTACCAGGAACCAACAAACGCTAATCGATCCTCATGCCAAAAATCTGAAACTACAAAATTATACAAAAATATTCACAGCAACACCAAGCCAACAACAATTTACAATAATCATGTTATTTCATAAAATCCTCTATATTTTCCTAAAGCATGTGAATTCGAGGAAAAAAGGAAATCAAAGGGAAGAAAGAATTACAGGAACTTAGGAGAGATGCCCCTCGGGCTTGAGAATGAGATAATGGCCGCAACATTCACCACCCCATGATAATCCTTCCCTCCAGGCAATCCATAGGTGTTTTCGATGCTTAAGACCAAAACTTAGAGAGTAGTGCCATGAATTTCTATCGAGACTTCCACCTTGGGAGAAATATTCTACTCTGTTGACGAATCATACTTCATCCACATGGTGACTATTTTTAGGTAAAAAACACAGAAAGGAGAGTTAGTTCGTGAAAAGAACTATGTTTCATAGAGAAAAGCCGTTTTTATAGAAAGACAACTTTAGTCGATCTACTGAAGTTAGTCCGATTTTTAATGCTAGTAATTGCCCCACATTTAAATTCAAAATTTAAATAGCTTCAGTCAATCGACGCTTCTCACTTCAGTCGATTGACTAAAGTCCTCAAAAAACAAATTTTTGCACATTCAGAATTTTCAAATCGAGTAAACCGCAGTGTCAATCAAGTCCTGATTATAAAATTTTATACTAACATTTTGCATCATAAAAATTGTTTTCAAAATAGGCAGACCTTAAAACCTCTTCGAAAAAATAAACACACCGCATAGATTCAAAGGATTTTCTAAATTTAAAATATGTCAAACATTATCGATCGAAGGTGTGAGCATGGTCCGTCCAGCCTAAGGATGATTAATACATATTCATATAGATGTTCGAATGTCGAAAGTGTTGTGAATCAAACATTTCTTTCCTTGTCCAAAATTCCTTGAATAATCCTCAAATATATCCTAAAGGAAAAAGCCTCAAACGAGTGATAGCCTGTCCAAACTTCTGCCTTAAACAGAATTTGCTTCGGATCACCAAAAAATATTTCCAACTATCAAAAGATAGCCTGAGATGTTAGAAATGACCTGGAAAAATTTCATGATGATCCAACGGTTGGATCACCATTGATCGATGATTGTACGAAGTGTTGATCGACGCTCGTTGCTGCTGACACTTGTCAAGTCTAGCAATGACCCAGCAAACCTACATATGTGTCAATCGATGGTCATCACATGCATTGATCGACGGTTGTTGGACGTGTGTCAAGTCTAGCAATAACATAGCAAAGCTACAATCACCCATGGAGTGTCGATCGACAGTGCTATAAACGTCGATCAACGGTCACCAATCCCCTGTAAGAAGAAGAGACCCCTGTTCATTTCAAGGAAAACTTAAAAAATGGGAAAATAGTAAAAAACACTCCAAAATTTCCCTTTTATTCACAGATTCCTCGAATCCATACCAAAAATCTTTGTCCTTTATCCATAGCTATACTCAGGTATAGAACCCCTCCCTTCTGCAAGTTTAGTTATAAAATGGCCTAGCCTTATTCCTAAGTGTCATTCCGATACTATAAGTCAATATCGTGAACAGGGATTTAGCTATAAACCTTCCTCATATTGTCCTTCAAACACTAACTATACCCAGGTAAAATCCATTATTCTCTATGGGCTTTAGTTATAAACCATCCCAATAGATCCAAGGGTTCTCAACCCTAATCTTTCAATCATTTGGTTCTAGCATGTACCGGCCTTCAGGACACTCGAAAGGTAACTTAGGGTAGTTGGATTCTATCCCACTTTTATTGCATTAATTTTTATTTCATTAATATGAATAATCATTTATATTTATTAGATTGTCTAGAGCATCCAAGGCGGAGGAATCCATCACCCAGGTATAAACATTTATCCTTCCATTTTTATTTGTTTTAATTATTATTTATTCTCAAGTTTTATAAACAAAATGACATAGGAAAACTACTTTTAATAAACTAATTAAATATAAATATCTCTAATCAAATATATGAGTAACTATTTTATCCAAACTCCGAATCTCCATTCTATAGGTATAGGAATCCTATCTGGATTAGCTATACCATTATTTCCCGAAAGAGCTGATCTAGGTGGCGACTCTTATAATTTATAAAATAGAGCTTTTGGCTCTATTTTAATTTGCAAAGTTTTCATAAAACCAATTCTGTATAGACCAGTCACTAGAAGGGTCCCATGGTCCCCATTGCCAAGCACTCAAAATGTAACAACCCCGCGTTTGAACCACAACTGCTCCCCACATAAAAACCCGAGAGCCCGTGTGCCCGCCGTCGCTAAAAAATTTGCCCGCTTATAATGGCGACTCTGCTGGGAAATGCTCTTACCAGAATTGGTTTTTTTATGAAATTTTAAACAAATTTTAGATAAAATAATGAAAATATATTTGATAAAAGAATTTATGTTTAAAATGTTTATTTACAAGACTTTATTTTAGATTTTAATGCATAGCTTTTGCATATATCCTACCCAAATCCCTTGTGCTCTTAGTAACGTGCTGCTTGAGCTTGACTAAGGTTCATAAAGGGGCATAAAGCTAGGACACCAGCCTTGTATAGTACAATATAATCTAGTCGGGTTGACTAAGGTCACTATATTTGAGTATATTATGTGTGGAAAATGAGCTCTTAAACTCAACTAGGGTTCTTGGGCTTAAGTACATAAGGCATAGTTACCTTTTCAAATGCTCCTCGGACTTTCCCTAGAATATAGCCAAATAACCTCAAAAACTTTCCTTAGGGATACCTGACTTTTTTCATCAATCATGAAAAGCGAGGATGTCCTCATCTACCCCAGTTGGTAATAGAGGAGAACCACCTTTTTACCTAGAAAAGATACTCACCATAATGGAGTAATAAGGTTGGAAGGGAGACATTAAAAAGTACATGATCTAACGATTTTCTTGTTTAAATTATGAACCATACATCCCTAATCATGGTTTGTTTGCAGCCATGAGATTTTAACCATGAATATAACATATACACACCAAATGTTTTGTGACTATGCCATGATCACATCATGATAACCATATAAATATTTATGTGTATATGCCATGTTGTACTATGTCATCCCATGTGTATAACATGATTAGATCTTACTCATGATATTGTATGTTCATACAATGAATACCACGCCTAAGACAGTAAGCCTTGCTCATTTCTAATGCTCCATTATGTGCATAACATGTATAACATGACATATCGTGTGATGGGTTTATTATGTTGTATTTGTATCATACAAATATTATGCAAGTTGTACGAGTGTAAGATAATATGCCATGCGATGCTGTTTTATACCATGTTCCATACGAATGACACATATTCTATACCATCCTCTACGACAAGTTTCATATGTATAACTTTATATGCTATGTGATATCATGATTATCCCATGTATATGTTATACGAATAACAGGTATTACCTTGCTTACAACATGCAGTGCCATGTATTACCATTCTTACAACATGTATTACCATGCTTGCAACATGTAGCGCCCTGCTTATAATATGCAGTGCCATGTAATTTTGTTCTCAGTACATGCAGTGCCGTGTAATTTCATTCGTTACATGTGATTCCATGCTTATAACATGCAGTGCCATGTAATTTTGCTGGTTCCATGTAATTCCATTCTTATAACATGTAGTGCCATGTAATCTCATTCTTATAACATGCAGTGCCATGCAATTTTGTTCTTACAACATGCAGTGCCATATAGTTCAGTTCTTGTATTATATAAATGACATACAATGCCATGTTAACCTTGAGCTTATGATATGTTGTCCCGTGTCATGATTTGAAATGCTGTGTCATGTCATACTATGTATATGCTATGACATGTAGTGTCATGTCAGGTTATGTTATGATTTCGGCATGCAGTGCCATGTCATATTTTGATTTGTTATGCCATGATTTGACATGCAGTGTGATGTCACACCATATTTTTGTTATGACGTGCAGTGTCAAGTCAGGTTGTGTTATGCTCTCGACATCTAGTGTCATGTCATATTTTGATTTCATATGCCATGCTTTGACATGCATTGTCTTGTCATGATATATTTTTTTGTTATGACATGTAGTGTCATGTCAGGTTTTGTTATGCTTTCAACATGTAGTGATATGTTATGTTTTGATTTGCCATGCCATGCTTTGACATGAAGTGTAATGTCATGCTATATTTTTGTTATGACATGCAGCATCATGTCATCTTGTGATATGCTTACAACAAGCAACGTCATTTGATCTTATGATATGCTTACAACATGCAGTGTCATGTCATCATGTTACACTCAGGACATGTAGTGTCATGTCATATTTTGATTTGTCATGCCATGAGTTGACGTGCAATGTTATTTCATGCTATATTTTTTTATGACATGCAACGTCATGTCATCTTGTGATATGCTTATGACATGCAACATCATGTGATCTTATGATATGCCTATGACATGCAGCTTCATGTCATCTTGTTGCACTCACGACATGCAGCTTCATGTCATCTTGTTCCACTCATGACATGCATTGTCATGTAATCCTTTGTTGTTCTCATGACATGCAGCATCGTGTCATCTTATGTTATGCTTATAATATGCAGCATCATGTCACCTTGTGTTATGCTTACGACATGCAGTGTCATTTCATCTTGTATTGTGCTTATAATATGCAACATCATGTTATATTGTATTAGTCTTATTAGGGCACTAGTCCCGGTCCTACAGGTACTCGGAGTACACACAAAGTTAGAATCTCTAGGAAGATAACCATAGTCTTATGTTTACTTTGATTAGAATTGGCCTAAAGAGAGAGAGAGAGAGAGACCACCCTCGAATATCTAACTTCTCTTTAACTCACCTTACGCAAACACATTCATTCATTCTTGTGAATTCATTCATCATATTTGACCAATCACTTCTCCCTCATTCATCTCATATAGATCAACAATTAAAGATGGTTCATATCATCAGATAAACAATCCAACATCGTATATGCCTAATGTTTCACATGCATTACATACTCATCCCATACTTGGATAAGAAAGGTCCTAATTGCACATATCATGCCTTAAGCATACATTGACCCACTCTCTATCATCCAACTTGGATCCGCAAGAAAGATCATGTAGAAAGAACACAAGAGGAGACAATTTTAGCAGTACCATTCGAACTGGAAACCTCAGGAAAAAAATATCTAAGGATAGCATGTAGGTAGAAAAGTTCGACAACACACTCTCTACCATCCACCAAAGCAACGAAATGATAAACAATAACCAAAAGGCAACCCTTGAGGCAGTACAAAACATGATCCTTTTGGAAGATTTCATTAGAAAGTTTGAAACCATGAAAAGTAACATGAGGGCCACATGAATCTCAAGATCTGGTCAGGAAGATAAGGTAGCAGAAATAGAGAAGAATTTCTCAGATTTTGAGGAAAGGCTTCCAAAACTAAAAAGCATCACTGGGCCATCAGTTGCAAATTACACCGACCCATTGAACTTTGAACTCACTATCCTGAAGTCACTTCTAGCCAACTTTGTCATGCCTTATATCACGCCCTTCAATGAGACTAGTTCTCCTGAGGCACATAACGAGAGTTACCTATGAGTAATGATAAGTATGGGCATTCCTGAGGTCTATAGAGTCAACCTTTTCCTGATGACCTTATGAGATTCAGCGACCGATTGGTACATGAGAATGCCAAGCCATGTGAAATCTAGCCAGAAATCTCTCAGTGTAGCTTTCATTAAGAATTATGCGTACATTGTGAAAGTTAAAACTACCCCCTAGAATCTTGAAAGGGTACGATAGAAACTCAATGAACCTTTTGAAGCATACTATAAGAGGTGGAAGGTAGTCCAAGCCTTAGTCGACGAAGCCCCGAAGCTCAGCATCCTGATAGTGAAATTAGTGGAAGGATACAATCCTCATTTCAGGGTTGAGATGAAGATGATTACATCAAACACATTCAATGATGTGGTTGAATATGCTAAGAGAATTGAAAATTATGATGAAGAGGACCAGTGGAAGAAGGATAAATTCAACTACACGATGAAAAAGGATGACATAGAGGGTATGCAGTTAGATCTTGAGTACCCAGAACTCGAGACCTATACAAAAGAAGAAACTTTGGAGTTCTAGACTACACTTCTCGCATAACCAACCTAGAGGAAGCTACACCAAAGTAGTCATGCTGCATGTTAAAAATAAAGATGATTCCATCTCTAGTACTTTTGAAATAAGATATAAATGTACAACTTTTCTTATGTGATATTTCTAATTATCATTCTATGTGTTCATTCTAGCATGCATTGGCTTCTATTTCAAATGGCTTTACCCCAAGTAAAATAGAGAGAAATAAAAAAATTTGTGACTGTCTAGTCCTACAAAGCTTGCTATATATTGTGCACCTATAAAGGGGGTAAATGAAGAATAAATGCAGAAATTATACCCTAGTTCTCAGGAAAGTTATCCAAAAGAAGAATCGCTTGATGCATTGTAAATGAATTCTACCCTAACACGCCCCACAGAAAGATTCTCTTGCTACTTAAGTAGGAAACTTGATAACCTAACTATGGAAATCAGTTATGCAAAAGCACCATGATACGAACATCTCACAATAATCTATCCAATTCTCTAAAACTTATATGTCCATAAAAGATATCTAAGGGGGAATCATTTGGAAAGACCAACAATAAATGTGTCACTCGGTAAAGAGCTTAGAGGATTCTCAGAACTAACAACTCTAGGATGAGAAATCAAAGTCATAAATTAAAAGGAAAATAAACTAATGCTTGGAGCAGATTCCATCAGAATTGAAGGAAACCCTAAATAATGAGCCAAACTCTTAGAAATAGGTGTATTAAACATGGAAAGGAGCTAATGGAACCACTAAACTCGAATAGGCTCAGGCAAATTCGCATAAAAGAACAAATGAAAAAAAACTGTCTGTTGAGAGCTAGTGAGGGCTTTTAGGCAAAGATAAAGACAAAAAGAAAGAGGCACGTCAACTGGTAAAACCTAAAAAGGAGCATTGGCAATAAGGGGAAAGTTTTTGGGAATAGATACCATTGAATTCTGTGCCTAAAAATATTTCTTTGACTGATACGTTACTTAGCTGAAGTGTTAAATGTATGCATTTAATGAATATACTAAAATGTTAGAAGAAACATTCATGTAAGCATTTTTGTTCATGATAGGACATGCGTACACATACAAAAGAAAAAAAACAAAAAAGAGAGCCTGCTGGATTACAAACATGAAGGGGTGGTCCAGGCAAAACTTAAGGCGATCCGAAAGATCGAAAACCTAAAAGGGTGGTCAATGCAAAAGTTAGGATCAAGCAACAAACTGATTAATCTGAATCAAATATCTAAACATGTTGATACTATGTGACATAATGTGGACCCGACCTGCCAGAACCCAATGCTACCTGAATTACAACTCAGAACGTAGAAACTACAAGAGAGGGTCAAAGAAGCATATCCGCTAAAAGATGCATTCCCTCTTATCGGATAGGGGGCAAATGCTAACTTAATGCATAATGTACTTGCACGACTCATCATATAATAGTAATAATAAATGTGTTACATCACATGTATCATGATACAAGAATGCAGGACATGAAGACTTAGGTCCAACAAGATCTTCACCTAGGCACATCATAACCTAACCTTGGTTCTAGTGAGGTCTTCACCTAGGGACATCATGGCCAAACCTTAGATCCATTGAGATCTTCACTTGCACATAATAGCTAGAACCTAGATCTAGTGAGATCTTTACCATAACCCATCCATGACATGCAGCTCCATGTTGAGTTATGCTGATGACATGTAATACCTTGTCTAGTTTTGTTGATGACATGTAGTGTCATGTCAAGTTATTCTAATAACATGTGGTGTCATGTAGTTCCATATTATGTTTCGTAGTATTATATTATTTTTGCAACATTATGTGCCATGTCAGATTATATTTTGTTGGAAATCATAAATAGCGGCTCAACGATGGCTGACAGTGCCACACTTCCTGATGAGAAAACCGGTCAATGGTGGCTGATAGTGCCACACTCCCTGATGAGAAATCTAGTCAACTGTGGCTGATAGTGCCACAATCCTGATGAGAAAACTGGTCAATAATGGCTAACAGTGCCACGCTCCTTGATGAGAAAACTAGTGTGAAGTGTCATAGCAAAAATATATAGATTTCTCTAGGTACCTTGCAGTGGGGTCCACTTAAGATTGTTCATTTAAGCATGATGAAACCAATTAGTTTAAGTTTGCACATTTACCCGTTTTTTATGAATAAAAGAATCAAGACCCAAATCTTGATACAAATGATAGAGTCACCACCCAAGCTGTCTACTTGGGAAAGAGTTTTGGTATGGTTTCCATTGGGTGGGAGACTCATACCTTTTGGATCAGAGATTTGGGTATCAGATGAGTCACTTATTTATTATTTAGTTAATTCAAAATCACATTCGCCGGATAAAACCATTTTCTTTTCAACATTTGGGGAGCTATTATAAAAATTCTATTTTTCTACGCTCTTTCACACATAGTTCATGCATTCAACAATTTATAATATCGCACACACAGTAAAGGGAGAATAAAAATTACAACCAGGGAAAAATGGGGGAATTCTAAGGGAACCTATACATTTTTTCAAAGTTATTAAAAAAAAAAAATTCGACTACATGAAAATGTTAGCACAATTACGGCACATCATAAGTTACCATTTTGTAGGGAAAAATATGATTATGTAGCATGGCAGTTTTGCAATCGATAGTTCCCATGTGGCTTCTAGGATCGACAAGAAATAGCGGGTCTTCGACGTATTTTGTTATGAAAACACATTTTAACTTTTTGTGGGTTGATTTACCAGATTATTAGTGAAAATGATTGCATGGAAAATGGTGATGTTAGGTTCATTTTACAGATTAATGAGAAAATGGTATTCTGCTTGGGGGCCAGTAGCCGTATAGATATGGAGACCCCGTACGACTAGAGGTGGGACCCATACGGTTGTGGGGACATGTACGGGTCCTATTTAGACCCAAATAGAACCTCATTTTTAGCTTAAATAAACTAGATTTATAGAAAAAGAACAGTACAAAATGGGATTTTCTTCCATATGGGTATGACGCACCAATTTAGCCACCATAGGTGCATATAGGTGCCAACAAGGCCTTTATGGGTCAGGACCAGACCCAAAAAAGATCAAAGGATAGATCAAACCAAATAAATTAAAATGATAATAATATAAATACAAAGTGAGTCTCTTTGAAACTCAGGTGCCTACCTTTACTGTGAGCACAAGATTTTGGAGTCCCTCTCACGAGACGATGATGACGTATATTCGATTTTATTCCTCATTATAAAAATTCTTTTTTGTATTTTTGTTACCGATAAAAAATTCTTTACGAATTTTATTTTCTAAAAAATTCAGTTCGGAGTGTTTGATAACCTATCTGGTAAGAGCTCGAACCAGTTATTTGCACCCAAAAATTAATTTAGTCCTAACTTAAAAATTCAAAATAAGGCCTAATTACCCAAAATTTCCCCTTAATCACCTTTTAGGCGGATTTGACCACCTTTACACCTTTTTAGGCTAGGCCATGCTTTTAAGACCTGGCAGAAGTTGAGCCCGCCAGTGGCTTCAGTGATACCACCGGTGGTATCATCCATGCCGTCGTCGGCCTGACTTCTACAGGTAAATAACTTTTTGCCATGCTTGCTCGATATCCGCTAGATAATCAATAAAAGTTAGCTCTACCCAGATTTCAGCCTATAGAAGGACCCATTTTCAACTGAAATAGGGGTTGACAAAAATAAACTCAAAATCTTTGAGAGACTTTGGTTAGTTTTAGTGGGATAAGGTGTAGAAAAGGTTAAAAAGAGGAATTACTCCATCTTTTCTTAGTTTTTCTTCATTGAACTCTCTGACATTTAACTTAAAATCAATAGAATTTAGGTTCAAAATCAACATAATAGAATTTAGAGACTTAAATCCCCCATTCACTACCCAAATCTCGAATTTGAGCTTGCAGGAGGTGTCATTTGGATAACAAAGAGGTGGATTCAAGGCTTCGAGGTGAAAATTCTGAGTCTCATAGCTCTTTGGCTCTTATTTTAGTTTTTTGTTGTGTTTATTTGCTATTTTACGCTTAGTTTTTAGGTTTTCGGTCCTTTTTCGACCTTTAACTCCTACTGCTGCAAGAAACTGAAGATGTCAGCGGTATCACCCATGTCACCAACGACATCAGTGATACCACCAGAGGCTTCCTTTGTCTCCAACGGCTCTATTTTCTTATGGGACCCTTTGTTTATGGTACCCAAAATGTTATTCTGCTTGCCTGTGTAAATGAAATCGCGATTTATACTGCTGGCGGTATGACATTCTGGACAACAAATTTATTTTCATTTCATTTCTGACCTAGTTTAATTTCTAAAGATAGGATGTACAGTGCAATGACGGGAGTCCAGAACTCCCCAAAAACCGTCCTCACCCCATAACATGTGGCATTTTCACTAATAATCTAGTAAAAATAACAATCGAGTCTAAAATGCAAATAAAATGAAATTTTCTCACAAACGCCATTCAAATACCATTTTTACCCATCCAACAGGGCTCCATAAAATTGTACAATAAATATGCCATGATCATGTTAACTGTGCTAACCGTATTTGTGCTAACCATTTTGTGTAGGTAGATTTAGGTTAGATGTATGTTTGCATTTGGGTATTTTATTTATTGTATAGACAAATGTATAGTATTTTAGAAAGACATGTAATTATGCTTTAGTTTCTGCATTTTATTTGGGATGACTGCAATAATCTATTTATCGCTTTGAATGCTTGACAATGCGCTAACACAATAACTGAATGAAAAAGAATGAAACTTTTAACTTGGCCAATGTAAAATAGATAGCATAATCCGAACTCAGAATCTATACTTAAGGTATGGTCTACCACCCGGTGGGAAAATCGTACCTAAATTTCCCGATTGAGCTGAATCGGGTGGCATCTCTATTTTAAGTACGAGATTTTGATCTTGTGTCTTTTGAACATTAAAATATGCAAAACCATTTTCCAAACACATCACACATTGATTTTCAAAGGATCGATCCTCCGGCCCGGCTTCGCAGCCGTCCAAAATGTCGTCCGCCCATAGTGGCTACTCTGCTGGGGATCAATCTCTTTAAACTTGAAACTTGAAACTTAAAATTTTCAATAAGTTTAAAAGATTTAGATGATGTATTGAAATCATTGGCCAAATTAAAACTTCATTCTATCTTATAATGTTTTATCCTTATGCGTGTAGATTAGATTATAGGGTTAGGATGCCCCATTTCACCCAAGAAGCTGACGAAAGCATCACTCATGCCTTGTTTGGAATTGAGGATGCCTAGTGGGTGAATCACTCGTTTCAACCAACATGTGAACTCCTGTGATTGCACCTATTTAGGGAGTGATTGAGTTACACAGAATAAAGGTAAACAGGAACCTTCTACATCAACAACCCTGTACCAAAGCCGCATTAGAAAGAGCCATCATAGTCATTCCCCTTAGGAACCAAAACAATAAAAAAATAAATGGGATAAGCTTCTTTGCAATTTATTGGTGTTGAAGTTAACCTCCACCCAATTTTGAACGGCATTACGCTATAGTCATAATGTCAGAAGAGGGACGTTTTGTGTGCTATCTACTCTTTCATCCTCCATGCATAGATCTCGAGGACCCATCATCCTAATCAACTTACCCTTATCGATCTCCACCTGTGGAAGAGGTTTAGCAACATCTGTGGGACTTCTTTTGTATCTCCATTGATTCACAACAAATCAGCATGTGTGTCGAGAGGTATGAATATCCCCCTTATATTGGAAGGATAATATTTCGTATCATGACATCACCCCCTATATCGTAACCATCCTCGCGAGCTTATCATGCATCGCCTCCCGAAAACAAAAGAAATTCATACCATCCATTGCATTACACAACCCACACATGGTCTAACCTACAATTTAGGATTCTGAGCAGTCTGCTTTCCGGTCTGAGTCTTCCTAACTAGTCATGGCTCTACCTATTAATGGTGATGACACTACCCTGCTTGACGAACAGGCTGGTTCTACTCCTACCCCGAGGGAAGCTCCTCTACCATCTCTTGGCTGCCAAATCGCCATACATGGTCTAATCTATAATTCACTTGGATCTCTTTCAAGACACTATTCAGGAGTAGATTCAAGCAACTGTTCAAGCAGCTGTTAGACACGCCTTGGAAGACAAGAATTCTAACCGAGTTCTAGAATTAAATATTCGGGCTCAGAATGAGAATGGGTTTGTTCAAAATGGTTCAGCTCAAGTTCTATCCGAGCCGACAGGGGCACAACCAGTCCAGTTTTCTCAGCTTTTGATTAAATCAGCTTTGACCCAATCTTAGCCAAGCCTATTCTAATTCGGTTAAACCTCAAGCCATCTTTAAACCTCAATGGCCCAACTAGTTTTCTCTTTCTCAACCCATAACCTGAGGCCTATGACCCAAAGCTAAATTCTTCCATCTTCCAATGGTTTTACTCACCAATTCTTGACTTCTTCCAGCAAAATGGCCCAAGCTATAGTGCCTTCAGCTTCTCACTCCTAACCCTCCTCGATTTATCGTAACACCTCAAGGAATAACTTACCCTCAAAATCCCTTCAAAACCCAACTAGTATCCCATCCTAGTCTGGAGTTGCTCCCTCCTCATCCATTTGAAAAGTTCAGAACTAACGACCAGGTCACTCAACCTTCGGGCGTAACACCTGCAGTTGAGACTACCTTGTGCCAGTCGATACTTACCCGATCTAGAGACTAGGTTATGCAATCTCAAGGCATGACACCTGAAGTGGAAGCTCACTTGTGACTGTTATTATCTACTAGCTCCAAGCAGATAGAAGAAGCCTAAGCTTCAAACCCCTTTGTTTTCCCATAGCTTGTCCCATTCATTGGTCACTCCAACGTAACTTATGCGATCCAAAGCCACGACACCTCCTTGTTTTGGTGTTGCACCTAAAGGGATATTCTACCCCGAAAACCCATTCATTTTCCAGCCGAACCTTTGTGAAGGAGCTAAACGATCCCAACCAGTTGCATCACAAGAAGACGTTCCCTCCCCAAATGACCAGGTCATGCAATCTCCAGGCATGACACCTAAAATGAAGACTCTTCTACGTAAATTCATACTTTTTAATGATGAGGAGGGTCAGAGGGGAAACCCCAGAGAAATGAAGGCCAAGTGTCCCAGAACTCCAGCATACATCCGTCGGCTAGCTATGATAAATCAAGCGCATCCCATCTCAGGTCATGATGAACAAATGCATTGTCCTAGCGAGTAACACAAACCTATGGAAGCTATCACTTAATGCAATCTTCATTGGATTAAGAGAAGCCGATCTTCTCAAATCTCTGTGCGAGTACAAGCCCTCCAAGCCTGAAGACAAGAAAAACTTCTGCTCATATCATGTTCACATAGGGCATCACACCAATCGCTGCTAAGCTCTGGTTCACACCATCCACCGTTTGGAAGAGGAAGGAAAGATGGTTGAACCAAAAAAGGCGCCTAGCAATATGAATTCCCCTTAGGAATGACCCATCTTGGTTTACCCGAAAGTGCCCCCTCGCAAATACTACCTCTAGTGATCAAGGAGATAGAAGGTGGCATTAAGCCGCAAGAACTCAATAAGGTCATCAACCCACGGTCAAAGGAAAGGGAGAGTTATACTTGAACAATGAAGCTAAAAGCAAGAATTCAAGTGATTAAGAGGTCAAAGAAGCTATCACCATAATGACTAAGGCAATGATAGTTTTAATAAAGAAGGGTGGAAACACGAAGAATGAAAAGAAAAGAGAAAACTATTAACCATTCAAGGTCATGAACGCGGGGGCAAGTAAAGGACATCTTGCCAACCACTGAGTAGAATGAGTCTCTAGCTTTCAACCAAGACGACACATTGAGGGAAACTACCAAGGATGGTCTCACCATCGATATCAACAATGAAGAACCTCCGCTTGTGGAGGATGACAAACTTTAATGTGTCATCTTTTGATTTCTCTACGCTTTCATTTTGAATAATTCCATGTTTGAAACTTTCAACTTAATGAGCAACCTTCATTTTGTTTACTCATTTCATGTTTTGCCTAATTGATCCAAGCATTCATATAAGCATACGCATGATGTTTTCAGTATTTGAGACAATCCATGGCATAAAATTAATTCAAGTAAAAATGGAATTTCTCAAGTGGTAATCATTTCCAATAATTTAATTCCTGTTAAAAATAAATGTGAGATGATAAAAGTGCTTAAAGATCGTAATAATGCTTACGCCTGGTAATGTGAAGATACTTTTAGAATTGGCCACCGAATTTCCAAGCATCCCACCCTCAAGGGTAACAAGTGCAAGCCAATCAAATAGAAGCTTCACCATTCACAACCACCATACTAGGAGTCTCAGAAAGAAGATTCAGCGAATGGTTTGCACATTGTGAAACTCAAATTGCCAATTGCATCACCAAAGCAAGAAGGCGCCATCAATATCATATTCACGGGAATGTGTGGCACCTTCCTCCTATTGGACTCCACAATTTTCCTACCCTTTAGTCATTCCCATCACAAAGGACGAATATGATCAATGAGATTCGACCATCATCAATTCTTCGACATAACTTCATCAAAACGGTCGTGGGATGCTTTTAAAAATAGCCGGGAGTTCAATTCAACACCATTCTAGCTAATAAAAAGACAACCAAATTCATAAGGGAGCATCTCCTTGCCTCGGTATGACCCATCTCGTCACATTGCCTCAGACAATAAAATTCTAATTCAAGGGGAAATTTCTAAATTAATCAGGGAATGTATAATTGAATGCTATGAATCCTCTTCGCACAAACCACTGAAAAAAGAAGCAGTCATAACAGCAAGCAACCAAATCAATAAAGCGCTTTTCAAGCACTAGGACAACCACAAACCAAACTCTCACGGTATCACATATTGAAATCGAAATTAGATTGCCTAATGTCACTCTAAAGGTCAAAGTTAATTGAGTAATTCAATGTCATAATTGAACATACACTAGGGGCCTTAGACAATCTACAAAGGCGAGACTGAGTGTATGACGATAAGTCAGATACCTAATATACTTGCCAAAAGTCATAGACCTCATATTAAGGCAGCTAGAACTTTCCGACACCAATGTCAAGGAGAAGTTTAGATCAAATTGGGAAAGTCCCCATGTGGTCAAGATGGTTCTCGATAAAAAGTGCAACCAAGATTATGAGCATGGACAAGAACAAGTTCATCAACCTAGTAAAATAAGACAAGCTTAAGCGTTATTAGATCTAAATCAAAAGAAATAAATTAGTAAAGTGGTAGAATTAAAAATATATATAATAAAGCACCTGCCGTTTGTTCTTCAACCGGTCGGGCAAAAGTTAGGGTGACACCCGACGATTGGTAATCAGCAAACCTGCTGGGCAAAAATTAGGGTATTCAAAATCACCCGCTGAAAAATAGGTATGGAACTCCTGGTGTTAACTAGTCTTCACAAATTTTTGAATTAACATCTTGTACTTTGGTTAAATTCATCTAATGAAAGTATCTTTTCTACTGAAATCTTTATGCTTGTGATTGTATGAATGCCTGATAACCAAATGGTGGAAACATCACAAGCAAACTTAATGGAGGGTACTCAAACCCTATCCGTACAAGTGCACAATAATTCAACCAATAAAAGACAAATAAATCTGGATAGACTGAAAACATCTAGGTTTATGCAAAAGTCAGAAATAAGTCTTCTAAAGTGAAAACCCAAAAAGGGCGGTCCACGCAAATATAAAGACGAAAAAAATGTAAAATAATAAAAATACAAAAAAAGAGATGGGCCGAAAATTCAAAAAGGATGATCTATACAAAGAAATATGTCTACTAGATTGAAAACCTGAATGGGCGGTCAAGGCAAAAGATAAGACAAGGTTCGATAGCCAATCACACCGATCGAGTCTATGCAAAAATTAGAACCAACTAATATAAGAAAGACGAATGCACATGTCACTCTGAATTCTTTCACCATCATACAAATGCACAGCAAGAAAATTTTGAGACTATCCTAATCGGATTACCACTCTAGCCTCGCTTGTGAATGTTTCTAACAAGCATACTGTGAGCATGGGATTTTACGGTCCCTCTCGCGAGACAATGATGACGTATGCTTGATTTTATTCCTCATGATAAAAATTCTTTTCTGGAATTTTTATTATCGATATAAAATGCTCAATGAATTTTATTTTAAGAAAAATTCAGTTCGGCATATCCGGTAACGCGTCCGGTGGTAGCTCAGACCGATGATTTGCACCTAAAAAACAATTTAGTCCAAAATACCTGTTAAAAGTCCAAAAAAGACTCCAATAGTTTAGTTTTCCCATCAAAATCACTTTTGGCCGGATTCCCTCTCCCTTTCCCCGATTTCGAGCATGATTCGTGCAAGCTTTTCAAACCGGTCAGGGGAGCGAGGCCACCGGCAGCCTCACTGATACCGCCGGTGGCATGGCTGTGAGCTGCAGAATAGCTACGTGCCTTTTTCCTCGATATCCGATGGACAACTAATCCAGGGCAATTTCCAATGAATTTTAGCCTATATAAGCAGCATTTCTCATCCATTTTAAGGGTTCAACACTTCCTCCACTATAAATCTTAAGGAGATTTTTAGCATTTTAGCTAGTTCTAGTGGGATAAAGTTTAGAAAAGTTAAGAAAAGAGGATTCAATCCATCTTTTCTAGTTTTTCTATACTGAAATCTCTGATATTAGGTGTAATTTAAGTTTAGAAATCAATAACAATAGGATTTAGAGACTAAAATCACCCCTTACTTCCCAAATCATCATTTAAACTCCCTAGAGGTATCATACGGATCCCAAGGTAAAAATTCTGAGTATCATAGCTCTTTGGCTTTCATTTTACTTGTTTATTGTGTGTTTAGTTGCTGCTTGTGCTTAGTTTTGGGTTTTTGGTTGTTTTCTGGCTAAAAATAGCTGCTGTAAGAAACTGAAGCCGTTGGAGGCATTTAAAGCCGCCGACGGTATCAACCATGCCACAACGGCATTGTTGATACCACCAATGGCCTTATTTGCTCCCACTGGCCCCATTTTCTTGCAGGACCCTTTCTTTATAGTATCTAGAATGTCATATAACCTACTTGTATAATTGAAATCGCTGGCAACATCAGTGATGTCGCTGACGGCCTCAGTCATACCGCCGACGGTATGGGGTTCTAGACAGCAATTCTATTTTTATTTTCATTTCTGACCTAGTTTAATTTCCCAAAGTAGGGATGCACAATGTAATGATGAAGGCCCAGAACCTTCTGAAAATAGACCCCACCCTATAACATGTGGCATTGTCACTAATAATCCGGCTAAAATAATAATCGAGTCTAAAATTTGGATAAAATGGAATTTTCCTGCAAATGCCATTTAACGCTCATTTTTAGCCATCCAACCGAGCTCCGTAAATTGTAAATAAATATGCCATGTTCATGCTAAGTTGGGTCTTGTTTTGTCTACTAACTATGCATACTACGTGATGTACCTCATACAATGTGCCGTAATTGTGCTAACCATTTTATGCAGGTAGTTTTATGTTAGATGAATGCTAGGTGTTCGGGTATTTTATTTATTGTTTAGAAAAATGTATAGGATTTGGAAAGCCATGTAATTATTATTTTATTTTTCATATTTTATTGTTTGGATGACTGTAATAATTATTTATTTCCCATTTTTAAATGCTTGTTAAATAACACGAAAAAAATATAAACCGAAAGCACAATAAATAGGGCGGATTAAAACTAATCAAGAAAGAATGAAATACTTTAACTTGGCCAATGTAAAATAGATAACATCATCCAAACTCAGAATCTCTACCTAAGGTATGGTCTACCACCCGGTGGAAAAATCGTACCAAAATTTTTTGATTGAGCTGAATCGGGTGGCGAATCTATTTTAAGTACGAGATTTCAATCTCGTATCTTTTGAATATAAAGCATGATAAAACGTTTTTCCATCACACCACACACAATTATTTTTAGGTGACCGGTCCGCTTGCATGGCTTCGCAGCCGTCACGTAAAATGTCGTCTGCTCACAGTGGCGACTCCACTGGGGATTTGTCTCTTTAAACTTGAACTTAAAATTTTTAATAAGTTTAAAAGATTTTGATGATGTATTGAAATCGTTGGCAAAATTAAAACTCCATTCTTTTTCATGATGTTTTATCCTTACGCGTGTAGATAGTTCGGTAATATTAGGTGCCCCATTTTACCTGAGTAGCTTGCAAAAGTATCACTCATGCCCTGTTTGGAATTGAGGATGCCTAGCGGGTGGATCACTTATTTTAACCAACACATAAACTCCTGTGATCGTACCTATTTGGGGAGTGGTTGAGTAATGTGGAATCAAGGTAAATGAGATCCTTATACATCAAAAAACCTATACCAAAGCTGCGATAGAAAAAGCCTTAGCACTTTAACCCCTTAGGATCACCAAAATAAAAAAAATTGGGATGCACTTCTTTCGCCATTACCGGTGAAGAAGCCAAACTCCATCCTTTCTAAAGAGGCATTACGTGGGAGTCATAAGGTTGGAAGAGGGACGTTTCGTGTGCTATGTGCTACGTGATCATGCATCACCCATGCATCAGCTTTAAGAGCCAAAATTCAATCAACTTACCCTTACTGATCTCCATTCAGGGAAGAGGTTTAGCAACATCTGTAGGACTTCTTTTGTACCCCCGCTGAGTCACGACATATCACTATACATGATGAGGAGTGCGAACATCCCACGTATGTTAGAGGGATAAGCCATTGCATCATTGTTAACCACGTCTACATGCAGCCATACAAACCATGCCTCGGTTATTAGACAAATATTGTCCACCCCATCCATGGCATCACATAATCCATGCATAATCTAATCTGCTACCTAACCATTTCAACTAGGAGTAGGCGAAGTTATCATCGCACCCTAGTTTGGAGAAGGCCTGAGCACTGCCTAATACATCATTCTCTCACCTCGGCAGCCACCTCAAAAGTCAAAGGGATTCCTATATTTATTCTAGTGGGGAGCCAGATTCAGAGCAGATTCAGTTGGGTTAGAATTCCTCTCAGCCAATAATGTCTTTCCCGAACAATGATGGAAACCCCCCTCCGCCTGAAGAACATGTAGGCCCTACTCCTATATCGGGAGCAGGATCATAACCACCCCTGGGTTTTGATTTTGCCAATGCCATGGCTGAGTTTCTGAATTCAGATGAATTCTAAGACTCTATCCAAACCAGTATCCAAGAAGCTCTTAGGCAAGCCCTTGAGGATAGGAATTCTGATCAGGTATCTGATTTCGATATGCAAGCCTAGAATGGTTCAGCACAGATGTTGGGCAAGTGGTTGCACATGTTTTTCACCCAACACCCTCAACTCAACCCACGACAACCCCATTTTAGTTTGGGGAAGCCTCTGCTTTTTTGCAAACCTCGACAACCCCATGGATTATTCCTTACAATCCGAGACCTGTGGCTCAGAGCTTGGTTCCTCCAGCATTCACTCATTAGTTTTCAGCTTCTTCTAGTGGGCTAATCTAGCCTCTGTCGTCTTGTACTCCTCCTCAATTTGTGGGAACTATCAAGGGCACTAACTACCCCTATAACCCTTTCAGTAGCCAGTTGTTCGCTCATCCCCACTTGGATATTCCTCCACCATCTCCACCAGTTCTGAACCACAAGGTCACGCAATCTCCAGGCGTGACACCTGATGCCATAGCTTTCATGCATCAGCCGATCAATGACCAGGTCACGCAGCCTACAGGCATGACACTCGAGATTCAAGCCTATATCCGCTAACCCTTGGCTGCCAAGGAACTTGATAAAAATGAGGATTGGATCCCCGATAACTTCACTATGCCCAATATGGCACCTTATGATGGGTCTAGCACCCCTGCTTCTCACATCATTATGTATGAAAAGGTCATAAGGGTGAAGAAGTTAAGCGACAAGGTCCTTGCTCAAATGTTTTTGAGCTCTCTATGGGGCCCTACTCTCGAATGGTATCACACTCTACCTCAGCACATTGTCACTGATTGGAAGCTCCTCTTTGAAGCTTTAAAAGTGTACTATGGATTCAATACCATGATGGAAATGACTCCCTAGCACCTCAAAGGGGTGTGCCAGCTACCCGGTGAAACCTTCAAGCATTACTTTAACCGGTTAATGTCTACTCAGGTCTTGATGAAATCTAAGTTGAGCCTTGAGGAGATGATTATAAAACTCCTCAAAGGGTCTCTTACTTTTTTCCACAAAGAGATGGCTACCGATTTGTTCCCCTTGTATAAGGTGGTATTCAAAAAGGCTGAAAAAATTGAGCGCAAGATAGAGTGCAAAAAGCTGAAAGGGCCAAGAAACCATGGTATAGGTAGAATAATGATACCCCTATTGTAAGCCCTACACCTACCGAGCCTAAGGCTCATGCTACAGAACAAGCGGTCAGTCAGACACCACTAGTAGTCGCTGCGGTCCAACCTGGTGCTAACCCATTTATCTTAGTGAATCCCTATAAGCTGCCACTTAGAACAATCTTCACTAGGTTGTGGGAGGCTAGTTTTCTCAAGTCCCTCCATGTGTATAAGCCACCTAAACCTGAGAATGAGAACAACTTTTGTGAGTATCACGATCAGATAGGCCATCACATTGATAACTATAGAAACCTACTCAACACCATGCAACATCTGTTAAGGGATAGAAAGATTGCTGAACCCGAGAAGAAACCCAGCACCATGCACAACCCCCTACCACAATTTGGTGACAAGTAGGGATGTCGATTCCAACATGCCCGAAGGTGTGACCTTGCAAGACCCTCTGCATATGGAGGATGACTATTTAAATTAGTAACTTTCTTTAGCATTTTGAACAATTTTACTGTTTAAACTTTCAATTCAGTGAACAATTTCGTTTCCTTTACTTGTGTTTTATTTTGCCCAGTTGGTCCACGCATTCATATAAACATACACATAACATTTTCAGTATTTGAGATACTTCATAAGCATGGAATTAATTCAAGTATGAATGGAATCTGCCAAATGGTAACCATTTCCTACAATTTAAGTCCTACTAAAATAAATGTGGATAATAAAAGTGCTTAAAGATCATGATGACACTTACGCCTGATCATACAAAAATACACTCAAAATAGGCTACCAAATTTCGAAGCATCCTATCCCCAAGGGTACCGTATGCAAGCCAATCAAACGGAAGCCTCACCATTTTCAATCGCCACATGGACTATCTCAAAAAGAAGATTCAGAGGGTTGTTTATACCTTGCACAACCCAAATTGCAATTGCATCGCAAAGATGAAAAGGCGCCATCAATAATAGGTTCATGAGAATTTGTAACACCTTCCTCCTATCGGGCTTCATAGTCTCTCTACTCTTTGGTCATTCCTGTCATGTAGGATGAATATGATCTATAAGATTCAACCATCATCAACCCTTGGATACAAGCTCACAAAAATAGTCGTGCAACACTTCTCAAAGCAGACAAAAGTTGAATCCTACACCAGTCCAAGGATTAAGAAGATGGCTAAATTTGTAAACGAACATATCTTGGCTCGGTTCGACGCATCTCGTCATATGACTTTACATAACGAAATCCAATTTCAAAGGGACTCCCAAATTTAACTGGATAAGTATCTCTTGGCTTGGTGCAACATGCCTCATCATTTTCAAGGGGGGCACTTTCCGAATTAATTGAGAGATGTACAATTGAGCACAACTCCCTCCGCACAAGTAACGTTTAAGAAACAGTTAAAATGGCAAACAAGCCAATCAAGAAGGCACTTCATAACCATCAAAACTCCCATAAACCAAATTCTTGCGGTATCGCCAATCAAAGTCAGAATGAAGCCCTCGTACGACTAAGAAAGTACTCGATAAACGAGACAATCAAGATCTTAAGCATGGGCAAAAGTCAGTTCATCAACCTAATTGACTAGGACGGGCTTTAGCGTTATTAGATCTAAAACAAAAAAATTAAATCGGAAAAGTGGCACAATAAAAAATATATATATAATAAATCACCCGCCTTTCGGTCTTCTAGAGATCGGGTGACACCCGACAGTTGGTATTCTACAAACTAGCCAAGCAAAAATTAGGGTATCTCTTTACAAAGTTGCCTGCTGAACTAAAAACCTGAAAAGGGTGGTTCATGCAAAAATTAGGCCACGAGAGAAAAACAGTAAGATGTTAACCTGAAAATCTGTAAAGACTAGTATGATTAATGCAAATGGTTACCAACATCTTGTACTCCGATTAAATTCTTTCACTAAAAGTGTCTTTCGTACTAAAATCTTTATGCTTGTGACTGTATGAATGCCTGGCAGCCAAATGTTGAAAACATCATGAGTAAACTTAATGAAAGGTACTCAGAGCCCATATGTATAAGTGCACAATAATTCAACATGAAAAAGACAAATAATTCTGGATAGACTGAAAACATCCAGGTCTATGCAAAAGTTAGAAATAAGTCTACTGGATTGAAAATCTGAAAAGGGCGTTCTAGGCAAATATAAAGACTAAAATAAATAAATAAAATAAATAAATAAAATAATAATAAAAAAGAGAGAAGATAGGCTGAAAATCTGAAAAGGATGGTCTATGCAAGAAATATGTTTGCTAGATTGAAAACCTAAAAGGGCGGTCTAGGCAAAAGTTGAGACAAGGTTCGATAGATTGAAAACCCCTAGTGGTAGTCTATACAAAATTTGGAACCAACATAAAAATAATCGAGAAAAGAAAAGGTACACCATCATTGGGAGAAAGACAAACATTGTTCGCCCTCCCCATAAGAAGGCCGAGCCTCAAACTAGACTCAAACTCGGGTCTAAGCCCTTCATCGTAATCATCCTTCAAGAACTTCACTCCTGTCACACAAGCCTACCGAGTGACTACAGAGGCATCATTTGCTCATCCAATGTGATTCAATAGAATACCACATAATCATGCATCTTTAATACATACATTTCATGCATACACTCTTGTAGTCTCTGTTTCTTAGAATATCCAAAGGAAAAATATCAAGGTACGAAAGCTAGGGGCAAGATCCAAAACACGTCAATCAAGCTACACCAATAAATTGTCCAACACCCACAGATCAACAAGTGGCATTTGGAAGGGGCACAATTTCATCCAGCCGCTTGGGACCATCCATAAATCAACAAGAAGCACTTGGAAGGGGCAAAGTTCTCTCCAACTGCCCGGAGTCATCTACTGATCAAAAATAAACCTCAAGGGGCACGCTTAAGATAGTTTAGACAACCCGTCAAACCTCCGCTACGACTCCTCTGGACCCCCCAAAAAATCATAACTCAATTCATAGTTCATACTTCTGTTTTCACTATTGACCAAAGGGGGAAATATATTTTTTGTTCCACAAAATTGATCAAGCAGTAAAAACATCACTTATCCTTTGACAAACTCGAGTTTCTCTAATTCTTAATACAGGGCACCTCATGCAATCTACAAATGACAGTTGTTGCAAAATGCAAAATAAGTAACTCTTGCTACTTAAATGACACTTGCTGCAAAACCAAAGGCGCTTGCTGCGATTAACGGGTTCACCCTACGTACCAAAGTCTGACCTGGCTCGTAAGACCCTTTCAGAGAAAGACCAACATGGCTATCAGAAAGACCAATCCGGCTCTTCGGACCCCTTTGGCAAACTCTCTCCACAAAAGATTGACCTGGCTCATAAGACCCTTTCGGCAAAAGACCAACCTTGCTCTTCGGACCCTTCTTGGTGAAAGACCAATCTGACTCTTTAGACCCTTTTAGCAAACTCTCTCCACCAAAGACTGACCTGGCTAGTAAGACCCTTTCTGCGAAAGACCAACTTGGCTCTTTGGACCCTTCTTGGCGTAAGACCAATCTGGCACTTTGGACCCTTCTTAGCACAAGACCAACCTGGCTCTTCGGACCCTTCTTGGTGCAACACCAATCTGGCTCTTTAGACCCTTCTTGGCAAGATCTCCTCAAAGCCCAAGCCCGATCAAGGGGCAAGCCAATCTCAAAACTCAAGCCCGATAAAGAGGCAAACCACTCCTCAAAGCACAAGCCCGACCAACGGGTAAACCACTCCTCAAAGCACAAGCCCGACCAAGGGGCAAACCAATCTACAAAGCTTAAGCCGACCAAGGGGCAAACCAGTCACAAATGGAGGCACATGAGGAATCAAAACCTTGTTATCCATCAGGTAAAATTTCTAACCCTTGCTCTTTTATGCGATCATACTGCATGCGGTAGTAGTGATCCCCTGAGGGGTAGCCCGTGATCACAGGATTTCAAAGTCCCTCTCTATGAATTTTATTTTCAAAAAAATTTAGTTCGGCATGTCCGATAATGCGTCCGGTGGTAGAAAGATGGATGATTTGCACCCAAAAAATAATCAAGTCCAAAATACCCATTAAAAGTCAAAAAAGACCCAAATAATTTAGCTTTCCCATCAAAATCACTTTTGGCCGGATTTACTCTCCCTTTCCCATATTTCAGGCATGATTCATGCAAGCTTTTCAGACCTATTAGGGGAGTGAGGCCACCGAAGGCCTCGCTGATACCGTCGGTGGTATTGTCCATACCTGCAGCGGCATGGCTTTCAGCTATGGAACAGCTGCGTGCCTTTTTGCTCGATATCCGATGGAAAATTGATCCAAGGCAATTTCCAATGGATTTTAACCTATGTAAGCAATATTTCTCAGCCATTTTAAGAGTTCAACACTTCCTCCACTCAAAATCTTAAGGAGATTTTGAGCATTTTAGCTAGTTCTAGTGGGATAAAATTTAGAAAAGGTAAGAAAAGAGTATTCAATCCATCTTTTCTTGATTTTTCTCTATAAAACTCTCTGATATTAGGTGTAATTTAAGTTTAGAAATCACTAAAAATAGGATTTAGATGCTAAAATCACCCTTTACTTCCCAAATCATGATTTGAGCTCCCCGGAGGTGTCAAAGGGATCACGACGAGGCGGATTCACGGCCCCGAGGTAAAAATTCTGAGTCTTATAGTTATTTGGCTTTGATTTTACTTATTTGTTGCATTTTAGTTGCTACTTATGCTAGTTTTAGGTTTTTGGTCGCTTTCTGGTCAAAAATAGTTGTTGTAAGAAACTAAATCCACCGGCGGTATCAACCATGCCACCAGCGGCATCATTGATACCGCTAGTGACCTCATTTCCCCCTAGTGGCCCCATTTTCTTGCAGGACCATTTCTCTATGGTATTCGGAATGTCATATAGCCTGCCTGTTTAAACTAAATCATTAGCGACATTAGTGATGCCGCCGACGGCCTTAGTCACACTGCCGGTGGTATGGGGTTCTGGACAGTAGTTTTATTTTTGTTTTCATTTCCGACCTAGTTTATTTTCCAAAGCTGGGATGTATAGTGCAATGACAAAGGCCCAGAACCTTCTCCATACAAGCCCCACCCAATAACATGTGGCATTTTCTCTAATAATCCGGCTAAAATAACAATCGAGTCTAAAATTTGGATAAAACAAAATTTTCCCACAAATGCCGTTTAAATCTCAATTTTAGCCATCCAACCAGGTTCCATAAATTCTAAATAAATATGCCATGTTCATCCTAACTTGGGCCTAGTTTTGTCTACTAACTATGCATGCTACGTGATATATCTCGTATAATGTGCTGTAATTGTGCTAACCATTTTGCACAAGTAGATTTAGGTTAGATGAATGCTAGGCCTTCGGGTATTTTATTTATTGTGTAGAAAAATGTATAGGATTTGGAAATCCATGTAATTATTATTTTACTTTCCGCATTTTATTCATTGGATGACTGTAATAATTATTTATTTCCCACTCTAAAATGCTTGTTATATAACACAAAAAAACATATAAACCGAAAGCATAATGAATAGGGTTGATTAAAACCGATTAAGAAAGAATGAAATACTTTAACTTGGCTAATGTAAAATAGATAACATCATCCAAACTCAGAATCTCTACTTAAGGTATGGTCTACCACCCGGTGGGAAAACCGTACCAAAATTTCCCGATTAAGTTAAAATGAGTGGCGACTCTATTTTAAGTACGGGATTTCAATCTCGTGTCTTTTGAACATAAAACATGATAAACCTTTTTTCCATCACACCATGCACAATTATTTTTAGGAGACCGGTCCACTGGCCCGGCTTCGCAGCCATCACGTAAAACATCGTCTACTCACACATACGAAGGCCCAACTTTTACCAATCATCCTTTGTAGGATCCATCAGTAGTTATATCATCCTCTTTGTTATAATCTAGGGTGGTAAACAAAATACCCTATCCTCACCTCTCTTTGACTTGGTTTGGCGAGCAAATTTCGAGCGTTAAAAATCAACGACTCAATCCACTCAAAGCCGGATACCTACCTTAAGCTATATCTTGATTGAAAATCGAATTTGAACTCAGACTCGGACCCAAGTCCTTTATAGTATTTGTCTTTAAGGAGTTCCGCTTCCATTATACGAGCCTTATTAATCACTATAGAATCATCATTTTCTCATCCGACATGATTCAACCAAATACCACATAATCATGCATCATTAATACATCCATTTCATGCATACACTCTTCTAAGTTCTGTTCCCTAGAATATCCAAAGGAAAATCATTGAGGCATGAAAGCTAGGGGCATAACCCTAAGCATGTCGAACAAGCTCAACCTCCCAATAATCTAAAAACTTACTTATCAACATGAGGCACTTGGAAGATAGTTCTCTCCAACCGCTTGGGGTCACTTACCGTTCAATAAGAAGCACTTGGAAAGGGCATGGTTCTCTCTAACCACTTAGAGTCATCTACCGATCAAAAATAAACCTCAAGGAGCACGCTAAAAATGGTTTAGATGACCCCATCAAAACTCTGTAACAACTCCTAAGGACCCCCCGAAAAAATCTAACTCAAATTCTGATTCATACTTCCATTTTTATTATTAATTGAAGGGGAAAATATTTTTGCTCTCGGCATACTTAGTTAAGCAATAAAAATGCAATTCACGCTTTGGGATAACTTCTCTCTACTTTATCTTAATGAAGGTTGAGGACACTTGTAGGCTCTTCCCTGACAGCGACTTAAGTCTAATGGCATCATCTATCGATCAACAAGATGGCCAAGGGCAAATACCCAAACACAAGGATTGACCAGCCGACCAAATGTCGATCATGTTCGATCAACCAATTATCCAACAATTACCAGCATGCAAAAGGCATCAAAGGCATCGCCCCTGCCTTCTCCCAAGGGGCATTGATCCCACTTTTGTTTGGGACATCGTTCCCTCATGCTCTTGGGATATTTCTTCCCAACTTTACTAGGGGCATTGATCCCACCTTCGCTCGAGATATCATTCCTATATTTGCAGAGGATGATGCTTCCTACTTTCTCTCGGGACATCATTCCCTCACATTATTGGGATATTGCTTCCCACCTTTGCTCGGGACATGATTTCCACGTTCGCCCAGGATAATGCTTCCCACTATCGCTCGGGATATCATTCCCTCACACTGTTGGGATATCGCTTCCCACCTTCTCTAGGGGAATTGATCCCACCTTCGCTCGGGGCATCATTCCCACATTCGCTTGAGATAATGCTTCCCACTTTCGCTCGGGATATCGTTCCCTTATGCTTTTAGGATATTGCTTCCCACCTTTGCTAGGGACATCACTCCTATCTTTGCTTGGGTTATCGCTCCCTAACTTTGCAAGGGGCATTGATCCCACCTTTGCTTAGGGCATTGTTCCCCCTTTTAATTAGGATATTGCTCCCACCTTTGCTCGGGGCATTGCTCCCACCTTTGCTCGGAACATTGCTTCCACCTTCACTCGGGGTATTATTCCCACCATCAGTCATATAATCATTGGCCTCAGCTCTATAAGACACATCTATCTGTACTCGGTCAACTGCTCAAATGGACCACGTAGCATCCCTTATCAGTGATGGCATGTCCATATCACCAGCAACATCAAACTACCAACAATGACTTCAAATGCCTTCATAACTTTTTCCACATTTCAAAGATTTAATGAATTTTTGCAATGATTCCTTAGTGACCCAAGATTCCTAAACCTTTCCTATTTTCAACATCATGTCTAACCATGCAAGACTAATACGGCTCTTTGGACCCCTCTTGGCAAAAGACTGATCTGGGTCTTCAAACCCTTCTTGGCATAAGACCAATCCAGCTCTTCGGACCCTTCTTGGCATAAGACCAATTAGGCTCTTCGGACCCTTCTTGGCAAAAGACCAATCCAGCTCTTTAGAGCATTCTTATAAAAAGACCAATCCAGGTCTTTGGACCCTTCTTGGCGCAAGACCAATCCGACTCTTCAAGCCCTCAACACTCCAGGACTTCTAAAACCCTTGCATTTTAATTATCACATTTTTACTATTGATCAAAGGGGCAAAAATATTTTTGTTTCACAAAATCGATCAAGTAGTAAAAATGTCATTTAAAAGCCTATCTAATCTTTTTTTACTCGACTCTTATTGCAGGTAAAACCACAAGGGGCAAACTAAATATCCTCATTCTTTGGACCATCATCCACATAGAATGTCTGATGATCATAGTTTAGTCTCTGTACCATACCGTCCTTTGGGTTCATCCCTGAATGTCAACTGAAGATCACAGTATAGTCTTCATACATATCATCCTTTTGGTTCACCCATGAACATCAATTAAAGATCACAGTATAGTCTTTGTACAAGCCCTCCTTTAGGTTCACCACTGTATGTCAACTAAAGATCACAGTATAGTCTCTATACATGCCATCCTTTAGGTTTACCCCTAAACGTCAATTAAAGATCACGGTATAGTCTCTGTACATATTGTCCTTTGGGTTCACCCCTGAACGTCAACTAAAGATCATGATATAGTCTTCATACATGACGTCCTTTAGGTTCACCCCTGAACGTCAACTAAAGATCACGGTATAGTCTCCATACATATCGTCCTTTGGGTTCACCCCCGAACATCAACTAAAGATCACGGTATAGTCTCCGTACTTGCCATCCTTTGAGTTCACCTCTTAACATCAATTGAAGATCATAGTATAGTCTCCGCACATGCCGTCCTTTAAGTTCATCCCCGAACATCAATTGAAGATTATGGTATAGTTTCCATAAATGCCATCCTCTAGGTTCATCCCTAAACATCAACTGAAGATCATGGTATAGTCTCTATATATGCCATCCTTTGGGTTCACCCCTGAACATCAATTGAAGATCATAGTATAGTCTCTGTACATGCTGTCCTTTAGGTTCACCCTCAAATGTAAACTCAAGATCATGATATAGTCTCCGAACATGCTGTCTTTTGGATTCACCCCTAAGTGTTAACTAAAGATCATGGTATAGTCTCTGTACATGCCATCCTTTGGGTTCAATCTTCGAAAATCAACTGAAGATCACGGTATAGTCTCCGTACTTACCATCATTTGGGTTTAACCTCCAAAGGCTAATTGAAGGTCCTAGTATAGTCCCTGTATATGGCGTCCTTTGGGTTCAACCTCCGAACATCAACTGAAGATCACAGTATAGTCTTTGTACATGCCATCCATTGGGTTCAACCTCCGAATGCCAACTGAAGGTTCTGATATAGTCCACGTACGTGTCATCCTTTGGGTTCACCCCAGAACATCAACTAAAGGTCCTAATACAGTCTCTGTACGTGTCATCCTTAGGGTTCACCCTCAAAAGTCAACTAAACATCACGGTATAGTATCTGTACATGCCGTCCTTTGGGTTTAACCTCTGAATGCCAGCTGAAGGTCCTGATATAGTCTCTGCACATATCATCCATTGGGTTCACCCTTCGGATGCCAACTCAAGGTCCTGATATAGTCTCCACACATGTCATCCTTTGGGTTCAAGCACGCTCATCTTCCCTTGGACCTAGCACATCATCTGTCAGGTACAATTCCTAAACCCATACCCTTTTTATGCTATTGTACTAACCTATGGCAGGTATGATCCCCCAAGAGTAGCCTATGACCACGGGATTTTGCAGTCCCTCTCGCGAGATGATGATGACGTATATTCGATTTTATTCCTCATTATAAAAATTCCTTTTTGAATTTTTATTACCAATAAAAAATTCTTTACAAATTTTATTTTCGAAAAAATTCAGTTCGGCGTGTCCAATAATGCGTCCGGTGGGATCTCAATCGGACGATTTGCTCCCAAAAATTAATTTAGCCCTAAATACCGTTAAAAATTGAAAGTAAACCCTAATTACCCGAAATTCCCACTTAATCACCTTTTAGGCGGATTTGATCCCTTTTACACCTTTTTAGGCCAGGCCATGCCTACTTTTCAGACCTGGCAGAGGTTGAAGCTGCCAAGGGCTTCAGCGATACTGTCGATGATATAATCCATGCCGTTACTTGCCTCATTTCTGTAGGTAGACAACTTTTTGCCATGCTTGCTTGATATCCACCAGATAATCGATAAAAGTCAGCTCTACCCAGATTTTAGCCTATATAAGGACCCATTTTCAGCTGAAATAAGGGTTGGCAAATATAAACTCAAAATCTTAGAGAGATTTTGGTTAGCTCTAGTGGGATAAGGTGCAGAAAAGGTAAGAAAGAGGAATTACTCCATCTTTTCTTGGTTTTTCTTCATTGAACTCTTTGATATTCAACTTAAAATCAGTAGACTTTAGGTTTAAAATGAACATAATAGGATTTAGAGAATAAAATCCCCCATTCACTACCCAAATCATCACTTTGAGCTCCTCGGAGGTGTCATTTGGATCACGTAGAGGTGGATTCACGGATCCGAGATAAAATTTTTGAGTCTCATAGATCTTTGGCTCTTAGTTTAGTTGTTTGTTGTGTTTACTTGCTATTTTATGCTTAGTTTTGGGTTTTCAATCGATTTTTGACCGTGAACTGCTACTGCTACAAGAAACTGAAGCCACCGGCGGTATCACCCATGTCACCAACGACATCCGTGATACCACTAGAGGCTTTCTTTGTCCCTAATGGCTCTATTTTCTTATGGGACCCTTTCTTTATGGTACCCAAAATGTTATTCTGCCTGCCTGTGTAAATGAAATTGTCGACGGTATAATTGATGCCATTGACAGCTTCATTCATACCGTCGGCGGTATGGCATTCTGGACTACATATTTATTTTTGTTTTATTTCCAACCTAGTTTGATTTCTAAAGCTAGGAAGTACAGTGCAACGACGAGAGTTAGAGTGGGCGGACATTTTTTGGGTTCTAGTTGTGTAGGGGGTGCGAGGCGCGGGGCACGATTTGGTTTGGTGTAGTTTGAGAAAACCGAGGCGTTTGGTCTGGTTTGAGAAAATCTAGTTTTCTTAAATGTGAGGGCTTTGTAGGCCAAAAATGTGATTATGTTAAGAAATATATTTTCACATTTTAATAAGAAAAGATATTTTTAAAATAAACCATTTTACTTTACTTAAAACTAAAATAGAGTCGCCACCCGATTTAGCTCTATTGGGAATTGTGGTATACTGATCCAAAATGGGATTTTTATACCGAAAAAAATGAGATTCTGAGTTCGGGCATAATAGGTACTCAAATTGTTCAAATTGTTTGGATTTGTTTTAGAATTTTGGAATTTATGGTAAGTTCGGCATCACAAACACTTTATTTAAGAATTAAATTCAAGAAACAAAACGGGCATTATAACGGCTTAATAAATAATAATTTGCTACCAAAATTTCGGTAGAGTAATGGCAGCGTTTGGGTCTTGGCCTGAAAACTCGGATAGAGTTTCCTCATATTCTAGATGTTTCATCCGTACCTACGACCTTATTTACATATATTATAGTTTAAGTGGCCCTAGTGGCTCACTTAACTAGAGAAATGAAAATGCAATGTGCGATAATAGAATAATGAAAATGATTTTTAAAGAATTTGAAAGTTGGGCTTAGAGCCAATTCCCCTCAGTTTACCTTTTTGTCTGTCCAAGATGACTTGAGAGCCGGTGAGAGATCAAAGTTGTCAAGGATTGTGATTTGGTTGGAAAATAGGTTTAACCCAAGTTATGGCTATAATCTTAGATTATTTTGACAAAAAACATAAATTTTAAGTCATTTTTATACCCAAGGCCACTGTGGGATCTTGATTTAAAAAGATCGGAGACCGAACTTATATCGGGTGTCGGTGATCAAGCTTGAATTTGGAAGTATTTTGATAGAGTTTCGGGGCTTTTGGGACTCCCAAAACTGAACAAGGACACAATGGTAACTTTGGAAATTTAGAAAAGTTTTCGTCTGTTGAGAAATGAGGGGGTGACCCTGTATTTATAATAGGGTGGTAATTAGCCGGCGGGCAAATTACCTATCTGACAAGATTTTACATCAGATCTTGGTAAGATTTGATTTTTTTTACTGTAGATAGGTAATTACCCGGTGGGGTGATTACTTATGTTCTACCAAACTTTGACTTTTTGATTTTTCAGTAGGAAATGCTAAATAGGAGCTTCTCTGGAATTTGGATTTTTGAATTTTGGATTTTGGATGACAATTCAGTCACTTTTGACTCCTTTATCTGATGGCTGAACGGAATAGGCATTATTCCTCATCGGGCCAGAATGGATCTATGCTGACTGTTTGCCCCTCGTAGACATAAATTTCAAGCTAGAAATTTTGCCATATGAGAAACAAACAAAATAGTGTGTGTGAAATGCAAGGAGTTAAAATATTTTTAATCGACAAATTTTGAAACAAAATATATTTCCCCTTCAATTAAAAATTTATTAATGAGTTGCATGAAGTTAAAATTGACTGGGGGTTGAAATAAATATTTTTGGATGCTTAATGCATGAGTTATTGTGTAAGAACAACTTTTAGGTCTGCTCATTTTGAAAACAATGCAGAAGATGGACGAAATACGCAAAATTGCAAAATGTTTCAAAACATACGTAATTAGCTGGCGGGCTAGTTACTTATAAAATAGTAACTTTTATGCCGTTAAGCATAAACGCGTGACTGTTGGATAGGTAATTAGCTAGTGAGCTAATTACATAGGTAATTAGCCGACCAGCTAAGTACCCACGGTCTATAAAAATAACAGCTTGGCCCCCATTTTCTCCAGACAAAAATTTCTTCTTCTTCTCTCTTGCGGGTTTTACTCCCTTTCTTCGAAGATTTTAGCTTTCTAGCTATTTTCGACGATGATTTCCTTCATTTTCTTCCCTTTTTACCCCATCTTTTCAGATTTTGGGGGGTGTCCATGTGGTTCAAGCTTTATAATATTCGCTTGGATCTGCCAGTCGTTCAAGTGACTACTTGGAACGTGGTTATTGATGGCTAGCAAGTGTACGGGCTCCCGCCGAACTGGATGTATCATAGGATCCATCCAGGCAATCCTATTCTGCCTACCTTAAAGCCTTCCGATCATGTTTCTCAGATTCTGGTAAGCCTTACTGTTGTTTTTACATAGCGCAATGACTTATCCAATTTATTGCTTATGTATTTTATGCAATGTTTTATTTAATGCAATGATTTATTTAATGCGATGATTTTTTGATAATCGTGTGATTTTTTGAGAACTGGTGTATGATATGTGTGTATATGCATGGTCTCAGGTAACCAAGCATGAGGGTGCTAACGTGCTATCTCCTAGTGCTAGGGCCATCGTTGATGAGACTTCTTTGGGGAGGATGGTGAGGAACAATAATTATATGAGGCATCGCAAGTATCCGTACATCCCACCTGGTACTTCTACCCATGGTTTGACCAGATGGTCCAATACTACTCATACTTTCCACTTCCATTGTGAGGAGTATACCATGACTCCGGTGGATTACTATGCCATCACAGGTCTGCCTTTTCATGGTAATGTGATCCACTTCAATGCTTGCTTTACTTACCACCACTTCAATATGGAGACCAGTGAGGCTTTGATTGGCTATTCTAGGGACAAGCCCGGGCAAATTTCTTACGGGAAGCTCATGACCTTCTAGACTACTAGGGATAGAAGGCATTTGACTTCCACCTATGGGGGCAGAGCTTTTATGGCCACCACTCTATCATGGCCATGTTTTCCCACTCGGGGTTCGATCATGAATCTCCATATTCTGCCTACTTTGATTGATCCAACCTATTTTGATGAGTACGCTAGGGGCCAAGCTGCAGTGGGTAATCTATATTAAGCCCTTGACCAGTGTATGAGGACAGGATTGGCAAGTTCAAGTCTCACCTCCAAATTGTCTATGTAAGAACTTAGCTCTTTTTTCTTCTTTATAAGCATTCTTGGCTTGTTTTTTGGCACTCTAATTTCTTTTGTCTTCTTATAGATCTAGTTTTTTGAGATGTGGATCCTCCCAGGGACTAAGCTCGTGCGAGACGGTAGCTTCCCATTTTATCCTCGGCTGCCACATTACTGGCAAGGTTGGGAGATGGAGTCTTAATCTATGCTTTCTGCTCACCTTCGTAATTTGTCGTCAGAGAGGGTATGCTTTATGATTCCTTGATTTGTTTTGATTGTTATATCTGCTACAATCATTGTATCATTATTTGGTCTTTTCTTTCTTGTAGATTAAGACACAGTCTTGGGTTCATGCTCTTCACTCGCCAGAGGTCATGAAGCTAGCTGGGGAGTTTGTGAACACATGTCTGATCCTAGAGACTCCTTTCTCTCTGGAGTGTACTTGGGAGATTTTATCTAGGGCTGGCATCTTCCTCCCAGGTCATGTTCCATTCCTCCAGAGGTTCCTGGGTGGATTTTTTGGCCACATAGCTTGCCTGACTTCACTCATTCGGCCTCTGGTAGTTTACCCAGCGCTTTCCCAGAGTAGGTTGGGGGATATGAGGAGTTTTGCCATTCGCAGCTGCTTGGATGGCCGGAGATGGACCCCGTTCCTTTCGAGCTTGAGCTGGACATTCATAACCCTTCTAAGGGTGATAGCCCTTCGACTTCTGCCCCTAGCGGCCAGGCAGGATCGCTTGAGGCTATCCGAATGACGGTATGCCTTCTTCATCGGCTTGAATTTTTCCTTTATCTTTTTATTGTTATCCTGATTTTGCTTGGTTGTTTTTGTAGGATCACCAAGGAAGGAAGAGACCTGTGACTACTTTAGCTCATGTGGGTAGCTCTTCCATATAATCTATCCAGTCCCAGGGTCTTGTGGTGGTAGATGGATGTCAGGGGTTTTAGTATTAGTCACCCATATCTCTAATGTACCATCCCTACCTGAGTACCTATATGCCAGTGATTCCACCTTATCTTGATCCCAAGCATCCAGTGGCCTTCCATCCGGCCGATACCGCTCATGAGAGCTTCTATTTCCTTTTCCTCTAATTCCCTTAGAAACTAGGATCCTGATGGTTCCTAACTTATCCCGGATCTTTTGTTCTTGCAAGTCCCCATTGCTAATAACATTTCTAATTAGGCATATATTCAAGGGCAGCAGCAGTCCAAGATGAACCAAAATTCCAATATAGTAGTATGTTCATTTTTTTGATTATTTTAATGATTATGCATGGTATGTCATAAAATGCATATGAATGATTTATGTTAAAATGTTGCATCTGGAGATCTGAAGACTTTAGGGTCTATTGGGGATGCTCCAGGTGGACGACCCGTAATAGTAGCCGTAGCAGGGACAAGGCAATCCTCCCGGATTCTTTCCTTAGTAGTAGATAGGCTTTTCTTTTTGTTGCTTTTTTTTTCTTTCTGGGCCATTTCCAGTGCCTTTTCTTGTATGAACACATTTTTATATATAAATAAGAGTTTTCTCTTCATTCCTTCACTTTGTTCTTTCTTTTGTTGTTGATTGAGCTTATCGGGGTAATTTGCCAAAGATTGGCGGATTGTCCTATAAACTACGTATAGTAACTGCTACTCTTTGACATTTTGCCATGGAGAACTATATCCATTTTCGCAAAGATTTGAATGTTTATCTGAAGAATTCTGATAGTTGGGACCATCTTAGTTTTGTAGTCTAGCACATATGAAGGAATATTGTTGCATCTTTGTTAAGGATAATATGATTCAAGCTGCCGTTAGGTTTTGGGACCCTGTTGACAATGTGTTCTATTTTAGAGAGCATGAGTTATGCCCCTTGTATGAGGAATTTTGTGGGCTTCTGAGATCTTCAACTGAGATGCCTCGAGCCATTCCGAAGCATCATCCTGAGTTCTCCAATCCACTGATGAATCATTTTTAGTTACAACAATTTGATAGGTGTCAATTGACTTGTGACGAGGGCTTGAGGTTGGATGTGGCTTTTGACATAGTCAGGGGAATTTCTTGCAGTAACGCGAGTTAGCTTCCGCTCATCTATTTACTCATGTTAGGGGGTCTTCCTTTGTGAGGTTTCTACTACGTTTGCAGATTTTCCTTCCAGAATATCATTCATCGGATGATGGAGGGGAAATCTCCTGTCACGGTGAGTTTGGCTGAGACATTGATCTTTGTGTGTGCTTCCAGAAATGGAACCAAAGCAACTACCAGGGGCAGCAGGCTTCTCCTTCATGTAAATTTTATTTGAGCCTTTCTTTTTTGCATGAATCGCCCTCTCGGGTTTTTGATTCATCAGGCTTGCCTTAAATTTTTGCCTGCATCGCCTTTTCAGGTTTTCAATCCAATAGGCTGTTTTCTTTTTTCTTCTTTTTTCTTATTTTTCCTTTTTTTCTCATTTGCTGTTTTTTATTACTTTTGTAGCTTTAGCTCTGGGATAAGCTTTCTGTGTTTTTTGTTCCTACAAGCATGGATTATTATCCGAGGGCCTAGTAGGCATAGGTCTCTGTAGTTTGCATCGACCATCATCCTCACAAAGATTTCACTATTGAGGAGTGGGTTGATTTTATAGGTAGCCAAGCTGTTGAGGATATTCATTAGGTTAGCCCTTGGTGGGGTATCATGCATGTGACTACTGACTTTGCTAGAGGTGGTGTGGTCCTCATCGGCCTTTCTGAGGTTATTACCTACTCTCCTGGACGCTTGTGTAGGCAGCATGGCCATTCTTAGGGGTTCCCTGCATTCCTGTGCATCCTGATTGGCTCAAAGCTTTCCTATACTCAGGTGTATCATCGTGACATGGGGTGGATTAGCTGCACTTAGGTGGAGATGATCTAATCTATGACTTTTAAAATTCATCCTTCTGAGGTTTATCGTATCTAGGTCGCGAGTACTCATGCGCTTCCTACCGTTAAAGAGAGGCTCATTGAGATGCAGAGACTCCGTAGATTCCTTGAGGGTCTTTGAGCTTACCATCAGGTGTCTTTTGTTCAAATGGGAGAATAAAGGCTTTAGGCCTCATCGTTCATCTTTGCCTTTTTCGTTTCTTGTTTGCAATGTATTTTTATGTGTACTGCAGATGAAATGGTGTTATTTGAATGCGTGTTGCATTGAACAATTCACAGTTTCCATTTAATGCAATCATTTAGTATTTTAACATGAACATGCTACTACTAAAGATATTGTTTAAATAGGAAGGGTAAATGGAATTTATTCCTAAGAAATGCCCATCGTCGCCTAAGGTTCCGAATGGATTTCACCTGGTAGGGTCTTTATTTTTTCCCAAGAGCCCTAACTAGCTCTTGACAGACCTTTACATTATTTTCTTATTATTTTTTCTTTTATAAGAGATAGCGCTTCAGCTTGTCGTGATTTACTGGATTCACGAACTCATTGCCTTCCAGGTCTGAGATTTTCACTGCTCCTTTGCTGAGAGTTTTTCTTACTATATACGGGCCTTCCCAATATGGATAGAACTTACCTCGAGCATCCGTACGTGTTTTATGAGACTTTTTTAAGACCAGATCACTTCTTCTAAGGGGTCGATCTTGCCCCTTAACTTTTTGATTATTTGCCCTGGCCATGCGCTGTTGGTACAACTGTAGATTTTCTAGTGCAGTTAATCATTTTCATCGATCATGGTCAATTCCTCGCGTCTCGCTTTTGCCCATTCATCTTTGGGAAGTTTGGCTTCGAGAGCTATATGCGAAGATTTGATTTCCATTTTAACGAGCAATATCGCCTCCATCCTAGAGACTAGAGAAAAAGGAGCTTAACCTGTAGGGGTTTTGACACTACATCTATATCCCTATAAGACGTAGGGCAAATGATGGGCCCAATCTTGGTAGTTGGAAACCATCTTGGAGAGGATTTTCTTGATCGCCTTATTAGCCACTTCTATAGCTCCGTTGGCTTAAGGGCGATAGGGCGATGAGCGCTTGTCCTCAATCTTGTGCTTCTCAATAAGGTCGGCTGTTTCTCCTTGGAACTGTACACCGTTGTCACTTACTATATGATGGGGAATGCCGTATCTGGGGAAGACATGCCACTGAATGAACTGGGCCATCTTCTTAGATGTGATGTTCATGTATGCTTCTACTTTGACCCATTGGAAAAAGTAGTCGACGGCCACTATGATGAAGCGATGGCCATTAGTCGAAGATGGTCTTATCTCACCAATGATATCGATGCCCTAGGTTGAGAATGGCCAAGGCAACATCAAGCTTTCCAAAGTTGTCGGAGGTAAGTGGCACACATCCCTGTATATCTGACAACTATGACAAGTCTTTGCTTCTTGAATATAATCAGCTAGCATGGTTAGCCAAAAATATCCCATTCTTTGGATTTTATTTCCTATCATGACACCGACCATGTGTGGACCGTAGTCTCTCAAATGTACCTCTTTCATACCCTTTCAGCTTTTTATTGGGCTAGACACTTTAACAATAGGCCACCGGAGGACCTCTTAAACAGATCTCCTTTAATCAGGCAAAATTGCACATCAAGCTTTCTCAGTGTATTTCTGTCAAAATTTGTATCCTCAACTAGAAATTCACCATTTTTGAGGAACTTGACAATGTCAGAGTGCCAGGGTTCTTCATTATTTATGGCATCATTTATCATGTTGACGTAACACAGAGATCAGGTTATTTCCATAATAAGAGGCTTGATTAGCTGCTTTTGGGGTCCTTCCCATATGGAGGCTATAGTGGCCAATGCATCTGCCATTTGATTTTCCTCGCGATGCATATGGCGGAATTCACATTCACTAAACATTGTGGCCTTTCTCCATACAGCCTCTAGGTAAGGTCTGAGGGATTCCTCCTTTAAGTCACCTGTGATGTGCTTGATGACCAAAGTTGAGTCGCCAATGATTTTTACCTTGTCCACTCTGAGAGTGATTAGGGAAGACATCCTAAATAAATAGGCTTTGTACTCTACCCCGCTATCTGTGGTGAGAAACTCTAGTCGCTTTGACAGAGGTTTGAGTGCTCTATCGGGCGTTATGATGATGACCCCTAAATCAGTCCCTCGCTTGTTAACGGCGCCATCGAAGAACATGGTCCATTTTTTTAGATTCTCTGTTGTGGTTATGAAACATTCATCAAGAAACTCTAGGTTTTCCTATTTGCCTTCCTCGAGTGGATGATTTGCAAGAAATTTGGTCACTGCCTACCCTTGATGGTCTTCTTTATTATGTACTTGATATCAAATTCTGATAGTAATAAGAGCCACTTGGCTAATTTTCTAGTTAATGAGGGAGCCTGGCATAAATATTTCATCGGATCCACTTTCCTAACTACTTGGATTCTGTATGATTGGAAGTAATGCCTGAGCTTCTTTGTGAGCTAGACCATGGCAGAACAAGTTTTCTACACGATGGCATATTGGGTTTCATATTCTAGTAATTTCTTGCTAAGGTAATATACCATGTGTTCCTTCTTATCTTCGTGTTTTTGAACCAATATGGCCCCTACTGATGCCTTTTCTATCGCTAAGTAGAGAATGAGTGGCTTTTTGAGAATTGGCGGCTGTAGCACTGGAGGGTTCATTAGGTAAGCTTTAATTCAGTTAAATGCTTCCTGACATTGGTCATTCCACTCTATTAGTTGTTGTTTCCTCAAGAGCTTAAAATAGGCTCGCATGTGGTAGTCAACCACGCTATAAAGTGACTTACGTATTATATGGATCCCAAGAAACTTCTCACTTCTTTCTCGCTTTTTGCCACAGGCATTTCCCTGATAGCATTAGCTTTATCACGATCCATCTCTATGCCCTTTTTGCTAATCACATGCCCCAGTAACTTGCCTGATGTGACACCGAATATACATTTCTTCAGGTTGAGACGAAGATTGTATTTCTTATCCTTATGAGGAATTGCTCTAACACTATTGGGTGCTCTTCTATTGTGGTGGATTTTATGAGCATGTCATATATATAGATCTCAACTTCATTTTAATCAGGTCATGTAGCAATGTTGTGATTGCTAGTCGGTAGGTTGCCCCTGTGTTTTTGAGTGCGAAAGGCATTACCCTGAAATAGTAGGTCCCCCATTCTGAGATGAACGCAGTTTTGAACTTGTCTATTATGTTCATGAGGATCTGGTGATATCCCGAGAATCCATCAATAAAGGAATACATGGCTGCTCTTGCTGTGCTATCTACCAAAACATCGATGTGTGGTAGTGGGAAAACATCCTTAGGGGTGGCCTTATTCATGTCCCAAAAGTCAACCCAAACTCGGACGTCGCCATTCTTCTTGGGTGCACGAACTATGATGGAAAGCTAAGTGGGGTATTCAACAAACTCAACAAAATTATCCTTGATATGCTTAGCTACTTCTGCTTTAACCTTTTCTGCCCATTATGGGCGCATTCTTCGCATCGTTTTCTTCAATGGCAGAATTTTTGGGTCCATGAGGATCTTGTGCTTGGCGATGTGCTGATCAAGTCCTGCCATATCTTTGTGAGACCAAGCGAAGGCTAAAACATGATTTTTTAGTACTTTTATTAACTCTCTCTCTTGTTCGATGGGTAATTGGTTGGAAATGTATACCATTTTTGGATCATCTTACATATTTAAGTTAATTTCTTTTGTAATATCATTATTGATGTTAAAGATGCTAGATTAATGCTAGAATGGATGCAAGGAATTGTAATCAGAAACACAATCCAAATAAGCAAAGTTCTTCATCTTATTATCATCATAAAGTACATTATTCATTTCAAACAAACTTAAAACAAAAACCAAAGACTCATCCTGATAGGGTCTGGCTCTGCGGTGGATGATTCTCCTATAACAGTTGGCTTTAACAGGATGTCCTAGTCATCTTCCTCTTGTACCTTTGCCTTACCTTTCGTGGTTGTGACCATGTCCATGATGGTTCAACTCAAGTTACCTCCCTTGCTCTTCACTTCTTCCACTATCTTGAGTTGTGCTCGAAGGTGTTTGGCTAGGGTGTTGAGGATCTCCTCCTCTTTTCTTAGCTTCTTAACCATCTTCAGGTATATCTATCTATCAAACTTGATCTGACTTGGGATTGGCCCTGCATCTGGCTGATGACTCGCTCATTTCAACATTCAGGTTGTAGGACCTCCAGCACGCTTACTCTAGCTGACCATGTCTGAGAAAATTTCAAACCCTTGAACCGTCTTTCCCTAGTGAGTGAGAGGCTCAGGTGCCCCGATGTAGGGCTGTTGCAATTTCTTTTTAAAGAGCGTCTTATGGGAGATTTTTCTAGGCCTGTTTAACCAAGTCCTGTAGGCTTCCACCCCCCTACCCCTATATTGAAGGTTGGCATTCCCTGTTCATGGGCACCTAGTCCCTTGCCAGGGGAGTGGTGCTTTTGCATGTATCCCTGAATCCATGGGCCTCAGTGCACCTATAATTGCTTGTTTGATTCTTGTCCAATTGTGGCCATGGTAAATCCTTTCATATGGCTTTCTCCTATTTCTAGTGCTGCCACCACTGCTACCTCATCAACCTCTAGAGTGACGATCTTTCCATGGAATGGGATATTGATCTTCTGGTGAAGAGTGGATGGAACCCCTCCCAGAGCATAGAACCATAGCCGTCCGAGCAGCAAAGAGAAGGTTACTAGGATATCTATGATTGTAAAAAGTACTATGGATGAGATTTCGCCAATAGTAACTTCAGCTTTGAACATGCCAATGATGGTCCTCTTGGAGAAGTCTTAAGCTTTGATGACTATGGTGGATTTCTTTAAGTCCCTCTCAATTAGTCCTAGGATTGGCAGAATATCCATAGGACAGACATTCAGTGATGAACCATCATCGACCATTATACAAGGCATAATGCGCCCGAAAACACTAGCCTTCAAGTAGAGAGCCGTGTTATGGAGAATGCCTTCATCGGGTAAATCCAAGCTCGAGAATACGATGTTAGGGATAATAGTGCTAGTCTCACTGTTAAGCAATGTGCAGACTTGTTCTGGTGATGCCAGGGGAGATGTTATAATTTCCAACAGCTTTTTGACGATAGCAAGCTTGTGATCTTGAGAACCAAAGAGTAGGTCCCAAATACTCATTTAGTTGCAGTGGCCTTCAATTGATCCATAATTGGGCCTTCCACCTATCCTGAGGGCTTAACAAAAGTAGGAGGTGCTGATGGATCAACCCTTGGCTCAGCTAGGTCTACTAATCCAGTGACTTTACCTACTCTGGTGAAAGGACTGACTACTCGGGTTGGCGATTTTGTCATTTCAAAGACCTCAAACTCACCAAAATCCTTGAGTGGTGTTTCCCCTAAGTCAATAGGCTTGTTTATGGGAGCTAGTGCTTTGGTAGCAAAAGGTCATTGCATGAATGGAACTTTTTCAGGCTGCTTTTCTAGAACGACAGGGTTCTCTTATAGGATTCCGTATAGGACAGGGTTAGATTCTTGCCTAATCATATGGATGGACAAGGAGGCCTTGTCAGGTAGTTCTCATTCTTCAAACATACTTGGCATATCGTCGTAGGCGATTTGCTTGTCCTTATATTTATTCATGTACCATGGGTATTCTTTGGCTGATTCCACTGACATCAGAGAGATAGCATTGGTTGCTTCCAATTCCTAGTATTGTAAGGGGTTTCCGTGTCTATCTACCTCATGGGTTGAGTTTTCTGGTGGGTCGACCCAAGTGAGGTAGTCGATGAACTACTTAGGCAAAACATTCTAGAATTATTTCTGGTAAAATGTCAGCCCTTCATACCAAACGACTGCCTTTTGTCAAAGAGTCTAGTGGAACATCTCGAGCCAATGGGTATAGTGAATGTATCTGTTGTTCATCATTCGCAAGAATTCATGGATGTATGGGCATGGCCTTGTGCTTCCGTCAAAGAATATGGGGTAAACGTTGCCTATATCCGGGTTCTAAATGCGATAACTAGCCCTAGCCAATTCATTTTCGGCATGGATTCTCTCCATGATGTACTCCCGAGAAGGTTCTGGCCCATCATCCCGAATCATGTTAATGACATGTTTGCTATCCGAGCCAAAGTCCGTAAAGTCTCCAAAACCATCACTTGCTACAGACCATAAGGCGCCCAGGGAGTCATGCTCTAGAGACAAGGTGTAGCTCTTGGCACCATCATAATTAACCATCATTCCATTGGGGAAGGGAGCCTCGTACTTGAAATCTCCTAGTAAGTGATTTAGCTCATCATTTGAAAAGGTCTTTGATTTGTACCCCAGAATATCTACTTCGCTTTCATCTTTGTGATCTAATTCGCTAGAGTCCATAAATTCTTCAACTTCCCCATCTAAATCTTTGAAAGGCTGTGGCTCAAAGATCCAGTTTGGCGCGTGCTGGGCTGGGATATAATCATCAGAATTTTCTTCTGGATCCTCTTCGGGGTTTTTCTCAGGATCCTCCTACGGATCTTCCTTGGGATCTTCCTCAGGATCTTCCTTGAGATCTTCCTCGGGGTTTATTCCGGCCTCGACTCCTGCATTGGCTATATGGAATTTGGACACAATGGTTCATATGCTGGCAAATGTTTCCTCCACATGGGTAATGTTATAATGTTGGTACAAATTTCTACAAGTAGGTCTCACGCACCCTCATCTAAATTCAAGCCGAGATACCTTTGCTGATCTTCATAGCTATTCAATGCCTATTCAGGATCATATGGTTCTTGGATTTTTATACGTGCTGCCTTAGAGGAGCTCCCAAATTCAAACAAGCTATTCCCGATATAGGTTGGACTCATGTAATCCGGGGGAGTGTAAATAGGGGGTTATTAAGGAGGGATATCCTGCCAACCGATATTGTGTCCGTTTACCTATAGTGCCAACAACTAACAAAGTTCATCAAGGTATAGTTGAGATGCTCTAAAATAATGGAGGAAAGACCTCTCTATAAAGTACCAGTTCCAATGCCCTTCGAATGGCATCATATCGTACCAGTCCATGGCTGGGCCTTTTAAGATTCTAGGGAACTGAGGGGCAAAACCCATTATAGTTTTTCCTTGTTCATGCATAAATTGAAGGAATTCCTCTACATGTTCATTCAGGACAGAGTCTCCTAGGTACAAGAGGTGTGGTGGCACTTGGTATTGATCTAGACCTTCTCCCCTCATTCTCAAGATGCATTGGTCTACCATGTAGATGATATCCATATTGTCAAAGATCATATTGTCCCCCCATCTTGGGTCATGCTGGAAGTTATCCGTTACATCGATACCATATTCGTCAACTTCCGAATAAATACCGATGGCATTTTTCGTAGCTTAGAAGTTTAGTAGGGGATTAGTCTGAGTGCTCAATTTCTTCTCATGCTCTTTCATTCTCCCATTGGCTATCATCTGCTATAAATCTTTTAGTATTCGGGGGCATTTGTTGATGCAGTGCCCTTTGGTTACGTGATAAGCTTGGAAATTGTCTCTATCTACTGCGGTAGGCGAAGTAAATGGCTTGATGCTCTGGAGTTGATCAGATTTTCTCAGTTTAGAGAAGATCTGTAATAGTGATTCTACCTATGGGTAGATAGATTGCTGAGTCTATACTTGAGTGGCCGCTACAACTTTGGCTAGAGCCTTTAGGGACTCAGAATTGCCTTACTTAGAGGATCAACCCTTCTCCCAGTATCAAGGTTTAGTATAAGCATGTTGTTCTTGCTTCTTTACTCAATCTTCTTCCTCATACTTTTCAAGTCTCTTGGCATAGTCTACCACATTGTTGAAGGTGTCGAACCTTTTCATTTTCATTTCACTATGGTATTTCAAGCTAGAGCCTTCGATAAGCTTCACTATCAGGGCATCTTGGTCAGATGCCTCGGTTACAAGTGCACGAACAACAATCAACCTTAGGTAGAATTCTTCAAAGGACTCACTTGGTTGTTGTTTGTCCTTTCAAGGTCTTGCAAAGTAGTCTTGACCTTCAGATTGAAGGCATAATTTTCTAGGAATGCCGAGCATAGCTTCCTCAAATCAGACTTCAAGTTTGTTGGCATCCTCATGTACTACTCAAAGGTGGGTCCTCGTAGAGTAGCATGGAATAGGTTGACTATATGAACTTTGGGAATGTTCATGCTAGTCATGATTCGAAGATAACTTTCCACATGTGCGTGAGAAGGGCCAGTACCAGCATACAAGGCCATGTAAGGCATCACAAAGTTAGCCAGAAGGGCTTCTGACTCTTTTGGTAAGAATCGGTCAATATCGACATACTGCTCAATGGAGGGAGCAATAGATTTGTCTTTAGCCGGGGACAGCTTCTCTATGTCCGCCATTTTTGCCTTTAATGTTGCTATTTTGGTCTCTTTCTCTTGGCTTTTCTGAGCATTAGCAGCGCTCAGCCTTTCCCAGATATCGTAAAACTCTAGAGCTTCAAGAATCCCATGATGGATTTGTACCCCTAGGTGTGATCCGTATGGATCCCTTAAGGCAGTCTAGGTCTTTGAAACTTGGCCAAACTTAACCCTGTAGTAGTATGAACACCTCTAGTTCATAACACATGTAAAAGATTACATTTTCTAGCTCTCATCATAGTTTTGTCAGAAGGACCCTTAAAATCCAATGCACACAGATTGCCCCTCATGGGATTACAACAGATACGAATATGTATGATCTCATGATATGAGTGAGGGTATAGAAATCATACCTGAGGTGATGACATGGATGAATTGCTTTCTTGAGGTGAACTTCTTTCTTGGGTGTCCATTTCTTGAGCGGATGACTTTCCTTCGTGTTCCTTTCTTAAGGCGAACATCCTTCCTTTGTGTTCCTTTGTCCAGGAGAACCACTTTCCTTAACTGAGTGTAGCCCCTTGTTAAATTGATTGACTTTCCTCTGACTGATGTTGGTGTATCCCTTTCCTAAGGTGGATGACTTCTCCTTATATCGCTTTCTTAAGGTGAATCGACTTTCCTAGTTGATAGTGTATCCCTTTCCCAAGGCAGAAGACTCCTCCTCATATCCCTTTCTTAAGGTGGATCAAATCTCCTAAATGATGGTGTATCCTTTTCCTAAGGCAGATGACTCTCCTATTAGGGATTTGGAGTTACCTGTCAAAAGATAATAAAAATGTTACGTTAGTTACTACCTTGAGTGGCATGTCTTGATTCTTCATTGACTTTGTGGTGAACAAAAATTTTTGCCCCTTTAATAAAAAATGAAGATGTTGTTGGTCCCTTGTGAGAGTTAACTACGGTTATAGGGGGGTTAATGACCCTTTTTGCAGAATTTATAGACTTTAAAAAGTCCTTTGTGTAGCGTGATATGAATGAATCGGAATCTGACTGATGTAAGCTCTGGATAATGCAAATATTTAATATAAATGTGCTTGAATGAAAACTTTAAAGTTAGAAAAATCAAACATAGATAGTTATTTTTATATTGGTTCAGCCCTACCTATCTCCAATCCCCGGAGTATCCTCCTCCGAGCATAAATCCACTAGTGATTGATTTCTTTCATAGGTAGAAACCAAGCCTTTACAATTTGTCTCCAGATATTTATTCTCCTCCAAATGTAGGATATACCATCTAGCTAACCTAAGCTTGGTTGAGTCCTTTCTGCATTGTCTTCAGAAGATGAACTCTCTTCTGAAAGTAGGATATACCACCAAACCATTGAGCTTAGCTAAGTCCGCTTCTTTAGCAGGATATACCACTCAAACTCTCCCAAGTTTAAGCTAATTCCTACAGGGATATACCACTCAAATTGTCCTAGTTCAAGCTAAGTCCCAATCTCAATACTCACCCAAGTACGAGATTTTACACTTTGTTTTATCGAAAGGTTAGGTTTTTAGATTTTTCAAGTTCATAAACTCGCTTAAAAATCCTTACAAACAGATTAGAGTGGTTGGTTCTTGGAGGGATTAAGTTCACTAATTGAATAGCAAATATCTCTTAAGGTAATAGCTTTTGTAAATCAACCAACATCTTCTCACTTGGTGAAGCTTTGCTTTAATAGGCTTGCATCATAAATGTAGTAGTTGGTTGAGGTCGAATCTTCACCATTAATCAGATATGAGATGGCACTTCCAAAGCCGTTGATCTATCCATTAGACTTAATAAATGATCTATTGAATATGTTGGGATTGATGCAACAAAGTTTCTTAATGGTGTTTATTTGGCTTTTTATGCAATGCCAACTTTTATGCAGATTTGTCTTCTATATGGACTCCACGAGCCATGCTATTAGTCTAGGTTAGAAAGGTTTTTACCTTTTTCTCTTTCCATGTTAGTCCTTTTATCCTTTTTTGAATTGCGTGCAAGCTATCCCTTTTTCATTCTTCAAGGCAAAATGTTGTTTGACTTCAGACCAAATATGGAGGGAATTTAAATATTTGAACATTACCTTTAATCTTGAGAGTTGAGTCTTTCAGATGTCTTCAGACTCAATCTTAACCGGATGCTCTTTAATAGTGATTTGTTTCAGATGTTGTCTTCAAAGGGGTTAGAAGTCTATTTCCTTTCTAGACTTTAATCAGATTCTTTCTTCTTGGACTTGGGGATTTGTTAGTTTCAATATCTTGCCCGGATCCTTTCTTGGACTTAGGCATTTTGTTTTCTTCAAACATTTATCCGGATGGTTGGCTTGAGTTTTCTTCTTCTGGATCATTGTTTCCCAACAATCTCCCCCATTTGATGGAAACAAAAACCTAAGTGCAATGAGCATTTAAATGGGAGATATGAGCTAAGTATAATTTTTGATACTTAGTCATTTACACATTAACTCCCCCATAATCTAGTATCCTAAATCCCCCCAATATTTTTACATAATAATTTCTAAGTTTTTCTAGTACAATTGATGATTATACTTAGAAGTAGAATTTTTTTATAAGACTTTTCACTGTATAACTTCTGCTGTTAACAATAGTTAGCATCAATGAAGCACATGATTACAAGTACATAAATTATAAGTGAAAAATACATTGTAGCTAGCTATTACATATGCTTACAAAAAAATCTAACTAGCTATCAATTCCTCCAAAGCCTCATGTTCATTTGTAGCTTCCTTTTCCCCCTTTCTGTTTGCATCTTCTAGAGGGTAAATCACCATGTAGGTCCTCTTATCCCACTTCTTTTTCCAAGCCTCTAATAGAATCGTGTAGTCTTCATTCCCTGCTCGGTGTTATTCAATGACTTTATTCACTATAGTAGGAATGAGATGAACTAGCTTGATTAGCTTCCAGAGTTAGGCATAGAATTTAGTCAAATTTGGGTGCATGGAGAGAGCATATTCTATATCTTCCTTCTTAAAGAATGGGAACATCCTCCGGAGCAAGGTGAGTGAACGCTAATATCCACTAAATCTAATGTCACCTATATTCTAAATAGGTTGTTTGAAGAGGGAAAGTAATAAGCTCTCTAAAATAGTTGGAGGGGAAGAGCTTGAAGAAGGTGGAGGAGCCGTTATGCTTAGTTGGGACATTGAGGAGCCAAGTTTTTTAATTTATTCCTTGAGTGCTTTGCCATTCTTCTAAAGGGCTTCATTCAAATGCCGGAGCTCACTATTAAATGTCTCGTGCTAATTCTTAATATTTGTATCCATAGTAGAGAGATCAGTTTGGCAATCACTCCCAATATCCTCAGATGCTTTGTTTAGGAGAGTGGGTAAATCATCCTTGAGAAATCGGGCGAGTTGTTCCTGAAGTGTTTTTTACTCTATTGTGAGATCAGATAGTCTGGAGGTGATTGCACTTCCTCCTTGAGTAATGGCAGTGGGAAATGAGTTAACTAGTTCCTGAAACTTCTGATCTATATACTCTTTCAGCACTATTTTGAGATCAGTGGAGGAAGAAGTGACATGACCCATAACTGTTGCATACTTATTATCAACTCTGGTTATAGCTTGAGTAGCAGAGTGATTTGCCTCTATAATATTTGAGGTGAGCTGTTGCAAAATCAGAGAGATCTTAGATAAGGATGTAGTAGCAACTTGTTAGGTAGTAGGGAATGTGCTAACTTTTTCTTCAAGATTACCAATCTTGGTCTTTATTTCTTCTAGCTCTATCTTCAAATCCAGAGATATGGATTTGTCTTTGACCAATTTCTCCATGGCAATTAACCTCTGGCAGTTTTCTCAGAGCAAAGGTTTGAGGGTATTATAATCCTTTTTGCCTTCTAAAGCAACTTCTTCCAAAAGTTTCAAGGCTATTCTCACTTTTACAGTTCTGGTGGGTTTTGGAGCCATTGGTTTCTTTTCCTCCTCACTAGAAGTTTCATCTTTAGATCTAGAGCTACTTTTACTTCTAGTTTCCTTAGAGCTTGAGGATTCTTTACCCTAATTTTCACTCTTCTTTTCTTTCTCATTTACAGCCCTTTTCTCTAAATTCTCCTCTCCCTCCTTTTGGGCATTCTTTGTGATCATGTTCTCATTAGGCTCACCATTTCCTATTGGATTTTTCCTTTCCACTACTGGATCCTCTGGAATGACCTCGTCCGTTGAGGTAGCCAATGTAGCATCCTTATTGGTACCCAGATTAGTTCCCTCCTCTGGTGCATTTAACACCGACCTAGGCTCAACTTCCTTAGATGCACTTTGAGATTTAGTGGCATCCAAAGTGCCTTAGTTTTGATCAATGTCAATAGGGTCAGCATCAATATTTACCTCTTCAAGTTGCTATTCCAAGAGGGCTACTTCTTTAGTATATGCCTTCATAGGACTTCCCATACCCTCTATTCTTATGTTCTCAGCATCCACCTCTACAACCTCATCTTCACTAGGCTACTTGGGAATAAGTAAAGATTCTAGAACATCAGTGGTACGAGGTTGGATATTTAGACCTCTTAACTAATCATCATTGTACTCTTCTCTAAGTTGTTAAAGATCTAAGGGTGATACAAGGAATGGTGCAGAGGGATCTATAGGAGGAATTGCTTGGCATGTTGCTCTGGATGAGCCTTCAGGTCCATCCAATGTGGGAGCTAGATTGTTAATCTATTGATTTTCCTTAATGAAAGACATCATGGTCTCATACTCTGGATCCACCAGATGAATGGTCTTGGTAGTTAACTCCACATTCTTCCCTTTATCTCTTTGGGATTGAGCTAGGGCTTGTGCTTTTGAGGGTTTTGGAGCAGGTTCTCTTATGGTTATTCTGGGAGTAGGCTTTTAAGGAGTAATTTTTGCTCTCTTTACTTGTAGAGCCTGGGTAAAAGTTGGTCCCCTCTGGATCAACTTTCTCTTGGGAATGAGCTATTCTTCTTTAGTGCTACTACTCTTAATGGCCTTATCTTCCTCAAGAATTTCCTCTATGGTTTGACTTGCTCCTCTCTTCCTCTCATCTCTGATTACAGCAACAGCTACTGCAATTTTTTTAGTTGCCTCCAGATCATCAACATTCTTCCCCTTCTTGGCCCTAGCCTTAATGATTCTCCTTTTAGGCTTCTCTGGAGTCTGTTTAATGATCTGGGTGAGAGTCAATTGGTCCTCATTTACTTCTTCCTCCTCCTCTTCTTCCACTACCGAATTCAGGTTGATTTTCTTTTGGGCTTTAAGTGTAGTGGTTCTAGGTTTCTTTGCAACCGAAGCTTTCTTTATAATGCCTCCTACCTTTCTCACTCTGTTCTTTTCCTGCTTGAGTCTCCTTTGTTCCAAGGCCTTAGCCTCATCCTATTTTTCATCATAAGTCAATTTCAAAAACAAATTTCTCCAAGATTACCTTTCCCATTACCTTTCCCTCCACTGACTCTGCTATGGTGAGATCAATGGCATTTGCTATGAGAATTTTTGTACTTTCCACCCAATCTTGGAGAACACAATGCTAGAAAGTGAAAACAATGTTGAGTGATCCCTTTCAGATGAGAATGAACTTGGCTAGAACAAATTGGAGTAGCCTTGGACTTTCTGGCCATTGAGTGGCACATTTGTCTCTAAAATACCTCTTCGAAAGCCAGAGTTTGGTATCGTACTTTATGGTTTGCTCATCGCCATCTGTCCTCATCATTACCCCATCATTCTTCATGTTGAAATGGGTTACAAAGAATTCTAGAGTGAGAGTGATTACTTTTCCTTGTACCTTTGTTCGGAGTGCATAAAAAAAATTGAACCTTGAGGCTATCATAAAACTCCTTCACAAGAACAGGGTAGGTAGGGCTTTTCATCTGAAGGAAGACCTCAAGATGTTGGTCCTTTACAAGTTAGGAGTAGGGTTCTGTGGTGAAGAGAAAATCATCACCTAAATGGTCAGAGGGGATGATTGTGTCGGAGCTTCTTAGTTTGAGTGGGATGAAGTCTTTATCATTAAGGTTTGCTACCTGAAATACAATCTTGGGAGGAGGGGTCGATTGATTCTGGGTATTGGTCATTTGAGAGATTTTGATGAAAGAGCATAAGAATTTAGGGTTTCAAGAAAGAAATTTGCAGAGTTATGTTGCTCGCGTGAAGAAGAAGAAGAAGCAGTATTTTAGGGGCTTTTTATAGAGTTTTCAAGGTGGGGGTAATTTGGTAATCTAGAAGCAGTTAAATTTAACTTGATTGATGACTTGGCAGTTAAAAATGAGGAGAGAGGTTAATGGTGTATAAATTCGAGAATTAGATTGGTTTATTCCCTTTGTAACTATTATTTTTTTATCGCGCATGCACTGCCCAATAAATGTTTGAAATTCAAAAAGTGCACAGTTACCTTTTTACCCTTTTGTTGCCATTTGTCACTTCTTGTCTGCTGAGCTGGCAACATTTTTCTTCCAGATCTAGAGTTAATACATTTCTCTTTCCTCCCTTATTTTTTGACTATTAGAGACAGAAATAACTGCATATTTGTCTTTAGGAGTTGTCTTCAAATTGGATTTGACATACCAATTGGCTCTCTGAGCTTGTTAAATTGATATTTACTTAATGGTTTAGTAAAGATGTCTGCTCTTTACTCATTGGATGGAATATATGTCAGCATAACCTCCTTTTTCATCACATGATCCTGGATATTGTAATGCCTAATATTGATATGCTTCATCCGACTATGTAGCACTAGATTTTTGGGCATATCAATTGCGCTCTTGTTGTCACACATCACATTAACACATCCTGCTCGAACTCTATAATCTTCTAGTTGTTGTTTGCTCCATAAGAGTTAAGCAACATAGCTTCTGACATCTATGTATTCAGCTTCAGTAGTTTATGATGTTGGATATGATGTATGCCCTTAAGGCAATTAGGGCGATATATCTTAATTTTGTAATAGTACAAATAACTTGTTTAATTAATGAAGGCATTTAATCTTTTGTTTATGTCCATGTGCTTATAAATATATTATGACTGGTTAAAATATATTCATCGATGTAAGTATACGAAAGTCTGTAATGTATCATAGCACGAAGTCAGAGAAATCATAGTTGGACTATATTTAGTGAGACCTACTTCATGTACAATTATGATTACGTCTAAACTATCCCTAGTCATAGTTTCATCAAGAAAGGATATTGATGAAGCGGTAAGACTAGCATGTGGTCAACTTTCTTGGAAAGGGTCCAAGTAGTCAATCTCCTAAGGACTAAACGTGGTGCTTAAAGTTTGATATATGGATATATCTCAGCAATATATTGGAGACTGTAATAAGGTAAACACCTGGTGGATATATCAAATAAGCTTTGCGAATATCCTCATACTTGAGATACTAGTTACCTTGTGTGGTACCATCGCTATACTTGGGGTCATTCCCATCCACTCATTAATTTAGGGTGTCATGGGTGGTTAGGGGTATAGTGATGACAGCTCGTTGGTAAGCTATGTATTCGAAAGAATCCATCGCTCCAAATATATTAAGGAGTTGTACCTGGCTGCTTATTGAGATAATGTTTGCTATAAACCTCATATCAGAGTATGTGCTTGATAGAAATAGTTTGTAGTCAAACACACTATGGTAAAAGATAATATACTTCGGTAACAAGTTAGTAACTGGGATAGCTTGGAGCAACCTTGCTGTTGGTGGGTTAACACTTTAACTTATAAACCAAATTATAGTAATATTAAAGAATGGAAGGAGTTCATCGCATTGGGCAACTATTGCATTAACCGGGATTAAGTAATAAGCATAAATGACCTTCCGAGTAATGGGAGATGGAAGACCCTTGCTAGAGGGGTACTATAGTCGTTTAAGGTAATCGAGTCATATTCACAGTCTAGAGCCTCGAGCCAATGGTTCCAATAGAATAGGGTTTGGTTAGGCCTTAACACCGCAATACTTCGGGATCCTATAAGGCCACATACATTGGACTTTCATCGGACTCAGTGAAGAATCTATAGATTTATTCTATTACAAAAATATAACATAATAATAATTATATTATTATCTAATTGGTTAAAAATGATTCAATCATTTTGGATAAGCCAACGAATTTATTTGACCGGTAACTAATTTTATTAGGGTCATAAAATAAATTACAATATTGACTAAAATGATTAGATCATTTTGATTAAGCCAGTAATTTATTTTGACCGATAACTAATTTTATTAGGGTTATGAATAAATTAAAAGAAATGAGAATTAAAAGGATATATATATATATATATATATATATATATATATATATATAAAGGGATTTTTCCTATCCCACATCGCTAAATGGAGAGCAATATTACTCTCCTCCTCCTATAAAAGAAGACATTCTCCTCCTCTTCTTAACACACTTCAAGTTCACATCTTTGTGGCATTTTTCGAGAGTCTGCAGTGAGGATTCTCAAGCCGATCTAGGAGAACTTATTGATCCTTGCGGATTATAGTTTTAGGATACTAAATTATATTTTAATTTGGGGACCTCTAGTTTATATTTTTGGGTTGGCTTTTGGAGTGGTCTAGCAACTACTGAAGGCTCTATAGTTCTTCCTCATTGGGAGGTTTCAGTTGGTGGGGTTCGTGTGGATGCTCATAGAGTTTATCCTAGGCTTGAGGGCTTGTCCGACGAGGTTCTGCTAAAGCAAACGTCAACTGGTAAGTTTCCTTCCTTTCTCTTTAAATTATTAGGTCTTTTTCTTTAAGCCTTTTTAGACTTAATAATTATGCCTAGGTTATTTTGCATCCTTAGTTTATTTTATGCTTAGGTTATAGTTTAGAGTTATTACATGCTTAGTATAAGGTATTTATGCTAGGATATAATTTAGAATTATGGTATGCCTAGCCAATGGATGTTAACCTAGGCAGAGAATTGTTTAGTTAAGGCTTCATTTAATTTATATGCATCTAATAGGAGTTCCTGGGGATAAAGACAAAATTTTGAATTTCTATCGTGCCTGTTATGCATGTTCAAATTGACTGTCAGTTCCCAACAATGGTATCAGAGCCTGCCTATATAGTACATAATTAAGTTAGAAGCGAACTGAATTTTATTTTCTATATGAAATGTTTTAAGTTTTATTAATTGTTTGGAACAATCGATGAACTTTGGGTTTCATTTCAAGGTTAGAAAATGGTTATAGATAATTTCGAATAAGCCTGCTCAACTTACTCAAATTTATCAAAGGCTCAATAAATTATATAAGTTACGTGGGTTATAGATGCTTCCAATTTACATGAATTGTAAGAACAAAATTTATTAGTTTAAGAGGATCCATGGTCTTTGAGTTTGTGCCTATATTTGTTCTGGCTAAGGATTGGACTTGTTGTCTACTTCTCCTATGGCACCTCTCCTACCTTGGAACATGTATCGGTACAGCCTAAATTCACCAACTGGGGGGGGGGATTAAATATGGACTACTTTATTTCTTGTATATAAGATGATGCTTATATATGTTTCTATATCAAAGTAAAAATTAAATTTATTGAATAAAAGCTTAAAGGAAATGCAATATAAATATAACAAATAAAAGTGTTCATTATTTTGCATAGAATTTGGGTTGATGGAATATTTGCAATAAAGAGCTTGAACCCACCTAAGGTTGGACCTTACAAATTAATTCTAAAATTCCCTGAATTAATATAAATTATTATGAATGTGTCTATCTGATAAAATCCAAGATTGGGTGAGACGTTTAACACAAATAAAATCCCAAAGTAAAGATATTAAGGCAAGTTATTATCTTCCTTACCCAAATTTACAATACGGTCTCTTTAGGCTACAAAAGTGTTGCACAATGCGTTCCTTTTTCATCCACATTTATCAGTTATAAAAGTTGAGATAGGGTCTGCCTTAACGGGACTGGGGTAGTCCACCATAAAATTGGGGGCTAGCCTTAGGACTGAGACATATTCAAAGAGTTGCTAATATAAGAGCACATTACTATGCACTCATTAATTTAGGGTGCTACGGGTGATTATGGGTATAGTGATGACAACACGTTGGTAGGCTGAGTAGTCGAAAAGAATCCATCGGTCCGGATATATTAAGGAGTTGTACCTGGCCACTTGTTGAAGTGATGATTGCCATGAACCTCTGATCAGAGTATGTGTTTGATAGAAATGGTTTCTAGTCAAACACGCTATGGTAAAAGGCAATATACTCTGGTAATAAGTAAACTACTGGGATAGCTTGGAGCAACCTTGCTATTAGTGGGTTAACACTTTAACCCAACCCTATAAACCAGATGTTACTAATATTAAAGAATGGAATGAATTTATTGCACGAGATAGCTATTGCATTAACTGGGATTAAGTCATAAGCATAAATGATGTTCCGAGTAATGGGGGATGGTAGTCCATTGCTAGAGGCGTACTATAGTCGTTTAAGTTAATTAAGTTTTATTCACGGTCTAAAACCTCAAGCCAATGGTTCTATTAGAAGAGGGGTTGGTTAAGCCTTAACAGCTCAATGCTTTGGGGTCCTATAAGGTCACACACATTGGACCTTCATCGGACTAAGTAAAGAACTAATAGATTTATTCTATTACAGAAATATAATATAAATAATAATTGGATTATTATTTAATTCATTAAAATTAATCAGATCAATTTCGGATAGACCAAGGAAATTGTTTTGACCCGTAACCAATTAATTAGAATCATAAAATAAATTGTAATTGATTAGATCAATTTTGGTTGGTCCAAGAAATTTATTTTGACTAGTAACTAATTCATTAGGTCGGAAAATAAATAGTTGAAAAGAGGGGACTAAAAGGAATTTTCCAATCGGTACAGTAGGGTAGGACCCTACGAGAATGAGGCCCAAAGCTTTGGGCCCCAAGTGGTGGCAAAAGGGGCTCTAGGCTTAGCACTTGGCCAAGACCACACATTGGTCACACCAGCGCTACTAGATAGCGCTGGGTGTGACCAGCGCAGTGCTGCCCACAAGCTAGGCTTGTGGGAAAAAGGCCCACAAGCCCCGCTTGTGGGACTAGGTAGGCCATAATGGCCTGCCTTTGCTGCCCAGTGCATGGGTCAACCCGTAGAACCATGGGAGTCCGCGTGTTGACCCATATAGGGATTGGGCAAATTTTTCCCAATTCCACATTGGAAGTGGGGAAGCACTTCTGCTTCCCCAAGCCTATAAATAGGCACCTAGTCCTCCCTTTCTCAGTGCACCATAGCTCGGAGCATAAATCCTAAGTGAGATTCGAAAAGAATAATCTCTCGGGCAATTGAGCAAGTTATTTTTTAGGAGCCTAAATTTATTCGAGGACCTCTAGTTTATATTTTCAGGTGAGGCTTCTAGAGTGGTCTAGCAACTACTCGAGGCTTCTTAGTTCTTCCTCCTGGGGAGGTTTTGGTTGGTGGGGTTCATGTGGATACTTATGGAGGCTATCCTACACTTGGTGGCTTGTGTACGAGGGTCCTGCTAAAGCACACTTCAACTGGTAAGTTCCTTTTCTTTCTCTTTTATTATTATTTCTTTTTCTTTAAGCATTTTTAGACTTAGTAATATGCTTAGGTTGTTTTGCATGCTTAGTTTATTTTATGCTTAGGTTGTTAGAGTTACAACATGCTTAGGTTATAGCTTATAGTTATAACATTCTTAGGTTATAGCCTAGAGTTACAACAGGCTTAGGTTATAGCTTAGAGTTATAACGTGCTTAGCATAAAATATACATGCTAGGATATAATTTGGAGTTATGATATCCCTAGCCCTTTTGCATGCTAACCGGGGTAGAGAATTATTTAGTTAAGGATTTATTTAATTTATATGCAACTAATAGAAGTGCCTGGGGACAGGGACAAAATTTTGAATTTCTGCCATGCCTGTTATGCATGTTCAATTTGACTGTCAGAACCCGATAGTGGTATCAGAGTCTGCCTATTTAGTGCATAATTAAGTTAAAAGCAAACTAAATATTATTTTCTATGTGAAATGATTTGTTTATTTAATTATTTCGAACAATATATATAAGAACTTGTTCCTTTTATTTCAAGGTTAGAAAATGGTTATGAACAATTTTAAATAAGCCTGCTCAACTTACTCAAATTATACAAGTATCAATAATTTATTTAAATTACATGGATTATAAATGCTTCGAATTTACATGAATTGGAAGAACGAAATTTATTAGTTCAAGAGAATCCACTGGTCTTCAGATTTGTGCCCATATTTGTTCTAGCTAAGGATTGGACTTGGTGTCTACTCCTTATAGGGCACCTCTCCTACCTTGGAACCTAATCGGGGGATTAACATGAACTAATTTATTTCTAGTATATAAGATGGTGCTTATATATGTTTCAATAACAAAGTAAAAAATTAAATTTATTGAATAAAAGGTTAAAGGAAATGCAATATAAATATAACAAATAAAAGTGTTAATTATTTTGCATATAATCTAGGTTGATGGAATAATTATAATAAAGAGCTGAACCCACCTAAGGTTAGACCTTATAAATAAATTCTATAATTCCCTGAATTAATACAAGTTATTATAATTTTGTCCATCTGATAAAATCCTTGATTAGGTGAGATGTTTAACACCAATAAAATCCCAACGTAAACATATTAAGGCAAGTTGTAGTCTTCCTTACTCAAATTTATAATACGGTCTCTTTGGGCTATCAAAGTGCTACGCAAAGCATTCCTTCTAGTCCACATTGATTGGTTGTAAAAGTTGGAATAGGTTCTGCCTTAACAAAACTGGGGTAGTCCACCTTAAAATTGGGGGCTAGGCCCAGATCTGAGACATATTCAAGGAGATGCTAACATAAGAGCACACGTCCCTTGGGAATAGGGAACTTGAATGAATTAGCAATTGCATGCGATGCAAATGGAGTGGGATTCCTACTATGACTTACTATTATGACTTGACTCATAAAATTTCGGGTTATAATAGACTAGTTATAGATGCTACGTACAAGGAAATTTAGCTGGGCTAAAATTGCCGAATTCAATAGAATGGGCTATTGTAAATATCGAAGAAAACAGTAGGACAAAAGTTTTTAATTAAAAGACCTTATATTAAATGCATGTACTTAAACTAATATCTGAACTTTTTCTTTTCTTATATCTTAGGTTGAAAATGACTCAATGTTAATCTCCGTATGTTACTTTACACCAAATTGAATGGCTCAAACTTTTCTAATTGGTTTTGAGCTATGAGAATAGTTCTCAGATTTGAGGGAATTACCTATATTGTAAGTGAAATTTTCCATGTAGAACCTGATGTTGAGGATCATGTGGAACACAATGCCTGGTTGAAGAACATGAAAGATTATGAGACTGCCATGTGTATCATGTTAGGGTCCATGAATCCTAAGCTTCAGAAACAACAAGAGAACATGCCCTTGAACATGCCCTTGGAGGACATGGTTCTCCATCTTGAAGAACTCTTTTTGGAGAGGGAAAGGATAGAGAGGTATGTGACCTCCAAGCTCCTTTTCGGGACCAAGATGCAGGCTGGCACCTCTGCCTCTCTATATGTACTAAAACTCTTGGGATACCTTAGGAAGCTGAATTGATTGGGATTTGAGATGAAACATGACTTGAGCATTGACCTTGTATTGATGTCCTTGACAGGCAGTTACGCAAGCTTCGTGACTAACTATTACATGAACAAGATTAATTCTACTATCTTGAATTAATCAACATGCTGAAAATAGTAGAACCTCAGATTAAGAAGGATTAGAAACCTCTACTTTTGGTTGAAAAAGGCAAGGTTTCTAAGAAGAAGAAGCAGCCATTGGATGCTAAGAAAAGAATCGGTAAGAAGAAAAAATAAAAGAAGGAATCTAAGTATGTCTGCTTCCAATGTGAGAAACTAGGACATTGGAAGAGGGATTGCAAAGCTCCTGATTCTGAGCATTTGAAGAAGAAACCTACAGAGGCATCTACTTCAGGTATGTTTGTAATTGAAAATTTTGCTAATTTTCCGCATGAATCCACTTGGGTATTAGATATTGGTTGTGGTTCTCATATTTGTACTTCTGTGCAGGGACTAAAGAACTATAGAAAACTTACGAATGGGGAGATGGACCTACGCGTGGGAAATGGAGCCAGAGTCGCTGCATTAGCCGTAGAAAGTTTTAGTCTTGTTTTGCCAAGTGGACTTGTTTTAGTTTTTAATAATTGTTACGACATTCCAAGTGTTACTAAGAATATTGTATCTATTGAGTGTTTAGTAGCAGAGGAATTTGAAATTTTATTTTCAAATAATAACTGACAGATTTGTTTGAATAATATTCTTTATGGTTATGGAATGTTGAAAGGTGGCATTTATGCTCTTGATACTAAAACAAAAGTTTTCAATATAAACAATGTGAAGAAAGTTAAATTAGATAATGAGAATTCCTTCTACTTACGGCATTGTTGTTTATGCCACATAAACAAAGATCGCTTAACGAAGTTTCAAAAGCGTGGAGACTTGGGCCTAATAGACTTGTCGTCTTGTGGTGATTGCGAACCTTGTTTAAAAGGAAAAATGACAAAGTTACCCTTTCAAGGAAAGGGTGAGCGGGCCACGAGTGCATTGGAACTCATACATACTGATGTGTGTAGTCCAACATGTATTCAAGCACTAGGAGGATACTCCTACTTCATAACCTTTATTGATGATTACTCACGATACAGTTATTTGTACTTAATGAAGCATAAGTCTAAAAGTTTTGAAAAGTTAAAACTATTCAGAGCTGAAGTGGAGAAATAGCTTGAGAAAAGTATCAAAACACTTCGATCGGATTGAGGTAGAGAATACTTAAGTTAGGAGTTTTAGGATTATCTAAAGAAAACGAGATAGTTCCCTAGTAGACCCCTCCTTATACACCCCAACTCAATGGAGTTTCAGAAAGGAGGAATCAGACTTATTAGATATGATCAGGTCCATGATGAGCCATGCAGATCTTAGTAAATCCTTTAGGGGATATGCACTGGAGAGCGTGATTTATATTTTAAATAGAGTGCCCTCTAAATCGGTTGATTTTACACCTTATGAAAGATGGTGTAATAAGAAGCCATCTTTAAGGCACTTAAGAGTATGGGGTTGTCCTGCTATGGTAAAAAGGATAGCATCAGATAAGCTAAATGCTAAGGCAATGCCAAGGCTGACAAATGTCTGTTCATTGGATATCCAAAGGAAATGATAGGATATCTGTTTTATTAACCCAAAGCACAAAAGGTATCTGTGTCTCAGAATGCTCACTTTTTGGAAAAGGAAAACTTGTAAAAGTCGTTGGGAGTAATATTGAACTGGAAGTTCAAAAGGAAGAAACAGATAATCAACTGATTAACCCCGTCCTAGATACACAGGAACATGGGATCTAAGAACAACCTATTGAAACATAATCATTGCAAAGATCAAGTCATGTTCATAAAGGTCTCGATAGATATGGTTTTATCATTACGGATGATAAAGAACTATATCTCGTGGAGGATGATGAACCAAGGATGTATGATGAGGCAATAAAGAGCTTAGATTCTGATAAATGGCTAAAAGCCATAAAATCAGAAATGGATTCCATGTATGAGAACCAAGTTTGGAATATGGTTGATGCACCGTAAGGGGTTAGACCTATTGGGTGCAAGTGGGTCTTTAAGAAGAAGACTGACATGAACGGTGGTGTAATTACCTATAAGGCAAGGTTGGTTGGGAAAGGTTATAGTCAACGTGAAGGTATAGACTATGATGAAACTTTCTCACCGGTAGCCATGCTTAAATCCATTAGGATACTCCTTGCCATTGCTGCTCATTACAATTATGAGATCTAGCAGATGGATGTTAAAATAGCGTTCCTGAATGGGGACTTAGACATGGATGTGTATATGACAAAACCTGAGGGTTTTACAACCCAAAATGGCTCGAAGGTATGCAAGCTAAAAAGATCCATTTATGGACTTAAGCAGGCAACCAGGAATTGGAATTTAAGATTTGACCAGACAATCCGGGAACTGGATTTCTGCCCAAATGCTAATGAGCCTTGTGTTTACAAGAAGGTTAGTGGGAGTGCAGTCATTTTTCTAGTATTGTATGTTAATGACATTCTGCTAATAGGAAATGACATTTCTCTTCTTCAAAAAGGTAAAGTGTGGTTGTTAAGAAAGTTCTCCATAAAAGACCTTGGTGAAGCTGCATTTATACTAGGTATAAAGATATATAGAGATAGATCCAAGAGGCTGTTAGGTCTTTCTCAAAGTACATATATAGACAAGGTATTGAATAGGTTCAACCTTAAGCATTCAAAGAAAGGTTATATCCCCAATGACAAAGGGGATTAACTTATCTAAGCTGAGTGTCCGAAGATAGCTCAGGAGAGAATGCGCTTGAAGGATATACCCTATGCATCCATAGTAGGATCCATCATGTATGTTATGATATGTACTAGGCCAGATGTCTCTCAAGCTTTGAGCTTTAGGAGCAGATATCAGTTAGATCGAAGTGAAAAGCACTGGATGGCCGTCAAGGTAATTCTTAAGTACTTAAGAAGGACTAAGGATGAGCACTTGATTTATTGAAAAGGTGACCTCAAAATCAGAGGTTACATTGATATGAGTTTTCAATCTGAAAAGGATGACTTTAAGTCTCAGTCAGGTTTTGCGTATGTGTTAAATGGAGGGGTGGTATGCTGGAAGAGTTCCAAATTAGAAACTGTTACTGATTCAACCATGAAATCTGAATACATTGCTACATTCGAAGCAGCAAAAGAAGATGTCTAGTTAAAGGGATTTATTGGTGATCTCAGTGTGGTACATGAGGGTGTTGATCCAATTACTTTGTATTGTGATGACAATGGTGCCACAGCTCAAGCAAAGGGACCACAGTCTCATTAGAAAAACAAGAAAGTATCATATAATTAGGGAGATTGTTGATGCTAAGATAATAAGATTATAATATTTACCCACTTATCATAGCATGAAGTCAGAGAAACTATAGTTGGACTATATTTGGTGGAACCTGCTTCATGTACAACTATGATTATATCTAAACTATCCCTAGTCATAGTTTCATCAAGAAAGGATATTGATGAAGCAAAAAGACTAGCAAGTGGTCAACTTTCTTGGAAAGGGTTCAAGCAATTAATCTCCTAAAGACTGAAGGTGGTGCCTTAAGTTTTACACATGGATATATCTGGGAGATATATTGGAGACCGCAGTAAGATAAACACTTAGTATATATATCAATGTGCTAGTGTTTATCTTCATGCAATAAGCTTTGTGAATGTCCTCATACTTGAGATACTAGTTACCTTGTGTGGTACTATTGCTATACTTTGGGTCATTACTATGCACTCACTAATTTAAGGTGTTACGGGTATGGTGATGACAACACATTGGTAAGCTGAGTGGTTGGAAAGAATCCATCGCTTCGGATATATTAAAGAGTTATACCTGGCCACTTGTTGAAGTGATGATTGCCATAAACCTCTGAACAGAGTATGTGTGTGATAGAAATGGTTTTTAGTCAAACACACAATGGTAAAAGGCAATATACTTCAGTAAAAAGTAAACTACTGGGATAGCTTGGAGCAACCTCACTATTAGTGGGTTAACACTTTAACCGAGCCTTATAAACTAGATGGTACTAATATTAAAGAATGGAAGGAATTTATCGCACTATATAACTATTTATAAGCCGATGACCACCGATCCCCCCGCCCACAGGGTAAGCTTTAATGCTCTTCGGCGTGGGGTGAAGAAACAACGAGCGCTGTGAAGCATGCTAAGGGATGATCCTTATTTTAACGTGATGAGAATGGATAATGAAAGCGATGTTGAAGTTGAAATTTAGTCCGATTAATGGGTTAAGGGATACGAGACGTAGAATCACATATTTTAAGATAAAGTCGCCACCCGATTAAGCTCCACCGAGAATTTGGGTACGATATTCCTACCGGGTGGTTAGACTATACCTTAAAATGGAGATTCTAGGTTCAAATAATGTTGCTTACTTTTCAATTTTTAAATCAAGTCGATTATATTTTAATAAACGTGACCTTAGTTCTTATATGATTTAATCCGATTATTGTTTGGTGTTTTTGGTTTATATGCCCTGCATCACACGGAAAGCGATAAATAAATAAGGCAAGAAAATAAAATTATTACAAGGCTTCACGAATACGTATACATTTTCTATGCGATAAATAAAATACCCGAAGGCCTAACATACGTCTACCTCCATAAGATGGTTAGCACAGATATAGCACGTCGTACGAGGTATATCACGAATCATGTATAGTTAGCAAACCAAACAAGACCCAAGTTAGCGTGAATATGGCATAAACATTTATATCGTTATGAAGCCAGGTTGGACAGCTAAAATGAGATTTGAACGGTGTTTAAGGGAAAATTCTATTTTTAACCAAATTTTAGTCTCGATTGTTATTTTATCCGGATTATTCGTGAAAATGCCACATGGTATAGGGTAGGGTCTATTTTTAGAAGGTTTTGGACCTCCATTGTTGTACTATGTATCCTAGCTTTAGAAAATAAACTAGGTTGGAAAAGAAAGAAATAAAATAGTTGTCCAGAAGGCCATACCTCCGATGACATGGCTGATGCCACCGGCGACATCAGTCTGTAGGTAGGTTGCATGGCTTTATGAGTACCATAAAGAAAGGGTCCTATAAGAAAGTGAGGCCTCTGGGGAATGTGTTGTCACTAGCGGTATCAGCGATGTCTCTAGTGACATGAATGATACCGCCGGCGATATCACATGTCTCTGGCGACTTCAATTTCTTACAGCAGCAGGTAATGGTCGAAAAACGACCGAAAGCCTGAAAAGAACATAAATCAACAAAAATCAGCACAAACCAATAATATTAATGCCAAAGAGCTTTGAGACTCAGGATTGTTACCTCAGGGCTGTGAATCCACCTCTTCGTGTACCAAAAAACACCTCCGGGGAGCTTGTAGTGATGATTTGGTAGTAAATTTAGTACTTGAGTCTCTAAATTCCTATTTTGATTGATTTTAATCTAATGTCTATTGATTTTAAACTCACAACCAGAGAGTTCAAAGAACAAAAACCAAGAAAAATGGATTCAGATCCTTTTTTGCTACCTTTTCTAATCCTTATCTCCCTAGAACTAGTTTCTCACTCTAGAATTCTGTAAGTTCTAATTTCATATTCATCCCCTTCTTTTTGTTTTCCCCCTGCCCTTATTTTCTGAAACCTATGGTGTGTTTTTATAGGCAAATTGGGGTGGTCTTCGAGACTTTTCAGTCATTTTGACCAAAATGGTAAAAAAGAGACTGTCCCAAGGAGGAAGAAGAAAGATGTCTGTAGAGCCCGATTTGGCCATGCCATCGGCAACATGGATGATACCGCTGGTGGCATAGGGCGATACCGCTGGTGGTATTAGCTTTTAAAAAGCTGACTGCCAGGGGGCCCACATGCCTGAAAAGCTGCCAAACACGGGTCAAAGGGGTCAAAGCGGGATTTTTGAATTTTAATGATATTTTAATGGGTATCTAGAGGTTTACTTAATTTGGGTGTAAATCATCGGTTAAAGCTCCTACCGGACGCGTTATCGGCCACGCCGAATAGGATTCTACCAAGAATAAAGTTCGCAAGGAACATTATATTGTTAATAACAATTCTAAAGAGAACCTTTATTTTGTGGCATTAAAATTGGGTACACGTCATCATTGTCTCGCGAGAGGGACCATAAAATCTCGTGCATATAGGCTGCCCCTCGGGGGATCACTGCTACCACATGTCAGTATGATCGCACGAAAGAGTAAGGGATAAGAATTGTACTTGATGGATGACTGGTTTGCCCCGTGGTTTAACTTATGCTTTTTGGAAAGGATGCCACTTAATAGGACTTGATCCTTGTAGAGAGATTGCCCCTGGGTTGGACTTATGCTTTTTTGGATTGGTTGCCCCTTGGTCGGACTTACGCTTCACGGAGAGATTGCCCTTTGGTCAGACTTATGCTTTGTGGATTGGTTGCCCTTTGGTTAGACTTATGCTTCACAGAGAGATTGCCTATTGGGCAGACTTATGCTTTGTGAATTGGTTGCCCCTTGGTCGGACTTATGCTTTACGGAGAGATTGCACCTTGGTCGGACTTATGCTTTATGAATTGGTTGCCCTTTGGTCGGAATTATGCTTTGTGTAGAGATTGCCCCTTGGTCGGACTTATGCTTTATGGATTGGTTGCCCTTTGGTCAGACTTATGATTCATGGAGAGATTGCCCCTTGGTCGGACTTATGCTTTGTGAATTGGCTGCCTTTTGGTCAGACTTATGCTTTATAGATTGGTTGCCCTTTGGTCGGACTTATGCTTCGTGGAGAGATTGCCCCTTGGTCAGACTTATGCTTCGTAGAGAGATTGCCCCTTGGTCTTATACTTTGTTGATTGGTTGCCCTTTGGTTGGACTTATGCTTCGCAAAGAGATTGCTCCTTGGTTGAACTTATGCTTTGTCAATTGGTTGCCCCTTGGTCAGGCTTATGCTTCACGGAGAGATTTCCTCTTGGTCGAACTTATGCTTTATGGATTGGTTGCCCTTTGGTCGGACTTATGCTTTGCAGAGAGATTGCCCCTTGGTCGGACTTATGCTTTGTGAATTAGTTGCCCTTTGGTTGGACTTGTGCTTCATAGATTGGTTTCCCTTTGGTCGGACTTATGCTTCGCGGAGAGATTGCCCCTTGGTCGGACTTATGCTTTGCTGAGAGATTGCCCCTTGGTCGGACTTATGCTTTGTGGATTGGTTGCCCTTTGGTCGGACTTATGCTTTATAGAGAGATTGCCCCTTGGTCAGACTTATTCGTTGTGGATTGGCTGCCCCTTAGTCGGGCTTATGCTTCATGGAAAGATTGCCCCTTGGTCGGACTTATGCTTTGCGAATTGGTTGCCCTTTGGTCAGACTTATGCTTCACGGAGAAGTTGCCCCTTGGTCGGACTTATGCTTTGTGGATTGGTTGCCCCTTGGTCAGACTTATGCTTCTTGAATTGGTTGCCCATTGGTCGGACTTATACTTTGCGGAGAGATTGCCCCTTGGTCGGACTTATGCTTTGTTGATTGGTGCCCCTTGGTCGGGCTTATGCTTCGTGGAGAGATTGCCCCTTGGTTGGACTTATGCTTTGTGGATTGGTGCCCCTTGGTCGGGCTTATGCTTCGCGAAGAGATGGAGTGTAGCTCTTGTAATAAGCGACAAGTAAAAGATCAGACCAATTCTTGAATGACGTTTTTACCGCTTGATCAATTTGTGAAACAAAACTATTTTTGCCCTTTCGATCAACAGTAAAAACATAATAGTAAAAAGTACAAGGGTTTCTGAAGTCTTGGATGATAGGACAATGGTTGAAATTGAAAGCAGCATATACAGGGTCACGCTACGATCTTGGAGGGGTGGACCCAAAGGCGACATGTACAGGGTCATACCGGGACCTTCAGCCGGCATTCTAGGGGTGAACTTGAAAATTAGAATGCATAGGGTCATTCCATAATGTCCAACGGTGTTCCAAGGGATGAATTCGAAGATTGGTATGTATAGGGTCATGCCGTAATATCTAGTTAGTGAACGAGGGGTGAACCCAAAGGGTAATACATATAGAGACTATATCAGGGACCTTTAGTTGGCATTCTGGGGGTGAACTAAAAGGGTGATACTTATAGAGACTATATCAGGGACCTTCAGTTGGTGTTCTGGGGTGAACTCAATGGGTCATACGTATAGAGATTGTATCAGGGACCTTCAACTGGCATTCTAGGGGGTGAACCCAAAGGGTGAGACGTATAGAGACTGTATTAGGGACCTTTAGTTGGCATTCTAGGGGTGAACCTGAGGGGTGATATGTACAGAGACTGTATAAGGGACCTTCAGTTAGCATTCTAGGGGTGAACCCAAAGGCTTTTACATACAGAGACTGTATCAGGGACCTTCAGTTGGCGTTCTGGGGGTGAACCTAAGGGGTGATACGTACAGAGACTATATCAAGAACCTTCAGTTGGCGTTCGAGGGGTGATACCAAAGATTGATATCTATCGGGTCATGCCATAATCTCCGGGTAGCATACAAAATGAGCATATTGGTTTTGCATTTGTGGCTTTATGCCTACAAAAAGTAGAATGAGAACAAGATTAGATAGATTTTGGATGACATTTTTACTGCTTGATCGATTTTGGAAAATAAAAAATATTTTTGCCGCTTCGATCAACAGTAAAAATGGAATAACAAAAAAATACAAGGGTTTAGATGTCCTGGGATGTCGGGGCTAGAGCCGGGATTCCACCGAGGATGGCTAGAAAAGGTATGGAGAGAGCTGATATCATCAGCGACATGGATTATGATGCTGGCGGTATGAGGTGATGTCGCCAGTGATGTGAGTGCCACATGGCAGCTTTGACTGGTCAAACAAATTCAAAATTCAAATTCGAGGAGACGATGTCACCGGTGACATGACTGATGTCACTAGTGGTTTGGATTGATGCCGTTGCCGATATAGTCTAGGCAGTTTTAGATAAATTAAAACTCCTCAAATTCTGCACGACAGTTTAATAGGATGTGAAACTCCTTTCCTTCTTCATTTTGCAGACACCGTACCTCTCTTTTGCTCCATTCTTCTCCAAATCTTTCGATTTTCTCTATTATTCTAACCATGAAGAGAATTGACAAGACTTTTAAGGGAAAATCTGCTAAGGCTCAGGAGAGCCTGCCTGATACCTCCGTCGAGGGGCTAAAACTTCTCTCAATACCTGCTGCTTATGGCTTGAAGGAGACGGCCAAGATGTATGGGTATGGGATCAATTCCCCCATTACCAACCTGACCTCGGTGAAGGAAAAACATCTTTCCTACGTCCAGGTAATCCTGCAAAACTCGAAATTCTCCTTTTTGGGTTAAGTTTCGATTCGACCGTAGGCTCAAAATCGTGCCATGATAGGAGCTATAAGCGTGAAATAGATCAATTACAAACTGATATTGCATGTTTTAGGTTCAATTTTTATTGTTTTTAGCCTTATGGTTTGATTAATTGTGATTTTTGTGGTTTTGGCACGATGGGTGTGATTTTTAGGCCAAAACAGGTTCTACCCGCAGGTTGTGATATTGCCGGTGACTTGAGTGATGTCGCTAGCAGCATCAGGCCTTGTAAAAAGGCCTAGGTAGGCATGTTACCATTTCTGCTTAAGGTGATGCCACCAATAATATCATCCATACTGCTAGCGGTATGGATGATGTCATGGCGACATCGCTTCTAGCAGAAGCAACATCAGCACCCTTCCAGCAGGAAATAAGACCTGGAAAAAGACTTGAGACTTAACTGTTGTTTTCGATTTTTACAGCCGCATAGACTGACCTATACTGTATGGGCACCATTGGTAAGTGGTGGCAACATATTTTGGAGAAGGATCCTGAGCTTGTTCTAGCCATCAATGAGACGGGCTTCGGGGACTTGGCCCGAATCATGCAGATGTTAATGCCAAAGCTCTCCCATCCGGCTATTACGGCTCTTATAGAGAGGTGGTCTAAAACCACTTATACCTTTCACTTCTTATTTGGGGAAGAGACAATCACGCCCTCTGATGTTATAGCCATGATCGGGCTCCCCTGGATGGACGAGGTCATCCATTTTGATGCCCATATAGACAAATATCACACCGAGAGGCCCATGGTGAGGCGAGTGAAGGAGCTATTGGGTTTGAAACCCATCTCAGGGACCCATCTCAGGGCGGCTATCTTATGGTGAGCTGCACCAACACTAGAATATAGCAGATATGGTGCCCGAGGATGACAGAGATGCTTGCGTTCACTCCTTCGTGATTTCCTCGCTCACCGTGCTGCTTTTCCCGGTTTTGGGGAGCAAGATCAATTACGGGCTGATATCTACCGTGGAGAATGTGGCAGGCATCAGGAAGAATAATTGGTCATGTGCCATCCTAGAGCAGATGCATCATGGGCTAGATGCGGAGCCCGGAAGAAGGTGAAGGCTCTCCGAGTCAGCCATTTACTATTGCAAGTATACCTTTCTTCGAAGCATTTTACTTGATTTTCCATGTTTGGTATGAACACTTTATCTATTGTGGCCATTTTGGACTAATTGGTTGTTCACTTGAGTAGGCTTGGGCGTTCAAGCATCAGATCCTCCCGCTAGTCGGGTGCTTGACTACCATGCCCCCGGGCTCCCATTTTCTCACCTGATGGTGTGGTTGCATTGGCGGGAAGGCCTAGTACTCTACTAGCTATCGAGAGTCATTGAGGTTTGCGCAGTTTAGCTCGATATGTATTGCTTTTGCTTAGACTCCTATACTTAAAGCGAAACATTAGTAAACAAAACCCATTTATGAACTTACATTATACTTACATTGATTGTTTTAGTTGATTGTTGGTGGAGCTTGTCTTGGATCCATTTGACGGGGTGGAGAATCTATTGGAAGTTGCGAGGGTTAGGAAGGAGGTGGCTGATCGTCAGTTTGTCATGGAGTGCCCCTTGTCCTAATAGTGGTACTTGGGGGAGCGCGTCCAGGGCTGGAGGTCTGTCCCTATTACCACCAGGCTGGTGCCTGCTAATCATCCCAAGGGCTTATGGTGGCCCCATTTGGTGATCACGTCCGAGGCTGATAAAGCTGACTATATCGAGGGGAACGGTCGAGCAATCCCTAGCGTCTCTAGTCTCTACGAGCGTCACCAGCAACTCGTCTTACCCATTTGCCCTCGAATCAAGGCTAATGATACGACTGAGTTTCACAACAAGAAGAAGATGGATGAGGAGAAGAGGAAGCTCAAAGGGATAGTGGATGCTGAGGAGGAGGAAGAAGACGAGGAAGAGGAGGTTGAGATGGAGGTTGAAGACAATGTTGATATCGAGCCGGAGGGGGAGGACGAGATAGGTGCGGATGTAGCCAGCAGGATTGTATCAATGTCCCAAGGGGCATCGATCTTTTAAGGTATGATTGCATTTATGTGTATGATTTGAAATTGTTTGGGTTTAGGAATGTCGCTTATGTATGTTTTCTATACTTTTCGGGGACCTGCGAGGAAGAGAGGTCGGGACAACCAGAGTGGGACACAGTACTATGGTGTACCAGACGGTATAAATTCTATGGAAGGGTGTCTTATTAACCTAATGGAAACCTTGTTCCTGCTGATGAATTCTCAAGGCGAGTTCCAACCCAAGAACATAGGTCCGAGCCAGCATGCTCCAATCTTTATGCCAGAGAGCACTGCTTATGTAAGGCTTGAGAATGTCATAATTACCTCCTTGCTTACCCTTGGATGCAGGTGCTTATTGATTTGCCTTTTGAATTTTTCAGGTTGCGCGAAGCCATGTAGAGCAACTAGCAGAGAACAATATCGCTCTCCGAGACACACTTATTAGGCAATCACAGCTTGTTTAGGTACATTCCCTGTTATGACATATCAAAATAATATGTATGTATGGATGCTATAAATGAAGTGCATCATTGACGTTTTCACTGGTTTGTAGGATTTCTTGGCCCTTTCCTTATTGGATGCCAATGCAGCCCGGCGAAGATATGTAGCGGAGACTGTAGCACTCTGACATCGTGTGAGTGACCTTGAGGGTCAGCTGGAGGCTACTATCCAAGAGCAGAGGAGCATGCAAAACTTGGATCGCTCGTACCCCGGTAGCACCAGTCACAGAGGAGTGAAGATGTCTGCTGACCGATGTGCGTGCCACGGTTGAGGAGTCTAGCAGCGTGCTAATGACAGAAGGTAGGGAGTAAGATAAGGATGAGGTTATTGATTGGTAAGTAAGCCCCGAGGATGTTTCATCTCGCCCACCCGGCGGTGGCGGGCATGCTTAGATTTATATCTTCATTTCGCTCTTTATTTCAGATTTTTGTTTGTACCCTTGATACATTGGGGTTTGAATAATTTGGATTGTTTTCTGGTTTTGGTTTGGTGGGTTAGATGTTTGGAATATTTGAATGGTTTGCGCCCTTAAGCTTTCATTGAATAAAACTGATTGGCACTCGTACCAGATTTTGAGAATGTATTACAGGGCTATTTATAGGTTTTGTATAGGTCTAAAATAATGAAATTACTTCTGATGCTGCTGGGAACATTAATTCCATACCACTGGCGGCATCATTCATATCACCAGGTGCAACACTTCAAAACTGCCCACACCCATGCCGCTAGCAGTATCAATTGACATCGCCAAATCACTCCATTTTGCCGGCGGCATAGCCCATATCGCCGACGGCATCAACTTTCCAACAGCACAGACTCAGTCATTTCTTCAAATTCTGCTATGGTAAGCCACACTCAACAGCTACGGGGCTTCCTACAAAGCCTGTGGAACACAGATTAGTGGGAACTGAAGAAATCAAACTTCTTCTTTTTTTTGCATAGACTGCCCCAAGGGGTTTTCAATCTATCTAGCCTCGACTTAATTTTTTCCTAGACTGGCCTTTTGGGTTTTCAACCCAGCAGACTTATTCCGACTTTTGTATAGACCTAGATGTTTTCAGTCTATCCGGATTTTTTTTCCTTTTTTTGAAAAGAAACACTGATGAGTTCGGAGCATCTTTGATTAAGCTTACTTGTGATGTTTCCTTCTCCTGGTCATCACTCATTCGTACAATCACAAGCGTAGAGGTTTCAGTATGAAAGACACTTTTATTGAGTGAATTTAATTCGAGTACAAGATGTTGGCAATCATTTCCATTAATCAAACTCCTGGTGTTAACCAGCCTTTACAGATTTTCAAGTTAACATCTCACTATTTTTCTCTCGTGCCCTAATTTTTGTCTGAACTACCCTTTTTGGGTTTTCAGTTCAGTGGGCGACATTGACTTATCCCCTAACTTTTGCATGGCTGATTTGCAGGATACCGTCGTCGAGTGTCACCCTAATTTTGGTTTGATCAGTAAAAGACCAAAAGGTGGGTGATTATCATATATATATTTTTTAGTGTGCTGCTTTTCTAATTTATTTCTTTTGTTTAGACCTGATAACCCTTAAGCCTATCCTGGTTGACTAGGTCGATGAACTGGCTCTTGTCCATGCTCATGACTTTGATAGCCCTGCTCATTTAGTATCATCTTTGGGCACACGACAGGCTTCTCAATCTGATATGAACTTTCTATTAACATTGGTGTTGGAAGGTTCCAGATGCTTCAATGTCAGGTCTATAACTTTTGGTGAGGGCATTAGGTATCTGATTTGCTATTGTGCACCTAGTTTTGCCTTTGCAGATTCTTCAAGGTTCTTAGTGTCCATTCGGTTTTCGCCTGGATCACCTGATTCATTTTAACCTTCAAAGTTAAATTAGGTAACCTTGCTTTAATTCTGTGCCTTTGCAGATTCTTTAAGGTTCTTAGTGACCATTCAATTTTTGCCTGGATCACCCGATTCATTCTGACCTTCAAAGTTTCATCAGGTAACCTTGCTTTAATTCTGATTGGCCACATTGCAAGAAGCTTAGTTTATGGGGGTTTTGGCGGTTACATAGAGCCTTCTTGGTTGGTTCAATTGCCGTCCTGATTGCTATTCTGATTGCTCTTACAGCCTACATTTTGTATAGCCCTTCCTAGTTGGGCCTGCATTTGCCCCTTGTACCAGTGGTGGAGGGTTTTGAACAAGTGACATTTGGTTCGGGGTTTTTACTTGGTGCCTTTGATAGGTGAAATTGTAGCTTGTTATGCTGGTTTACTTGGCAAGCTGATTGCGACTTCCGTTGTGCACTTATCTTTGTGGTTTGTGGGGTAAAGGTGCTTGCCCTCATATTTTATGCTCTTGGTGATGGTTGCCCCCTGATCTTTGTTGCTCAAGGGGTTTGATGTAGGTTAATTTGTGCTAGGTGAAGATGTGTTTCTCTTCGAGTTTGGTCATTTCCTTGGCAGTGACATTGGTGTAAGATTTGGCTATAGTGTTTATTTGATAGAGGTTGGGTTTCATCAATTGTGTATGCTCCCATGCTAAGGATGGCTAAGGAGCAAAGAAGTGTTGGATAGGGCTTGAGAAAGGGAAATGGGTAGGTGGGTGAAAATGTATGCTACGATTTTCCATTTCAGGGAACCAGTTGCTACTTGTTTGGTAGCTTGAAGGTGCACCGTTACGGGGTTGCTGAGTTAATTCTAGAAGAGACCTATAGTGTTCAACAATCTGACTATTGATCTGGGGACCAAGCAAAAGCATTATCGCGGTCTTTAAGCACTTTGTTATCTCATATGTGTTTGAAAGGAGTTAAGTTATTGGATTTGATTATCAAATAAGAATCTTCATTTGTACTTAAGCTAATTTCATACAGTAAAATATCCTGAATACTAGAAGCATCATGCGTATGCTCATATGAATGCATGGATCAAATGGTAGAAACATGACATAAGTAAGAAAAATAGAAGTTGTTCATAGAGCTCAAAGTTTGGCACATAAAAAGTTCAAACTGAAAGAAATCTAAAGATTACAAATCAAGGCTTTTCATTCTCTACAGGCAGAGGGTCTTCGGTGTTGATGTCGATGGCGAGCTGAGTCTCATTCTACTTGGTACTTGGGCGAGGTGTCCCTAACTTGACTTGGCTCCCCGATGAGGACCTCGGTGAACTACCTTATGGCCTTGATCATCGGGTTCTTTGCTTTACTTTGACCATGCTTCTTTGCTAAAACTATCATGGCTTTGATCATGGTGGCCGTAACCTCTATGGCCTCTTCAGCGATTGACTTCTTATCCTCATCATCGGAGCGAAACTTTCCCTTACCATTGGAGTAGATGGCCTTAATGAGATCCTACGACCCATTCCTTTATTCAGAAAAGCTGGGATTGATCGTCCGTGCCTGGTTGCCAAACTCTGGCAAGGGGCTAGATGCCCTTTTAGGGTCAACAATCTTCTTATCCCTTACCAGACATTGGAAGGTGCAAACCAAAGTCTTACATTGATTGGTGTGGTGACCTGATAGCATATGATATCCGCAAAAAGCTTTTTCCTTCTTCCCTCGTGGGAGGTTTTTATTCGCGAAGGGGATTGAGAAGGCCAGCTTCCCTCAATTCAGTGAAGATTACATTAATTGGCAGTTTCCATGGATTTACGTTGTTGTTTGGCTAAATAGTGGCCATTGGTGCCAATTTCTGAGAGGTCTCTTGGCCTACCATGACATGAGGTGGGGGTATGCACGAGTCAGTGTTCTAAAAGACCTGATCCCCCTCTATTTAGACCCCTCTCTCTTTCTGAATGTAGCCCACTGTAACTAATCGATGCAAGGAGGCTCCAACTTTAGGTGTCATGCCTAGATGTTGCATGGCCTGGTTGTACTAAGGAGGCATCAGGCTAGTAGGGAGCCTAAACTATGATGGAGTGACCAATGTTGGAGGCAAGGTGCCAGGGAATGATGGAAGAATTGGACTGTAGGCTCCTTCCCTTTGTCCGGGGTAAGCGATTGACGGTGATTACTAGAGTGTTTCACTATCGGATGTCATGCTTGGTGATTGCATGAACTGGTCACTGGCTCGAGGGATGGATGACTCTTGCAGGGTAGCCATAGTAGTGGGTGTTATGCCCGAATATTGCAAGACCTAGTTGAAGTTCGGGTTTGCTAAGGCTTCTTTGACAGATGTCTGAATCAGTTCCCCGAATGTTGTTTTAGAATTGATCCGAGCTTAAAAACTGGATGATGGCGGTAGTGATTTCGTACCCAAAAGACGGGGGGTGGGCAGCTGTCCTTGAGGTGGGGATAGGACCAGTCTGTTCTTTGGGCAAGGTAGAGTTGTCATTGCGAGGAAGAGACATGGCTGGCTGTGAAGGTCCGGATTTGGGAGGAAGAATGTCTAGGATCATGAATCGTGGGTTAGACCATGAATGGGTTGTAAATGGTATGGATGGTATGCATGCTTTTTGTTTCTAGAAGCGGTGCATGATATGCATGGCTGCACGCAGATGTGGTTAGAAATGATGTGATGGCTTATCCCTCCAACACACGAGGGACGTTTGTATCTCACGTCATACATAGTGACATGTGGTGATGCAACAGAGGTACAAGAGAAGTCCTACGTATTTTCCTAAACTTCTTCCATGGACATAAGTAGTAAGGGTAAGTCAATTCATTTTTGGCTCTTGGAGCCAATACATTGGGGTGCATGATCATGGAGCACGCAAATCGTCCCTCTTCCAACCGTATGGCTCCCGCGTAACGCCTCTTTGAAAGGATAGAGTTTGGCTCCTTCGTAGGTAATAGTGAAAGAACCATGTACCAAATGTTTTATTTATTCTGGTGATCCTAAAGGAATGTTGCTATGGCTATTTTTGTCATGGTTCATAGTCTCAAACTGCTGGTATCATGGAACAACACTATAGAAGGGTCTCATTTACCTTGATTCCATGTAACTCAACCACTCCTAAAATGAGTTCGACCGCAGGAATTACACATTGGTTGAAATGGGTGTTCCACCCACAAATATCCCCAATTCCTAGCGGGCAAGAGGTATACAAGTGAGCTTTATGGGGGCGATAATATGGCACCTTAAGACTTAGAATCTAACTAAAGCGGTGGATCGAAAGGCGTAAGAAAGAAAGCATTGATTTTAAAATGATTTAGGCACATCATCAAAATCCGTTAACCAAAGTTTAAAAATGAGAGATTTTCAAACTTTAAGTTAAAGGAAGATCCCCAGCAGAGTCTCCACCATAAGTCGATGACCCCTGATCCCCCCGCCCACAAGGTAAGCTTTAATGCACTTTGGCGTGAGGCGGAGAAACAACGAGTGCTGTGAAGCATGCTAAGGGATGATCCTTATTTTAGCGTGAGAATGGATAATGGAAGCAATGTTGACGTTAAAATTTAGTCCGATTAATGGGTTAAGGGATACGAGACTTAGAATCCTATATTTTAAGATAGAGTCACCATCCGGTTAAGCTCCACAGGGAATTTGGGTACGATATTCCCACCTGGTGGTTGGACCGTACCTTAAAACAGAGATTCTAGGTTCGGATGATGTTGCTTACTTTTTAATTTTTAAATCAAGCCGATTATATTTTAATTAATGTGACCTTAGTTCGTATGTGATTTAATCCGATTATTGTTTGTTGTTTTCGGTTTATATGCCATACATCACATGGAAAGCGAGAAATAAATAAAGCAAGAAAATAAAATTATTACAAGGCTTTATGAATACCTATACATTTTCTATGCGCTAAATAAAATACCCGAAGGCCGAACATACATCTACCTGTAGAAGATAGTTAGCGCAGATACGGTACGTCGTACAGGATATATCACGAATCATGTATAGTTAGCAAACCATACAAGACCTGAGTTGGTGTGAACATCGCATAAACATTTATATCGTTATGAAGCCCAGTTGGATGGCTAAAATGAGATTTAAAGGGCGTTTGAGGGAAAATTTCATTTTTAACCAAATTTTAGACTTGATTGTTATTTTATCTAGATTATTCGTGAAAATGCCACATGGTATAGGCTAGGGTCTGTTTTCAGAAGGTTTTGGACCTCCATCGTTACATTGTGTATCCTAGCTTCGAAAAATAAACTAGGTCGGAAAAGAAAGAAATAAAACAGTTATCCAGAAGTCCATGCTGCCGGCGACATCAGTGATGTTACAAGAGACATCAGTCTATAAGTAAGTTGCATGGCTTTATGAGAACCATAAAGAAAGGGTCCTACAAGAAATTGAGGCCTCTAGGGAATGTGATGTCACTCGCGGTATCAGCGATGTCTCTAGCGACATGAGTGATACCGCAGGTGACATCACATGTCTCCGATGACTTCAATTTCTTGTAGTAGCAGGTAATGGTCGAAAAATGTTCAAAAGCCCGAAAAGAACACAAATCAACAAAAATCAACACAAACAAGTAATATTAATGCCAAAGAGCTTTGAGACTCAGGATTTTTACCTCGGGGCCATGAATTCACCTCTTCGTGAACCAAGGAACACCTTCGGGGAGCTTGTTGTGATGATTTGGTAGTAAATTTGGTACCTGAGTCTCTAAATTCCTATTTTTATTGATTTTAATCTAATGTCTATTGATTTTAAACTGACAATTAGAGAGTTCAAAGAAAAAAACAAGATCCTTTTTTCCTACTTTTTCTAATCCTTATCTCTGTAGAACTAGTTTCTCACTCTAGAATTCTGTAAGTTCTAATTTCATATTCTTCCCCTTCTTTTTGTTTCACCCCCCCACCCTCCTGCTCCTCTTTTCTGAAACCTAAGGTGTGTTTTTATAGGCAAATTGGGGTGGTCTTCTAGACCTTTTAGTCACTTTCACCAAAATGGCAAAAAGGAGATTGTCCCAAGGAGGAAGAAGAAAGCTGTCTGTAGAGCCCGATTTGGCCATGCAGCCGGCGGCATGGGGCGATACTGCTGGCGGCATCAGCTTTCAAAAAGCTGACTACCAGCGGGCCCATAAGCCTGAAAAGCTGCCAAACACGGGTCAAAGTGGTCAAAGCGGGATTTTTGAATTTTAATGATATTTTAAGGGGTATGTAGAGGTTTATTTAATTTGGGTGTAAATCATCAGTTCAAGCTCCTATCAGACGCATTATCGGCCACGTCGAATGGGATTCTACCAAGAATAAAGTTCACAAAGAACATTATATTGGTAATAAAAATTCTAAAGAGAAGTTTTATTTTGAGGAATTAAAATCGGATATATGTCATCATCGTGTTGCGAGAGGGACTGCAAAATCCCGTGGTCATACTATTGCATTAATCGGGATTAAGTCATAAGCATAAATGACATTCCGAGTAATGTGGGATGGTAGACCCTTGCTAGAGGCGTACTACAGTCATTTAAGGTAATCGAGTTCTATTCACGGTCTAGAACCTCGAGCCAATGGTTCCATTAGAATAAGGGTTGGTTAAGCCTCAACAGCTCAATACTTCGGGATCCTATAAGGTCACACACATTGGACCTTCATCGGACTAAGTAAAGAACTAATAGATTTATTCTATTACGAAAATATAATATAAATAATAATTAGATTATTATCTAATTGGTTAAAATTGATTAGATCAATTTTGGACAGACCAAGGAATTTATTTTGACTGGTAACTAATTAATTAGATTCATAAAATAAATTGTAATTGATTAGATCAATTTTGGTTGGACCAAGAAATTTATTTTGACTGGTAACTAATTCATTAGGGTCGAAAAATAAATAATTGAAAAAGGGGACTAAAAGTAATTTTCCAATTGGTATAATAGGGTAGGACCCTACGGGAATGCGGCCCAAAGCTTAGGGGCCCCAAGTGGTAGCAAAAGGGGCTGTGGGCTTGGCACTTGGCCAAGCCCACATGCTGGTCACACTAGCTTTCTTGGGCAGTGCTGGGTATGACCAATGCAGCCCAACCTACAAGCTGGGCTTGTGGGAAAAAGCCCACAAGCCCAGCTTGTGGTACAAGGCAGGCCATAATGGCCTGCCTAGGATACCTAGCATGCAGCGTGCTAAGCACGCCGCATGTGGGTCAACCCGTAGATCCATGGGGGTCCGTGTGTTGACCCTTATGGGATTGAGCAAATTTTGCCCAATCCCACATTGGAAGTGGGGAAGTACTTCTGCTTCCCCAAGCCTATAAATAGGTGCCTAGTCGTCCCTTTCTCAGTGCACCACATCTTAGAGCATAAATTCTAAGCGAGATTTGAAAAGAATAATCTCTCCTATAACTGAGCAAGTTATTTTTTAGGAGCTCGAATTTATTCGGGCACCTCTAGTTTATATTTTCGGGTGAGGCTTCTAGAGTGGTCGAGCAACTACTCCAGGCTTCTTAGTTCTTACTCTTGGGGAGGTTTTGGTTGGTGGGGTTTATGTGGATACTTATAGAGGCTATCCTAGAGTTGGAGGCTTGTGCGAGAGGGTCCTGCTAAAGCATGCTTCAATTGGTAAATTCCTTTTCTTTCTCTTTTATTATTAGGTCTTTTCCTTTAAGCATTTTTAGACTTAATAATATGCTTAGGTTGTTTTGCATGCTTAGTTTATTTTATGCTTAGGTTATAACTTAGGGTTATAACATGCTTAGGTTATAGCTTAGAGTTATAACATGCTTAGGTTATAGCTTAGAGGTATAACATGCTTAGCATAAAATATACATGCTAGGATATAATTTGGAATTATGGTATGCATAGCCCTTTTGCATGCTAAGCTAGGTAGAGAATTATTTAGTTAAGGCTTTATTTCATTTATATGCAACTAATAGGAGTTCCGAGGGACAGGGACATGCCTGTTTTGCATGTTCAATCTGACTGTAAAAAACCAACACAAGCTATACAAGAATTGCTCAAAATTCCTTGATGAAGCTCTCCCAGAACTATTAAAGAAGCAAGTGGATGAAATAAGTGAAGATGGTGGAAGCAATTCTTCCGGAACCAATAACTTGATAAAAACTCTTCTAGAGGCTTTCCATAAGGATCTCACCATGCTTAACTCCAGCATCCACAATGTCCAGAGAGATATCTATAATGATATTGATGCCTTAAATTCATGTATGGCTAATCTTTCACTCTCCTCTTCTGGATCTTCCTCCTCCACCCAAGATAGCCTTGTCCTTCTAGTGGTCAATCTTCTAGTCAAACATATAGGCGACACTAGATTTTTTGGATACAAGTGCATGTTAACACTCCTCAAATGTATGTTTCCCTATTTTGATAAAGAAGATCAAGCCCATGCACTTAGAATGATTTCGGATATGACAAAGTCCTACAAAGAGCTCTGGGCATTTCTAAAGCCCTATCAACTTCTTCCAGCCACTGTAGAAACAATTTTTAAAAAGCATGCACAAGGGAATGTAGATTATTCAATCTACTCTTACGCATGGCAGAAAGCTAGGACAAGCAATCATACATGGTTGACCCCTAACAGGATGAAAACAATAAAGGGGAGAAAATTTCAACTAGCAATGGCAAAGGAGGAGAAGATATGGATATAGATAGGTAAATTTGTATCTAGCTTTTGATCTCATGTAAACACTTTGTAATAGCTAACTTAACCAATTTTCACTTATATTTACACTGCATTTGTTATTTCGGACTTCATTGATGTTAACCATTATTAACATCAGAAGTATATATAGTGAAACACATTTACATAAAAAAAAACGCTTCTAAGTATAATCTATAATTGTACTTTAAAAATATAGAAGCCAAAAATGCAAAAATATTGGGGGAGTAGGATGCTTAGATTATGGGGGAGTAAAATTTGTAAATGACTAAGTATCAAGAATCATACTTAGCTCATATAAACTCCTTTCCTTATGCTTAGTTGTCTTAGGTTTTTGTTTCCATCAAATAGGGGAGATTGTTGGGAAACAATGATCCCAAACACAATCAATTCGGATCAGGTTTGAAGAAAACGAAAAACCTAAGTATGAAAGTACCTAAGTAATTGCATCCGAACACAAATCCAAATCATCCAGAATCCAAGAAAAGTGAAGACAAACACCCAAGCATTAATGGAAGCATTCGGTTGAAGTCTGGAAATGAAACAAACTCTTAACCATTCAAGATCAGCATCCAGAAGAACTGATTGTTAAGAATCCGGATAAAGATAGATCTAGAAATACTGAGTCTGAAGACATTCGGAAGACTCATATATCAAGACAATAGGAAAAGTTTCAAAGGTAATTTTTCCCTCCACCTTTTTTGTCTACATTGTCAAAGATCCTTTCCCTATTAATAAGATAAAAGAAATAGCTCGCACTTTTCAGAAAAAAGGATAAAAGCATTGACACCGGAAAGAAAAAGGAAACTACCTTTTTCACCTAGACCAATAAGGAGGTGCGTGGAACTCACACCAAAAAGCTAATAGTATAAAAGTTGGTGTGATGCTAAACAACAAGGAAAATGATCACTGACATCTTTTAAGCCTCAATCCCAAGGATTCAAACGGGTTAAATTACTGTCTAACGTATTGATCAACGGCTCCGAAAGCACCACACTTCACCTGATCAACAATGAAGATTAATTGCAACTTACCAACCCACAATGGCTACGTTTATGATGGAAGCCTATAAAAGGGAAGCTTTACAAGTTGAGAAGGTGCTGGTTGATTTAACAAAAAGCATATACAAGAGAACTTGCTAAAGAATAATCAGATTCACAAATCCCTCCAAGAACTAAGTCATTCAAAATCAATTTGTAAGGATTCCTAAGTGAGTTATAAACTTAATGAAGTCCAAAACCAAAACCTTTGTTAAAAACTAAAGTGTAAAAGATCTCCTACTTGGGTGAGTAGTGAGATTGTGATATAGCTTGAAGTAGGCACTTTGAGTGGGATCTCTATTTAGGACTCAGCTTAGATTTGGGGTAGAAGTCTAAGTGGTATATCCTGCTAAAGACAAAAGGACTTAGCTAGGAGTTGGTGCTTCTAGTGCTACATCTGAAAGGGGGTACCATCTGGAGATAAACTGTAAGGCTTGATTTTTGCCAGTTGTAAAGAATTCACACTAGTGGAAAAGCTCAATGGAAGGAGCCTGTAGGGACTGGACGTAGGTGGGGCCGAACTAGTATAGATCATCTTGTTTGATTTTCTTTAACTCTTTATTTATATTTGCATCACATTTTATATTTGCATCATTCAGATCCATAACATCTGAAAGCCATCAAACACGCTACAAAAGACTTTTTAAAGTCTGTTAATTCTATAAAAACGGTCATTCACCCCCCTTTGACCTTATATAGAACCTCATAGGGATCAACAGAGTCTACCTAAGGTATGCTCTTGGTGGGACTTATACTGGTCCCTCCAACCAGTATGGGGCCGTGGAGCCGTACGGGTCAACCCATAGACCCGTACCCTCAGGTGTGACCCGTACGGGTCCCTAAAGACAGTCTAAGTCTCTGAAACTTGACCAAACTCAACTATATAGCAGTAGGAATGCCTCTAACGGATAAAACCTATAAAGAAATGCATTATCTAGCTCTCATCATCATTTTATGAGAGGGATCATTAAAATCTTGTAATTATAGACTGCCCATTATGGGATCACTACAGATATGGATCTGTACAATCTCATGATGTGAGCGAGGGTTTAGAAATTATACCTGGGAAGATGACATGGATGGGTTCCTTTCTTGAGGTGAACTCCTTTCTTAGGTGTCCCTTTCTTGAGGTGGATGACTATCCTTTGCTGTTGCGTATCCCTTTCTTGAGGTGGATGACTTTCCTTTGCCATTGTGTATCCCTTTCTTGAGGCGGATCACTTTCCTTTGCCAATTCTTATCCCTTTCCTAAGGTGGATCACTTTCCTTTGTTAATGCGTATCTCTAGAGACATCACTATGGAATGTATGTGTATCCTTTTCTTAAGGCGGATCGACTTTCCTGATGATGATGGTGTATCCCTTTCCTAAGGTGGATGAATCTCCTTGTGTACCTTTTCTAAGGCGGATCAACTTTCCTGTTGATGATGTATCCCTTTCCTAAGGTGGGTGAATTTCTTGTTGGGGATTTCGAATGACCTGTAAAGAGACATCAATCAAACACTGAGTTAGTTATTATCTAAGCTGACACATCTTAATTCTAGATTGACTTTGTAGTGAACAAAAAAATTTTGGCCCTTTCAATCAAGACTGAAGATGCGTGTGTAGGAATTAGTCCCTGAATAAACTATAAATTGAGTTTAGAAATGTTGGGTTTGGCCCAACTATTCTAGGTTAGCGTGCCCCTTGATTGATTCTATTGCTGGGGAATGCCCCTAGGGTATCTGATGGTGGGGGATGCCCCTTGATTGATTCCATTGCTAGGGAATGGTTTCTTACGGATGACTTGTCTTGTCGGGGAAATTTCCTGCACGCAAAAATTACCTATGTTAGTAACTATTTTGAAATGGCTTACCTTGATTCTTGATTGATCTTTGTGTAAACAAAAATTTTTTCCCTTCAATCAAGGATTAAGGTGAGCTGCCCCTAATTTAATTGAAGAAGTATGAGAGAAGTGGGGTTGGCCACAAATTCTGAATCTAAGGGGTGATTTCCTTGAAAAACTAATTTCCCCTTAAAAACAGGACTTGTATGGGTGGGAAGGACCCATACAGGTGGGGTGTGCGCTTTGGGGGGGACCTGTATGCATGGGGTGTGTGCTTTGGAGGGGACCCGTATGGGTGGCAAGGACCCGTATAGGTGGAGTTGAGACAGTTTTAATGGCAGAACAGTCCCCTCCTGCCCCCCTTTACCAAAACTTCCTATCTCTCAAAATTTCGGTGAATTCTTCTCAAAATAGCCTAAAAGAAATATAAAGAGATCCCTGATGTCAGCCGTTTCAACCTCAAGCATGAGGAATTGCCCTCAATGGGTGAATCGGATCTCCGGCAATGTCTGGTGGCCCTCGGATACTAGGTCCATGAAGAGGATGGTTTCTTGGGTTTCACACCTTCTTTTGAGATCCCAATGGTTCCTTCTCCCACTTCACATTCCTCTGAACTCCAAGTACGTCGACAAAAACTCCCCATTTTCAAATTTTCTCTATTTTTGAATTTACTTGCCACGGTATAATTCTAGGGTGTTTTAGGGATCAAAATAGAGCCTAATGCATGCAACTTTAGTGTATGGAACTTTTGGAATTGATTAGACTAGGATTTGGTTGTATTTGGACAATTTTGGTTTTTTTGGAAATTTTCACCATGCTCACTATTAGTAGGGGACCCGTATGGGTCCCGTTTTCACTTGGATGCGCCTTGGGTACCCGTACAGGTGATGGGTCCTATCTTCTAGGATAGAATGTCTGAATGCCTACTTTCTGGAATTATTTTTTAATTTTTGACTTAATCGCTACATTCTAACAATGTTGTACCACTGTTTTGTCTTTGCAGTTCCCTTTGAAGACCATTGGAGCTCTGATCTTCTTTTAGAAATGGTATTAGGAGATTTGTTTTATGGGGGCTACTGAGCTACTGGCCCGCATTAATGCTTTGGGATTCTCTGATATCTTTTGGGTCATTCCTGCGGACTTGAAGACACTTGCCTCAGATACCATATCTGGTCTGGCTGAGAGATTGTCAGAGACTACGAACACATTCCTTTTCACCATTGGGGAGGTTACCATCACTTCCTCATACATGTGCGCGCTGATAGGGCTTGCTTGGAGTAGAGATATACTGACTGCTAGCATTCATGGACTGAGGTGAGAAGTTATGTGGAGCGGCTTCTTGGGCTTCATCCTGGTGGGATTGACAAGCTTAAGTATGGATACTTGCACACTTATTGGCTAGCACAGCAGAGTTTGATCACCATGGGATGAGGGATCGATACGCCAGGTCCTTCCTTATGACACTCTTGATGACCGTCTTCTTCCCATCCTATTCGAGCAATGTAAACTACAAGTTACTGTCTGCGGTGGAGGATCTTGCCAGCATGTTTGAGTTGAAGATCAGCCACTTGTTTTGGTAAATTTTGAACTCCTCTGTGCTTTATACTTTAACTTTAACTGTTTGGTCATTGACTTTAGGTTTCCTTTTGCAGATGTGGGCATTCGAGCACCGCTTCTTTCCCAGACTTGGCTTGTCTGGGAAGCCTGAGATGGCCCACATCATCTCAAAGTGGATGGGCCCCTGGTAGTAGAAAGTTGGGACTATATCTGATTATCAGGAGTACATCCACTAGCTGTGCTCTAGCCGGGTAAACTTCCAAACCTAATCATGTATTTACAATTCAACAAAACGTTAATAGCAATTTAAGCTGATGACATTTTACTGTACGGGCCACGAGGCTGGGCTGGAGGATCGGTCTCCTAAAAATAATGGGTGTGATGGTGATTATGAAAATGGTTTTATCATGTTTTAATGTCCAAAAGATACAAGATCAAAATCCCATACTTAAATTCGTCACCCGGTTTAGCTCAATCGGGAAATTTTGATACGATTTTCCCTTCGGGTGGTAGACAATACCTTAAGTAGAGATTCCGAGTTCGGATGATGTTATCTATTTTACATTAGGCCAAGTTAAAAGATTTCATTCTTTCTTAATCGGTTTTAATCCACCCTATTAATTGTGTTTTCGATTTTATGTTGTTTTCGCGTTATTTAGCAAGCATCCAAAAGCGAGAAATAAATAATTATTATAGTCATCCGATGAATAAAATGCGGAAAATAAAATAATAAATACATGGCTTTCCAAATCCCATACATTTTTCTATGTGATAAATAAAATACCCAAAGGCCTAGCTTTCATCTACCCTAAATCTACCTGCACAAAACGGTTAGCAAAAGTACGACACATTATATGAGGTATATCACATAACATGCATAGTTAGTAAACAAAACAAGACCCGAGTTAGTGTAAACATGTCATATTTTATTTACAATTTATAAAGCCCCGGTTGGATGGCTAAAAATGGGGTTTAAACAGCGTTTGTAGGAAAATCCCATTTTTATCCAAATTTTAGGATCGATTGTTATTTTAACCAGATTATTAGTGAAAATGCCACATGGTATAGGGTGAGGCCTATTTTCAGAAGCTTCTGGACCTTCATCATTGTACTGTACATCTTAGCTTCAGAAATTCAACTAGGTTAGAAATTAAAAACAAAAATGAAACTACTACCCAGAAGGCCATACATTTGGCGGTATGACTAAGGCCGCTAAAGGCATCAGTTATGTCACTGGCAATCTCAGCTATACAGGCATATTGTATGATATTCTAGATAACATAAAGAAAGGGTCTTGCAAGAAACTGGGGCCACTGGGGGCAAATGAGATCATTGGCGATATCAATGATGCTAGTGGCATGGTTGATACCTCCAGTGCCTTCAACTACCTCCGGCAGCTTCAGTTTCTTGCAATAGCTATTTTTGGCCTGAAAGGGACCAAAAACCAAAAACTAAGCACAAACAGCAACTAACACACAAGAAATAAGTAAAATAGAAGCCAAAGAGATATGAGACTCGGAATTTTTACCTTGGGGCCGTGAATCCACCTCTTTGTGATCCATATGACACTTCTAAGGAGCTTAAATATAGATTTCAGGAAGTAAGGGGTGATTTAGTCTCTAAATCCTAATTTTAGTGATTTCTAAACTTAAATTGCACCTAATATCAAAGAGTTCAATAGAGAAAAACTAAGAAAAGATGAATTGAATCCTCTTTTCTTACCTTTTCTAAACTTTATCCCACTAGAACTAGCTAAAATGCTTAAAATCTCCTTAAGATTTTGAGCTGGGGAAGAGTTAAAACCTTAAAATGGCTGAGAAATGCTGCTTATATAGGCTAAAATCTGTTGGAAATTGGCTTGGATCGATTATCTATTGGATATCGAGCAAAAAGGCACACAGCTATTCTAAAGCTGAAGGTCATGCCACCACCGCCATGGATGATACCGCCGGCGGTATCGATGAGGCCACCGGCGGCCTCACTCTCCTGACTAGTCTAAAAAGCTAGCATGAATCATGCTCGAAATCAGGGAAAAAGCAACAATATCTAGCCAAAAGCAAATTCAACAAGAAAGATTGAATTATTAGGCTCCTTTTTTACTTTTAATTTTTATTTTGGACTAAATAATTTATGGTTGAAAATCGTCAGTCTGAGCTACCACTGGTCGCATTATCACTGGAATTTTTATCATGATGAATAAAATTAGGTATACATCATCATTGTCTCGCGAGAGGAACTATAAAATCCCCATGCTCACAGGCTGCCCCTTAGGGGATCACTGCTACCATAGTGATCCCTGCCACAGGTCAGTTTGATCGTATGAAAGGGCAAAGGTTAGGAATTGTACCTAATGGATGGTGGGCTGGACCCGGAGAATGATAAGATTCTAATTTCGTCAATACCACCATTTGGTGACTTGTTTACCCCTTGGTCAGGCTTGGGCTTTGAAGATTTGTTTGCCTCTTGGTCAGGCTTGGGCTTTGAGGATTGGCTTGCCCCTTGGTCGGGCTTGGTCTTTAAGGATTGGCTTGCCCCTTGGTTAGGCTTGGGCTTTGAGGATTGGCTTTCCCCTTGGTCAGGCATTGGCTTTGAGGAATGACTTGCCCCATGTTCGGGCTTGGGCTTTGAGGATTGGTTTGCCCCTTGGTCGGGCTTGGGCTTTGAGGATTGGTTTGCCCCTTGGTCAGGCTTGGCCTTTGAGGATTATTTTGTTGAACCCGAAGAATGGCAAATATAGGGTCATGTCGTGATCTTTAGTTGACATTCCAGAGGTAAACCTGAATGCAGCATGTATAGTGTCTCACCGTGATCTTCATTTGATGTTCAAAAAGTGAACTCGAAGGTGGCATGTACAGGGTCACGCTGTGATCTTCAGTTGATATTCCAAAGGTGAACCTAAAGGCGGCATGTACAGGCTCATACCATGATCTTCAGTTGACGTTCCAAAGATGAGCCGGAAGGCGACATGTATATGGTCACACCATAATCTTCAATTGACATTCCGAAGGTGTTGCCGGTGGCCTAGAGTGAGAGGATATTTGGTTTGATCCTTGTAGTTGTACCTGTAAGGGGTAATGCAAAAACAAGGTTAGATAGATTTTTGAATGACGTTTTTACTGCTTGATCAATTTTGTGAAACAAAAATATTTTTGCCCCTTCAAGCAACAATAAAAACGTGATAAAAAAAGACAAGAGTTTTAGAAGTCCTCGAACATAGAGGCTTGAGCTGAGATCCTATTGAATTGTTGAGAAGTTAATTGAAATGTCTATAGGGAGTTGATATCGCTGGCGGCCTGAAGCGATATCGTTGGCGATTTGATTGATGTCGCTGGCAGTATGAGGTGCCATGTGGCATCTTTGACTTGTCAAAGAAATTCAAAATACAAACTGGATAAGTTGATGTCATCGATGGCTTGATTGATATTGCTGGTGATGGGAGGTGATGCCACCAGCGGCATAGATTGGTAGTTTTATATATAATTAAACCCCTCAAATTCTGTGCGGGTGTTTAATACGAATTAAAACACTCCCTTTCCTATTCTGGGTTTATAGAGGTCGTTATTCTTCTTGCTTCTTCTCTCCCTAATTCAAAATTTCTCACTTCTTCTCACTTTCATCATGAAAAGGATTTCCAAGTGTCTTAAAGGTAAATCGACGGCTAAGGCTTAAGATGATTTGCCCGATTCTCCCATCCTAGGGCTGAAAATTTGCCCGGTTTCTGTCAGTTATAGTATAAACAAATCTTAAAGCATATATCTCACCAATCTCATCCCACAAAAAGGAAAATCATCTATCTCACACTCAAGTAATCCTGCAAGAACTCAACAATTTCATTTTGATTTTTGTGATTTTAGCTTAAAACTCAAAATTCTACCATGATAGTGCTTAAGAAATTAAAATAGGAGTATATAGACTTTAGAATGCATGTTATAGGGCTGGTTTTATCTAATTTTATGCCCCGACTTTGGTTAATTTCAATTTTTTATGATTTTGGTTTGTTTTTTTAAGCCTATGTGGTTCTGCCTGTAAAGTTGATGCCGTCGGCGGTATGGTTCATATCGCCAGCAGCTTTAGGCTTGTGAGAAGGCCTGAGAACCTTTTCAAATTGTTGGTGATGTCAGCGATATCATTGGCGGCTTCAACCATGCCGCTAGCGGTGTGCTTGAGGCAACCAATGATATCACTGCTTCGTTAGTGATATTGATAGGCTGCAGCAGGGCCAGGGAAGTGCTAAAAAAGGGATGCAGTTTGCTTATCTGATTTGGTTTCTAATTCCCTCGTCTTTTTGCAGCCCCATTTTGTTATATGTATGGGGGAATGGGAACTATTAACAAGTAGTGGAAGGTGATAAATAAGCATGACCCCGAACTTCAAGCCGCCATCGATGAGATAGGTTTTGGGGCTTAGCTCAGATTCTGCCAATGATAATGCCCAAGCTATCTCACTCGACCCTTACAACACTGACTGAGAGGTGGTCTAAAACCACCCACACATTCCATCTACTAATTGGGGAGCTTACTATCACTCCTTCGGATATTGTGGCTATGACCGAACTTCCTTGGACTCATGAGGGCATTCACTTTGATGTTTATATAGTAAAGCACCATATCTGTGGACCCATGGTGACACGGGTGATTGAGCTATTTAGGGTGAAGCCTAAGTAGGGGTGTCTATCATATGGGGAGTTGTACGAGTTTTGGAGGGAAAAAAGGTGGTCTCAAAGGGGCAAAGGGAGACATATGTCCATTCCTTATCATTTCACTATTAACTGTGTTATTTTTCCTGGTTTCTAGTAGTAAGCTGAATTATGGTTTGATTTCCACGGTTGATGATGTTGCTGTAATTCATGAGAAAAATTGGCCAAGGGACATCCTTGCCCAGATATATCACGGGTTAGACACTAGAGCTAGGAAGAAGGACAAGGTCCTTAGATTGAGCCACTTTCTCGTGCAGGTATGGCGCTAATCTTACTATTTCCAATGTTCGCATTGTTGTATTTTTTGGCCTTTTGGCTATTTTCTTCATGTATTTGAACTGACTGACTTTGTTCGTATAGGCCAAGGCCTTTGAGTATAAGATCCTTTATACCGTGGCTTTCTTGACGACGGTGCCGGATTACACACATTTCCTTGCCTGCTAGTGAGGAAGTGTCGGGGGCTTTTGTAGGTGGAAGATTGGCTATAGAGAGGTGTTGTGGCATTTGAAGATAGGCATGGTAAGCGATCTTGCGATTTGCTTTCATTCCTATCTAAGATTTGAACAAACTATTAGTATAAGTGTATATAATTGACTTGTTCTATACTTACATTGGTTTATTCTGGTTGGATCGTGCAGGTGAAACTTTGAGGAGGTGTCCAACTTGGCAGCCATTCTCAAGGTGAGGAGAGAGGTGGATAATAGTCAGTTTGTGATGGAATGCCCTCTTTCCCTAAAGTGGTACTTGGGTGAAATAGTGCGTGGATGAAGGGATTCCCTACCCCTTGCTAGGCATGTCCCCCTAGTCCCTCGACAGGTTTGTGGTGACCCAATTTGACCCTTACTGCCAAGGCTGATAAGGCAAATTTTATAGAGGGGAATAGTCGAGTGGTTAAAAGTGTCGCTCGTGTCTATGGTGACTTTACATCACAGCTGCTCTCCCGTTGCCCCCGTATCCGTGTTAATGATACAATTAACTTCCATAATAAAGAAGAGGGAACTGAAAGCCCCAGGTAAGATTAGTGCGGGTGAGAGTAGTGAGGGGGAGGAGGAGGATGACGATAATGATGACGAGGATGGTGACAACTGCGGTAATGATATTGACGACGCTCTAGTGCACGATGGATATTATTCCTCCGAGATAAATTTTGTACCCTTCTCCCTTTTACTTATATATCTCTTTATTCGAGACTGATGTTTATGCATGTTTCTCTTTGTGTTATCCATCTTTTAGGCACCTACTAAGAAGAGGACCCATTTTGAGTCAAGCGGCGTAAGGGACCGTGGCAAAGCCAGTGGTGCGGGTATAGTGGAGGGGCATCTTCGTACGGCCCTGGAGAATTCATTCATGCTTTTGGGGGCGAGAGGTGACTTTCAGCAGAGGGAGATAGATTAGAGCTATCACTCTGTAGATTTCAAGCCATAGAATACTACTCATGTAAGCTTGTTAGGGTTGCCATGGTTTTGCTTTCTCGATTTCCTTGGCCTGGTCTGACTTACTCCTTTTTTTGGTTTTTTGGGATTTTTTAGGTTCCTCGCGTGGAGGTAGAATGACTAGCGCGCCATTCCTTCTCTCTTAGAAACACTTTAATGTCATAGAGCTCGTTTGCCAAGGTACCTGCGTGCTTAAATGATGACTTAAAAATAAAAATGCATGTATGAATGCCATGAATGACGTGGGTTATTATTATTTCTTACAGCATTTTATGGCCATGTCACTCTCTGATGCTAACCAGGCTTATCAAGATTGACCCCCTCAATCTGAGGCTTGCCATTAAGGAAAGAAGAAAGCAGCCGGTCGACATCCCACTATCAAGATTGTGGGCTTATGGAGCCTTTCGTTGACTGAAGGAAGGATGGAAGAGGAGGATGAAGATGTGGTCAAACACTATCTTATGGATGGCACAAAATTTTCATCTCGTCCGACTGATGGAGGCGGGTAGTCTTAGATTTTACTATTTTCTTGTTTGATTTGTTACCTCTGTTACATTGGGGTTTCTGGTTATGGTTTGATTGTTTTAAATTTGTTTTTCGATTTTTGGTTCAACTTTGGGTGATTTGGATTTGACTTGTTTAGGCTTCATACTTGGAATATTTGCGCCTTCGGGCTTTTAAGTTTGAATAAAATGGATGTGTTGCTTGAAATTTATCTGGGAGTAGAATACAGGTTTTCTACAGGCTATACATAGGTTTGGATCGGCTGAAGCAGGCCTAAAACTTCCTGGAAAAATAGTTATGCCACTGGCGGCCTCGCTAATGTCGCCTACAATTGTACCTATGCCGCCAGCGGCGTAATCCAAATCACCGGCGACCTCGCCTTCCAGAGTCACGATTTCTTTCTATTTCCTTTCTTTTTAATTTTTATTATTTTATTTCTTTTGTCTCTTTCGAATCTAACTTTTGCATAGACTGCCCCTAGGGGTTTTCAATCCATCAATTCTTGTCTTAATCTTTGCTCGGACCTCCCTTTTTGGGTTTTCAATCCAGCAGACTTATTCCAACTTTTGCATAGACCTTGATGTTTTTAGTCTATCCGAATTTATTATCATTTTGAATTGAGTAGCCTCTATTAAGTTATGTTGCAATGTTTCCACCATTTGGCCGTCAGACTTTGATACAGTCATAAGCATAAATATTTTAGTACGAAAGATACTTTCATTAGATAAACTTAATTGGAGTACAAAATGTTGGCAATCATTTCCATTAATCAAACTCCTGGTGTTAATCGGTCTTTACAGATTTTTAAGTTAACATCTTACTGTTTTCTTCTTATGCCCTAATTTTTGCCTGAACAGTCCTTTTTAGTTTTTTAGATTAGCGGGTGATTTTCCAAAGTGATTCCCTAATTTTTGCACGATTAGTTTGTAGAATACCGACCGTCGGGTGTCACCCTAATTTTTGCCCAATCAGTGGAAGATCAAAAGGTGGGAGATTATCATATCTATTTTTTTGTGTGCCGCTTTTCTGATTTATTTCTTTTGTTTAAGTGTGATAACACTTAAGCCTATCTTAGTCAGGTAGGCTGATGAACTCGCTCTTGCCCATTCTTATGATCTTGATTGCCTTATTTATTGAGTACTTTCTTGACCATACGGAGGCTTCATTGGCAATACCGTGAGAGTTCGGCTTGTGGGAGTTTTGATGGTTGAAAAGCGCATTCTTGACTTGTTTGCTTGTCGCTCTAATTATTCCTTTAGTCTTCTATTTGTGTGGTCTTTCTTGGTTAGGCCTGAATTTGCCCCTTTCATCGGTGGTGGAGGGTTTCAATTATTGGGGACTAGATCTCCGGCTTTAGGGGGAACTTCTGATCCCTCACCTAGCTATTGTGGGTTCGAGCAATGCATTGCTGGTGCATCTGGAGATTGTCTAAAGCCCTTAATCCCCATTCATCCACCATATTTGGTTGCTTCAAATCTCACCTGAGTCCATTCAGAATCTTTCTATTTAGTTTCTAATGCAACCCTCAGAGAGCTTACTCGAGTTTTAATAGGTAAAATCAGTTCCATTCCATAGATCGGGGAGAGTGGAGTTTAAATGATTAGGATGTGGACGCTCATGTGGTATCCCTAAATGGCAAAAGGTAGGTTATCAGCCCAATCCCTGTAACCGGCAATCACCTTAGAGAGGATTTTTCATTACTGATTTGTTGGCAGCTTGACAGCATCATTTGTGGTCTCTGTCGAGGAGATCGGTGATGCTCGATTATGTATTTTATGCTCCTAGAGGTGGTTCCCCCCTTATGATGAGTTAAGTTATGCTGAGTGAAGGTGTGCTCTTCTGCAAGATTGGTCTTTTTTGTTGTAACATTTATGTGAAATTTGGCTTATTTTATAGGTATGGTGTTTATTTGATGAAGGCCGGAGTTCACCAATCATATATGCCCCCACACCAACAATGGCCAAGGAGCAGGGAAGTTTTGGGTAAGGATGGATAAGGGAATGTGGGCGGGTGGGCGAAAATGCATGCCTTGATTTTTTATGAAACAAGTTGGCACTTCTTTAGTAGCTTGAAGGCATGTTCAAGTGTAGTTGTGAGGTTGTTGAGTTAATTCCAGGAGAGACCAAACTTCTTTTTTATGATGTTCGGTAATCTGACTATCAATCTTTGGGTGTATGTTGTGACCACGACTGGGCGTAAGCGTTATCACAATATTTAAGCACTTTACTATCTCACATGTGTTTTGGCAGGAGTTAAATTATTGGAAATGATTACCACTCAGGAGATTCCATTTGTACTCACATTAATTTTATGTAGTAAAGTATCTTGAATACTAAAAGTATCATGCATATGTTCGTATGAATTGCTGGATCAATTGGGCAAAACATGACATAAGTAACAAAATAGAAAGTTACTTGTGGAACTGAGAGTCACAAACATGAAATTGTTCAAATTGAAAGCATAAATAAAGTCTAAACATTACATATTAAAGCTTTTCATCCTCCACAGGCGGAGGGTCTTCGTTGTTGATGCCTTGAGAATAGGTTCCACCAATGTGTCATGTTGGTTGAGGGCTAGAGCCTCGCACTACTGGGTACTTGGAAAGATGTCTTTCACTTGACTCAACTCCCTATGAGGACCTCAGTGAACTACCTCATAGCCTTGATCATAGGGTTCTTCACTCCACTTTGATCGTGTTTCTTTGCTAAAACTGTCATGGTCTTGATCATTATGGCTATAACCTCTTTAACTTCATCATCGTTTGACTCCTCATCCTTGCCATCGGAGCGTAACTTTCCCTTGCCTTTGGAGTAGACGGCCTTGATGAGTTCCTGCAACCCATTCCCTGTTTAGGTAAGCCAAAATTGGTCATTCTTGGCTAGCTATTGAACTCAAGTAAGGGGGAATTCATATTGCTGGGTGCCCTTTTCGGCTTAGCCATCTTTCCTTCCCTCACCAAACGGTGTATGGGGCAAACTAGAGCCTTACATTTATTGGTGAGGTGACTCGACAAGACATGATATCTAAAAAAATCTTCCTCTCATCTTTTGTAGGGGTTCTGTACTCGCAAAGGGAGTTGAGAAGGCCAGCCTCTTTTAATTCGACGAAGATTATCTTAAGCAGTAGCTTCCATGGGTTTGTACTACTTGCGAAAGCAAGACCTAGTTTGGTGATGGTAGTTGGTGCTGATTTTTAAGAGGCCTTTTATCCCATTCTAGCTTGAGATGGGGACGTGGCCGAGGGATGTGTGTCGGGGTTCTGGAAAATCTAATGTTTCTCTATTTGGGCTCCCTCCTCTTTCTAATTAGAGCTAGTTGCCATTATTAGATGCAAGATGGCTTCTACTTTGGTTGTCATGCCTGGAGGTTGAATGACCTGGTCGTACTATGGATGCACCAGAGTTATGGGCATCATAAATTACGACGAAGTGTCCAATTTTAGAGTAATTATATTTTGGCTTCTTACCTTTGCCTGAGGTAAAATGATGATTGCAAGAGTGTTTCATCATTAGATGTCATGCCCGAAGATTGCACTCCGCTGGTCGCTGGGTCTTGGGATGGATGACTGTTGTAGGATAGCCACAACTGCGGGTGTCATGCCTTGAGGTTACTCGACCTGGTCTGAGTTCTGGTTTTCTAGGGCTTACTTGACAGATGTCTAAACAGCTATCTGAATTGATTCCTAAATAATGCCTCAGAATAGATCTGAACTTAAAAACTGGATGATGGTGGCGGCGATTTTAGAGCTAGGAGATGAAGGGTGAGTTGCTATCAAGGTAGGGGTAGGATCGGTCTATTGAGGGAGAGACATGGCCGGTTGCAAAGATTCAAGTTGGAAGAAAGACTGTTTGGATCATGAATCGAGGGTCAGACCATGAGTGGGTCATGAATGGTATGGATGATATGCATGCTTTGTCTTTGGGCAATGCATGATATGCTTACGAGGATGATGGTGATATAGGGGTAATGTCTTGATGTGACATCTTATCCCTTCAATATACATAGGACATTTGTATCTCACGTCACACATAGCGATATGTAGTGATGCAATGGAGTTATAAAAGAAGTCCTACGGATGTTGCTAAACCTCTTCCACAAATGGAGATTGGTAAGGGTAAGTTGGTTTTGTTTTGGCTCTTGAAGCCGATGCATGGGTGATGCATGAGCACGTAGTATATAGCACATAATACATCTATCTTCCAACCTTATGACTCCCATATAATGCCTCTTTGAAAAGGATGGAGGTTAGCTTCTTCACCGGAAATGGCGAGAGAAGTAAGTCCCAATTAATTTTTATTGTTTTGGTAGTCCTAAAGGAAGGAAGTGCTAAGGCTTTTCTAGCGTGGCTTTGGTATAGGGTTGTTGATGTAGAAGGTTCTCGTTTACCTTGATTCCATGTTATTCAACCACTCCCCAAATAGGTGCAATCGTAGGAGTTTATGTGTTGGTTAAAATGAGTGATCCACCTGCTATGTATCCTCGATTCCAAACAGGGCATGAGTGATACTTTCGCGAGCTTCTTGGGTAAATGGGGCACCTAATATTACTGAACTATCTATACTCGTAAGGACTAAATGTCATGAAAAAGAATGAATTTTTAACTTGGCCAATGATTTCAATACATCATCAAAATCTTTTAAACTTATTGAAAATTTTAAGTTTCAAGTTTAAAGAGATCAGATCTCCAACAGAGTCGCCACTATGAGCGGATGACATTTTACTATACGGGCCACAAGGCCGGGCTGAAGAATCAGTCTCCTAAAAATAATGGCCATGATGGTGATTGTGAAAATGGTGTTATCATGTTTTAATGTCCAAAAGATAAGAGTTCAAAATCCCGTACTTAAAATAGAGTCACCACCCTGTTCAGCTCAATCAGAAAATTTTAGTACGATTTTCCCACCGGGTGGTAGACCATACCTTAAGTAGAGATTCTGAGTTTGGATGATGTTATCTATTTTACATCAGGCCAAGTTAGAAGATTTCATTCTTTTTTAATCGGTTTTAATCCACCCTATTTATTGTGTTTTCGGTTTATAGGTTGTTTTCGCGTTATTTAACAAGGATTCAAAAGTGAGAAATAAATAATTATTACAGTCATCCGATGAATAAAATGCGGAAAATAAAATAATAATTATATGGCTTTCTAAATCCTATACATTTTTGTATGCGATAAATAAAATTCTCGAAGGCCTAGCATTCATCTACCCTAAATCTACCTACACAAAATGGTTAGCACAAGTACGACACGTTGTACGAGGTATATCATGTAACATGCATAGTTAGTAAATAAAATAAGACCCGAGTAAGAGTGAACATGGAATATTTTATTTACAATTTATGGAGCCCAGTTGTATGGCTAAAAATGGGGTTTAAACGGCGTTTGCGGGAAAATCCTGTTTTCATCCAAATTTTAGACTCGATTGTTATTTTAACCGAATTAATAGTGAAATGCAACATGGTATGGGGTGATGCCTGTTTTCAAAAGGTTTTGAACCTTCATTGTTGCATTTTACATCCTAGCTTCGAAAATTAAACTAGGTCAAAAATGAAAAAACAAAATGAAACTACTATCTAGAAGGCCATACCATCGGCGGCATGACTGAGGATTCCAACTGCATCATTGATGCCACCGGCGATCTTAACTACACAAGCAGACTGCATGATATTTTAGATACCATTAAGAAATGGTCCTGCAAGAAATAGGGCCACTTGGGGCAAATGAGGCCACTGGCGGCATGGTTGATACCGCCGGTGGCTTCAATTGCCTCCCGCAGCTTCAGTTTCGTGCAGCAGCTATTTTTGGCCAGAAAGCGACCCAAAACCCAAAACTAAGCGCAAACAGCAACTAAAACACAACAAATAAGTAAAATGGAAGCCAAAGAGCTATGAGAGTTAGATTTTTCCCCTCGGGGCTGTGAATCCACCACTTCATGATCCGTATGACACCTCTGGGAAGCTCAAATGATGATTTTGGGAAGTAAAGGGTGATTTAGTCTCTAAATCCTAATTTTAGTGATTTCTAAACTTAAACTGCACCTAATATTATAGAGTTCAATAGAGAAAAACCAAGAAAAGAAGAATTGAATCCTCTTTTCTTACCTTCTCTAAACTTTATCCCATTAGAACTAGCTAAAAAACTCAAAATCTCCTTAACATTTTGAGTTGGGGAAGATTTAAACCCTTAAAATGGCTGAGAAATGCTGCTTATATAGGCTAAAATCTGTTGGAAATTGCCTTAGATTGATTATCCGTCGGATATTGAGCAAAAAGGCATGCAACTGTTCTGCAGCTGAAGGTTATGCTGCCGACAGCATGGATGATACCACCGACGGTATTGATGAGGCCGCTGGCGGCCTCACTCTCTTGACAGGTCTAAAAAGCTAGCATGAATCATGCCCAAAATAGGAAAAAAGCAACAAAATCAGGCAAAAATAAAATTCAACTGGAAAGACTAAATTATTAGGCTCTTTTTTTACTTTTAATGGGTATTTTGGACTAAATTATTCTTTGGGTGTAAATTATCGGTCTGAGCTACCACTGGACGTGTTACCGGACACGCCAAACTAAATTTTTTTGGAAACAAAATTTGTAGAGAATTTTATATTGGTAATAAAAATTCCAAAAACGAATTTTTATCATGAGGAATAAAATCGGGCATACGTCATCATCGTCTCGCCAAAGGGACTATAAAATCCCATGCTCACAAGCAAATTGTATGTACAAAGTTAGAGTCCTTATAGTGCTTTTTAGCCATATTCAAGACATTCATTACCCCTGGGCTTATCTGGTCATCCAGGATAAGATAAAGGAGATGCATCGGGGCGTGGATGACCGCCAGTTTGTGCTGGAGTCACCGCTCTTGTTGGTGTGGTACTTTGGTGAGCGTGTTTGTGGCTAGTAGACTAGCTAGGTAGTTGAGAGGCCTATCCCTTGATTGGTGCCCGAGGGGGTGTGCTGGCATCACCTGATGCCCGAGATGGACTAGGGGCTATATCTTTTGGGTGAGGGAGCTTGCGTGCTGTCGATTGAGGGGTCCTACCCAACTTTCATCCAAGATTCGCTCATCTAGCCGTGCCCCAGGATTCATCTAGGTGACCGGGTTCTCAAGTTCCACTATAAGGAGGATGGCCATGATAATGATGATTATGTGGATAGTGACGGACCTGGGGGCGACCGCGGGGCCCCTTCATTTGCCAGACCGACGATCTTCCTAGACATGCTGCTTCTTCCACCTAGGTAGCCTTTTTAACTCAACCTTGTAAATTTTTTAAACTCTTACATTTACTTGCATGACCTGAGAACATGATAATCAGTGAATTGGGATGTAGTCTTCCACCACCAAGCGGAAGAAGATTATTGTTGCGGCCACTTCTAATGAGCAGGCCGCCCCTACTCCTGTTAGGCGAGCTAATTCCAAGCTGCTGGTGAAGCAGGCCAGGAAACTGAGGGTTTTAGGGAGGGTACCCTCTAGATCAATCTAGACTCCACTTTCAGCCTCCTTGACCACTCAAGGAAGCATGCTGCATATGGGCTTAAGGAGTCAGTCCATACTATCCGCTTTACTCCTCCTAGTGCGACGTATATAAGTCTTTTTGCACTTAACTTTTGACTTATACCTTTGTCAAACATGTGAGTTATCTTCCGAACTGACTTGATTAGTTCTTCACTGGTGTCTGTGGCTGAGGCAGAGAGGATTGGTAAGAGATGCCTCTCAACCCAAGATCTGATGTTGGTACTGGATGCCCTGGCTATGGTAAGCTTCATTTTCTAGCAAAATTTAACAAACTATGCATGCATGCTATGATGTTTCCTGCAGACTTTACTAGTGATGGAGCAGGACAAGTCTACTCGGGACCTGGATATTGCTGAGGATTGAGCTACATTCATTGAGGAACAGCTATGGGTAGCCATCATGGAGCTAGATAGGATTCTAGCTTTAGAGGAAAATCTAGAGAGGGCCAGAAGAGAGGTGGCTTAGGCTAGGGCCGAGGCTGAGGTGTTGCAGGAGCAGCTGACCTTGATGACCGAGAGTAGGCAGACACCAGAGTGATCCGACTCATATTTAGAGGATGATTCCTCCACATACTAGGTGGCACCAGTACTCACCCAGGGAGGTGAAGTCGAGCAAGAGGTGGAGAAATAGGTTGAGGTGGTTGATGCTGCTACTGGGGGTGCTGCGAAGAGCTTGAGGGTCAAAGTACCTAATCTTCCTATTGAGGATGCTGGTAGGGCTGAGGACCACGTAATGATTGACATGGATGACATGTTAGTGGATATGTTGGATTAGGCTCAGGACGAGCGCTAGGGATAGGATCCCCCAATAGCTTAGATTATGATGCACTTTTTACTTTCTGGATATTTGACGTTTCCGGCCTTGCATGGCTCCTTTCGGTGTAAGGTCGGATTTATACTTTTGCTGTTTAACTTTTATGCATGCTAAACTTTTCCTCCTTCCTGAACTAGGACCATTCAAATATTGTTATCTGTAAACCCATATTATCCCTTGACATAACTAACAATGAAGCCCGTTTAGAGTGTATTATGAGTAAGTGAGTCAACTGTCGAACACTCGAAGTCCTTGATCACAATGAACTGACCCAATATAGCTGACAAGAATTATCAAGGCTGGCTGGTTAGAATTAGCACTTATGGGGATATATGCTATCCCGTTATTTCACAATGGGAGAACTAAGTTCATGGAATCCCAGCTGTGAGACGTCACAATTACAAATGATGTTCACAAAACTAGCACTTTTGAATTGAGTTCTTATTTTGCATAAGTCACTCGGTGTGAGATGACCTATCGAACATTTATCTTCATTTCTTTTTGTCCTGATTTTTTCCTAAACTATCCTTGATGGCTCAGTTCGGCGGACTTTTCTTTTCTTCTTTTCTTTGCTTTAACTTTTGCTTGGATAGCCCTTTTGGGTTTTCAATCCAGCAAGCTTTTTCTTTCACTTTCTTTTGTCTTAACTTTTGCCTGGACCTCCCTTTCAGGTTTTCAGTCCAGCAGACACTTCCGACTTTTGGATAAACCTTAGTTCTTTTGTGGCTTATCAAGATTTTTGGTCTTTTATTGAGTGATATACACGTAATAAAGATAGCAACAAAGAGCAGAAAATGTAGAGAAAAACTAATGTTCACATACTTATGATATTTTCACCTAAAGACATGCATGCATTCACAAGACCAAGATTCTTAGCAAATCATAACATGTTCAATGATGAGATTAATTTGAGTTCATAGGCAATGGTAACAACTTCCAATGGTTAACTACTACTGCCTACTAGTACTTTTATAGATTTTCTAGAAAGAAACTGACATTTTTCTCTTGATGCCCTAACTTTTGCCTAAGCCGCCCTTTTCGGGTTTTCAACATAGTGGGCTTTATTTGCATTGGAGTACCCTAACTTTTGCCTGACCGATTTATGTAGTATTGATCAGCGGGTTGCACCCTAATTTTTTGCCCAAGCAGTAGAGGACCACTTGCCGAGTGATTTATTTTTTATTTCTTTTAACATTGTGTTGTTTTTCTATGATTTAGTTCTTTTGACCTAGACATGATAATACTTAAACCTATCTTGATTCACTGGATTTACAAACTCATTTTCATCAATGTCCATGAGTTTGATTCCTCCTTTACCAAGGATTTTCTTAACTACAAATGGTCCATCCCAAGTAGGCTTGAACTTGCCCCTGGCATCAGTGTTGACTTGGTATAGCTGTTTGAGGACCAGATTACCCACCTTAAGAGGTTGCTTTGTGTATCTAACTCTATTATTATACGCCCATGCCATGCACTACTAATATGTCTATAGATGGTCAAGTACCTTAAGTTGCTTCTCATCTATTGCGTTTAACTGTTCATACCTAGACCTTGCCCAATCTTACTCTTTCAACCAAGCTTTGAGTGCCACTCATAGAGATCTTAGTTCTATTTTGACAGGCAACACGGCTTCCATTCCATATACTAAGGAGAAAGGTGTCTGATCAGCGGGTGTCCTTACACTGGTTCTATACCCCTAAACTGCAAATGGAAGTTTAGCAGCCCAATCCCTATAGGTAGCCACTGTATTAGACAGAATCCTCTTGATTAACTTACTGACATTAATGATCAGCTTCCCTTTAGAGCTGTTGAGGGATTTGAGTATAGTCTTGTAACCCAAGGTGTGCTTTCTATTCTTCATAATAAGGGCCAGCCTGCTGTTGATGCTCTCATGAGTCTTTTTCATCTTCTTTCTTATGATGTGACCCATTTTCCCCCTCGTGAAGAAAGATGGACCAAGACTTTATTGTTATCATATTTGGTAAGCACTTTTATCATCTCTCTTTTTGGTGGTAAGTTTTAACCATTGAATGTTTATGCCATTACGATATACTCACAGTTAACTTCATTAATAAATATGGCAATATTTTTAAGAATGTTGTTGTTATGAGCACATGATGTCTTTTAAAATGGAATACTCAAACATAATATGAATGGAGAATGCATCAATTTACCCATGATATGCCTCATAAGCGGCATTGTTTGTATAAAAAATGTTTGCAACATTAAAAATTACATCATTTGAATCATCCTCCATAGGTGAAGGGCCTTATTGGTCAGCCTTGGCAACACTAGCAGCTTATCTGGTAGTCTCGGTGTGTAGGTTCGCATGAGTTTCTTCTACCACTGCTCTTGCCAAGTTATTGATGGCCTTGATTATAGGATTGTCCTTCTCATCCCCCTTCCAATTCTTCTACATGAGTATGGCCAGGTCCTTAGTGAAAGCTTTGATTGCTTCTCTCATCTCATCTCCTTCATCACTCCCACATACTTCCATAGAAACCGAGGTCTTAATCATGCAGCCGGTCTTCAGGTCATACACATCTTTGAAAATCTCAAAACTAGGGAGCTTCCTTCCTCCTATTTCAACAGGTTCCTCCTTACCAGTAAACCCCTTCTTCAGCCCATATCCTAAGGAAAGACTGGGGTTTGGATTTCTTAGCACCTGGGTGATTTCCCAAACCAAGTCTGAATGGCCACGACATAGGTATACTAGGCTCTAGCATTCCTTGAAGATTCTTCCTAAGCTTCTTTCTTTTCACATAACCCTGCTTGATCATGATTTTCTGAATCTTAAGGGATATGTATCCCCTAATTGAATACTTTGTACCTTGGTTAGCAACAGCCACCCTAGATTCCTTCTCCTCAGCTTCCATAGCCTCTATAACAGATGGTTCATCAGCCTTAATAGTAACTAGCTTATCAATGTGGATGAGCTAGACTTTTTGGTGGACTGTGGAAGGGGCGGCCCAGAATGCATGGAACCAAGGACGGCCCAACAACAATTAGTAAGTGATAGGGATGTTAAGGATGGTGAATAGGACTTTGGACTTCACTTCTCCAATTATAACCTCAGCTTCAACAACCCTAATGACAGTCCTCTTTATATCATCATATGCCCTTATAACAGTGTTGGACTTCTTCAAAATCGACTCATCTAGCCCCAAGTGAGGAAGGATCTTGGAAGGGCAAAGGTTGAGGGCGAAATCATCATCCACCATAACACATAGGATAGAATGATCAAAGATTTTTCACCTTGATTAAAAGTGCTTGTAATGCTTGTTCCCTTCAACCAGGAGATCCAAAGGATAAAATATAATGAGTTCAACATGACTGGGAGGAGATCCCCTAGTAAATGAAAACACCTTAACCAAGGAAGTGGATGGTGTAGCCTCCACGCTCATCAATTTTTCTACCAAACCCCTGTGATGCTCCTCAAAGTCGATGAGAAGATGCCAATGCTGTACTTGGAGGGGGTAACTTGCAGCTGCTGGATGAGGGGATTGACTTTTAAGTCCACCTTCTCACTACTAGGTGGTACACAAGTTTCAATGATAGGTGTAATGGCTAGATTCTGGTCTACACTTGGGATAACCTGGATGTTGACATCTCTACCACTTCTTCTCTTTGGGAGGGCATTAGGAGCCACAGTCCTACTTTGAGTAACATGCAACACCCCGTTCTTCATATAGCTCCTCCCTTTGGGGGGCTTCCACTAATAAAGTGGGCTCTTCAAGGTCATCATTTTCCAACATATAAGCATCAATATCAATTAGTTCGGGTTAAACTGACATAGCTTCCTGATCATAAGTACCCTCTAACTTGTACACATCAATATCAATAACGATAGGTTCATTGGGTAATGCCACTACCGAGTGAACCACTGGGTTGGCTTGCATGATAATATTAAAAACATGATGGGAGGGCAGTCCTGACTCAATGGCCGTAACCTGTTTCTCGAAATTTGATAGGGGGTTATTCATGGTGCTTTGCTTAAGTTTGGATTCTTATATCTTCTTCTCCCTAATTAGCACACAAATAGCCTCAAGTAAATCCATAAAAGCGCTGGTGCGATGACCCTTGCTAACATGATAAGCACAAAATTGATCCATATCCTCAGGCTTGGGCGGAACATAGGTCTTGACACTTTGTAGAAGGCAAAGTGCCCTCAACTTACTAAAGATGGCAGGGAGGTGTGCCTTCCAAGGGGAAATACCATCGTCAATGGTGCGGACTATTGCAACTTCTTCTTGCACTATTGCAGTTTTGGGATCTAAACTAGACCTTGCCCTAAAGAATCCAAACTAGACCTTGCCCTAAAGACGGATCATTCTTCTTGAACCAAGGTTTGGCCAGCACACTCACCTTCTCCAATTCCTCGATCCTCTCCTAGTTTTTGGCCCACTCAAAGACCTAAACATAGCTAGAGAACTTATCCATACCAAGAACCTTGCGATATGCTGGCAAAGCACCATCCATCAATTTTACGATCATATCGAGGAGACTAAGACAATCCTTCAATAGAATCTAGGCAGCCATCCATCTTTCGAAATATGGTTTCAACTTCTCATTAAGGGCTTGCTTGATAGCATTCAAGTTCTGTATAGTGGTCTTAATAGTGGCATTGAAGCCATACTGCTCAATGAAAGCCTCAAATAAGGCCTTCCAATTTCTAGTTACCTCATCGGACAAAGTGTTATACCACTCGACAGTAGGGCCTTTCAAAGTGCAAGGAAACATCTAAGTGAGGACTTTCTCACTTAGCTTTCTTATCCTTATAACCCTCTAATAGGTGGTGATGTGAGATTGAGGTGGACCAGTTCCCTTATACTTTGCCATGCTAGGGATACTAAAGTTTTCAGGGATGACAATTCTCCTCCCTAGTGGCTTGAACTATTAGTGTTGATGGTTGAATGCTGGGATTGGTAACAAGCAACTTCTGTAATAGATCACGTAATTTCAATGACAGAGATGACCCATCCAATCGAACAATCGTACCTAAGGGTAAACCTGCTATTTGAGGAAAGTTTGTTCCATTAGGTGTGACTACAAAATTAGGGGATGGACCAGAAGCCCCAAACTAAAATGTTGGTGGTACAAATCCTTGGCTAGGCTGAGTGAACTGACTGATGGCTGGCGAAACTATTGTACCTAGTGACTGTAATGGCTGGCTAACTGAACCCAACTGACCAAACTGACTGGAAGATTCTCCACAAATCCAAAGAGGTAGTAACTGAGACTAAGTGAATTGGTTGTGAGCAACCCTTAAAATGGAAGGTTGCTCGCTAACCACTGCATGCACTACAAGAGCCCTGATGACTCCACCTAAGAGATATTAGCCTTTCTTTCTTTGGCCAAGGTTGCCTAATGGAAGCTAGAATCTTGTCATCCATCGGTTGAGTAACTTATCACTTCCTAGATACTACGAGTTGGCATTTGCAATCTCCGGCCTAATATAGGCCCTTGATGCATTTACCTCTTCATCAGTAAAAATATCTTCAACCTCAACATCTATCTAGCCCTTTGGAGTCCAAATGCGAGACATTTCTTTGAGATGATGAGTAGTATCAGGATCAAATAGACCAAACTGACTACTAGATGAATCACTTAGACACGGAGGTGGAGTAACCCTTAACTGAACTACAGGAGGAGGTGGAGGTGGAACTGCAATGCGAATAAAATAGAGTTGAGATCATTGCTAGGCTTTGACTCTTTAAACTTTGGATGAGGTAGTAACCAAAAGATCAGTACATGCATAGGATGTGATATGCATGCACAAATTACAACAATGCATGGTGGGGTTAATTTCAAGGGAATATACAACACAGCATATACGAAGCGTGTCCTCCAACCTTATTCCTCCCCGTTGATTTCGAAGGTACTTTCCTTTGATTACCATAAGGATAATAAAGTGTGACCTAGTCTAATATCACCGGAAGAAGGTACCTAGAAGGGTAAAATTCTATGGCTTTTGATAAGAATGGTGTAAGGATATAACAGAAGTTGATGTAGTAGGTTCCCATCGCACTATGCCTCCTTTGGAGGGAGATGACAATGAGTGCTCCACTTAATAGAGTGTCCTCAATTCCTAGCGAGGCATGAGTGACACTTTTGTAAGTTTCACAAAAAAATAGGACACCTTAACCTAGCGCTAGAAGAAGAGCGCATCTAGCTAGAGAGAATGAGATAAGAAGATAGAGTGTAATAATTTTCCCAAATGATGAAAAAGAAAACGGGTTGAATTAAGTAAACGATTTTCGGTGTTCATCTTATTCTTTTAAGCTTTTAAAATAAACCAAAATTTTGTAAGTTAAAAGACTATATTCCTTAGTAGAGTCGCCACTATGACATGTTGAGAAGATATGGATCTCCCTAGGTGCCTTGCAGCGGGGTCTACTAGGGGTTATTGATTTAGGGGTGATGAAACCATTTAGTTCAAGTTTGCACATTTTAACCAATTTTATGAATAAAAGAATCGAGAACCAAATCTCGATACAAATTATAGAGTCCCCACCCAAGTTGTCTGCTTGGGAAAGAGTTTTCGTACCGTTCCTATTGGGCGGGAGAGTCATACCTTTAGGATCAGAGATTCGGGTATTGGATGAGTCACTTATTTCTCATTTCGTTAATTCAGAATTACATTCGCCGCATAAAACCATTTTACTTTCATCATGAGGGAATTATTATGGAAATCCTATTTTTCTACACTCTTTCACACTCGATTTATGCATTTAATTACAATAAAGTACAAGCAATAAATGGGGAAATAAAAATTACAACCGAGGGAAAATGGGGGAATTGCAAGGGAACCTATACATATCTTCTAAGTCATAAAACAAAACTAAATAAATTCGCTTGCATCCACAAAGATTAGCACAATTTATGGCACATCATAAGTCACCATTTCGTTAAGAAATATGTGATTATGTTAGCATGGCATTTTTACGATAGATAGTGCCCTGGATTTAACTCTAGCTCTTTTTTATTTAGTAAATAACTAAAAGGCCATGTTTATTCTTATTCTTATTGGACAAGGCTTTCGGCTTTTTAATCCACCCCTTATGCCTATAAATATAGAGCTCTCTCCTTATTATTTTTCACACAAATTTTCTTGCTCTCCCTCCCTCTCTCTCTCTCTCTCTATTCTCTTAGTTGTTCTATTTCTCACATGTAATCCATCAAAAGATTTACTTTGAATAGAAAACTAAAGGAATTTTTTCTAGAATAAATTTGTAGGGAATATCTAGCTGTCTTCCACTTATTTTTTGATTCTCCCTTTCTAGAAGGTTATTGTCGGTGGTCCTCGTGTAGATCAACTATATAGGGCTTATACTTTGGATCATTCTGTCGACATTGGGATTCAAGCTTCAAAAGGTACGCAATTAAATTACTATTAGGTCCTTTTATAAGTGTTTATGACCTAGAATAATAATAGACTAGTTTATGTTGTCAATCATGCCATGCTCAGGAGATCCTTAGACTTAATTTGTCATGCCTACTTTGCATGTTCAAAACCATCCTAATCTAGACCAACAGTGGTATCAAAGCCTGCCTAATGCGATTGTATGATTAACTAGAAACATGCTACATCTGATTTTCTATGAAATATTTTTGTGTATGTTATTCCATGCCTAGGAATTTATATCTTGCAATAGAAAATCTTGTGATACCTAGATTAAGTGTTGCTCATACTTAGTCAAGGTATATATCTAAGAATTAAAAATGTTTTTACTTGAGATTGTAAATGCTTTAATTTTCGAATTAAGTGGAATAATTTTTAAATTAGAAAAGAACAAAATCTTTTATTTAAATGGTTTATGGTTAAGTGAGTTATAAGGGCCCGTGGTTGTTCTGGCAAGGATTTTACTTGGCTGATCATTTACTTCAATACTTGGGAATTTCCATCGGTTCTAGATTCTAAGCACCAAAGGGACTGTTATGAATTAGTTGATTTCTAGTATAATTAATTGGATTCATTATATAGTTTTACAATGAAAGTTTAAATTGTTAAATTAAAACTTATAGACACAGGTGCAAGAACTTGAACATTGAACACCCTTGTTTGTTTTGCATGCTCTGTGGAGTCTTGGTATAATGGAATGATTATGAATTACCAGTTGAGCATGACCTCTAGGTTGGACCTACTAATTCCTTATAGCCCAGAATTAGTTATAGTTTCATAATCACATCCATGTATAAGTCCTAGATTAGGCGAGACATGTTTCACCAATAAATCTCCATTAAAATATTAAGACATAATTAGTCTTCCTAAAAATCGAATATGTGTTTCTAGGCCTTTTTATTGAATGAATTACTCATGCATCGTGTGCCTTCTTCTTTAACATTGAATGTTCACATGATTCAAATTAGGATTAAATCTTAACCGGACTGGGCTAGTTGTCCGTGATATCAGAGCTAATGCCGGGCTGGAGGCATCATTTGAGGAGTCATATAATTGGTTATGCATGTCCATTGGTTGAAACTCAAATGGATTAACAATTGCATTGGACGCAAATGGACATGATCCAACTATAAATGTTTAAGTTAGCTTGACTCGTGATAGCGAGGGTTAGCTTAAATGAGTTATGGATGCTACCTAATGAGGAAAATGGTTAGGCCATGTTACCCAAAAGACAATAGAAGGGGCTATTATGTTTTCGAATAAACCTTAATAAAATAGGAGGAGAATGTATTTAATTTAAAGACCTTAAAAATTAAATGGATGTACAAAACTAAGTCTAAGCATTTATTCTATTTATTATATCTTGATTTGAATCTTTACTTCTTACATAAATTTTGCATGTTTTGATAAATGTATTTAACGGGCTCTAGCTTCACTGGTTTTGTTTAGAAATGTGAGGATAGTCCTCAAAGCCTAGGGCTTGGCCCATATAAGATATGAACCCAATACTAAACAATATGATGCAAGTGTTTCAACCTCGAGTAGAAATGCAGAAAATACATGAAGGAAACAAGGATACAACACCTTAGAGGTAGTTAAGATCCATGTTACCTTATGTAAGTAGCTTGAAAGAAACAAGGATAAACATCAAGTTAGATGTTAGAATCTATGTTACCTTAAGGATTGGAAGCATCTGTAATCGTGGACTTGAAACTCTATGTCTTTACATCTTATAAAGTATTTTTCTAAGAAAGGAAATAATAATTCAATGTATTCTAAGGATGTAGAGGGACACAGGTTGTCCAGTACAGAAACAGGAAAGAGCAAAGTTAAGAGAAAATGAGAGGATCTTAAGAATTTTGTTTTAGAAACAAAGTAATTGTTTCAATATGAGATATTGGAAACACAAGATTCATTTAAATATGAAATTATAGGCTTTTGTCTCATAGCATGAGAAGATGAGGTTTTGGAAACTTCCACAATGTTCTACATCTCTTGGGATTCAACATAGATGTGGGATATCAAGTGTGTGAATCATATATCTATACAAAGGTATAGGTATTGAAGAGAAGTAGATGATTAGCAAAAGGAGAGTTATACCTACAGGATATCATTGGAGCTTGGTAGCTGCTATTGATGTAGGAACTTAAAATCTCCATTTGGCTATTTTGTAATAAGGACAAAATTATTGTTATACTTATATGAATATTGTTTCCTGCTTCACAGCAGATGGAGTTGATTCCAATTTGCAAAAAGATGTTATCAAAGATTATGAAAAATATTCTAGTTAGAAGTATAATGGAAGCTATTTTGTGATTACATAAGCATATTCTTGATATTAACCATGCTAAGAGAAATTAGATAAAGACAAGTCATCTTATTTATGGCATTTCTGTTTAGGCCATATTAACGAAACTCGCTTACACTAAGTTACACAAGGGGATAAATTGCGCCAATAGACTGGGAATCGTATGGGCTTATGAACCTTGTTTAAAAGGTAGAATGACAAGAAGCCCTTTTAATTAAAAAGGGAAACGTGTCACGAGTACATGGGAAATAACACACTCAGATGTATGTGGTCCAATGAATGTCTAAACACATAGACGATTTGTTTACTTCATCACTTTTATCGATGATTACTCACGATATGGGTATTTGTACCTTATGAGGCATAAATCAGATAGTTTTGAAAGTTCAAAGACTATAGGAATGAAGTTGAGAAATAACTTGAAAAAATATTCAAGCACTACGGTTAGACCGAGGTGGAGAATATTTAAGGCAAGAATTTTAAGATTATCTAAGGGATAGTGGAATGTTATCCTAGCGGACCCCTCCATATACTCCTCAACACAATAATGTGGCTGAGAGGAGGAATCAAACTTTGTTAGACATAATTTTGTCCATGATGTGCCAAACAAGTCTCAGTAAAATCCTTTTGAAGATATGCACTTGAGAGCACAGTTTATATTCTAAATCTTATGCCCTCAAAATCAGTTTATGATACACCATACAAAAGGTGGTGTGGTAATAAACCCTCTCTTTCTCACCTGAGAGTTTGGGGCTGTCCAGCCTACGTTAAAAGGACAATGTTAGATAAGCTGGGATCTAGGGCTGACATATGCTTGTTCATTGGTCATCCTAAAGAGACAATAGGATATACCTTTTATGATCTTGAGGAACAAATGGTATTTATTTCTAGGACCGCTCAGTTCCTTGAGAAGGAACACTTGCTTGCAAAATCTAGTGAGAACGACCTTGAACATGAGTTTAGGTAGGCGAATAAGACAATCAACTAATTATTCCTACGTTTGATACACAAGAGAGTATGATTAAGGAACAACTTGTTATACAACAGCCATTGTGTAGATCTGGGATGGTTCCTGATGCTCCTAAAAGATATGAGTTTTTCATCGCGTATGATAAAAGGATCTTTCAAATGGAGGATGATGAACCTAAGACCTACAAGGAAGCAATGAAGAGCTCAGACTCTAATAAATGGTTAAAATCCATGGAATCTAAAATGGATTCCATGTATGAAAACCAAGTTTAGAATTTGGTCAATGCACCTATTGAGGTTAGACCCATAGGCTACAAGTGGGTTTTCAAGAAAGAAAACCAACATGGATGGTAATGTAAGTACCTATAAGGAAAGGTTAGTTGTGAAAGGTTATAGTCAATGAGAAGAGATCGATTATGATAAATCCTTTTCACCAGTAGCTATGCTTAAATCCATTAGGATACTCCTAGCCATTGCTGCTCATTATGATTATGAGATCTGGCAGATGGGTGTGAAAATCGCTTTCCTAAATAGAAACATAGATCGGGATGTATATATGGTACAACCTGGAGGTTTTACATCACAGAATGGCTCGAAGGTATGCAAGCTGCAAAGATCCATTTATGGACTTAAGCGGGCACCCAGGAGTTGAAATATAAAGTTTGATGATACGATCAAGGAGTTAGATTTATATCAAACGTGTATGAGCCTTGTGTATATAAGAAGGTTAGTGGGAGTGCAGTCATTTTCCTTTTAGTGTATGTTGATAACATACTACCTATAGGAAATGACATTTCTCTTCTTTAAATAGTTAAATCATGATTGTCAAGAAAGTTCTCCTTGAAGGACCTAGGAGAAGCAGCATCTATACTAGGTATGAAGATCTATAGAGATAGATCCAAGAGGCTGTTAGGTCTTTCGCAAGATACGTACATAGATAAGGTATTGACTAGGTTCAACCTTGAGCAATCGAGAATCGTCTAATATCTCATGGAATTTACCTTTCTAAATCTGAGTGTCTAGGAACACAAGAGGAGAGATCGTGCATGAGTAGAATTCTCTATGCATCCACTATAGGATCTATCATATATGATATGGTATGTACAAGGCTAGATGTCTCACACACATTGAGCATCACAAGCAGATTTCAATCTTACCCAGGTGAGAAGCACTGGATGGCCGTTAAGAAAATCCTTAAGTACATGAGAAGGACTAAGGAAATGTTCTTGGTATATGGAGAAGGTGATATCCTAGACACAAGTTTTTCCAATATGACAAATATTATTACAAGTCACTTTTACGTTACTTGTTTATATTAAATGAAGTGGCAATTGTTTGGAAGGGTTCCAAACAGGATACAATTGGTGATTTAACCACAGAATCTGAGTACATTATTGTTTTAGAAGCAACAAAACATGTTGTCTGGATAATGAGATTTATTGGTGATCTCACTATGGTGTCTAACAGTGAAGATCCAATAGTAACGTAATGGGATAACATTGAGGATGTTGCTCAGGCATAAGAACCATGGTTTCGTTAAGAAACGGACATGTACATGGAAATATATCATTTAAGGTATGATAAGGGATAAGGATGTAATAGTGGAATACATTCCCACATATCATAACTTGGCAGATGATCTGATAAAGCTATTAAAAAAGATTAAGCATGACCATCATGTTAATAGTTATGGCATAAATGTACATGGCTAATTGGCACTAGTGCAAGTGGAGATTGTTAGCCCTAGAGCAATTAGGGCGATATATCTCAGTTAGTTAAATTTACGAACAAATATAACGGCAATTCTTTTGTTACATCGATGACTGCGAAAAATATATTATAACTGGTTAAGAATATATTCATTGATATGTTTGCAAAAGTCCTTGACAAAATCATAGCACGGATTGTAAGGGCAAAGTAGGACTATGTAGGTGAGAACGGATTCGTGTGCAATTATAATTTGTCTAAATATCCCTAGTCGTAGTATCATCAAGACTGGACATTGATGAATATAGAAAGACTAGCATATGTCATCATACATCTTGAATCTGATTTAGAGTAGCACATTTCTAGTGCTAGAGGTGGTACCTTGAATTAACACATGAATGTATTCATGGAAATACATTCAAGACCGCTGTGAGACAACACTTGGTAATCTATATTATGTGTTGGTGTTATGTCTTATTACAATAGCAATACGAATATCCTTAGACTTGAGATACTAGTTACCTTGTTCAGATGTTGCTATACTTTGGATCATACCTTCCTATAGATTGGGTGATAGGGGTGATTATGGGGTATAATTGATGTTTGTCCATTGGTAAGATGAGTAGCCAAGATGGAATCTATCACTCCATTATAGCAATATAAGGGAGTTGTTTATTGACCACTTGTTAGAAGTGAAACACTCGTAAACCTCTATAGAGTATGGGTTGATAGGATAGGATCCTAGTCAACACATTAAAATGGTTGAGTATTGTACTTTGGTAGCAAGACTAAAGTACTAGGGTAGCTCTAAGGCTACTAGTGGACTAACACTTAAACTGAGTCCAAGAAACTAGATGGTACTTAATAGTTGATAGGAGGAGTAAATTGTATTGATACTATTGCAAAACCAGGATTAAGTCACACGCACATGATGTTCTGAATATCGGGGGTCATATGCCTTGCTAGAGAGCCACTATAACCGTTCAAAGTCATCGGAGTCTACAACGGTTTGGAGCTCCGAGCCAGTCAAATTCCTAAAAAGAAATTTGAGCTAGGTCAAACTTTGACGGCTCGATATTACGGGATTCTATAAGGTGACATACTTTAAGTTACAACCGAGCCTTGTAAAGAACTATTAGACTAGGTCTAATCTAGAAGAGAAATAAATGGTTAGACCATTTTAATTGGTTGGACTAATTTGTACTAGCTTGACCAGTATACTGGAAATAAATGGTTAGACCATTTTATTGGTTGGACCAGTGCACCGAAAATAATGAGAGGGCATAAGAGGAAACAAAAATAGTGTAGTGGGGTCCATGGTAATTGTAATAAGTGGACTCATACAAGTGGGCCTGCACAAGTGCTGTGGGACAACACTTGCAGCGGGCCTGCGAGTGGACCTTGGCAATGCTGCACAAGCGGCACTGCGTAAGGCCAAATGGACTTATGCAAGAGGGCTGCCTAAAGCAGCCGATTGTGTTTCGCTATGTATGGTGCACACTACCCACAAGGGGCTGTGAGCTAGCAGGTCTGGCCTGCGCCAACGCGGACAATAAGCCTACACACTGTTGGCTTCGACCAGCAGTGTTTCAGTTGGACTGGAAGTCGAATTTATTTCTGTTTCTAATTTTAGTATTTATTAAATGACTTTTAATTATTCTTTAATTAATTAATCGGTTATTAAATTAAATATTTGGTTATTAATTAGTTCAATGATTATTTGATAAGAGTTGTAATTCAAATGGAATTCTATTTCCTATTAAATAGGAATTATTTATTCTATTAATTAATTAATTGGATTAATTAATTAATTAAATTGAATAATAATAATAATAAATGAAGTTGGATTTAACTCTAACTCTTTCTTATTTAGTAAATGTCTAAAAGGTCATGTTTATTCTTTTTCTTATTGGACAAGGCTTGGACTAAATCGGTGTTTTAATCCACCCCTTATGCCTACAAATAGAGAGCTCTCTCCTCATTACTTTTCACAACAATTTCTGCGCTCTCCCTCTTTCTCTCTATTCTCTTAGTTGTTCTGGTTCTCATAAGTAATCTGTCAAAAGACATATTTATTTTGAATAGAAAACTAAGGGAATTTCTTCTAGAATAAATTTGTAGGGAAGATCTAGCTGTCTTCCACTTATTTTTTGGCTCTCCCTTTCTAGAAGGTTATGGTCGGTGGTGCTTGTATGGATCATTATATAGGGCTTCTACCTTGGTGTCTGTGCATGCAACTTAGGGGTCATTCTGCCGACATTAGGATTCACGCTTCAACTGGTACGTGGTTAAATTATTATTAGGTCCTTTTATAAGTGTTTATGACCTAGAATAATAATAGACTAGTTTATGTTGTCAATCATGTCATGCTTAGTAGATCCTTAGACTTTAGATTAACTTTTGGATTTTCGTCATGCCTGCTTTGCAAGTGCAAAACCAGCCTAATCTAGACCAACACCCCAATCCTAATATGAAGCTAGAAAGAAATAAAATATGGACAAAATAAAAGAGGAATGGTTTTCTCCCCATTTTATCACTTCTATACCCCTTCTATACCCTTTCTATTGCCTATGAAAATGCAAGAAATATGATAGAATATAGTATATGAATTATTCTTAGATTGGCTCCATCTTGAAAGTGAGGAAAAATGCCTCTATTTATAGGAAAATTGTGTGTCTGAACACAATAACTCCAATTTATGGCTGATTTGAATCAAATATGGTATGATTGCAATTAGTCTAGCCAGATTGGCCAAAGGTGACACCCGTACGAGTCTAAGTGGGACCTGTACGGGTCCTTCAAAGGAGTACGGTGGAGGCCGGGCCGTACAGGTCAACCCATGGACCCATACCCCCAGGTGTGACTCGTACGGGTCCCTAAAGGCAGTCTAGGTCTCCGAAACTTGGCCAAACTCAACCCTTAAGCAGTAGGAACACCTTTAGTAGATAACACTTGTAAAATATTACATTATCTAGCTCTCATCGTCATTTCATGAGAAGGACCGTCAAAATCTAGTACTCACAATGGTCAATGGTGGCTGACAGTGCCACGCTCCCTAATTAGAAAACTACTCAACGGATGCTGACAGTGCTACGATCCCTAATGAGAAAACTGAACAACGATGGCTAATGGTGCCACACTTCCTGATGAGAAAACTGATCAACGGTGGCTAATAGTGCCACGCTCCCTGATGAGATAACTGATCGACGGTGGCTGACAGTGCCACACTACCTGATGAGAGAATTGATCAATAGGAAGAAGAATTATCAAAGTATGCAATTTCCTGACTATGAGCAACACCGGAAGCAGGTATAATTATCTACCTACTCTTTGCATCATCTTAAAACTATTTTAAAATTGGCAGACCAAATTTTGTAAAAAACACACAAGTCACTAGGGGCACAATACTTTTTTTAAATGTCATTATTTCTCTTTTTCCCCAGCAAATCATTCCATTCATTCTCCCAAACAATATCTTATTTTCATCCCCAATAAGATTTTTAACTTAAAAAGATTTTCATCAACATTCTTAATCGAAGGGGAAAAAATATTTATTTTCAAAATTATTGATCTAGTAATGTCGACTCTTTTTAAACCCTTGTCTCCCTGTGACTTACATACACGAATGCACTAGTTTTGTTCACCACGCTCACTTCGCATACGCAAAATTTCCCTTACGGTCGAAATTTTTGAACACGAGGGGCAAACTGTGAGCACAGTTCACCCGACCTTATAATGATTAATACCTATTCATATATATGTCCAAATGTCAAAAGCGCTATGAATCGAATGTCTCTTTCCTTGTCCAAAATCCCTTGAATAATCTTCAAATATATCCTAAAGGAAAGAGTCTCAAATGAGCGATAACCTGTCCGAACTTCTACCTTAAAAAAATTTTCTCCGGAACTCAAAACAAAATTTCCAACGGTAAAAAGATAGCTCTAGATGTTAGGAACCATCTGGAAAAATTTCACAATGATCCGATGGTTGGATCACTATCGATCGACAATTTTAAGGAGTGTCAATCGATGCTCATTGCTGGTGACATGTGTCAAGTCTAGCAATGACTCAGGAAAGATACAATCACCCAACGAGTGTCAATCGACGGTGCTATATACGCCGATCAACGGTCATCAATCCCCTATAAAAAGAAGCGACTTGTGCTCATTTAAAGGACAACTTTAAACGATGAAAATAGTCGAAAACACTCCAAAATTTTCCTTTTATTCACGGATTCCCCGGACCCATACCCAAAATCTCTTTCCTTTATCCATAGCTATACTCAGGTATAGAACCCCTCCCTTCAGCAAGTTTTAGTTATAAACTAGCCTAGTCTTATTCCTAAAAGTCATTCTGATACTATAAATCAATATCATCGATGGTTTTTAGCTATAAACCTTCTTCATATTGTCCTTCAAACACTAACTAAACCGTCCCTGCAGATCCCAAGCTTCTCGACCCTAATCTTTTAATTCGGTTCTAGCACGTACCGGCCTTCAGGACACTCAAAAGGTAACTGAGGGTAATTGGATTCTATACCACTTTCATTGCATTCATTGTTATTTCATTAATATAAATAAGCATCTATATTTATCAAATTGTCTAGAGCATCCAAGGCAGAGGAATTCAACACCCAGGTATAAACACTTATCCTTCCATTTTTATTTGTTTTAACTGTTTTTTATTCCCATGTTTTATAAACAAAGCGACATAGGAAAAATACTTTTAATAAACCAACTAAACATAAATATCTCAAATCAAATATATAAGTAAATATTTTATCTGAACTCAGAATCTCTGTTCTATAGGTATAGGAATCCTATCTGGATCGGCTATACTATTATTTTCTAGAAGAGTTGATCCGGGTGGCGAATCTTATAAGTTATAAAATAGAGCTTTTGACTCTATTTTAATTTACAAAGTTTTCATCAAAACAATTCTCTACAGACCAGTCACTAGAAGGGTCCCACGATCCCCCATTCCCAAGCACTCAAAATGTAATGAGCCTCACGCTCGAACCGCAGCGGATCCCTGTATAAAAACCTGGTATCCCGTGCACCCGCCGTCCCTGAAAAGTTCATCCGCTCACATAAGGGGCAAAAGTTTTTGTTTAAAAATTAATCGATCAAGTAATGTTGACTAATTTCTGCGAAAATCACGCGAACTCTATTTTCTTGTCGCGCTCACTTCGCGTATTCAAATCTTCATTGCATGGTTAAAATTTTTGTACTCAAGGGGCCGACTGTGAGCACGGCCCATCCCCATCCTAATGATGTTCGAAACCTTTCTCCAGGAATGAAAAATTAGTACTAAGGAGAACCACGCTCCAATCTGAACCTTATTCACTCTGAAAAATCAAGTTTCTGACACCTCTTCAACTTTGGTCGATTGAATGAAGTTGATGCCCAACTTCAGTCGATCAACGGAAGTCAGCACTGCCACGTGTCAAAATCATTACTGAATCAGCAAGCCTACATTGGTGACTCATCAAAGCTACAACTATCAAACTTCAGTCAATCGACGATAGTCACTTTAGCCAATCGACACTAGTCAGCAAACCTAGGTTTTCTGACTCATCAACCATACCGTATAAAAGCTTTAGTCGATCAACTAAAGTTTCCGCCAAACTTCAATCGATTGACAGAAGTAAAACCGAGCCCTATTCATTTCCAACAGCGGATCAATATCGAAAATCATTCACAAAAAATGCTTTGAAAACACCATTCTCTTTCAGAGATTTCATAAATTCCCCAATTCCACACCAAAAAGCCTTTTCTTTATTTAAAACTATACCTAAGTATATATCACCCATCTTTGGTAGTTTTAGCTACACGCTACTCTCACCCCACTTATAAAATATCCACCAAATCAATACATGGACCTTGAGATCTATCTCCTCGTAAATCTCTAGGTTCCCAAGCTCAATCTTAAAAACAACGTGGTTCTAGTTAGTATCGGGTCTTCCAAACATCCTAAAATGAAAGAAAGGTAACCTGAAGGTCAAACAATCTTTATAAGCATTCGTTTATATTTATTATCCATGTAAGGTGGGGCCGCTTCAGCGCAGGCCAATTTTTCTACGGGCCAAGCTTAGTAAGGTTGTGTCCCTCAATCTATTCCCATGACATCTATTATGATATTTGTGCACTAATAAAATATTTTCAATTATTTTCCTAATTAAAATAGCAAGTAACTGTTTCATCTGAAACTGGAATCTCTATTTTATAGGTATAAGAATCCTCAATCGGATTAGTACACCACAATTTCTGGTGCAGCTGAACCGAGTGGCGACTCTCATATTTATAAAATAGGGGCTCTCGTCCCGCTATGATAAAAAAGTTAATCTCCAGCGTGTCCCCGATCCTTGCTATCAGTTGGAAATGCCAAGTATGTTCAGACATATCGCAAGCCATGTGCTCAGACCGCGGATCCCCGCATAAAACCCGCGAGCTCCGTATTGGTCGTGCCATGATAAATGATGCCAAGATGAAATCCATGAAAAGCTTCGCCTGCTGACACTAAAGGTCACAGGTTTGAGTTCACATACGGGTGGGATGGGATGAGGTTTTTCTCTGTTATTATTGTAAGCCCAATGAGGCAAAATTTAAAAAAAAATTAAAAATAAAAAATACAAATTCATCTAAACTCAGCTCATACCTCGAAAGCCTCAACTGCCCGACTAGGTGTTTTTAAAACATTGTTTTTGTTATGAAATAAATAAATATTTTAAAAGAAAGACGCACATGATGATTGCTTGTCAAATTACAAAGTACTTGCTTAGGCCATTGTGTATGAGAATTTACGTTAAGAGGCATTGAGCCTAGCAGCGTGGTGAATTTTGGGTTGTTTTGGTAAATTTGTCAGTTTTAAATTTTAAACTGTGCCTTGAGAATTTAGTTTCTTTTTTTAATTTGGCAGTTTTAAATGTTACAATCTTGGTTAAAATTCAGGGTTACAAATGATATGTAACATGAATATTTTAAGAACATGGAATATCAACTTCAGAGTACTTTATATTCTCAAATTCAAATTTAGTCTTTAAATTCATAAATTTTATTTATGAGTTCTGTTAGCCAAACATTAGTGATGTTAGGTCAAGTCCAAGGGGACCCCAAACTGAGGTTGGACCATAAAATGGAATGATTGTCTCAAATCTTCAAAATGAAAAATAATTAGTGTTATGTTATAGAATTAACAAAATATAAGTCGGAGAGTTGTTATATTCTTTTGTTATCTGTTTACAAATATTTTTTTTTTAAGAAATTCAGTTCATTTGAAATCATTTTATATATATTTAAAAAATTTATATAAAAAATGATTTTTAAAAAAAATTATCTCATTTGACTTACAATAATAACAAAGAAAAACCTCATCCCACCCCACCTGTATGTGGACTCAAATATATAAAATGATTTTAAATGAATTGAAACCCTTTAAAAGGATTGTTTCCACACAACCTGTTGTTTACGATTTCTTATAGCTCTTGTGACAAATTTTTCTTTTATCTCCTTATACAAACATATTATGTTATTTTGATTGTTGTATGTCTGATTTGTACTAGGATGTTAAAATAAAATACACCAAAAATTGCCTACTTAGCGACTAATTAATCACATACATACAAAACCTCCATTTGTAATTAGCTGCCAGCCATAAAAACGATGCCATTATTTAACTTAACTATTATAATAACAATAATTAATTCTAATGCCCTTAGTATTTCCCAAAACTAAGGAGAATAATGTAAATTTGCCTAGATTTTAATGCATAAAAAGCTATAGATTATGCCTCTTTATGTCATTTCTTTCTCCCCTCTTTCTCTCCCTATTGATCCCATAAATTTATAAATGTCTAACTATACAAATATAAACCAAAACTAAACCTCAATTCCTCACTTAATATTGCTCTATACTCCAATAACATAACTAATAAGTAATAGAATTGAGTTGAACTGGATAGAAAGAATGGAGACCGGATTACAAAGGTCTACAAAATCATTTAGAAGGCAAGGATCATCAGGGCTTGTTTGGGATGATAAAGTCTTAACCGGAGAATTTTTGCAAAAGAAGGAAAAATCAGATGGTAATATTAAGATGCAAAGGAGTCGGTCCGCCGGAGCCGGAACAGGTTTCCGGACAATCAAGATTCCATCCACAGTGCCAAACGTTGACCCCCCATCTCCTAAGGTGTCTGGTTGTGGTTTGTGTTGTATTTTTGGAAAACCAGTTGCAACAACGTCTATTATTCATCACAAGAGATCAAGAAAATCAAGTAAGCGTTGATTCATCAAGTACTTAATTTGCTCTTTTGATGATGATATGATGAACATAATATATTGGCAAAGTCGATCACTAGCTTCTTAGACTCATCTAATTCCACTTACTGCCTCCTGAACTTTGTAAACGTCCCTGCAGCCGCCTTGAACTTTCAAACAGTGCAGTAGTTTTGCCCTTTGAATGTCACGTGTCAGCTTCTGGTTAAAAGAATGACATCTTTGAAAAGTTAAACTAATTAGAAGTTAAAACATGGCATTCAACGACCAAACCGATACACTTTTCGAAATTTCGGGGTTACGGAAACATTTTACCGTTTGGAGATGAAATAGGCAAAATAGAATAAATTGAGAGAGTCAGTGATATTAAGCTTATTATGTTTAATGTCATCATGTTTTTTATTATTAAAAGGATTTTGGAGAATGTATATTTTGTTTTGGACAAGTGTTGAATTGATGTAAAAAGAATTGCAATAATCTTTCAGCTTTTATTCCTCATTTTAAGCTTTTATCGACATTTTTGCTTATATCAATTTTTTATATACTATATATATCTTCGTCCATAAAATCTTGTTTTTTCATAGTTACAATTAAGACTTTACTTCCCTCATTGTAGGTTAAACATTAAAAGATTTAATGGTTCCTAATTATCAGTAATTTATAGTGCGCTATTGGCTTATAACTTGTATTTTGGTACTTCAGTGAAAATAAGGTTTCCTTATGATTATTTAGTTTTTAACAAATTAACTATTTCTGTCTTATTGAGCTTACAATAATAATAAAGAAAAATTCACTCCACCTGAATATGGACTTGAACTTATAATCAATGATCACAACTTTCATGCTCAACGACCATACTATTATTTTGCATTTTTTTATTATTATAGTCATCATGAAATTCGTTGTATTTTGTGAAAGTAATAATTAATTTGAAGTAACAATAACATCACAAAAATATCATGGTTAAATTGCAAATACTTGAATGAAGTAGTAGCAACAACAATAACAACTATAAAAAGGAACAACGAGAGAAAAAAATATTGAATTCTTTTATTTTTTTTAGAAGTAGGAAATGTATGATTTCTTTTTAATTTACAAAAGAGTGAAGCTGAAATATGCAACAAGTTGTATTATATTGTTGGTACGTAGTATATATGACATACTTTGAACATCTTATTATACTTATATATTAAAATATGTACCAATCATATATAAGGTCCAAATGTCTGCAATCAAATGCAAAAATAGTAGAGATTCTTGTAAGTGTTGTATTATTTTTGTAGTTAGAATATATTAATTAGTTTGGTTAACTATGTAGCTACTTAATTGGTGTTTGTTAACAAGTTTATTATATATGTTTTTTCACAAATTAAAGTGCATACCAAACAAGCTGCCGGCCATACCTACTTTTCATATCTCATAAACAATTTTTTTTATTGAACAATATAATTGATGCTGCAATTTTAAATATCTTAAGTGATACAAAAGAAACTAAATAAGTAAAACAAAACATTCTCATAAGATTAGAGAAATATAATTTTATCATATAAGATTAGAGAAATATAATTTTATCATATTAGGAGATAAGAAAAACTTGGCGTAAAAGTAAAAGAGATAAAAAAAATTAAAAACTAATAGATAATTCTGCAATCTATATTTTCTCAAACTCCAACTTACGTGATCAGAGATCCACAACCAAAAGAATTCTGATATATTCCGTAACACTAATAACTTTTTCCTTTCTAAAACGTTATTATATAAAAGAGATAAATCTTGATACCTAAAATTAAATATAAACATGTATTCCGTGACTATATTTGATGGAGCCCAATCCAACACTACAACTATCAAAGTATTGTTGTGTAGTAGCGGTTCAACAATTGAAGAAGACTATTGCATGATAAAAATTAAATAGTATAAATATAGATTAAAATTATTTAACATAAAAACTAAAATATTGAAACTATAAAAGATCAAAAGGTTGGGAGAATGTTCTTCTTCCCTCGATAAAGCAAAAACATGTTTAAAGAAGATAGCGGAGAAAAAGAGCAAAGGCGGCTAGTTTATAAGATTATAGATGTATTGACATTTTTATATAATTGAAAACAAAAGAGAGTAACATATGGCAATTGTATGTGGCTGGATTTCTTTCAATTAATTTATCTTGATTCGGGGGTTTTTTAGAATGTTTATTTTCCTCGGACTAATATTTCATCGTCAAGTTTCCAAACACTCCCCTTTGGAGTTTGAAACCGAGACTTCACTAATAAGAACATTTTTTATGGATAATAGTTTTAGGAAAATTGTGAAAAGTATATGGTTTAAATTTTATATTTATCAAATTAGTTTTTTATGTTTTTGTTTTAAATTCAACAGAATCTGGTAGGTATCTAGTAAGTAACTGGTAGGTAATTGATAAGAATCATATTTTTATATGTTTTTAATTTTTGTTTTTAATTCAAAAGAATCTGGTATGTATCTGGTAAGTAAATGTTTTTAACTCAACAGTTGAAAAAAGTTTTTCAATGTATCTGGTCGGTATCTGGTAAGAACCCGGTAAGTATCTCGTATGATGCTTGTAAATTCATGAAATAATGTAGAAAGTTGTTACAAACATAAACTTGGTGGATTAACTGTTAGGAACTAACAGTCAATTTGAACATGCATAATATGCACGGTGGAAATTCAAAATTTTGTTCTTGTCCCTAAGAACTCCTATTAGATGCATATAAATTAAATAAAGCCTTAACTAAACAATTATCTACCTAGGCTAGCATGCATAGGCTAGACATACCATAATTCTAAATTATATCCTAGCATAAATATTTTATACTAAACATGTTATAACTCTAAGTTATAACCTAAGCATGCAAAAAAATCTAAGCATTATTATTAAGTCTAAAAACGCTTAAAGAAAAAGAAAGACCTAATAATTAAAAGAGAAATGAAGGAAACTTATCAGTTGAAGCATGCTTTAGCAGAACCTCCTTGCACAAGCCTCCAAGCCTAAGATAGCCTCTATGAGTATCCACACGAATCCCACCAACCGGAACCTCCCAATGAGGAAGAACTATAGAGCCTTGAGTAGTTGCTAGGCCACTCCAAACCACCCCCCCCCCCCCCCCCCCCCCCCCCCCCGAAAATATAAACTAGAGGTCCCCAAATTAAAATATAATTTGGGATCCTCAAACTATGATCCGCGAGGATCAATAAGTTCTATGTTGGCTCGAGAATCCACACTGAAGACTCTCAATTAAATAATAATCAAATTATTATTATGTTATATTTTCGTAATAGAATAAATCTATTAATTCTTTACTTAGTCCGATGAAGGTCCAATGTGTGCGACCTTATAGGATCCCGAAGTATTGAGTTGTTAAGGCTTAACCAACCCCTGTTCTATTGGAACCATTTGCTCGAGGTTCTAGACCGTGAATAGAACTCGATTACCTTAAACGACTGTCGTACACCTCTTACAAGGGTCTACTATCCTCCATTACTCGGAACGTCATTTGTGTTTATGACTTAATCCCGGTTAATGCAATAGTTTCCCAATGCAATGAACTCCTTCCATTCTTTAATATTAGTATCTAGTTTATAGGGTTCGGTTAAAGTGTTAACTCACTAATAGCAAGGTTGCTCCAAGCTATCCCAATTATTAACTTGTTACTGAAGTATATTACCTTTTACTATAGTGTGTTTACTAGAAACTATTTCTATCAAACACATACTCTGATAAGAGGTTTACAACAAGCATCACTTCAATGAGCTGCTAGGTACAACTCCTTAATATATTCGGAGCGATGGATTCTTTCCGAATATATAGCTTTCCAACGTGTTGTCATCACTATACTCGTAACCACCCATGACACCCTAAATTAATGAGTGTATGGGAATGACCCAAAGTATAGCGATGGTACCACACAAGGTAACTAGTATCTCAAGTATGAGGATATTCGCAAAGCTTATTGCAAGAAGATAAACACTAATACATTTATATATACACCAAGTGTTTACCTTACTGAGGTCTCCAATATATCTCTCAGATATATCCCTGTGTCAAACTTAAGGCATCACCTTCAGTCCTTAGGAGATTGACTGCTTGGGCCCTTTCCAAGAAAGTTGACCACATGCTAGTCTTACCGCTTCATCAATATCCTTTCCTGATGAAACTATGATTAGGAATAATTTAGACATAATCATAATTACACATGAAGCAGGTCTCACTAAATATAGTCCAACTATAATTTCTCTGACTTCATGCTATGATACATCAAGGACTTTCTTATACATACATCAATGAATATATTTTAACTAGTCATAATATATTTATAAGGACATCGACATAAACAAAAGATTAAATGCCTTTATTAATTAAACAAATTATTCGTATCATTACATAATTAAGATATATCGCCTTAATTGCCTTAAGAGCATACATTATATCCAACATTAACAAACTTCCAATGAAATATTCCTACCAGTTACTTATCATATATTGAACATTTGTAAATAAAAGTTTTTGAATGAATTTGTAAGTATCTAATAAGTACCTGGTAAGTATATGGTAGAATGCTAGTAAATATATGAAATATGGTAGAAATATGTTACATACATAAACTTGATGGTCTGAACAAATTTCAAATGAAATATAAGATTTCTTCCATGTTCGTACCAGATATCTATCACTTACCTATCAGATATTGAACAATTGAATTATTTTTTCTCAAAAAGTATATCACAATGGATGGCGTTTTGAAGATAAAAATGAGACGAACAAAAAACTCTAAAGAAGCATGTAAAAAAATGAATGGTTTGAGAGATAATGGCCACATAAGATGAGGAATTAAAAAAATGTGAACAGTGCACGTGGACAATAGCATAAATAGTGGAAAGTAGGGGTGGACCGTACAACTTTAATTTTGAAACTTGTTTGACCATGGAACGTTATGACCTAAATATTGGGATGAAAGGAAACTTTATTTTTGGCACATATTTATGAAAATCCCATAGTTTTACCAATTCATATACTTTAAGCAAAATACATCTCTACTTGGCTAAACTTAGCCCAAATGGCTTAATGGCTTAGATAGTTTGGAAAAAGAGTTCAAAAAAGCTCACCAAAAATCTGGGTTCAAACCTTACTTATACAAAAAAAAAGCTAATTAGAAAATAATTGGCAAAAATAAATATTTTAAGCATGATATAATATCGAGATAAAGCATCAATTTGACCTCTAGAGTTGGATTACTTGATCAATTTTGTTTAGGCAAATAAAATCAAATTTAGGAATTAATTTACTTCAAATTGATTAAATTGTTTAAAAGTCGCTTGTATATGCTTTATTAGAAACTCACAAGTGTTAAAACTACAAATTACAAAGGGTTGTTACCTAAAAACATAAATTCTAGGCCAATAATTGTGTCATACTAACACAAATATTACAAAACCTATTTTTTAACCAGCTTTGTTGTTAATTTTCGTTTCTATAAGTGATTTACAGCCGGTATAAAACATTTATACTACTGTTGTTTCTCTGTGTTTACACTAGGATTCAAAGTTGTAGGCCAAAATTGTTGGTATAAAGCATATATACCATTGTTTTCACTCTCTGCCTATAAAAGAATTCAAAGTCACAAAATGAATTGGTAGTATAAAGCACTTTACATCATGCATAACTTGGTTATTCCACTGTGTATACTCTCTATTTATACCATTGTTTTCCACTTCTGTTTACACTTGAATTAAAAATCACAAGTCAAATTGATGGTATAAACTACTGTAGACCAGGTATAAAGCGTTTATACTATTGTTTTTATTATTTAATTATAATCAGAGTGTGAAGATCAACGAAGGTTGAAAACATTAATAAAAAAGAAGAAAGATGGAGGATGGAGGATGGTGGATGAAAGTTAGAACAACTGATTAACATAGAGGAAGGTTGGATCAAAAGGAAAAAGATGCAGAAATCAATCTTTGGAAAAATCACGTAAAAAGAAAACGAGAAAGTTAGGAAAAGAGGAAAGCAAAAGATTCCCGTTTAATTGGAAAAGTGAGGAAAACAAAAAAAAAATAACATATTTGCAAGTATTTCTCAATTATAAATTACTTGCCTGTATTCTTTTGAGTTGATATGTATCTTCAAATATTAAGGGCTAATTTAGACTTATGAAATTAATTTCATACTAGTTCTATTCTAAATGCAAAAGAATATAAATTGATATTTAAATTTGATTTTCAACTAAGTTGTACCATCAATGGACTTAATGAACCTATGATCCCATACTATAACTAGTGCACTGGAAAGACAATTTTGGAAATGTATGGTAAGGGAACGAATGATTAACTATACAAAAATAAGTCTTCAGAGTTAATTTTTTTAAAAAAATTAGCTTATATAGGCCCTATTCTTTTCAATTTATAAATAATAGTATTGAATTAAACTAAACTTATTAATATTTATTTTAATATAAATTTATATATATACGATACTAATAAATACTAAACAATACTAAACAAAACTAAATATAAATTAAAAAAAACAAAACCTTAAACTTATAATAATAATAATAAAAATATATTATTTCATCAAATATAAATTTAAATCTATAACCTTTAAAATTATAAATTTAAAATTTAATCACTAAATCAAACTTATTACCACCGGATAATTAACAAATTAAACAGCAATGTGTAGCTTGACACCTAATGGGGCCACCTGTTAACTACTCAATTTTAAAGTCAAATTAATCAATTAATTAATTGTGGAGAGATGATGGACTGGGCGGCTGGCGTCTCTCCCTCTATATTTTTAAAGTAGACAATCTAATTTAAAATTAAATTATTAAAATATTTATTATTTAATTTTTAAAATATTTTTTTTATTATTCTTTTAACTATATTTTTAACATTAATTATATTTAGATTAAAAAATTAAGACATTAATTAAAAATATAAGGGTAAATTAATATTTTTATATCATTAATAAATAAATTTATTAAAAATGTGAAACTTTTAGAAAGATAAGTAAAATTATTATTATTATTATTATTATTATTATTATTATTATTATTATTATGTGATGGAGACTGATATAGATATATGGGTATCAATTAATAGATCAATAATTCCCAAAGTTTTTCTTTTCCGTTTGTAAAGTTTCTTGTAATTAATAATCTTATCATTTTGCAAATGTCTTTAGGTGCTTTACGTATATGTATATTGTTCTTTTAGCTGAAATTGTTGAATTGAACTCTATTAACGGTACTAAAGTTAATAAAGTAAAATTTAAATAGAAAATGACCCACTTCATACATTGATTTATTTAGGCTTAATACTTTTTCATATTTTTAATTTGAGTGAAAACAGCTTTTATACCCTCAAACTTTTAAAAGGTACTCCGATTTACCCCAATTTTTAAAAATGATGTCTCCGTACTATCTGAACTTATCAAAAGTGGATCTCTGTGCAATCTTTGACCAAGGGGGTGCGTGTTGACCTAAAAATGGGTAAAAAAATTTATATAAATCAATAATTAATAAAAAAATCATTACAAAATCCCTAAATACTTTTTTAGTTATAAAATGACCCTCTTTCCTCTTTAAGGTATCTTTGAAAAGCTCACATTTTCTGAACAATTCTCACACCAAATTTGCGTTCTTTCTTTTCCGGATAGTTCATAATTAATTTTTTGAGTTTTCGATTTTTTATAAAACCGGGCTCCGAAACGTGTTTTCACATTTCCTGGCCCTTCCATAAAAATTTTCTAAAAAACTCTTGCACCAAATTTATTTTCTTTATTTTTCGAATTATACTTCATAATTTTTTGGAATTTTTCGATTACTTACGAAATTATGCCCCGAAACGTATTTTCACATTTTCGGGCCATTTCGAAAACATTTTCTGAAAAAATTCTTGCACCAAATTTATTTTCTTTATTTTCCGGATATTTCATAATTTTTGGGGGTTTTTCGATTTTTTACGAAATCGGGCCCCGAAACGTATTTTCACATTTTTTTGCCCTTCCGAAAACATTTTTTAAAAAATTCTTGCGCCAAATTTATTTTCTATATTTTCTGGATATTTCATAATATTTTGGGATTTTTCAATTTTTTACGAAATCGGGCCCTGAAACGTATTTTCAAATTTTCATCCCCTTCCGGAAACATTTTTTGAAAAATTCTTGCACCAAATTTATTTTCTATATTTTACGGATATTTCAAAATTTTTTAGGAATTTTCGATTTTTTACGAAACCGGACTACGAAACGTATTTTCACATTTTCGTGCCCTTCCGGAAACATTTTTTGAAAAATTCTTGCACCAAATTTATTTTCGTTATTTTCCGGATTTTTCATAATATTTTGGGATTTTTCGATTTTTTACGAAATCGAGCCCCAAAACGTATTTTTACATTTTCGGGCCCTTCCGGAAACATTTTCTAAAAAATTCTTGCACCAAATTTATTTTCTTCATTTTTCGGATTTTTCATAATTTTTTCAAATTTTTTCAATTTTTTATTTTCCTATAAAATTCTTTATTTTCTGGATATTTCCAAAATTTTGGTATTTTTTGGTTGAATTAAAATTATAGGGACTTAAAAAATAATTTTGTCAATAGTTTTTTTGAAATTTGACAGTGAGTGTAATACACTCTCCATGCTGCGACTGGGCGAGTGAAAATAGGTAGCACAAGACACCCTTTTTAAAAGTTAGAGTAAATCGAAACACTTTTTAAAAATTAAGGGGTATGAAAGTTATTTCATAAGATAGCATTAAGCCATTTGCTATTTGATTATTTTTATTCAGTTTAGATACACATCTAGGTCATGATCATAATCAAAGATATAATTAATGTGGACTTGAGTCAAGCTCCAATTATGACATGGATTAGCAGTTGTTCCAATAACTTTTTTTTATAAAAGTATGGACCGGTAATTCGGGTTCGAATATTATTAAAGAGAAAAGAATAGGCGTACAATGAAAAAGAAAAGAAAAAAAAGATGAAGCTTACTAAAAGTTTAAAATAAAAAAAATATTTACAAGAAGCAAAATCATAAAACACAAAGCTTCTAAAAGTTTTGGGTGATGATCCTAAGATTCGACTTCCCCTTCTCAATGGTAGCTATCACCACGGACGATAAACAGTTGAGTTGATTCTTGTCATCAATATGACTCCGATGTTGTCGGCGCAAGTTGCAACCACTTGTAGATCCGACCAGTGGCGTAGCTAGGATTTGGACTCTGGTGGGGCACAATTTCATTTAGAGAGAGACCGACGACGATAGTAGTAAACCGATGACGATAATGGTATTGAATGTAAGATTTTTTAATAAAATCTGAATGGCCATGTATATTATGAATTTCCAATTTAATAATTATATGTGACTTCGTATGACGATTGCAAGCTATATAAACATTAAATCGGATGAGGTTTAAATTCTTTTCCCTCTCAAATTAAGTTGACGGATTTGATGTAAGAATAAGCATCAAAATAATTATTTGTTTCAAATAGCTAATTATTGTAATTGTCGTTTTCTAGTTTCTTAATTAGCATAAATGATTGTTAATTAACACTCATATACCTGAAGTTTTCTTGACTGAAGAGTATAATCATGATATAAAATTAGAGTCAAATGACAGCCCTAATTAAAGATAGATAAGTATTAAATTAAATCCCTATACTCGTTGAAGAATCTGTCGCTCTAGCTAGCATATGTGTGTATGATTCACAAACCTTCCAATATAAACAAAGCGAATACAACGAAAAGAAATAGTCAAGTCTTTGCAATCCTGGAAAATCAAACCAATAGGAGAGTCAAAGCGGGGTTATTGTTGAATACACTCACCACATTAATAGCATTCATCTCCATAATAATATTGTCAAAGTTATGAAGCTTCAACCAAGAGAGAGCTTCCCTGTAGCTCATGGCCTCTGCTAGAAAAGGATCTCTACCACCTTGGAGGAGTGTTGATCGAGCATCAACAAATCGGCCGTAAGAATCTCTGATGATACAACCATGCCCAAGAGAGGCACCTGCTGAGAAAACACTGGCATCAATATTACATTTGAGCCAATTAGGCGGCGGACATCTCCATTGAGAGGGAGAATGATTCATTGTTGAATTATCCACCTGAGGATTGGCTGCCCTCCATTCAGATAAAAAAACCAAGCCCGTGCCTATGTACTTGGGAAGCGTTGCGAAATTTATTGTTCCACACTTTGTTATTTCTTCTAGCCCAAATTGCCCAAAGAATGCAAGCTGCCTTTTCCAAGGTATCTCTATCTTTTTCTATAATCCAGTCCCACCAAGCCGAGATTGAGCTGATGGTATCCGGCCAACCCTCACTAAAGATCATGTCCCATATTGGTAGCACAAAATTACAGCCAATCAACGCTTGAAAGGCATCTTCGACACTATCGTCACAAATGGGGCAAAAAAGCTCAACATCTACATACCTTTGCCTTAATCGTAAGGTGGGTAGGGAGTTCGTTGCAACTTTCCATAAGAATAGTTGCACTTTTGGTGGTACTCTGATGCTCCAAATTATATTCCACGAAGAGGATAAGTAATTGGAATGTAACTGAGAAGCATTAGATTGTTGCATTAGAGCGTAATAACATGATTTGACCATAAATATTCCTGATTGTTCCATTCGTCAGTACACCTTGCCCTCCTCTTCGTGCCACTATCTCGGAATGCGCCTGATTAGTTCTTGTTCCTATGGTGTAAATAGTGCCGCCAGTAATTGGTTCTCCCATTCTCGGCCATCAGCACTAAGCGGATTGCTTACCACAAAGTCTTCAAATCCTGACATGGGCAAAGATTGAATAGTCGGGCTTGTAGGGGATAACCATTGATCTTTCCAAATCGAAATAGATTTCCCATTTCCTACTCTCCACATCGTTCCATATTGCAGAATATTTTTCGTTGAAATTAGCCCACGCCAAACAAAACTTGCATTAGATTTGATCTGTGCTTCAGAGAAGGAAATGAAGGGAAATATCTGTGTTTAAAAATTTTACTCACTAAAGCCTTAGGTTCAGCTATAAAGCTCCAAGATTGCTTTGTTAGTAACGCAAGATTGAATTCGCTAAGGCTTTGAAAATTCAAACCACCCTTTTCCTTCAATTGAGTAAGCTTTCCCATCTCATCCAATGTATTGATGAACCCGACCAAAAGCTTGTGAAAATCTTCTCTAGGGTTGAAATAATATGAGAATGGAGCTTAAAAATTTGCATGGCGTACGATGGTAAAGCTTGGGCTACCGAATTCAAAAGAACTTCTTTTCCACCCTGTGAAATGCCTTTCCTCTTCCAACCTTGAACTTTCTTGTGTGCCTTATCAACAATATAATTGAAAACTAATTTTTTGGATCTCCCAACAAAAGAAGGTAACCCAAGGTAGGTACCATGGTTTGGGACTTCCATCACTTGGAGGTAGTTACAAATTTCTTGTCTCAAAGAAGGCTGCACATTCGGGCTAAAGGTGATTGACAATTTGCAGAAATTTATTAGTTGGCCAGAGGCTGAAGCATATTGAGTAAAAATACTCTTCAAAATTTCAGCTTCTCCAAGAGTGGCATTGAAGAAAAAGAGGCTGTCATCGGCGAAGAGTAGATGTGAAATAATAGGCACTCGAGGGGCGATTTGACAACCATGTAAAGCTTCTGATTGAATGTGATGATGCATAAGAGTGGACAATGCTTCAGCTAATACTGGAAACAAGTATGGAGATAGAGGATCTCCTTGGCGTAACCCTCATTGTGGATTGAAAACCTGAAATACACAATTTTAATGAGTAATAGTGTAATTTACAGATGTAATGGTCTCCATAATCAAGTCAGTGGTAGCAATCGGGAAGCCCAACATAATCAACATTGCATGGATAAACGACCATTCTACACGGTCATAAGCTTTAGACTTATCGACTTTCAAAGAACCCATGCCTTTGTGACCTAACCTATTCCTATTCATGTAATGCCCTTTTTCAAAACTTATCAAAATATTATCGGTGATGTACCGCCCAGGGATAAATGCACTTTGGGCTTCAGAAATAACAAGATTCATATAAGGTTGAACCCTATTCACAATCATTTTTGACATTATTTGGAATAAAACATTACAAAGAGATATAGGATGTAAATCACTAGTCTTGACAGTGTGGAATGATCGATTATGTAACCATTGAATACAAAAGTTGGTTACGTCTAGGCCTACAATCTCCCAAAAAGACTAATAAAAACCAGGATTAAACCCATAAGGTACCGTTGCTTTATTTGGATACATACTAAATAGAGCATTCTTAACATCTTCTGCACGAAAAGGCCGTTGTAGGTCATCATGGGCTGTTGTCGGAATTCTGGTCTGCACAAGATCAATAATGTGTTCAAAACTAGTTGTCTGTGAAGTAAACAGATTAGAGTAGAAACTTTGAATCTCCTCCTTAAGATCGTTACCCCAGGTAACCCATTCACTGTTAGAATTTTATAGCCTCTGAAAAAAAAAATTCGTTGTCTACTAGCAGCGGAATGATGGAAAAAGTTTATGTTGGAGTCACCCTAACGAAGCCAATTTATTTTAGATCGCTGCTGCTAATGTTCCATTTGTTGCTTTAGTAAACTACCCAACTCCTTCTTTTCCGCAAAGAACTCGTCGGAATGGTTCCACCCAGCTCGTGATTTCAACGCCGTTAGTTCCTGCCTACACTTCTTTAACTCACTCTTAAAATTCCCTTGTTGCAATCTTCCCAAAGTCTCTAGCTTTTGTGCATGTTAGAAAGGAAAGAATAAATTAAATTGGAATCAAATTTTGTTAGAAAGGAAAGAATGAATCAGATTTGGTGGTCAATCAATTGGCACTTGATTTAAGGAAATAGATATGGTAGCTCCCTTATTTCCTTTTAATGCATTTCCTTATGTAAAGATTATTTACTTTGTTTATGCCTATATATTCAATTATAAAGGCATTGTAAAGCTATTAGAATAATATATCAAAATAAAAACAATTCTCCCACAATTCTTCCATTTCTCTTATTTTTCATTTCTGTAATTTAAAACATGGTATCAGAGCGTGTTTCGGTCTTAGGACCATAAGAAGTGTTCATTATATACTAGATGGAGGACTAGTAATTTCTAGCACGAAAACAGTAGCAATGGCGGCACAAGGACAACGAAAATCAGGCCAAGTCAAAAAAAGCAACGGCGACCAAGGAAACTTTCATAAACCAAAAAGTTCTTCATGGATTTTTGATTGTGGTGCCAAAGACACTATGACTTATGATTTCAATGATATCAAAGTTCAAACCAAGCCCTCAGAAACACATGTTATGGCGGCAAATGGGGAAATAATACCTGTAAATGGACCTGGGTTAATTGATATATCACCTACTTTGAAATTATCAAATTATCTCTATGTTCTGTCATTATCACATAAATTGTTATCCATTAGTCATGTTACAAAAGAACTAAATTGTACTGTACTAATGCTCCCAACTTTTTGTATACTGCAAGATACCAGGACGGGAAAAATTATTAGACGTGGCACTGAACACCAAGGATTGTACTACGTTGATGAAGTTGCCCAATACAGTACTGTTATGCTTGCCTATAGAACTGCAGATAGGGAAGCTTGGCTTTGGCACCAGAGATTGGGACATCCATTCACGGGTTATTTACATCTTCTACTCCCTAAGCTTTTTAATTCCAACAATGTGAAACATGTGTTATGGCCAAAAGTCACCGAAAAACCTTTAGACTAAATAATACCAGAGTTGCATCACCATTTGACTTAGTTCATTCAGATATATGGGTCCATCACCTATTGTGGGTGGCCAAGGATTTAGATATTTTCTCCATTTTGTCGATGATTGTACTCGTATGTCGTGGGTCTTTTTCTTGAAAAACAAATCAAAAGTCACAGAGAAATTTATACACTTTTACGCAATGATTCAAATCCAATTTAAAAGAACCATTCGAATACTACGATATGATGGGGGGGATTGTCAATACACATATGAAACAATTTTCCAAAAACATGGGTTAGTTCATTAGACTTCTTGTCCACATACCCCTAAACAAAATGGTGTAGCCGAAAGAAAAAATAGAATCCTACTAGAGATAACCCGAGCCTTTATCATTGAATCTAAAGTCCCTAAAAGTTTTTGGCCTAAAGCATTAGCCACAGCCACATACTTACTCAATAGACTTCCAACCAAAACTCTCAACCTGAAAACACTTGTCCAAAGCCTAGCCAAATTTACCAAAATACCCCCACCTTTGACCCTTCAACCAAGAATTTTTGGTTGCTCTGTTTTTGTCCATATTCCCAAAGTATAGCAAACCAAACTTGAACCATGTGCAGAAAAATGTGTTTTTGTTGGATATGGAATTAATCAAAAAGGGTACAAATGTTATAATCCTAAGACACATCATATGTACACCACAATGAACCGTGGTTTCCTTGAAACTGAGTATTTTTACTAAACCCAACTCAGTGGTCAGGGGGAGAGCAGAGATGCAGACACACTTCGTTGACTTCCTAAAACTGTAATTTCAGAAGATGTGGAGATTAGAGAGGACAATACTATTGGGCATACTTCGGATACTTTTGTACAATCTAAAGAGCTTAGTGTCTCAAAAAGTAATCATCCTAACCTGGTATCTGAGGTAAGAGAATCTGACTCTGAAACTTCTCCCATTTTGATTTCGACTAATCATGGTGAATATAGAGTTATGGAAAAATAGGTGACAGAAGAGGAGACACAGAGAGAGGAAGTATTTGCACTACCTCCAAGACATAACAGAGGAGTTCCTCTTGATAGATATTCCCCTGAGAAAGAAGCTAGGAGATCCAAATATCCAATAGCTAACATTGCAAGGGGGAGTCCGTCTGTGGAGGCTAAAGCCTTCATTACAGCATTATATAAGGAAGAGATTCCAACTATAGTCGAACATGCTTTGACATCAGACAAGTGGACAAATGCAATAAAGGATGAGATGAATGCCCTCGAAAGAAGCAATACATGGGAGAAATGTACTTTACCCATAGGAAAGAAACAAGTTGGTTGTCATTGGGTCTTTATTGTGAAACATAAACCAGATGGCTCAATTGAGAGATATAAAGCACGGTTGGTATCAAAAGGATATACTCAGACCTATGGCATCGACTACTCGGAAACTTTCTCAGCTATTGCAAAAATTCATACGATTAGGGTATTATTCTCAATAGCAGCAAATAAAGGGTGGCCACTTCACCAATTTGATGTCAAGAATGCATTTCTACATGGAGACTTATAGGAAGAAGTCTATATGAAAGCTCCACCAGGTTTTCAAGAGGAATTCAAGAAAGGGGAAGTTTGTAGGCTGAAGAAATCTTTCTATGGACTAAAGCAATCACTAAAAGCTTAGTTTAGGAGGTTCATACTCGCAATGAGAAAGTACGGGTTCACGCAAAGCAATTTCGACCATACTCTTTTCCTTAAACGAAGGGGCGAACTTGTAACATGTTTGATTATTTATGTTGATGACATGATCATTACAGGGAATGACGTGGAAGAAATTGCCAAGCTTCAAGAGAGCCTGTTCACAGAATTTAAAATTAAAAACCTGGATAGATTGAAGTACTTTCTTGGAATCAAAGTGCTAAGATCTAAAGAGGGAATCTTTATATGTTAGAAAAAGTATATCTTTGACCTGTTAGCTAAAACGGGGATGCTTGATTGTAAACCGTCTGACATGCCTATAGTGGTAAATCATGGACTCAAGATAGAAGATGGAGCAAAATTAGCCGACAAAGAGAGGTACCAACGATTGGTAGGAAAATTGATTTACTTATCTCACACCCGGCCAAATATTTCATATGCTATAGGAATAGTAAGTCAATTTATGCACCAACCTCAAGCAAATCACATGGAAGCTGTATGGAGGATCATAAGGTATCTCAAAGGAACAATCGGACATGGAGTTCTATACAAGGCACACGGCTATTCATGGGTACACTGATGCTGACTGGGCAGGGAATCCAATTGATAGAAGATCAACCTCAGGCTATTTTACTTTTGTAGGAGGTAATTTAGTCACATGGAGAAGTAAAAAATAGAAGATTGTAGCATTGTCAAGTGCAGAGGCAGAATTTTGAGGAATAGCTCGTGGGCTAACAGAAATCTTATGGCTACAAAACCTATTGACCGAAATTGGTTTTCCACCATCAGAGACCTATGAGATAATGTGTGATAACTAGGCAACCATCCAAATCTTAGAAAATTTGGTACAACATGATCAAATGAAACATGTAGAAGTTGACCGACATTTCATCAAAGAAAAGATTGAAGCGGGAATTGTAAAACTACCCTTCATAAGATCTGAAAATCAGTTGACAGATATTCTGACAAAAGCTATAAATGGACAGGTGTTCAAAGAAGTATTGGACAAGTTGTGTATTGGAGACCCCACTACTCAACTTGAGGGAGAGTGTTAGAAAGGAAAGAATAAATTAAATTGGAATCAAATTTGTTAGAAAGGAAAGAATGAATCAGATTTGGTGGTCAATCAATTGGCACTTGATTTAAGGAAATAGATATGATAGCTTCCTTATTTCTTTTTAATGCATTTCCTTATGTAAAGATTATTTACTTTGTTTATGCCTATGTATTCAATTATAAAAGGCATTGTAAAGCTATTAGGATAATATATCGAAATAAAAACAATTCTCCCACAATTCTTCCATTTCTCTTATTTTTCATTTCTGTAATTTAAAACAGTGCACATAAGGTAAGTTTGCCCATTAAATCATGAACATTTGGCTCATTCTAGTAGCGATTAACAATTTCCTTGCACTCCGAGATAGATGCCCAGCTATTTTCAAAACGAAACAAGTGGATCTTTTGAATTTGAATGCAAGAGCAATGAAGTAAGAGTGCCGAGTGATCAGATTCAGAAGTAATTATGTTTTGGACCCAAGCATCTGAGAAGAATTCAAGCCACTCCAAATTTGCAGTGGCTCGGTCTATGCAGCCATCTAGTTACTTATACCATGACTCCTCTCCCAAGTATACTGATATCCCGCCATGCCTAGGTCCTCAAGTCCACAATCTGTAAGAGCTTCTTTGAAGCCGTTTAACCAAGCTAAAGGTCGAGCCCTTCCTCCTACTTTTTCATCCATTGAGATCATATCATTAAAGTCCCTGATAACGCACTCAAGTAGTCCTAGGACTCTTGTCTCCTATGATTATTATTCTCTAGAAAGCCATAGAGGCCGGTTAAGCGCCATTTAAATGCATCTCCATTCACTGTAACATCGATGAAATTAACGGCATAATGATTAAGCTGAACTAACTCTTGATTCCTCCATAAGAGCGTAAGTCCTCCACCGTGGTTAATATGATCAACAAAAAAATACCCTTGAAATGAATCTTCTGTTTAACTATTTCAACTACACTTCGACCAACCTTTACCCCCATAAAAAAAACCACATCTGGCATAGAAGAAGACACTAAGTCTTCTATCTCCTCAACTGTCGATTCCATGCCAAATCCCCGACAGTTCCAGCTCAAAACACTCATGGCTCCTCTCAAGCTCTCTCCCTTGAGGTCGCTTCATCATTAGTGGTGATAACAAATTGAGAATCAATTACCATATTTGAAACATCATATGTACGTTTCCTCTTTGGATCAAAAATCGTTACTTCATCATCGTTTTCCTTCTCGGCCAGAACCTGATTAATCTGATTTCCAGGCTTCACTCTGCTTTATCCTCTTCTCATATAGGATGACAATGAACCTGTAGGGATCAGTTTGTTGCCATTTTCATCCCTCAACCATTTGTCCTCATCGGTAATCATATTCTTTCTCAAAGTTGCACGAATGGAATGGTCATACATGCGTTGTGGGTTAAACATATAGATGGGAGAACATGCCACAGATTAAACATATAGATGGGAGACGTTCGTAAAGAAATTTGGTTCTGATTTGATTACCTTAATTAATTCGAATCTACATTCACCTCTTTAAGGGTTTAGTGATATCGACTAAAACCCTAACCCTAAGATATAAGGGTTTTGCAGCTTTAAAATTGTTTTCATTCACCTCTACTAGCTCTCCAATGAATCTGCCAAGAGCTTCGCAAATATGCGATGAAATATAGCCCACTAGAATCCGAAAAACCTGTACCCAGAATGGAACAATTTTGATATCAATCAATTTTGGGTCTTCATTGGGTAATCTTGGTGCTAGGGCTAGGAGCTTCATATTGAAAGACCATGGGGAACCCTTCCATACCCTATCATAGTCATTCTTATGGAAGAATTTGATTGAATATTTGTTATGACTTCCAAGTCTTTTCAAGTGGACACTGTTGGTGATATCCCACATGGGAAACTAAAGATGATAAAGAGTGAAATATAAGTGGTGTAGATTGGGCCTTAACATAAGCCAATTGGTTTTGTGTTAGATGGGCTCAACCCCACTTGTATGCTCACTTAGCTTACCAAGACCAACACTCTCGAGGCCCATGGATTCTCTACGTGGTATCAAAGCGGAAGAAGGCCTGACAGCCAGTGATCCTAGGTTCGTGTTAAAGTCCTGGTAGAGTTTGGGGTAGCAAAGAAAGGCTAGACTCGGTGTTGACCTTGAGCCTCGGAGAAAATAGGCCAAAGAATGTTGGCAAGTGGCTACTGGTCCAGGCCTTGTTGCACTTGAGGGGGAGTGTTGGAGATATCCCACATGGGAAACTAAAGATGATAAAGAGTGAAATATAAGTGGTGTAGATTGGGCCTTAACATAAGCCAATTGGTTTTGTGTTAGATGGGCTCAACCCCACTTGTATGCCCACTTAGCTTACCAAGACAAACACTTTTGAGGCCCATGGATTCTCTATAGATACCGCCTCCCTTGGGAAGCCAAAGACCTGATAAAGTTCTTTGCATGTGCAGGTCGATTCCATCACATTCAGAGAAGAGCTGGGCTACATAAAAGAATTCTTGTTTTGGGGGTTCGATTATTGGGAGGTTTACTGGTATTGCCTCATCATCATCTGAGGCTAAATAAGCATATCTCCGGCGGATCACTTCAGCCGTCGTATCAATATTAGGGTTCATATGGAGTAATGTAACCTAGAATGAGAGGAAATCGAGGAGGAACACAAACGCACTTCAAGGTTGAAATATAATTGATTACTGCAATTGAAAGTAATGATTATGGGGAACAATCAACAAGAAAACAAACGAAATGGACATGCGGCGGCCGCAAGACTCAAGCTCTAGGGCTAGACATTTTAAACTTTGAGATTAATATATGAAGTTAAAAGAATGAAAATGTACATAACAGAAAATGAAAGTATAGAACAATAAAATTTGAAAGGACACTTTAGTTATTGTATTTATGTATATTGATATAGAGTAGTTTTGAGAGCTCTATTTAATTACAGTTATTGTTTTTGTAATTAAGTGATTTCGTAACTGACTCATAAATCAATCTATATATAAGTACATGATGGAAACGAATTGCGCGTTGGACATAAAAGAAAAGAAAAGAAAAGAAATACGGTAAAGTGAGAAAAGAAAGAATGACCTAAGTGAAGAAACTCTTTTCTAAATTAATGTATTTTTTATCCAACCATTCAATTAAACGACGCCTAATGAAAGAAAACAATTGAAATGCCTTTTATGTTTCAATCCTTTTGTCTCTTATCATCAAGAGGCCAATTACAAAAAGTACAGGGGAAAGAACAGTCTGTTTTCTTCATTTCGTTATAAAACTTATTAAGGTATACTTCCACTAATCTACTATTGTCCGTATTTATCAATCAATTTCAGACAAGCGTGATCTTGCGGTTTTATGCCGATTAAAGTTATGGCTTACAATTGTTATAGATTTCATTACTGAAATTGTTACGGGTTCATAAAATTGCTTTCAATTGGTATCAGAGCCTACTTATCTTGAAATTGTTTGACTGTTATTGTTTATAGTATTTGGGTTTTATTGAATTAGGTTTCATGAAAAAACTTTGAGAAAATCTCAATTCTATGAATTTTTTTCATGAAATCAATGTCATATATTTGAAACTCTAGAATTGATGTGGTGTTTTGAATTATGAAATTAAAGTTACAACTGAATTGTTTTCTGTAATATTAACTTCTATTACAGATATGATAATATGGTATTTCATATTTTTCTGAAACTTTTTGGGCGTTTGGCGTGATCATGGCACTGTCTGTGTGACTTCTTACAGTATACAATTTATTAATTAAAACTAAATTGTAATATTTATGTGCCAGTAAGATCAGATTATGTAATTAATTCATAGTAGTGGCTTTGATTTATTTACAAATTAGCCAAATTAAAGTGAAGTTTTGCTGCTGATTACGTTCCTTTGGCAAGTTTTTTTTTATACTCAAATTACATAGTTGAAAGTTAAATGTTGAAATCGTTATGAGTATAAGTATATGAAGTGATATACTAGTACTACAATTTGATTTCCTCATTGTTATATGGAATAGTTCCACCAAATTTATTCCTAATTCTCTCTTTTACCCTATCAGCAAATAATCTAGGGAGTCCGGAAATGAATTTTTCTTTCCAGAAATACTGATTACAATCATCTCTAGTGTAAACAGCACTAAAGAACACATCTTTGTACCATTTAAACTCAGAGAGATCCCTACAGCGCAAATTCATGAGCTGCTCCATAGTTTGCTCAAAGAATAAAGAAGTTGATCCTAGAAAATGTAGGATCAAGGTGTATATTAACACATTGACGGAATCAGGGATGGGCTGATTTCCTTCAATTTTGACAGCGTTAAGAATATTATTCTTAGCCTCTGTGTTTAAACAAAAATCCCGCCAACCTTTTAGTTGGCCAGTGAATCCTGCGACAATAGCCTCAACAATAACTTTATCACTATTGCCGTGAATTCTAGAAGCAGAGGTGTGCATTAGCATGTATTGAATAACATTCTTTATCTGATATTCAGACATGCCATCTACATTCCACTCTTCTATGGATCTTCCATCAAAAGACAGCACAAAGGGTCTAAATTCCTCATACTGTAGATTTACCGGGGATGGTCTGGGATAATAAGTCTAGAATAATGATTCCTTTGGATTGTGTTTGGACAGGGGGCGTTTTAGCCTTAGTCTTAAGAAATTCGACCATATGAGCCTTCAGCTCTTCTTCAGTCATCTGAGAAAGGAGATCATTAAAGAGTAAAGGGGCAGAAGGCTCCAATTTACTCCAATCTAAAGGTTTATATAGAATTATCAAATTTTCAGATGAGTAGACTGAAGGGTTTTCAAAGAATTCAAATTTGTCCCACCATTTCGTAGAGATTCTCCTGATTCTTTATTCTTTGAGCAAACTACGGAGCAGCTCATGAATTTGCACTATAGGGATCTCTCTGAGTTTAAATGGTACAAAGATGTGTTCTTTAGTGTTGTTTACACTAGATATGATTGTAATCAGGATTTCTGGAAAGAAAAATTAATTTCTGGACTCCCTAGATTATTTGCTGATAGGGCAAAAGAGAGAATTAGGAATAAATTTGGTGGAACTATTCCATACAACAACTTAACTTGTGGAGAAATTTCTGCTGAAATTATCTCAAAAGGAATGTTTTTATGTAATGAATTGAAAATTCATAAACAAATGAAATCTGAAAAAATGTCAGGAAAGAGAATTTTTGGCACATTCTGTGAACAATTAGGTTATAATCCTATTAAGAGATCTATTCAAAAGGGTAAGAGCGATTCTCTAAGTATGATCGTAAAACTGATCAGAAATCTTACAGGATTCCTAAAAGGAAAACTTTCAAAAGGAAATCCTTAAAGGATAAATCTCCAAAGAAGTCAGCCAAAACGGTTGTCTGTTACAAATGTGGCAGGGTAGGACATTATTCGAATAAATGTCGTGTACAACAACAAATTAGATCTTTATAAATAGATCAAGGACTGAAAGACTCTCTTGAAAAAATCATGCTAATAGCATCTGACTCGGAAAAGGAAGATTATATAATTGATAATATAGATGACAATACTTCTGAATCAAATTCAGATAGTAGTCCAGAATGTGATGGTCATTGCGACTATTACAAATTACTATGTTCATTAAATGAACTTATGGTTCTTACTAAAAGTAAGGACTTTTTATTAACCTTGATTGAACAAATCCAAGATCCTTTTGAAAGAAGAATACATCTAGAACATTATTTAGAGTTGGTTAAAAATCAACAGTCAAATGAAGCCAGTACTTCTAGATCTACCAAAGTAGAGAAAAAACTAGAAGAAAAAACTGCTGCTTATGATTTGAAAGAAATATTAGGCAGGTTCAAAACCCTTAAAGGGAAAAAACCTACAATTAATGATTTAAAATCAGAAATTAATAACCTAAAAAAGGAAATAAAAGATTTGAAAGATAGAATTCTAATTCTAGAATCTGCAGATAAAGAAAGTGACAGTTCTGAAGAAGAAATTTCAGAAGAACTATTACAACAACTAGAAGATTCTAAGGCTATAAAGGAGTTAAAAATTCCTACTCAAGAAACTAAGAGTTTCAAATATATTGATTTAATCAATAGAGTTGTCACTTATAAGTGGCATACAAAGATTACTTTAGTTGTCAACAAAGACTTTGTTGTCACAACCATTGCTCTAATAGACTCTGGTGCTGATTTAAACTGTATCAATGAGGGCCTAATCCCTTTAAAATATTTCACCAAAACTCTAGAAGAGTTACACACTGCAAACGGTGAAAAACTTGCCGTCAACTTCAAGTTGAATAATGCAGCAATCTACAATAAAGGATTATGTTTAGAAATACCATTTATAATGGTTAAAAGTTTAAATTAGACTGTTATACTAGGGAATCCTTTCCTTCACAGTCTATTTCCTATTAAAAAAATCTCTAAAAGAGGCATTAATACAGAAATTTCAGGAAAAGAGATAATTTTTAAATTCTTATCTCAACCCAAAGCTAAAAGCTTAAATATTCTTGATAAAGAAAAATTTGTCAATTCCTTAAAGGAAAAAGTTAGTTTTAAGGTTTTAAAAACTAAAATAGAAAACCCCGGTCTGCAAAAACAAATCATCGATTTATAGCAGTTAATGGTAAAAGCAATATGTTCTGATATTCCAACAGCTTTTTGGGATAGAAAGAAACATATCGTTTCTTTACCATACGAACCGGATTTTAATGAGAGGTTTATTCTAACCAAAGCTAGGCCTATTGCTATGTCTGCAAGACATTTAGAAATCTGTAAGACAGAAATTGACGATCTCTTGAATAAGGGATTAATTAGGAAAAGCGCTAGTCCCTGGAGCTGTCCAGCTTTTTATGTTGAAAATGCTGCTGAACTTGAAAGAGGAGTTCTTAGGTTAGTCATAAATTACAAGCCTCTTAATAAGGCTCTTAGGTGGATAAGATATCCACTTCCTAATAAAAGGGATCTTTTAAACAGACTTTTTGAAGCTAAGATCTTTTCTAAGTATGATATGAAGTCAGGTTTTTGGCAAATTCAAATTAATGAAAAGGATAAGTATAAAACTGCTTTTACTGTTCCTTTTGGTCATTTTGAATGGAATGTCATGCCTTTCGGGCTTAAAAATGCCATTCTGAATATCAGAAAATCATAAATGATATCTTTAATGAACATTCATCATTTTCAATCATCTATATCGATGACGTTCTCATATTCTCAAAGAATATTGAGCAACATTTTAAACACTTAAAAATCTTTCTAAACATTGTTAAAAACAATGGTTTAGTAGTATCTGCAAGAAAGATAAAACTCTTTCAAACAAATATTAGATTTCTAGGCCATACCATCGTAAATGGTACCTGTATCCCAATTAGCAGAGCAATAGAATTTGCTGATAAATTTCCTGATGAAATCAAAGATAAAAAAAAGTTACAAAGATTTTTAGGCAGTTTAAACTATATAGCAGACTTTTATAAAGATCTGGCATTTGATGCAAAACCTTTGTTTGAAAGGTTAAAGAAAAATATTCCTGAACGGACTGAAAGTCATACTTTAGCAGTTAAGCAGATAAAATCTCGCGTCAAGTTTATACCTTGTCTAGCTATTCCCCATCCTGAAGCATTTAAAATAGTTGAAACTGATGCTTTGGATCTAGGATATGGTGGAATCCTTAAGCAGAGGATCAATGAAATTGAATCCTTAGTCCGATTCACAAGTGGGGTATGGGTAGGAGCTAGAAAAAATTACTCCACAATCAAGAAAGAAATGGTTTCTATTGTTTTATGTATATAGAAATTTGAATCTGATTTAATAAATCAAAAATTCCTATTAAGGATAGATTACAAAAGTGCAAAAGAAATTCTAGTTAAAGATGTTAAAAACGTCGCTTCTAAACAAATATTTGCTAAGAAGAAACAAACAATTGACAATCTATCTGCTGAAAGCAAAAATGATGAGTATGATGCATATGCTTATCAACTAGCATTAGAACCTGATACTCTGAAGGAAGAAATCTTCCCCTTCATCCCAATTACTACTCAGAGAATATGTCCTATTAAAAATAGGCATGCCAATTTAAAAATTCATGAATTGGCCTTATTTTATACAAGGAACCACACTACAGTTCCTTATCTCCCAAGGGATTATGGGTTTTATCTCACTCTCCTAGAAGAGACTGGTTCAATAAAATTTGAACCAATGTCCTAGAGTAACTCCGAATGGGCATTTGCTAAGTTCACAATACTAAAAGTATTATCTCCAGAAGAATGGGATAGAGATTTATTTACTCTTAAAAGAGGAAAGGAGGTAGCTTATAGCTACTTTGATTATATCGATGCTTGGCAACAAGCACTACTTTATAATAATAGTCTTGGCAAATTCAGCTGCTTTCTGCAGTTTCAATTGGTAAAACCAATTAAATCTTTTTCAAATTGGTTCCATAATTGGTTCCAAAATTGGGGTCTTTTCCCATTTTGCCTACCTAAAAGGGTTAGGGAAATATTTAATCAATTCTGTGAAATAAATAGTAGCTGTGAAACAGCGAGACTGCAATTTGCATGCCTCTATTGAGTGCCATGGATCCTAAAATAGGATTACATCATTTCTTATAGAAATGAATCTGAATATTTTCAAGCACCAAGCAATGAAATTGTTGTCCCTTGGCTCACCATGAGAATCTCTACGAAATGGTGGGACAAATTTGAATTCTTTGAAAACCCTTTAGTCTACTCATCTGAAAATTTGATAATTCTAGATAAACCTTTAGATTGGAGTAAATTGGAGCCTTCTGCCCCTTTACCCTTTAAAGATCTCCTTTCTCAGATGACTGAAGAAGAGCTGAAAGCTAATATGGTCGAATTTCTTAAGACCAAGGCTAAAACGCCCCCTATCCAAACGCAATCCAAAGGAATCATTATTCTAGACAGCCCTAAAAGGAAGAATAATGAAGCGTCTCCCATGGAGACTTTCCCAAATGAAAAAGAAAAATCAGAAGCCTCGACGTCATCTGCTAAAGGCAAATGGAAGGCTGAAGACAAGAGTAAAACAATCGTCTCCAACCCTTTTGATCTGCTATACCAAGATGCTCAAAATCCAGCTGATGGAATCTTAGACGTTAATGACCTGCCCATGGGTGACATTGAAGACTTGCTCTAAACTTCAATGTGATTCGGATAAAATACGCTGCTTAAAGCAAAGGTTTATGGTTATACCATGGTCTACCGGTTCTACCATATGAGTCAACTAGTTCTACCATTCAAAGAAACCGGTTAAACTGGTCCAAATTATTATATAAAGTGAAGTGCTGCCCAAACTTTAGCGTTCGAAACATTTTCTTAAAATCTAGAGAGAGAAGCTAGAGAGAGAAGCTCTCAAACACCGGCCGTCTCTGACCACCGTCTCCGACCGCCATATTTACTATTCCGGCATATTTTTCGGCACCTGTAAACATCTAAAAGACGTAAGTTTTCTTTATTTTCTTTTCTTTCTTTATATAATTTATTCTCTGTTAATAATTTTATTTTCTTTTCAATTTTTAGTTTGTAAATCATAATATGTTCAATTAATTTTATATGTTATAAATTGTCTATATAAACTGCTGCCTTTTAAACAATTTTTATTAGTTCCCAATCGTTTTCGATCCATCGAAAGTGGTATCAGAGCCAGTTACTCGTGATTACAGTTAAACTGTTTAAAATTTGTAAACCTAAAAGGTTATTTTTAAGTTCAGAATTGGTTTAAAAAACCAAGATTTATATTTAGTTAAGAACAGAATAAAATTCTATTAATCTTTTCTCTTCTATATTATTTCTGAGCAGTATTTCTTTCATTATTACAGTTATTAATATTTAAATATTGATTGACTATTAATAGAAATTTTTTCTTAAACAATTTATTCATTTTTTGTGAAACTCAAAGTCGCGTTGGTGTAAGCCGTTGAGCCGTGGATAGGCATTGAGGCATTTTACTAACGTAAATCGTTGACAGTGATCAAAATAATGGATAAATTTTTTGGGAAATTTTCTAACGGTAGTTCAAGCAATAGGAAAAATATTAATAAAGGTAAGAATAAAGAAATATTACTTGTTAATAATATAGATAATGAATTACATAATTGGAACTTGCCTCCTATAGATGCTAAAAGTATCTATAAGACTAACAATAATTTTTTATTTAAATCTGACTATATTATTAAGGCTGTTGAACAATCTATATCTATAGATAATAATTTGTTATCTTTTAATTTATTATCTGCTAATCTAATAGATAAGCATAAAGAGTTATACTCTTTTATTCATATTGGAATGATACAAGTTGCGGTAAAACCAGCAACTAGAATAGGTTTGCCCATTACAACACTAATTTATCTAAGAGACAAAAGAAATAATAAATTCTCAGATTCTCTGTTAGGAGCAGTTGAATCCTCCTTAAGGCACTCTTCATTAGGGTGCAAATCTTTGATCGTTCTATCCCATGTGTTATGGTGGATGATGGTTCCACCCTCAATCTCTTCCCTGCTAAGATTCTTCCTTACTTAAGGCTGGATGAATCCATGTTGGAGAAGTCCAATATTATTATAAGGGTGTATGATGATATGAAGAGGAGTGTCATTGGGGTCTTTGAAGCTGAAATTATAGTTGGGAAAGTGAAGTCCAAGGTCATGTTCACTATTCTCGATATTCCCCTCACCTACTCGTTACTATTGGATCGACCTTGGCTCCATGCATTAGGGGTTGTCCCTTCCACCGTTCATCAAAAAGTTAAACTCATCTATGATGGCAAGCTTTTAACCATTGATGCAGATGAAATGTCCATCATAGCGGCTATAGAAGCCGAGGAAAAGGAATCTAGAGTGGCTGTAGCTCACTAAGGCATAGAATTTTTGGTTAAGGGCATATAACACTCAAAATTGAGAAAATAATGATGAAACAGGGTTATGTAAAGAGTAAAGGGCTCAGAAAGAATCTGTAGGGAATGCTAGAACCCCTCTTGCCTCTTCCATGGCCATTTAGACTCGATCTAGGGAATTGTCCAGGTGCCAAAAAGTCCAAGCCTCATTCTTGCCTCATGATAGGAGCTCAAATCAAGCAAATAGAGTTCATAGGCGAAAAGGAACCTATCAAAGTTAGTGGCAAAAGGGTCCCTGGTTTTGAGATATTCAATGATGTATATGACTTCAAGAAAGGCCGCCTAATTGACAACTCAATTTCTGTGGAAGTATGTGGGAATGCTGAAGAAGATGAAATGAATTAGGCAATCAAGTCCATCACTAAAGCATTAGCGGTTCTTATGAGGAAGAATTGGAAAAGGAATGAGAAAGCCAACCCCATCTGTAAGGCTATCAAGAACTTAGCAAATGCAGTGGCCGAGGAAACACAAGCAGGCTTGCACACCAAGGCTACCAGTCTAGCTGTCAATCAACAAGACCCTCCACCTGTGGAGCGTGATTCAAATGATGTAATTTTTAATATTGCAAACATTTTTTATGCAAACAATGCCGCTTATATGGCATATCATGAATAAGTTGTAAGCATCAATATCTTTATTTAACATGTTATGAATAAATTGACGCACCTATCATTCACATTTTCCTCGAGTATTTCATTCTAATGACATCATGCACTCATAATAACAACATTCTTAAAAATATCATCATATTCATTAATGAAGTTGACCTTGAGTGCAACGCAATGGTATAAAGGCCAATGGTTAAAATGTATCATCAAACGAGAGACTATAAAGTGAGAGGGGAAACAGCAGGACTACTTTAATCACAAAAGTAGAAAGGACATCTTAAGTCATAAATTGACCATCTCAAGAGCTCAAAGGGAAACTGATCAATCAAGAAATGTCATGAATGTCAGAGTCATGGGGACATATGACATCTCCCTTCCTCCAAACTTTACAATTTATCTACTCTTTGGCCTTTCTCGACATGGGGGATAGTTATAATTGGCAAAATTCGGCTATCATCAACCAACGATCACCCATCATCATAGTCGCAGTTGATTATTATTCAAAATGGGTAGAGGCTGAATCTTACACCAATATTACTGCTAACAAAATGGCCAAGTTCATATAGAGGCATATTTTTGCATGATATAGAATCCTGTACCATGTAATTTCTAACAACGAAGTTCAATTTCAAAGGGCCAAGGCTGAATTATTTGAGAAATTCAACATTGAGCATCACAGATCTTCTCCATATAGACCATAAGCTAACGGGACAGTTGAGGTTGCCAATAAGTCAATCAAGAAAATTTTGTCTAAAATGGTAGCTACTTACAGAGATTGGGCTGATAAACTTCCATTCACAGTTTGGGGGCACAGAACTAGTGTAAGGTCTTCCACCAATCAAACACCTTTCTCCTTGGTATATAGAATGGAAGCCATATTGCCGGTTAAAATAGAAGTAAGATCTCTAAGAGTGGCGGTTGAATAAAATTTAAAAGAATCATATTGAGCAATGGCCAGGTATGAACAGTTGAATGTGATAGATGAAAAGCAACTCAAGGCATTTGACCATCTCTAGATGTACCAATAATGCATGGCACGAGCTTATAAAAATAGAATCAGATACCCGAAACAACCTTTCAAAGCGGTGATCTAGTCCTCAAGCAACTGCGCCAGGTCAACACTGACGCAAGGGGCAAGTTCAAGCCTAATTGGGAAGGACCATTCATCGTGAAGAAAGTCCTTGGTAAAGGAGGAATCAAGCTTATATATATGGATATAAATGAGTTCATGGATCCAATAAATCAAGATAGGCTCTAGCGTTATCATGTCTAGGTCAAAAGAATTAAATCATAAAAAAGTAGCACAAAGAATAATAGAAATAAAGAATAAAACACCCGACGAGTGGTCCTCTACTGCTCGGGCAAAAATTAGGGTGCAGCCCGCTGATTGGTATTCCACAAATCGGTCAGACAAAAGTTAGGGCACTCCAATAAAGCCTGCTAAGCTAAAAACCCGAAAAGGGCAGCTTAGACAAAAGTTAGGGAATCGAGAGAAAAATGTCAGTTGCTTTCTGAAAAATCTATAAAAGACCAATAGGCAATAAGGGTTAACCATTGGAAATTGTTACCATTGCCTATGTACTCAAATTAATCTCATTAATGAATAGGTTATGATTTTCCTAAGAATTTTGGTCTTATGAATGCATGCATGTCTTTAGGTGAAATACTCGCTGGTATGTGAATATCAATTTTTCTCTATGTGTTATGCATCATTGTACTCATCTTTATCATACATTTGCAATATTCAGAAAGGCCTGATAGATTGAAAACCCAGAAGGGCGGTCCAGGCAAAAGTTAAGGCAAAAAATAAAAGTCTGCTAGATTGAGCAATCGAGGACAATTCAGGCAAAAATTAAGATAGCCTGTGGGTGAAAACCTGAAAGGGCTGTCTCGGTAAAAATTAAGGTAAAAGATTGCTAGGTTGAAAACTCGAAAGGGCGGTCTAGGAAATAGTTAAAGCTAAAAAGAAAAAGGTCCACTGGGCTAAGCTGTCAAGGATAACCCAGGCAAATATTAGGACAAAAAGAAAAGAAAAATAAAATGTTCGATAGGTCCCCTCACATCGAAAGGCTATGCAAAAATTAGAACTTAATTCAGTCGGCTCACTATAAAATCACCAGATACGGGTTCATAAGGCAACAATGCACAATAATCTCAATTCAAGAAAAATGCACATACGTAAAAGAAATATCAAAAGTACCAATTTAGAAGTTGACACTCAAAATAAGCCACGCAGGGCCCAAAAGTATCAAACGGTCTAGAAAAAAAGTGTTATCATAACCTAAGCACCCGGGGGATACTGTCTCTAGTGACCCACCTTATGTTGAGTATCCGCAAGTACATCATCCATGTCTATAGTCATATGGTCCTCAGCATCATCAACACTGGTACCCAGCTAGGCGGGGCCCCTGGTATCTAAGGTCTCTATAGCAGCCCTGATAGTATCACTCATTCGAACATGCTGATCCATGGCTCCCTGAGTCATTAGGTACGCAGAAAAATCATCCTCGGACTCGTCGGTGGAAGGGATCTGTGTTTGCCTCTCCTAAGTCATCCTCACTAGCTGACCCCTCAATGTCTCAATCTCGGCTCTCCCTCAAGCGGTCTCAGCCCTAGTACGAGCAGCCTCAGCAGTAGCTACCCGTAGCTGCTCCTCTAAAAATCTGGCTCTCTTCTCAGAAGCATCCAAGTCCTGGGTAGATCTACTCTGCTCCATGGCCAACAAAGTCTGCAATAGAAACCATAAGATCAGTACATATATACAAATTTAATGGCATGCATGTATAGTTTGTTGAAATTTTGCAGGTAAAAGAAACTTACTAAAGCTAGTGCATCTTGGGTCAACAGTAGATCTCGCACTGAAAATTAACCTCGGGCTATCCTCTGGGCCTCGAAAATGGTTACCTGAAAAGGAAGGATCACATCAGAATGAGACATCTTTAAGTAGTAATGGATAAATACCAAGGTAAAGAATTCCTTATATGGGTGAAGCTAGAAGGGGTGAAACGGATAAGCTGGACCGACTCCTTGATCTTCTTGACAGCTTGATTCCCCTAGTGGCCGAGGAGCTGAAAGAAAGTATCCAACTCAGCCTGGAGGATGCCCTCCCTTACAAATCTAGAGGCTCAAGACTGCTTTGCCGACGGCTTAGGGGCAGCAGTAGCACCGGCAGCAGCAGATCTCTTTAGTGTAGAAACGGGAGGCTGTAAGTAATGAAGAATTAAATTCTAGATCACAATCAATTATAAAAGTAGTAAAGTATTGACAAAGACCTAGTTAGAAGTGTACTTGAGAAGAAGGAGTAGCTGACCTAGTTAAACTTCAGGCACCCCTGACTATAGATGGACCCCCGTGGTCACCCCTTAGTCCGCCCTCATCATCTTCATCATCCTCACCATCACTCCAGTGGAACTCCAGGGGCTTATCCTCATGATGGATCCTATCACAGGGTGGTAGGATGGAAGAATCAATAAACTCAGCATAGGAGCCCTCTATAGGTAGCATGTAAGCCCCCTTGCCCAGCAAGTACAGTCCCTAATCGGTCCATGATATGAGATGAGGCCAGAAGATGCCTGTCAGGATAGGGGAGGAATCAGTCTCTTTGCCGTAGCACTGGTCCTCAACCCCCGGACTCGCTCGTTGAAATACCACTCATAGGAGAGTGGTGACTCTAAAATAAAGTGAAAGTTATCCACACCAGCCCGTATTCGCTCGATGGTTCTATAGGTGGGCAATCTCTCCCATGGGTCTCAGATAACCTGCACAGAATGGATGCACTATATGTATCACAACCTAGTAAATATAGTTTCTACTAATGGTTTGTCGAAATGTTAAACGCAGGTTCAATAGGGAAGAAACTTACCCGATCTGAGCGCAGCTAGCATAGGAACTCTCAGTACTACCTTGTAGTCAAGGGAAAATTCTGCCAAAGCCCAATCCATCTAGAGATGATATGCGGTGTCTCAGTCTGCATGGGTAATCCCGGCCTGGGGTTCAGCTGGTGCTTGAAAGCCTAAATCAGCAAGACAAAGTAAGGATTAGTTGCAACACAACTCAGACAAAGGATTAAAACATAAGAGGTCATTTGGGAGTTTACCAATAGTATCAAATGGTAGATCTTGAGCTCAGACTACTTACCCTGGACCCCTACGTCCAATCCGTAGTACAGCTATGCCAGAATGGCCCGGCACCAGTTCTTGCGAGGCACAGTCGCAAGATCCTACACAGTAGAGAGCAAACCTTAGTTGAGGTTGCTCGAGTAAACTGGAAATAAGATGGTGGTAAGGAATGCAAGCAGGAAAGATTGAGCATACTGGTCCCTTCTACCAGTCATAATAAGCCTCGGCTGTGCAATCCAATAAGCATGCAAGTCCTTGTGCTTAAGCTTGTACATCTTACCTAGACAAAGCCCAAGTAATCTAGTAGTATAGGCCTTCACCTTAGGCCGAGAGTGCCATCGGGCGGCATATACATCAAGATAGACCATGTCCCAGGTCCACTCTAAGCCGTTGGTGGTGCACACATTTGATGGAATAATGGTGACCTCCTCGATAGGCAAATGGAAAGTATGGGTCATCTATGACCACCTCTTCATTAGAGCTAAAACGACACCAGGAGCCAGTGTCTTAGGGGCCTGAGGAATGGCCCTGATAATGTCACTAAACCCAAAGGAATCGATGCAGGTCAATAGCTCCGTGTCTCCTGTTGCATGAATCTCCTCGTATCATTTCCTACAAAAGCTCAAAGCCCCTACAGTCCTATACTAGAACTGTAGGAATAGACTTATAGTTTAACAGGGTTAGAATATAGTGGATAAATCAGAAATAAGAAAAGGATTACAGAATTCAAAGGAAATAAGGTTCTGTCCCTTAAGACAGGATCAGTACGGGTAAGCCCCACCCATACGGGTCCATAAATCGGACCCATATAAAAAATGGAACCCATACGAGTCTGCTGTAAGTAGTCCCTATGAGCGAGCGAGCGGTTTCCAACGGGATGCACACGGGATGAGGTGCGCAGGGCGCGTTTGGTTTGATTTGGAAAGATCCAGTTTGCTTAAATGCGATGGCTTTCTAAGCCAAAGATGTTATTATGTTGAGAAACATGTATACACATTTTATTGAGAAAAGATATTTTTTAAAATAAAGCATTTTTACTTTATTTAAAAATAAAATAGAGTCGCCACCCGGTTCAGCTCCACCGGGAATTGTGGTATACTGATCCTTAATGGGATTTTTATACCGAAAAGAAAATGAGATTCTAAGTTTGGATATAATAGTTACTCATATTATTCAAATTGTTTGGATAAATTTTGGAATTTGTGGTGATTTCTGCATTACGACGGCTTTATTTAAGAAATAAATTCAAGAAATAAAACGGGCAATATAACGGCTTAATAAATGGACATTTTCTATCGAATTTTTGGCTAAGTAATGGCAGCGCTTGGGTCTGGGCCCGGAAACTAGGATAGAGGTTCCTCACATTCTGGATGTTTGTCCATACCTGGGAGCTTATTTACACATATTATGGTTTAAGTGGCACCAATGGCTCACTTAACCAGAGAAATGAAATGCAATATGTAGCAATAATGAATTTAAATGAATTTTAAAGGTGGGCTTAAAGCCAATTAACCTCTGTTTACCTTTTCTTCTATCAAAGATGACTTGAGAGCCAGTGTGGGACCGAAGTTGTCAAAGATTATGATTTTATTGGAAAATAGATTTAACCCAAGTTATGGCTATAATCTTGGATTATTTCTAAAGGAAAATGTGAGATTTGGTCGTTTTTAGACCAACGATCACTATAGGATCTTGATCTAAAAAGACCATCAGGTGAGTTTATACCGAATGTCGGTGATAGAACTCAGATCTGGGATTATTTTGACATAGTTTTGGGGCTTTAGGGACTGAAAAAAGGACATAAAAGAAAATTTGGGATTTTGAAAATTTACCTTCTCTTCTGAAATGTCGGGGATTGGTGAATACCGGCGGGCTAAGTACCACTCTAACAGGATTTGACATCAGATCCTGTCAATCCTGGCTGGATCTCTATATGATTTGATTTTTTTACTATAGATCAATAAATAGCCGATGGGTTGATTACATATGTTTGACCAAACTTTGACTTTTTGATTTTTCAATAGGAAATGCTATATCGGAGCTTCCCCAGAATGTGGATTTTTTAATTTCGGATTTTGGATGATAGTTCGGTCCTTTTGTCTCATTTATCTGATCACTGAACGAAATAGGCATTATTCCTCATCGGTCTGAAACAGACCTCTGCTAATAGTTTGCCCCTCGCATACATAAATTTCGTGCTAGAAATTTTGTCATATACGAAACAAACAAAACAGTTTGTGTGGGATGCAATGAGTTAAAAATATTTTTGATTGATAAATTTTGAAACAAAATATATTTTGCCCCTTCGATTAAAATTTTTTTAATGATTTGCCTGAGGTTAAAGAATTGACCAGGGGTCGAAATAAATATTTTTGGATGATTGATGCATGAGTGACTATGAAAAAATAGCTTTTAGGTCCGCTCATTTTGAAAACGATGGAGAAAATGGATGAAAAATGCAAAATTGCGAAAATTTTGAAAATACACGTAATTAGCTAGTGGGCTAATTACCTATGTAATGGTAACTTTTACAGCCGTTACGCAAAAATGCGTGGGATGCGTAAATGCGTGACTACTGGATAGGTAATTAGCCGACGGGCTATACACAGGTAATTAGCCGGCAAGATAATTACCAGCGGTCTATAAAAACAATAGCTTGGCTCCCATTTTCTTCACACCAATAATTCTTTCTTCTTCCCTTTTGCATTTTCTGCTCCCGATTTTTTAAAATTTCTGCCTCTAAGCTATTTTTGACGATGATTTCTTTCATCTTCTTCCCTTTTCTGCCCCTTCTTTTTAGATTCTACGGGGTCTCGATGTGGTTCAAGCTTTATAGCATCCACTTGGATCTGCAAGCTGTTAAAGTGACTACTCGGGACGTGCTTATTGATGGCAAACAAGTGGAACTCTCTGAGATTTTGGGCAAGGCATTTACTCGCTCCCTCCGAATTGGATGTATCACGGGGTACGTCCTGGGGATTTTATTTTGCCTTCCATGAAGCCTTCTGACCATCTTTCTCGGATTTTGGCAAACCTTACTGTTGTTTTAATTTTGGGTAAAGACCTATCCATTTTATTATTTATTCATTTTTTATACAAAAATTTATTTAATGCAATGATTTATTATTTTTGATAGTCGTGTGATTTGTCAAAAACTAGTGTGTGATACATGTGTATGAATTGTATAGCTTACCAAGCCTGACGGCGCTAGAATTACCCGCTTTCATAAGTGGTACACGGTGCTATCCCCCGGTGCCAAGGCCTTATTGACGGGAAGTCTTTGAGGAGGACGGTCAAGAATTGCAAGTACGTCAGGCACCGCAAGTATCCATACATCCCACTTGGTACATCTACCTACATCTTGAGCAGGTGGTCCGATACCACCCACACTTTCCATTTTCATTGCGGGGAGTATACCATTACTTCGTTGGATTACTGTGCTATCACAAGTCTACCCTTCCACGGTAATGTGATCCATTTTAATGCTTGTTTCACTTACGAAAATTTCAATGTGGAGACCATCGAGGCTTTGATTAGATATTTTGAAGACAAGCCAGGGTGAGTTTCTTGCAAGAAACTCATGACTTTTTAGACCTATGGGGATAGAGGGCATCTAACTACTACCTACGAGGCTAGAGCCTTCATGGCCGCTACCTTGTCGTGGCTATCTTTTGCTATCAGGGGTTCAATTGTGAATCTCCATATACTGCCGGCTTTTATAGATCCATCCTACTTTGATGAGTATGCATAGGACCGAGCCATGCTGGTTCACCTGTATTGGGCCCTTGACCAGTGCGTGAGGAACAGGATCAACAAGTTCAAGTCTTGTCTTAATATTGTTTATGTAAGAATTCAATCCTTTTCTTTATGAGTATTTGTCCATTTTCGGTGTTTTGATCTTTTCTTGACCACTTGCAAATCTGGTTTTTCAAGATGGGGATCCTTCCGAGGACCAAGCTCATGCCCAGTAATAGTTTCCCATTTTGCCCTCTACTACCACACTATTTTTGCAGTTGGGAAATGGAGTCTCGTTCCACTCTTTCTGCCCATCTTCGTACCCTTTCTTTAGAGCAGGTATGTCTCATAATTTTCTTGGTTTATTCCAATCGCCATTTTTGCTATAATCATTGAATCGATGTCTGGCTTTCTTTTTAGATTAGGACGCAGCCTTAGGGGCATGCTCCCAGGTCGTGTTCTATTCCTTTCGAGGTGTCGCGGTGGGTCTTTTGGCCTTGCAGCTTGCCTGACTTTGCAGATTGGCCTCTGAGGGTATCCCTAGTGCCTTCTTGGAGTGGATTGGGGGATATCCATAACCCTCCTGAGGATGATATGTTGGATATGATGTATGCCCTTAAGGCAATTAGGGCAATATATCTTGATTATGTAATGGTACGAATAATTTGTTTAATCAATAAAGGCATTTAATCTTTTGTTTATATCAATATGCTTGTGTGTGTGTGTGTATATATATATATATTAAAGCTGGTTAAATATATATTCATTGATATATGCAAAAGTCCTTGACATATCATAGCATGAAGTGACTGAAATTATAGTTGGACTATATGTGGTGGAACCTGCTTCATTTGCAATTATGATTATGTCTAAACTATCCCTACTCATAGTTTCATCAAGAAAGGATATTGAAGAAACAAAAAGACTAGCATGTGGTCAACTTTCTCAGAAAGGGTCCAAGCAGTTAATCTCCTAAAGACTGAAGGTGAGGCCTTAAGTTTGACACATGGATATATCTGGGAGATATATTGGAGACCGTAACAAGATAAACACTTGGTATATATATCAATGTGTTAGTGTTTATCTTCATGCAATAAGCTTTTCAAATGTCCTCATACTTGAGATGCTAGCTGGCTTGTGTAGTACTATTGCTATACTTTGGGTCATTACTATGCACTCATTAATTTAGGGTGCTACAGGTGATTATAGGTATAGTGATGACAGCACGTTGGTAGGCTGAGTAGTCGGAAAGAATCCATCGCTCTAGATATTTTAAGGAGTTATACCTGGCCACTTGTTGAAGTGATGATTGTCATATACCTCTTATCAGAGTATGTGTTTGATAGAAATGGTTTCTAGTCCAACACACCATGGTAAAAGGCAATATACTTTGGTAACAAGTAAACTACTAGGATAGCTTGGAGCAACCTCGCTATTAGTTGGTGAATACTTTACTTGAACCCTATAAACTAGATGGCACTAATATTAAAGAATGGAAGGAATTTATCGCACTGGATAACTATTGCATTAATCGAGATTAAGTCATAAGCATAAATGACGTTCCGAGTAATGGGGGATGGTGGACCCTTACTAGAGGCGTACTATAGTTGTTTAAGGTAATCGAGTTCTATTCACGGTCTAGAGCATCGAGCCAATGGTTCCATTAGAACAAGGGTTGGTTAAGCCTTAACAGCTTAATACTTCGGGATCCTATAAGGTCACACACATTGGACCTTCATCGGACTAAGACAAAAACTAATAGATTTATTCTATTACAAAATATATAACTTAAATAATAATTGGATTATTATTTGATTGGTTAAAATTGTTTAGATCAATTTTGGTTAAACCAAAGTATTTATTTTGACCGGTAACTAATTAATTAGTATCAAAAATAAATTATAATTAATTAGATCAATTTTGGTTGGACCCAGAAATTTATTTTGACTAGTGACTAATTTATTAGGGTCAGAAAATAAATATTTGAAAAAGGATTAAAAGGGGAATTTTGCATTGGTGAGTTTAATTGGACCGAAAGTACAAAAGTATTTTGTACACGCTCAAATGCGCGGGAGTACACCGAGGGGTGTGCGACCAATGCTGGGCATTGCTCGTGGTAGCCCATGTTGCCTTGTTGCACACAGCGAGTGCACGCTTTGTGCACATGGGATGGGAGTAATTACTCCCATCCCACATCGCCCACATGGGGAGCATTTTTGCTCCCGCTAGCCTATATATAGGTTGTCCCCTTTCCTTTCAAATTGTACCAAGCTCAAAACATAAATCCTAAGCGAGATAATTAATCTCTCAATTGAGCAAGTTATTTCTGAGGAGGCTGAATTTATTTGGGCACCTCTAGTTCATATTTTTGGGCGAGGCTTCTAGAATGGTCTAGTAGCTGCTTGAGGCTTCTTAGTTCTTCCTTCCGGGTAGGTTTTGGTTGGTGGGGTTCATGTGGATACTGATAAAGGCTATCCTACGATTGAAGGCTTATGCAAGAAGGTTCTGCAAAAGCACGCTTCAACTGGTAAGTTCTTTTTTTTCTCTTTTAATTATTAAGTCTTTTTCTTTAAGTATTTTTAGACTTAATAATTATGTTTAGGTTATTTTGCATGCTTAGTTTATTTTATGCATAGGTTATAACTTAGAGTTATAACATGCTTAATACAAAATAAATGTGCTAGGATATAATTTGGAATTATGGTATGCCTAGTCCTTTAGCATGCTAATCTAGGTAGAGAATTATTTAGTTAAGGCTTTATTTAATTTATATGCAACTAATAGGAGTTCATGGGGACATGGACAAAATTTTGAATTTCCACCATGCCTTTTATGCATGTTCAATCTGACTGTCAGTTCCCAATAATAGTATCAGAGCTTGCCTATTTAGTGCATAATTAAGTTAGTAGTAAACTAAATATTATTTTCTAAATGAAATGATTTATTTATTTAATTGTTTGGAACAATATATATAAACTTGTGCCTTTCATTTCAAGGTTAGAAAATGGTTATGAATAATTTTGAATAAGCCTGCTCAACTTACTCAAATTATACAAGTGTCAATAATTTATTTAAATTACATGGGTTATAGATGCTCCCAATTTACATGAATTGGAAGAACGAAATTTATTAGTTCAAGAGAATCCATTGGTCTTCAAGTTTGTGCTCGTATTTTTTCTGGCTAAGGATTGGACTTGGTGTCTACTCCTTATAGGGCACCTCTCCTACCTGGGAACCTATATCGGTGCAATTTGAATTAACTAATCAGGGGATTAATATGAACTAATTTATTTCTAGTATATAAGATGGTGTTTATATATGTTTCTATAACAAAGTAAAAAAATTAAATTTATTGAATAAAAGCTTAAAGGAAATGCAATATAAATATAACAAATAAAAGTGTTAATTATTTTGCATATAATCTAGGTTGATGGAATAATTATAATAAAGAGTTGAACCCACCTAAGGTTAGACCTTATAAATTAATTTCAAAATTTCCTGAATTAATACAAGTTATTATAATTTTGTCCATCTGATAAAATCCTAGTTGGGTGAGATATTTAACACCAATAAAATCCCAAAGTAAATATATTAAGGCAAGTTGTAGCCTTCCTTACTCAAATTTATAATACGGTCTCTTTGGGCTATCAAAGTGCTACGCAAAGCGTTCCTTCTAGTCCTCATTGATTGGTTGTAAAGTTTGAGATAGGGTCTACCTTAACAGAACTGAGGTAGTCCACCATAAAATTGGGGACTAGGCCTAGATCTGAGACATATTTAAGGAGATGCTAATATAAGAGCACATGTCCCTTGGGATTAAGGAACTTGAATGAATTAGCAATTGCATGCGAAGCAAAAGGAATGAGATTCTGACTATGAATTACTATTATGATTTGACTCATAAAATTGGGGGTTGTTATAGACTAGTTATAGATGCTACCTGTTAGGAAATTTAGCTGGGCTAAAATTCACGAATTCAATAGAATGGGCTATTGTAAATTTCGAAGAAAAGAGTAGGAAAATGTATTTAATTAAAAGTCCTCATATTAAATACATGTACTTAAACTAATATCTAAACACTTTTCTTTTCTTATATCTTAGGTTGAAATCTTTATTTAAATACAAACGTTCGCATTGATAACTAATTTTGATTGGCTCTAGATTTAAAGGGTTTGTTTAGAAATGTGGGGATAGTCCTCAAAGCCTTGGGCTTGGCATGTATTTTATATAAGCCCGAATCTAAACAATATGATGCAAGCAGTTCTGCTTGAAATAGATATGCATTAAATACATAAAGAAAACTAGGATACAACACCTTGGAGGTTGTTTACATCCATGTTACCTTATGTGAGTAGCTGGGAGGAGACGAGGATAAACATCAAGTGAGATGTTAGGATCCATGTTATAAAGGCATCATAAAATCGTGTTCTTGAAAGTCTGTGTCTTTACATCTTTGAGAAAGGATTTTCCCTGGTGGAAAATTTGAACCAAAATATTTTTGACGGAAAATTAGTTGACCAATTAGTCAGAAAATTAAATGGTTCATATCTCAATGAAGTAAAGGGACACATGGTGTCTATTTTTGAAGTAGGATGGAGCAGAGTAAAGAGAAAAGTAAAAAGAATACTGATAATTTTGACTGGGAGATAAAATGATTGTTTTCAACATGAAATATTGGAAACAAGATCTTCATTTCAATATGGGATATTGGAAATAAGATCAAAATGGCTAAAGTCTCATAGCATGAGAAGAGGAGGCCTGAAGCTTCCACTTCAAGATGTTTGATATTGAGAAATTCTACATCTGAAGGGAATTCTAAATTGGTATGGAATACCTAATGAGAATCACATGTCCATATGAAGGTATAGATATTATTGAGAAGTAGAGGTTTGGCAAAAATGAGAGTTGTACCTACAGAAAATCATTAGACCTTGATGGCTACTATTGATGTAGGAACTTGAAATTTCCATTTCGCTAAAATTTGTAAAAGAATGAATTTCAATTGTCATTATAAAATATTTCTTCCTGCCTCACAGCAGATGAAATTTTTTCCAATTTGATAAAAGGTATTATCAAAGTTATGAAGGATATTTTATTGTAATATGACAAATAATATTTCATAATTACAAAATGATATTCCCAAATATAAAAATTGCTAAGAGAAAATTAGATAATGAGAATTCCTTCTACTTATGGCATTGTCATTTCGACCACATAAACAAAGATCGCTTAACCAAGCTGCATAAGCGTGGAGACTTGGGCCCAATAGACTTAGAGTCTTAATGGTGATTGTGAACCTTGTTTAAAGGAAAAATGACAAAGTTACCCTTTCAAGGAAAGGGTGAGTAGGCCACAAGTACATTGAAACTTATACAAACTGATGTGTGTGGTCCAATGAGTGTTCAGGCATTAGGAGGATACTCCTACTTCATAACCTTTATTGATGATTGCTCACGATACGGTTATTTGTACTTGATGAAGCACAAGTCTGAAAGTTTTGAAAAATTCAAACTATTCAGAGCTGAAGTAGAGAAATAGCTTGAGAAAAGTATTAAAACACTTCGATCGGATCGAGGTGGAGAATACTTAAGTCAAGAGTTTCAGGATTATCTAAAGGAAAACAGGATAGTTCCCTAGTGGACCCCTCCTTATACACCCCAACACAATGGAGTGTTAGAAAGGAGTAATCAGACTTTATTAGATATGGTCAGGTCTATGATGAGCCATATAGTTCTTAGTAAATCCTTTTGGGGATATGCACTAGAGAGCGCAGTTTATGTCTTAAATAGAGTGCCTTCTAAATCAGTTGATTTTACACCTTATGAAAGATGGTGTAACAAAAAGCCATCTCTAAGTCACTTAAGAGTATAGGGCTGTCCTGCTATGGTAAAGAGGATAGCGTCAGATAAGCTAAATGCTAAGGCTGACAAATGTCTGTTCGTTGGATATCCAAAGGAAATAATTGGATATCTGTTTTACCAACCCGAAGCACAAAAGGTATTTATGTCTCGAAATGCTCACTTTTTGGAAAAGGAACACTTACTTACAAAAGTCAGTAGGAGCAATATTGAACTGGAAGTTTAAGAGGAAGAAACAAATAGTCAACTAATTGACCCCATTCTAAATACATAAGAGAGGGTGATCCAAGAACAACCTATTGAAACACAACCATTGCGAAGATCAGGTTGTGTTCATAAGGGTCCCGATAGATATTGGTTTATCATCACTAATGATAAGGAACTATATCTTATAGAGGATGATGAACCATAGACATATGATGAGGCAATGAAAAGCTCAGATTCTGATAAATGGCAAAAGGCCATGAAATCTGAAATGGATTCCATGTACGAGAACTAAGTTTGGAGTTTGGTTGATGCATCACAAGAGGTTAAACCAATTGGGTGCAAATGGGTCTTCATGAAGAAGAAAGACATGGACGATAATGTAATTATCTACAAAGCAAGGTTGGTTGCGAAAGGTTATAGTCAACGGGAAGGTATTGACTATGATAAAACCTTCTCACCGGTAGCCATGCTTAAATCCATAAGGATACTCCTCGCCGTTGCTGCTCATTACGATTATGAGATCTGGCAGATGGATGTAAAAATAGCATTCCTAAATGGGGATTTAGACCAAGATGTGTATATGACACAACCTGAGGGTTTTACATCTCAGAATAGCTTGAAGGTATGCAACCTATAAAGATCCATTTATGGACTTACGCAGGCATCCAGGAGTTGGAATATAAGGTTTGGTTAAACAATCCGGGAACTGGATTTCTGCCCAAATGCAAATAAGCCTTGTGTTTTCAAGAAGGTTAGTGGGAGTGCAGTCATTTTTCTAGTATTGTATGTTGATGACATTTAGCTAATGGGAAATGACATTTCTCTTCTTCAAAACATTAAAGTATGGTTGTCAAGAAAGTTCTACATGAAAGACTTTGGTGAAGTAGCATTTATACTAGGTATAAAATCTACAGGGATATATCTAAGAGGCTGTTAGGTCTTTCTGAAAGTACATATATAGACAAGGTGTTGAATAGGTTAAACCTTGAGCATTCTAAGAAAGGTTATCTCCCGATGACAAAGGGCATTAACCTATCTAAGGCTGAGTGTCTAAAGATAGCTCAGGAGAGAATGTGCATGAAGGATATACCCTATGCATCCGTGATAGGATCCATCATGTATGCTATGGTATGTACTAGGCCGGATGTCTATTAGGCTTTGAGCTTTACTAGCCGATATCAGTCAGATCTAGGTGAAAAGCAATGGATGGCTATCAAAGCAATCCTTAAGTACTTGAGAAGGACTATAGATGAGTTCTTGATTTATGGAGAAGGTGACCTTGCTATCAAAGGTTGCACTAACGCGAGTTTTCAATCTGACAAGGATGACTTTAAGTCTCAGTTAGGTTTTGTGTATGTGTTAAATGAAGGAGCAGTATGCTGGAAGAGTTCCAAGCAAGAAACTACTACTGATTCAACCACGGAATCTGAATACATTGCTGCATGTGAAGTAGCAAAATTAGTTGTCTGGTTAAAGGGATTTATTGGTGATCTCGGCGTTGTGATTAAGGCTGTTGATCTAATTACTTTATATTGTGATAACAATGGTGCCATAGCTCAGGCAAAGGAACCACAGCCTCATCAGAAAAACTGACATGTATCTAGAAAGTATCATATAATCAGGGAGATTGTTGATGCTAAGATAATTAGATTAGAATATATACCCACTGATCAGAACCTTGTGGATGGTCTGATAAAGCCATTAACTCAAGTCAAGCATGACCAGCATGCTAAAGCATATGGAATAAAAAATATGGCAAATTGGCCTTAGTGCAAGTGGGAGTCTGTTGGATATGATGTATGCCCTTAAGGCAATTAGGGCCATATATCTTGATTATGTAATAGTACGAATAATTTGTTTAATCAATAAAGGCATTTAATCTTTTGTTTATATCAATATTCTTGTATATATATATATATATATATATATATATATATATATATATATATATATATATATATATATATATATATATTAAAGCTGGTTAAATATATATTCATTGATGTATGCAAAAGTCCTTGACATATCATAGCATGAAGTCAGAGAAATTATAGTTGGAATATATTTGGTGGAACCTCCTTCTTGTGCAATAATGATTATGTCTAAACTATCCCTAGTCATAGTTTCATCAAGAAAGGATATTGATGAAACGGAAAGACTAGCATGTTGTTAGCTTTCTTGGAAAGGGTCCAAGCAGTTAATCTCCTAAAGACTGAAGATGGTGCCTTAAGTTTGACACATGGATATATCTGGGAGATATATTGGGGACCACAGCAAGTTAAACACTTGGTATATATATCAATGTGTTAGCGTTTATCTTCATGCAATAAGCTTTGCGAATGTCCTCATACTTGAGATGCTAGCTACCTTGTGTGGTACTATTGCTATACTTTGGGTCATTACTATGCACTCATTAATTTAGGGTGCTACGGGTGATTACGGGTATAGTGACGACAGCACGTTGGTAGGCTCAGTAATTGGAAAGAATCCATTGCTCTGGATATATTAAGGAGTTGTACCTGGCCACTTGTTGAAGTAATGATTGCCATAAACCTCTAATCAGAGTATGTGTTTGATAGAAATGGTTTCTAGTCAAACACACTCTGGTAAAAAGCAATATACTTCGGTAACAAGTAAACTACTAGGATAGCTTGGAGTAACCTTGCTATTAGTGGGTTAACACTTTACCCGGACCCTATAAACCAGATGGTACTAATATTAGAGAATGGAAGGAATTTATCGCACTGGATAACTATTGCATTAATCGGGATTAAGTCATAAGCATAAATGATGTTCCGAGTAATGGGGGATGGTAGACCCTTGCTAGAGGCGTACTATAGTTGTTTAAGGTAATCGAGTTCTATTCACGATCTAGAGCATCGAGCCAATGGTTCCATTAGAACAAGGGTTGGTTAACCCTTAACAGCTCAATACTTCGGGATCCTATAAGGTCACACACATTGGACCTTCGTCGGACTAAGTAAAAAACTAATAGATTTATTCTATTTCAAAATATATAACTTAAATAATTATTGGATTATTATTTGATTGGTTAAAATTGATTATATCAATTTTGGGTAAACCAAAGTATTTATTTTGACCGATAACTAATTAATTAGAGTCATAAATAAATTATAATTAATTAGATCAATTTTGGTTGGACCAAGAAATTTATTTTGACAGGTGACTAATTTATTAGGGTCAGAAAATAAATATTTGAAAAAGGATTAAAAGGGAAATTTTGCATTGGCGAGTTTAATTGGACCGAGAGTACAAAAATATTTTTTACAGGCTTGAGTGTGCAGGAGTACACCGAAAGGTGTGCGAGCAATGCTGGACATTGCTCGTGGCAGCCCAAATGGACTGCACATTCGCAGCCCATGTTGCCTTGTGGCACACAGCGTGTGCACGCTGTGTGCACATAGGATGGGAGTAATTACTCCCATCCCACATCGCCCACAGGGGGAGCATTTTTGCTCCCCCAAGCGTATATATAAGCTGTCCCCTTTACTTTCAATTTGTACCAAGCTCAAAGCATAAATCTTAAGCAAGATAATTAATCTCTTGGGTAATTGAGCAAGTTATTTTTGAGGAACCTGAATTTATTTTGGCACCTCTGGTTTATATTTTTGGGTGGGACTTCTAGAGTGGTCTAGCAACTACTCGAGGCTTCTGAGTTCTTCCTCCCAGGGAGGTTTTGGTTGGTGGGGTTCCTGTGGATACTGATAGAGGCTATCCTGCGATTGGAGGTTTGTGCAATAAGGTTCTACAAAAGCACGTTTCAACTGGTAAGTTCTTTTTTTCTCTTTTAATTATCAAGTCTTTTTCTTTAAGTGTTTTTGGACTTAATAATTATGTTTAGTTTATTTTATGCTTAGGTTATAACTTAGAGTTATAACATGCTTAGTATAAAATAAATGTGCTAGGATATAATTTGGAATTATGGTATGCCTAGTCCTTTAGCATGTTAACCTAGGTAGAGAATTATTTAGTTAAGGCTTTATTTAATTTATATGCAACTAATAAGAGTTCCTGGGGACAGGGACAAAATTTTGAATTTCTGCCATGCCTCTTGTGCATGTTCAATCTCACTGTTAGTTCCTAACATGATGAACCTTCGGCCTCTGCCCCTTCGACTTCTACCCCTAGTGGCCAGGCAAGATCAGGTTTGCTTGAGGCTATCCGAATGACGACACTTCCCCTTTCAGTAGCTTGGGTTTTTCTTTCTTTTATAGTTGCCATTGTTTCGACTATCGCGCTTAGCTAGACTGACCTGACCTCACCCTGTTGTCTTTGTAGGATCACCAGGGTAGGAAGAGACATACGACTACTTCTACTCATGTTGGTAGCTCTTAGACGTCATCTATCCTACCTCAGTGCCCGACGATGGTCGAGGGGCATCGGGGGTCCGAGTATCAGCTGCCCATGTTCATGATGTACCACCCTGACCTGAGCACTTATACTGCGGTCATCCCGCCTTATCTGGATCCATAGCTCATGTTAGTCTCCTCTGTCTTTTCTTCTTTTGCCTCGTGACAGTTCTGACTTGCTTTGATCTTTCATTCTTGTAGGTGCCTATTGTTGATAGCATCTCTGATTGGGGGTATATTCAAGGGCAGCCGCGCTTCATGATGACCCAAAACTCAGATATGGCGGTATGTTTGTGTTTTTTTATTATGTTAATGATGATGCATGGCATGTTATAAAATGCATATGAATGATTTATGTTAAAATGTTGCAGCTAGAGATTCAACGGCCCCGAGTTCAATTTGTGATGCTTCAGGTGGATGACCTGCAATAGTAGCCACAGCAGAGAGAAAGCAATCCTCCCAAATTCTTTCCGGAGGGTGATTAGATAGGCTTTTCCTTTTCTTTTATTTTTTTGTTTTGCTTTGCTTTCTTTTGGGCCATTTGCAGTGCCTCCTTTCGTATGAACACATTTTTGCATAAATAAAATTTTCTATATTCTTTTGTTTTGTGTTTTCTTTTCATTATCGGTCGAGCTTATCGGGGTAATCTGCCATATATTGGCCAATTCCCCCATAAACTACGTATGGTGAACTGTTACCCTTGTGAAATTTTGCCATGGAGGGCTACATCCATTTTCGTGCCGATCTAAATGTTTCTCTAAAGAACTCCGATGGTTGGGATCGTCTTGGGGTTTGTGGTTTGGCGCACATGAAGGAGTACTGTCGTGTCTTTATCAAAGACGATGTGATCCAAGCTACTGTCAGGTTCTAGGACCCTATTGGTAATGTGTTTTATTTTGGGGATCATGAGCTATGCCCCTTGCACGAGGAGTTTTATCGGCTTCTTTGGTCCTTTACCGACATGCCTCTGATTATTCCGACACATCGCCCTGAATTTTTTGAGGTTGGATGTGGCATTTGACATAGCTAGGAGTCTTCATTCTGATAATTCAAGCTGGTTGCTGCTCATATGCTTACTGCGAGGTCCCAACTTTGGTCTGCAACTTCACCCTTTTGAGCATTATCGATTAGATGCTGGAGGGAAAGTCTCCCGTTGTAGTGAGCTTAGCTGAAACACTAATCTTCGTGCACTCTTCTCGGAATGGAATTGAAGCTACTACTAGGGGCAGCAGGCTCCTTCTTCAAGTAACTTTTATTTGAGCCCCTCTTTTTGCATGAATTGCCCTTTCGGGTTTTCGATTCATCAGGCTTGCCTTAATTTTTGCATCGACCACCCTTTCGGATTTTCAATCCAGCAGGCTATCTTTTCTTTTTTTGTCTTCTTTCTTTTTTCTCTTTCTTTTTTTCATTTACTTTTTTCTCTCTTCTTATTTTGTGTTTTCTTGTGTAGCTTTGGCTTTGGTATAAGCTTTCTGTGATGTCAGTTCCTACGAGCATGGACTATTATCTGAGGGCCTCCTGGGCGCAACATTCCGTAGTCCACATCGATAATCATTCCCACAGAGATTTTACCATTGAGGAGTGGATTGAATTTATGGGGAACCGAGTTGCTGAGGATATCTATTGGGTTGGCCCTTGGTGGGGAATCACTCATGCAACCACTGATGTTGCTAGAGATCGTGTGGTCCTTCTGAGATCATCACTTATTCTCTCGGTCGCATGTGCAGACAGTACGGTCGATCTCAGGGGTTTTCTACATCCCAGTGCACCCTTATTAGCCCAGAGAGCTTTCCTATACTTCGGTCTATCATCATGACGTGAGATGGATTAGTCGTACTCAGGTGGAGACAAACTACTCTACCCCTTTCGACGTCCATCCTTCCGGGGCTTATTGCATCTGGGTTACGAGTACTCATAGGCTTCCAACCCTTGGAGAGAGGCTCATTGAGATGTAGTGACTCCATAGCTTCTGAGGGGTCCTTGAGCTTGCCATCAGGTGTCTTTCATTCCTATGGTAGAAAAAAGGCTTGAGGCCTCGTCATTCATCTTTGTCACTTCCATTTCCTATTTATAATGTACTTTTATGTGTAATAAAGATGAAATGATGTTGTTTGGATGCGTGTTTTTTATTAAACAATTCATAGTTTCCATTTAATGCACTCTTGCAGTATTTTTAACATGAACATGTTACTACAAAAGATATTATTTATCACGGAGGACAAGTGTTATTTATTTCCAAGAAATGCCAACCATTGCCTAAGGCTCCGAAAGATTTTACCCAAGGTTCAACTCATTTATTTTGGAGTCTTTATTTTTGCTCAAGAGCCCTTACCAGCTCTTGATAGACTTTATTATTATCTTTTTTTACATGAGATACCTCTTCAACTTGTCGCGATTGACTGGATTTACGAATTTGTTACCGTCCGGATCTGAGATCTTTACTGCCCCATTACTAAGAGTCTTATTTACCACGTACAACCCTTCCTAATTTGGCTAGAATTTCCCTCGAGCATCCATGTGTGTTTTATTAGATTGCTTCAAGACTGAATCGCCCATCTTTAAAGGTTGGCTTTACCCCTTGACTTTGCAGTTGTAAGCTCTGGCCATGCGTTGTTGGAATAACTGTAGATTTTCCAATGCGGCTAATTGGTTTTCATTGATCAAGGTTAGTTCTTTGAGCCTTCCTTTTACCCATTTATCTTTGAGAAGTCTGGCTTCAAGGGCTACGCATAAAGACTCGATTTCCATTTCAACGGGCAATACTGCCTCCATCCCATAGATAAGGGAAAAAGGAGTCTTGACACTGGTTTTATATCCCCATAAGGCATAGGGCAAATGATCGGCCCAATCTCGGTAGCTGGAAATCATCTTGGAGAGGATTTTCTTGATTGCCTTATTGGCTACTTCCACAGCTCCATTGTCTTAGGGGCGGTAAGGCAAAGAGCGATGATGCTCAATCCCGTACTTTTCAATAAGATCAGCTGTTTCTCCTTGGAACTGTACACCATTGTCACTCACCACATGATTAGGAATGTCGTACCTAGTGAAGATGTGTTGCTGAATAAATCGAGCCATTTTCTTGACCGTGATGCTTGTCTATGATTGCGCTACATCCCACTTCGAAAAGTAATCAACCGCTACTATAATGAAGTGATGACCGTTGGTCGAAGAACATCTTATTTCACCACTAATGTAGATGCCCCAGGTCAAGAATGGCCAAGGTGTTGTTAAGTTTTGCATTTTTTTCGGATGTAAATGGCTCATATCTCTGTATATCTAACAAGCATGGCAAATCCTTGCTTCTTGAACACAATCAACTAGCATGGTCAGCTAAAAGTACCCCATTCTCTAGATTTTCTTTACCATCATGTTACCGTTCAAGTGTGGACCGCACTCTCCTAAATGTACTTCTTTCATCACCTTTTCAACTTCTCATTGTGTCAGGCATTTTAGTAGTAGGCCGTTAGAGGTCCTCTTGAATAGATCACCTTTAACTAGGTAGAATTGCACAACAAGCTTTTTCAGTATATTTCTATCGAAATCCATAGCCTCAGCTGGGAATTTGCCACTTTCAAGGAACCTGATGATGTCGGAATACTAGGGGGTTCCTTCTTCCATGGTGTCTTTTATTGTGTAGACATAGTAAGGAGATCGGGTTGTTTCCATAATAAGGGGTCTGATTGGCAACTTTTGGGGCCCTTCCCATATGGAGAATAAAGTGGCCAATGCATTTGGCATCTAATTTTCCTCGCGGGGCATGTGACTAAATTTGCACTCCCTAAACATTGTGGCTTTTCTACATATGCTTTCTAAGTAAGGCCTAGGGGATTCCTCCTTTAGTTCACAGTCCCCTGTGACATGCTTGATGACTAAAGCTGTATCACTAATAACTTTGACTTTATTTGCTCTGAGGGTGATTAGGGCAAAATTCTGAATGATCAAGCTTCATACTCTGCTCTGTTATTCGTGGTAAGGAATTCTAAGTGTTTTGATAGAGGTATGAGTGCTCCATCTAGCCGAAAGATGATAACTCCCAAACCAGCTCTTCGTTTGTTAACGGCGCCATCGAAGAGCATGGTCCATTTTACGGGGTTCCTGCAAGACATTCATTGGAAAATTCTAGGTTTTCCTATTCTCCTTCCTCGAGTGGTTGATTTGCTAGGAACTCGGCCATTGCTCTACCCTTGATGGTCTTCTTTGTTATGTACTCAATATCAAATTCTGATAGCAACAAGAGCCACCTTACAAGTTTTCTAGTTGGTGAGGGAGCCTGACATAGGTACTTCATTGGATTCACTTTCGTGACTGCTTGAATTCTATACAATTGGAAATAATACCTGAGTTTCCTGGTGAGCCAGACCATGGTGAAACTAGTCTTTTCCATGATGGTGTATTGAGTCTCATACTCTAGCAATTTCTTGCTGAGGTAATAGATCGTGTGTATGCTCTTGTCTTCATATTCTTGAACTAGCATGGCACCCACAGGCGTTTCTTCTACTGCCAAGTAGAGAATGAGTGGCCTTCCAAGAATCGGCAGTTTTAGTATCGAAGGGTTCATCAGGTAAGCTTTAATTCTATTAAAGGCTCCCTAGCAGTGGTCGTTCCACTCTATTGATTGCTGTTTCCTTAAGAGTTTGAATATGGGCTCACATGTATTGGTCAACTGTGCTATAAAAGTGATTGACGTTATAGATGGATCCCAAGAAACTTCTTACTCCTTTCTCAATTTTTGATACGGGCATTTCCTTGATAGCCTTGGCCTTATCAGGATCCATTTCTATGCCACTTTGGCTAACCATGTGCCCTAGTAATTTTCCTAATGTGACGCCGAATATGCACTTTTTTAGGTTCAAACAGAGGTTGTACTTCTCAATCCTTATGAGGAATTGTTCCAGCACTGTCGGGTGTTCTTATGGTGTAACTAATTTCCTAAGCATGTCATCCGCATAGACCTCGACTTCTTTGTGGATCAAGTCATGTAGCAAGGTTGTGACTGCTCGCTGGTAGGTTGCCCCTATGTTCTTGAGTCCAAAAGGAGTTACTCTAAAATAATAAGTTCCCCACTCCAAGATGAATGCGATTTTGAACTTGGCTATTACATTCATAAGGATCTATCCATAAAGGAATACATGGTTGCTCTTACAGTGCTATCTACCAGAACATCGATGTATGGTAGCGGGAAATCATCCTTAGAGGTAGCCTTATTCAAGTCCTTAAAGTCAATGCAAACTTGGACATCACCATTCTTCTTGGGTATGGGGACTATATTGTTTAGCCAAGTGGGATACTCGATGACTTCAACAAAATTTGCCATGATCTATTTTACCACCTTTGCTTTGACCTTTTCGGCCCTCTTTGGATGCATTCTTCTAATTTTTTGCTTCAATAGTCAAATTTTTGGGTCTGTGGGGATCTTGTGCTTGGCGATGTGCCGATCAAGTCTAGGCATATCCTCATGAGACCAAGCGATGGCTAAAACATGATTTTTTAATACCTTTATTAATTCTCTCTATTATTCGATGGGCATTTGATTGGAAATTTATACCACTTTTGGATCATCTTCTGTGTTTAAATTAATGTCTTTTGTAATGTCATTATTGATGTTAAAAATGCTAGATGAATGCTGGAATGTATGCATGGAATCGTAATTAGAAACATAATCCACACAAGCAAAGTTCTTCATCTTATTGTCATCATAAAGTACATTATTCATTTCAAACATGCTAGAAATGGAAACAAAAGACTCATCCTGATCAATAGGGTCTGGCTCTATTGCAGATGATTCTCCTATGGTAGCTGGCTTTAGTGGGATATCCTCATCGTCCTCCTCCCGTACCTTTGCTTTGCCTTTCATAGTCATGACCATGTCTATGATGGCTTGGTTCAAGCTACCTCCCTTACTCCTTGCTTCCTCTACTATCTTGAGTTGTGCCTAAAGGTGCTTGGTTAGGGTGTCAGGGATTTCTTCCTCTCTACTCAACTTTTTGACCTTCTTCAGGTGTACTTGTTCATCATTCTTGGTCTGATCCAGGATTGCCCCTACATCTGGCTGGTGACTGGCCTTCTTTATTTAGGTTATGAAGCTTTTGCTATTTTTGCCGTAGTTGACTATGTCCGAGAAAATTGCAACTCCCATAACGGTCTTCCCTTGATGAGTAACAGGCTTGGGAGTTCCTTTGTAGGGCTATTTCAGCTTCTTTTAAAAGGTCATCTTGTGAACAACTCTTCGAGAGCCTGTGTAACTGAGTCCTGTGGGCTTCCATTCTCCTACCCCTATATTGAAGGTCGACATTCCCTGTTCATGGGCACCTAGTCCTTTTCCAAGAGTGTGGTGCTTCTGCATGTATCCTTGAATCCATGGGCCCCAGTACAACTCTGATTGCTTGTTCACTTCCTCATCAATTGTGGCTGTGGTAAACCCTTCCATGTTGCTTTCTTCCATCTTAAGTGGTGCTACCACTGAGGCTTCGTCAGCTTCCAGGGTAACAATCTTTCCACGGAACGAGATTTTGATCTTTTGGTGTAGGGTGGATGGGACTCCTCCCAAACCATGGAACCATGTTCTCCCAAGTAGCATAGAGAAAGTTATCGGGATATCTATGACCGTGAAGAGTACTATAGATAAGATTTCATTGATAGTGACTTTAGCTTCGAATGTGCTGATGACATCTTATTTGGATTTATCATAAGCTTTAATGACTATTGTGGATTTCTTTAGGTCCTTCTCGTTCAGTCTTAGGATTGGCAGAATATCCTTAGGACATACATTTAGTGATGAGCCATCATCGATCATTTTGCAGGGCACGACAAGCCCGAAGACACTAGCCTTCAAGTAGAGAGCCTTATCATAGCAAATGCCTTCATTAGGCTGATCCGAGCTTGGGAAGACAAAGTCGGGGATAATAGTGCTAGTCTCGTTATTGAGTAGCACACAGACCTGCTCTGAGGATGCCAGAGGAGATGTTTTGATTTCCATTAGCTTTTTAACAATAGCGGGTCTGTGATCTTAGGAGCCCAGGAGTAAGTCCCAAATACTCATCTTAGTTATAGTGGCCTTCAGTTGATCCACAATTGGGGTTTCTACCTATTCCGAGGACTTAACAAAAGTAGGATGTATCGGGGGCTCAGTTCTTAGTGCTGTTGGGGCTATTAATCCTCTTCTGGTGATAGGGCTGACCACTTAGATTTGTGAGTTTGTTGTTTTAAAGACCTCAAACTCTCTGAAATCCTCATCGAGGGGTATCTCTCCTAGGTCGATCAGCTTATTCATAGAATTCGGTGCTTTAGCAGTGAAGGGCCATTGCATGAAGGGAATCTTTTTAGGCTACTTTTCTGGAATGATGGGGTTCTCTTATAAGATTTGGCATAGGATAGGATTGGATTCCTATCTAATCATATAGACGGATGAGGAGGCTCCAGCAGTTGGTTCCTTTCAGTTGAACAAATCTAGTATATCATCGTAAAGGACTTGTGCGTTATGGTATTTATTTGTATACCATGGGTATTCCTAGGCCGATTCAATTGATGTTGGGCAGGCGATGTTGGTTGCTTCCCATTCCCAGTATAGCAATGGGTTCCCATGCCTGTCTAGTTCGGGGTTTGTGTCTTCCAGTGGGTCGACCTATGTAAAGTAGTTGATGAATTTCTTGGCCAGAATATCCCAAAAAAACTTCTAGTAAAACGTTAGCCCTTCATACCTAATGACTGCCTTTTCTTAGAGAGTCTAGCGGAACCTTTCGGGCTAATGGGCATAATGAATTTACCCGCAGTTCATCATTTGCACAAGTTCGTGGATGTGAGGGCATGGCCTTGTATTCCAGTCGTAGAATATGGGTAAAACTTCCCTCAAGTCCGGACTCCGGATACGATAACTATTTCAAGCTAGTTCATTCTCTACATGAATTCTCTCCATAATTTATTCGCGGGACGGTTCTTGCCTCTCAACTCCGATCTTGTTAATGACATGTTCACTATCTGAGTTAAAGTCCGTAAAGTCTCCAGAATCATCACTTACTGCAGACCATAAGGCACCCAGGGAATCATGCTCCAGAGAAGAGGCATAGCTCTCGACACCATCATAATCAACCATCATGCCATTGGGGAAGGGAGCCTAGTACACGAAATCTCTTAGTAAGTGATTTAGCTTGTCATTAAAGATAGTCTCTGATTCATACCCCAAGTTATCTACTTTGCTTTCATCTTCATGATCTGATTCACTAGAGTCCACAAATTCTTCCATCTCTTCATCTGAATCTTTGAAAGGATGCGGCTCAAAGATCCAGTTTGGCGCTTGCTGAGCTGGGATATCATTATTAGAATTTTCTTCTGGATTTTCTTCGGGATCCTCCTCAGGATCTTCCTAGGGATCTTCCTCAGGATCTTCCTTGGGAGCTTTCTTGGGATCCTCTTCTGGGTTTACTTCTGCCATATTTGGCTTGACTTCGACTCCTTCTACGGGTATACTGAACTTGGATTCCACAGTTTGTATGCTGGCGAATGTTTCCACCATATGGGCACCATATGCTGCAAAGTCGATACGGATTTCTCCAAAGAGGTCTCATGCACCTTCATCTAGATTCAGGCCGAGGTACCTTTAACTCCATGCCAATTCAAGATCATATAATTCTTGGATTTTTGGATGTGCTGCCCTAGAAGAGCTCCCAAATTTGAACATGCTTGTTCTGAGATAGTTAGGACTCATGCAATCCAGATGAGTGTACATGGGAGGTTATGAAGGAGGGATATCTTGCTAGCTAGTATTATTCCGGTCTACCTATGGTTACAACCACTAGAAAAGCTCACCCGGCTATGGCTGAGATGCCTTAAAGTAGTGGAGGAAAGCTCTCTCTATAAAGTACTAGTTCCAACGTCCTTCTAATGGCATCGCGTCATACTAGTCCATGGTCGGGCCTCTTAAGAATCGGGGAAACTGTGGTGCGAAACCCATCATGGCTATTCCTTGTTCATATGTCAACCAGAGAAATTCCTCCAGATGTTTATTGGGATCTAAATCTCCACAATATATAAGATACGGCAGTACAAGATATCGGTCTAGCCCTTCTCCCCTCATCCTCAGGATGTACTGGTCGACCATGTAGATGATATCCATGTTGTCAAAGATCATGTTGTCCCCCCATCCTTAGTTATGTCAAAAGTTATCTGTTATGTCGATGCTATATTCATCGGCCTCTACATGAACACTGATGGCATTTACCGTAGCTTGGAAGTATGGCAGTAGATTAGTCTGAGTGCTTAGCTTCTTCTCAGGTTCTTTCATTCTCCCATCATCTATCATCTACCGTAGATCTTTTAGTAGCTGAGCGCATTCGTTAGTGCGGTGCCCCTTAGTCACATGATAAGCTCAGAAATTATCCCTGTCTGCCATTATAGGCAGAGTGAACGGCTTAATGCTCAAGAGTTGGTTGGACTTCCTTAGTTTGGTGAATGTTTGGTATAGTGATTCTACCCAAGGAGAGATAGACCGTGAGTCTGTACTTGGGTAACTGCTACTACTTTAGGGGTGGCTTTCGAGGATTCGGAGGTGCCTTGTTTGGAAGAATCGCCTTTCTCCTAATATTGAGGTTTAGTATAAGCATATTGTTCTTGTTTCTTTGCTCGATCTTCTTCTTCATACTTTTCAAGCCTCTTGGGATAGTCTACCACGTCACTGAAGGTGTCGAATCTTTTCATCTTCATTTCATTATAATATTTTAGGCTAAAGCCTTCGATAAGCTTTACTATCAGGGTGTCTTGGTTAGGTGCCCCGATTACAAGCACACAAACAGCCATCCACCTTAGATAAAACTCTTTAAAGGACTCATTTGGCCGTTGCTTAATTCTTTCGAGATCTTGCATAGTAGTCTTGACCTTCAAATTGAAGGCATAGTTTTCAAGGAACGCAGAGCACAGCTTCTTCCAATCAAACTTTACATCGGTTGGCATTCTTATTTACTACTCAGAGGTGGGTCCATAAAGAGTTGCTTGAAACAGATTGACTATATAAACCTTAGGGATGTTCATGCTAGTCATAATTCGGAGATAACTCTCTACGTGCGCGTGGAGAGGTCCGGTGCCAGTATATGGTGCCATGTAGGGCATCACAAAGTTAGCCGAGAGGGCTTCGAATTCCTTAGGTAGGAATCGATTGATATGCACGTGTTGCTCTATAGAGGGGCAACAAATTTATCCTTTTTTAGAGATAGTTTCTCTATGTCCGCCATTTTTTCTTTGAGTGCGACTATTTCAGTATCCGATTCTTGGGTTTTCTAAGCATTAGAGCGCTCAGCCTTTCCCAAATATCATGAAATTCTAGGGCATCAAGAATCCTCCTAAGGGACTTGCCAACTGCATCATCGTCTACCATCACGGTTTTGGGTTCTGGATTAGAGAAAAATCTAGCTAGAGATTTGACCGGTGGTGGGGGTGTGACTTTTATACTGCCCGTAGTGTACCTCAACCTGCTTCTCTCTCCCTTCCAACTTAAAAGGGCTGGAGATCAAGTATAAGTAAGTGCATTGAGCACGGCTCTAGTCCTTTCTCACCTTATTTGTGGGCGGATGAATGCATGGTTGAGTGATCGAATGCATAGATGAATGATGGAGATGCACAATCAAAATAAAAAAAAGGTTTAGACATATGCCAATCGCTCGAGGAGCAACTGACAACTTGCGATATTTATGGAATATTACAAACACACTGTCCAAAGACCAAGGGCATAAGTTGGATCAGACTCGAAAGCCCGGGGGAAAATTTACTTACTGGTTAAAGGGGCAAGGTGACCCTAGGGTCACTCAAAAGGTTTTGACTCACTTGTCGAAGGGTTGAGCTAACACTGGGGTCACTCAAAGGGGTTTTGACTCATTGGTCTAAGGGGTGAGCTGACACTCTATTCACTCAAAGGATTTTGACTCATTGGTCTAAGGGGTGAGCTGACACTCTAGTCACTCAAAGGGTTTTGACCCATTGGTCTAAGAGTTGACCTAACACGAGGGTCACTCAAAGTTTTGGACTCATTGGTCTAAGGGTTAAGCTGACATGAGGGCCACTCAAAGGTTTTTGACTCACTAGTCCAAGAGTTGAGCTGACACGGGGGTCACTCAAAAGTTTTTGACTCATTGGTCCAAGGGTTGAGCTAACTCTCAAGTCATTCAAAGGTTTTGACTCATTAGTCCAAGGGTTATGCTAACACAGGGGTCACACGAAAGGTTTTGACTTATTGGTCCAAGGGTTGGGCTGACTCTTTGATCACTCAAAGGTTTTTTGACTCATTGGTCCAAGGGTTGAGCTGACACGGGGGTCACTCAATGGTTTTTGGCTCACTAGTCCAAGGGTTGAGCTGACATGAGGGTAACTCAAAGGTTTTGACTCATTGGTCTAAGGGTTGAGCTGACACGAGGGTCACTCAAAGGATTTTTGACTCATTGGTTTAAGGGTTGAGCTGACACGAGGGTCACTCAAAGGGTTTTAACTCACTGGTCCAAGGGTTAAACTGACACGAGGGTCACTCAAAGGTTTATGTCTTTTGGCTCATTGGTTGTGCCTAGGTGGACTCACTAGTCTTGGTTTGTTTCGGCTCATGGTCTGAGCTTAGGTGGACTCATTGGTCTCGGTTTGTTTTGGCTCATAGGCTGAGACTAGGTGGACTCACTAATCTCGGTTTATTTTGGCTCATGGGCTGAGCCTAGGTGGACTCATTGGTCTCGGTTTATTTTGGCTAGTGGTCTGAGCCTAGGTGGACTCACTAGTCTCAGTTTGTTTTTGCTCATGGGTTGAGCCTTGGTGGACTCACTAGTCTTAGCTAGGTGGACTCACTGGTCTCGGGAGATAAAATGAAATGCCACACACAAATGTTATGGATGCATATAGGTGTGGTTAGTTTTCACACAATCATGATGCTTACGATGTCTGTTTTTAGTTTGTTTATATTTAATAAACCTACACATGCAGCAAACGGTTAGATCATGCCTACCGCCCTTTTAACTCCAATTAGTTACTTTGCTTTAAAGCCAACAGGGGACTTAGCAAAGTCTGCTCGCATGCACTAAATGTTTTTCAGGTAAACCTATAGGGAAGTGTCTATGGTTCATCTATATCCGGGTTTTGGTCTCAAGATTGGGTGCGATTTGGGGTACCTTGCACCTTTGTCTGCCGAGTCCTAGTGGCCCTAAGCGAACCAAAGGAAACTTTTCCACATATAATATACGTAGCTAATCTTTTCCTTAAGCGAACAAGGTCCTCGAATGTTACGCAAGGGGTGTGATCTAATCCATATCCCTCAAGCCCTAAACGAACTTGGAGATACTTCACCAAAACACACCTAAATTATTTTAGGGGTAAAGAATGCACATGCTATGCAGTCCTTAAAATTGTGTAATGCAGAAATTATCACAAATTCCGTAATTCTAAAATTTAATTTGAACAATATTTTAATTATTATGTCAAAAGAGAATTTTTATAAAAATCAGGTTTTTATAAAAATAATTTTCCCCAGAAAAGTCGCCACTGTGAGCAGACGAACGATTTCCGACGGGATGCATGCGGGGTACGGTGCGCGAGGCACGTTTGGTTCAATTTGGGGAGATCCAGTTTGCTTAAATGCGATAGCTTTGTAAGCCAAAAATATGATTATGGTGAGAAACACATATACACATTTTATTGAGAAAATATATTTTTAAAATAAAGCATTTTTACTTTATTTAAAAATAAAATAGAGTCACCACCCAGTTCAGCTCCACCGGGAATTATGGTATACTAATCCTCAATGTGATTTTTATACCGAAAAGAAAATAAGATTTTGAGTTCGGACATAATAGTTACTTATATCGTTCAAATTGTTTGGATTAATTTTGGAATTTCAAAATTTTGGAATTTGTCGTGATTTCTTCATTACGTTGGCTTTATTTAAGAAATAAATTCAAGAAATAAAACGGACATTATAACGGCTTAATAAATGGAAATTTTCTACCAAATTTTTGGCAGAGTAACGGTAGCGCTTGGGTCTGGGCCCGAAAACTCGGATAGAGTTTCCTCACATTCTAGATGTTTGTGCATGCCTGCGAGCTTATTTACACATATTATAGTTTAAGTGGCACCAGTGGGTCACTTAACTAGAGAAATGAAATGCAACATGTAGTAATAATGAATTTAAATGAATTTTAAAGGTGGGTTTAAAGCCAATGGCCCTTAGTTCACCTTTTTCGTCTGTCCAGGATGACTTGAGAGCCAGTGTGGGAACGAAGTTGGCAAAGATTCTGATTTTGTTAGAAAATATGAGATTTGGTCATTTTTAGACTAAGATCACTTTGGGATCTTGATCTAAAAAGACCATGAAGTGAGTTTATACCGAATATCGGTGATAGAACACAGATCTGGGATTATTTTGACAGAGTTTCGGGGCTTTAGGGACTTCTGGAACTGAAAAAAGGACAAAAAAGGAATTTTGGGATTTTGAAAATTTACCGTCTCTTCTGAAATGAGGGGGGTGCACCCCTTTATATAGACGGTTGGTAAATAGCCGGTGGGCTAATTACCACTCTGACAGGATTTGACATTAGATCCCGTAAATCCTGGCCATATCTCAGTAAGATTTGATTTTTTTACTATAAATCGGTAAATAGCCGACAGGGCTATTTACCTATGTTTGACCAAACTTTGACTTTTTGATTTTTCAGTAGGAAATGCTAAATCGGAGCTTACCCGAAATGTGGATTTTTGAATTTTAGATTTTGGATGACAATTCGGTCCTTTTGGCTCATTTGTCTGATCACTTAATGAAATAGGCATTATTCCTCATCGGGCCGGAACGGACTATGCTAATAGTCCCTTTGCGGGAAAAATTCCCAAAAATTCAAAATCGCACAATCTCAACCAAAGTTCACCCAAAGCTATCCTTAAAGCATCCTAGGCTAAAGTTACATGCATCAGGCTCTAGTCCAAGGTCTAAAACTCCCTAAATCATGACAAATAATCGCCAAAAGTTCAAAATTGGAAAACGGAGAATAAAATGGAATTACCTGGAGTTTTGAGGCATGGGTGTCGGGAGAAGGGATCAAGGGGACTTCAGAGACAGGAGTAAGCCCCAAAAATGGGTCTCTCTCATGAAATGCAAACCTGACGAAAACTGAGCATTCTTAAAGCCCCGAATTGCCAATCGGGCGCAAGTCCTCAAGCCTGAGGGAGAAACGGCGGCTCTGAGGGATTTTTTATACATCTTCAGTTAAGTTTTGGGAGAAATCACCGGTAAACACAAAGTGGGAAGTTTTAGTGCTAGGCGGGAGATAAGGGGGTGTCTTGCTTTTAAACCCATCCTTCAGGGACCCGTATGGGTCCCATCCCACCCATACGGGTCCCCTTTTTTTAGACCCCTAACCGTACGGGCCCCTTCTTGCCATCTAGAGGCAAATTTTTGCATCAGTATTATAGCAAGCACAAAGAGTTCATCTAGTCCAAGTTTAGGGCCAACCCCACTCCCTCTTAACCTTACATTTTCATTATGTTTATGGACAAGCGCATAGACTCTCCTTGATCCTTGATTGAAGGGGCAAAAATAGTTTTTATTTTCACAAAAGTCAATCAAGAATAAAAAGTAAGCCTTTTTTTGAATTGATCACTAACATGAATGATTTTTATATGTAGGTCCATCCTAGCATGGGAATCCTTCCCAAGCAAACAAGGAAATTCTTCCCACTAGAAGAGGTTTTGCTAAAGGATATTACCCCCACTTCCCATTAGTAGAATCAGATCCAGGGGCATCCCCCACTTCCCAGTAACAGAATCAGATGCAGGGTCTTCCCCCCACTAATCCAGGGGCATCCCCCCACTTCCCAATAGCGGAATCAAATCTAGGGGCATCCCCCCACTTCCTAGTAGCAAAATCAGATCTAGGGGCATCCCCCTACCAATCCAGGGGCATCCCCCCACTTCCTAGTAGTGGAATTAGATCTGGGGGCATCCCATCACCAATCCAGGGGCATCCCTCCACTTTCCAACAGCAAAATTAGATCCAGGGGCATCCCCCCACCAATCTAGGGGCATCCTCTCACTTCCCAGCAGTAAAATCAGATCCAAGGGCATCCTTCCACCAATCTAAGGGCATCCCCCACTTCTCAGTAGTGGAATCAGGTCTAGGGGCATCCCTCCACCAATCTAGGGGCATCCCCCCACTCCCTAGTAGCGGAATCAAATCCAAGGGCACCCCCACTTCCCAACAACAAAATCATCAAGTCTTAAGGGCATCCCCCACTTCAAAGTAGCGGATTCGATAGACCCTAGGGGTACTCGCCCTAGGAGGATTCTCCCAGTGGCAAAATAAGCATTGCGTCAATTGGGATAAGCTTAACGTTTCCCACACAGAATTTTCAATCTATCACGTCCACACTTATTTATTCTTAATTTAAGGGGCAAAAATATTTTTGTCCTCACAAAAGTCAATTAAAAATAAAAAATGTGCCTGCTTAGACAATGACTAACTCGGTGTTTGATTGTTGTCTCTTTTCAGGTTAGTCAAAATCCCCAGTAGGAGAGACATCCACCTCAGGAAAGGGATGCACCATCAGTCAGGAGAGTCATCCACTTTAAGAAAGGGATATACATATCTTCCTCAGAAGAATCATCAGTTAGGAAAGTCGATCCACCTTAGGAAAGGGATACGAGAAGAAGTCATTTGCCTTAAGAAAGAGATACACCATCATTAGTCAGGAAAGTCAATCTGACTTAAGAAAGGGATACACACCTTCCCTAAGCAGAGTCACGAGGGATATGCACGATATTAGAAGGAAAGTCATCCACCTCAGGAAAAGGATACGCATATTGGGAGAGTCATCTGCCTCAGGAAAGGGATACGCCAGTAGCAGAAGGAAAGTCATCTACCTCGGGAGAGGGATATGCTGGTCAAGAGAGTAATCCACCTTAGGAAAGGGATACACCAGTAGCAAAAGGAACACATCTGCCTCAGGAAAGGGATACTCAGTAGCCAAAGGAAAGTCATTCGCCTTAGAAAAGGGATACGCATTGGCAAGGAAAGTCATCTGCCTCAGGAAATGGTTACATCGATCAGGAAAGTCATCTTCCTTAAGAAAAGGATACAGTGCCTTCCCTATTAGACTTATGAGGGATACGCATCAGCAAAGGAGAGAATTCTGCCATAAGAAAGGAAATAACCCATATCATCACCTCAAGTATGATTCTAAACCCTCGCTCACAATGTGAGATCATACAGATTCATATCTGTAGTGATCCCATGAGGGGCAGTCTATGAGCACTAGATTTTAACAATCCTTCTCACAAAATAATGATGAGAGTCATACGATGCAATGTCTTTTAGGTTTTGTCCATCAAGGGTGCTCCTACCAATACAGAGTTGTGTTTGGCCAAATTTTAGAGACCTAGTATGCCTTTAGGGACCCATACGGGCACATCCTGGTGGTAAGGATCAACTAGGGGACCCGTACGGGTCGTCCCTTCCATACACCTGGGAAGGACCCATACGAGTCCCCTAGTACCTATAAGGGTAGGCTAAATAGGGCTTTTTGGAAGGAAATCCTTGCCTATTTTGTGAAAAGGCAGGTCTTAAATGTGATCTATTGCGTTTAGACCTTATTTCCCCTATAAAAAGGGGCCTTCCCTTCACATATTACACACACATTCTTCATACCAAAATTATACTTAAATTTTAGCAATTTTTATAGGTATAGGAAAGGTATAGTGGGGGTATAGGACGTATAAAATAGGAAGAAAACCCTTCCTTTGAGGTTTTGTCCACATTTTATTCATTCCTAGCTTCTTTTATTAGGATTTAAGGGAGATTCTGTCCACACAAATACTAACCTAAATAGTCCTATTCCATCTACTTTGGTCGGGCTCTCTCAACAGTAAAGGGATCACCTCAAAGTGGATTCAAGTTGAAAAGGTAACGCTCCTGAGTTTCAAAGAGACTCACATCTCAGTTATTTCATTATTATTTTGCTCATTACTTCTATTATACTTTTTGTTTTCATTTCTTGTTTCGGGTCTGGTCCGAACCTGTATGAGCCTTGTTGGCACCATATATCTCGAAGGATATCAATTTGGTGTGCCATACTCATGTGGAAGGAAATCCTTCTTCATTTTATTTTTCTGTCACCAATTTGTTGATCTGTAATCTATAACTTAACTGAATTGAGTTTTTGTCTGGGACTAGATAGGACCCGTACTGGTCCTCCCTAGTACCCGTACGGGTACCCCCCATTCATACGGGTACCGACCCCCAGGCAGAACTCTGAACTCCTTTTTAATCAATTAAAATCAACCCAACTCTCCATTTGCCATGCGATCATTTTCACCAATAATCTGGAAAATCAACCCACAAGAGTTAAGATATGTTTTCACAACAAAATATGTTAAAGTGCTGATTTATGATGTGCTATAAATTGTGCTAATATTTGTGGATGTATGGGAATTTATTTTCATTTTGTTTTATAACTTAGAACAAATGTATAGGTTCTCTTTATAATTTCCACCATTTTTCCCCGATTTATAATTTTTATCCCCCTATTTACTACTTGTGCTTTATTGTAATATGTTAACGCATATAACGTGTGTGAAAGAGTGTAAAAATAGGATTTCTATGATAATTCCCTAAATGATGAAAACTAAAACAATTTTACGCGGTGAATGTAATTTTGAATCAACTAAATGAGAAATAAGTGACTCATCTGATACCCAAATCTCTAATCCAATAGTATGAGTCTCCCACCTAGAGGGAATCGTACCAAAACTCTTTCCTAAGTAGACAACTTGGGTGGTAACTCTATCAATTGTATCGAGATTTGGATCTCGATTCTTTTGTTCATTAAAATTGGCTTATTGTGCAATCTTAAACTAAAAATGTGTTGTCACGCCTAAATCTAACCAAACCCCTAGTGGGCCACGTCTCCAACATAGGGATAAAAGGAGACCCACATATCATTGACACCTTACAATAGTCATATTATTTAATCGTACAACTGTAAGATGAGGCTTGCTTGGTTATCAATAGTATTTTGTTGCACCATTGGCTTCTTAGTTTCTATCATTCTCAGTGATGATGTAAATTTGATTTTGTGTTGGACTTCTGGATGTAGGCTTCATAGCTTCAAGGGATGAGCTTGTAATTTTTCATTTTTGTTGTGTGCACTATGCATCTATTTCGTTCTGATTATTGGGCTGGCCGTGCATTTTGCTTTGTACTTAACTATTCAAACAATATGGATATTTGGGTCCTTCTGAGACCCAATGAATTCCTGAATTGCAAAACTTTTGCCCCTGGTGGCATATAGGATGAGCCTGAGTAGGTTAACTCCAATTGCTTGGACTGATGGAGGTTAGATTTTATTCTTCTCACTGACTGTGTATACATCATGGCATGTATCATCAGTTCTCTAAATCTTCATGTAACTGAGAGCAAGAAGATTGCCTTCTCACATTTTTTAGATGTGGGAGATTCATGCGCTCGTGTTGATGAATAATATTGCTCCTTTGTGAAGGATTTGGATTGATGATGTGTTTATTGTCATTTGGTAAGTCATCACGATGAATGACTTTGATTGTGCTTGCATGCAGAGGTTATGCCCTAATTTTTTCCTAAACCGAAGCACAGTAGGCTTTTCTCTTCCCTTATTTTAACCCTAATTTTTGCATAAACTGCCTTTTTGGGTTTTTGATTTATTAGGTTGCCTTAACTTTCCCCTGGACTGCCCTTTCGAGTTTCAATCCAACATGCTCTTTTTTTTGTCATTTTTAGGGATGCAATATCATGAACAAGAGTGCTCACATGCATGTTTCTTTTAACGATTATGTGTATTCATTAAGTGCAGACATTCAATAATTCAGCAAAATGACACATTAGTGAAAGAAATACTTTTAGGCAAAAAAGTTTGGTATCTATTTCCAAGAACTTTCGCTTATTATCAATGGTTCTTTTCAGGTTTTACTGGTTGATTTCTCTCTTTCTTTTATCTTTACTTTTTCCTAAAAGCCCTCACTAGCTTTTAGCAGACACATTTTTTTAGTTGATGTGGTATTGCCTGAGCCTGTTCTTGTTTGAGGGGTTCATGAACTTTTTTCCTTTGATGTCCTTGATGTGTAGCATTCCCTTGATGAGAATCTGTTTCACCATCTTAGGTCTCTTGGGTGGAATTTTCCCCTAGCATTAGCATGCACTACCTTCATTTTATTTAGGATTTTTCTTAATGTAGAGCTTGTCAATTATTTTTGTTGTCCTGGTCATCCATAGTCGATGCATCTTTACTTGACTCGACTTTGACCTATTCATTTGGTTCATGATGGTTCTCTTTGGTAGAGGAAGGATATGTCATTTCAATGATATCATGCCTTAGGTTGAGACATTTTTGTACAATTATTTGGAGACATTCCATTTGCTAGATACTTCTAGCTAATTTGACTTTGTTCGTGTGCATGTTATGTGAGATCCTTACTGACCTTTATGCTTCTTGTCGAGTAGCACGCGATAAGGAAAAGTAAATATTTTAGAGATTAGTCTCATCAAATTTGTTGGTTTTACTTTCACTATGACTGTATTGTTGTTGAGGTCCTTTCTACATCATGCTAGAGTTGTTTGGGAGTCCTCCATCTGATTTTTCTCGTGTGGCATAGAGTAGATTTTGTCAAGATTTTGTTGAGTCATGGTTCACATGATTCTTCTCTTTGTAACTTGTCTGGTGACTTGTCTAGTGAAATGAGCAAATTCTATGATGATCTTTTCTTCATTTGCCCCTACGAGTAGTAAGGACATTTTATTAATTGGCCATGCTTGATTGAACTAGGCAAAAGGCAGACACATGATTTTTTTATTTTCTTTTTTTTTTCTCTTTTGAGGAGTCAAGTTATTTGAAATAGATACCATTTTTGAGTTTGTCAAATGTGCCTAAATTTATTTCTTTAATTGCAGCATCATGAATGTTGAATATGTCAAATGTATGCTGGAATGAATACATGGAATCATTATCAGAAACATTGCATACGTAAGAAGATTTATTCAGAATATGATTAATTGCATCTTTGAGTTCGAAAGCACTAGATATAAAAGCAAAAGAGCAATCTTCATTATTTAGCGTAGCTCCCACTTCTTCTGAGTAGCTATTGCTTGCCTTACTATTCTCAATTCAAGCTTTCATATTTGTTTTCTTGAGGTTCTTCATTTAAATGGTACTTGAACTTAGAGACTAAATATCAACTTGTCAATTACATCACATTCCTGCTGCAGTTCTTTTTGTATGTCACAGTCATCGGGTATGCTCTCTTTTTTATCCTGAAGCCATAAAATATCTTTCTCCTCTTACTCATCAAACTTGCCTTCACCATCTTGGGAAACTTATGTTGTTCCCATTTCTGGTAGTTTGACTGGGATTGAGATTCAAATTTTTTCCCTTTACTTTACCTGAAGCCTTTTCGTGCTCAGCTCGGGCATAATATAGCTCTTTTGAAAGCGGAACTTGTCTTGAACTGGATGAAGAGTTGAGTCTACACGGTTCTTCCACCTTTTCTTTGCCTATGAATTGTTTGATATCATATAGTAGGCAATTGAATTCATTAGTTTGGTGCCCTTGATGACATGATAGGTGCAGAAGTTATCCTTATACATTTCATTTGGCTTTTTGTAAGGTTTCAAGATTTGGAGCAGACCAACAGTTCTATACTTAGAGAATAACATTGCCAACGATTCTTCCCATAGGGATATGCCATACATGACTTGTTGATTATGAACAACTTCAGTCATTTTCATAATACCATCCTTAATAGGAAGTTTGTTTTCATTTTGGCTTTGATTGGATAAAGGTATGTCGTAAATGGTTGAGTTTCCAAAGTTTTCCGTACTCTTACTCTTTATCTAATTGACATGGTGAGGTTGGACATGTTTCCTCGTCAGAGTATAGACATTTGGTATCATGGAAAGTCTTTTTGCTATTGCATCGTTAATCAGTTCCGAGAATGTAGTTGATTCCAAAAAGTCTTTCACGGCTTTGGATACTGCTTCTGCAATGATTTCTTCTTGGTCGTGATTATCCATTCTGTTCATAGAGAAAATGTTGATCAACTCAATTGTTCTTTAAAGAAATGTCATTCTATGTGAACCACACAAACCCAATGATACAATGCTAATAACAAACATCTTTGGCTAACTATCTTGAGTGATAAATTTTTTACCCTGGCTAACTATCTTGAGTGATAATTTTTTTAGCTAAATTTATTCACAATTTCTTAAGAGTGATGTATGTAAAACATTAGGCACATTTGAAGCGGGACGGTTTAACTAATGATATGAATTATGTTTACATGTTTAGGTATGAGATTAATGATACAAGGGAAAGAGTGATTGGTTAGTTGTGATGAACGAATTCATAAGAATGAGCTTTTGATGAATGAATGTAATGTATGCATGAATTTGTGTATGGTGAATTAAAGAGAATTTAGATATTTGAGGGTGGTCTCTCTCTCTCTCTCTCTCTCTCTCTCTCTCTCTCTCTCTCTCTCTCTCTCTCTCTCTCTCTCTCTCTCTCTCTCTCTCTCTCTCTCTCTCTCTCTCTCTCTTTTAGGCCAAGTCCAATTAGGATAAACATAAGACTATGGTTAACAACCTAGAGCTGCTAACGCTGTGTGTATTCCGGGTACCTAGAGGATTGAGGCTAGCACCCTAATAAGCATAACATAGATTAACATGACGCTTCATGCCGTAAGCATATCACAAGATGACATGACGCTGCATGTCAAAGCATGGCATGCCAAATCAAAATATGACACGAGGTTGTATTTCAAGAGCGTAATAAAACCCGACATGACACTACATGTCAAAACTAAAATATAGCGTGACATGACACTGCATGTCAAAACAGAAATATAACATGACATGAAACTACATGTCAAAATAGAAATATAATATGGCATGACAATGCATGTCAAAATGGAAATATAATGTGACATGACAGCGCATGTCAAAACGGAAATATAACGAGACATAAGACTGCATATCAAAATAGAAATATACGTGACATGACATTGCATGTCAAAACAGAAATATAACGTGACATGACACTACATGTCAAAATAAAAATATAACGTGACATGACACTATATATCAAAACAAAAATGTAACATGACACTGCATGTCAAAACAGAAATATAACGTGACATAACACTGCATGTCAAAATGGAAATATAACGTGACATGACATTGCATGTCAAAACAGATATATAACATGACATGGCAATGCATGTCAAAGCAGAAATATAATGAGACATGACACTGCATGTCAAAATGGAAATATAGCGTGACATGACATTGCATGTCAAAGCATGACATGGCACTACATGTCATAAACTAAGGGTTTACATGGCATTGTATGTCATACACATGGATACATGGCACTACTTGTTATAAGTATAGAGTTACATAGGACTACATGTTATATTTATAGAATGCATGTTATAGACTAAACTTAATATAGCACGACATGTCAGGTTATGGCTATAACCCTAATGAGTGAATATATATGATTGTGTAGGATCTTAGAGGTACCATAAAGGGCACCAAACATTCATAGATCATTTAGCCAATGAGTGCTTTTAACATTCGTGGAGTATTTGACAATGGTCAGGTATTTGGGATACCAAATAGGGTTATGAATCTTAATATTCAAAGAATATCAAATGAGATTGGGTGGTCAGATATAGCGATGGGGTCTAATTGGGTTATTTGCCATATTCACAAAATGAGCAAATTCAAGTGTCTTTCAGGAAAGTACAACTCAGGGAAGGGTCATTTTATGAATGCGCTAAGATTGGGATCATCAAGGATGCCTCCGGGGTAGAACTTGTTTCGGTCATTCAAGGGATGCTAAAAAAGTTGTGTCTCATTGGACATTGATTTGATAATCGCTATATCGCAATGGTTTGGGTAAGATTTGGTCATTCGAGGAATGCCAAAAAAGGATTGTACCTCGATGGTTATCATTTCAGCAATCACTGGGTTACCTAGGGTCAAATATTTGTGTAATATTTGATAAAAGTTAAGCATTCGAGGAATGCATAATAAAAAGGGTAAGTCTTTGATACTCATGGAATATAAAGCTTGGTCAAGTGATCACTTTAAGTGTCAAGGTTTGGTTAAGTTTTCTTTCATGGAAAGCATAACTCAAAATTGTGTCATTCGGGGAACACACAAAAGTCGGGGTCATGTAGAATGCCCCTAGGTATTTCAGCCTAGTCAATGTAGGAAAGGCTTAGATATTGTTACTCGTTGGACATTAATTTGGTAATCATTGTGTCACCTTAATTCTTGGAAAAGCTTTGGTCATTTGGGGAATGTCAAAGAAGTTCATGGGATTTAATTCAGAAATCATGGGGTTTCCTTAGTTTTAGCCTATCGAGGAATGCCAAAAGGTTTGGGCCTCATAGTTGGGTTTAAGACCACCTGGTAGTTAGGATCAGATGACTCGCTGGTTAGGATTTGATGACGTACTGGTCGGGGCTTTGATGACTTACTAGTCCAATTTTTATCAACTCATTGGTCGAGTTTGAATTAACTCGGGGATTAAAGGTGACCTCATTAGTCGGGGGACTCACTAGTCGTATTAACTTACTAGTCAGGTTTTGAAATGACTTTAATAGTCGGGTGACTCACTAGTCAGATTTTGGTGATGACTCCAATAGTCCGGTGACTCACTGGTCAGGTTCTAGAATGACTTTAATAGTCGGGTAACTCATTGGTCAGGTTTTAGAATGACTTTAATAGTTAGGTGACTAATTGGTTGGGTTTTTAAGATGACTCCGATAGTCGGGTGATTCACTAGTTAGGTTTTAGAATGACTTTAATATTCAAGTGATTCGCTAGTCAAAGGTGAGTTGACTCAATGATCACTCGAAGGGTTGACTCATCGGTCAAAGGTGAGTTGACTTGATGGTCACTCGAAGGTTGACTCATTAGTCCATGGTGAGAGGGCTTGATGGCAACTCGATGGTTGACTCATTGGTCCAAGGTGAGATGATTTGATGGCCACTCGATGGTTGACTCGCTGGTCTAAGATGAGATGACTCGCTGGTCACTCAAATAGTTGACTTAGTTGTCAAGGGTGGGATGACTCGCTGGTCACTTGAGAGGTTGACTCAGTGGCCAAGGGTGAGTTGACTCACTGGTCACTCAAAGGGATGACTCACTAGTCACTCAAAGGGCTCACTCGGTGGTTAAGGGTGAGTTGACTTGATGGTCACTTGAAGGCTGGCTCTATGGTCAAAGGTGAGTTGACTCGATGGTCACTTAAGGGGTTGACTAGGTGGTCGAAGGCGAGTTGACTCGCTGGTCACTCAGGATTGACTCGATGGTCAAAGGTGAGTTGACTTGCTGGTCACTTGAACGGTTGACTCTATAATCAATGGTGAGATGACTCGCTGGTCACTCAAAAGGTTGACTCGGTGGACAAGGGTGAGTTGATTAACTGGTCACTCGAAGGGTTGACTCATTGGTTGGAGGTGAGATGAGTCCCTGGTCACTCAAAGGATTGACTCAGTGGTCAAGGGTGAGTTGACTCAATGGTCACTCGAAGGCTGACTATATGGTTAAAGGAGAGTTGACTCGATAGTCACTCAAAGTGTGACTCTATGGTCAATGGTGAGGTGACTCGATGGTCACTCACGGGTTGACTCGGTGGTCGAGGGTGAGTTGACTCGCTAGTCACTCGAAGGTTTGCATATTTTATTTCATGGGTTGAGCCTAGGTGGACTCACTAGTCACAGGCTATTTTGGCTCTTTGGTTGAGCCTAGGTGGACTCACTAGTCTCAAGCTATTTTGATTCATGGGTTGAGCCTAGGTGGAGTCTCTGGTCTTGGTAATTTTGGCTCACGGGTTGAGCCTAAGTGGACACTCTAGTCTTGGTTATTTTGGCTCATGGGCTGAGCCTAGGTGGACACACTAGTCTTAAGCTACTTTGGCTCATGGGTTGAGCGTAGGTGGACTCACTAGTCTCATGTCATTTCGGCTCATGGGTTGAGCCTAGGCGGACTCTCTGGTGTTGGTTATTTTGGCTCACAGGCTGAGCCTAGGTGGACTCACTGGTCTTGGTTATTTCGGGTTCTTGGGTTAAGCCTAGGTGGACTCACTAGTTTTAGGCTATTTTGGCTCATGGGTTGAGCCTAGGCAAATTCACTTGTCTCAGGCTATTTCGACTCATGGGTTGAGCCTAGGTGGACTCACTAGTCTCAACCTATTTCAGCTTATGGGTTGAGGCTAGGTGGACTCTCTGGTCTTGGCTATTTCGGCTCATGGGCTGAGATTCAATGGACTCACTAGTCTTGGTTTATTCCGGCTCATGGCTTGAGGTTAGGTGAACACACTAGTCTCAGGCTATTTTGTCTCACGAGTTGAGCCTAGATGGACTCAGTGGTCTCAAGTTATTTTGGCTCATGGGTTAAGCATAGGTGTACTCGCTGGTCTTAGGCTATTTTATCTTATGAGTTGAGCCTAGGTGGACTCTCTAGTCATGGTTATTTTGGCTCATGGGCTGAGCCTAGGTGGACTCCCTAGTCTCTATTATTTCTGCTTATGGGTTGAGCCTAGACGGACTCACTAGTTTGAGGCTATCTTAGCTCATGGGTTGAGCCTAAGTGGACTCACTGGTCTTGGGCTATTTTGGCTCATAGGTTGAGCCTAGGTGGACTCACTAGTCTCATGCTATTTCGGCTCATTGGTTGAGCCTAAGTGGACTCACTGGTCTCAAGTTATTTCGATTCGTGAGTTGAGCCTAGTTGTACTCTCTGGTCTTCATAATTTCGGCTCATGGGTTGAGCCTAGATGAACTCTCTAGTCTTGGTTATATTGTCTCAAGGGCTGAGCCTAGGTGGACTTACTAGTCTTAAGCTACTTCGGCTCATAGGTTAAGCGTAGGTGAACTCACTAGCCTCATATCATTTCAGCTCATCGGTTTAGCCTAGTTGGACTCTCTGGTGTTGGTTATTTTGGCTCATGGGCTGAGCCTAGGTGGACTCACTCGTCTTGGTTATTTCGGGTTCTTAGGTTAAGCCTAGGTGGACTCACTAGTCTCAGGGTATTTTGGCTCATGGGTTGAGCCTAGGCGGATTCACTTGCCTTAGGCTATTTTGACTCATGGGTTGAGCCTAAGTGGACTCTCTAGCCTTGGTTATTTCGGCTCATGGGCTGAGATTAGATGGACTCACTGGTCTTGGTTTGTTCAGGCTCATGGCTTGAGCTTAGGTGAACTCACTAGTCTCAGGCTATTTTGGCTTACGAGTTGAGCCTAGATGGACTCAGTGGTCTCAAGTTATTTTAGCTCATGGGTTAAGCGTAGGTGTACTCACTGGTCTCACACTATTTCAGCTCATGAGTTGAGCCTAGGTGGACTCTCTGGTCTTGGTTATTCTGGCTCGTGGGTTGAACCTAGGTGGACCCTCTGGCCTTGGTTATTTTGGCTCATGGGCTGACCCTAGGTGGACTCACTAGTCTCGATTATTTCTGCTTATGGGTTGAGCCTAGATGGAGTCACTAATCTGAGGCTATTTCAGCTTATGGGTTGAGCCTAGGTGGACTCACTGGTCTCGGCCTATTTCGGCTCATGGGTTGAGCCTAGGTGGACTCACTAGTCTCAGGCTATTTCGTCTCATGGGTTGAGCCTAGGTGGACTCTCTGGTCTAGGTTATTTCAGGTTATGGGTTGAGCCTAAGTGGCTCACTAGTCTTGGTTTATTCCGGCTCATGGATTGTGCTTAGGTGGACTCGCTAGTCTCAGGCTATTTTGGCTAACGAGTTAAGCCTAGGTGGACTCACTAGTCTCAGGCTATTTCGTGTTATGGGTTAAGCCTAGGTGGACTCACCAGTCTCAGGCTATTTCGGCACATGGGTTAAGCCTAAGTGGACTCTCTGGTCTTGGTGGGTTGAGCCTAGGTGGACTCACTAGTCTTAATTATTTCGACTCATGGGTTAAGCCTAGGTGGACTCACTGGTCTTAGGCTATTTTGGATCTTGGGTTGAGCTTAGGTGGACTCACTGGTCTCGATTATCTTAGGCTCCTATGGCTAACAAAACAAAATAGAATGTCACACATCAATGTCATGGCTGCACATAGACGTGGTTAGTTTTCATACAATCGTGATGTTCATGGTGTTCATTTTTTAGTTTATTTATATTTAATAAACCTGAACAGGTACCAAATAGTTAGATCACGCCTAGCACCCTTTTAACTCCATTTGGTAACTTCGCTTTAAAGTCAGCGGGGGATTTAGTGAAGTCTGCTCACGTACTCTCTTGGTTTTTGGGTAAACCTATGGGGAAGTGTCTATAGTTCATCTATATGTGGGTTTCGATCTTAAGATTAGGTGCGGTTATGTACCCTGCGCCTCTGTGTACCGAGTCCTTGTACCCTAAGCAAACCAAAGGAAACTTTTCCATATATAATATACTCGGGTAGTCTTGGCCTTAAGCGAGCAAGGCCCTCATACGTTACGCAAGGGTGTGATTGGATCAATAGCCCTCAAGCCCTAAGCAAACTTGGAGATACTTCATCGAAAGACACCTAAATTGATTTGTGGGTACAGAATGCAGATGCTTTGCAATCCTAAAATTTGTGTAATACTGAAATTACCACATATTTTGTAATTCCAAAATTTAATTTGAACAATATTTTAATTATCATGTCAAAAATGAATTTTTATAAAAATTGGGTTTTTATAAAAATAATTTCATTTCCCCAACGGAGTTGCCATTGTGAGTGGGCGAGGGTTTTTGAGAGGATTTGCACGCGGGACGCAGGGCCCGAGGCGCGATTCGATGTAGTTTGAGGAAATCGTGGTGTTTGGTTTGGTTTGATAAAATCTGGTTGCTTAAATATGTATGCCTCTTTTATAATAAAATGTTGGATTTTATTAAAGACAAAAGTTATTTTCATTATTTTTCACGTAAACTTATTGAATGTGAAAAATCAAGACTTTTTATAAGCAAAAAATGTGATTATATTGAGAAATTTATTTACACATTTTATTTATAAAAGATATTTTTAAAATAAAACATTTTTACTTCATTCAAAAATAAAATAGAGCCGCCACCCGGTTCAGCTCCACCAGGAATTATGGTATACTGATCCAAATTGGGTTTTTATACCAAAAAGTAAAGGAGATTCTGAGTTCGGATACAATAAGTACTCATATTGTTGAAATTGTTTGGATTAATTTTGTAATTTTGTAATTTGTGGTAATTTCTATATTACAACGGCTTTATTTAAGAAATAAATTCATCAAATAAAATGGGCATTATAACAGCATAATAAATTGATATTTTCTACCGAAATTTTGGCAGAGTAAGGGCAGCACTTGAGTTTTGGCCCGGAAACTCGGATAGAGTTTCCTCACATTCTGGAAGTTTATACATACCTGCGAGCTTATTTGCTCAAATCATAATATAAGTGGCTCCAGTGGCTCATTTAACCAAATAAATGAAAATGTAATATGCAGTAATAAAATAATTTTAATGAATTTTAAAGTTGGGCGTAGAGCCAATTACCCTCAGTTACCTTTTCATCTGTCTAGGATGACTTGAGAGCCGATGCGGGACCAAATTGTTGAAAGAGATTGTGATTTGGTTGGAAAATAAGTTTAACCCAAGTTATGGCTATAATCTTGGGTTATTTGAAGGGAAAATGTGGGCCTTTTGGGAAATTTAGTCGTTTTTAGACCAAAGTTTACACTGAAATCTTGATCTAAAAAGATAGAGAAATGAATTTATACCTGATGTAGGTGATGAAACTCGGATTTGAAAGTGTTTTGGTAGAGTTTTGGGGCTTTTAGGACTCCCGGAATGATTTTGGCAAAATAGGATGTTTCGTGTGCTTTGGATCTGTCAAAAATGAGGGGGAACTCCTCTATTTATAGAGGAGTGGTAATTTGCAGGCGAGTTGATTACCTATCTAACAAAATCTTATCCAAAATCTCCGCAAATTTTGGCTATGCTCTTAAAGATATGATTTTTTACTATTCATAGGTAATTAGCCGGTGGGCTAATTACCTGTTTGGCCTTTTTTGACTGAAATGGCCCAACAGTCAAAGCAAGAGGCCCTTAGGTCTCTACCTTGCCTTATTTTAGCCAAATTCGATCGTTTAAGCCCTAAAATTGGCCTTTTTGTGTTTTTAGGATAATTTGACTGGTTGAGTGGTTGACTGTTTTGTCTGTTCGGAAATGGATTTCAAAGTATTTCAAGATCTAACTTGAAGCATTATGAAGAATGAGAATTTTTGGGATTTTCTGGATTTTTTGTAATAATTTGGTCCTTTTGGCTCCCTTATCTAATAACTGATTGAAATAGGTATAAATCGTCGTTGGGCCGAGCGGACCGTGCTAACACAACTCTAAAAAGCATAGAACTAGGAGATTGTGGTTGCTCGGACAACATTGTTCCAGAAGATCCACAGTATGCAGAAGTGATATCTGCATTGCAAGATAACCTCAAAGAAAATAAGCTCACAAAGGAGGGAATCAGAGGCTCATCCAGAACTACAACTGACACTCCACCAGTCCTCATTGCTTAAACAGATCTTACACTCCTATAAGAAAGCAAGTATCCATAGGAAGACCTATTTGTATTCAAGGCCAGAACTGAACCTCTTCCAAAAAATCTCTTGAACATAGCAACAAAAGCAATTGAGGTTAAAAGCCCTGTAAGGCATTAGGAGGGAATGGTGAGGACAATACCATCATTCCAGATTATATAGAAGAAAAGGGTTATAAGTCCTGTAAAGGCAAATGAAGGAGGGACTGAGGACAATACTGGTCTTTCGAATATTGGGATAGTTGAGCAGACAAAAACGGAGCACATTGAGCAAAAATAATCTACTGAGATAATCCCCATCTCAAATTCTAATAATGCTGCTAATACTCTGCCCGGTGATGGCAATGAAACTCTAGACAACTTAGGTGCAGAAATCCAAACTGCATCTTAGGAAATTCAGTCTATCCTGGAGCTTAAAGCTCTGGAGTAGGGAGTAGGTTTAGGACTGATTGAGGACACTTCTGAAGTGGACTGTAAGAGCAAGGCTACTCTGGAGAAAAGGTTGAAAGAAGAGAAGAAGGGTGAGGAGAGCAGTAAAGATGAATCTTCAAGGTTAGAGGAATCCGGAAGCAGCTTTGGTTATGAATAAACCTCTTCCTCAGATAGCATTGTAAAAAGGCCAACAGTGAAACCTAAACCCACTAGAGTTGAAAAATTAAGGGTAGCAATTAAAATGATTGAGGAAGCTACAGTTGAAGGGTATAGAGAAGGGGACATTAAACAGAGTCTCCAGAACATATGTGAAAAGCTAAAGTCCATTGAGAATCTTGTTAAAGACAACTCCTTAACTCCGGATATCAAGGAAGAATTAGGGGAAATCAAGGGCTCCTTACATAATATAGCTGCAAAAGTTGAAGCATTCCCTTCTGCTGAAATATTCGGAAACACTTCCCTTTCTAAAATCACTCCTATGTTAAATCAACTAACAACCAATATTACAGGAGCAAATAGCTTTGCAATTCAAGTAATCAACGGAGCTGACAGCCACTACGCGACTATCATGGGCCAAATTACTTCCTCATCCATTGATATTAAAGCTGAACTCAGGGAGTTTATTGATAGCAAGTTTGAAAACTTGGAAAAATTCATCCCTAGAGCCATAGTTGAATCTTCAAAGGGCATCACATCTGGGCTTACATTTTTAAATGAAGAACAACAAGTTGCCAAGGAAATGCTCTATAGTTTTTTGGATGAATGACTACCCAAGCTTCTGGAGAAGCATATGAATGACATTAGTGACGATTTTGGGAGTCATCTATTCGGAATAGATAAGCTCGTCAAAAATCTGAAGGAGGCCTTCAATAAGGACATGACAATGCTGAACTCCAATATTCACAAAGTCCGGTGAGACATTACTTAGGAAGTTGAACTATTAAAGTCAGGTATGGCTAATCTCTCTCACAACACTCCTTCTACTTTTGGAACCATTTCGGAATGCCTTCTCCTTTCGGTCTTCCAGAATCTTGTCCAATACATTGGAGACACCAGATTCTGTGGATATAAATGTGGCTTACTACTTCTCAAAGCTCTCTTCCCATTTTTTGAAAAAGAGGATAGACAAAACGCTATTAAGATGATTCCAGACATGGTCAAGTCCTATAAGCAACTCCGAGACCAACTCAAACCAGTCCATCTCCTTCTGGCTACTACTGAAACCATCATTGAAAAGCGCCTAGAAGGAAATGTTGATTAATCATTCTATTCCGAGGCTTGGCAGAAGAATTGGGACAAGCGAACATACATGGTAATTGACCCCCAATCTGATGCAAACAATAAGGGGGAGAAGAGCACAAGCATAGATGGAGAAGATGATGCTATGGAAGAGTAGAGTAGTATGTTTATACAATATCTATTCTCCTTTGTAAAATCATGTAATAGCTAGCTCTGTAATTTTCACTTATATATTTCTATACCTGTAGTTTGGAACTTCATGAGCTTAACTATTGTTAATGACAGAAGTATATATAGTGAAAATATTCTACTCAAAAATCGAATCTAAGTACAATCAATAATTGTACTTCTAAAAAATTAGAAGCTAGAATGCAAAAATATTGGGGGAGTTAGGATGCTTGAATTATAAGGGAGTAAAACTATAAATGACTAAGTATCAAGAAGCATACTTAGCTTATAAAACCCTTTTGCTTATGCTCAGATATTCTTAGGCTTTTATTTCCATCAGATGGGGGAGATTGTTGGGAAACAATGATCCAAAAGAACTAGTTAAAGAACTATCCGGATCAAGTTTGAAGAAAACAAAAACATAGAGAACAAAAACATGTATCTCCCAAATCCAAATTGGAAGCATAAGGTTCAAGAAAAGTTATCAGGACATACATTGAAGACTATAAATACTCAAACACACAAAAGAAGTATCCAGTTAAAGTTTGAAAAAGAAAAGAACTTTAAAACCTTTCAAAAGCAGCATCTGGAAGAGGAACTGATTGAAGAAGCATCCAGATACATTTAGTCTAAAGACATCTAGAAGATTCAAATATCAAGACAAAAGGAAAATTTCAAATTTACCTTTTCCCTCTCTTTTTGGTCTGAAGTCAAAGATCCTTTTGCCTTGAAGAAGACAGCTAGCATGCACTCAAGAAAAGGACAAAACGACTGAAATTTGAAAGAGAAAAAGGTAACAACCTTTTTCACATTGACCAATGAGAGTAGCGCGTAGAGTTCTCACCAAAGCAAATGGCATAAAAGTTGGCGAGTCACTAAAATCCAAGTAAAAAAATCACTGACAACTTTTTCCCTCAATCCCAAGAATTCAAACAGGTCAAAATCTGTGCCTAACGAATTAATCAATGGCTCTAGATGAGCCACGTAATACCTGATCAACGGTAAAGAATCATTTCAACCTCAACGGTACACAATGGCTACATTAATGACCCATGGCTATAAAAGCAAATCTCAATCAGTAAACTTAATCCCTCCAAGAACCAACTGATTCAAAATAAGTTTGTAAGAACTCTCAAGTAAAGATTATAAACTTGAAGAGTTCAAAACCCTTTCAAAAGAAAAATCAGCTATAAAGATCTCATACTTGGGTGAGTATTGAGATTGGGAACTAGCTTAAAGTTGGTGCTTTAAGTGGAATCTCCCTGTAGGACTCAGGTTAGGTTTGGGTTGAATCTAAGTGGTATATCCTACTAAAGTGAAAGGAATCAGCTAGGAGTTGGCACTTCTAGTGGTGTATCTACATCCAGAAGGGGTTACCATCCGGGGACAAGCTCAAGAGGACTTAGCAAGGAGTTGGTGCTTCTAGGGGTGTATCCTACATCTGGAGGAGAATAAATATTCGAAGACAAATTGTAAGACTTAATTCCTACCAGTTGGAAAGGAATCCACTAGTGGAAAAAGCTCAGAGTAAGGACACTCCGGGGACTGGAGTAGGCGGGGCCTAAACCAGGATAAAATATTATGTTTGATTTTCTAAGTCTATATTTATCGCATATCATTTCATATTCGTATTATCCAGATCCATTATATCCTGAACATATCAAACATGCTACACATGACTTTTTAAAGTCTGTTGATTCTACAAAAAGGGTCATTCACCCTTCTCTAACCTTATATCGACCCACACAAGGATCAATAAGTGGTATCAGAGCAAGTGCTCAAAACTAGAGATCTAACAATCTTTTGCTAAAGGTCTATAATTTAATCCAAGAATCCAAATGAGTTTTAACAACTCACAGCTTCTTCCGGAGGGTATGTACATTACCCATCCTCCACTTTTCACCAGTGAACACTACACATTTTAGAAAAATCGGATGAAGAATTCAATTTAGACTCAAAGCATGTTAGCTTGGATGGCCATTAAAGATGGCCCACATGTCCCTACTTATTAAGTAGTGGGTTTAACTACCTGGAAGCCCTCAAATCTGTGGGATGAGAATGATTATAAGAGATTGCATGAAAATGCAAATGCTATTAACATACTTCATTGTGCTTTTAGTGTATCTAAATTCAACTGGATTTTCGAATGTTAAACTATACAAGAGATATGGCAGAAACTTGAGGTGACTTATGAAGGCAACAATAAAGTAAAGGAAGCGAAAATAGATCTCCTACAATAAAAGCTAGAATCTTTCAAAATGGAGCGTAAAGAATCTATTACTAGCATGAACACTAGATACACCAATCTAGTAAATGAAATGAAGAGGCTTGGGAAGGAGATCACAGAAGTAGAGATGGTAAAGAAAGTTCTCCGAAGTCTCGCCAAGGAGTGGGATAATAAAAAAGACAGCCACTAAGGAAGCTCATGACTTAAACTTCTATAGTTATGATGAGCTCATTGGTAATATCCTAACTCAAGGGCTATCCCTAGAGAGATATAACCAATAAGAGAAGAATCCTGAAGAAAAGAAGAAAGCTATTGCACTAAAGGCAGAGTCATCCGGATCAGCTTCCTCCGGAATAGAAAAGCAGCTAAAGTAATCTCAATGCAGCGAGGAACAAATGGCTATGCTAGCCAAACAGTTCAATAGATTTCTGAAAAGGAAAGATAAAAGGAATTCTAGAAGATATGATTCTAGAAGAATGAAGGAAAGTTCCTCCAAATGGGACAAGCCAAGAAAGGCTCCAGAAGAGAAGAAAGATCCGAAAAAAGATGTTGCTTATTTTGAATGTTGAGAGAAAGGCCATTCAGAACCAAATGCCCAAAGCTCAAAAGAGGTAAGAGATATAAGAAGAAGGCAATGGTGGCCACATGGAGTGATAGCGAAGAAAGAAATAGTTCATCTTCAATAGAGGAAGAAGAAACTGCTAACTGTGCATTTATGGCACTGAGTGATCTGGAAGAAGGGTAATCCAGAAGATTTCTTTCTAAGCAAGACACTGTGCAAATTGAAGAATCTAAATCAGAGACAGCTAGTAATGATGTAAACTCTCACTCTAATTCTATTTCTAACTTTGAACTTGCTAGAGCTTTAGGGATTGTGATCAAGAATGTGAGAAAGAACAAAAAAGCCATCAAATCCCTACAAAGACAAGTAATGGAGCTTGCAGAAGATGCTGAAGCATTGATACAAGATGTCAATATGATAAGAACCATAAGCACATTTATTTAGTTGAAGAGAACTTCCTGAAAATCAAGTGCATATCTTAAGTGCAAATCTAATTAGGCTAGATAGGGAACTACTCAAATGAAGGAGGCATCCGGATGGAAACTAGTTCCTTCTTAAAGAAGAAGGAAGCCAAGACAAGCAACACAAAGAAATCTAAATGCTGCTACTAAGAAGAATTCAAAGACCCCAAATCAAAAAGAAAAGAAAGTTAGCAGGCAACCTCAAGCATGAAGATACACAGCTGCTCAAAAGGGAAAGGCTAAAGTAGTCTATAATGAGCAACCTATTAAGCAAAGAAAAAACCATAGACCAAAGATTGCACCTCTAACTAGCTTCCGGATACATACTAGACTAACAAGTATACAAGAGGCTCGATACATTGGAAATTATAGAAAGGTAGATCTCAAGAAGATCTAGAAGAAGCTGGAACAGAATAAACCCATTTTGTGGTGTAGGTTTTGTGGGAAAAATAATCATATTGCTAAATTATGTAGATTAAAAAATGGTTATTATGATGTTTATCCTTGGCCTAAAATGGTTGATAACCCGAGAGGACCCAAATCTGATTGGGTACCCAAACCCACTAGATCTATTTTGTAGGCATGCCTTAGATCCGTAATAGATCAACACACATGGTACATCAATAGTGGATGCTTAAGGCACATGACTGGTGTTGAGAAAGCCTTCATCACCTTAATCCAGAAGAAAGGTTGAAAAGTAAGCTTTGGAGATAACCAAAAAGGGCAGATCATTGGACATGGAACCCATGGATCTGATCTAAAGATAGAAGATGTCTCACTAGTTGATGGACTAAAGTTTAACCTGCTTTGTGTTCCATAACTCTATGACAAAGGAAGAAAAATCACCTTTGACTTCGGAGGCTTCTCAATCATTGACTCTAAGTCTAATCAACTCATTCTTTATGCATCTAGAGTAAACAATGTCTATTCCGTTAACATTAAAAATGAGAAGAAGAATATATGCCTGGTGTCTAGAGAAGAAGAATCATGGCTTTGGCACCGGAGGTTAGGACATATAAGCATGAACCTCCTATCCAAATTACCTAAAAAGGAATTTGTTGTGGGTTTGCCTAAGGTTGCTTTTGATAAGGATCACTTATGCACTGCATGTCAATTAGGTAAACAACATAGAAAAAGTTTCCCTTCTATCTCCTACATACCTTCCAAGAGAGTTCTTGAACTCTTACACATTGATCTCTTTGGTCCAATCAAACCAATGAGTTTAGGTAGAAGAGAATACACTATGGTCATAGTGAATGATTATTCTCGCTTTACCTGTGTGGCTTTGCTAGCTAACAAAGATGAAGCCCTTGACCATTTCTCAAAAATATTTATCTGGATAGAAGTAGAACAGGGCATAAGCATTGTACTTATTCAGAGTGATAATGGAGGAGAATTCAAAAATAAGCATTTTGCTGAATCTGTGAATCCAAGGGGATTAAGCACAACTTTTCTGTTCCTCATACACCTCAATAAAATGGGGTTTTTGAAAGGAAAAATAGAACAATAGTTAAAATGGCTCGAACTATGGTAAATGAGAATAGATTACCTAAATATTTTTGGGGTGAGGCCGTTAACACTACATGTTATATCTTGAATAGAGCTCTTATAAGAAAGACCATAGAAAAGACCCCATATGAAATCCGGAGGGGAAGAAAACCCAAAATTGGATATTTTAAAGCCTTTAGATGTAAATGCTATATCTTGAATGATAGAGAGCAACTAGGAAAATTTGATCCTAAATATGATGAAGCAATTTTCCTTAGCTACTCAACACACAGCAAAGCTCATAGAGTCTATAACAAACAAACCCAAACTAGGGTATAGTTAATACAAGTAGATTTTGATGAGACTAACCATGTAGGAAAAATAAGTTCAATCTGAAAGATGTAACTTCGGAAGCTAAGAATTCTAGAGAAAAGGAGGAAGTACAAATTCCATATTCCTTTCAAATCAAGAAGTACAAAGAAGAAGATGAAGCAATCAACTTCAACTCAGAAGCACTACAAGAAAATATCAATCAACATGAGATAAATTTTATTGATGATCAAGAAGAGGAAGTTAAAGCATAATAGGAACAAACTCTAGTACAGCAAGCAAACCTTTAAAGGGAGATCCGGACTCATAAGAATCATCCAATTGAAGCCATTTCGGACAATGTCCAAAATCCAGTCAGAACTAGAGGATAACTCAACTGGATGATGAGCCATGCCATTTTTATCTCTATCATTAAGCCAAAGAAATTTCAAGATGCAGAAGGAGATGAAAGTTGGATGATGGCAATGCAAGAAGAGCTGGATTAATTCACCAGATATGATGTCTGGGATCTAGCACAACTTCCAAAAGGAAATTCTACTATTGGCACCAAATGGGTTTTCTAGAACAACCTAGATGAATATGGAGTTGTGGTGAGAAACAAACCAAGATTGGTCGCTCAAGGTTATAATCAGCAAGAAGGCATTGACTTTGAGGAGACATTTACAATTATTGCAAGATTATAGGCAATCCAGATTCTGTGTGCTTTTGCATCATTCATGGGATTCACATTATTTCAAATGGATGTCAAAAGTGTATTCTTAAATGGAGTCATTCAGGAAGAAGTCTATGTCAAGCAACCACCTGGATTTGAAGACTGAAACCATCCAGACCATGTGTATAAACTAAAGAAGGCCCTCTATGGATTGAAGCAAGCACCAAGAGACTGGTATAAAAGACTTACTAGTTCCTCATATCCAAGGGTTATATCCAGGGTAAAGAAGACATAACTCTTTTATCAAGAAGAAAAAGGGTGATGTCATTCAAGTCCAGTTCTTTGTAGATGACATCATCTTTGGAGCAACATAAGAGAATTTGTGTGAAGAATTTAGCCCTCAAATGCAGAAGGAAATTGAGACGTCTATGATAGGAGAACTCAATTTCTTCCTTGGTCTATAAATCAAGCAGAGTCCGGATGGGATTTTCATCAATCAATCCAAATACACCAAGGAGATTTTGAAGAAGTTTGAAATTGACAAGAGCTAGCCAATGTCCATACGTATGGGATCAGATACAGTCCTTTCAAACGATTATGAAGGAGAAGATGTAGATCAAAGGCTCTACAGAGGAATGATTGGATCACTTTTATTCTTGATAGTTAGCATGCCTTACATACATTATACAGTTTGCTACTATGCAAGATATCAAGAAAATCCAAAGGATTCTTATCTTAAAGCTGTAAAGAGGGTACTCAGGTACTTGCTGGGAACAACTGAAGTTGGACTATAGTATCCTAGCAATGGAAATTTTACCTTGCAAGGCTACACTGATGCAGACTATGGTAGTGACACTCTTGAAAGAAATATTACATCCGGAGGCCGTCACTTTCTTGGAGATTGTTTGGTGTCATGGTATAGCAAGAAGCAAACTTTAGTTACCTTGTTAACTATAAAAGCAGAATATATGGCAGATGGAAGTCATGTTGCTCAACTCCTATGGATCAAAAAGCAATTGGAAGACTATGGAGCTCAATCTGGATGTGTGGGTGTAATGTGTGACAACAAAAGTGCCATTGATGTGGCAAAGAATCCAGTACTCCATAGCAAGATGAAACATGTGAACATCAGCCACCATTTCATCCGGGATCATGTAATGAAGAAGGATATTGCATTGGTCTACATTCCAACAAATGACCAAAGGCCAAACATCTTTACTAAGCCATTAAGCATAGATAAATTCAATAAGATAAGACAGTCAATTGAAATGTCTAATCCAACTTGAAGATTGATCTAGAAGACAATCAGGAATTAGTTTGATTTTCTACAAGATAGGGAATCCAGGAAGAATGAAGAAAAATTGAAATCATTGGATCCAGAGTGAATATTGCCAGCTTAGTAGATAGGATTGACAAATGGAAGTAAAAGTGCGAAAAGGTAACTATACATTTTGAATTTTAAACATCTATTGTGCATTACACGCTTGGAAAAATGCAATAGCTGGACTTAAATAAATCGTTCAAATTCTCTGGTTAAATGCCATTTACCTCTCTCCTCATTTTTTCCTGCCACATCACTGATCCATTTAAGTTTAACTATGTCTGGATTACCAAACTACCCTCGTTCTTGAAGACTCTATAAAAATCCCCTCAAAATTCCTCTTCATCTTCTCGCAAGAAATAACAACTATTGTTACTCTGCAATTGTAATTCAAGAAACCCTAAATTCCCAAATTCCTTTCTTTAAACTTTTAAATGGAAACTACTCAAAGCAAAACCACTCCTCCTTCTAAGAATATCTTTAAAGTGGAAGATATTCGTGATTCTTACTTTATCCCCATAAAGAAAATTGCCTCAGACACCGTCATTCCTTCTAATTTCCTGGGAGATGACCATGTATTTTCAACAGACCCCTTCAATCAACTCCTTAGAGACCAAGGGTTAGAAACCTTACTCAAAATTCCTAACCCAACCTATCCTATATTTGTAAAGCAATTTTACGATAATCTCAAAGCCTACTACAATGCTCTCCGGACCACCGTAGATGGCAAGGAGATAACTTTGACTCTGGAGTTCTTTGTCAGTTTAATATGAAAAATGATGGGGTAGTACTAAGAACAGATGGAGATGAACAAAAAGTGAAGTATGAACCACTGAAATGGCTTCCACTAAAATATTTTGGAGATAAGTTATCCATTTACTAGCCGAAGACTCCCAGATTGCTATAGTTTGTATTGGCAAATTTTGTGCTGATCCAAAAGGGCTCTTTCACCACAGTATCCTCAATTTAACACTATGTCCTCTAGCACTGTATAGAGAGTGTAGTAATCAACTTGCCAGTACTTCTAATCCATTTCATCAGGCACCACAAATATACTTATGGGGCCCTCATCACCAAAATCCTGTTTGAAAATGGAATTGATGTCACTAAGGAGGAATCAGTGGATGGAAAGGCAATATTGGAGAAAAATTTCAAAAACCTGTCTTTTGGAGAGACTTGAGATGAAGAGAAAGCCATTAGACAAAGGGAGGAGAGAAAAGAGAAAAGTAAGGCACGAGTGGAAATTGCTCTGGAACCTAAGAAAGCCAGAACTACCAAACCTAGGGCTCAGGGAAAAATAAATCTCAAGCATGTTGTTGAAGAGATTTGGAAAGTGAATGAAGATGCTCTCACTCTCACTCAATTGCTGAAGTCAACCCCAAAAAAGCCTAAGAGAGGTAGGCTCATCGCTGCTAAAAAGATAAAGCCAGTTTGTGAACTTGAAGCCGTTGAGAAAATTGTAGCAGCAGCTATTGTAATCAGAAGAGGATGGAAGGAAGGGGAGAAGACAATAATTGAGGATATCTTGGAGCAGGAGGATGGCTCTAACAATGAGGAAACAAGGGATGGGGAGCCTGTCCCAAAAAGGCAGTTCACCTAGAAGTGATCCACTTTTAATGAAACACTGAAGGCTAAAAGGGCAAAATGAGCTATAAAAAGAACTGATGCTGGTATCACTACCAAAGATCCAACTCCCAAAAGCTTAGAACTAATAGATTTGAGCAAGGGCAAGGAGATTGTGGTTGCTAGGAAACCCATCATTCCGGACAACATTGTTCCAGAAGATCCATAGTATGTAGAAATAATGTCTACAGTGCAAGATAACTTCAAAGAAAATAAGCTCACAAAGGAGGGACATAGAGGCTCATCCAAAATTATAACTGACACTCCACCAGTGCTCATTATTTCAATAGATCTTAACTCTTACAAGAAAGAGAGTATCCGAAGGAAGACCTGTTTGTATTTAAGGATAAAACTGAAACTCTTCCAGATGATCTCTTGAACACAGCAAGATAAGTAATTGACGTAGAAAGCCCTCCAAAGGCATCAGGAGGTGAGGACAATCATTCTAGATTATACAAAAGAAAGAGTTGTAAGTCCTAGAAAGGCAAATGAAGGGGAGACTGAGGACAATTCCAGTCTTCCAAATACCAGGATAGTTGAGCAGAAAAAAATAGAGCACATTGAGCCATAACTGTCTACTGAGGTAATCCCAATCTCAAATTCTAATAATAATGCTGAAACTCTACCTGGAGATGGCACTGAAACTCTTGACAACTTAGGTACTAAAATCCAAACTGCATCTAAGGAAATTCAGTCTATCCCGGAACTCAAAGCTATGAAGGAGGGAGTAGGTCTGGAACTCATTGAGCACACTTCTAAAGTGGACTCTAAGAGCGAGGCTACTCCGAAGGAAAGGTTGAAAGAACAGAAGAAGGGTGAAGAGAGTAGCAAACATGAATCTTCCAGATCAAAGGAATCTGGAAGCAGCTTTGGGTTTGAAGAAACCTCTTCCACAGACAACATCTTAAAAAGGCCAACATTGAATCCCAAACCCACCAAATCTGAAAAATTAAGGGTAGCAATTAAAATGATTGAGAAAGCTACAATTGTAGGGTATAGAGAAGGGGATACAAAACAGAGTCTCCAGAGCACATGTGAACAACTAAAGTTTGAGAATCTTGTTAAAGACAACTTCTTAACTCCAGATATCAAGGAAGAATTAGGGGAAATTAAGGGCTCCCTATATAATATAGCTGCAAACATTGAAGCATTCCCTTCTGCTGAAATATTCGCAGACACTTCCCTTTCTAAAATCACTTTGGTAGTAAATCAACTAAGAATCAATATTGCAGGGGCAAATTACTCTGCAATTCAGGCAATCAACGGAGCTAACAACAACTGTGTGACTATCATGGGCCAAATTACTTCTTCATTCACTGATCTTAAATTTGAACTCAAGGAGTATATTGATAGCAAGTTTGAAAACTTTGAAAAATTCATCCCTGGTGCCAAAGTTGAATCTCGAAAGGTCATCGCATTCGAGGTTACATTTTTAAATGAAGAATAACAAGCTTCCTGGGAAATACTCTGTAGTTTTTTGGACGAAGGACTGACCAAGCTTAGGAGAAGCATATGAATGACATTAGTGACAATTTTGGGAGTCATCTATCTGAAATAGATAAGCTCATCAAAAAAATGAAGGAGGCTTTCAATACAGACATGACAACGCTCAACTCTAGTCTTCACAACATCCGGAGAGACATTATTTAGGAAGTTGAACTATTAAATTATGGTATGGCTAATCTCTCTCTCAATACTACTTCTGAAACCATTCCAAAAAGCCTTCTCCTTCTGGTCTTCCAAAATCTTGTCCAATGCATTGGAGACACTGGATTCTTTGGATATAAATGTGGTTAACACTTCTCAAGGCTCTCTTTACCATTTTTTGAAAAAGGGGACAGATAACATGCTCTTAAGATAATTCTAGACATGGTCAAGTCCTACAAGTAACTTCGGGACCTACTCAAACCAGTCCATCTCCTTCCAGCTACTATTGAAATCATCAATTAAAAGCACCTAGAAGGAAATATTGATTACTCAGTCTATTCTGAGGTTTGGCAGAAGAATTGGGACAAGCAAACATACATGGTAATTGACCCCCAATCAGATGCAAACAATAAGGGGGAGACTAGAGTAGTACATTTATAGAATAGCTATTCCCCTTTGTAAAATCCTGTAATAGCTAGTTCTATAATTTTTCACTCATATATTTTTGTATCTGTATTCGAGAACTTCATGAGGTTAACTATTGTTAACAATACAAGTATATATAGTGAAAATATTCTTCTCAAAAATTGCTTCTAAGTTCAATCAATAATTTTACTTCTAAAAACTTAGAAGCTAGAATGCAAAAATGTTGGAGGAGTTAGGATGCTTGAATTATGGGGGAGTAAAACTATAAATGACTAAGTATAAAGAATCATACTTAGCTCATAAAACCCCTTTTGCTTATGCTTAGATATGCTTAGGTTTTTGTTTCCATCAAATGGGGGAGATTGTTGGGAAACAATGATTCAGAAGAACCAGTTAAAGAACTATCTAGATCAAGTTTGAAGAAAACAAAATATAGAGAACAAAAACATGTAATCTCCTAAATCCAAAATGGAAGCATAAGGTTCAAGACAAGTCATCAGAACATACATTGAAGACTATAAATACCCAATCACACAATAGAAGCATCTGGTTAAAGTTTGGAAAGGAAATAAACTTTAAACCTTTCAAAAGCAGAATCGGAAAGAAGAACTGACTTAAGAAGCATCTGGATACATTTAGTCTGAAGATATCCAGAAGACTCAAATATCAAGACAAAGGGAAAAGTTCAAATTTGCCTTTTCCCTCTCTTTTTGGTCTAAAGTCAAAGATCCTTTTGCCTTGCAGAAGATAGCTAGCACGCACTCAAGAAAAGGACAAAAGGACTGACACTGGAAAGAGAAAAAGGTAATAACTTTCTTCACATAGACCAATGAGAATGGAGTGTGGAGCTCACACCAAAGCAAATGACATAAAATTTGGTGAGTCACTAAAATCCAATCAAAATGATCACTAACAAATTTTTGCCTTAATCCCAATAATTCAAACAGGTCAAAATCTGTGCCTAAAGGATTAATCAATGGCTTCGGATGCACCACATCATACCTAATTAAGGGTGAAGATTCATTTCAACCTTAATGGTACACAATGGCACATTAATGACCCAAGCCTATAAAATGAAAGGTTGACATGTTGAGAAGGTGCTGGTTAATTTTACAAAAGCTATCACAAAGAGAACTCAAACAAATTTCAATCAGTAAACTTAATACCCCCAAGAACCAACTCATTCAAAATTAGTTTATAAGAACTCTCAAGTAAAGATTATAAACTTGAAGAGTTCAAAACCATTTCAAAAGAAAAATTAGCTGTAAAGATCTCATACTTGGGTGAGTATTGAGTTTGGGAACTAGCTTAGAGTTGGTGCTTTAAGTGGAATCTCCCTGTAGAACTCAGGTTAGGTTTGGGTAGAATCTAAGTGGTATATCCTGCTAAAGTGAAAGGGCTCAGCTAGGAGTTAGTGCTTCTAGTGGTATATCGTACATCCAAAAAGGGTTACCATCCGAAGACAAGCTCAAAAGGATTCAGCTAGGAGTTAGTGCTTCTAGTGGTATATCCTGCATCCGGAGGAGAATAAATCTCTGGAGATAAATTGTAAGGCTTGATTCCTACCAGTTGGAAAGGAATCCACTAGTGGAAAAAGCTCAGAGTAAGGACACCCCGGGAGCTAAAGTAGGTAAGGCCAAACTAGGATAAAATACTGTGTTTTGTTTTCTAACTCTATATTTATTGCACATCATTTCATATTTGCATTATCCATATCCATTATATTCAGAACATATCAAACACGCTATATAAGACTTTTTAAAGTTTGTTAATTCCGCAAAAAGGGTCATTCACCCCCCCTCTAACCTTATATAGACCTTTATATGGACCAACAAAGACTCTTCTGACGATGAAAAGAAGCAGGAAACTGCTCAAATCTGTTTCATGCCAATAAATACTCCAAACTCTAAAGTTGATTGCTCAAATAAAGGGCAAAGCATAGATGTACAAATAGAATCAGAACTTCAAGAAGACGTAAACTCATATCCCATATTACCCAATGAAGTTATGCAAATGCTGGCCACTATCTACAAGCTTGTTAAAAGAAACAAGAAGTCACTTAAAGAACTTCAAAAGAAGGTTTCTTAACTTGAAAAGGATGATGGCAAACCTACTATAGATCTTGAAACTCTCAGAGTTAAAGATCATGTAAGGAGTTTAGCAGATGAAGTTACCAAAAAGAACATCACTCAGTTGGTTGTAAATGCAAATGCTCTTAAGAGAGAAGTAATCTTACTTCAAGCTGGTTTGAAAGAATTAGAGTGTAACAAAGCTTCAACATCAAACCATCAGAAGCCTATTATGGCTCTGAGGAAAATACAGTATCTTGTAAAAGGACAACCTTAAAAGAAAAATCATCCTCAGAAGAAAATAGAGGTGTTCGACATATGTGAAACTGAAGTACGGAGATAAAGAAAAAGGCAAGAAAAGCAATGCAAGTTCTGTGGAAGAAACAATCATACCACAAGTATATGCATACTCATAAATAGATAATATAATGTGAATCCATGGCCTGATTTGATAGCGAGCAACAAAAGACTCAATAAAAAATTGGGTACTTAAATTTTCTCATTTGCATTGTAGGTAGGCCTAAGATCCATGGACAACAAGAAAATATGGAACATTCACAGTGGATGCTCACGACACATGACTAGTGATGAAAGATCATTCATCATACTAAATCTAAAGAAAGGTGGAAACGTAAGCTTTGGAAACAACAAGAAGGGAAAAATTCTCGAGAGTGGAACAATAGGCTCTAAAATCCCCATAGAAGAAGTCTCGCTTGTGGATGGATTAAAGTTCAAGCTTCTGAGCGTAGCACAACTCTGTGATTAAGGCAAAAAAGTAATATTCGATTCAAATGGTTGTTCAATCATTGACTGTAAGTCTAACTCTACCCTATTATATGCAACTAGAATAAACATTGTCTACAAAATTGATGTATCTTATAAAATAAACAAGAACATATGTTCGGTATCAAAAGAAGAGGAATCGTGGCTGTGGCATAGAAGATTAGGTCATGTCAGTATGAATCTTTTGTCTAAATGAGCCAAACAAAAACTTATTAAAGGTTTGCCTTATATTGCTTTTAAAAAGGATCATCGGTATACAACATGTCAATAAGCTAAACAAACTAGAAAAAACTTCAAATCTAAAAAAGACTTCCCACCTAAAAGACCACTAGAACTTTTGTATATTGACTTGTTTGGACTTGTTCAACCAACAAGTATAGGGGAAAGCAAGTTTACAATGGTTATTATAGATGATTTCTCCCGATATACATGGGTCATCTTGCTAAATAGCAAAGATGAAGCATTTGGACAATTCTCAAAACTATTCATTCGCATAGAGGTAGAACAGAACTTATAATCTTACGCATTAGAAGTGACCATGGGCAAGAATTTGAGAATTGGCAATTTGCTTAATTCTCTAAGGATAGAGGAATTGAACACAATTTCTCTGCCCCACACACCCCTCAATAAATGGAGTTGTTGAGAGGAAAAATAGAACCATAGTTGAGATGGCTCGTACTATGCTTAATGACAATCATCTACCCAAATATTTCTAGGGAGAAGCTGTCAACACCACCTGCTACATTCTTAATAGACCCCTCATCAAACCTGAGTTAAACAAAACTGTATATGAGCTCTAGAAAGGTAAAATGCCTGAAATAGGATATTTTAAATCATTCGAATGCAAATGTTTTACACTTAACACTAAGGAACATCTGAACAAATTTGATCCTAAATCTGATGAAGCTATATTCTTGGGCTACTCAATACATAGCAAGGCCTACAAAGTCTTCAATAAACGAACAAACACCGTAGAAGAATCTATACATTTAGACTTTGATGAGACTAACCATGCAGGAAATCAAGAAAATCAATCAAAAGAAGATGAAATTCTACTTTATAGAGAAGTAAACTTAGAAACTATAACTGGAAATTGTGATCCAATAATCTCATTTGGAAGTCTAGAAGAAGAATTTTAGCAGCCACTACCTCCAATCCATAATGTTCACCGAGAAAGCAGAACTCATAAAGATCATACCCTGGATCAAGTTGTTGACAATGTTCAAAATCTAGTTCTGACCAAAGGACAACTTCAAAGAATGGCAAGTCATCCAGAATTTGTTTCAATCATTGAACCAAAGAAGTTTGAAGATGTAGAGCATGACCAAAACTAGATGCCAATAATGCAAGATGAGCTGGATCAACTCACTCGGAATGATGTATGGGACTTAGTCCCACTTTCCAAAAGCATGTCAGTCGTCAAAACCAAATAGGTTTGCCAAAATAAGCTTGATGAAGAAGGGAATGTCATTAGAAACAAGGCAAGGATCTTCGATCAAGGGTATAATAAGCAGGAAGGGATAGACTATGATGAGACATTTGCACCTGTTTCCGGACTCGAAGCTATTAGAATCTTCTGTGCTTTTGCATCCTATATGAATTTCAAATTATTTCAAATGGATGTAAAAGTGCTTTTCTGAATGGAGTTATCTCTGAAGAGGTATATGTAAAGCAGCCGTCTGGATTTGAAGACCCAAAGCACCCTGCATATGTGTCCAAACTAAAGAAAGAACTCTATGGTCTAAAGCAGGCTCCTAGGGCTTGGCATTAAAGGTTGACCAATTTTCTTGTATCAAAAGGATACATCATAGGCAAGGCAGATACCACACTATTCATAAAAAAAAGACAAGGATGTTATTCTTGTTCAAATATATGAGGATGACATCATCTTTAGAACAACAAATAAAGACTAGTGTAAGTCATTCAGTAATCAAATGAAGAATGAGTTCGAGATATCCATGATAGGAGAACTCTTTCAGCAATCAAATAAAGACTAGTGCAAGTCATTCAGAGCTCACAAGGAATCTTCATTAGTCAAACCAAATATACCAAGGAGGTTCTGAAGAAATTTGACATGGAAAGTTGTAAGTCAATGTCAACACCAATGGCTTCTAACACCATACTTTGCAAGGAGTTAGAAGGAAAATCTGTAGAATAAAAACTCTATAGAGGGATCATTAGCTCATTATTCTGTCTCACTTCCAATAGACCAGATATACACTACGCAGTATGCTACTATGCTAAATATCATGCTGATCCTTGGGAATCTCATCTCACGGCTCTCAAAAGAATTCTAAGGTATCTAATTAGGATAGTAGATGTGGGACTCTGGTATCCAAACAATGGAGAATTCACACTTAGAGGATACATAAATGCAGATTATGGGAGAGACCAACTTGAAAGAAAAAGCACTATTGGAGGATGTCACTTCCTTGGTCATTGCATGGTTTCTTGGTACAACAAGAAGAAAACATCAGTAGCTCTCTCAACAACTACATTAGAATACATGGCTGTCAGAAGCTGTGTAGCTCAGATCTTATAGATCAAACAATAGCTTGAAGATTACGGAGTCAAGACTAGATGTATATAAGTCATGTGTGATAACAAAAATGCAATTGACATGTCAAAGAATCCAGTTCAACATAGTAGAATGAAGCATGTCAACATCAGACATCACTTCATCAGAGATTACGTCTTGAAAAAAGATGTAAAACTTGTTTACATTCCAACTAATGAACACCGTGCTGATATCTTTACCAAGCCTCTGAGAAAAGAGCAATTTAGTAGCCTCCGAGGAGCAATTGGAATGGCATATTCTATGTGAATCATAATTGTAAGCCTCAGAAGATGACTCAGCATATGGATTAATGACAAGTGTGTCATTAATTCAAAACACCACCTGCCAAATGTTTCGAATTTCAAAAGATAAGGGGTCTACTCAAGTGCAGTTAAAAACTCAAAAATGGTTCACCTTTTACCGTGATTAATGCCATCAGAAAATACTCATTAAAATCTGACAGTTTATGCGCAAACGGTTACCAAAAGTCCTTACTACCCTAATATTTAACAGTATGGTCCTTATAAGCCCCTAAATTGTCTATCCTCAACCTTACTTATTCAACAATCATTAATCAAACCTCTGCAAAAATCCTCTGACTACCAAACCCTTCAAACTCTCAAATGGCTTCCAAAAGAACAAATCATGCTACAGCTAAGACTGGAAAGAAGGTATCAACCTCTGAATTCACCCCTATGAAACTCAAAAGAGGACCAGAAAACATAAAAGCTCAACCAAATGCTCATAGATAACTATCTAGTTGTAACCTTTCCACATGCTGAAATCGTAAAGAGTCTAAAGCTGAAAAACTTGGGTAACCATGAATGAGCCCACATATTCCAAGATTGAAAGGGAGTTTTATACAAATCTGACCCACTATAAGGATACTCTGCAAATGCATGTACAAGGAATAGTTATCACTATCACTCCAGAGCTAATCAGGGAAATCCTTGATCTACTAGTGGAAGGCCTAACTCTTCGAAAGAAAATGGACGCTCTCAAACCTGAAAACATTCTTCATGCTACTTTTGCATTACCCAAGAATTACATAGGCGAGAAGGTTTTGACCTATATGGATTACACCAATAGAAGGCTTCACTATGCACTAGTACAATCATTGCTCCATAAAGCCAACGCTCCAAATTTGGTATCAAATACGGAGCACTATATTATGCAGTATATTGTAAAGCACAAGCCAGTAAACTTTCCAATCATAGTCATCCATCATATGAGAAAGCCCAGATGGAGCATGGGTGGACTTATCTCCCTAATTATCAAAAATAAGAAGATTGATATTGGATACTGTGAAAATGGAAGGCATGAGGATCACCAAGAGCACATTCGATGGCCTAATATTTGGAAGAGAGTTCGATAGAGCAGATGCTGAGAGGACTTTAGCTAAAAAGAGGGCTAAGGAACAAGAAACTAGAGTAGTGAAAAAGGAATTCTTTACTAAGAATGATGAAGAAAAGCCATCAAAGAAAAGAAAGACAACCTCTAAACTCCTGAAGAAAGACAGGAAATTGATACTTGAGGAACCAGAAGAGAATGTCTCAGAGAAGAAGGAAGAGACCAAATCAAAAGTTGAAGCCTCTGAGGAAGGAATTGTAGCATAACCTCCTCAAAAGTAGAGAACCAAAACGGCTTGAGAAAATCTTGCTCCAGTATGGCCTTGTAAACTTCGAAAAGTAAATCCCTCATATAAGGAACTCACATTAGGACTCCCACTACTAACTGATATGAATCTCTCTCTCTCTCTCTCTCTCTCTCTCTCATAAACCCTCCAATTCCATTTTTATCACCATCACCTTCAAAATCCTCATCACTATCTCCACCTAATAGAACCTCACCAGCTAAGTCACCCATTCTGAAAAGGGAAAATACACCAACTTCCTATCCAATCAAAATACATTCCACATCTCCTTCACCCATAAATTCACCCACTAATGTGGATGACACTCTTCCATCCACTATTATTGATATTGGTCAGTAGGAGACTAATAAGGTTCATGAAGAAGAACATGAAGTAAGGGACTATGAGGTGCAAAAAGATGAATAACTATAGATGCTCAATCTGGTAACCCAGAAATACCATTAGTCAATGAAGGTGAAAACAAGGCAACTTGGGAAGTGAAAGATCACTAACCAAGGCAGTCGTAGATTCAAATGTACATGCAACAAATCATGCTGAGGAAGCCACTGAAGAAACTCTTGAGAAATCCAACAATGGTGGATTGAATTCCTTTGAGGATGAGAAGTAAGAAGGAACAAGCATAGACAAAACAGAGTCAGACTCTAAGGATGACACTCAGTCATCAGAATCTAGATATAGCATTCAATATAGATAAGGTCAAAATAAGGTCATCATAGAGCAAGCCACTATGTCCAAAGGAAAAAACTCTGAGGTACTTTAGTAGTTCATTCATCAGCAGGAAGACATTATAAAGATGCTCTAAACACTAGAGGCCACTGACTCTCGGAGCTCCAACTCTCTAGTAGTTACTCAATTGGCTCAGAGCTGTATGAACCTAACTACCCAAGTAGCATCTATTAAAGCATCTACTCAACTTATCCTTATCTCACCAGTAATTTCCCTAGATTTGAAGAATGCCATCATGCCTTTGATGGATGATAGGCTTATTGAGCACAAAGGAATTACCACTTATTAAGAAAATGGGTGAAAATGAGAAGCTTATGGTGGAGAGTGAAAAGGTCATCAGAGAGAGCCTTGAGAAGTTGTTTATCCAATAAGGATATATTCTTAAAACCCTTCAAGAGTCCACCAACAATCATTTTGTGGCACTCAAAATAGATCTTATATGCGAGATTCAGAAGATGGCATTCTCTATCAATCAGGCCACTACTGCTGAATCAGAGGAAAGAAGCAATAACATGGAAAGCATCAAATCCCTTTAAATTGATCATCAAACCTCTATTAAGAATCTTATAGATGCTCTGAATAAACTGGAAGAGGATATAAAGACTGAATTTAGCACTATAAGCTTCGACCACTCCATTGATGTATCCACATAAGTTGATAAAATAATAAAGTCAATCGTGGAAACACTTACCAAGCTTATTAGGGACTCAAAAACCTCTATTAGAAATGAGGCTAGGGCAAGCACCACAATCCTCTCCAAATAATTGGAGGATCTTCCACTCAAACTTCAAGGGCTCACACTTGATTCAAACCCCTTGTACGTCCAAGAGTCTATGATTGTGCCATTCTTACAATAGATTGCAAATGTCCTTGGACACAATCTTCCTATCAGTCAATAAGGCATTGCACTTCTCTATAAAGGTTTATGTTAGTACGTCAACACAAAGTACCTCTCACTAGTCACAGCCTTGGTGCCAAAATTGGAAGCTTCTAATACTAAGATTGAGGAGGCAATCAAGCCCTACACTTGGTCTCTAGAGACCATCATCACAAATGATAAAGCTTTGAATCATGGAAGACCAGTACTTGTCTCCTACAAGAGGGCTTGAAAGGTACAAATGCTTCAACCATAACCTATGGAAATTGACCCCCCTTCTGACGCTAACAAAATGGGGGAGAATAGTAGAGACAAAGGAGATGATGATGATGATGATGATGATGACACTCCTCTGACAAAGTTATTAGAAATAGCAAGAGAAAATATGCATGCGTAGAATAGTGATAGGTAGTTAGAATATAACTAGTTGTATCTATCGATTGTAATTTCCTTACTTTCAAACTATAATCTTCAATGTAATTGTAATAGTGCTTCATAGATGTTAACACATTCTTAACACTTGAAGATTTATAGTGAAAATTTTCATTTATGATTATGACTACAATATTCATATTGTACAAACTTGTTATTCCTCAGAATCTGGCACAAATTATGGGGGAGCTAACCTTTGTCTTATAGATTTTTGTTATCATCAAAATGGGGGAGGTTGTTGAACTTAGCTCAAAAGATATGAAGGATTAGAGTCTAAAGCTCAGAACCTAGAAACCAAGTTTTGAAGATAACCAAAAATCTGTTAGAGGCTGAGGGCTCAGAAGGAATTCAAAGCTCAGAGGAACATCCATCGCTAGACAAAGAAAAGTCAAGAGATCAGAAGCAAAACTACTCAAAACCGCTTATAAAGCTTCCTAAAGAAGAAAAGGATCTCCAACTAGCAAGGCTCAAATCCCAAAACAACAACTCACATGATCAAAAATGATAAAAATAGGCCTCTACTTTTTATGACACAAAAAAGAGATGATATAACTAATACAAAATGCGAGTTGACAACAAGGAAGGAAGGACCACTCTTGCCATCAAAATAGAAAGACATAAGTAAAACTGTCAAAGCATAATTCGGGTAAAGGCTAGTCAAATACAAAAGGTTGGGAGTTGACTCCTGCTAAAAGAGTTCTAAAGGAATAGAATATGAGCCTAACAGAAGATCCAACGGCTCTAAAGGAAAAAGAGTTATTATGAGACAATGACTAAGATTATGACTCTAAGGATAAGTCACAACAGGAAGTTTATAAAGATTGTCTATAAAAAGACCTCTACCAATAGGAAGAAAATCATCGAAGCTTTTAGTAATCAAATTGCAAATCTCATTACACATATGTAAAAATTATCAAGCAAACAACAATCTCAAATCTATTTGTATCTCAAAAAGCTTTGAACAATCGTCTCAAATATGTTGTAAAGTGATTCTTGATAACTCAAAGTACAAGATCACTAAAATCATTCAAATCCACTTATAGACTAAGCAAGGGGATTGTTAAGGTCTGATTGTAATCCTGAGAATAGCTTGGTGTAAGTTGTGTCTTAGAAGAGTTCAAGAGGAAGGTACTCTTGAACTAGGGAATTAGAGACAGGAAGAGGAGGCTACTCTAGACTGTAAAGAATTCCATTGTAATGGCTTCCACCTGTAAAGGAGTTTGAAATAGTAGATTAAAGCTCAAAAGCGTTACTCTAAGGACTAGAGGTAGGCAAGGTCTAAACCAATATAAAATAGTTGGGTAAAAATTCCTAACTCTAATCTCCTTATTTTTACATTATTGCATCAGTAGTTTATCATTATAATACTTGCTTATTTTTGCAAGAAGGAGTCAATCACCCCCCCCCCCCCTCTGACTCCCATATCAAGCCATTGGGACAACACATGTGATACTGAAAGGCTTTCGTTCTAAAACCCGTATCTACATCAACTCCTTTTTGTTAACCAACGTGGGACATTGTTCGCACCTAATAATTAACTACCTCTATCTCTAAATATTTGGGTATGTCTATGTCAGCTTGTAGAAGTCAAGTTAGTACTTTTATTTATCTTCGGATCGTATTTTGAAGAGATAAATTCTTGGCGAGCAAAATATCTGAGTTAGGGTGGGAAAGAAGTGTTGATTAAGTTAGTGTTGATTAAGTTAGTGTTGCAGTCTATTCCTACAAATTCCATTTCTATTCTTAGATTGCCAGCTAGTATATGTACTGCCCACTATGAGCAGGCGGATGTTTTAGAACAACTGTGCGCGAGCTCTTGGGTTTTTATGCATGGAGCTGCGATGCTCGAGCGCGGGGCTTGTGGTATGTATGAACATACTTGGCATTTCCAACTACTGACAAGGATTGGGGATCCGCTGTAGATTATCATTTTATTATGAAGGGGTAGGGCCCCTGTTTTATGAATTTGAGAGTCACCACCCAGTTTAGCTCCATCGAGAATTATTGTACAATGATCCTGATTGAGGATTCTCATACCTATAAAATAGATAGTTTTAGGCAAAATAGTTACTCATTATTTGAATTAGGAAAATTCATAGCTAAAAGATATTTTATTATTATGCATATATCATAATGGATAAAGAGAGAGTATGGATAGAGGGGTATGACCTTGTTGGGCTTAACCCGTAGAAAATTTGATCGCGCTGAGGCAGCCCCACCTTACATGACTTAATAAATATAAATGAATGCTTAGAAAAGGTATTTGACCTTCAAGTTACCTTTCTTTTATTCCATGATGTTTTGGAGGCCCGATATTGACTAGAACTGCGTTACTTTTAGATGTGAGCTGAGGAACCTTGAAATTTTCATGGAGGAGATTTTGAGGTTTGAAATGTTAATTTTAAGGACATATTATGGCCACTGTGTGAGTAGCTTGTAGCTAAAACTATCCAATGGAAGTGATCTATACCTAGGTATAGTTTTGGATATACGAAAGGGTTTTTTGGGTATGGATTCGAGGAATCTGTAAATAGAAGGAAATTTTTAGAGCTTTTTTGATTGATTTTTACTATTGATTGTTGATTTTGTCATTGGAAATGAGCAGGGCTCACTTTTCTTTTATAGAAAGTCAACTATTGTCGATCAACGCAAATTGGGTGGCAACTTTGATGATAGTTTCATAGGGTAGGCTTGCTGAGTTAGAAATCTAGGTTTGCTGACTAGCGTCAATCGATACAAGTGGCTTTCATCGATCGATTGAAGTTCTAGGTATAGCTTTTATGAGTCATCAAAGTAGGTTTGTTGAGTCAGCACGGGAATTGACATGTGGTAGTGTCAATCGGCACAAGCACTACCATCAATCGACATACGTTGAAGACATGTTTGAATCCTGATTTTCACTGGCTCGACCTCAAACTCACAAATATTATTATTCAAAATAACTACTATTTAAATTAAACTCGAATCAATCTAAAACCCAAAAAAAACAATTTTTTCAACCCCAACAATAAAGAAACTTTCTTCTTTTTTTCATTTTTTTATCAAACCAATCACTATGATTTTTGTAGAAGACAGTTTATTTCAAAGCGTATATGGGGTGTTGAAACACTTTTTGGAGTTTTGCAACACTTATTTTGCATTGCTATAGCCTTGTAACAGATTTAGCAAGGAAACAGCAAGGGAAATTTTCCTTGCAATTCATGACTGAACTTATGTTCTAAAAGAAAATTTACGAGAAAAAACTTGTTTCTGGGCATATAGAGGCTATTTGCAATCTTTTTGGAGTATTGGCAACAATTTAGGCGTACTACGACACTTTCTAGGCTACTGCAAATCTCTTAAAACTCGATTTTTTCATCAAAATATCAACATATTGAAAAAAAAATACTAAAACACATTACCAAGAATGAACCTCCACTCTAATACATTTTGTTAAATCCTTGATCAAAACAATAACTCATAAACTCAGAATAATAAAAGCTTTATTGAAGAGTAACACACTTACACAATACAATCTACATTTTTTCTCTCTCACTCTATTGAAAGAAAGGACAGAATACATATGCCTTGTATAGGCATTTTCACTCTGCTGCCCTTTTTTCTTCTTTTCACTCTCTACATTTTTTTCTTGCTCACTCTACACAAAAATGGAGCAACTAAGCTCATTTTATGGGCAATATTGCCGACCATAACTTGCACTCAATGATGAATTGGCGCATGACCTACTTGAGTTCTTCATCATTGTTGTCACGCACATCTATGCCGCCCAACCTACTTGTCGCCCATCCTAATCTAATAATGCTAACAAGTTGCATTTTTATTTATTTTTCATTTCCTTAGAAATTAAGTTTAGTTTTCAACACTCCCCATTAAACTTAATTTTCTTTTACTCCGAGTGATGCTTCCAATTGGCTCTTCAATAAGAACAATATAACAAAAAACAACCACATAAATTTGTCACTTCAGAATTTGTGAAGAGGGAGGTATAGCTTTGATAATCCAGCGAACTTTGGAAATCACCAACCTACTGTAGAAAGGCTCAAACTTGTGACCTTCAACCTCTGCTTTTCTAGTAGTTTCCTTTAAACATTGTTTCTCTAGCAGTCTTCTGCAGCTGATGCTTCTCTCGCAGTCTTCTATATCTGCTTCTCTATCAGACTTCTTCAAATGCTGCTCTTATGGTAATCTTCTTCTAACACTGCTCATCTTGCAGTGTTTACCAAGCTCATTATAGAGGCTTACACATGTTGCATCTTCGAGCAGACTTCACTGAACTCTCAACAAAGTCCTATAACCGGTAATTCAACATAGAACTTCTTTCATAATTACTTTCGCAATTATTACTGCAAACTTTGATAATAATTCATAAAACTGCATAGTAGTATTTCCTTTATATCACAATTTTTTCACTGGCTCGACCTCAAACTCACAAATATTATTATTCAAAATAACTCTTATTCAAATTAAACTCAACTTAGTACAAACCCAAAAAATATTTTTTTTCAACTCCAAAAACAAAGAAAATTTCTTCTTTTTTTGTATTTTTATCAAACAAATCACTATCATTATTGTAGAGGACAATTTATTTCAAAGGATATAGGGGTTGTTGCAATGCTTTCTAGAGTCTTTTGCAACATTTATTGTTGTGTCGCTATAGCCTTCTCACAGATTTAGCTAGGAAACGGCAAGGGAAATTTTTCTCGCAATTCTGGACTAAACTTATGCTCTCCAAAGAAAATTTTCAAGAAAAAACTTGTTTCTAGGCATATAGAGGCTATCTGTAACTTTTTGGAGAATTAGCAACACTTTAAGCGTACTGTGACACTTTCTGGGCTAATGCAAATTTATTAAAACTCGATTTTTTCATCAAAATAGCAACATATTGAAGAAAATACTAAAACACATTACCAAGAACGAACCTCCGCTCTGATACCATATTGGAAATCGATAAAAAAAAACTACATTTTGCTAAATCCTTAATTAAAACAATAACTCATAAACTCACAATAATAAAAGCTTTATTAAAGAGTAACACGCTTACCCAAATACACTCTACATTTTTTCTCTCTCACTCTATTGAAAGAAAGGAAAGAATACATATGCCATATATAGACATCTTCACTCTACTACCCTAATTTTTTCTTCTTTTCACTCTCTACATTTTTCTTTGTTCACTCTACATAAAAATGGAGTAACTAAGCTCATTTGTTAAGCAATATTGTCGACCATCACTTGCACTCAATGATGAATTGCTGCCCAACCCACTTGAGTTCTTCATCATTGTTGCCGCCCATCCTAATCTAATAATGCAAACAAGTTGCATTTTTATTTTATTTTTATTTGGTTAGATATTAAGTTTAGTTTATTTCAACATGCTCAAGCTGCTAAATTTTTTCTGGTGGGCTTCGAATAGCGGAGATACAATGGATATTATACGCCAAAGATTACAATTATTATGCACACAAACAAACACATGGTGGGATTGTGAAAACAAATATGGATGTTCGTAACCCACCCGAGGTCATTAGTTTGTAGAGTGTTACAATCTCGGTACTTCCCAAAGGATAATGTCTTGTCTACGCCGGAAGTAAACACTCCAAGTTATATTTGGCGGAGTATTTATTTTGCTTTAGAATTTCTTAAAGCAAATGTGCAGCAGAGAGTAGGAAACAAATATGATATTTCTATTGTGAATGATGTTTGGGTGAGTCATGTAGTTAGGGTTGCTTTACATGGGAGGGACGTTCAAGCTTTTACATAATAAAAATATTTCATTGTTTATTGAAAATGGTTCGTGGGATATGTCTAAAATTTATGCTTTGTTTGATGATAGGGAGACTGGTTTTATTCAAAACACTCACATTCCTTGCCTTCCTAAAGTCGATACTCCTTTTTTTGTCAATTGAGACTTCTGGTAGCTACCAGTAAGAGTGTTTATCGGATGTTATCTTCTACTCAAGGTGCATACCTCCCGGTTATAAATTATCATATGCCATCTTTTGTGTTTTTATTTGGCAATTATTTAACAATGTCTTACTGGTGAAAGTGAAATTGTTACTATGAGCTGTAGTGGAAAATGGACACTACCATATGTATTATATGGCTTTAGAAGATAATGTATCTATGTCTAAGAGTGTATAATTTGCTTTTGGTCTCAATATGCAGATGCCAAATGGATACGGAATTGTGGAGCTGATGTGTTATTGGTTGCGGAGCTGGTGCAACAAATTTCAGCTCTCTTATGGGCTCTTTGACATGAAAGAAACAAAGCCAACTGGAGTAACATATACTCTTAACCCACATCTGTTGCTTGGGTGGCTGGTGCACCATTTTCTCAATGGTCAATTGGAGGCAAGAGCCTACCTCAAGTTGGGGCCCTCCTTTGTGGTTCCTTTCCTCAAGTGTAATACAAATGCGACAATATTTCACGATGGAGAAACGACTTGTTTTTGTCTTATTATTCACAATTCCGCTAGTTCATTTGTGAGTACCAAATTAGGTTTTCTTACTCCACATGTCTCAATTGCTGAGCTTGAGGCACTATCACTTAGAGACACCTTATCGTGGTTAAAGGATCTTCATTTTCACATCATAATGGAAATGGATAGTATCATTTTGTTTGACTCTTTATTAGATCAAGATTTGGGTTACTCATACTTTTCCTCTATCGTTCAACAGTGTAAAGCTCTAGCTAGTACCTTTGTGTCTTGCTTTATTAGTTTCGTTCCTAGTTGGATAATTTTGTTACGCATTCCTCAGCGTGTGCAGTTTATTTAGAGTGTGTAATGGGAGTGTGGAATGATGAACCTCCCTCTTGTATTGTTGCCTTGATTTAGTAATATAACTATTATTTACCTTCAAAGAAAATCTTTTGCTTCTTTCAAGGTATGTGAAAATATCAAGAATGGCTTTGCTCTTCCTCGTTACTCTGATTTTGCTCAGGCCACTTATGTTCTTTTCGGTTACCGCATTTTTTATCAATTTATTGTACATTGTTTTCTACTTTTAAGATTGTTATCTTTATGTATGTTTGACCTTTTGTTTGACATTTATATTTCAAAAATCTATACAGAAAAGGATCGCTTGGAAGATGTTTGATTTGATTTGATTGGAATTGAATTCAATCGATTGGTTTTATCGGATTAGCTAAATTAAATTTTTAATTAGGGAATTCTGTTTACATATATTGATGGTATTGTTCTTGTTGTTGATTGAATTGCAGCCCAATTTTCACTCATTTGGCTAGAAGGACTTCAGTCTGGAAAGCATGGTCGCCAGAAGTGCAAACACATTGCATAGGAAGAAATAGATTCTTGATTGAGCGCATATTTGAAGTTTTGAATTATCAAATGGTATTTTTCAAAAAAAAAAAAGTGAAATTGCACTTATATGACCTTTAGAGTCAAATATTCAACTTCAACCCAAAGGATAAGACATCAACCAATGAGATTGTTGAATACATCTCTGTCACAACTGTTTAATTTCTTTTTGTTAATTCTAACATAACAATCGGATTAATTCATTCTTTGCTACATACACATTTCTGAAGAATGAATCTGAAATTGAAATCCGTCTCAAATATTTCAATATAAAATTGACTGAACAAGATAACATTTGCAAACTCAAAATAGTGGATCATAATTCATACAACAATTCACCATCTATTTTCACAAGACTGCAACACAAACAATTGGATCGTATTTAATTTTCTCAGTAACAAGAAATGGATATAGATGACTGACTTAAAGTTACAAGGGAAAACTTCGAAAAACTATCACGTGGTTTCACTCATTTGTAAAATATAGTCTAATAAATTTTTTTTTTGCAAAATCGGTTTTGTGGTTTCAAAAAAATTGGCAAAAAGAGATTTGTCAATTAATGGGTAATCTTGTTCGTTTTTATCCGAAATTTTGTGGATTGGTTAATTAAAATACAATACTACGTAAGTGATAATTTTTGAAACTTTTTTATTAGTGCAACTATTTTTTATTTAAAATATCATAAAAAATGAAAAAAAATTCGGAACTTACGCAAACCATGACGTATAATTTTTAAATAATATAGTTAAAAAATGAGAATGTTGAATTGATTAAAATATCTTCTGTTTGAATTGATTAAAATATCTTCTGTAATATTACTATTCTGAAAAAAAAATTTATTTTCTTTTTATGAATTTTTTGAAACCACATACCCCATTTTACAAAAAAATTCTCTAAGAGTTCACCCACAACGTGTTTTTTTAAGTTTCCCAAGTTATAATCAAATTAAACATACGTTCAAATTCATTTGGAACTTATTCCCTTTCACTATAAGAGCTATACCGGTTTTATTTTTTGGTATAAGAGCTCTTATATTAGTGTGATAGCAATGTTAGATTTACAAAGTGATATAAAATTAATATAATAAAACAGGTATAACTAGTGTTATACCTGTTTTATACAAGTTATATCAATTTTATACCAATATAACAAGTGTTATTATGCAGTTTCATACAATTATTATACTAGTTTTTTTTCACTAGTATAACAAACTGTACACCCGTTTTATGGAAGTGCTATAACGGTTTCTACAAGTATAACCATTGCTATATTAGTTTTATACTAATTTATTTTTGGGTAAACTTAAAAAGCATGCCATGTGATTTGACCATTTTGTAAAAAAGGTCTTTGTGAAATTTTTGTTTCAAATGATTGCATGTGGTTCCAAAAGTTAGCAAAAAAACTTGATTTTCAAAATTTGATTTGGAATGGTTATTTTGTTCATTTTGAAGTAAAATTTTATGATTTGTTTATAAAAATACAATACACATCAGTGATAAATTTTAGAATTTTTTGAGAAGTACAAATATTCATATTAATTAAAAATTAACGATAACTTTAAAAAATCGTAACAAAATAGAAAATTTCTAAAGCTTACTCAAATCTTGATAAATACTTCACAAATAATATAGTTGAAATATAGAAATGTTGAAGTTATTGAAATAACTAGTGTAACATTAACAAAAAAAAACTCATTTTTAAAAATATACCATGTGGTTAGTGTTAAAGTATTTGATGTTCAATCAATTAGTCTTCTTATTTAACATTTACGAATACTTCTTTACGGTAATCAATCTTGTAATTACTCCTATGCCTTGAAATCTCTATTATAAATAGAACCCCTTTGTATAATTTCATATCAAGCAACAAGAAATCTCATATTGTTATTCTCTCTTTCTCTTGTGTTATTATTATCTAAGATTTATTCAGTTAGTTCCATAACTCGTTATCAGCACGATAAGTCTCTGCCATTGATCATGTTAAAGGTATCGGGTTTTTTTCAATCGTTTGATTATTGTTTTCTATTATGTAATTTATATATGATAATTTTCAAATATGTTCCTGAAGAACATTTATATAAATATATTCCTAAAGGATATAACGAATAATTTTAATTCATTTGTTCTTAATGAAATATATATATATATATATATATATATATATATATATATATATATATATATATATATATCTATAATTATATCCCGGAAGGATATAATTTTAGTATGTATAATCCTGAAAAATATATATAATATACACGAATGATATAATAAAATAGTTTTGAAATATATATTCCTTGAAGAATATATTTGTAATCATTGTAAGGTTGTAAACTCTTAATGAGTTTGTAATTATTGTATTTTTGAAAGGAATCAATTTTTGTTAAGGGATGAATATTATTCTATATATATATATATATATATATATATATATATATATATATATATATATATATATATATATATTTTACATGTATATTAAGATTTTGTAAATCTTTTCATGATGATATTACGTTATAATAAGGAAATATCATATATATTTGATTATAAAAGATCTCGAAGATCGACCAAAATAAATGTATCACTATGCGAAGCATATCAATAAAAGCTCATATTAAATGGAAAGAAAGTCATTGATCGGAATATATTACAAAAGAATTTATATATGCATATATTGTGCTCCTATAGCAGCACTATAAATGAAAATGGTTCCCATGATGACTAAATTTATTGTTTTGAGTAAAACTATGAGCTGTTGATAAGAATAATTAATCATGTCCGAATAGAACATATGTATTCCCTGAAATGAATACGATATCGCATCACAATAATAAGTTTTTTAATAATTGTAGACGTCATAGCATAAATATTTGTCCTTGATATTATAGCCACCTAAAGTGGAGAATGAAATTGATGATAACTATAACCACTGAAAGTGCAAAGATTAAATTTATAATTATATATCCACTCGAAGTGGTATGTGAAAATGAATTTATTTTATATAGTCAAATTTAAGAAATGCACTTATATTGTATCTTTAATGTGTTGAAATTATTCATTTGAATCTATCTTATTCACTTAAATTGCAATTACGATTATAGTGGTGTACCTCTTATTTGCGTAGTACTCATGCGTTAACTCTTTTATGAATAACAGCGGTAAAAATATAAATATATCAAGATCTTATAGATCTTAGAATAATGGTGCTTCAATGTAATGAAAGGCAGGCCATATTTATCTCTGCAATCATCAGAATATTTGACAATACAAGATCCTGCAGATCTTCAAAATATTTATCTTTGCAGTCGTCAGAATATTTGACAATACAAGATCCTGTAGATCTTCGAAATGTATTAACCAATTGAAAAATATTTATTTACCAAAATATCATTTTGAAAGGAAATAATCTCGTTTTATTAAGAAAGAACTTTCCTTAATATGCTCCCATAGCAGCACCATATATGGAAAAGATTTCTTAAAATATGATGAATTAATTTATTGCATTTTATTGAGCAAAATAAGAGCTTTTGTTAAAAAGTCATAAACATACCTAATTGGTTAAATACATTCCTTGATGTGAATGTAATATCATATTATTATATCATGAACATGTTTAACGGAAATAATCGTGGTCATGGATATAAATGTAAATCCACCCTAAGTGGAAAAACAATTTGATAATAATAGCCACCTGAAGTTTATATATATTTATGATGTTTTATTTGTTTATCATATACTTGATTATGTTTGAGTTAAGAGTAATGAAATTTGAATAGTCGACTATTAAATATCCTGTAGATTTTCGCAAAAGTTTATATATTAGTATTTTACATTTAAATGAATATGCTAGCGATTTCCACCTGAAGTGAAAAAAATCATTTGATGATAATAATCACCGGAAGTGAAAATCAAATTGAAAGTTTTAGTAGAAAGAAATGAAATACTATCAGTATTTATTGACTCCAAGGCTACTACTTTGCATTGAGTAAGACAAATGATAAATCGATGTCGGTAACATAAAAATTGTTGAATGCTCCTAAAGAGCCAATATTAATTTACCAAGGGGACAAAGATTTTTAAAAGCTCTGTTACACAGCCAATTGGTATAGAAATTATTGGAAAATAATCATTATTTCTACCCCAGTTCTCACAATATCATATTGAAACTGTGAAAAAATGGACATTAATAGAATGTCTTAAAAGCAAGTTTCTCATTGAAATGATCAAAAGCTAATTAAAATATAAACCAGAAGTTTATATAATTGGCACGATTGAGTAGAGCATCATGTTTGATAATAATGAGAAAAAATAATAGATAATACACATGGGCATCCAATGAAGAACCTGAAGTTTCTTCAAAACAATGAATCATTTTGTGCTGCTTGTTCGCAAGGAAAATTAATAATAAAACCTTCCAGAAGTAAGGTTGAAATGGAGCCTCCAGCATTTTTAGTGAGCATACAATGTGATATATGTGGACCAATTCTTCCACCATATGAACCATTTAGATACTTTATGGTTTTAATAGATTCTTGACAAGATTGTCACATGTATGCTTATTATCTTCACGCAATATGGCATGGCAATGTAGACTATTTTGTTTACTCAGAGGCATGGCAGAAAAGTTGGGACAAGCGAACATATATGGTTATTGACCCCCAATCAGATGGAAACAATAAGGGGGAGGAGAGCACAACCAACAAGGGAGAAGGAAATATGGAAGTAGATGGGTAAATAGGTAAATGTTAGCTAGCTATTGTTATCATGTAAAAATCTTGTAATAGCTAGCTTTGAAAATTTTCACTTATATGTACTCTATATCTGTAATCCAGAACTTTATTGATGTTAACCATTGTTAACAGCAGAAGTATATATAGTGAAAAACATTTACACAAAATTGCTTCTAAGTACAATTTGTAATTGTACTTAAAAAATTTAGAAGCCAAAAATGCAAAAATATTGGGGGAGTTAGGATGCCTAGATTATGGGGGATTAAATCTTATAAATGACTAAGCATCAAGAATCATACTTAGATCATATCCCCTTATGCTTAGTTGTGCTTAGTTTTTGTTTCCATCAAATGGGGGAGATTGTTGGGAAACAATGATCCGGAAGAACAGTCAAGTAACTATCCGGATCAGGTTTGAAGAACAAAAACTTGTAACATGTAATCTCCTAAATCTAAATGGAAGCATCCAGTCCAATTCAATCCATCAGGACATTCATTGAAGACCATAAGTACCTAAGCACATAATGGAAGCATCTGGTTAAAGTTTGGAAAGGAAACAAACTTTGAATCGTTCAAAATAGCATCCAAAAGAACTGATTGTATAGCATTCGAAAATATCAAGACTGAAGTAGTCCGGAAGATACAGTTAAAAGACAAAGGGAAAAGTTTCAAAAATAACTTTTCCCTCCACCTTTTTGGTCTCCAAGTCAAATATCCTTTTCCCATAAGAAAGACAAAAATGATAGCTAACAAGCTTTTCAAAAAAGGATAAAGGACTGACACTGGAAAGATAGAAGGTAACAACCTTTTGTACCTAGACCAACAAGAAAGGCGCGTGGAGCTCACACACCGGACTATTGGCGTAAATGACGAGTGTCGAAACCACAAAAAATAAATCCCTGTGCAAAACAAACTTGTAGTTAGTAGTGAGCGGGAGTCGAATCCACAAGGAACGGTAATTGACAATGTTAGTCTAAGAAGACGACACACATCGTGACCTAGAAGTACTCTCAATGGGTGTTTGTAGATTAAAACTAAACAAAGCAGGTAATAAAACAATGCCAAGCAATGACTTAACCAAATTGGAACAAGACTGTATATCATGGTGATCATGGAAGGAGGGATTAATAACACCGAGACCTAGATTTAGTTATAGTGGTATTCATGCACCACACAATACCAGCAACCTTTCCTTATAGTGTATAGAGACCGAACTTTGCACCACGACCTCCTTCTTACTCACTATGTCTCTTGACTTCATGCCAAAGAGCTCGCCAATGAATAATAATAAATAATAGAAAAGCCTAAATCCTTATCGACGGGTAGTGAAGCTCTCCCAGCAGGCGTAAGATTACCTTTCCCCGGTCTCGATGGAGACTGTTGTCACTTTATCCCTTTTTAGGCACAATTACGGATGCAAGAATTAAGATTGACGACAATCACAAAGACTTACCAAATGGGTGATCAATCCAACAGTGAGACTAAGTGATACTCTTACCATAAAACCCCTTTAAGCGCTGAGATTGGTAAATTGGTCGCCTTGCATATTTTTGTATTCAATTGCGGTTCCTACACCATTTAAACACATCCTTGACCATTATTTGGTCAAGATAGGAGTAAATTAGTTAGACATTACTGAATTTAAATGTGCACAAATGTAAAGAGACTGAAAGTAAATCCTGCTTGAAATATAAAGGCTTAAAATTGAATAAAGCAATAAAAACTGAAATGAACTTGCAATCAAACTTAAAAAGAATTCAAAAATTGAAAATTAAAAGTACTTGAAACTGAAAGGCTAAAACCTATACTAGAATGAATTCTAAAATGTAAAGTAGTTGATTGGTAGATGATCCCAAATGATGTGCCGGCCTTGGTATTTATACATGGATGTCACTCTCATGCTTCCTCTTTTATCACTGAATGGGAATCTTGGCATTTATTACCTTGGATTTATTTCCTTTATAGTCTTGGTCCTTGAATGGTAGTAAAATCCTTGCCTTGATGGAATAAAGAAAGAGATCAAACTTCCATTTGAGATGGTTCTTCCCGAATAGGATTTGCCCGAACTGGTGATCTTCCAGTTTTGGATATTTACACTTTGGTATTGGTGTTGACTTGATCATTCTAGAATGCTCTGGAATCACTGGGACCAGCTATCTTCCCACTATCTATTTTAGCATGTTGATGTGTCATCGAGACCTCGTCAGTCGTGCTGAACACCCCATGATCTCAGTGACTGACACTTTCTCAGCAAGACTTTCTCTTTTCATTTCTTCTTATGTTTTAGGAGGCTTCTAAGTCACCAGGACCAGACTAGTCTCGATGCATCCATCGAGAGTCTCCTAAGTTGCTCGTTTTCTGCCCAGAAATGTATCTTTTCTCCGAATTGCCATGAAAGCCTGAAAAGATAGAAAAGGAAGTAATAGCAACCATAAAGACAAAAAAACCTATCTTAATGATGTGGAAATATGCATAAATACATGCTGGAACATCAATTTTAGCTTTATCTACCTCAATACCGTTCTTGGACACAACATGACCTAATATCATACCTTGGTCTACTATAAAGTGGCATTTTTCGTAGCTAAGCACTAAATCAGACTCAATGCAATGTTTAAGAATCTTACCAAGGTTATCAAGACATGCATCAAAAGAATCACCATATACAGTAAAGTCATCCACAAATACCTCGATGATGTTTTCCGCGTAATCAAAAAAGATACTCATCATACACCTTTAGAATGTGGGAGGAGCATTGCAGAGACTAAAAGGTATTCGTCTGTAAGTGAACGTGCCAAAGGGACACGTAAATGTTGTCTTCTCCTGATCTTCTGGTGCCACCAGGATCTGATAGAATACTGACATTCCATCGAGACAGCAAAAATGAGACTTTCCCACCAGTCTTGCTAGTATCTGATAAATGAATGGTAGCAGGAAACGGTCCTTCTTGGTCACGGTGTTGAGCTTACGGTAGTCAATACAGACTCTCCATCCATTCTATATTCTCGTTAAGACTGGTTCTTCTACTTTGTTTGTTATCACTGTGATCCCTGTCTTCTTTGGAATGACTTGGAATGGGCTAACCCACTCACTATCAGAAATAGGGTAAATGAGAATAGCCTTCTTGAGCTTGATCACTTCTTTCTTCACAACTTCCATCATGAGAGGGTTGAGTCTTCGTTGTGGCTGGCGACAGGTTTTGACGTTCTCCTCTAGCTTAATCTTGTGCATGCAAGTGGTAGGACTAATCCCCTTGATAAAAGCTATAGTCCACCTAATTGCCTCATTATGTTGCTGGAGTAAGGAGACTAGTCGTTTTTCTTCATCAGAACTCAACTTGCTAGAAATAATCACTGGGAGTGTGTTGTTATCCCCCAAGAAAGCATACCTGAGGTGACTTGGGAGATTTTTGAGTTCAAGTTCCGGTGGTTGAATAATGGAAGCAGTGAGCTTCTTAAAAGGTGGCAGAGCGAGCTTTAGTGCAGGCCTCAGTGCAGGTGGTGATGCATTGAGACTGTGGATAGCCTCTTTCACCTTCTCATCAAAATCAGTATCATCCATACTCTCGACATCAAGTGCCTCATTCAGCTTGACCAAATACTCGTCTGAGAGATTGAGCTTGAAGATTTGTTGAATAAAAGGATCAAGATTATCAATTCTGAATGGGTTTGAATCTTCCTCTAGGGTCTTCATAGCGTCATACACATTGAAAGTGGCTATTTCCTCGTTGAACTCCATGGTGAGGGAACCATTATGCATGTCGATCTTAGTCTTGGCATTGCTCAAGAATGGTCTCCCTAGCAATAAATCTGAGTTCGCTTTCCTATCTATATTAAACATATCAAGAACATAAAAGTCAGCGGGAAAAAAAAATTCATTTACCTTGACCAATATGTCTTCTAGAATTCCCTCCAGATACACAATAGAATGATCCTCGAGTGCAAGACTATCCTGGTCTCCTTGAGGGGCATGTTGTGGTCGGCTGCTATCTGCTAGTAGAGAAAGGAAGGCATGAAATTTATAGACGCACCGAGATCACACATAGCCTTCTGGATTCCAACCTGACCTATGGTGCAATTGATTGTGAACATTCCCTGGTCTTTAACCTAAGGGGGTAATTTGTGTTGGATTATGGCAGGTACATTTTCCCCCATCATGACCTTATCCAGGTCTCAATGTTTCTTTCTGTTTGTGCATATTTCCTTGAGGAACTTCGCATATTTGGGTATGTGTTTGGTCACATCAAGCACTAGGATGTTAATCTCGACTTTCCTCAAGGTCTTGAAGATCTCTTCTCTTCCTTCAACTTCTTGGTCTTTTCTAGTCTTTCTAGAAAAGGAGGTTTGGTCCTAGTAGAAATCACTGGTTCTTCTGGGTCATCATGAATCACAATGACTTCATCCTCTAATTCTGCTCTCGGTGGTTTCGATTGAGTCTCTTTCTTTCCCTTTAGCGAGATTGCACTAACATTCTCTCTTGGATTGTCCTCAATTTAAGATGGAAGTCTCCCTATATTCTCAATTTTAGAGTAGCTATCTGGGCCATTTGTTTTTCCAAGTTTGAGAAGCTACCATGTAATCCTTGTATCCTATCATCTACCATCTCAAACCGCTTATTGGAACCCTTAGCGAGAGTAGTGAAAAGCTCATAAGGATTATAGTGTGGCTGCTGAGGTGGGTTGGGATGGAAATTTTGAGGAGGTCTCGGCACGATCACATTCTGCTGATTTCTCACCAATAGCTGATTATGCGGTCCTTGTGGTTGTTGGCAGTCTTAATTTCCCCAAGCGAGTGCTGGACAATCTCACCATCCTATTTAATTCCTCTGTGGTGGAGGGATGTATGGCTACTTGTTCCCCTAATTGACATAGTTACTATGGTTACCGTAGTTCCTATAGTTACTATAATTGCTGTAGTTGCCATAATTCCACATGGCATCGACTTACTCAAACTCAGGGTCTCCTATGCAAGGAAATTCATCAGCAGCATGAGTAGTCTTTTTGCACAGTTTGCACTCCTTTGCGACCTCGGTCTAGATAGCTATCTTATGCACAAGTTCAGCGAGTCTTTCTATTTTGTCATTGAGATCATAAGAGTTAACCTCATTGACAGGTCTCGATGTAGATTTTCCCTCACAACCGCCAAATTGTTGAGTGGTTTTAGCCATAGTCTTGATGATTTCCCAAGCTTGAATTAGGGTCTTGTTGTTAAGAGCGCCCCCACTAGCGGCATCTAAAATAGACCGAATAGAGAGTGGGAGTCCTTCGTAGAACTTCTGGACTAAGGCTTGATCAGTGAATCCACGAGGTGGGCAGGCTGCTAATAGGTGTTGGAATCTTTTATAATACTCATGGAGACTCTTTATGTCTTTCATCGTAGCTGAACAGATCTGTCTTTTCAAAGTGGTAACTCTCAATGCTGGAAAGTATATGTCAAGAAAATTCCCATGACGTTATCGATCCTAGTTTCAAGTAACAAAACCTGTCATTGGCCAAATCCTCTAGAGAGAAAGCAAAGGACTTCAATTTTGCAAGGCCTAGATCAACCTTGGGTGGCTTCATGGAACACACTATCAAATGGAATTTCTGCAAGTATTTGTAAGGGTCATCAGTGGCCCTTCCGGTGAATTTGGGTTAGCTATGGACAAACCTAGATCTCATCTCGAAATTGTTATCTTCGGTTTCATCCAGATAAGTGATGCAGAAAGGTTGTTGATTCACCGGGACCCGTGTGAGGTCTTGGATTGACTGCTTTTCATTAGCCATGGTCACGATGGCTATTTTGGTTCTGATTTTGAGTCAGTCGAATAGTCAGACAGTCCTTCTATAGTGATTTGATCATTATTGGTTCCGTTTGAAGTCTCTTCCTGATGTTTTGAATCTCTACACTCTCGGACTTGCTTAGCATGAGCTCTATTGGATCTTTTGATTTCTAGATCTTAGAGGAATTCACTGCCATGACCTGTGGCTCCGGTCATCCACATTGAACAAGTAGTCAAAAGGAATCGTTCCCCGGCAATGGCACCAAAATTTGATGGGTGTCGAGACCACAAAAATAAATCCCTACCCAAAACAAACTTGTAGTTAGCAGTGAGCGGGAGTCAAATCCACTAGGAACGGTAATTGACAATGGTATTCTAAGAAGACGACACACATCATGGCCTAGAAGTACTCTCGATGGGTGTTTGTAGATTAAAACTAAATAAAGCAGGTAATAAAACAATGCAAAGCAATGGCTTAACCAAATTGGAACAAGAATGTATATCATGGTGATCATGGAATGAGGGTTTAATACCACTGAGACCTAGATTTAGTTATATTGGTATTCATGCACCGTACAATACCAGCAACCTTTCCTTACAGTGTACAGAGACGAAACTTCATGCCACAACCTTCTTCTTACTCACTATGTCTCTCAACTCCGCGCCAGAGAGCTGGCCAATGAATAGCAATAAATAATAGAAAAGCCTAAATCCTTACCGACAGGTAGTGAAACACTCCCAACAGGCATTAGATTACCTTTCTCCAGTCTCGATGGAGACTGTTGTCACTTTATCCCTTTGCAAGCACAATTACGGATGCAAGAATTAAGATTGACAATAATCACAAGACTTACCAAATGGGTGATCAATCCAATAGTGAGACTAAGTGATACTCTTACCATAAAACCCCTTTAAGTGCTGAGATTGGTAAATAGGTCGCCTTGCATATTTCTATATTCAATTGTGGTTCTCGCACCATTTAAACATAGCCTCGACCACTATTTGGTCAAGCCATAAGTAAATTAGCTAGACATTACTGAATTTAAATGTGCGTAAATATAAGGAGACTGAAAGTAAATCATGCTTGAAATATAACGACATGAAATTGAAATAAAGCAATAAAAACTAAAATGAACTTGCAATTAAACTTAAAAGAATCTGAAAACTGAAAATGAAAAGTACTTGAAACTTAAGGGCTAAAAGCTATACTAGAATGAATTCTGAAATGTAAAGTAGTTGATTGGTAGATGATCCCAAATGATGTGTCAGCCTTGGTGTTTATAACTAGATATCTCTCTCATACTTCCTCTTTTATGACTGAATAGGACTCTTGACATTTATTTCCTTAGATTTATTTCCTTTGTAGTTTTAGTCCTTGAATGGTAGTAAAATCCTTGCCTTGATGGAACAAGGAAAGAGATCAAACTTCCATTTGAGATGGTTCTTCTAGAATATGATTTGCCTGAATTTACGATCTTCCAGTTCTAGATATTTATGCTTTGCTATTGTTGTTATCTTGATCATTCTAGAATGATCTAGAATAATCGGGACCAGCTATCGTTCCCACTACCTGTTTAGCATGTTGATGTGTCATCGGGACCTCGTCAGTCATGGTGAACATGCCATGATCTTGGTGACTGACACTTTCTCATCGAGACTTTAGCTTTTCATTTCTTCTTATATTTGAGGAGGTTTCCAGGTCACCGGGACAAAACTAGTATGGACGTATCCATCGAGAGTCTCCTAAATTGCTCGTTTTCTACCCAAAAATGCATATTTTCTCCAAATTGCCATAAAAGACTGAAAAGATAGAAAATCAACTAATAGATGCCATAAAGACAAAAAAAATGGTCTTAATGATGTGAAAATATGCATAAATACATGTTGGAAATACAACCCATCAGTAAAAGTTGGTGAATCACTAAAATACAAGGAAAACGATCACTAACTACTTTTCAGCCTATATCCCAAGGATTCAAATGGGACATTTAGACTGTCTAATGGATTGATCAACGGCTCCAAAAGTGCCACATTTTACCTGATCAACGCTGAAGATTTGATTTAACTTCAACAACCCACAAACTCTGCATTTATGATGCAAGCTTATAAAAGGGAAGCTTCATAAGTTGAGAAGGTGCTAGTTGTTTTAAGAAAGGATAAACAAGAGAATTCTCTATTACAATCAGTAATTACATCCCTCTAAGAATCAAACAATTCCAAATCAGTTTGTAAGGATTCCCAAGTCAGTTATAAACTTGAGGAACTCCAAAACCAAAATCTTTGAAGAAAACCAAAGTGTAAAGATCTCATACCTAGGTGAGTAGTGAGATTGGGATATTGCTCAAAGTTAGTGCTTTGAAGTAGGATCTCCCTATAGGACTCAACTTAGGTTTGTGGTAGAAATCTAAGTGGTATATCCTACTAAAGAAAAGAGGACTCAGCTAGGAGCTGGTGCTTCTAGTGGTATATCCTACATTTGGAAAGGGTTACCATCTAGAGACAAATTGTAAGGCTTGATTCCTAGCAGTTGGAAAGGAATCCACTAGTGGAAAAGCTCAGAGGAAGCAAACTCTAGGGAATGTAGTAGGCGGTGCCAAACCAGGGTAAAACTCTGTGTTTGATTTTCTTACTCTTTACTTTTTACATTATAATTCGTATTTGCATCATCCGAATCCATCATATCTAGAACAAAACCAAACACGCTACACTAAAACTTTTTAAAGTCTGTACATTTCACAAAAAAGAGTCATTTACCCCCCTCTGACTTTATTTAGACCCTCACAGGGACCAGCAAATGGTATCAGAGCAAGCGATCAAACTAGAGATCTAACAATCTCGAGCTAAAGGTCCATATTTTGATTCAAGAATCAAAATGAGTTTCTAAAACTCACAACTCCTTCCGGAGTGTATGTTTATTACCCATTTTCTACTCTTCACCGGTGAACACTACACGTTTTGGAAGAACTGGATAAAGAACTTCATTCAAGCACAAAGCATGATGGCATGGATGGCCATTAAAGATGGCCCATATGAACCTACTCATGAAGTAGAGGGTATAACTACCCACAAACCTTTAAGTTTATGGGATGAGAATGATTATAAAAGATTGCATGAACATGTAAATGCTATTAACATGCTTCATTATGCTCTTAGTGTAGTAAAATTTAACAGGATGTCCGGTTGTAAAACTGCACAAGAGATCTGGTAGAAACTAGAGGTGACCTACGAAGGAACCAACAAGGTCAAAGAAGCCAAAATTGATCTACTCCAGTAATAGCTTGAGACCTTCAAGATGTAGCCTAAAGAGTCAATCAATAGCATGAACACTAGATGCACCAATCTAGTGAATGAGATGAAGAGGTTCGAAAAGTAAATCTCTGAAGTAGAGATGGTTAAGAAGGTGCTTCGGAGTCTCACCAAGGAGTGGGACAACAAAAAGGTTGCCATTGAGGAAGCTCAAGACTTAAACTTCTAAAGTTATAATAAGCTTATTGGTAATCTCCTCACTCAAGAGTTATCCTTGGAGAGATATAGCCAACAAGAGAAAAAGCCTGAAGAGAAATAGAAGGCCATTGCACTTAAGGCAGATTTTACCGGATCAGCCTTCTCCGGATCAGACAAATAGTTGAAAGAATCTCACTATAACAAAGAAGATATGGCTATGCTAGCCAAATACTTTAAAAGATTCTTGAAAAAGGAAGATAGGAGGAACTTCAGAAAGTATGAATCCAAAAGATCAAGGGAAGGCACCTCTAGAAGAGATATGCCAAGAAAGTCTCTGGAAGAAAAGAAGGATCCGAAAAAAGAAGCAACTTGTTTTGAATATGGAGAAAAAGGCCACTTTAGAACCAAATGCCCCAAGCTTAAAAGAGATAAGAAACACAATAAGAAGGCAATAGTGGCCACTTGGAGCAATAGTGAAGAAAGCAGCTGCTCATCTTCAATAGAATAAGAAGAAGAAACTGCCAATTGTGCATTCATGGCATTGACTGATCCGGAAGCATAAAAATCTGGAAGAAATCCATCTAAGCAGGATATTGTACAAATTGAAGAATCAGAACTAGAGACATCCAGTACCGAGGTAAACTCTCACTCTAATTCTGTTTGTAACTTTGAACTTGCTAGAGCTTTAGGGATTGTGATCAAGAATGTGAGGAAGAACACAAAAGCTATCAAGTCCCTATGAAGACAAGTGATGGAGCTTGCAAAAGGTGGTGAAGCATTGGCACAAGATGTCAATTTGATAAAAGCACTAAGTACATTGATGTGGTTGAAGAAAACTTCCTGAGAAATCAAGTGCAGATCTTAAGCCCTAGCTTGATGGGGTTAGATAGGGTGCTAAATCTGATAAAGGAAGCATTCGGAAGGAAACCAGGTCATTCACAATAGCGAAGGAATCCAAGGCAAGGAACACAAAAATCAAAACTCTGGTGCTAGAAAGAATCTAGGACCCTCAAATCAAAAAGAGAAGAAACCTTAGAGGCAACCTCAAGCACGGAGATACACAGTTGCTTAAAAAGGAAAAGCCAAAGTAGTCTATAACAAGCAACCTACCAAGCAAAGAAGAAACTATGGAGCAGAGATTGCACCTCCAGCCAGCTTCTAGGTACATACCGAACAAACAAGCATACAAGAAGCTGGATACTTGGGAACTTATAGAAAGGAGGATCTTGAAAAGATCTAGAAGTAGCATAAGTAGAATAGACATGTCTTAGGGTGCAAGTTTTGTCAGAAAAATAATCATCTTACAAAATTATATAGATTAAAAAATGGTTATTATGATGTTTATCCTTGGACTGAAAAGGTTGATAACTCGAGAGGACCCAAATCTGATTTGGTGCCTAAACCCACTTGATCTATTTTACAGGTATGCCTTAAATCTACAGTAGATCAACACATATGGTATATTGATACTAGATGCTCAAGGCACCTGACTGGTGGTGAGAAAGCCTTCATCACTTTAATCCAAAAGAAAGGTGGAAAAGTAAGCTTTGGAGATAATAAAAAAGGACAGATCATTGGACATGGAACCATTGGATCTGAATTAAATATAGAGGATGTCTCACTAGTTGAAGGACTAAAGTTCAACCTGCTAAGTGTTGCTCAACTCTGTGACAAAGGATGGAAAGTCATCTTTGACTCGGAGGTTGCTCAATCTTTGATAGTAAGTCAAATCAACACATTCTTTATGCACCTAGAGTAAATAATGTTTATTCTATTAACATTAAAAATGAGAAAAAGAATACATTCTTGGTGTCTAAAGAAGAAGAATCATGGTTAATACACTGGAGGTTGGGACATGTAAGCATGAACCTTCTATCCAAATTAGCCAAAAAGGAATTGGTTGTGGGTTTCCCTAAGGTTGCTTTTAATAAGGATCATATATGCACTGCATGTCAATTAGGTAAACAACATAGAAATAGCTTCCCTTCCATCTCATACATACCTTCCAAGAGAGTTCTTGAACTCTTGCATATAGATCTCTGTGGTCCAATCAAACCAATGAGTTTAGGTAGAAGAGAATACACCATGGTCATTGTGGATGATTATACTTGCTGTACGTGGGTTTCTCTGTTAGCTAGCAAAGATGAAGCCTTTGACTAATTCTCAAAAATTTTCATCCGATAAAAGTAGAACAGGGCATAAGCATTGCACACATCCAGAGTGATAATAAAAGGAGAATTCAAAAAAAAGTACTTTGCTGAATTCTGCAAATCCAGGGGCATTGAACATAACTTCTCTGTCCCTCATACTCCTCAATAAAATAGAGTTGTTGAGAGCAAAATAGAACCATAGTTGAGATGGCTGGAACAATGCTAACTGAGAATTGTTTGCCAAAATATTTTTGGGGTGAAGCTGTAAACACAACATGCTACATTTTGAATAGAGTTCTTATTAGAAAGACCTTAGAAAAGACCCTTTATGAAATCTGGAAGGGAAGGAAACCCTAAATTGGGTATTTCAAAGCATTTGGATGTAAATGCTACATCCTGAATGACAGAAAGTAATTAGGAAAATTTGATCGTAAGTATGATGAAGCAATTTTTCTTAGCTACTCAACACATACCAAAGCTTACAGAGTCTATAACAAATGAACCCAAACTGTGGTAGAATCTATACATGTAGATTTCAATGAGACTAACCATGTTGGAAGAAGAAGTTCAAATCTGGAAGATTTAACTCTTGAAGCTAAAAACACTGGAGAAAAAGAACAAGTGTAGATTCTAGATTCCTTCCAGATTAAGAAGTATAAAGAAGAAGATGAAGGAATTACTCTCAACTCAGAAGTTCCACAAGGTTATATTAATCACCATGAGATAAACTTTATGGATAACCAAGAGGAAGTTGATGTAGCTCAGGAATAAGCTCCAAAAAAGCATGCAGATCTTCAAAGAGAAATCCAAACTCATAGAAATCATCTGATAAAAGCCATTTTGGATAATGTCCAAAATCCAGTTAGAACCAGAGGACAACTCAACCAGATGATGAGCCATGCTGCTTTTGTCTCTCTCATTGAGCCAAAGAAATTTCAAGATGTTGAAGGAGATGAAAGCTGGATGATGGCAATGCAAGAAGAACTAGATCAGTTCACCAGAAATAATGTTTGGGATCTAGTGACACCAACAAAGGGGAAGTCAATTATTGGCACCAAATGGTATTCCGAAACAAGCTTGATGAATCCGGAGTTATGTTGAGAAACAAGGCAAGATTAGTTGCCCAAGGATACAATCAGTAGGAAGGGACTTTGAGGAAACCTTTCCTCCTATAGCAAGATTAGATGCAATCTGGATTCTATTTGCTTTTGCATCATTCATGGGATTCACACTATTCTAAATGGATATCAAAAGTGCATTCCTAAATGGAGTTATCTAGGAAGAAGTCTATGTCCAGAAACCACTTGGATTTGAAGACTTAAAGCATTCGGATCTTGTATACAAACTGAAGAAAGCCCTTTATGGATTAAAGCAAGCACCAAGAGCTTGGTATGAGAGACTCACTACATTTATCATATCCAAGGGATATATCCGGGGCAAGGCAGATACAACACTCTTCATTAAAAAGAAGAAGGATGATGTGATTCTAGTCCAAATTTATGTTGATGATATTATCTTTAGAGCAACAGATCAGAAGATGTGTGAAGAATTTAGCACTCAAATGTAGAAGGAGTTTGAGATGTAAATGATGGGAGAACTCAATTTTTTCCTTGGTCTACAAATAAAGAAAAAGTTCAGATGGGATTTTCATCAATCAATCTAAGTATACCAAGAAGATTCCAAAGAAGTTTGAGATGGACAAAAGCAAGCCAGTGTCCACTTCCATAGGATCAGATACAGTCTTATCAAAGGACTGTGAAAGAGAAGAACTAGTTTAGAAGCTCTATAGAGGAATGATTGTATCACTATTGTACTTGACAGCTAGCAGACCTAGCATACACTATGTAGTTTGCTACTATGCAAGATATCAATCCAATCCTAAGGATTCACATCTTAAAGCAGTAAAGAGAATCCTTAGATATCTCTTAGGAACCACTAAAGTTATGTTATGGTATCCCAGTAATGGGAATTTCACACTCCAAGGCTTCACTAATACAGATTATGGCAGAGACACTCTTGATAGGAAGAGTACATCCTGAGGCTCTCACTTTCTTGGAGATCGCTTGGTATCAAGGTACAGCAATAAGCAAACTTCAATTGCTTTATCAACCACAAAAGTAGAATATATGGCATCATGAAGTTGTGTAGCTCAACTCTTATGGATCAAGCAGTAATTAGAAGATTATGGTGTTCGATCTGAATGTGTTGAGATAATGTGTGATAGCAAAAATGTCATTGATGTGTCAAAAAAATCCAGTGCTCCATAGCAGGATAAAGTATGTATACATTAGGCATCATTTCGTCTGGGATCATATGATGAAGAAGGATGTGAGATTGGTGTACATTCCAACCAATGAGCAAAGAGTAGATATCTTTACTAAGCCATTAAGTAAAGATCAATTCAATAAGCTAAGGGAGTCAATTGGAATGTCAAATCCAATCTGAAGAAAAATTCGGAAGCAAATCAGGGATTAGTTTGGACTTCTACAAGTCAAAGATTTAGGTAGAAAAGAAGGAGTTATTTTGACTCTGGATCCAAATAAAATATTACCAGCTCAGCAGACTATAAAGACATATAGCAATAAAAGTGCATAAAGGTAATTGTCCACTTTTTGAATTTCAAACGTTTATTGGGCATCACATGCACGGTAAAAGCAGCAGTTGTTTTGGAAAATAAACTGTTCCAATTCTCCGATTAAATGCCATTTACCTCTCTCCTGAAGTTCCACCTGACACATCATCAATATAGTCAAAATTAATGGTGTCCAGATTACCATTATACCCCCAGTTTGGGAACTCTATAAAAAACCCCCTAAAAATCCTTCTCCTTCTTCACACAAGTAATTTCCAACTGCTACTCTACAAATTTCAAAACTCAGAACCCTAAAACTCCTAAAACTCTTTCAAACATACAAATGGCATCCACTCAACTTACTCCTCCTCCTCCAAGATATATCTTTAAAGAATCTGATCTTAAAGATAACGATTTCGTTCCTCTGAAATCAAAAAACCCTGAATCTATAGTGCTAATAGACTATTTAGCAGACAATTTTCTCTATGACACAGAACCCTACTCACAGCTTCTGAAGGATCAACACCTAGTGGATTTCTTAAAGATCAATTGTCCAACCTATTTGAAGCTGGTCAAAGAATTTTATGATAACTTGAGAGCAAACTCCTACTATGATGCTCTAAGAATCACTATTCAGGGAAAGGTCATCACTATTTTACTGCAATTTTTTATGGATAATCTGAATATGAAAAATGACAGAGTTCAACTAAGGAATGATGGGGATGAACTCCGGGTAATGCACTACCCAAAGAAGTGGCTTCCTGATCATTATTTTGGAGACAATTTTTCTGCCTACTGGCCTTAAACACCAAGAATCTTCCAACATGTGCTAGCTAAGTGGGTCCTCATCTGGAAAGGATCCATAACTATTGCTTCCACCTTTCAACACTACATTCTGCAGCACTGGGTAGACAGCAAGGTTATGAATATGGTTGTATTAATGATTCACTTCATGAGGCAGCACAGAAACTCCCATGGCGCTCTAATCACCAGGATCCTTCTCGCTAATGGAATAAACTTATCCGAAGCCCAATCCACTCAAGGCAAAGAGAACCTTGAATTTTAAGAAACTGAGCTTTGGAGAGACATGGGATGAAGAAAAAGCTATCAGGCTCAGAGATAAAAAGAAGGAAAAGGTAAGAGTTAGAAAGGCAGGAACTGATATTGCTCCGGAGCATAAAAGTGCCAGAACCATAAAACCTATAGCTCAAAGAAAGATCAATACAAGACCACTTGTTAAGGAAGAAGATGATGAGGATAGAATTCCTCTTACACAATTGATGAAAACCACACCGGAACAACCTAAAAAGCCAAGAGGAAGGCTCATTAAGGCTGTAGATAAGAAGAGGAAGCCGGTGTGTGATCCTAAAGTAAATGATGAAGTAGAGGAAAAAGAGGAAGAGGAGACAGTGCCTAAGAAAAGACAGCTCCAGAAGAGGTGATTAACCTTCCGTGAAACGTTAAAGGCAGAAAGAGATAAGTTTACCGTAAAGAAATCCACTGCTAGAATTACAATTCAAGAACCAACTCCAAAAGCAACAACTCCAGCAAACATAAGCAAAGGAAAGGAGTTGGTAGTATTTACTAAGAAGCCAGTTCTTCTAGATAACATCTTTCTGGAAGACCCTCAGTTGCTAAAATGATGTCAACAGTCCACGATAACCAAAAGATCAATAATATGACTAAGGAAGGACTCGGAGGCTCATCCAAAGTAGTAGAATCAGATAGTCCACATATCCTTCTAGCACCGAAAGATCTAGAGCTCCTTAAGGAAGCCAAGTATTGGGAAGAGGACTTGTTCCCCTTCCAAGCAAGAGCATGGCTACTTCTAGAGAACTTATTGAGTGTGCAACTATAAATTGTGGAGATAGAAAGTCTTATAAAGGCAATAGGAGGGAATGGTAAGGATAATTCTACCACTTCGAGCATGAGATAATTTTGGTTGCAAGTCTTAAACAGGAAATAGGAGGGGAGACTAAGGACAATTCCAGTCTTCCGGATGTTGGGATTATTGAGCAGACTAAAGAAGAAAATATAGAACCTCAACCAAATAATCAGGTAATTATTCTTCCATGTATCTCTACTGCTGATGAAATTCTAGCTGATAATGCCATTGAAGTAGAAGACAACTTGGGTGCAAACTCTCAAACCACATCTAAGGATAACTAGTCTAACCCGAAACATAAAGTTTCAGAGGAGGGAGCTAGTCTGGGATCTATAGAGCACACTTCTAAAGTGGACTTTAAGGACGAGGCTACTCTGGAGGAAAGGTTGGAGGAAGAAGAGAAAGAAAAGGAAGAATCTGATGAGGAAGAAAGTAGTAAGGAGGAGAATGAGGAATCCTCAAGCACTAAACAATCTGAAAGCAGTTCTAGATCAGAGGAAATGTCCTCCTCTAAAGAAGTACCTAAACAGCTAACTCTAAAGCACAACCCTGCAAGAACTGATAAAATGACCACTACACTCAAAATGATTCAAGAAGTGGCAGTTGAGAGACATAAGGAGATCCAAGTCAAAAGAACCCTTCAAAGCATATGGACGCAACTCAAGTCCATGGAGAGCACCATTTCTGACAAGTCACTAGCTCCGGATTTGAAGTTTGAGTTAGGAGAAATTAAGGGGTTAGTGCAAAATATTGAAAGAAAAGTGCAAGGGTATCCCTAAGAAGATCATATTGCATAAGCTTCATTGTCAAAGATTACTCCGGTGCTAAATCAAATAAATTCTAACATAGCAGGAGCAAACCGCTCTGCAGTTCAGGCTAACATTGGAGCCAATAACAACTGTGCTACCCTTATGGACAAAATCACCTCTACCTCCACTGAAATCTCTAATGAACTAAAAGAGTATCTTGACAGCAAGTTTGGAATTTTGGAAATGACTTTACTTAGTGAGGAACATCAAGTTGCACTAGAAATGCTCACACACTTTCTCGATGAAGGCCTCCCCAAACTGTTGAAGAAGTAATTGGATGTGTTCAGTGATGACTGTGGCAGCCATATATTGGGAACTAATGATTTGATAAAAAAATCTTTAAGAGGCTTTTCACAAAGATCTCACAATGCTCAACACCAGCATCTAAAATGTTCGGAGGGACATCTGCCAGGATATTGAACTTATAAAGTTAGGTATGGCTAATCTTTCAATTTCTACTTCCGGATCTGCCTCCTCTTATTCTATTCTGGAAAGTCTCCTAATCCCTATCTTCGAAGAACTAGTCAAGCATATAGGAGAAACTGGCTTCTTTGGGTACAAATGCAGAGTAACACTTCTCAAATCTCTTTTCCTGTATTTTGAAAAAGAAGATCAAGTTCATGCACTAAGAATGATTTCGGAAATGACCAGATCCTACAAAGAGCTCTGGAACTTGGCCTAACCTGTCCAGCTCCTTCCTACCATAGTTAAAACAATTTTTGAGAAGCGCTCCCAAGGAAATATAGACTATTCTATTTACTCAGAGGCAAGGTAAAAAAGCTTGGACAAGTGCACATATATGGTTATTCACCCCCAATCAGATGAAAACAATAAGGGGGAGAAGAGCATAACCAGCAAGGGAGAAGGAGATATGGAAGTAGATGGGTAAATAGGTAAATATTTAGCTAGCTAGTTTTATCATGTAAAAATCTTGTAATAGCTAGCTTTGAAAATTTCACTTATATGTACTCTGTATTTATAATCTGGAACTACATTGATGTTAACCATTATTAATAGCAGAAGTATATATAGTGAAAAAACATTTACACAAAATTGCTTCTAACTATAATCTGTAATTGCACTTAAAAAATTTAGAAGCCAAAAATGCAAAAATATTGGGGGAGTTAGGATGCCTAGATTATGGGGGATTAAATCTTGTAAATGACTAAGTATCAAGAATCATACTTAGATTATATCCCCTTATGCTTACTTGTGATTAGTTTTTGTTTCCATCAAATGGGGGAGAATGTTGGAAACAATGATATGGGAGAACAGCCAAGTAACTATCCGGATCAAGTTTCAAGAAAACAAGAAATTGTAATATGTAATCTCCTAAATCTAAATGGAAACATCTGGTCCAAATCAATCCATCAGGGCATTCATTGAAGACCATAGGTACCTAAGCACATAATGGAAGCATCCGGTTAAAGTTTGGAAAGGAAACAAACTTTGAACTGTTCAAAACAACATTCAGAAGAACTGATTGTTAGTCCCTATGAGAGTATTTAGAACGACAGATGGGGGTGAATGGCCCTTTTTCGCAAAATTTATAGACTTAGAAAAATTCTTAGTGTAGCTTGATTGATTATGATCCAAAAGACGGGTCCGGATGATGAATATGATCTGGAGGATGGATCCAGATGATGCAAATAAGTGAAATAAAGTAAAAGCAAAAGAAAATTAAACACAAGTATTTTATACTGGTTTGGCCCCGCCTACATCCAGTCCCTAGATTTTCCTTCTTCCGAGCTTATCTATTAATGGATTCCTTTTTAACTAGCAGGAATCAAGCCTTACAGATTTGTCTCCGAGTGGTGACCCCTTCTAGAAGTAGGATATACCACTAGAAGCACTAACTCCTAGATGAGTCCTCTTATCTTTAGGATATACCACTTAGCCTTCTACCTTGTCCTACAGGGAGATCTCACTCAAAGCATCTACTTCAAGCCATATCCCAATTTCCCAACTCAACCAAGTTGGAGATTCTTACTCTTTTAGTTTATAACAAAGGGTTGGTTTTTGGAGTCCCTCAAGTTTATAGTTTCACTTGGGAATCCTAACAAACAGATTTTGAATTAAGAGTTCTTGGAGGGATTATCTCAACTGATTGAATGAGTGTTAGTTTGTTACTTGCTTTTGTAAGTCAATCAGTTAACCTTCTCATTTGGTGAAGAGCTCCTTTTATATGTTTTGATCATAAATGTAGCCATTTGTGGTTAGTAAGCTTACATTTAATCTTCACCCTTGATCAGGTTATGATGAGGAGCTTCCGGATTAGTTGATCAGTCCATTAGACTATATTTTGATCCGTTTGAATTCTTGGGATTGATGCTAGAAAGTTGTCAGTGATCATTTTGCTTGTCATTTTTTCATACACCAACTTTCATACCAATTGTCCTATGATGTGAGCTCTATGCGCGCCTTTAATGGTCTAGGAGAAAAAGTAGTTAGTTTTTCTCTGTCCGATGTCAGACCCTTTTGACTTTTCTTTAAACCGTGCAAGCTGTCTTTTTGTATTTGTCTTGGGAAAGGGATTTTAACTTTTACAGACCAAGGAAGCGAAAGGAAAGGTATGTTTCAGACTTTCCTTAGTTTTCAGATGTAGGTCTTCCAGATATCCTTTGGACCTATGTACTCCGGATCTTTCTTTCAGAGATAGCTTCAATCAGTTCTTTCGGATGCAAGTCTTGGGGGAGAGAAGTTTGTTTCCTTTCCAAACTTTGTCTAGATGATTTCCTCCATTGCTTAGATTTTAGATTTGCCCATTGAATAATTTGTGTTCTGTGCTTTGTCCGGATATTTCCATTTGGATTTAGGAGAACTACTTACATTGTTTTTGTTTCTTCCAAACTTGATCCGGATTGTTTTTAGATTCTATTATCCAGATCATTGTTTTCCAACAATCTCCCCATTTGATGGAAACAAAAACTTAAGTCATCTAAGCAAGGGGTAAGTACTGAGTGTAACTTTTTGTTACTTAGACTTTTATAATACTCTGCCATAGTTTTAGCATCCAAGCTCCCCTATAATTTTATAACTCCTGCTTCTAAGTTTGTTTTAGTACAATTACAGATTGTACTTTAGAAGCGTATGTTTTGATAGCTAAGAATTTTTCACTTTATATATACTTCTGCTATTAACAATTGTTAACATCATGAATTTCAGTGTTACAAGTTACAGAAATACGTATAAAGTGAATCTAGCTATTACAAGTTTATCTAGCTAGCTTAACTATTTCTCCGGATGGACCACTCTTCCGGACTTATAGCATTTTTCCTTTCCCCCTTCCTTCTCCTTGATGACTTTGATCTTCTTTCTCCCCCTTTTTGCTTCCATCAAGCAGATCAATAACCATATAGGTACGTTTGTCCCAAGATTGCTACCAGGCAGAGGAGTAGATAGAGTAGACTTTATTGCCTTTGGCCCTCTCATCAATAATATGATTCACTATAGGCGGAGTCAAATAGTAAGGATGAAGGGACCTTCGAAGTTGATCATAGGATTGTGAGACTTGAGGAAGGATGCATAGAATTTGCTCTTGGTCCTTGGGATCAAAGTAAAGAAACATAGCCTTGGTAAGAGTAGTCAAACCTTTTTGGCTCATAAATCCTGAGTCCCCTATAGCTTAAACAAGATTGTGTAGGACATGGATGAGCTGGCATTTCAGAGTAGCTGAAGAAGAGGAGGATCCAGATATAGATAACTTATTTATTCCAGTTTGAAGAAGGGTGATTTCATCACTAAGGCCCTTCCGGATGTTGTGGATAGACTCCGTCTGATCTTTAATTTCTTTGAAGCTAGTTTTCTTCCATTCAGTTATTGGTTGCTCTATACAGAAATTCCTTGCTTACATCTCATCACCCATATCATCTAGGATTTTCTCTTTGAGCTTGGGGATGGTTTTGCCTATCAAGTTAGCAATCATTTCCTGAGTTACTTGCTAATCAGTTTCTAGATTCAGTAGAGTGGGTTTCAGATCTATATCCTCCATGAATTTTGACAAGTTTTCAAACTTGATATCAATGTAACCCTTGAGTTCTGTTGATAGGTTAGTGGGGGAGGAGGACACTCTTTCAAGCACTATTGCACAATTATTAGAGGCCAAGGTATTGGCTTGACTGGCATTATGATTTGAGTGAGAGGCGCTTTCCTTTAGCTCATTTAAAAGAGGCTGGATCTCAGAAAGGGAAGCTGCCGCTAGAGCTCTGGGTGTTGAGAAGTTCATGACTTATTGCTCAATTATAGGGAGGTACTTTAACCTTTCTTTGATCTCATCCAAATCCTTTCGGACTCCTTTATTAGACTTTTGCTTGAGCAACTTCTTCTCCACAACTTTTAGGTGCGTGTATATTATCAGGAGACGCTTCTTGATAAATCCCTCTTCATGATGCTCAAGAGTTGCCTCCTAAAGGAGTTTAAGAGTGGCACTGACTTTGGATTCTTTAGAGCCTTCATCAGGGAGAGTCACTGATTTTGTGCGAGGAGGGAAGTGTTTGTTGGAGGGTCTGGATGAGTCACCATCGGATGATCTGGATTTATCTCTGAATGTTGAACTACTTCCGGATGGGCTATCATATTATGAATTGGAGCCTCCAATTGCTCCTTTCCCTTCTCCACCCTTGCTCATTCCCCTTTCCTTTGAAGTAGGCTCACCCGCAAGATCTATTTTAGAAGTGTGCCCTTTGGAGCTCAGACTTTCTCCCTCCTCCGGAGCTATTGCATCTGGGTTTGGCACTATATCCTTAGCTACATTATGAGAGATTGTAGCTAAGTTGTGCTGTTCATGATCAGAAGTTAGATGAAGAAGATTGGGGGTTACCTCAGTGGTTAGTAGCATCTGATCCTCATCCTTCTTTTCTTCTTCCAGCCTTTCCTCCGGATGGTTGGAACTGTCCTCAACCACCCCTATAGTTGCCTTTTCAGGACTTTCTTTTTCTCCTTTAGGCATGTTGGTATTTTCCTCAATAGCCTTCTCCAATGCCTTTTTAGAATCTTTCAAGATTAATGACTTCATAGCTGGATCCAAGCAGATTCTTCGGAAATGGTTCTGTTCTTTCAGCAAATAAAAATTCATCAGCTTCCAGGATTTTGGATAGTGCATCCATATCTTATGGATCTACAAGAATTGGAGGAACTTGTGAGGAGTCTCTGGGACCTTCAGGTCTCTCCCGATTAATTTTGTTGTTGCCCTTGATTACTGCTTGAATAACATCAAATTGATCATCATCTTGTCCCACAATCTCTGTTGCTCCAGAAACATTTTTCCTTTACTGGACTTGGATTTTTCCAAAGCAGCTTTCTCCCGATACTACTTGGCTTCTTCATTCAGTATTATCCCAGCAAGCCTTCTACCTTCACTGGCTTTCTTTTCTTGAGCAGTGAGGGCTTCATCAAATGTTAGCCCTTTTCTCTGGAGCTGCTTTTGAGGAGGAGCATTATCCGCTGTTTCCTCATCATCTGCATCTTCCTCCAATTTAGCCAATGTTCTTTTGCCTTTCCTTCTTTCGGCCTCAATCGCTTTTGTATCAATTTGAGGTAGACCCGCAGGAAGCCCAAGCTATCCCTTCTTAGCTGCAGCTTTAATCATCCTGCCCCTAGGTCTTGGCTGTTCGGAGCTTAGGATTTGAGTGAGGGGTAGAGTGTCCTCACCAATCTCTTTCGAAACCATTTCCACTTGCCTTTTGGCCTTGGTTTTGGTGGATATGGGCCTTTGGGAATAGCAGCCTCTACTATCTTCTAGGATTTAATTTTGCGCTCATCCCTTTTCAATTTCACCTTTTCTTCATTTCATTCTTCATAAAAGTAGAGATTAAGGAAATTATTTTCTAAGATGGGCTTTCCATAAATCCCTTCAAATCTGGTAAGATCCACTTCTGCCGCTTGGAGAATTCTTGTGATCCAGACACCATGTGAGTTTACATGGGTCTTCAGATAATGAATGATCAAGACTGGCCAGTTTACTTCTATATTGCCAACCCAATGCTGCAGGATGCAGTGCTAGAGGGAAGAAACTGTACTCAATGAACCCTTCCTTATTAGGATGAGCTTGGCCAGAGCATGCTGCAAGAATCTGGGAGTACTTGGGAAGTACGTTGAGAACTTATCACCAAAGTAGTTCCTATATAGCCATAGATTGGAATCGTACACAACTCCACCTTCATCTCCATCCTTTTACAACATTATTTCAGAGTTTTTCATATGTAGAGTCTTCTCAAAGAATTCCGGGGTGAGAATTATCACCTTTCACTGGACCTTAGTGTGTAGGGCATCAAAATAATTGTGAGCACTGAGATTTGAGAAGAATTCTTTTACCATCTTCGAGTAGGAAGGGTAGTTTATTTTTAGAAGATCACTTAGACTTTGATCTTCAATTAGAGTGAAGAAAGGTGGAGTTCTAAATAGGTAGTCATCCCCTAGATGATCAGTAGGGATGACAAAGTTGGAAGTTTTGAGATTTAAAGGCTCAAAATCTGCATCCTTCAAGTCAGATACTTGAATGAGATTTTTGCTAGGTAGGATTTCAAGGGTGTTGGAGGTGTTTGTGGCTGCCATTTTAGAGAGATTTTGAGAGATGAGATTTTAAGTTGAAATTTTTGCAGAGTAACAGTAAGTTTGTTGTTTGTGTGAAGAAGAGAAGGGATTTTGAGGGGGTTTATATAGAATTTTTAAAGTGGGGGTGTATTGGTAATCTGGATTCCGGCTATTTTGACTGGATTAATGACATAGCAGTCGGATCTTTTAGGAGAGAGGTGAAATCAGTTTAACTGAAGAATGGGAACGGTTTATTTTTGAATTAACTATCGTATTTATCACGCGTGTAACATCTAATGGACTTTTGAAATTCAAAAAGTAACAGTTACCTTTATGATCTTTACTGCCATACGTCATTGTTGTCGGCTGACGTGGCAATCATCCGAAATAGACGTTTCCAACTCTTCTAGTCTTCCGGAGTGAGTTTTTATCTCAAGATCCAGCTTAGATTTAGAAACTATCTTCTGGAGTTTTCTAAATTGCATTTGACATCCCAATTGATTCTCTCAGTTTCCCAAATTGATCTTTACTTAATGGTTTAGTAAAGATATCAGCTCTTTGTTCATTGGTTAGGACATATACCAATGCAACATCCTTTTTCATTACATGATCCCGGATAAAGTGATGCCTTATGTTGACATGCTTCATCCTACTATGGAGCACCGGATTCTTTGACACATCAATAGCACTTTTGCTGTCACACAGTACATCCACACATCCAGATTACACTCCATAATCTTCAAGTTATTGTTTGATCCATAGGAGTTGAGCAACATAGCTTCTATCTACCATATATTCTGCTTCTGTGGTGCATAAGGCAACTGAAGTTTGTTTCTTGCTGTACCATGAGACTAAGTAGTCCCCAAGGAAATGACATCCTTTGGATGTACTCTTTCTCTTAACAGTGTCTCTACCATAGTTTGCATCTGTGAATCCCTAGAGTGTGAAGTCTCTATTACTAGGATACCACAACCCAACTTTAGTGGTTCCTAGGAGATATCTAAGTATCCTTTTGACAGCCTTGAGATGAGAATCTTTGGGATTGGCTTGATACCTTGCACAGTAGCATACTGCATAGTGTATGTCAGGTCTGCTAGCTATTAAGCATAGGCATGAGCCAATCATTCCCCTATATAGCTTCTAATCAACATCTTCTCCTTCACAGTCCCTGGATAAGACTATCTCTGAACTCATTGGAGTAGACATTAGTTTGCTGCTGTCCATTTCAAACTTTTTCAGGATCTCCTTAGTGTATTTTGATTGATTAATGAAGATCCCATCTGGAATTTGTTTGATTTGTAGACTAAGGAAGAAGTTGAGCTCTCCCATCATGGACATCTCAAATTCCTTCTGCATTTAAGAGCTGAATTCTTTGCACATCTTTTCATTAGTGGCACCAAAAATGATATCATCCACATAGATCTGGACTAGAATAATATCATTTTTCTTCTTCTTGATGAAGAGTGTGGTATCTGTCCTGCCTCTAGTATATTCCTTATATATAAGGAATGAGGTTAATCTTTCATTTCTGGCTCTTAGTGCCTGCTTTAATCCATAGAGAGCTTTCTTTAGTTTGTAGACATGATCCAGATGCTTCAGATCTTCAAATTCGGGTGGTTGCTTGACAGATACTTCTTCTTGAATGATAGCATTTAGAAATGCACTTTTGACATCCATTGGGTATAATGTGATCCCCATGAATGATGCAAAAGCATATAGGATCCGGATTGCTTCCAGTCTTGTTACAGGAGCGAATGTTTCTTCGAAATCAATTCCTTTTTACTGGTTGTAGCCTTGAGTGACTAGTTGTGCCTTGTTTCTTACCACTACTCAGAATTCATCAAGTTTGTTTCGAAACACCCATTTAGTGCCTTTAATTGATTTTCATTTAGGATAGGGCATAAGATTCCATACACCATTCCTGGTGAATTGATCTAGCTCTTCCAGCATTGCCATCATCCAGCTTTCATACCCTTCAGCATCTTGAAATTTCTTTGGCTCTATGAGACAGACAAAAGCAGCATGGCTCATCATCCGGTTGAGCTATCCTCTTGTTCTAAGTAGATTCTGAACATCGTCCAGAATATTTTTGATGGAATGATCTCTGTATGTCCGGATCTCTCTTTCTAGGCCTTCATGTTGAGCTTGGACTTGCTCCTCTTCAGCTTCACCTATTTCTTCATTAAAGTCAATCCCCTGTGGATTGTGATTGACTTGATATATCTCTGGATCAAAGGATGTTCCTTCATCTTCCTCTGTGTACTTCTTGATTTGAAATGAATCAGGAATTCATGTTTCCTTCTTTTCTTCAAATTTTTCAGCTTCAAGAACTTAATCTTTCGGAGTGTAACCTTTCTTTCTTGCAGTGTTAGTCTCATTGAAATCTATATGTATAGACTCTACTATAGATTGCATTCGTTTATTAAAGGCTCTATAAGCCTTACTATGTGTTGAGTAGTCGAGGAAAACTGCTTCATCAGATTTAGGATCAAATTTTCCTAATTTCTCTCTATCATTAAGGATGTAGCATTTACATCCAAATGCTTTGAAGTATCCAATTTTTGGTTTTCTTCCCTTTAAGATTTCATATGGGGTCTTTTCTATAGTCTTTCAATGAGAGCCTTATTTAATATGTAGCATGTTGTGTTTACGGCCTAACCCAAGAAATATTTTGGCAAACAATTTTCACTTACCATCATTCTAGCCATTTCTACTATATTCGTATTCTTTCTCTCAACCACTCCATTCTGTTGAGGAGTGTGGGGGGCAGAGAAGTTGTGTTCAATGCCCTTGGAGTCGCAAAAATTAGCAAAATGCTTCTTTTTGAATTCTCCACCATTATCGATCCGGATGCGTGCAATGTGTATGCCCTGTTCTACTTCTATTCGAATGAATGTTTTGGAAAATTGGTCAAACGCTTCATCCTTGCTCGTTAGCAAGAGAATCCAGGTATATTGAGAATAGTCATCTACGATGACCATGGTGTATTCTCTTCTACCTAAACTCAGTGGCTTAATTGGACAAAAAAGATCAATATGTAAGAGCTCAAGTACTCTCTTGGAAGGAATGTATGATATGGAAGGGAAACTTTTCTTATGTTGTTTACCTAATTGACATGCGGTGCATAGATGATCTTTATCAAAAGCAACCTTAGGCAAACCCTCAACTAATTCCTTTTTGGCTAATTTGGACAGGAGGTTCATGCTTACATGTCCCAACCTCCGGTGCCATAGCCATGATTCTTCTTCTTTAGACACCAGGCATTTATTCTTCTTATCATTTTTGATGTTTACAGTATAGAGATTATTTACTCTAGGTGTATAAAGAATAAGTTGATTGGACTTACTATCATAAATTGAGCAGCCTCCAAAGTCAAATGTGACTTTTCTTCCTTTTCACATAATTGAGCCACACTTAGTAGGTTGAATTGCAGTCCATCAACTAGTGAGACATCGTCAATCTTTAATCCAGATCCAATGGTTCCATAACCAATGATCTGTCCCTTTTGATTGTCTCCAAAGCGTACTTTGCCTCCTCCCTTCTTCCGGATTAATGTGATGAAGGCCTTCTCATCACCTGTCATGTGCCTTGAATATCAATATACCAAGTATGTTGATCTACTGTGGATCTAAGGCATACCTACAAAACAAATCAAGTGGGTTTGGGTACCAAATCAAGTTTGGGTCCTCTCGGGTTAATAACCATCTCTGGCCAAGGATAATCATCATAGTAGCCATTTTTTAATCTATATGATTTAGTGATATGATTATTTTTACCACAAAACATGCACCCTGAAATGGGTATGTTTTGCTTTTGCTTCCTACTGATCTTATCCTGATCTTTCCTATCATAGTTGCCTTTATACCTAGCTTCTGGTACGCTGATAGATGGTCCGATGTGAATCCAGAAGTTGGTTAGAGGTGCAACTTCATCTATATTATTTCTTCTTTGTTTAATAGGTAGTTGGTTGTAAGCTACCTTAGCTTGTCCTTTCTAAGCAGCAGTTTATCTTTGAGCTTGTGGCTGTCTGCTAACTTCATTTGTCTTTTGATTTGGATTCCTTTGAATCCTGTTCTGAGGAGGAGGAGGATTATCTCTTCTTGAATCCTTTGTTTCAGGTTTCTTTCTGGATACTTACTTTAATAGATTGACTTCTCTTTCTAGTCCCACTACATTTGCGTTCAGAATCTGGACTTGATTCCTCAAGAAGTTTTCTTTTAATATGTTTGGTTGCTCTAACCAGATTGATGTCTTATGCCATTACCTCAGCTTCTTCAGCCAATTCTAGTATTCTTCTTTTCAGAGATTTGATGGCTTTTGCATTCTTCTTTACTCCCTTGATAACTATAGAAAGAGCTTTTGCAAGATCAAAGTTAGAGGTAGAATTAGAGCAAGAGTTTACCTCAGTGTTTGCTGAATCTGATTTTGATTCTTCAATTTGCACTGTTTCTTGCCTAGAGGCATTCCTTTCGGATTGCTCTGCTTCTGGTTCAGTTAGAGCCATGAATGCACAGTTAGCAATTTTCGCTTCTTTCGTTGAAGATGAGCTGATGCTTTCTTTACTATTGCTCCAGGTCGCAACCATTGCGTTCTTTTTGAATTTCTTAGCTTTCTTGAGCTTGGGGCATTTTGTTCTCAAGTGGCCTTTTTCGCCACATAAGAAATAGGCAGCTCTTTCTCCAGATCTTTCTTTTATTCCGCATTCCTTCTGTGCTTACCTCTTTCGGAGGTGCCTTCTCTTGCTCTCTGAGATTCATACCTTTTTTATTTCCTTCTATCCTTCTTTTGTATGAATCGATTTAGCCTTTTGGTCAATAGAGCGAGTTGATCTTTAGTGCTCATTAGCTCATCTATTTGCTCTTCCTCTCCGGATGAGCTTGATCCAGTGGATTCTGCCTTAAGAGCAATGGCCTTCTTTTGCTCCTCAGGTTTCTTTTCTTATTGGCTGTATCTCTCTAAGAAAAATTCTTGAGTTAGAAGAGTACCAATGAGTTCATTATAACTGTAAAAATTTAAGTCATGAGCTTCCTCAATGGTAGTCTTTTTATTGTCCAATTCCTTGTGAGACTCCGGAGCACTATCTTGACCATTTCTACTTCTAGAATCTCCTTCCCTAGCCTCTTCATTTCATTCACTAGATTTGTGTATCTAGTGTTCATGCTGCTGATTGATTGTTTAGGCTCCATTTTAAAAGATTCAAACTTTTATTGGAGTAGATCAAGCTTGGCCTCTCTTACTTTGGTAGTTCCTTTATAGGTTACTTCCAACTTCTCCCATATCTTTTTTGCAGTCTCACATCCGAATATCCTATTGAATTCCGTTGCACTAAGAGCACAATGAAGCATGTCAATAGCATTTGCATTTTCATGCAATTCTTTAAAGTAATTATCATCCCACATGCTTGATGGCTTTCAGGTAGTCATACCCTCTACTTCACAAGTAGGTTCATACGGGCCACCTTTTATAACTAACCATGCTTGCATACTTTGTGACTGGATGAAGTTCTTCATCCAGTTTTTCTAGAACATGTATTGTTCACCGGTGAAGAGTGGAGGACGGGTAACAGACATACCCTCGGGAAGGAGTTGCGAGTTGTGGAAACTCATTTTGATTTATGAATCAAAATATGTGGACCTTTAGCTCGAGATTGTTGGATCTCTAGTTTGAGTACTTACTTTAATACCACTTGTTGGTCCCTGTGAGAGTATTTATAAGGGTAGAGAGGGGTGAATGGTCCTTTTTCGCGGAATTTATAGACTTATAAAAATTCTTAGTGAAGCGTGTTTGATTATAATCCGGAAGATGGGTCCAGATGATGAATATGATCCAGATGATGGATCCGGATGATGCAAATAAGTGAACTAAAGTAAAAGCAAAAGAAAATGAAACACAAGTATTTTCTACTGGTTCAGCCCCGCCTACGTCCAGTCCCCGGAGTTTACTTCTTCTAAGCTTATCCACTAATGGATTCCTTTTCAACTGGTAGGAATCAAGTCTTACAGATTTATCTCCGGATGGTGACCCCTTCCGGAAGTAGGATATACCACTAGAAGCACCAACTCCTAGCTGAGTCCTCTTATCTTTAGTAGGATATACCACTTAGCCTTCTACCTTGAATCTAAGCTGATTCCTACAGGGAGATCTCACTCAAAGCACCTACTTCAAGCTATATCCCAATCTTCCAACTCACCCAAGTTTGAGATTCTTACTCTTTTGGTTTATAACAAAGGGCTGGTTTTTGGAGTTCCTCAAGTTTATAGTTTCACTTAGGAATCCTAACAAAAAGATTTTGAATTAAGAGTTCTTAGAGGGATTATCTCAACTGATTGAATGCGTGTTACTTTGTTACTTGCTTTTGTAAGTCAATTAGTTAACCTTCTCATTTGGTGAAGAGTTCCTTTATAGGCTTTGATCATAAATGTAGCCATTTGTGGTTGGTAGGCTTACATTTAATCTTCACCCTTGATTAGGTTGTGATGTGGAGCTTCCGTATCAGTTGATTAGTCTATTAGACTGTATTTTAATTCGTTTGAATTCTTGGGATTGATGCTAGAAAGTTGTCAGTGATCATTTTGCTTGTCATTTTGTGATACACCAAATTACCGTATGATGTGAGCTCCATGCACGCCTATAAAGGATTAGGAGAAAAAGTAGTTAGTTTTTCTCTGTCTAGTGTCAGACCCTTTTGACTTTTCTCTGAACCGTGCAAGCTATCTTTTATATTTGTCTTGGGAAAGGGATCTTTAACTTTTGTAGACCAAGGAGGCAAAAGGAAAGGTATGTTTTAGGCTTTCCTTTGTTTTCAGATATAGGTCTTCCGGATGTCCTTTGGACCTATATGCTCCGGATCTTTCTTTCGGAGATAGCTTTAATCAGTTCTTCTGGATGCAAGTCTTGGGGGACAAAAGTTTGTTTCCTTTCCAAACTTTGTCTGGATGATTTCCATCATTGGTTAGGTTTTAGATTTGGCCATTGAATGATTTGTGTTCTGTGCTTTGTCCGGATATTTCCATTTAGATTTAGGAGAACTACTTACATTGTTTTTGTTTCTTTCAAACTTGATCTAGATTGTTTTTAGATTCTATTACCCGGATCATTGTTTTCCAACACTAATTGTATAGCATCCAGAAATATCAAGACTGAAGTCGTTCGGAAGATACAATTAAAAGACAAAGGGAAAAGTTTCAAAAATAACTTTTCCCTCCACCTTTTTGGTCTCCAAGTCAAAGATCCTTTTCCCATAAGAAAGATAAAGATGACAGCTAGAAAGAATTTCATGAAAGGATGAAGGATTCACATAGGAAAGAGAATAGGTAACAACCTATTGTACCTAGACCAATAAGAAAGGCGCATGGAGCTCACACATCGGACTACAAGCGTAAAAGTTGGTGAATCACTAAAATACAAGGAAAACGATCACTAACAACTTTTCAGCCTATATCCCAAAGAATCAAATGGGACATTTACACTATCTAACGGATTGATCAACGGATTTAGAAGTGCCACATTTTACCTGATCAACGATGAAGATTTGATTTAACTTCAATAACCCATAACGGCTACATTCATGATGCAAGCCTATAAAAGGGAAGCTTCACAAGTTAAGAAGGTGCTGGCTGTTTTGAGAAAGCATAAACAAGAGAATTTACTATTACAATCAGTAATTATATCCCTCCAAGAATCAAACAATTCTAAATCAGTTTGTAAGGATTCCCATGTGAGTTATAAACTTGAGGAACTCTAAAATCTAAACCGTTGAAGAAAACCAAAGTGTAAAGATCTCATACTTGGGCGAGTAGTGAGATTGGGATATAGGTCAAAGTTGGTGCTCTGAAGCAAGATCTCCCTCTAGGACTCAACTTAGGTTTAGGGTTAAAATCTGAGTGTATATCCTTATGAGCACTCAATTTTAACGATCCTTCTCACGAAACTATGATGAGAGCTATATAATGTAATGTCTTTGTGATGTTGTCCATCAGAGATGTTCCTACTACTGCAGAGTTGAGTTTTGCCAAAGTTTGAAGACCTAGTCTACCCTTAGGGACCCATACGGGGTGCTGCCTGGTGGTACAGATCCACCGACGGACCAGTACAGTTCATTCCTACCGTACGCCTAGGGGGGATCCGTACGGGTCCCCTAAGACTTGTACTGATGGTACCTCACCCATATGGGTCCTCTTGTTGCCTAAATAGGCTCTTTTGGAAGGGAATTGTTTCCTACTTCGGGAAAGGGTAGGTCATGAATGCGATTTATTGCGTTCAGACCTCATTTACCCTATAAATATTGACATTTTACAAACAAACATCTCATATGAAAAATATACTAAAACTCTAGCAATTTCTATAGGTATAGAAAAGGTATAGTGGGGGTGTAGGAAGTTTAAAATAGGGAGAAAACCCTTTCTTTGAGGTTTTGTCCACATTTTATTCATTCCTAGCTTCTTTTATTAGGATTTAGGGGAGGTTCTGTCCACACAAATACTCACCTAAATAATCATATTTCACCATCTACTTTGGACCAGCTCTCTTAACGGTAAAGGGATCATCTCAAAGTGGATTCACACTGCAAAGGTAATGCTCTTGAGTTTCAAAGAGACTCACATCTCAGTTATTTCATTATTATTATTCTCTCTTCCTTCTATCATATTTGTTACTTTCATTTCTTATTTCGGGTCTGGTCCTAACCTGTATGAGCCTTATTGGCACCATATATCCCCAAAGATATCAATTTGGTGCCCCATACTCATATGGAAGGAAATCCCTTTTATTTTATTTTCATGCCACCAATATGTTAATCTGTTAATCTATAAACTCAACTAAGCAGAGTTTCTGCCTGGATCAGACAGGACCCGTATAGGTACACCATACCCGTACTAGTCCTCCCTAGTAGCCATACGGATCCCACCCACCCTTATGGGTACCAGCCCCAGGCAGATTCTAGAACTCATTTTAACTGGTTAAAAAAATCAATCCAACTCACCATTTGCCATGCGATCACTTTCACTAATAATCTGGTAAATCAACCCATAAAAGTTAAAATGTGTATTCACAACAAAATACTCTGAAGTGATGATTTATGATGTGCTATAAACTATGCTAACGTTTGTGGATTCAAGGGAATTTATTTTCATTTTGTTTTATAACTTAGAAAAAATGTATAGGTACTCTTTGTAATTTCCCCCATTTTCCCCGGTTGTAATTTTTATTCCCCCATTTATTGCCTGTGCTTTATTGTAATACGTAAACGCATGTAACGAGTGTGAAAGAGTGTAGAAATAGGATTTCTGTGATAATTCCCTAAATGATGAAAACTAAAATGATTTTACGCGGTGAATGTAATTTTAAATCAACTAAATGAGAAATAAGTGACTTATTCGATACCTGAATCTCTGATCCAATAGGTATGAGTCTCCCACCCAGAGGGAACTGTACCAAAACTCTCTCCCAAGAAGACAACTTGGGTGGTGACTCTATGAATTGTATTAAGATATGGGTCTTAATTCTTTTATTCATTAAAACTGGCTTATTGTGCAAACTTTAACTAAAAATGTTTTATCACGCCTAAATCCAACCAAACCCCCAGTGGGCCCCGCCTCTCATATAGGTGCCAAGGGAGACCCATACGTCATCGACACCTTACAGCGGCAACTCTGCTTGGGAATAATCTTTTAACTTGTAAAATGTTGGTTTATTTTAAAAGCTTAACAGATTAAGATGAGCACCGAAAATCATTTACTTGATTCAACCCGCTTTTGTTTTCATCATTTGGGAAAATCATCACACTCTATCTTCTCATCTCCTTCTCTCTTGAGTTAGATGCGCTCTTCTCCTAGCGCTAGGTTAGGGTTCCCTATTATTTCCGTGACACTCGCAATGGTGATACCCATGACCGCCAAGGATATTGGGGACACCTTAGTGGGTGGAGCACTCATTGCCATCTCCCTACAAAAGAGGCTTGATGCGATGGGAACCTTTTACATCAACTTTTGATATGTCCCTACACCATTCTTATCAAAAGCCATAGAATTTTACCTTTTAGGTACCCTGATTTTTATGTGAGATTAGATTAAGGAAGAATACCCTCAAACTCGGCGGGAGAAATAAGGACGAAATCGATCGCTTCACATGTGTTGTGTTACACACCCTTGTGATTAACCCCATTATGCATCGTTGTAGTTTATACATGCATACCATATCCCATGCATGTACTGATCTCTTGGTTATCACCTCAGCCAAAACTAAACCTCAAAGGGAAAACTTGGTGATGATCTCAAGTATGTTTGACTCATATTTCGGCTCCTTTAGTTTCGTTAAGGGTTATCCATCTCTGTCTACTAATATTTCACCTAGCAGTTAGTTTAGTTCGGTTGATCTTTCTGCCTATCATCCTGAGCAGATGTCTCATATCCTGACTTCAGATGGCCAGATTGATGTTGAGGTTGAGAATGTTGCTACTGGTGAGGAGGCAAATGCATCTAGGGCCGATGTTAGGTAAAAGATTGCAAATGTCGTCTCACAGTACTTGGGAAGTGATCAGTTCTTGGATCGAATGAATGATAAGATGTTGGCTTCCATGAGGGCAATCATGGCAGAGGAGAGAATGGCTATTGCTCCTCACAACATGCTTGTTAGTGCTCTAACGGTGAATGCAGTGATCAGTGAGCAAATATCAGGAGTTACTCATAATCCGTTCACTCAGTTTTGATTGCCACTAGTGTGGACTCATGGGGACTCTTCCGTTCAGTTAGGTTTTGTGGGTCCACTTGGTTCAGCCAGCTTTCTATTCTAATTGGTGGGTACAGTGGCTCCTCCGGTCGTCAGTTAATTTGCTTAGCCTAGTTAGGGGTTTGTGCTACCGCCATTTCAGTTTGGGGCATCTAGTCTAATCCTAAATTTTGTGGTCACACCTAAGGGGACGACCTTTCCTCAAACAACAGGTTTACTCTTGGGTGAGATTACTCAATCTGAGGGATCATCTTTATCCTCAGAATTGCGTGACTTACTTCAGAAATTGCTTGCTGCTAATCTCGGCTCTCAACCATCATCACTATCCAACCAAGCAATTAGAGAGGATGATTGGGTCCCTGAAAACTTTAGTATGCCTAGCATAGCAAAGTATAAGGGAATCGGGCTACCTCAATCTCACATCACCACCTATCAAAGGGTTATGAGAATTAGAAAGGTAAGTGATAAAGTCCTAGCCAAAATGTGTTGGATATGATGTATGCCCTTAAGGTAATTAGGGGGATATATCTTAATTAAGTAATAGTACAAATATTTTGTTTAATTAATAAAGGCATTTAATCTTTGGTTTATATCGATGTGTTTATAAATATATTATAGCTGGTTAAAACATATTCATTAATGTATGTATACAAAAGTCATTGACGTATCATAACATGAAGTCAGAGAAATTATAGTTGGACTATATTTAGTGAGACCTACTTCATGTGCAATTATGATTATGTCCAAACTATCCCTAGTCATAGTTTCATCAAGAAAGGATATTGATAAAACGGAAAGACTAGCATGTGGTCAACTTTCTTGGAAAGGGTCCAAGTAGTCAATCTCCTAAGGACTGAAGATGGTGCCTTAAGTTTGACACATGGATATATCTGGGAGATATATTAGAGACCGTAGTAAGATAAACACTTGGTGTATATATCAATGTGTTAGTGTTTATCTTCATGTAATAAGCTTTGTGAATATCCTCATACTTGAGATAGTAGTTACCTTGTGTAGTACAATTGTTGTACTTTGGGTCATTCCCACACACTCATTAACTTAGGGTGTTACGGGTGATTACGGGTATAGTGATGATAGCATGTTGGTAAGCTAAGTAGTCAGAAAGAATCCATGGCTCTGGATATATTAAGGAGTTGTAACTAGCCGCTTCTTAAAGTGATGATTGCTATAAACCTCTGATTAGAGTATGTATTTGATAGAAATGGTTTCTAGTCAAACACACTATAGTCAAAGGCAATATACTTCGATAACAAGTTAATAACTGGGATAGCTTGGAGCAAACTTGCTATTAGTGGGTTAACACTATAACCGAACCCTATAAGCCAGATGGTACTAATATTAAAGAATGGGTGTTCATTGCATTGGACAACTATTGCATTAACTGGGATTAAGTCATAAGCACAAATGATGTTTCGAGTAATGGGGGATGGTAGACCCTTGCTAGAGGCTTACTACAGTCGTTTAAAGTAATCGAGTTCTATTCACGGCCTAAAACATCGGGCCAATGGTTCCATTAGAAGAAGGGTTGGTTAAGTCTTAACAGCTCAATACTTCCATATCCTATATGGTCACACATATTGGACCTTCATCGGACTAAGTAAAGAACTAATAGATTTATTCTATTACTAAAATATAACATATTAATAATTGGATTATTACTGGTTAAAAATGATTAGATCATTTTGGATAAATTGAGGAATTTATCTTTGATCGGTAACTAATTTATTAGGGTCATAAAATAAATATTTATTTGAAAGGGATTAAAAGGGAATTTTGCCTTAACAAGTTAAATCGGACCAAGAGTACAAAATATATTTTGTACTGGCTCAGGTGCGCAAAAATAAACTGAAAGGTGCGCGAGCAATGCTAGGCATTGCTCGCGGCAGCCCAGCCACGAGGCCCAGCTCATGTGCAAGGCAGCCTTGCAAGAGCCTGCCTTGCGGCAGCTACATGGAACGTGCATAGCACGCTTCAAGTGGGTACAACCCACGGATCTATATGGATCCGAGGGTCAAGCTCGCGTAGGATGTGCAAATGTGCACATCCTACATCGATTTTGGGGGATCATTTTTGCTCCCCCAATCCTATAAATAGGCACTCATGTTCCCCCTTTCAACTTGCACCAAGCTCAAGCATGAATCCTAAGTTGAGATTCGCAAAGATTAATCTCTTGGGTAATCGAGCAAGTTCTTTTTGAGGAGCCTGAATTTATTCGGGCACCTCTAGTCTATATTTTCGAGTGTGGCTTCTGGAGTGGTCCAGCAACTACTTGAGGCTCCTTAGTTCTTCCTCTCGGGGAGGTTTTGGTTGGTGGGGTTCGTGTGGATACTCATAGAGGCTATCCTACTCTTGGATGCTTGTGCAAGGAGGTTCTGCTAAAGCATGCGTCAACTGGTAAGTTTTCTTTCTTTCTCTTTTAATTATTAGGTCTTTTTCTTTAAGCGTTTGTAGACTTAATAATTATGCTTAGGTTGTTTTGCATGCTTAGTTTATTTTATGCTTATGTTATAGTATAGAGTTATAACATGCTTCAGTTATAGCTTAGAGTTATAACATGCTTAGTATAAAATATATATGTGCTAGAATATAATTTAGAATTATGGTATACCTAGCCTTTGTGATAACCTAGGTGGAGAATTGTTTAGTTAAGGCTTTATTTAATTTATATGCATATAATAGGAGTTCTTGGGGACAAGGACAAAATTTTGAATTCTCGCCGTGCCTGTTATGCATGTTCAAATTGGCTGTCAGCTCCTAACAGTGGTATCAGAGGCTACCTATTTAGTGCATAATTACGTTAGAAGCGAACTAAATATTATTTTCTATATGAACTGATTATTGTTTATTTAATTGTTTGGAACAATATATATGAACTTGTGCTTTTCATTTCAAGGTTAGAAAATATTCGTGAATAATTTTGAATAAGCCTGCTCAACTTAGTCAAATTATACAAGCTTCAATAATTTATATAAATTACATGGGTTATAGATGCTTTCAATTTATATGAATTTAAAGAACAAAATTTATTAGTTCAAGAGAATCCATTGGTCTTCGAGTTTGTACTTGTATTTGTTCTGGCTAAGGATTGGACTTGGTGTCTACTCACTTCAAGGGCACCTCTCCTACCTGGGAACCTATATCGGTGCAGCTTGAATTGACCAACCGGGCTATTAAATATGGACTAATTTATTTCTAATATATATGATGGTTCTTATATCTGTTTCTGTAACAAAGTAAAAATTAAATTTATTGAATAAAATCTTAAAAGAAATGCAATATAAATATAACAAATAAAAGTGTTAATTATTTTGCATATAATCTAGGTTGATGGGATAATTATAATAAAGAGCTTGAACCCACCTAAGGTTGGACCTTATAAATTAATTCTAAAATTCCCTAAATTAATATAAGTTATTATAAATATGTTCGTCTGATAAAATCCTAGATTGCGTGAGACGTTTAACACCAATAAAATCCCAAAGTAAATATATTAAGGCAAGTTATAGTCTTCCTTACTCAAATTTATAATACGGCCTCTTTGGGCTATCAAAGTGCTACGCAAAGTGTTCCTTCTAGTCCATATTGATTGGTTGTAAAGTTTGGGATAGGGTCTGCCTTAACGGAACTGGGGTAGTCCACCAAAAAATTGGGGGCTAGGCCCAGATCTAAGATATATTCAAGGAAATGCTAATATAAGAGCACACGTCCCTTGGGATTAGGGAACTTAAAGGTGTTAGCAATTGCATATGATGCAAATGGAATGGGATTCCAACTATAACTTACTATTGTGGCTTTACTCATAAAATTGGGAGTCATAATAGACTAGTTATAGATGCTACCTGCTAGGAAATTTAGTTAGGCTAAAATTCCCGAATTCAATAGAATGGGCTATTGTAAATTTCAAAGAAAATAGTAGGACAAATGTATTTAATTAAAAGTCCTTATATTAAATGCATGTACTTAAACTAATATCTAAACTCTTTTTCTTTTCTTATATGTTAGGTTGAAAATGACTTCCAACGTTAATCTGCGTATGTTAGTTGACACCAAATTGAATGGCTTGAACTTTTCTGATTGGTTCCGACCTATGAGAATAATTCTCAGATCCAAGAAAATTGCCTATATTCTAAATGAAATTTTCCCTGTTGAACCTGATGTTGACGATTATATGGAACATGAGGCTTGGTTGAAGCGTAGGAAAGATCGTGAGACTACCATGAGTATTATGTTGGGGTCCATGAATCCTGAGCTTTAGAAACAAAATGAGAACATGCCCTTAGAGGATACGGTTCTCCATCTTGAAGAGCTCTTTTTGGAGTGAGAAAGGACAGAGAGGTATAAGACCTCCAAGCTCCTTTTTGGAACCAAGATGCAGGTTGGCACCTCTGCCTCTCAACATGTACTGAAAATCTTAGGATACCTTGAAGCTGAATCGATTGGGATTCAAGATGAATCATGACTTGAGCACTAACCTTGTGTTGATGTCCTTGGCAGATAGTTATTCAGGCTTCGTGACTAACTATACATGAACAATATTAATTCTATCATCCCTGAATTAATCAACATGCTGAAAACAATAGAACCTTAGATCAAGAAACATTAGAAACCTCTACTGTTGGTTGAGAAAGGCAAGGCTTCTAAGAAAAAGAAGTAGGCACTGGGTGCCAAGAAAAGAATCAGTAAGAAGAAGAAAGAAAAGAAGACATCTAAGTATGTTTGCTTCCAGTGTGGGAAACCGGGACATTGGAAGAGGGATTGAAAAGCTCCTACTTCTGAACATTTGAAGAAGAAGCCTGCAAAGGCATCTACTTTAGGTATGTTTATAATTTAAAACTATGCTACTTTTCCTCATGAATCCACTTTAGTATTAGATACTGGTTGTGGTTCTCATATCTATACTTCTGTGCATGGACTAAGGAATAGTAGAAGACTTGCAAAAGGGGAGATGGACCTGCGTGTGGGAAATGGAGCCAGAGTTGCTGCATTAGCCATAGGAATCTTTAATCTTATTTGGCCAAGTGGACTTGTTTTAGTTTTGAATAATTGTTACTACATTCTGAGTGTTACTAAGAATATTGTATCTGTTGCGTGTTTAGTGGAAGAAGGATTTGAAATTTTATTTTTGAATAATAATTGTCAGATTCATTTGAATAAAGTTCTTCATGGTTATGGGATGTTGAATGGTGGCATTTATGTTCTTGATACTAAAACAAAAGTTTTTAATATAAACAATGTGAAGAAAGTTTAATTAGATAATGAGAATTCCTTCTACTTATGGCCTTATCGTTTAGGGCATATAAACAAAGATCGCTTAACCAAGTTGGATAAGCACGGAGACTTGGGCCCAATAGACTTAGAGTCTTATGGTGATTGCGAACATTGTTTAAGAGGAAAAATGACAAAGTTACCCTTTCACGGAAAGGGTGAACGGGCCATGAGTACATTGGAACTTATACATACTGATGTGTATGGTCCATTGAGTGTTCAGGCACTAGAAGGATACTCCTACTTCATAACCTTTATTGATGATTATTCACGATAAGGTTATTTGTACTTAATGAAGCACAAGTCTGAGAGTTTTGAAAAGTTCAAACTATTCAGAGCTGAAGTAGAGAAACAGCTTAAGAAAAGTATTAAAACACTTCGATCGGATCAAGGAGGAGAATATTTAAGTCAGGAGTTTTAGGATTATATAAAGGAAAAAAGGGATAGTTCCCAAGTGGACCCCTCCTTATACACCCCAACACAATGGAGTGTCACAAAGGAGGAATCGGACTTTACTAGATATGGTTCAATCCATGATGAGACATGCATATTTCAGTAAATACTTTTGGGGATATGCACTAGGGAGCGCGATTTATGTATTAAACAGAGTGCCCTTTAAATCAGTTGATTTTACACCTTATGAAAGATGATGTAATAAAGAGCCATCTCTAAGTCACTTAAGAGTATGGGGTCGTCCTGCTATGGTAAAGAGGATAGCATCAGATAAGCTGAACGCCAAATTTGACAAATGTCTGTTCATTGGATATCCAAAGGAAACTGTAGGATATCTATTTTAATAACCCAAAGCATAGAAGGTATTTGTGTCTCAAAATGCTCTTGTTTGGAAAAGGAACACTTACTTGCAAAAGTTAGTGGTAGCAATATTGAACTAGAAGTTCAAGAGGAAGAAATAGACAATCAGCTGATTGACCCCGTTCTAGATACCCAAGAAAGTGTGATCCAAGAATAACCTGTTGAAACACAATCATTGCAAAGATCAGGTCGTGTTCATAAAGGTCCCGATAGATATGGTTTTATCATCACAGAAGATAAGGAACTGTATCTCATGGAGGATGATGAACCAAGGACATATGATGAGGCAATGAAAAGCTCAGATTCTGATAAATGGCTAAAAGCCATGAAATCAGAAATAGATTCCATAAATGAGAACCAAGTTTGGAGCTTGGTTGATGCACCGTAAGAGGTTAGACCGATTGGGTGCAAATGGGTCTTCAAGAAGAAGACTGACATGGACGGTAATGTAATTACTTATAAAGCAAGGTTGGTTGTGAAAGGTTATAGCCAACATAAAGGTATCGACTATGATGAAACTTTCTCACCGGTAGCCATGCTTAAGTCTATAAGGATACTCCTCGCCATTGCGGCTCATTACAATTATGAGATCTGGTAGATGGATGTTAAAACAACATTCCTGAATGGGGATTTAGACCGAGATATGTATATGACACAACCTAAGGGTTTTACATCTCAGAATGGCTCGAAAGTATGCAAGCTACAAAGATCCATTTATGGACTTAATCAAGCATCCAAGAGTTGGAATATAAGGTTTGATTAGACAATAACTGTATTTCTGTCTAAACGTTAATGAGCCTTGTGTTTACAAGAAGGTTAGTGGGAGTGTAGCTGTTTTCTTAGTATTGTATATCGATGACATTCTACTAATAGGAAATGATATTTCTCTTCTTCAAAATGTTAAAGTATGTTTGCCAAGAAAATTCTCCATGAAAGACCTTGGTGAAGTAGCATTTATACTAGGTATAAAGATCTATAAGGGTAGATCCAAGAGGCTGTTGAGTCTTTCTCAAAGTACATATATAGACAATGTATTGAATAGGTTTAACCTTGAGCATTCAAAGAAAGGTTATCTCCCGATGACAAAGGGAATTAACCTATCTAAGGCTGAGTGTCCAAAGACAGCTCAGGAGAGAATGCGCATGAAGGATATACCCTATGCATTTGCGATTGGATCCATTATGTATGCTATAGTATGTACTAGGCTAGATGTCTCTTAAGCTTTGAGCTTTACGAGCAGATATAAGTCAGATCCACATGAGAAGCACTGGATGGCCGTCAAGGTAATTCTTAAGTACTTGAGAAGGACTAAAGATGAGTTCTTGATTTATGGAGAAGGCGACCTCATAATTAGAGGCTACATTGAAGCGAGTTTTCAATCCAGCAAGGATGACTTTAAGTCTCAGTCGGGTTTTATGTATGTGTTAAATGGAGGGGTGGTATGCTGGAAGAGTTCCAAGCAAGAAACTACTACTGATTCAACAACGGAATCTAAATCCATTGCTGCATGCGAAGCAGCAAAAGAAGCTGTCTGGTTAAAGGGATAAATTGGTAATCTTCGTATGGTGCCTGAGAATGTTGATCCAATTACTTTATATTATGATAACAATGGTGCTGTAGCTCAATCAAAGGAATCATGGTCTCATCAGAAAAACATACATGTATGCAAAAAGTATCATATAATCCGGGAGATTGTTGATGTTAAGATAATAAGACTAGAATATGTACCCACTGATCAGAACTTCACGGATGGTCTGACAAAGCCATTGACGCAAGTCAAACATGACCAACATGTTAAAGCATATGGATTAAGACATATTGCTAATTGGCCTTAGTACAAGTGGGAGTTTGTTGGATATGATGTATTCCCTTAAGGCAATTAGGGCGATATATCTTAATTATATAATAGTATGGATATTTTGTTTAATTAATAAAGGCATTTAATCTTTTGTTTATATCGACGTGTTTATAAATATATTATAGCTGGTTAAAATATACTCATCGATGTATGTATACAAAAGTCCTTAACGTATCATAGCATGAAATCAGAGAAATTATAGTTTGACTATATTTAGTGAGACCTGCTTCATGTGCAATTATGATTATATCTAAACTATCCCTAGTCATAGCTTCATCAAAAAAGGATATTGATGAAATAGAAAGACTAGCATGTGGTCAACTTTCTTAGAAAGGGTCCAAGCAGTCAATCTCCTAAGGACTGAAGGTGTTGCCTTAAGTTTGATACATGGATATATCTGGGAGATATATTGGAGACCGCAGTAAGATAAACACTTAGCGTATATATCAATGTGTTAGTGTTTATCTTCATGCAGTAAGATTTACGAATATCCTCATACTTGAAATACTAGTTACCTTGTGTAGTACTATTGTGTTACTTTGGGTCATTCCCACACACTCATTAATTTAGGGTATTATGGGTGATTACGGGTATAGTGATGACAGCACGTTGGTAAGCTGAATAGTCGGAAAGAATCCATCGCTCTGAATATATTAAGGAGTTGTACCTGGCCGCTTGTTGAAGAGATGATTGCTATAAACCTCTAATTAGAGTATGTGTTTGATAGAAATAGTTTCTAGTCAAACACATTATGGTAAAAGGCAATATACTTTGGTAACAAGTTAATAACTGGTATAGCTTGGAGCAACCTTGCTATTAGTGGGTTAACACTTTAACCGAACCCTATAAACCAGATGGTACTAATATTTAAGAATGGAAGGAGTTCATCACATTGGACAACTATTGCATTAACTAGGATTAAGTCATAAGCACAAATGAAGTTCTGAGTAATGGGGGATGGTAGACCCTTGCTAGAGGCGTACTACAGTCGTTTAAGGTAATCATGTTCTATTATCGGTCTAGAACCTCGAGCCTATGGATCCATTAGAACAAGGGTTGGTTAAGCCTTAACAGCTCAATACTTTGGGATCCTATAAGGTCATACACATTGGACCTTCATAGGACTAAGTAAAGAACTAATAGATTTATTTTATTACAAAAATATAGCATATTAATAATTGGATTATTACTGGTTAAAAATGATTAGATCATTTTGGATAAACTGAGGAATTCATTTTTGACCGGTAACTAATTTATTTGGGTCATAAAAGAAATATTTATTTGAAGGTGATTAAAATGGAATTTTGCCTTAGGGAGTTAAATCGGACCGAGAGTACAAAATATATTTTGTACATGCTCGGGTGCGCAAAAATACATCGAAATGTGTGCAAACAATGTTAGGCATTTTCTCACAACATCCCATGAAAATGGGCTGCCCAATGGCGCGCCACAAGGCCCAGCTCACGTACAAGGTAGGCTTGCAAGAGCCTGCCTTGCAGCAGCTACATGTAGCGTGCATAGCCTGTTGCATGTGGGCACAACCCGCGGATCCATATGGATCTGAGGGTCAAGCCCGCATGGGATGTGTAAATGTGTACATCCCACATCGATTTGGGGATAGAATTTTTGCTCCCCCAAGCTTATAAATAGGCACTCATGTTCCCCCTATCAACTTGCACCAAGCTTAAGCATAAATTCCAAGTTGAGATTCGCAAAGATTAATCTCTCGGTTAATCGAGCAAGTTCTTTTTTAGGAGCCTGAATTTATTCAGGCACCTCTAGTCTATATTTTTAAGTGGGGCTTCTGGAGTGGTCTAGCAACTACTTGAGGCTCCTTACTTCTTCTTGGGGAGGTTTTGGTTGGTGGGTTTTGTGTGGATACTCATAGAGGCTATTCTATGCTTAGAGGCTTGTGTAAGGAGGTTCTGCTAAAGCACGCTTCAACTGGTAAGTTTTCTTTCTTTCTCTTTTAATTATTAGGTCTTTTTCTTTAAGCATTTTTAGACTTAATAATTATGCTTAGGTTGTTTTGCATGCGTAGTTTATTTTATGCTTAGGTTATAGCTTAGAGTTATAACATGCTTAGGTTATAGCATAGCATTATAACATGCTTAGGTTATAGTTTAGAGTTATAACATGCTTAGTATAAAATATATGTGCTAGAATATAATTTAGAATTATGGTATGTCTAGCTTTTGCATGCTAACCTAGGTAGAGAATTGTTTAGTTAAGGCTTTATTTAATTTATATGCATCTAATAGGAGTTCCTGGAGACAGGGAAAAAATTATGAATTTCCATTCTACCTGTTATGCATGTTCAAATTGACTGCTAGTTCCCAACAAAATGTTCCCTTGCACCCTGGAAGGTCCTACTATCGAATGGTACAACACTCTATCAGACGAAGTGACCAGAAACTGGAAAACTTTATCGGAGGCTTTTATTGAGCAGTATGGTTTCAATGCCACCATTAAAACTACCATACAAAATTTGGAGGTTATCAAGTAGGCCCCCAATGAGAAGTTCAAACCCCACTTTGAATGATGGATGGCCACTCAAGTTCTATTGAAGGATAGGCTAAGTTACCCAGAGAGGATCGTATGGATGGTGCACTACCTGCTTATCGAAAGGTCCTTGGTGTGGATAAATTCTCTAGCTATGTTGAGGTCTTTGAAAAAGCTGAGAAGTAGGAAAGGATTGAGGAATTAGAGAAGGCAAGTGTACCGGTCAAACCTTGGTTCAAAAAGAATGACCCTTAAGCCCCTGCCCAGGATTCTAAGTCAAAGTCTGGCTCCGATCCTAAAACAGCGGTAGTACAAGAAGAAGTAGCTGCGGTCCGCTCTATTGAAGATGGTATTTCCCCCTGGAAAGCATCTCTGCCCGCCATCTTCACTAAATTGAGGGCACTAGGTCTTCTTCAAAGTGTCAAGCCCTATGTACAACCTAAACCTGAAGACAGGGATCAGTTCAGTGCTTACCATATTAGCAAAGGGCATCGTACTGGTGGCTGTAGGGATCTACTTAAGGCTATTCATGGTCTGATTAGGGAAAAGAAGATTTAGGAACCCCGAGATTAATCCTAGTACCATGAATAACCCCCTGCCAAATTTTGAGAAACAAGTTACAGCCGTCCCTATCATGTCTTTAATATAATTTCGCAACCTAATCCTATGGTTCACTTAGTAGTGGCCTTGCCCGATGAACTAATCCCCATTGATATTGATACATTCGAGTTAGAAGGAATTCATGATGAGGAAGCTATGTGGGTTCAATTAGAGCCAATTGATATCGATTCTTATTTTATGAGAGAGTGATGAACTCAAAAGGCCTGCCATGTTAGTGGAAACTTCTAAAGGGAGAAGTTATGTGATAGATGGAGTTTTGCATGTCAACTGAAGTGGAAGGATTCCTCCTTATCCTCTCCTAAGAAGAAGAAGGGGCAGAGATGTAGATATCCAAGTCATTCCAAGCGTCAATCAGGCTCCAATCTTTAAGCCTGCTTCAGTCGATAATGAAAAAAAGATCTAAAAGTCACTCCTCTCGTCCAGCAATTGCAAAGTACCCCCGCTAAGTATAACATTTGGCAGCTTCTCATTGACTCTGAGGATCATCGCAAGGGTCTGATAGAAAAGTTATTGAGTATGGAAGCTATGCTATCTACTACTCTAGTTGAGGTATTCTCATTTATCAGGGGATCTCCTCATGATCAGATTGAACCCATCAAGTTCTATCCGTCAGACCTCCTAGCCCAAGGGAATAAGCATAACAAGTACTCTTCATTAGGGTGCAAATCTTTGATCATTCTATCCCTTGTGTTATGGTGGATGACAGTTCCGCCCTTAACCTCTGTCCTGCCAAGATCCTTCCTCACTTAGGGTTGGACGAATCCATATTGGAAAAATCCAATACCATTATAAGAGCATATGATGATACAAAGAGAAGTGTCATTGGGGTCTTTGAAGCTGAAATTACAGTTGGGGGGTGAAGTCTAAGGTCCTATTTAATGTCCTCGATATTCCTGTCACCTGATCATTATTGTTGGGTTGACCTTGGCTCCATGCATTAGGGGTTGTCCCTTCCACAATCCATTAAAAAGTCAAGCTCATCCATAATAGAAAGCTAGTAACCATTGATGCAGATGAACCATCTATTATAGTGGCTATGGAGGCCGAGGAAAAGGAATCTAGGGTGGCTGTAGCTCACCAAGGTATGAAGTTTTCAGTTAACGGGTACATATCACTTAAAATCAAGAAGATTATGATGAAACAGGGTTACATGAAAGGTAGAGGGCACAGAAAGAATCTTCAGGGCTTGCTAGAACCTCTTTTACCCCTTCTATGGCCATTCAGACTCGGTTTAGGGAATCGCCCAGTGCTAAAAAATCCAAGCCTCAATCCTGCCTTATGATACGGGCTCAAATCAAACAAGGGGTATTCACGGGTAAAGAAGAACCTATTGAGGTAGGTAGCAAGGAGGTCCCTGGTTTTGAGATCTTCAATGATGTATACGATTGCTAGAAAGGCTGCCTGATTAAAACCTTAGTTTCTATAGAAGGTGTGGGAATACCAAAAAAGATGAAATGAATGAGGCAATTGAGTCTATTACTAAGGCACTAGCAATTCTTATAAGGAAGAATTGGAAAAGAAATGAGAAAGGGAACCCCATCGGCAAGGCTGTGAAGAACTTAGCGAAAGCAGTGGCTGAAGAAACACAAGCAAACTTGCACACTAGGGCCACTAGTTCAGCTATGAATCAATAAGGCCCTCCGCCTGTGGAGGATGTTTCAAATGATGTAATTTTTAATATTACAAACAATGTTGCTTATAAGGCATATCATGAATAAGTTGTAGCATCAGTATCTTTTAGCATGTTATGAATAAATTGATGCACCCATCATTCACATTTTCCTCGAGTATTTCATTCTAATGACGTCATGCACTCATAACAACAACATTCTTAAAATATCATCATATTCATTAATGAAGTTTACTTTGATTATAACGCAATGGTATAAACGTCCAATGGTTAAAACCTATCATTAAAAGAGAGATAATGAAAAGTGCTTTGCAAACATGATAACAATTAGCCCAGGTCCTTCTTTCTTTATGAGGGAGAAAGAGTACAAAAGCACACATCATCAAGAAAGAAGACCAAAAAGACTCATAAAAAGACCAACAGTGGACTAGATCTAGTTATGAAAAGATAGAAAGTACATATTGGCACACAAAATGCCTAAATCCTTCAGAAGCTCTAAAGGGAAGTTGATCATGAGTCAATCAAATTTTGTCAAAAACGCAGAGATTGGGCTGACAAACTTCCATTCGCAATTTGGGGTACAGAACCAGTGTAAGAACTCCCACCAATCAAACACCTTTCTCCTTGGTATACGGAATGGAAGCCGTGTTACCGGTTGAAATAGAAGTAAGATCTCTAAGAGTGGCACTTGAATTGCAGTTAAAAGAATCAGATTGGGCAAGAGCCAAGTATGAATAGTTGAATACGATAGATGAAAAATGGCTCAAGGCACTTGACCATCTCCAGATGTACCAACAAGCACATGGTGCGGGCTTATAACAATAGAATTAGATACCCGAAATAACCTCTTAAAGTGGGTGATCTTGTCCTCAAGCAGCTATGCCAAGTACACTAGCACTAAGGGCAAGTTCAGGCCTAATGGAGAAGGACCATTCATCGTGAAGAAAGTCCTTGGTAAAGGAGGAATCAAGCTTATGGACATGGATGGAAATAGTTCGTAAACCTAGTGAATCAAGATAGCCTCAAGCGTTATCATATCTACGTCAAAAGAATTAAATCATAAAAAAGCAGCATAAAGAATAAAAGAAATAAAGAATAAAACACTCGGCGAGCAGTCCTCTACTGCTCGGGCAAAAATTAGGGTGCAGCCCGCTGATCGGTATCCCGCAAACCGGTCAAGAAAAATTAGGGCAATCCAACATAATTAAAGGTCACTAGGCTGAAAACCCGAAAAGGGAGGCTTAGGCATAAGTTAGGGCATTGAGAAAAAAATGTCAGTTGCTTTCTGGAAAATCTGTAAAAGACCAGTAGGTAGTAGGGGTTAACCATTGGAAATTGTTACCATTGCCTATATACTCAAATTAATCTTATTAATGAACATGCTATGATTTTGTTAAGAATCTTGGTCTTATGAATGCATGCATGTCTTCAGGTGAAATAATCGCTGGTATGTGAACATCAATTTTTCTCTACGTGTTATGCATCATTGTATTCATCTTTACCATATATTTGCAATATTTGGAAAAGCCAGCGGGATTGAAAACCTGAAAGGCCAGTACAGGAAAAAGTTAAGACAAAAAGAAAAAGAAAAGGCTTGTTGGATTAAAAACCCGAAAGGACGGTCTAGGCAAAAGTTAAAGCTAAAAAGAAAAAGTCCACTGGATTGAGCCATCAAGGACAGTTCAGGCAAAAATTAGGACAAAAAAGAAGGAAAAACAAATGTTCGATAGGTCATCTCACATTGGGTGGCCTATGCAAAAGTTGGAACCTAATTCAGTCTCCTCGCTACAAAATCGCTGGGTACGGGTTCACAAGGCAATGATACTCGACAATCTCAGTTCAAGAAAAGTCAACATGCGTAATAGTCAAATATCAAAAGTACCACTTCAAAATTTCACAATCAAAACAAGCTACGCAGGGCCCCAAAAGTATCAAATAGGTCAAAAAGTAATCATAGCCTAAGCTGCCGGGGGATCCTGTCCCTGGTGACTCTCTTGTCTCTGATCATGAGTATCCGCCAGCAGATAATGCATCTCTATAGTCATATTCTCCTCAATGTCACTAGCACTGGTATCCAGCTAGGTGGGGTCCTTAATCTCTTAAGCCCTCATGGTACTCCTAGCAGCATCATCTCCCTCAGCACTCTGATCTACGCCTCTCTGAGTCACTAGATATGCAGAAAGATCATCCTCAGACTAATCATCAGAAGGAATCGACGTCTGCCTATCCTCAGTCATCCTCGCTAGCTAACCCCTTAGTGTCTCAATCTCGGCCCTTGCTCGAGCAGTCTCGACCCTAGCCGGATCAGCCTCAATAATGGCTGCTCGTAGCTGCTCCTCTAAAAATTTGGCTCTCTTCTCAAAAGCATCCAAATCTTGGGAGGACAGGCTACGCTCTATGACCAGCAAAGTCTGCAATGAAAATCATGAGGTCAGTACACATATATAAATGTCATGGCATGCATCATGCATAGTTTGTTGAAATTTTATAGGTAAAAGAAACTTACTGAAGCTAGTGTGTCCTAGGCCAGCAGCAGATCCCGGATAGAAAAATAAATAAGAGATCCTAAACAAACAGTGATGGACAAAGTTAAAGGTAAAGGATTCCTTACCTGAGTAGAGCTAGAAGGATTGGCACCAATAGGCTGGACTGACTCCTCGAGCTTCTTAATAACTCGATTCCCCAAATGGTCGAAGAGCTGGAAGAAAGTATCCAATTTAGCTTAGAAAAAGCCCTCCCTCATAGATCTAGAAGCTTAAGACCTCTTCACCGGCGGCTCAGGGGTGACAGCAATAGCAGCGGTAGACCTCTTCCGCGTAAAAGCGGGAGGCTGTAGCAACAAAGAATCAAGACTTAAGATCACAGTCAATTTCAAAAAAGCAACAAAGTATTCACAAAGGCCAAGTTAGAGACATACCTAAGAAGAAGGGGCAGTAGACCTTATCGATCCTCTGGTGACCTGAACTATAGATGGACCCCCACGGTCACCCCTCGGTCCACCCTCGTCGTCATTGTCATCATCATCATCCTCATTATTGCTCTAGTGAAACTCTAAAGGCTGGTCCTCGTGATGAATCCTATCGCAGTGAGGAAGGAGGGAGGAATCAACAAACTCAGCATAAGATCCCTCTACAAATAGCACGCGAGCTCCCTCACCCAACAAATACAGCCCCTGATTGGTCCCTCGCATAAGATGAGGCTAGAAAATGCCCGCTGGGATCGAGGGAGGGATCAGTCTCTCCACTATGGCACTAGTCCTCCACCCCCAAACCTGCTTACTAAAATGCTACTCATAAGAGAGTGGTGACTCCAGGACAAAGCGGCGATCATCCACACCGGTCTGCATCTGCTCGATAGCTCCATATGTGACCAATCTCTCCCATGGGTCTTGAATAACCTTTATAAAACAAATGGGCTGTGAGTACCACAACCAAGTGAATACAGTTTCTACTAATGGTTTGTTGAAATGAAAAATGCAGGTTTAGTAGGGAAGAAGTTTACCCAATCTGAGCACAGCTGGCATAAGAACTCTCGATACTACGTTGTTGTCAAGGGCTGATTCTGCCAAAGCCCCATCCATCTAGATATGATGTGCAACGTCTCAGGCTACATGTGCAAGCCTGGCCTAGGAATCAACCAGTGCTCGAAAGCCCAAATCTGTAAGACAAAGTAAGAATTAGTTGTAGCACAGTTCTAATAAGAGGTTAAAACACAAGAGATCAGCTTGGGATTTACCAGTAGTATCAGATGAAAGATCTTGAGCTTAGACTGCTCGCCCCAGGCTCTGATGTCCAGTCCATAGTATATTAATGATAGGATAGCCCAGCACTAATTCTTGCCTGGCACAACTGCAAGGTTCTCCATAGCAGAGAGCAAACCGTAGTTGAGGTTGCTCGAGTAAACTAGGTAGAAGACGATGGTAAGAAATGTCAGTAAGAAAGATCGGGCATACTGGTCCCTCCTATCAGCCGCAATAGGACTCGATTGCCTGATCTAGTAAGCATGCAAATCCCCGTACTTAAGCTTATTCATCCCACCCGGATGAAGCCCAAGTAATCTAGCAATGTAGGCCTTCACCTCAGGCCGAGAATACCATCGGTCGGCATAAGCATCAAAATGGACCATATTCTCACTCCACTCCAGGCCCATCATGGCGCACACATCTGATAGAGTGATTGTGACCTCCCCAATAGGCAAGTGGAAAGTATGGGTCGTCTCTGACCATCTCTCAAAGCTGAAATGGCACTGGGGGCCATCATCTTAGGGGCCTGAGGGATGGCCCTGATAATGTCACTAAAGTTGAAGGAATCAATACGGGCCAGCAACTCTGTATCTCCCGCAGCGCGAATCTCCTTGTACCATTTCCTATAGAAGATCAAGGCCACCACAGTCTTGTATTGGAACTGCAAAGATAGAATTATAGTTTGACAGGGTTAGAATACAGCAGACAAGTTAGAAATTAGAAAAGGATTACAAAACACAAAGTAGCAAACATTTTGTCCCTATGGATAGGACCTCGAACGGGTAGGCTCCACCCTTAAGGGTCCTAGTATAGTACCTGTACCAAATATAGGACCTGTACGGGGTCCCCTGTAAGCAGTCCCTCTATGAAAAATCTAGCTAAAAATCCAAAATCATCCAATATCAACCAAACTTCATCCAAAACTATCCTAAAAGCTTCATGGGCTAAAGTTAAATACATCAGGCTCTATTCCAAGGTCTAAAACACCCTAATTCATGCCAAAATCTGAGAAATTGCCAAAGATTTAAAATTTGAAAACGGAGAATCAAGCAAAATTACCTGAAATTTTGAGGCATGGGTCCCGGAGGAAGGGATCAGTGGCACTTTAGAGACAGGAGTGAGCCCCAGGAACGAGTCGCCTCCACAAAATGCATACCCGATGAAAATTGAGCATTCTCAAAGCCTCGAATCATCCACTAGGAACAAGTCCTCGAGTCTAAGGTAGAAATGGCCGGCCTTTGGGATCTTTTTGTACATTTTTGATTGATTGTAGGAAGAAAATCGTCGGAATTACAAAATGGGAAGTTTTGGTATAAGGCAGGATATGAGGGGGCTCTTCTGCCTTTTAAAACCCCGTCGGGGACCCATACAGGTCCCACCCCATTCGTATGGGTCCCCACTTTTAAGAGCTTCACCCATACGGGTCTAGCCCACCCGTACGGGTCCTATCTTGCCATCCAAAGGCAAATTTTTGCTTCAGTGTTTCAACAAGCACTAGAAATTCATCTAGTCCAAGTCTGGGGCCAACCCTGCTCCCTCTCAACTTTACATTTTCATTGTATTCGGGACAAGTCCCTTCATTTACCTTGATCCTTGATTGAAGGGGCAAAAATATTTTGTTTTTGCAAAAGTCAATCAAGAATCAAGGTAAGTCATTTTTGAATTGATCACTGACTAGGAAATTTCGTGTACAGGTCCATCCTTACACAGGAGTTCTTCCCCAGCAAACAAATTTTACAAAGACAAGGTCTCCTAGCAGAAGAGGCACCTTGCCTAGAGTCATTCCCCAGCAGAAGAATCAGGTCCCAAGGGCATTCCCCTCATTTCCCAATAGCAAAATCATCATATCCAAGGGGTATCCCCCCAACCAACCTAGGGGAATTGCCCCTTCCTTCAACAATGGAATCAGTCGATTTAGGGGCATCCCTATTTACCAGCCCTCCTAGGGGTATTCTTTGAGAGGCACCCTCCAAGGGGCATTACATTATAGAGCTATCGGGCAAAACCTGACATTTCCTGTACATAATTTCCAGTTTATCGCATCCACACTTCTTTATTCTTAATTGAAGGGGAAAAAATATTTTTGTTTTCACAAAAGTCAATTAAGAATAAAGAGGTGCCTGCTTGGACAATGAGTAACTCGGTGTTTGATTGTTATCTCTTTTCAGGTTATTCAAATTCCCCAATAGGAGAGTCATCCGCCTTAGGAAAGTAAAACATCACCAGTCACGAAAGTCGATCTGCCTTAGGAAAGGGATACATCACCTGTCACAAAAGTCAATCTGCCTCAGGAAAGGGATACACCATTAGCCAGGAAAGTTGATCCGCCTTAAGAAAGGGATACACACATCTTCCTCAGAGAAGTCATCAGCAAAAGGAGAGTCATTGGCCTTAGGAAAGGGATACATCACTAGTCACAAAAGTAGATCTGCCTCAGCAGAGGGATACACCATCAGCCATGAAAGTTGATCCGCCTTAAGAAAGGGATACACACATCTTCCCTAGAGAAGTCATCAGCAAAAGGAGAGTCATCCACCTTAGGAAAGGGATATATCATCTGTCAGGAGAGTCATCCACTTTAGGAAAGGGATACACCATCATCAGCCAGGAAAGTCGATCCCCCTTAAGAAAGGGATACATACACCCTCCCTAGTTGAGTCACAAGGGATACACAGGGTAGCAAAAGGAAAGTCATCCACCTTAGGAAAGGGATATGGGTTGGCAAGGAAAGCCATTCGCCTCAAGAAAGGGATATACGCGGTAGCATAAGGAAAGTCATCCGCCTTAGAAAAGGGATACACATTCCCCAGTAGAGTTACAAGGGATACACATCAGTAAAGGAAAGAAGTTCACCTCAAGAAAGGAACTAACCCATATCATCACCCCAGGTATAACCTCTAAACCCTCGCTCACATCGTGAGATCATACAGATCCGTATTTGCAATGATCCTACGAGGGGTAGTCTGTGAGCACTGGATTTTAACGATCCTTCTCACGAAACTATGATGAGAGCTATATGATGCAATTTCTTTCTGGTGTTGTCCATCAGAGATGTTCCTACTGCTACAGAGTTAAGTTTGGCCAAAGTTTGGAGACCTAGTCTGCCCTTAGGGACCTATATGGGTGCTGTCCGGTGGTATAGATCCACCGACGGACCCGTCCGGGTCATTCCTGCCATACACCTAGAGGGACCCGCATGGGTGGGACCCCCACCCATACGGGTCCTATTGTTGCCTAAACAGGCTCTTTTGGAAGGGAATCCTTTCCTATTTCGGGAAAAGGCATGTCATGAATGCGATTTATTGTGTTTAGACCACCTTTCCCCTATAAATAGGTCCTTTCTCTTCACATTTTATAGACACACATATCATATGAAAAATATACTAAGACTCTAGCAATTTTTATTGGTATAGAAAAGGTATAGTGGGGGTATATGAAGCATAAAATAGGGAGAAAACCCTTCCTTTGAGGTTTTGTCCACATTTTATTCATTCCTAGCTTCTTTTATTAGGATTTAGAGGAGGTTCTGTCCACACAAATACTCACCTAAATAATCCTATTTCATCATCTACTTTGGTTAGGCTCTCTTAACAGTAAAGGGATAATCTCAAAGTGGATTCTCGCCGCAAAGGTAATGCTCAGACTCATATCTTAGTTATTTCATTATTATTATTCTTTATTCCTTCTATTATATCTGTTACTTTCATTTCTTGTTTTGGGTCTGGTCCTAACCCGTATGAGCCTTGTTGGCACCATATATCCCCAAAGATATCAATTCGGTGCCCCATAATCATACGAAAGGAAATCCCTTTTATTTATTTTCCTACCACCAATATGTTAATATGTTAATCTATTAATCTATAAACTGAACTAAACAGAGTTTCTGCCTGGACTAGATAGGACCCGTACGGGTACACCATACCCATATCGGTCCTCCCTAGTAGTCGTACGGTGTCCCACTCGCCCCCTATGGGTACCAGCCCCGGGCAGATTCCAGAACTCATTTTAACTGGTTAAAAAAATCAATCCAACTCACCATTTTCCATGCGATCACTTTCACTAATAATCTGGTAAATCAACCCACAAAAGTTAAAATGTGTTTTCACAATAAAATAAGCTGAAGTGTTGATTTATGATGTGCTATAAACTATGCTAACGTCTGTGGATGTAGGTGAATTTATTTTCATTTTATTTTATAACTTAGAACAAATGTATAGGTTCTCTCTGCAATTTCCCCCATTTCCCCCGGTTGTAATTTTTATTCCCCTATTTATTGCATGTGCTTTATTGTAATATGTAAACGCATGTAACGAGAGTAAAAGAGTGTAGAAATAGAATTTCTATGATAATTCCCTAAATGATGAAAACTAAAACGGTTTTACGCGGTGAATGTAATTTTGAATCAACTAAATGAGAAATAAGTGACTCATCCAATACTTGAATCTCTGATCCAATAGGTATGAGTCAACCACCCAGAGGGAATCGTACCAAAACTCTTTCCCACATAGACAACTTGGGTGGTGACTCTATCAATTGTATCAAGATTTGGGTCTTGATTCTTTTATTCATTAAAGCTGGCTAATTGTGCAAACTTTAACTAAAAATGTTTTGTCATGCCTAAATCCAACCGAACCCCCAGTGGGCCCTGCCTCTCACACTGGCACCAAGGGAGACCCACATGTCATCGACACCTCACAATCCTGCTAAAGACAAGAGGACTCGGCTAGGAGTTGGTGCTTCTAGTGGTATATCCTACATCCGGAAGGGTTTACCATCCGGAGATAAATTGTAAGGCTTGATTCCTGCCAGTTGGAAAGGAATCCACTAATGGAAAAGCTTAGAGGAAGGAAACTCCGGGGACTGGATTAGGCAGGGCCGAACTAGGATAAACCTCTGTGTTTGATTTTCTTACTCTTTACTTTTTGCATTATACTTCATATTTGCATCATCCGGATCCATCATATTTAGAACATACTCAAACACGCTACACTAAGACTTTTTAAAGTCTATAAATTCCGCAAAAAAGGGTCATTCACCCCCCTCTGACCTTATTTAGACCCTCACAGGGACCAACAGGTTATTGATCCTATTTTTGCATATTATGTTGCAATGAGTATTGAGAATGAAATTATGGATGACGAACCACAATCTGTTCAAGAATGCACGGACATAAGTGATTGGTCAAAATGGCAAGATACAATCCAAGCAAAATTTAATTCTCTTAATAAATGTATTGTTTTAGGACCTGTAGTTCGAACACCATAGGATATTAAACCTATGGGTTATAAATGCGTTTTTGTAAGAAAGAGAAATGAGAAAAATGAAGTTGTGAGATATAAAGCAAGACTTATTGCACAAGATTTTCCTAAAGACCCGAGATTGATTATGAGGAGACATATTCTCCAGTAGTTGATGCGATAACTTTTTGCTATCTTATTAGTTTTGCAGTACAACAAAATTTACAAATGCATTTAATGGATGTTGTTGCAGCATACCTATGTGGGTCACTTGATAATGGAATTTAGATTAAAATCCCTGAAAGATTGAAATTGCCGGAAAAATATGGCAAACACGAACTTTATTCAATAAAGTTACAAAGATCCTCATATGGATTAAAACAATCTGGGCGCATGTGGTATAATCATCTCAATGAATATTTAATGAAAGAATGTTATAAAAATGATCAAATTTGTCCATGTGTTTTTATAAAGAAATCAGGATTGGATTTTACCATTATTTCAATAAATGTTGATGATTTAAATATCATTGGAACTCCGAAGAGATTCCAAAAGCTGTCAATTCTTTAAAGAAGGAATTTGAGATGAAGGATCTTGGAAAGACAAATTTTGTCTTGGCCTACAAATTGATCACCTTGATAAAGGAATTTTTGTGCATCAATCAAACTATACAAAAGATATTGAAATGCTTTAATATGGACAAAGCACATCCATTGAACAATCTAATGGTTGTACGATCATTTGATGTTAAAAATGATCATTTTCGCCCTCGAGAAGATAATGAGGAAATTCTTGGTCATGAAGTACCATATCTTAGTGCAATTGGTGTGTTAATGTATCTCGCTAATAATACAAGGCACGATATAGCATTTGCTTTTAATTTGCTATCAAGATATAGTTCTGCACCAACTCGAAGACATTGGAATGGAATTAAGCATATAATGCGCTATCTTCGAGGAACTATTGATTTGGGTTCATTTTATTCACATGAACTCAATCCTAAAATAGTTAGATATGCAAGCGGGGTATTTATCTGACCAATATTAAGCCCAATCTCAAACAGGCTATTTATTCACATATGGAGGTACAACTATATCTTGGCAGTTAACAAAGCAAACTATCACAGCTACTTCCTCAAATCATGCAGAATTAATAGCCATCCATGAGGCTAGTCGTGAATGTGTGGTTGAGATCTTTAACAAAGCATATCTGAGATGCATGTGGAAGATCAGTGACTAAAGAAGATCCGACGACGATATATGAAGACAATGTCGCATGTATTGCTCAATTGAAGGAAGGCTACATTAAAGGAGATAGAATCAAACATATTTCACCCTTCTTCACTCACGATCTTGCAAAGAATGGTGAAATAATTATTCAACAAATTCGCTCTTGTGTTAATGTATCTCGCTAATAATACAAGGCACGATATAACATTTGCTATTAATTTGTTATCAAGATGTAGTTCTGCACCAACTCGAAGACATTGGAATGGAATTAAGCATATAATGTGCTATCTTCGAGGAACTATTAATTTGGGTTTATTTTATTCACATGAACTCAATCTTAAAATAGTTGGATATGCAAGCGGGGTATTTATCTGACCAAGATTAAGCCCAATCTCAAACAGGCTATTTATTCACATATGGAGGTACAACTATATCTTGGCAGTCAACAAAGCAAACTATCACGGCTACTTCCTCAAATCATGCAGAATTAATAGCCATCCATGAGGCTAGTCGTGAATGTGTGGTTGAGATCTATAACAAAGCATATCCGAGATGCATGTGGAAGATCAGTGACTAAAGAAGATCCGACGACGATATATGAAGATAATGCCGCATGTATTGCTCAATTGAAGGAAGGCTACATTAAAGGAGATAGAATCAAACATATTTCACCCTTCTTCACTCATGATCTTGCAAAGAATGGTGCAATAAGTATTCAACAAATTCGCTCTTGTAACAACTTAGCAGACTTATTCACTAAGGCTTTACCTTCAACAACATTCAAGAAGTTGGTTCATAATATCGGAATGCGTCATCTCAAGGATCTTCAATACTCTTACGAATAAGGGGGAGTAAACACTGTGCTCTTTTTACCTTAACCAATGGTTTTGTCTCACTGGATTTTCCTTGGCAAGGTTTTTAATGAGGCAGTGTCCTGTTTGCAATGATTGACATCAAATGGGGAGTGTTAAATTATTTTATGCCCAATCAATTAGTCTTTCTATTTAATATTTAGTAATATTTCGTTATGGTAATCAATCTTGTAAATACTCTTATGCCTTGAAATCTCTATTATAAATATAACCCCATTGTATCATTTCATATCAAGCAATAAGAAATCCCATATTGTTATTCTCTCTTTCTCTTGTGTTATTATTATCTTAGAGTTATTCACTTAGTTTCATAACAGTTAGTATGTTTTTGCTAATTTTTAAAACTTAAGGAAAGAAAAAATTATAACTTAAAAGATGAATCCTAAATTGACCACAAATATTTTTTGGTGACAAATATTTTTCAAAACAGGCCTAAACATGAAACTTTTCAAACAATCAGCATGAATCCAAATCGACCCCAAATATTTTTATTGCTTTTTTTTTAACTTAAAAATATCTTATAAAATAAAAGAAAAAAAAAGGTTTTTCAGAGAGCTAATTGAAAAGAAATAAGCAAAACAACAGAAGTAACGAAAACCCCTCCTAATTCTTAAAACAGGGAAAATATTGTATTTTCCAAATGAAAAACGATACCGAAAACAGAATAACAAAAAATGAAACAAAATCCCTAGCCAATACATGCTCTTGATCTCAAGTGAAGCAAACAGTCTGCAATTCATCTTCTTCTTATGGCCGCAAGGCCTGATCCATCAGACCAGTGAGCTCCTCTATCTTTTTATTCTCTAATAATTAATAAATCATTTTTGCTCTGCTTGTGCTCAATTTTTTCATTAATGCATTTGCAGTGATGCCGCCTAAATGAGGACCGCAATTCAAGTTCTTGGCTCCTCTAATCTATGCTCCCGTTCTTCCTCTCAGTAAGGTTTTCCTTTTTGTTTCTGATTTTCTCTTTTGGCCGCGTTTTAATGATACTGCGGGCGTTCAATTTCAGTTCGGATTGCGCTGCGTAGAGTTCCTTTTTGTTTACTGCTGTACTAGCTGGTGGCTTTGCTCATGGATTTTGCTTGGTATATCCTTTCTTCTTTCACATGGTGCTTATATCTAATCTCGATTCTTCAGTTGTCCAATATGATTTGATATGTTTGTAATGAGTAATTGATCATGTGGCTATCCTGTCTTCTAATTGTTTTCATTTGTGAAAATATTTCTGTGATGGGGAGTTGTTACAGGATTTCTACTGGATATTCTTTCTAAGCTTTGTTTGAATTGCATCAAATTTGAAACCGACTGCAACTATACTTCTATTCCGGGCTGAAGGAAGTATAAGTTTCTAGGCATCTGCTGGAAATAGTCACTAAATGTTTAGGTTGGTTCAGAATATATATGCTTTGGATAAGATTGTTGTGAATTGCTGAAACAATAATTTACTCATGAGTTAGGCTTTTGTAGACTTTTAAGGCATAAATGGATAGTTCAGGAGTGTATTTTGCAGATGATGAATGGAGATTTGGATGCAATTGGGGTTTCATTTCAGTGTTCTAAAGGGAGCCTAAAATGGTATACTGTTCTCTTTTCAAAAAGGAGCTTAGAGAGATTATCCAAATTTATCTTTATGATTTGAGTTTAAAATTTTTACAAATGTTTGGTCAAAAAAATGGCGCAAAATTGGTATTTCCCTGAAAGCAGTTTAGCTAATTTGAAAATAAATATGGTATTATCTCTTTATATGACTAATTGCATGTTATTGGAACTGAAATTGCCTCTTTCATTCACATAGGATCACTCTTTTAAGTTCATTAAAAGTCCTATGTTGTTTGGAGTGTACCATCTGGTATCAAGTGAACTTGGAGCAAATGTATCTCTTTTCATATGGCCTTAGACTGTGAAAACTAATTGCTGGAACCTGTGATCTCTAAGCCCATTTTGTCTAAAGATTAATTTCTTGGCACATATATTTCAGTGTGTAAATATTTTCTTTATAACATCTAGAGGTTAAACTGTTTCAGCATGGCCTATTGTTAGCTTTTACACTGTAAAGCATATTTAGTCCTTGTAGTTTATGAGTTTGATGCTTCCCTGATAGCTCTATGTAAATCATTTTTGTAAATATAACTGACAGATATATTTCAAGTTATGATGATTGATTATATGATCGTTGATAAGGAAATTCGGCTAATTCAAATAAGCAAATGACTCTTGATTCCTGAACACATAGTTGTAGGCGCAGCCCAGGCGCCAAGGGGCCAGACGCGCCTCAAGGCGAGGCATGCGCCTGAGGTACGCTAGGTGCACAAAATTTGCAAAAAATATTTGCTTGAAAAGTTAAGTTAAATGCAATAACAGTATCAGAAAAGAACTGATTGTTAGATGTACATATATAGGTAAAATTTACGTATTGCATTAGGAATATCTAGTCTTGAATTAATCTGGCCATAATAGGAATTGACTTAGGTATATCTAGCCTTGAATTATTATTAAAACTCTTAAAAATAGATGAACAACACTTTTTAAAGTAAGTTGAAACCCTGAAAAAAAAATGTCCCGAGGTGTGCCAGAGGCGCACCAAGCCGCTCACCAAAAGGCGCTCCTGGGTGCACGCCCGAGGTATGCTACCTCGCCTGTGGTATGGTGAGGCGCATGACCTTGCTCTCTGCGTGAGGCGCGCCTTCAACAACACTGCCTGAACTGTCCAACATTTCCTCACCCTATTGGAATTGAATAGATGTTCAGCATCAGGAGAAATTGTACCAACGTAAAATGATTATCCCGTGAAATTTCATAAGGTATTACCAGGCTATGTTTCCAATAGTGGGTTTTTGGGACGAGAATTTGGAAATATTTCTTTCCTTAGGCATGCTTTAACTAATATGGAAACTAGTTTTATCAAGCTGAAGCCTTATCATTGCGCAAAGTGGTCTCAAATTGTAAAACCTGATATTAGATCAATTATATGACTCAGTATTTGGTTTATACATTTTTTTGTTTTTTGTTCTTATTGTCACGTAATTTAATTGCATTGAGTATATAGAAGTTTTATTGTGAAGTCACGGATATCTGAGCTTTTTTTATTGTGAAGTCACGGATATCTATTGCAACTCCACTTGAGGGTCAATTGGAAATGTTGGAGATGTGAGGTGATATCCCACATTGGAAATATAATAGAATTGTGAGTGGCATATAAGTGGAGTAGATTGGGCCTTAACACAAGTCAATTGATTTTTGTTAGATGGGCTCAATTCCACTTGTGTGTTCACTCAGCCATCGAACCCAACACTCTCCAGGCCCATGGATTCTCTACAGGAAACAACCTCTCCGTAATTACAGAGGTAAAGGTGGAAACAACCTCTCCGCTTGTGCGGGAGCCTTGTTAGGCATTGGGGTAACGTTGTTGTTAAGCATATAGAAGTTTGTCGAACTTCTGCTGTACTATTGTGGTTCTCAAATAAGATAAGATAACAACACATACACGAATAGGTGTAATGTCATGTGTCCAGCGATTGCACTTTGATCATTCAAATGATTTTAAATTACTATGCCAAATCCTGAGGATGCAATATGGCCTTGGGATCTAGTTATGGGGCAGAATTGGTTATTTGTTTATTTGATATATATCTAAGACTAGGGCTAATTAGAGCCCATAGAGGATCCTGATTTTGTGGAGAACTCTTGAAAATAATAATTTTGATTTATTCATGAGAATGTATTATATTTACACAGATAGTTATTGTTTATATGAGTAATTGTCAACACAACTGCTCATCTGACCATAAAATCCAACCACTCACACAAGACACAACACAATATGGAATCTGATTTTTACTGCTGCAGTAGCTAACAAAAGATGCTGCGAATGGTATTTTTATTATTATTATTGCTGCTGCTGTATTTGGCTATTCCTTGATATATATTTACAGATGAGATTTATATGACATCGAGAGTAAATGATATTGCTGAAGCATTGAGGTGGTCTGGTATGTACTTTCTTTTTTGTACTGCATCTCATTGGTGTATGAATCAAATAGCACCCTAACATCTCTAAAACGGATTTGGATTCTCTAAACTTGAGCAATGGTAAAGTTGTACGTTTCAGTCAATTTCAACCATCAATTGAACTTTAATGGTTCAGATTTAGTCTTAGCAGTTTGTAGGGTCCACAGTCCAATTAAATTTGAGCCATTAATACTTTACCATTCCTTAACTCTAGAGAGTCCAAATCCCTCTAAGACACAAATTACTTGGAATAATTTAAGTTTGTATTATATATCAGTTTTGTGATGAAATGTTAACTGCGTGCAAAAATTGTATTGCTGGAGAGAAATAATAACCATAGGATAGGAGGCTCCTTTTGATGAAAAGTTAATGGCATGTTTGAGAAAAAGAAACCCCTAATTATTGGGTTTTGACTCTTGAAACTAAGTTGTCTTTATATGTTTAATTGGTGTGTGCCGTATGTTTATATTTCAAGCACTCGTTTGTTGCAGTTGTAGGTTTTAAAGAGCTAACCTTTTCTTTAATGGGTACGTATAATTTTCTCAATTAAAGGGGTTTCTTGTCATCTATGATATCCAATTTCATATTTTGTTCGAAGCTTCAAACGCTGGCTCTTTTTTCTTGTAAACTTCCGTCTAGAGGGTATTTCTTTTACGTAAAATATTCTTTTTACAAATCAAACTGTAATTTGTTTTTTTTGTTTTTTTGCAGAATATTCCATGGATTACCATGGAAAGATTTGAAGCATTCTTGGTGATCTTGTTATAGGTTGCACATACAGTTGTACTTGGTTTTCAAGATGTACGCGCTTTGCCTTTTTTAAAGTTTGAGGCTTATTTATGTCTTCACGTGTCAAATAAGACGGTATTTGGTTGGTTGGTATTGTATTTTACAAAGAAAACAAAATCATACAAATTGCATGAGAAAAGGTAGAGAAATTAATCAAAAGTAATCACTTTAAGGACCAGCTTAACACATGTTTCTTAGCAGTTTCCGGCTTTCTTTCTCGGATTTGGTTTCTAACTCTTTCAAGCATTGTTGAGAATAATCATTCTAAAGGTGTTAGCAAGTTGGTTTCTTATGTGATAAATTTCTACTCGAATGCCAGAAATTCAGTACAACTATTTGGTCATGTTCTCTCCAACTTTCATGAGCTTAACTGAATCTATTTTAATGTAATTTTATACGAACTGAACTGGTACTTTGGTAAAAGGTAAGAAGAGAACAAAGCGTATAAAAAAAGCTAGGACAAATACCCTCTCAAAGGCATATATTCTTATACTATTTAAAAAACATATTCTTCTTTAGGTTTCAATTCCACATCCAACCCAAGATTCTCTTTTATGTCTTTGAAGCAAAGTTGAATGTCAAGAAAGGGGAATACAAGCTCCAAAAGAACCTCCATTTCATACAAATTTGGAGTAGCACAGAAATGATTTGATGCTAACCTTTCCAGCTTGGAAACTGATTTCACATTTGGCATGTCCGTTTTAGTATTAATTTTATTTCACATTGTATTTGGTGTTTTCCATGACCGTGTCAGTTTTGGTTTTTGTTTCTGTTCTCGAGGTATATCGCATGGTAACACTATAGAACCCTTTTTACGGAAAGCTGGGTATTTGAAAGACTCTTCTCTAAAATATACGAGCAAGTTAATTTGAACAAATGTCAACTTTTGAGAGCATTATATTTCAAATACCCAGCTTCCTGTAAAAATTTTCCATACAAACTTATATTAACGCCAAACTTTGATCTAGTGAGTGAAATGTGTACTCCAGTTTAGATGATAATTAACGAATCCTTCCAAAGTAAGGCGTTGAAGTTCTATGTAACTTTCTAATTCACCGTCTGCTGGGGCCTCGTGTGCATTTTTTTTAAAAAGTGCCAAATCAATCAATGGCTGCCGGCCACAATGCTTACGTCCAAATTCACCCTGTTACTTGCCTTCACTAAATCAATAACAAAAAAATTGAAAAGGGGCGGATTCAACGAGAAGGTTGCAGACACTTAGATTAACAGCAACACTCACATGTATCAAATTCATACATCAATTAATTTACAACTAACATTTTATTAAACATTGGTTTCAGTCCCAAACCAAAAACAAAGAGATTGCAAACCATACTATCGTTAACTGACAAAGCTATGACATATGCTTATATAGTATATAAGTATGTTCTGGCGAGGCCGGGGTAGTTACCGATCAGAGCGACCTTTGAAATCGGAGGCGAGACGAGAAGCGATGGCAGAATGATACATAACGTCGTGAAATGATGACGTGTCACTGGTCATCATTCGGAGCTGTTTGGCCTTCTCTTCAGTGAAACCGCCGGGAGCAAACCGAGATCTTGCCTGTTTAGGTTCCAGATCGGACTCCGATCTGGTCTCGTTTTTACCTGATGTATCCTCCGGTTTGGAATCGGACCCAATGTAGTCAGGGTCGGAGGACCAGCCAAACACCGGAGACCACCAGTTGTTGGGGGAGGATCGCCGGCGGTTGGGGTCGGACCTCGGAGGGCCGGTTCTGATGGTGACGGAATTGAGAGAAAGAAGACTTGAAGCCATTTTTTAGGGGTCTTGGAAGAGAGAGAAAGAGCGTTGAAAGAGAAAATCGGTAATCATCTGTATTTAAAGGGGAAAATTGAGAAACTATAGGCTAACGGATAAGATAGGACACGTGGAGGTTACATCAGAGAGATTGTTAGGTTTGTTTACGCTCTTTATTACAGGCGATTCCGGTTTTCTGGTTTTCTATTTCAGGTGTTGGAGACCTGTAATTTGGGGCCAAGATGGAAAATAACTACTGTTAATTGCCCTCATTTTAAATATGTTCTTACTTTTTTTTTTTGCTTTAGATATAAAACATATATGTATCATATTTTAGATGAAAATATAATCATATATACGATAAGGGTGTAAACATTAATTTTATACATACGCAATTATTTGAGAAATATAACTGCAATGGTATCCCAAGGATAAAGTAAATAATAAAAGATTCACTATAATAGTTAAATGCTAGATTATATGTCATTTTAGGATTTTTATTGTAGCTAATAAAGTATTTATTACATTATTAAAATAATTAATTTATTCCTTAATTTTATTATAAAGTTCTCATTCTTCTTAATTATTACTCCCTCCATCTAGAAATTATTGTCTCTTTAGCCATTTTATTAGTTCTCTTTTTACTTGTCAATTTAGATTATCAATACATTTTATACAATTTTTTCTCTAATTTATCCTTGTATTAAATATGAGAGAGATTATGTATTGTTAAAACTATAAGTCATTAATTAGGAAGAAAGAGATTTTAGTAAAGGACAAATTAGTCATTTTGGTTGTGTAATAAATTTTTCATTAGTTTTGATGATTCGGTTAAATGGATAATATTTTATAGATGGATGGAGTACCTTATAACTGCATTTATAATTAATCTCTTTCATAATTAATATAAGGGTAAATTAGGAAAAAAGTGTTGAATGATACATTGAAATTTTAAAATAACAAACAAAAGGAAAAGGTCTAATACATCAAGAACCCCCTTGAACTTATCCTTAAATACCTATTTGCCCCTTGAACTTTTAGAAGTTTCAAATGACCCCTGAATTTGCAAAAAAGTTCCAAATAACCCCTTGAACTTGCAAAAAGTGAATCAATTTGCCCCCTCAATTTCACGTGTCAAATTCTGATTGGAGAGAGAAAAATGACACATTTGAAAAGTTAAACCAACCAAAATATGACACGTGCGTTTAGGGGTAAATGAGTTCACTTTTTGCAAGTTCAAGAGGTTATTTGAAACTTTTTACAAGTTCAAAGAATTATTTGAAACTTTTAAAAGTTCAAGGGTAAATAGATATTTTGAGACAAATTTAAGAAGGCCTTAATGTATTCAACCAAAGAAAAATAAAATATTTTCTAAATAACATACTTTTTTTTTCACTTAAGTACTTAAATTATAAATTTTATTTAATCACCACCAACTAGGATTGTCAATGGTTTTATTGGACAGAGAACGCATTCATCATGACGAAAAAAATTTCCACCATGTTTGCCCATTAAAGATTCCCTATTAATTGCCCATTACAAGATTCCCTATTAAGGATTCATGAAACTTTTTTGTGATTCCCCCATCTGTATATGCAATTGGCCATTCATATCGAAAGTAATATACAATTTTACTTCAAATCTCAGTATAAAGAAAGTAGTTTTTATCTACAATTCAAAAAGTTTTATAATACAAGGGAAAATAGTGGGAGGAACTTTTCCCATTGGCAACCGTACTTTCAACTTTTATTCATTTAGCAGCTATTATACTTATTCTTTAAGCGATTACTCTATTGGTAACTCAAAAGATAAATCCTTTTCTGATATTAATATTATTATTAAACCAAAAGGTATGTGTACTATTATAGTTGTAAAATCAAAATGTAATAAGATCTAAAGCAATAAAGCAACAAACACAAAGATTTTAGTCACAAAGATTTTGTTAGTGTATACGAATCACAAAATTAAAGGAAGAACAAGATTACATGCCAAAAAATCTAACATCTCTAGTTACATACACTCTGTATCTCAACTACATAAATAAACTAAAAACCTCATAGCCACAATATCCTCATCTAAACAAGCAACTCAGAGTAAAGAGAAAAAAACTCATACAACTTATGTTCCATAAATAGACTTCTCATTACTCAAAAATTACTCAGGAGGGATTCACGATGTGATGAGTGCAAAATATACCAAGAAAATATAAGTAATTTGGTTTTGGAATCACTTAATTTAGAGTTGGATTGTGGAAATTATAAGTGTTTTCCTAATTTTGCAGGCAGCTTCTGCCTGCTCCTTTTAGTTGCTCCAGAAAGCTAGGGAAGGCAGAAAATAGGCAGAGCAAGCAGAAAGACAGTCAGAGCAAGCAGAATGAGCAGACATAAATAGAAGTAGGTGGCCATGATGACGTGGAAGAATAATATACCAAAAAAGACCCATTATTTGCTTTCTAGAGGACCTTTTGGAAAACTTATTGGAGATGTTGTGTAGCGGACAAGTTGTGTTATTTAATTAGCCACTTAGGTGAATTCTCATTGGACCACTCTATATCTTCTAAAAGAACTTTTAAATCAGCCGATGAAAGCTTAATACTTTTGGATATTTTATTATGGCAAGTGGCATGTCTAGATCCTTCCACTTGCCACTATAAATAGGAGAGCTTCTCTCATTTTGTATTCAGCCCTTGTTGGCTCAAAACCTTCATTGGTTCATCTTTGTATTATGTATTCTAAGCTTAGTTGATATAATATTTATATTTTATGCTTTATTTTATTGCTAATTAAGCCGGAGCAGGCAAAGCCAGTAGGCAAAACGGGTTGAATGCGGTTTGATTTCTTCTCTCTTTTATTTCTGACATTATATTGAGTTGATTGTGTTATGTAGAGCTTACTTAACTCATAAGTCCGGCCAAACTTATGTATAGTGGAATTAAGAAGCACCAAGAGGAGAATTATGAACACTGAACTTACATAACTCACACAAGTCTATAAATACTAAAAGTAGAGTAGATTTGTGCTAGGGGTTTCTATTTAACTTAATACAATTCTTGCTTAAACTTAATGCTCAAAGTGTAGCTTGCAATAGGAGGTTTTCGGAGTGAAACTTTAAAGAATCTAGGCAATAAGTTGGTATGGTGAGCTTAGTGATTTTAGTGCAAGATACCTTAGATCTATGTGCTGTAACATGTCAGAATAGAAGGGAGAAGTTAAAACTGTCCGTTTGCTTGCTAGTCATGCCTGCCCCTTTATAAATTTGCTAACAATTTTATTTTAGAGCAACCAGAATTATGTTTTAAGCAATCATTTACATTTTCAGCATTTACTTTATTATTTTCTCATTTTATCAATTATTTTGGATTTATAACTACTGATTCACTTCAAGGTTTAGCTACTTTACTTGCTCCCTATGGGAATGACACTTGGTCTTGCCCTATTCTACTAACACGACCTAGTACACTTGCTAGAGTGCTCACTCAGGGCGGGCAACAAGTTTTTGGCGCCGTTACCGGGGAGCAATGCATAAGTTTTTAAATTTTTAAGTAAATTAGTAGTTTTTAACCTTGTTTGTGCAGTTTGTGCAGTTCTCTTGCAAAAGGGAGAAGGAAGGAAACTTATTTTTCCAGCAAGCTTTCAGAGTAAGCAGGAGGCAAGCAGAGCAAGCAGGAAGAGTAAGATGGCAGACAGAACTTGGCTGCCCCTTCCAAAACTCAGGGAATTTTCCAAACCTTCTTCATCGGGACATATGTCATGCATAGTGATACTAGATGAAAGAGAAAATTTTATTCAAATTAAATCCTCCATGATTGAACTTGTTCTAACAAATGCTCAATTTAAAGGATTGCCTAATGAAAACCCAAATGATCATCTTTATGATTTTCTTGAAATATGCAATCTTTTTACAGTTAATCATGGCATTTCTAATGATATTCTCAGGTTAAAGTTGTTTCCTTTCTCATTGCAGGAAAAGGCAAAATCATGGTTTAGATCTTTGCAACGAGGTTCAATCACATCTTGGAAGAAGATGGCTGAAGCATTCTTGACAAAGTATTTTCCACCTTCGAAAGTTGCTAGAATGAGAACTGAAATCTCTGGGTTCACTCAATCTAAAGATGAATCACTCCAATAAGCATGGGAGAGATTCAAGTATTTACTAAGAAGGGTACCAAACCACAGTTTACCTATACGAATGCAAATGCAAACCTTTTACAATGGGTTAGGCAATAAGCATAAAGTCTGACTAGAAACCCTTACAAATGGTGACCTAGAAGAAATGGAGCCCGAAGCAATCTTTGTCCTCATTGAGAAAGTGGTGAACACAAGTTATAAATGACATCCTGAGAAGAACTTAAAATTTCCAGAATCTAATGTTGTCCAAAAACTTTCAGAAAAAGTTAAGGAATTAGCTGAGCAAATAAACAGACTCTCAGAGCAACCAAAATTGTAATTCCAACAACCAAAGATTCCATTCCAGCAACCTCCAATGCCATTCCAGCAACTAAAGTCTCCTTACTAGCAACCTCATTTTGTCTGCCCCCAACCTCAAAGTGTCATTCATCAATATCAACAACCATAATTTTATTTCAACAACCTTATCACCCATTTCAACAGCCTCAACATTACTTCCGGCAATTTGTACCACCATTTGAGCCTAAGGAACCTAGCTTGGAAGTAATAATTATAGAGTTCATGAACCAAACTCAAGCATCGATCAAGAACTTTGAGACCCAATTCCAACAACTAGCAAATATGGTGATTTTAAGAGATGAAGTGGTCATTCCAAGTAAATTTAACTCTATGAAGGAATATGGAGCAATCACGATGGAGTGTGGTAAGGTTGATGATAAATCTAACAGTTATTCTGTTAATGATGTCTATAATGTAGGGGACCAAGCAGAAGAGGAGATTGAGCAATTCGAACGAGATATGGAGCAACCAGATTATAATCAAGAGCAACTAGAATATCACCATAAGCAACTTATGGATAAAAGGGAGCAACCTGAAGTTCAGTATGAGATTTCTCTAGTTTCAAAAGGAAAGATGCTTGCTCAAGAGGAAGTGGTTCTATAGAGCAACCATTTCAAATCCACCAACCGAGGATACCATTTCCCGAAAGAGCAACGCAACATCTTATGTATGAGGAGCTTAGAAAGAACTTCCAGGTGTATAATCAAAATATCATTAAAGATGAGGAGACATTTATCGAGGTGAATTTCAAAGGAAAAATAGATTGCTCCCTAGTTCATGAAGATGAGCAATCTACTTACAAACCTACATCAATTCAATCAAACAATCTGTCTTCATGCAATCTTTTATTGAAGATCAATTCAAAAGTGAATCATGGGGAGAGGTGGACATGCTACAATAAAAGACTCCATACATCAGTCCACCTTTTTCAACTTTTATCTATGAACCTCCTTGAGCAACTTGTATATATTGGTGTCTACTTCAAACACCAATTGAAGTATTTTGATGAGCCCAAGCTCATTTCTCTGACTTTGTAAATATTTATTTTGTTTTTTCTTATTTAATATATTTTTAATCTTGTTTTATGTCTTTCTTTTGTATAGGTGGTCAACAAATTAAGTATGGGGAATTCTGGATTTTGGTTGCTCTGACAAATCTGAGTAGCAGTCAAACAAGCTGCTCCAAGCAATCTTCCCTACAACATCAGAGTAACTTATCAATTCTTACATCTCCCACAATCTGGTAACTCACTTCCACTTTATCTCAACAACATTCGATTCAAAAAATGCTATGATAAGGTAGTTTCACTTACCCTCTATGCTTTTTGGTTGTTGCTGGTTACTTTTTGTTCATTGCTTTGAGGACAAAGCAATCTGTAAGTGTGGGGGGATGGTTTATGATTTGGAAGTGATTCTTGTTGATTGCTTGTGTTTAATTGGTATAACAACTACTTGTTTTAACTGCCTATACTTGAGCATTTTGTTTGAACTTGAGTATTCTGTCTTAATATTTTTAAATGTGTTTTTGTGATATATTATTATGTTTTAGTAAAAATTTGTCAAAATTTTTTGCTTTTAAGTATGTTTTTGGTGATTAGCATGAAGTTTTGATCTTTTGAAAGCAAATAGTCTTTGAAAAATACTTGAAATCTGGATGTTGATGGTAAACGTACATTAGCAAGTTTCATGAGGTTGATTAAGCATAATAGACTACAAACTTGGAACCGTTTTTCAATAACTTTGGCTAAAATGAACCACCTAAAATTTACCTAGATTTTAAGTGAGGATTTGAGCCTTTTTCTTATTTATTTATGAACTATTGCTTGAATTCATTACTGGGTGGGCTTACACATGCATGCTTAAGCTAGAACTTGATTTGGGAGAAACTTGTTAGCACTTGTCGAGACCACATCCGTGATCACTTGCATAAAATGATAAAGGCATTAGCTTTAAACCCTCATTTCAACTAAAAATCCACCCTTAACATAATTTTCTCCTAGTTAGCCCCTTGAGCCTTTAACCTTTTTTTCTTTAACACCCAATAATTCAAACCCAAAACCCTTTTTACTTTGATTTTCCTTTCTCACCTTTGATTTTACCAAAGAATTTTCATAAAAAGGCAGGAAGTACGTAAAATTGCTAACTTTTGTTTTTTACCAAATTCTTTTTAAGGAAACTTATGAGCATTCTTCAAATTCATTGCAATCATTATTTTTCCAGCCTCTTACTGTCATATTAGTACATAATTGGAAAAAAAGGGAAAAAAGAAAAAAATAAGGAAAAAGAAAAAAAAAAGAAAGAAAAAGAAAACAAAGTTTGAAAAATTTTGATTCCTTAGAGCAATCTCTACTCTAATACATCTTGAAACCTTGCTGAAGCTCTTAAGATGGCACTTAGAATGGATAGTTGAGGGATAATTGATTTCATTGATTTGCTTTTACAATACATATTGTATTTATACTATACACTATGTAACAGGAGAAAAAGTCTAAGAATATTCAATTCCGTAAGTCTGTATGTATCCCTTTGCCACAAGTCAAGCTCTATGCCATTCTATAGTGCCATCTGCTATGTACTTAATTATAAAGACTGATTTGTACCCTGTCGATTTCTTTCTAGGTGGAAGTGTACATTTCCTCCAAGTACTATTCCTTTTTATTGCCTCCATTTCGATATTCATAGCCACTCTCCATTCTTCCTTGTGCTTAGCTTCTTGAGCATTTGTTGAAATCTCTTGAGTATAGAGTTCCACAGTAAACACTTTTGCTTCCTATGACAAACTCCCCCTTACTAGGTTTCCCATAGCGTATCTACTAGAATGAAGGATATATTATGGTGTAAATTTCATTGGTGGTACTCCACGATTACTCCGATTACAACTGCGAGGCAAAGAGTACACATTCCTTCTGGGTGGTTCATAATTAGTGTCAACATCATTATTATCTATCTCAAACATGGAAATTGGACTCAAGGGTTCATTTACCTCTTGTTGGACATTATAAGAAGATTGATCATTGGTGGGTATGAGGTTATTGGTTTGTTCCGAGTTGATGAGTAACTCTCAAGGTGGTGTTCTTGAAGCAGGAGGTATGGGTGATGTGATTGAGTTTAAGGGTTGTTCATCTATTGAGTTTGGAGGCATGAATGGTTCGGGTGTTGAGTTTGGGATTGGGTCTATTATATCTAACCAACTAAGTGAGCTAGAAGTGTTCTCCCCCTGGTCACAAGGTTGGTTAAGATAATAAAATTTAGATTCAAGATAGGTGCAGTCCCTAGTGACATAGATTCGATGATGAGTTAGACTATAACATCGATATCCTTTCTTGTGCGGTGCATACCCAACAAATATACATTTAATGGTACATGGGTCTAGTTTGGATCGGTCACTTTTGGGTATATGAACAAAAATAGAACAACTGAATATCCAAGGTGGAAGGGTAAGGTGGGATGGTATTTATGTTTGGGTTTCCAAAATTTGGAGTGGGGTTTTATGGCCAAGGATTTTGGTAGGTAATCGATTGATAACGTATACAGATGTGGTAATAGCTTATGGACAGAAAGGTTTGGGAACATTGAACTCAATCATTTGGGCTCTTGTCATTTCGAGGAGGATTCGGTTTTTTCGCTCTGCGACCCTATTTTTTTGTGGTGCATTTGGGCAGGTTGTTTGGTGGATAAGGCCATTGGTTTGGAAAAAAATTTTCATGTCACGGTTAACTTATTCCCCCCCATTGGTAGATCGAAGGATTTGAATTTTCCTTTTGAATTGGGTTTCGACCATGTGGAAAAAATAAACAAATTTGTCATACACTTCGGATTTGTGTTTTAGAAAGTATACCCACGTCATCTGAGAATAGTCGTCAATAAATAGCACAAAATATTGAAAACCATTAGATTGTGGTGCCAGACCCCAAACATCTAAATGTATTAAAGAAAAAATTTCTTTTACTCTAGTATTATTTAAAATAAAGGTACTTCGATGGCTTTTGGCTAACACACAAGTTCCTCAAGTCAAACCTATATTGTTATTTTTAAAAAGTGAAGGGAATAATAAATGAAGGTAACCAAGAGATGGGTGGCCAAAACGCCGATGCCACAACCAAATTTGGGTATGAGGTGTCCCTTGAGAGAGAAGGGCAGTTCCTTGGAGAGTCACCTCATCAACATAGTACAAACCTCCTCGCTTAGTACCACGCCTAATGATCTCCTTCATGTGAATGTCCTACAAAAGACAAAAATGAGGATATATCAGAATAACACAATTTAATTCCCGAGTTATATGACTCAGAGATAAAAGTTTGCAAGACAAAGAGGGAACATATAGGCAATTTTTTAAGGTAATTTTTAGAGAGAGTGTAATGGAGCCTTCTCCCTTAACTTTAGCTAGACTCCCATTTGCGGTTTGAATATGGGTTCGGGAAGAAAATATGGGCTCAACAAGGTCGAATGGATCATAGGTCATGGTGTCTGTTGCCCCGCAATCTAATATCCATTAGGTTTTTAAATAAGACTATGTCTGATGGGCTTTTAGTTGGGCTTGTGTTTGGTGGGTTGGTACTTGAGAATTTTTATTTTGGCTTGTGTTTGGTTATTTTGGGTTCGTCTGGGTTATTAGATAGGATTTATATGGGCTTTGCAAAGTTACAAGGTGGGCATTATTTTGTGTTGTTAAATGGGAGCAAATGGCTTGTTTCTCTTTGATCTTGATTACCGCCATCGTCCTTTGTTCTATCGCTACTGGTCCTGGGGTCGGTTGTGGCGTAACTTCCACCGCTTCTCCTGGTGGCATCACCATTACCGACAGCACTGTGGTTGTTGCCGGCATCGTCTTGTACCCCGATTGCAACCTGAGCTTTGCTCCTTTTATGGTCTTTCCACCATGGCGGGTAGCTTATCAGTTCAAAGCATCCTTCTCTGGTATGTTTGGTTTGTTTACAATGAGTGCAAAAAAGCTTTGATTTGTCCTCCCACGATGATGATTTCCACTGCATTTTAGTGGGCTTTAAGCTTTTCCCGCGGTGATGATCTCCACTACATTTCAATGGATTCTGAGCGGTGTCCTTTTTCGGTTTCCAACTGGCCTTTGCTGTCTCTTGATTTGGTTGCCAAACCCATTCCAATTTCTCCTGGGGATGTAATTTCTCCATTAATTTTGGGTTTTAAAATCTGTTGTCTTGTAATTTCTCCTCTTACCATTGCATATGCTGCCTCTACTGATGGGAGTGGGACTTGTTTGAGTATATCTCTTTTGACTGTTTCATATTGTTCATCTGTGGCGGTAAGAAACTGATACAATCTCTATTCTGCAATAATCTGATTGTACTTTGATATATCATTAGGATCCTTAATGGGATTTGGTGATTTTCGATCTATGCTCATCCATATGTTTTGTAACTTATTCCATAGCCCCTCGAGGGACTCGCTGCTTTGCCATAATATGCTGGCCCTTCTGTGGAGTTCATAAATCTAAAAGGAATAAACTCCACTTCCACATGTGATGGCTAAGCCATCCTATAGCATTTTTGCAGTTGGATATTGGGCAACATTGTTGATCAGTAATGGTTTAATATTCTGAATAATCCATATGAACATAACTTGATCTAATTGTTCCCATTTATGGAATGATGGATCTGTTTCTTTTAGTGGTTTACTGATTAAGTGATGCCCTTTACCTCTTCCTCTAATTGCCTTGTTTATGAGGCATGCCCAAAGAGGGTAATTTTCATTATTTAATTTGAAGCTAATTGAAAGGCTACTAGTTTTCATTTGTTTGGTGACTTCCTAACCCAAGTTTTAGCAGGTTAGTAATTTGCTGGGTAATTTCATCTGATATATTTTAGGTTTTTGAACTTTCTTCTGACATTTTGGATTTTTGGTTTGTAAGGTTGGTGTTTGGTTTTTCGGCTTTGATAGGTTTGTATTTGGACAATGATGAGATTTTTCTGAGTCGCAAAGGATCAAAGACTCTACTTTGATACCATCTTGAGAATGCACTAATTAAGGGATAATTGATCTCATTTATTTGCTTTTACAATACAGAGTGTATTTATACTGTACATTGTGGAAATTATAATGGAAATAGAATAAATTATAGTAAATAGCATTTATGTTTATTTCCTATTTTGTTTCCCTGATTTGAGGACCTTGATTGTAGCTATCTTTGACTTGATTTCCTAAGACTCCCCTTCAAATTAAGTAGTAGGATCTACAATACTTAATCTGGTGAGAATGTCAGAAAAACTTCTTTTGGAGACAACTTTGGTGAGAATGTCTGCTAGCTAATCTTCTGATCTTACAAAGGGAAGCTCAATTATGCGATTTTCTAATTTTTCCTTTATGAAGTGCCTATCTACTTCCACGTGTTTAGCTCTATCATGTTGCACTTGATTTTTTGAGATATTGATTTCTGCTTTATTATCACACTTGAGTTTGCTTAGAGTACAAGGTGGATACCTGATTTCTGTCATTAGCTTTTTGATCCATATTATTTCGATTATTCCCTTGGCAATTCCCCGAAATTCTGCTTCTGCACTTGATAGTGCAACTACTTTTTATTTTTTACTTCTCAAAGTCACTAGGTTTCCTCCAACTATCGTGAAGTATCCTGCTATTGATTTTCGATCATTTGGGTTCCTGACCCAATCTGCATCAGTATAGGCATCTACATCTAAGTGCCCATTCTTACTGAAGATGATTCCATGACCTGGTGTGCCTTTTAGATACCTCAGAATTCTCATGACCGCCTCTATATCTTCTTGTGGTTGGTGCATAAACTGACTTACAACTCCAACTGCATAGGCTATGTCAGGTCTAGTATGAGATAGGTAAATCAGTTTTCCCACAAGTCATTGGTATCTATCTTTCTCTGTTATATTGGTACCCCTATTGATTCTCAATCTATGATTCATCTGCATTGGAGAATTTAATGGTTTACAATCTATAATTCCCATCTCTGCAAGAAGATTAAGAATGTACTTCTTTTGAGATATGAATATTCCTTTGTTTGATCATAATACCTCTATCCCTAGGAAGTATTTCAATCCTCCTAGATCTTTCATCTCGAAGTCCGCAAACAAATTTTTTCTCAGGTTTGCAATTTCCTTAGTGTCACTGACTGTTATAATCATGTCATCTACATAAATTATCAGGCATGTGATCAAGTCTCTTTTCTTCTTAAAAAATAGAGTACAATACGAGTTACTTTATTTGTACCCATACTGCTTCATTGCTACTATAAATCTACCAAACCAAGCTCGAGGGGATTGTTTTGGCCCCTATAGGGCCTTTTAAAGCTTGCACACTTCATTTTCATTAAATTTGTCAGCGAAACCTGGTGGAGGTTCCATGTAAACTTCTTTCTTTAGGTCATTATGTAGGAATGCATTTTTTACGTCGAACTGATGTAGTGGCCAGTCTTTATTTCCTGCAACTGAGAACAAGACCCGAATTGTATCAATCTTTGTAATGGGAGAAAAAGTCTAAGAATAGTCAATTCCGCAAGTCTGTGTGTATCCCTTTGCCACAAGTCAAGCTTTATGCCGTTCTATAGTGCCATCTACTTTGTATTTAACTATAAAGACCCATTTGCACCATGCCGGTTTCTTTTTAGGTGGAAGTGTACATTTCTTCCAAGTACTCTTCCTTTTTAATGCCTCCATTTCTGTATTCATAGCCACTCTCCATTCTTCCTTGTGCTTAGCTTCTTGAGCATTTATTGGAATCTCTTGAGTATAGAGTGCCACAGTAAACGCTTTTGCTTCCTATGACAAACTCCCCCTTACCAGGTTTCCCATAGGGTATCTACTAGAACAGGGGATATGTTCTGGTGTAAAATTCATTGGTGGTACTCCACGATTACTCCAATTAAAACTGCGAGGCAAAGAGTAAACATTCCTTCTAGGTGGTTCAAGATTAGTGTCAACATCATTATTATCTATCTCAAACATGGAAATTGGACTTAGGGGTTCATTTACCTCTTATTGGACATCATAAGAAGGTTGATCGTTGGTGGGTATGAGGTTGTCGGTTTGTTCTGAGTTGATGAGTAACTCTTGAGGTTGTGTTCTTGAAGTAGGAGGTATGGGTGATGCGGTTGAGTTTGAGGGTTGTTCATCTATTGAATTTGGAGGTATGAAATATTCGGGTGTTGAGTTTGGGATTAGGTCTATTATATCTGACCAACTAAGTGAGCTAGAAGTGTTCTCCCCCTGTTCACAAGTTTGGTTAAGATAATAAAATTCAGATTCAAGAAAGGTGCAGTCTATAGTGACATAGATTCGACGATGAGTTGGACTATAACATCGATATCCTTTTTTGTGAGGTGCATACCCCACAAATACACATTTAATGGCACATGGGTCCAGTTTGAATCCGTCATTTCTGGGTATATGAACAAATATAGAACAACTGAATATCCAAGGTGGAAGGGTAAGGTGGGATGGTATTTGTGTTTGGGTTTCTAAAATTTGAAGTGGGGTTTTATGGCCAAGGATTTTGGTAGGTAATTGATTGATAATGTGTACAGATGTAGCAATAGCTTATGGCCAGAAAGGTTTGGGAACATTGGACTCAATCATTTGGGCTCTTATCATTTCGAGGAGGATTTGGTTTTTTTGCTTTGCGACCCCATTTTGTTGTGGTGTATTTAGGTAGGTTGTTTGGTGGATAAGGCCATTAATTTGGAAAAAAATTTCATGTCGCGGTTAACTTATTCCCCCCCATTGTCAGATCGAAGAATTTGAATTTTCCTTTTGAATTGGGTTTAAACCATGTGGAAAAAATGAACAAAGTTGTCGTACACTTAGGATTTGTGCTTTAGAAAGTATACCCATGTCATCCGAGAATAGTCGTCAATAAATAGTACAAAATATTGATAACCATTAGATTGTGGTGCCAGACCCCAAACATCTAAATGTTTTAAAGAAAAAATTTCTTTTACTCTAGTACTATTTGAAATAAAGGTACTTCGATGGCTTTTGGCTAAAACACAACTTTCACAAGTCAAACCCATATTGTTATTTTTAAAAAGTGAGGGGAATAATAAATGAAGGTAACCTAGAGATGGGTGGCCTAAACGCTGGTGCCACAACCAAATTTGGGTATGAGGTGTCCCTTGAGAGAGAAGGGCAGTTCCTTGGTGAGTCACCTCATCAACATAGTACAAACCTCCTCGCTCAGTACCACGCCTAATGATCTCCTTCATGTGAATGTCCTGCCAAAGGCAAAAATGAGGATATATTAGAATAACACATTTTAATTCCCGAGTTATATGACTCAGAGATAAAAGTTTGCAAGATAAAGAGCGAACATAGAGGCAATTTTTTAAGGTAATTTTTGGAGAGCTAGTATTGGAGCCTTCTCCCTTAACTTCAGCTAATCTCCCATTTGCGGTTTCAATATGTGTTCAGGAAGAAAATATGGGCTCAACAAGGTCAGACGGATTATGGATCATGGTGTCTGTTGCCCCACAATCTAATATCCATTGGGGTTTTAAACAAGACTTTGTCTGATGGGCTTTTGGTTGGGCTTGTGTTTGGTGGGTTGGTATTTGAGAATTTTTATTTTGGCTTGTGTTTGTTTGTTGTGGGCTGGTCTGGGTTATTAGATGGGATTTATATGGGCTTTGCAAAGTTACAAGGTGGACATTATTTTGTGTGGTTAAATGGGAGCAAATGGCTTATTTATCTTTAATCCCGATTACCGCCACCGTCCTCTATTCTGTCGTTGTTGCTCCTGGGGTCGGTGGTGCCGTGACTTTTGCCACTTCTCCTGGTGGCGTCGCTATTACTGACAGCACCATGGTTGTTGCCGGCGTCATCTTGTACCCCAATTGAAACCTAAGCTTTGCTCCTTTTATGGTCTTTCCACCATGGCGTGTAGCCTATCAGTTCAAAGCATCCTTCTCTTATATGTTTGGTTTGTTTACAATGAGTGCAAAATATCTTTGATTTGTCCTCCTGCGATGATGATTTCCACTAAATTTTAGTGGGGTCTGAGCTTTCTCGCGGTGATGATCTCCACTGTATTTCGGTGGATTCTGAGTGGTGTCCTTTTTTGGTTTCAAACTGGCCTTTGCTGCCTCCTGATTTGGTTGCCAAACTTGTTTCAATTTCTCATAGGGATGTAATTTCTCCATTAATTTTGGGTTTTAAAATCTGTCGTCTTGTAATTTCTCTTCTTACCATTGCATATGCTGCCTCTACTGATGGGAGTGGGTCTTGTTTGAGTATATCTCTTTTAACTGTTTCATATTGTTCATCTATGGTGGTAAGAAACTGATACAATCTCTATTCTACAATAATCTGATTGTACTTTGATATATCATCAAGATCCTTCATGGGATTTGGTGATTTTTGGTCTATGCTCATCCATATGTTTTATAACTTGTTCCATAGCCCCTTGAGGGATTCGCTACCTACTGGCCCTTCTGTGGAGTTCATAAATCTGAAAGAAATAACCTCCACTTCTATATGTGATGGCTAAGCCATCCTATAGCATTTTTATAGTTGGATATTGAGCAACATTGTTGATCAGTGATGGTTCAATATTCTGATTAATCCATGGGAATGATGGGTTTGTTTCTTCTGGTGGTTTGCTGATTAAGTGATGCCCTTTACCTCTTCTTCTGATTGCCATTTTTATGAGGCATGCCAAAAGAGGGTAATTTTCATTGTTTAATTTGAAGCCAATTGAAAGGCTACTAGTTTCATTTTTTTGTGACTTCCTCACCCAAGTTTTAGCAGGTTAGGAATTTGCGGGGTAATATATTTTGGGTTTTTGAACTTTCTTCTGACATTTCGGATTTTTGGTTTTTAAGGTTGGTGTTTTGTTTTTCGGCTTTGACAGGTTTGTATTTGGACGATGATGAGATTTTTCTGGCATTAATTGAAGGATAATTGATTTCATTGATATGCTTTTACAATACTGAGTGTATTTATACTGTACATTATGGAAATTACAATGGAAATAGAATAAATTATTGTAAATAGCATTTATGTTTATTTCCTATTTTGTTTCCCTGATTTGAGGACCTTGATTGTAGCTATCTTTGACTTGATTTCCTAATAGAAACTTCATGTTTGACTGCTAGAGTGATTGCTCAGTTTTGTCTTTATATTCTTGATTGCTCCGATCGTTCACTCTTATACCTTGTGCTTAAAACTTTCATTTGTTGCATGAGTTAGCAACTAAAATTGTGATACAACTTGCTACAAGTTTATCAATGCTAGCTTTGGTAAAATCCCTTAGACACAAAAGCCTTTTCTTGACATACCCAACCCTAAGCCTACATTACAACCCAAATAAAAGACCTTTTGATTGTGTTAGTGATCAAGAACTTAGTGGTGGAAATAGGACCGATATCAACCATATGGACTTAAGAATGTTGTGTATAGCCGAGGAGTGAATTCTGAACACTCAGCCTTAAACATCTTGAGCGAATTGAGTGAAACCTATTGGTGAGGAAATTTGGTTTCACGAGGGACTTAATCATTGACAAACTAGCTCTAGTTTGTAGTCTTGACATGTTTCTGAGACCAAGTTGCTTACTAAGTGTGAGGGCATTCATCTCATTCCTTAATCTTTTTATTTTTCATAGACTATTCTTTTTTTCATAAGAGATAAGTTGAATGTTGATTGCTTCTTTTGTTTTCTTCATTTCGTGCTTTTATGTTTTATGTCTTTGTGTTTTTCTTGAGGACAAGCAAATGTTTAAGTGTGGGGGTATTTGATGAGTGCAAAATATACAAAGAAAATATAAGTAATTTGGCTTTGGAATCACTTAATTTAGAGTTGAATTGTGGAAATTATAAGTGTTTCTACCTGCTCCTTTTGGTTGCTCCAGAAAGCTAGAGAAGGCAGAAAAATAGTCAGAGCAAGCAGAAAGACAGTCAGAGCACACAGAATGAGCAGACATAGAAATAAGGAGGGGGCCATGATGACGTGGAATAATAATATACCAGAAAAGACCATTATTTTGCTTCTAGAAGACCTTTTGGGAAGCTTATTGGAGATGTTTTGTAGTGGACAAGTTGTCTTATATAATTAGCAACTTAGGTGAATTCTCATTGGACCACTCTTTATCTTCTAGAATAACTTTTAAATCAGTTGATGAAAGCTTAATACTTTTGGATATTTTATTATGGTAAGTGGCATGTCCAGATCCTTCCATTTGCCACTATAAATAGGAGAGCTTCTCTCATTTTGTATTCAGCCCTTGTTGGCTCAAAGCCTTCATTGGTTCATCTTTATATTCTATATTCTAAGCTTAGTTAATATAATATTTATATTTTATTCTTTATTTTATTGTTAATTAAGCCGGAGCAGGCAAAGCCGGTAGGCAAAACGGGCTGAATATGGTTTGATTTCTTCTCTCTTTTTTCTGACATTATATTGAGTTGATTGTGTTATGTAGAGTGTGAGCGGAAGACCTTTTTCGCGAATCCGCGTGAGATGCGGGTTCAGAAAAGTAAGCACGGAGAAGCTAGCAGGAGGATTGGTCCTCAATTTTAGCGTGATGAAAAGATAGACAGATAAAATCGATGTTGATGTTGAATTCTAGTCTAATTTAAGTGTTAAGAGATACGAGACCCGAAATCCTGTATTTTAAGACAGAGTCACCACCCAGTTTAGCTCTATCAGAAATATGGGTACAATATTTCCACCGGGTGGTTAGACCGTACCTTAAAACAGAGATTCCGAGTTCGGATGATGTTGCTTACTTTTCATTTATTAAATCAAGACATTTACATTTTAATAAACATAACTTTAATTCTTATGCAATTTAAATCCTCCTAATTAGTATTTTCGGTTAAAATATCCATACATCACTCGACGTATCATGCAATAAAGCAGTAAATAAAGCAAATAAATAATTATTACATGGCTTTACAAATACCTATACTTTTTTCTAGTGTTGGAAAGTAAAGTAGATAAATAAAATCACACAAAAATAAATAACAAATGGTGCACAAATAATAAAAAGGCAGAAAATAAATCAAACAAGAAAGAAAATATATTTTTATGATTTTTCGGGGCTAAAAACATATCTTTTTGGGCATTTATTAATTATCTAAATAACCTAATAATTAATTAACTAAACTAAACAACCTAAAAATTAATAAAGGGAAATACATAATATTTTTGGGATTTTATATTGTGGTAAAAAGATTTATCAAGGTTTTATATGGTGAAAACCCATTTTTAAGCCATTAAATGAAGATTTAACCAATTAAATGATTAATAAATCAATAAAAATAGATTAAAAATTATATTATTAAATGCCAGATTATGTGAGATTTTTTAGAATTTTTTTTGGTGAAAATCGGGGTAAAAAATGCAAGAAAATGATAAAAGGGCCAAAAACACAGAACAAGGACTTTTTGACATTTTTGCCAGTCCAAATGCTGGGACGGGCATCTGAAATGCTGTTGTGGCAGTCTAAACACTGTCGTTGCAGCATTTGATGCGTCGCCGGAGCGTTTGGGATGCCTACCAGAGCATTTGGACCAAAAAAATGCCAAACGGACCAAAATCTGTATTTTTACACCCGAAAACCCAAGACTATCAAAATTTTAAGCCGATTCCCACGATATTTAAGTAGATTTGGACTTAAAATAACAAAATAACTTTGATTTTTTTGACTTTGGGACAAACACTGGAAAAGATGTTTGCAAAAATACCGAAAGTAAAGGGGATAACCACCCCAACAACAACCACGAACAACAGAATTATGTAGATAATTAATTAAAATAGATTGGAACTCAGTTTTGTTACATATAGGCCGTGAATCCACGTTTTGAGACTCAAATTCGACGTTTGGGAAGCTTTGTGATTAATTTGTGACGAATTCCGGCGAAACAGTAACGGAAAAGGCGATGAACTTAGTGACAGAGTTTAGTGATTTTGTGAGAAAAAGTCTCTAAATCCTATTTAAGCTCATTTTAACCGATGATTTCTACTTGATGTTTAGAGATTAGACTAAAAGATTAAGCCTAATAATACTTTGGAACCCAAATTAATCAAGTTTCCTTAGTTTTATGAAGCTTTCTCTCTCTAAAAGCCTTAAGAACCCTAATGTGATATTCAAGCTTTTAATTTGGCAAAAGTCTAGAATTAGCTGATTTAATTGGTTTAAATAGGCAATTCTCACTCTAAATAACTCAATTAGTCCCTAGAAAACTTAAATTTTCCAAAAAAATCAAGTTTATCCCGACTTAGAGAGGGAAAATAATGAACTAGCGACAAACTCGGGAGCCCGTGCAGCGGTTCAAACTCAACCGCTACCACGGCCGCGTTTCACCATGCGAGAGCGCGGTGAAATGCCCCAGGGGCACGGCGAGATGCTGCAGCGCACGGTGAAATGCGTACGGGGGCGCGTCTAGCTGTGACCAAGGGACGTCGAGACGCGTGAGAGAGCGGTGAAATGCGCACAGGGGCACGGCTCACCTCGCCAAGGGCACATTTTGCTGCCCCTCTAGGCGGCGCCGGCAAAGGGGCAGATTATTTATTTTTTATTTGTATACATTTTATATATTTTTATATGAATTTAATGCATTGAATCTATATTAATTAACTGGTCAAGGGAAACGACGCGATTAAAGTCCCAATCTCGTCACGAAAATACTTGCCAAACGCGATTCGACTCTGAAAGAATAGAACAACATGCTCATAAATAGGATAGAGCAAACCATCATCATCATTTTGCGGGTCACCTAAAAGCCTGTGCTCATAGGCTGCCCCTCGTGAGATTATCATTTGACGGGTCAAATGTGATTTTCATGAAAGAGTGAGGGATAGGAGGTTATACCTAAGACAATGAAACCTCGAGTTAGTTGTCTACGGATGGTCATGAGACGCATCATCATCGGACCTATCGAAGGTAGAAAATTCAGGGTTGGAAATTTTGATATGAACTACTGGTTGCCTTACATCACCATAACGTAACTGAGGATTGAACGCCCAGTCGAATAGGATTGTGCAGCTCCATTATAGGAACTCTTATATAGACTCCTAGTTGCCTTACATCACCATAACATAACTGAGGATTAAACTCCCAGTCGAATGGCATTGAACCGCTCCGTTATAGGAACTTTGATATAGACTGTTGGTTGCCTTACGTCACCATAATACAAATTAGGATTAAATGCCCAGTCGAATGGCATTGCACCGATCTATTACAGAAATTTTGATATTTGCATTCTTGAATTAGTTGTTTTCTAGGTTTTCCATCAACAAACCTATCAATAATAAAATTTGAGAAGTTAGCATATGTCGAATATGTCCACTTTTTTATTGCTTAATTGATTTTGTCGAGACAAAAATTTTTGCACCTTCAATTAATAATAAAAAAGGTGGAATATTAAATAATTGAGTTTAGAAATATCCGGGAGTCGGAAAGAAATGACCGATCGGCGAGTTTTGCCCCTTGTGATAAAGGGAATGTTCGGAAGTATATGCCAAAGCATTAAATGATAAAAGGCATATATTCCTTTACCTTTTCCATTCTGTATATTCACTTCTTTCTTCTTCTTTCTCACTTTACTTCCTACAATTTAAACAACAAAATTTGTGCCAAGAGAGGAGAGAGGAAGCATTATACGATTCTTCACGATTCACTACCGAAGGAGCGACATGGATTACGAATGTGTGCAAATACTTGGGCATACGGTCTTCGAGACACCGACAGTCACATGGGTTATACACCGACCTCTGAAGTCTAAATGTTCACCTAATGAGAAGATCACACCTATATGTGCCAGGTAAACTAAAAAACCCCAAATCTTGCTTTGCTTTACTTGAAAAAACATTCATTATGCCGTAAACCCGAACTTGAATTTTTTTGCAGATTTTTAGGTTTGAATTTGGATGACATAGGATGTTTAAATGTATGTAGAATAGATTAATGGGTAATTTGGAACTGATATCATTGGATTTTTAGGTCGAATTTGAGCCAAAAAGGGGAAAATGAGTTTTTTAGATTTTTAGGGGAAATTCGGTCGCCGGCGCTGGCCAGACTAGTTAGAATGCTCCGATGGCAGGTGAAATGCTACGATGGCATCCCAAACACTGCTGTTGTAGCGTTTCACATGTCATCAAGGCGTTTCGCCACTGACGGTGGCATCAGTGGCCGGCCGTCGAGGAAGCGCAGAAAAATTTTTGGAGGACATATCCCTGCTTCATTTTTTGCGTTGATTCCGATTTTGGGGTCGATATTTACGTCTGATCTGGTCTTGATGCTAAAATTTGAGCTTTTCTCTGATTTTGTAAACTTTAACTAACAAGAACTTATCATTTGTGGTCGACCGAAATCAAACCATTGGGGTCGCTTCAACGGTGTGCAGATTGGTAGAATGACATTAAGGCTCAAGCCAAGTCGTTGCATGATGATTCACTAGTTCGGGCTATTTGGGACATGGGGCTGGATCAAATATTGGAGGCGCTATTGGTGAATAGTCGGCCGATGAGCCCTACTATCCTAGTTTGCTTGGTTGAGTGGTGGAGCCAAGCCGCACACACTTTCCATTTACCGGTAGTAGAGATGATGATCACCCCTTCAGACATAGTAGCCATGACTGAGTTACCCTGGGAGGGCAGAGTCATACAATTTGACGTCTATTTGGAGCGGTTCCGTATGGAGCCGGTTGCTCTTACTTGAGCAGAGAAATTGCTGGGTGTTACACTATCGGCTGATGACTTAGTGAGATACAGTCAGTTACAAGATTATTGGACTAAGGAGAGTGACATTAGTGGGGATCGCTTTAATCAGCATTTGCCGTCATTCATCCTAATGTTGCTGGCGTGCCTCTTCTTTCCTTCCTCTGTAAGTAGAATTACTCCTAGGCTGCTATGCGTCTAACTGAATTCAAGAGGTGGAACTAGTCAAGGGCCATCCTCGGGCAAATATATTACGCACTTGACTGTTCAGCTCAAGGGGGACCCACAATGCTCAAGACCGGGCAGCTATGGATTTTTGGTGAGTAGCCTTATTCTTTAATACCAACCATGCTGCTTACTTAGTTTATTGATCTTATCATTTTCTTATCTTTACAGATGTAGGCATTTGAGCACCTGATAGTCCCTCATCTCGCGCTCGATACACAATTGCTACCCGGGGTCACACGCTATTGCTCGCTCGATGTGCGGGTGGTCTGATATGGGGACAGCGGATGTACATGTATGGTATTGGGAGTATTTGCAGTAGCTTAGATGTCATCGAGTAACATTATTTCTTGTGCATTCTCACCCATTAGTTCAAAACTGTATGGACAAATGGTAGGACACTTATAGTGATTTATTATGGCGTTTCTTTCAACTTGTTGCCAAACCATGGAGGAGATTTCCTTATTATCACCAGGTCAAGCATGTCCAGCGTATAGTAGACAAATGCTGGTTTATTCTGAAGTGACCCTTCTGTCATGAGTGGTATTCTGGAGAGCGGGTTTGCTAGTGGAGGATGAGTACTACGGCTTGAAGGAGGGTTTCCCTGACGTGCTGGTTGGTGTTTTCTGGCCTCATCTCATGCCTGCCGATGCATAAGCCTGATTTATGGATGGTGATAGCTACAGGGTGTCTTCGGTTAGTAGAGACTACACTACTCTCATGAGGCACCTCGTTCCAGATTATCCACGAAAGACTAGGACTGACATCCCTTGGGATTTCAAATTTAGTGATAACGACATTGTGACTGAGTGTAATGAGGGAGTCGAGAGTGGCGATGATGATGACGATGAGCCCCCCCTCAGAGGATGATGGTGGAGGAGTCACGGTGAGGCATGATGGCACCAATGATGCCACTCAACTTTGATCCGATCGTCCTTTACAAGAGTCAGCGTAGGAGGGTATATTCCTTGGATCTTTCACAAATTTAATTAATACTTTTTGCTGCTCTTATGATTTCTAGCCCACCTTGTTTATCTGATGTCACATTTCCTTTTTATGATTTTAGGGGACTCGTAAGAAGAGAAGAGGTGGTCCCGCTACCAGTACTGAGGAACCCAGAGAGCCCTCTTAGATATAAACTACCAACCCCGAGACTATTTTGATGGGGTCACTTCCACCTACTCGGGTGGCCTCCTCATAGGGTAAAGTTGATGGGATTATGATGCTAGAGACCTCATTTTCACTGATGTGTCGATCGGGATTCCAAGAGGAGAGGCCCATTGGGGAGTCAAGGGTGCCCTCATATTACATTCCATCAGATACCACACATGTAAGAGTGTCAACCTTATCCATTTTATTAGTCTTTATTTACTGTTGTCTGACCGTGGTGATCGGTTGGTTCCGCCTTTGTGTTTGATCATATAGGTACCTATTTCTGAGATCAAGCGAATGGCTTGGGGATATTATGGCATGAGAGACCTGCTGATTGCTCAGGACTCCATAAGCTGGGTAATAACTTTATCTTTTTTCCTGTAACAAATAGGAAACGGATATACAAAATACTTGTCAGAGTTATGCATGTATGAATGAATACATGATTTATCGATCTGATTCTCCCTTGGTTGTCCACATTTGTAGGCTTTCATTATGATGGAGTAGGATAGATATCACACTGAGCATAAGGAACGGATAAGGGTCGAACGCGAGCTAGCAGACTACCAGAGCCAGATGGCTCGAGAGATAGCAGGCTACAGAACTAGAGAGCTCAGTATGAGGTGTGATTCACGGATATGTCGCAAGACATGGAGAGCTATGCAAATTGCCTTTATAGGGTGAAGAGACAGAGAGACTGACTCCAGACTTAGCTCTGGGACTATAACTATATAAGGAGTGGTGACACACACGGGCTTGATGACATCCTTAATGATACGAGAGCCTCCAGGTCCTATAGGTCATCATTTGACATGCTAGATGTCTCCATGGCGTAGCTTGCAGGGTCAGTCCCTCCACTCAAGCCAGATATTGTAAGGATGCCTACGCCTCAGCATCGCGAGGAAGAGGATGATGACAACAGTGCTTATCTCAATGCTGCATCTGGAGAGCAGAATAGATGACTACTCCATTAACTTACTTTATCTTACTCATTTATTGCATTTGGTGTTCACCTGATACATTGGTGATGTGACCAATTGATTTTAGTGGTCCTACTCACAAAACTATGATGAGAGCTATATGATGCAATCTCTTGCAAGTGTTATCCATCAGAGGTGTTCCTACTTCTAAAGGGTTGAGTTTTGCCAGAGTTAGGAGATCTAGTTTTCCCTTAGGGACCAGTACGGGTACTGCCTGGTGGTACCGATCCATTGGTGGACCTATACAAGTTATTCCTTCCATACACCTGGGGGGAACCCATACAGGTCCTCTTATTGCCTAAATAGGCTCTTTTAGAAGGGAATTCTTTCCTATTTTGGGAAAAGGCGGGCCGTGAACGCAATTTATTGCATTCAGACCTCCTTTCCCCTATATATAGACCCTTTTTCTTCACATTTTAATAGACACAACTCATACAAAAAAATAGTTAGTATACTATACATAAATTCTAGCAGTTTCTATAGGGATAGGAAGGTTAAGCAGAGGTATAGGAGGTATAAAATAGGGAGAAAACCCATTCCTTGAGGTTTTTTCCACATTTTATTCCCTCCTAACTTCGTTTATTAGGATTTAGGGGAGGTTCTGTCCATACAAACACACGCCTAAATAGTCCTATTTCATCTACTTTAGCTAGACTCTCTCAACAGTAAAGGGATCGCCTCAAAGTGGATTCACGTTTCAAAGGTAATGCTCCTGAGTTTCAAAGAGACTCCCATCTCCATTATTTAATTCTTCTTCTCTACCTCTTTTATTATATTTGTTCTTATTCTTGTTTTGGGTCTGGTCCTTACCCATATAAGCCTTGTTGGCACCATATATCCTCAAGGATATTAAATCGGTGCGCCATACTCACACAAAAGGAATCCCTTTTTTATTTTATTTTTCATCCATTAATCAGCATATTAAACTAAATAAAGTTTTTTCCTGGACCAGACATGACCAGTACGGGTACACCATACCCATGCAGGTCCTCCCTGGTAGCCGTATGGGTCCCACTCACCCATACAGGTTCCAGCCCCTAGCAGAATCCATAATTTCTGTTTCAATCAATTAAAATCAACCCAAATCACCATTTGCCATGTGATAATTTTCGCTAATAATCTGGTAAATCAACCCACAAAAGTTAAAATGTGTTTTCACAACGTAATACGTTGAAGACTCGTTATTTCTCTCTGATCCTAGAAGCCTCCCGGGCACTATTGATCGTAAAACCGCCACTCTAACATAATCACATTTTTCCTAATGAAATGCTGACTTATGATGTGCTATAAACTTTGCTGACATATGTGGATGTAGAGGAATTTATTTTCATTTTGTTTTGTAACTTAGAATAAACGTATAGGTTCTTTTGTAATTTCCCCTATTTTTCCTCGGTTGTAATTTTTATTCCCCCATTTATTGCTTGTACTTTAATTTAATATGTAAATGCATGCAACGAGTGTGAAAGAGTGTAGAAAAATAGGATTTCTGTGATATTTCCCTAAATGATGAAAACAAAAATGGTTTTATGCGGTGAATGTAATTTTGAATCAACTAAATGAGAAATAAATGACCCATCTGATTCCCTAATCTTTGATCCAATAGGTACGAGTCTCCTTCCTAGAGGGAACTGTACCAGAACTCTTTTCCAAGTAGACAACTTGGGTGGCAACTCTATCATTTATATCGAGATATGGGTCTCAATTCTTTTGTTTATTAAAATTGGCTTATTGTGCAAACTTGAACTAAAGAGGTTTCATCACGCCTTAATCCGACCAACCCCTAATGGGCCCTGCCTCTCACACAAGTGCCAATGGAGACCCACATGTCATCGATACCTCATAGTGGTGACTCTGCTGGGGATATAATCTTTTAACTTGCAAAATTTTGGTTTGTTTTGAAAGCTTAAAAGATTAAGATGAGCACTGAAAATTATTTATTTGATTCAACCCATTTTCTTTTTCATCATTTGGGAAAATTATCACACTCTATCTTCTCATCTCCTTCTCTCTTTAGTCAAATGCACTCTTCTTCTAGTGCTAAGTTGGGGTGCCTTATTATTTTCGCGACACTCACGAAGGTGTTACCTATGCCCACTAGGAATTGGGGACACCATAGTGGGTGGAGCACTCATTGTCATCTCCCTCCAGAAGAGGCTTGATGCAATAGGAACCTTCTACATCAAACTTCCGAATATGTCCCTATGTCATTCTTTTCAAAAGCCTTAGAATTTTACCTTATAGGTACCCTGATTTCTGTGTGAGATTAGACTAAGGAAGAATACCCTCAGACTCGGTAGGGGAAATAACGACCGAAACCATCGCTTCATATGTGTTGTGTTACATACCCTTGTGATTAACCCAGCCATGCATCGTTGAACTTGTGCATGTATAATGCATCCCATACATGTATTAATCTTTTGGTTATCACCTCAGCCAAAGCTCAAAGGGTTAAAGCTTGGCAACGTTTTTAAGTCCGTCTAACTCGAATTTCGGTTCCTCCTCCTCCTCCTCCTCTTCCAGCTTAATTAAGGGTTGCTCCACTTCCGTCTACTGGTATTTTATCTAGTAGTCAGTTTAGTCCGGTTGTAAGGTGCTGATGACGTATGGGACTCCCTTAGCGGCTTGGTGAGAGAGACAGGGCACACTGGGGTTTTAGTTGGATTTAGGCGTGACAAAAAATTTTTAGTTAAAGTTTGCACAATAAGCCAATTTTAATGTATAAAAGAATCGAGACCCAAATCCTGATACAATTGATAGATTCGCCACCCTAGTTGTCTACTTGGGAAAGAGTTTTGGTATGGTTCCCTCTAGGCGGGAGACTCATACCTATTAGATCAGAGATTCGGGTATCAGATGAGTCACTTATTTCTCATTTAGTTGATTCAAAATTACATTCATCGCATAAAACCATTTGAGTTTACATTATTTAGGGAATTATAATAGAAATCCTACTTCTACACTTTTCACACTCACTACATGCATTTACATATTACCATAAAGCGCAAGCAATAAATGGGGGAATAAAAATTACAACCGGGGGAAATGGGGGAAATTTGCAAAGAGAACCTATACATTTGTTCTAAGTTATAAAACAAAATAAAAATAAATTCCTCTGCATCCACAGACGTTAGCACAGTTTATAGCATATAACAAATTAGCATTTTATTGAGAAAAATGTGGTTTTATTGTAAAGCCATATTTTAACTTTTGTGGGTTGATTTACTAGATTATTAGTGAGAATGATCGCATGGCAAATTGTGAGTTGGATTGATTTTAACCAATTAAAAGATGAATTCCGGATTCTGCCTGGAGACCGATACCTGTATGGGTGGGTGGGACCCATGCGACTATCGGGGAGGACCAAAATGGGTATAGGGAGCTTGTACAGGTCCTGTCTAGTCCGACAGAACCTTTGTTTGATTTACTTTAATAGATTACAGATTAGTAGATTGGTGGTAGAAAAGGTAAAATAACAAAAAAGGGATTTCCTTCCGTATGAGTATGGCATACTAAACTAATATCCTTATGGATATATGGTGCCAACAAGGCTTATATGGGTGAGGACAAGACCCGAGACAAGAAATGAAAGCAACAGATATAATGGAAGCAACAAACAATAATTATAATAAAATAATTAAGATGTGAGTCTCTTTGAAACTCAAGAGCATTACCTTTTCAACGTGAATCCACTTTGAGGTGATTACTTCACTGTTGAGAGAGCCCAGCCAAAGTAGATGGAATAGGACTATTTAGGTGAGTATTTGTGTGGATAGAATCTCCCTTAAATCCTAATGAACGAAGTTAGGAATGAATAAAATATGGATAAAACCTCAAAAGAAGGGTTTTCTCCCTATTTTATACCTCCTATACCCCCACTATCCCTTTTCTATACCTATAGAAATTGCTAGAGTTTTAGTATAATTTTCATATGAAAAATGAGTATGTTTGAAATGTGAAGGGCAGACCCCTTTTATAGGGGAAAGGAGGTCTGAATGCAATAAATCACGTTTAAGACTTGCCTTTTCCTAAAAATGGTAAGAGACTACTTCTAAAAAAGCCTGTTATAGGAAACAACTGTACCCGTACGGGTAGGGCCCCACTCGTACGGTACTAGGGGACCCGTACGGATCCCCTCTAGGCGTATAATAGGTAGTCATCTATACGGGCCTACTAGTGGATCTGTACCACTATATAGCACCTGTATGGGTACCTAAGGTTAGTCTAGGTCCTTGTCCTATAGCCAAACTCAACTCTACAGAAGTACGAATACCTTGGATGGATAACACCTGAAAGATATTGCATCGTATAACTCTCATCATAGTTTTGTGAGAAGGATCATTAAAATCTAGTGCTCATAGACTGCCCCTCGTGAGATCATTACAGATATAGATTTGCATGATCTCATGATATGAGCAGGGGTTTAGAAATCATACCTGAGGTGATGACATGGGCTAGTTACTTTGAGGCGAACTTCTTTCCTTTTTTGATGCGTACCCCTTATAACTCTACTAGGGAAGGTATATGTATCCTTTTCTTGAGACAGATGGCTTATCTTTTATAACTGTGCATATTTTTAATGACTCTACTTAGGAAAAGTGTGCATCCCTTTCTTAATGTGGATAACTCTCCTGCTGAGGAATTTTGAATGAGTTGGAAAAAGAATAATACTCAAACACCGAATCAGTTGTTGCCTAAGCAGATGCCTTTTTATTCATACTTAACTTTCGTGGAAACAAAAATAGTTTTTCAATATCAACTAAGAATAAAGAGGTATGGATCAAAAATCATGCGTGGGAAATGCTGGGTTGGCATGTTTGCCATTTATTTTACTACTAGGGAATACCCCTAGGGTAAGTTCCCCTATATTGGTTGGTGGATGCTCCTAGAATAATGAGGGGATGCCCCTAGATGTAATCTCGCTATTGGGAGGTAGGGGGATGCCCCTGGATTTGATCCTGCTACTAGGAGGTGGGGGGATGCCCTTGGATTTGTTCCCATTACAGGGAAGTGGGGGGATGCCCGTGGATTTGATATCGTTATTGGGAAGTTGAGGGATGCCCCTGGATTTGATCCCGCTACTGAGAGGTGGGGGGATGCCCCTAGATTTGTTCCTGTTACTTGGAAGTAGGGGGATGCCCTTGGATTATATCCCATTACTATGAAGTGGGGGGATGCCCCTGGAGATGATCCCATTAGTGGGAAGTAGGGGATGCCCTTAGATTTAATCCCATTATTGGGAAGTAGGGGGATGCCCCCTGTTTTGATCCTATTATTGGAAAGTGCGGGGATGCCCCTGGATATTATCCCATTATTGGGAAGTGGGGGGATGTCCCTGGATTTGATCCCATTATAGGGAAGTGGGCGGATACCCCAAGATTTGATCCTATTACTAGGAAGTGAGGGATTCCTCTGGATTTAATCCCATTATTGGGAAGTGGGGGATTCCCCTAGATTTGATACCGGCATAGGGAAGTCGGGGAATGCCTCTGGATTTGATCCCGCTACTGGGAGGTGGGGGAATGCCCCTAGATTTGATCCGGCTATTAGGTGGTAGGGGGATGCCCTTGGAGTTAATCCCACTACTAAAAGTGGGCGGATGCCCCTAGATTTGATCCCTCTACTTGGAGGTGGGGGGATGCCCCTAGATTTGATCCCGTTATAAGGAAGTGGGGGGATGCCTTTAGATTTGATCCCACTATTAGGAGGTGGTGGATGCCCCTAGATTTGATTCTGCTACTAGGAAGTGTGGGGATGCCCCTGGATTTGATCCTATTATAGGGAAGTGGGGGATGCCACTAGATTTGTTCCTGTTATTGGGAAGTGGAGGATGCCATTGGATTAGATCCTGTTATTGGGAAGTGGGGGGATACCCCCGGACTTGATCCTATTACTAGAAAGTGCAGACAAGCCCCTAGATTTGACCCCATTATTGGGAAGTGGGGGGATGCCCCTGGATTTGATCCCATTATTGGGAAGTAGGGGGATGCCCATGGAATTAATCCCACTACTATAAGGTGGGGGATGCCCCTAGATTTGATCCCGCTACTAGGAGGTGGGGGGATGCCCCTGGATTTGATCCCACCATTGGGAAGTGGGGGGGATGGCCCTGGATTAGATCCCATTTATTGGAAAGTGGGGGGATGCCCCTGGATTTGATCACATTATAGGGAAGTGGGGTGATGTCCCTAGATTTGATCCCATTATTGGGAAGTAGGGGGATGCCCGCGGATTTGATCCTATTACTGGGAAATGCGGGGATGCCCCTAGATTCGATCCCATTATTGGGAAGTAGGGTGATGCCCCTGGATTTGATCCCACTATTAGGAGGTGGAGGGATGCCCCTAGATTTGATCCCGCCACTACGAGGTGGGGGGATGCCCCTGGATTTGATCCTATTATTGGGAAGTAGGGGGGGATACCACTGGATTTGATCCCGCTACTAGGAGGTGGGGGGATGCCCCTAGATTTGATCCCATTACTCGGAGGTGGGGGGATGCCCCTAGATTTAATCCCGCTACTAGGTGGTGGGGGGATGCCCTTGGTTTTGATCCTGCTACTAGGAAGAGAAGGGATGCCCCTAGATTAGATCACATTTATTGGGAAGTGGGGGGATGCCCCTAGTTTTAATCTGGCTACAATGAGGTATAGGGATGCCCCTGGATTTGATCTCACTATTGAGAAGTGAGGGGATGCCCCTAGATTAGATCCCATTACTAGGAAGTTGAAGGATGCCCCTGGATTTGATCCCGCTACTAAGAGGTAGGGGGATGCCCATGGATTTAATCCCGCAACTGGAGGTGGGGGGATGCTTCTGAATTTAATCCCACTACTTGGAGGAGGGGGGATGCCCCTAGATTTGATCCCACGACTGGGAAGTGTGGGGATGCTCCTGGACTGGATTCTTTTATAGGGAAGTGGGGGGATGCCCACAGATTTGATCGCTCTACTAGAAGGTAGGAGGATGCCCCTGGTTCTGATCCCACTTCTAAGAGGTGAGGGGATGCCCCTGGATTTGATCCCGCTACTGAAAAGTGTGAGGATGCCCTGGGATTAGATCCCGTTACTAGGAAGTGGGAGGATGCCCTTGGATTTGATCCTATTGTAGGGAAGTGAGGGGATGGCCCTGCATTTGATCCCGTTATAGGAAAGTAGGAGGATGCCCATGGATTTGATCCTATTAGTAGGAAGTGGGGTGATGCCCCTAGATTTGATCCCGTTATTGGGAAGTGGGGGGATGCCCCTACATTTGATCCCATTACTGGGATATGGGGGGATGCCCCTACATTTAATCCCGTTACTGAGACGTGGGGGGATGCCTCTGATTTGATCCCCATCATTAGGAATTAGGGGGATGCCCCTAGATTTTATCCCGCTACTGGGAGGTAGGGGGATGCCCCTAGATTTGTTCTTGATACTAGGAAGTGGGGGGATGCACCTGGATTAGATCCCGTTACTAGGAAGTGGGGGGATGCCCTTAGATTTGATCCTGTTATAGGGAAGTAGGGGGGGATGCCCCTGGATTTGATCCCATTATTCGGAAGCGGGTGGATGCCCCTAGATTTGATCCTATTACTGGGAAGTGCGGGAATGCCCTAGATTTGTTCCCATTATTGGGAAGTGAGGGGATGCCCCTGAATTTGATCCCATTGTTGGGAAGTGGAGGGATGCCCCTAGATTTCATCCCGTTATTGGGAAGTGGGGGGATGCCCCTGGATTTAATCCCATTATAGGGAAGTGGGGGGATGCCCCTAGATTTGATCCTGCTATTGGAAGATAAGGGGATGCCCCTGGATTTGATCCTGCTACTGGGCGATCTGGGGATGCCCCTGGATTTTTTCCCGATATTGGGAAGCGGGGGATGCCACTGGATTAGATCCCATTTTTGGGAGGTGGGGGGGAAGCCCTTGGATTTGATCCTATTATTAGGAAGTAGGGGGTTGCCCCTGGATTTGTTCCCTCTATTGGGAAGTAGGGGGATGCCCTCAAATTTAATCCTATTATTGGGAAGTACAGGGATGGCCCCTGATTTTATCCCATTAATGGGAAGTAGGGGATGCCTCTGGATTTGATCCCGGTACTAGGAAGTGGGGGGATGCCCCTGGATTTGATCCTATTATTGGGAAGTGGTGGGATGCCCCTAGATTTGATACTATTACTGGGAAGTACGGGGATGCCCCTAGATTTGATCCCGTTATATGAAGTGGGGGGATGCCCCTGGATTTGATCCTGCTACTAGGAGGTGGGGAGATGCCCCTGGATTTGTTTAAGTTATTAGGAAGTGGGGGATGCCACTGGATTAGATCCCGTTATGAGGAAGTGGGGGATGCCCTGGATTTGATCCTATTATTGGGAAGTGAGTGGATGCCCCTAGATTTGATCCCACTATTGGGAAGTGGGGGGATGGCCCCGGATTTGATCCTCTTGTTGGGAAGTGCAGGGATGCCACTAGATTTGATCTTATTATTGGGAAGTGGGGGGATGCCCGTAGATTTGATCCTGATAATGGGAAGTGAGGGATGCTAGTGGATTTGATCCACAACTAGGAGGTGGGAGATGCCCCTGGATTTGATCCCGACACTAGAAGGTGGGGGGATGCCACTAGATTTGATCCTACTACTCGAAAGTGAGGGGATGCCCCTGGATTAGATCCCGTTTATTAGGAAGTGGGGGGATGCCCCTGGATTTGATCCCCTTGCAGGAAAGTGGGATGATGCCCCTAGATTGGATCCCATCATTGGGAAGTGGGGAGATGGACGTGGATTTAATCCTAATATTGGGAAATATGGGGATGCCCCTGGATTTGATCCCATTATTTGGAAGTGGGGGGATGCCCTCGGATTTGATCCCACTATTGGGAGGTGAAGGGATGCCCCTAGATTTGATCTCGCTACATGGAGGTGGGGGGATGCCCCTGAATTTGATCCCGTTATTGAGAAGTGGGGGGATGCCCCCTGATTTGCTCTGCTACTAGGAGGTGGGGGGATGCCCTTAGATTTTATCCCAATATTGGGAGGTGGGGGATGTAATTGGATTTGATCCCACTACTAGGAGGTGGAGGGATGCGCCTAGATTTGATCCCTATACTAGGAGATGGGGGGATGCCCCTAGATTTGATCCCGCTATTGGAAAGTGGGTGGATGCCACTAGATTAGATCCTGTTTATTGGAAAGTGGGGGATGCCCCTGGATTTCATCCCATTATAAGGAAGTGGGGGATGCCCCTAGATTTGATCACTCTACTAAGAGATGGAGGGAGGCCCCTAGTTTTGATCTCGCTACTAGAAAGTGAGGGGATGTCCCTGGATTACATCCCGTTATTAGGAAGTAGGGGGATGCCCCCGGATTTGATCCCGCTAATGGGTCGTGGGGGGATGCCCTTGGATTTGATCCCACTACTAGGAGGTGGGGGGATGCTTCTGGATTTGATCCCACTACTAGGAGGTGGGGGGATGCCCTTAGATTTGATTCCACTATAAGGAAGTGTGAGGATGCCCCAGGATTTGATCCAATTATAGGGAACTGGGGGGATGCCCCTGGATTCGATCCTATTACTGGAAAGTGGGGGGATGCCCCTGGATTTGATCCCATTATTGGAAAGTGGGGGATGCCCCTGGATTTGATCATGCTACTAGGAGGTGGGGGGATGCCCCTTGATATGATCCCACTACTAGGAGGTGGGGGCATGCCCTAGATTTGATCTCGATACTGGAAAGTGTGGCGATGCCCCTGGATTAGATCCCGTTACTCGGAAGTGGGGTGATGCCCTTGGATTTCATCCTGTTATAGGGAAGTGGGGGGGGATGGCCCTTCATTTTATCCCGTTATTGGGAAGTGGGGGGATGCCCCTGGATTTGATCCAGTTATTGAGAAGCGGTAGGATGCCCCTAGATTTGATCCCATTATTGGAAAGTGGGGGAATGCCCTTGAATTTGATCCCGTTACTGGGACGTGGGGGGATGCCCCACATTTAATCACGTTATTGGGTAGTGGGAAGATGCCCCTAGATTTGATCCCGTTATTGGGAAGTGGGGAGATGCCCCTAGATTTAGTTTTCTTATTAGGAAGTGGGGGGATGCCCATGGATTTGATCCTGCTACTGGGAGGTGGGGGGATCCCCCTCGATTTGTTTCCGTTATTGGGAAGTGGGGGATGCCGCTGGATTAGATCCCATTACTGTGAAGTGGGGGATGCCCCTGGATTTGATCCCACTATTAGGAAGTGTGGGGATGCCCTCGGATTTAATCCTATTATTAGGAAGTACAAGGATGCCCCTAGATTTTATCCCGTTATTGGGAAGTGAGGGGATGCCCCTGGATTTGAGCCCATTACTAGTTAATGGTGGGATGCCCCTAGATTTGATCCCATTGTTAGGAAGTGGAGGGATGCCCTCGAATTTGATCTCGTTATTGGGAAGTGGGGGGATGCCCCTGTATTTTATCCTGTTATTAGGAAGTGGAGGGATGCCCCTAGATTTAAGCCCGTTATTGGGAAGTGGGGGGACACCCTTGCATTTGATCCTATTATAGGGAAGTGGGGGGATGCCCCTAGATTTGATCCCGCTACTGGGAGGTAGGGGAATGCCCCTGGATTTGATCTTACGATTGGGAGGTCGGGGGATGCCCCTAGATTTCTTCTCGTTATTAGGAAGTGGGGGATGCCACTGGATTAGATTCCATTGCTGGGAAGTGGAGGGATACCCCTAGATTTGATCGCATTATTGGGAAGTGGAGGGATTCCCCTAGATTTGATCGCACTATTGGGAAGTGGGGCGATGCCCCCGAATATTATCCTATTACTAGAAAGTGCAGGGATGCCCCTAGATTTTATCCTATTGTTGAGAAGTGGAGGGATGTCTCTGGATTTATTCTGACTACTAGGAGGTAGGGGGATGCCCCTAGATTTGATCCTGCTACTAGGAAGTGGGTGGATGCCCCTAGATTAGATCTCATTTATTAGGAAGTGGGGGGACGCCCCTGGATTTGATCCCATTATAGGGATGTGGGGATGGCCCTTTACTAGATCTCGCTACTAGGAGGTAGAGGGATGCCTCTAGATTTGATCTCGCTACTGGGAAGTCGGGGAATGTCCCTAGATTAGATCTCGTTACAAGGAAGTAGGGGGTGCCCCTAGATTTGATCTCGCTACTGGGAGGTAGGGGGATGCCCCTGGATTTAACCCCACTACTAGGAGGTGGGGGATGCTTCTGGATTTGATCCCACTAGTAGGAGGTATGGGGATGCCCTTAAATTTGATTCTGCTACAAGAAAGTGTGAGGATGCCCCTGGATTAGATCCTATTATAGGGAAGTGAGGGGATGCCCCTGGATTCGATCCCATTACTAGAAGGTCGGGGGATGCCCCTGGATTTGATCCCGTTATTGGGAAGTGCGGGGATGCCCCTGGATTTGATCATGCTACTTGGAGGCGGGGGGATGCCCCTAGATTTGATCCCACTACTAGGAGGTGGGAGGATGCCCCTAGATTTGATCCCGCTACTAGAAAGTGTGGGGATGCCCCTAGATTAGATCCCGGTGCTAGAAAGTGGGGGGATGCCCTTAGATTTGATCCCATTATAGGGAAGTGGGGGGATGGCCCTGCATTTGATCCCATTACTGGGAAGTGGGGGGATGCCCCTAGATTTGATCCAACTATAGGGAAGTGGGGGGATGCCATTAGATTTGATCTCGCTATTGGGAAGGGGGGGGGATGCCCCTGGATTTGATCCCGCTACTGGGAAGTTGGGGGATGCCCCACTTTTGATCCCGTTACTGGGACGTGGGGTATGCCCCTGGATTTGATCCTATTATTGGGAAGTGGGGGGATGCCCCTGGATTTGATCCCATTATTAGGAAGTGGGGGGATGCCCCTAGATTTGATCCCATTAATGGGAAGTGGAGGGATGCCTTGGATTTGATCCTGTTATAGCAAAGTGGAGGGATGCCCCTGGATTTGATCCTATTACTAGGAAGTGGGGGGATGCCCCTGGATTTGATCCAGTTATTAGGAAGTGCGGGATGCCCCTGGATTTGATCTCGCTACTAGGAGGCAGAGGGATGCCCCTAGATTTGATCCTGCTTTTGGAAGTTAGGCGATGTCCCTGGATTTGATCCTACTACTGGAAGTTGGGGGGGATGCCCCTCAGATTTTCCCATTATTAGGAAGTGGGGGATGCCACTAGATTAGATCCTATTACTGGGAAGTGGCGGGATGCCCTTGGATTTGATCCCATTATTAGGAAGTAGGGGGATGCCCCTGGATTTGATCCCGGTACTAGGAGGTGGGGGGATGCCCCTAGATTTTATCCCAATATTGGGAGGTCGGGGATGCACCTGGATTTGATCCCACTACTAGGAGGTGGGGGGATGCCCCAGGATTTGATCCCGGTTCTAGGAGGTGGAGGGATGCCCCTGGATTTGATCCTATTATTGGGAAGTGGAGGGATGCCCCCGAATTTGATCCTATTATTGGGAAGTGCAAGGATGTACCTGGATTTGATCTCATTATAGGGAAGTGGGGGGATGCCCCTGGATTTTATCCCATTATTAGGAAGGGGAGGGATGCCCCTAGATTTAAGCCCATTATTGGGAAGTGGGGGGATGCCCCTGGATTTGATCCCAATATAGGGAAGTGGGGGGATACCCCTAGATTTGATCCTGCTAATGGGAGGTAGGGGGATGCCCCTAGATTTTATCCCGCTACTGGGAGGTGGGGGATGCCCCTGGATTAGATCCCATAACTAGGAAGTGGAGGGATGCCCCTGGATTTGATCCCATTACTGGGAAGTGGGGGGATTCCCCTGGATTTGATCGCACTATTAGGAAGTGGAGGGATGCCCCCAGATTTGATCCTTTCAGTGGAAAGTGCAGGGATGCCCCTGGATGTTATCCCATTATTGAGAAGTGGGGGATGCCCTTGGATTTGATCCCATTAATAGGAAGTGGGGGATGCCCTTGGATTTGATCCCAATAATAGGAAGTGGGGTGATGCCCCTCGATTTGATTCCATTATTGGGAAGTGGAGGAATGCCCCCAGATTTGATCCTATTACTAGAAAGTGCAGGGATGCCCTTGGATTTGATTCTGTTATTGGGAAGTGGGGGATGCCCTTGGATTCAATCCCGTTATTGGGAAGTGGAAGGATGCCACTAGAATTGATCCCGTTATTAGGAAGTTGGGGGATGCCCCTGGATTTAATCCGTTATAGGGAAAGGGCATCCCCTCACCTCCCAGTAGCGGGATCAAATCTAGGGGCATCTGCCTACCTCCTAGTAGCGGGATCAAATCTAGGGGCATCCCCCCACTTCCTTATAATGGGATCCAATCCAGGGGCATCCCCCCACTTCCTAATAATGGGATCAAATCCAGGGGCATCCCCCACCTCCCAATATCGGGATCAAATCCAGGGGCATTCTCGCATTTCTGAGTAATAGGATCAAATCCGGGGGCTTCCCCCCACTTTTCAATAATGGGATCTTATCTAGGGGCATCCCCTCACTTCCCTATAACGGGATCGAATCTACGGGCATCCCCCTACTTCCTAGAAATGGGATCTAATCGAGGGGCATCCCCCCACTTCCTAGTAAAGGGAATAAATCCAGAGGCATTCCCCCACCTCTTAGTTGCTAGATCAAATCCAAGGGCATTCCCCTACCTCCCAGTAGCGGGATCCAATCAAGGGGCATCCTCCCACTTCCCTATAACGGGATCAAATCTAGGGGCATCCCCCCACTTCCCAGTAACGGGATCAAATCTAGGGGCATCCCCCCACTTCCTAATAACTGGATCAAATCCAGAGGCATCCCCCCACTTCCCAATACAGGGATCAAATCCTGGGGCGTCCCCTCACTTCCCAGTAATAGGGTCAAACTCGGGGGCATCCCCCCACTTCCTAATAATGGGATTAAATACACAGGCATCCCCCCACTTCCCAATGATGGGACCAAATCCAGGGGCATCTCTGCACATCCCATTAATAGGATCAAATCTAGGGGCATTCCCCCACTTTCCAATAGTGGGATCAAATTCGGATGCATCCCCCCACTTCCTAATAGTAAGATCAAATCCAGGGGCATCCCCCCACTTCCCAATAATTGGATTAAATCCAGGGGCATCCCCCACTTCCCAATAACGGGATCAAATCCAGAGGCATCCCCCCACTTCCCAATACATGGATCAAATCCAGGGGCATTCCCGCACTACCCAGTAATAGGATCAAATCCGGGGGCATCGTACCACTTCCCAATAATGGGATCATATCCAAGGGCATCCCTCTACATTCCAGTAACGGGATCAAATCTAGCGGAATCCCCCTACTTCCTAATAACTGGATCAAATCTAGGGGCATCCCTGCACTTCCCAGTGATAGGATCAAATCCGGGGAGCATCCCCCCACTTCCCTATAGTGGGATCAAATCTAGGGGCATCCCCCCACTTCCCTATAACAGGATCAAATCCAGGGGCATCCCCCCACCTCCTAGTAGCAGGATCAAATCTAGGGGCATCCCCCCACTTCCCAATACTGGGAACAAATCCAGGGGCATCCCCCCACTTCTCTATAACGAGATCAAATCCAGGGGCATCCCCTCACTTCCTAGTCATGGGATCAAATCTAGGGGCATTCCCCTACCTCTTAGTAACGCGATATAATTCAGGGCATCCCCACACTTTATAGTAATGGGATCAAATTCGGGGGCATCCGCCTACCTCCAAGTAGCGAGATAATATCCAGGGCCATCCCCCTACTTCTCAGTAACGGGATCTAATCGAGGGGCATCCCCCTACCTCCCAATAACGGGAACAAATCCAGAGGCATCCCCCCATCTCCTAGTAGCTGGATCAAATCTAGGGGCATCCCCCTACCTCCCAATAGTGGGATCCAATCCAGGGGCATCCTCCCACTTCCCTATAACGGGATCAAATCTAGGGGCATCCCCCCACTTCCTAGTAACGGGAACAAATCTAGAGGCATGCCCCCACTTCCCAATAACGGGATCAAATCCAGAGGCATCCGACCACTTCCCAATACAGGGATCAAATCCTGGGGCATTCCCCACTTCCCAGTAATAGGTTCAAATTCGGGGGCATCCCCCACTTCCTAATAATGGGATCAAATCCACAGGCATCCCCCACTTCCTAATAACGGGATCAAATCCAGGGCCATCTCTGCACATCCCATTAATAGGATCAAATCTACGGGCATCCCCCACTTCTCAATAGTGGGATCGAATCCGGAGGCATTCCCCCACTTCCCAATAGTAAGATCAAATCCAGGGGCATCCCCCCACTTCCCAATAGCGGGATCAAATGCAGGGGCATCCCCCCATTTCCCAATAGCGGGATCAAATCTAGAGGTATTCCCCCTCTTCCCAATACATGGATCAAATCCAGGGGCATCCCTGCACTATACAGTTATAGGATCAAATCCGGGGGCATCCCACCACTTCCTAATAATGGGATCATATCCAAGGGCATCCCTCTACTTCCCAGCAATGGGATCAAATCTAGGGGAATCCCCCCACTTCCCAATAACTGGATCAAATCTAGGGGCATCCCTGCACTTCCCAGTAATAGGATTAAATCTGGGGGCATCCCCTCACTTCCTTATAGTGGGATCAAATCTAAGGGCATCCCCCCACTTCCCAATAATGGGATCAAATCCTAGGGCAACCCCCCATTTCCCAGTAATGGGATCTAATCCAGGGGCATCCCCCCACTTCCTAGTAACAGGAACAAGTTTAGGGGCATCCCCCTACCTCCTAGTAGCGGGATAAAATCCAGGGGCAACCCCCCACCTCCTAGTAGCGAGATCAAATCTACGGGCATCCCACCACTTTCTAGTAGCAATATCAAATCCAGGGGCATCCCCCCACCTTATAAAAGCGGGATTAGATCCAGGGGCATCCCCCTACTTCCCAATAGTGGGATCAAATCAAGGGGCATCCCCCCACTTCCAAATAACGGGATCAAATCCAGGGGCATCCCCCTACTTCCTAGTAACAGGATCAAATCTAGGGGCATCCCCCCACTTTCTAATAACAGGATCAAATCCAGGGGCATCCCCCCACTTCCTAGTAATAGGATAAAATCCAAGGGCATCCCTCCACTTCCTAGTAGTGGGATAAAATCCAGGGGCATCCCCCTACTTCCCAATATCGAGATCAAATACAAGGGCATCCCCTCTCATCCCAATAATGGGAACAAATCCAAAGGCATCCCCCCACTTCCCAGTAACGGGATCAAATCTAGGGGCATCCCCCTACCTCCCAACAACGGGATCAAATCCAGGGGCATCCCCTCCCTTTCTAGTAATGGGATCAAATCCAGGGGTATCCCCCCACTTATAATTATGGGAGCAAATCCAAGGGCATCCCCACACTTCTCAGCAACAAGATCAAATTTGGGGGAATCCCGCCACTTCCATATATCGGGATCAAATCCAGAGGAATCCCCCACTTCCTAATAACGGGATTAAATCCAGGGGCATCTCCCCACTTCCTAATAATAGGATCAAATCAAAGGGCATCCTGCCACTTCGTAATAACGGGATCAAATCTAGAGGCATCCCCGCACTTTCTAGTAATAGGATCAAATTTGGGGGCATCCCCCTACTTCCCAATAATGAGATTAAATCCAGGGGCATCCCTGCACTTCCCAGTAGTAGGATCAAATCTGGGGGCATCACAGCATTTCCCTATAGTGGGATCAAATCCAGGGGCATCCCCCCACTTCCCAATAATGGGATCAATGGGATCAAGGTCATCACCCCACCTCCTAGTAGTAGGATCAAATCTAGGTGCATCCCCCCACTTCCCAATACTAGGAACAAATCTAGGGGCATCCTCCCACTTCTCAGTAATGAGATCAAATCCAGGGGCATCCCCTCAATTTCCTAAAATGGGATCAAATCTAGGGGCATTCCCCTACCTCTTAGTAATGAGATACAATCCAGGGGCATCCCTACACTTTCCAGTAGCGGGATCAAATCCAGGGGCATCCCTCCTCTTCCCAGCAACGGGATCTAATCTAAGGGCATCCCCGCACTTCCCAATAATAGGATGCCCTTGGATTAGATCCTATTATTGGGAAGTGAGGGGATGCCCCTAGATTTGATCCTGTTACTGGGAAGTGGGAGGATGCCCCTTGATTTAATCTCGTTATTAGAATGTGGGGGGATGCTACTGGATTTGATCCCACTCCTGGGTAGTGGGGGGATGTCCCTGGATTTGTTCCCATTATTGAGAAGTGGGGGGATGCCTCTAGATTAGATCCCATTACTGGGAAGTGGAGGGATGCCCCTAGATTTTATCCCGTTATTAGGAAGTGGGTGGATGCCCCTAAATTTGATCCCACAATTGGAAAGCGGGGGAATGCCCCCAGATTTTATCCTATTATTGGGAAGTGCCAGGGATACCCCTGGATTTGATCCTGTTATTAAGAAGTGGAGGGATGCCCCTAGATTTGATCCCGTAATTGGGAAGTAGGGGGATGCCCTCAGATTTGATCCCATTATTGGGAAGTGGGGGGCTTCCCCTTGATTTGATCCCATTATTAGGAAGTGGGGGTATGCCCCCAGATTTGATCCTATTTTTGGGAAGTGCGGGGTTGTCCCTGGATTTAATCCCGTTATGAAGAAGTGGAGTGATACCCCTAGATTTGATCCCATTTTTAGGAAGTGGGGGGATGCCCCTGGATTTGATCCCATTATTGGGAAGTGGGGTGATGCCCCTGGATTTGATCCTGTTATAGGGAAGTGACAGGATGCCCTTAGATTCGATCCCATTACTAGGAAGTGGGGGGATGCCCTTTATTTGATCCCCATTATTGGGAAGTGGGAGGATGCCCCTAGATTTGATCCCGTTACTAGCATGTGGAAGGATGCCCCTAGATTTGTTCCTGTTATTGGGAGGGGGGGATGCCACTGCATTAGATCCCATTACTAGGACATGGGGGGATGCCCCTAGATTTAAACCAGTTAGTGGGAAGTGGGATGATGCCCCTGGATTTGTTCCCACTATTGGGTAGTGGGGGGATGCCCCTGGATTTGATCCCCTTATTGGGAAGTGGAGGGATGCCCCTGGATTTGATCCCGTTATTAGGAAGTGGGGGGATGCCAGTGGATTTGATCCCGTTATAGGGAAGTGAAGGGATGCCCTTGGATTAGATCCCATTACTGGGTAGTGGGGGGATTCCCCTGGATTTGATCCCGTTATTAGGAAGTGGGGGATACCTCAAGATTTGATCCCACTAATGGGATGTGGGGGGATGCCCCCAAATTCGATCCTACACTGGGAAGTACCGGGGATGCCCCTAGATTTGATCCCGTTATTAAGAAATTTGGAAATGTCCCTGGATTTGATCCCATTATTAGGAAGTGGGGGTATGCGCCTGGATTTGATCCCATTATTGGGAAGTGGAGAGGATGCCACCGGATTTGATCCTATTACTAGGAAGTGCAGTGATGCCTCTGGATTTGATACCATTATAGGGAAGTGGGGGGATGCCCCTGGATTTGATCCTGTTGTAGGAAAGTTAGGGGTTGCCCCTAGATTTGAACCCATTACTAGGAAGTGGGAGGCTGCCCCTGGATTTGATCCCCGTTACTGTGATGTGGGGGGATGCACCTGGATTTGATCACATTACTAGGATGTGGAGGGATGCCCCTGGATTTTTTCCCATTGTTAGGAAGTGGGGGATGCCACTGGATTTGATCCCATTATTGGAAGTGGGGGGATGCCCCTGTATTTGATCCCATTATTGGAAAGTAGGGGGATGCCCCAAGATTTGATCCCGCTATTGGGAGGTGGGGGTATGCCCCAGGATTTGTTCCTATTACTGGGAAATGTAGGGATGCCCATGGATTTTATCCCGTTATTCGAAAGTGGGGGATGCCCCTGGATTTGATACCGTTACTAGGAAATAGGGGGATGCCCCTAGATTTCATCCCATTATTGGAAAGTTGAGGGAAGCCCCTGGATTTGATCCTATTATTGGGAAGTGTTGGGATGCCCCTAGATTTGATCCCATTATTGGGAAGTGGGGGGATGCCCTTGGATTTCATCCCATTATTGGCAAGTGGGGGGATGCCCTCGGATTTGATCCCGTTATCGGGAAGTGCAAGGATGCCCCTGGATTTTATCCCATTATTTGGAAGTGGGGTGATGTCCTTAGATTTGATCTCGTTACTAGGCAGTGGGGGGATGCCCCTGGATTTGATCCCATTATTAGGAAGTAGAGGGATGCCCCCGGATTTGATCCTATTATTGTGAAGTGCAAGGATGCCCCTGGATTTAATCCCGTTATTAGGAAGTGGGGGCATGCCCCTAGATTTTATCCCATTATTAGGAAGTGGAGGGATGCCCCTAGATTTGATCCTGTTATTGGGAAGTGGGGGGATGCCCCTGGATTCGATCCCATTATAGGGAAGTGGGGGGTTGCCCTTGGATTTGATCCCGCTAATAGGAGGTAGAGGGATGCCCCTGGATTTGATATCGCTACTAGGAGGTGGGGGATGCCCCTTAATTTGTTCCTGTTTTTAGGAAGTGGGGGATGCCACTGGATTAGATCCCGTTACTTGGAAATGGAGGGATGCCCCAAGATTTGATCCCATTATTAGGAAGTGGGGGGATTCCCCTGGATTTGATCGCACTATTGGAAAGTGGGGGAATGCCCCTAGATTTGATCCTATCACTGGAAAGTGCAGGGATGCCCCTGGATTTTATCCTGTTATTGACAAGTGGGGGGATGCCCTTGGATTTGATCCCGTTACCAGGAAGTGGGGTGATGCATCTGGATTTGATTCCATTATTGGGAAGTGGAGGGATGCCCCCAGATTTGATCCTATTACTAAAAAGTGTGGGGATGCCCTTGGATTTGATCCCGTTATTGGAAAGTGGGGGGATGCCCCTGGATTTGATCCCATTATTGGGAAGTGGAGGGATGCCCCTAGAATTGATCCCAATTATTAGAAAGTGGGGTATGCCCCTGGATTTGATCCCATTACAGGGAAGGGGCATCCTCTCACCTCCAGTAGCGGGATCAAATCCAGGGGCATCCCCCCTTCTCTATAATAGGATCAAATCTAAGGGCATCCCTCTACTTCCAAATAATGGGATTAAATCCAGGGGCGTCCCCGCACTTCCGAGTAATAAGATAAAATCCGGGGGCATCCCCCCACTTCCCAATAATGAGATCAAATCAAGGGGTAACCCCCCACTTCCTAACAACGGGATCAAATCCGAGGGCATTCCCCCACTTCACAATAACAGGATCAAATCTAGGGGCAACCCCCCGCTTCCTAATAATAGGATCAAATCCAGGGGAATCCCTGGCACTTCCCAGCAATTGGATCAAATCTGGGGGCGTCTACCCACTTCCCAATATTGGGATCAAATCCAAGGGCATCCCCCCACTTCCTAACAATGGGATAAAATCCAAGGGCATCCCCCCACTTCCCAGTACCGGGATCTAATCCCGAGGCATACCCCTGCTTACTAGTAATGGGAACAAATCCAGGGGCATCCCCCCTACTCAACAGCGGGATCAAATCCAGTGGCATCCCCCCATATTCTAGTAACAGGATCAAATCAAGGGGCATCCCTCCACTTCCTAGTAACGGGATCAAATCCAAATAATGGGATCAAATTTAGGGGCATTCCTGCACTTCCTAGTAATAGGATCAAATCTGGGGGCATCCCCCCACTTTCTAATAATGGGATCAAATCGAGGGGCATCCCTCCACTTCCCTATAACGGGATCAAATCTAGGGGCATCCCCCCACTTCCTAGTAAAGGGATCTAATCGAGGGGCATCCCCCCACTTCCCAATAATAGGAATAAATCCAGGGGCATCCCCTACCTCCTAGTAGCTGGATCAAATCTAGGGGCATCCCCCCACCTCCCAGTAGCAGGATCCAATCCAGGGGCATCCAACCACTTCCCTATAGTGGGATCAAATCCAGGGGCATCCCTGCACTTCCTAGTAGTGGGATCAAATCCAGGGGCATCCCCCACTTCCTAATAACGGGATCAAATCCAGAGGCTTCCCCCCACTTCCCAATATAGGGATCAAATCCTGGGGCATCCCTGTACTTCCTAGTAATATGGTCAAATTTGGGGGCATCCCCCGACTTCCCAATAATGGGATCAAATCCAGCGGCATCCCCCACTTCTCAGTAATGGGATCAAAACCAGGGGCATCTCTACACATCCCATTAATAAGATTAAATCTAGGGGCATCCCCCTACTTCCCAATAGTGGGATCAAATCTGGGGGCATCCCCTCACTTTCCAATAGTAAGATTAAATCCGGGGGCATCCCCCCACTTCCCAATGACTGGATCAAATCCAGGGGCATCCCCCCACTTCCCAATAATGAGATCAAATCTACAGGCATGCCCCTCTTCCCAATAATGGGATCAAATCAAGGGGCATCCCTGCACTTCCCATTAATAGGATCAAATCCGGGGGCATCCTACCACTTCCCAATAATGGGATCACATCCAAGGGCATCCCTTCACTTCCTAGTAACTGGATTAAATCTAGAGGAATACCCCTACTTCCCAATAACGAGATCAAATCCAGGGGCATCCCCCCACTTTCCAGTAGTAGGATCAAATCCGGGGGCATCCCCCCACTTCCCAGTAGTAGGATCAAATCCGGGGGCATCCCCCCACTTCCCAGTAGTAGGATCAAATCCGGGGGCATCCCCCCACTTCCCAATAGTGGGATCAAATCCAGGGGCATCCCCTAAATTCCCAATAATGGGATCAATTCCAGGGGCAACCCCCCAATTCCCAGTAACGGAATCTAATTAAGGGGCATCCCCCCACTTCCTAGCAACAGGAACAAATTTAGGGGCATCCCCCTACCTCCTAGTAGTGGGATAAAATCCAGGGGCAACCCCTACCTCCTAGTAGCGAGATCAAAACTAGGGGCATCCCCCCACTTCCTAGTAGCAAGATCAAATACAAGGGCATCCCCCTACTTCATAGTAGTGGGATTAAATCTAGGGGCATCCCCCTACTTCTCAATAGTGGGATCAAATCTAGGTGCATCTCCCCACTTCCAAAAAATGGGATCAAATCTAGGGGCATCCCTCTACTTCCCAATAACAGGATCAAATCCAGGGGCATCCCCTTACTTTCTAATAATGGGATCAGATCCAGGGGCATCCCCCCACTTCCTAGTAATGGGATAAAATCTAACGGCATCCCCCCACCTCCTAGTAACAAGGAAAAATCTAGGGGCATCCCCCAACTTCCTAATATCGAGATCAAATACAAGGGTATCCCCCTACATCCTAATAATGGGAACAAATCCCGAGGCATCCCCTACTTCCCAATAATGGGATCAAATCTAGGGGCATCCTCCTACCTTCGAATAATGGGATCAAATCTAGGGGCATCCCCTCACTTCCTAGTAATGGGATCAAATGCAGGGGCATCCCCCCACCTTCCTATAATGGAATCAAGTCTAGGGGCATCCCCGCACTTCTCAGCAATAAGATCAAATTTGGGGGAATCCCTCCATTTCCCAATAACGGGATTAAATCCAGGGCATCCCTGCACAAATCCTAGGTCATCCCCCCACTTCCTTATATCAGGATCAAATCTAGGGGAATCCCCCACTTCCTAATAACGGGATCAAATCTAGGGGCATCCCTCCACTTCCCAATAATCGGATCAAATCTAGGGGCATCCCACCACTTCCTAATAATGGGATCAAATCTAGGGGCATCCCCGTACTTCCCTGTAATAGGATCAAATTCGGGGGCATCCCTCTACTTCCCAATAATAGGATTAAATCCAGGGGCATCCCTGCACTTCCTAGTAATAGGATCAAATCCGAGGGCATCACCTCACTTCCCTATAGTGGGATCAAATCTAGGGGCATCCCCCCACTTTCCAATAACGGGATTAAATCCAGGGGCATCCCCCCACCTCCTAGTAGTAGGATCAAATCTAGGGGCATCCCTCCACTTCCCGATACTAGGAACAAATCCAAGGGCATACCCCTACTTCTTAGTAATGAGATCAAATCCAGGGGCATCCCCTCACTTCCCATTAATGGGATCAAATCTAGGGGCATTCGCCTACCTCTTAGTAATGAGATATAATCTAGGGGCATCCACTCACTTTCCAGTAGCGGAATCAAATCTAGCGATATCCCCCCACCTCCTAGTAGTGAGATAATATCTATGGGCATCCCCTCACTTCCTAGTAACTGGATCCAAGGGCATCCCCGCACTTCCAGTAATAGGATGACCCTAGATTAGATCCCATTATTGGGAAGTGGGGGGATGCCCCTAGATTTGATCCCATTACTGGGAAGTGGAGGGATGCCCCTTGATTTGATACCATTATTAGAATGTGGAGGGATACCACTGGACTTGATCCCGCTCTTGAGTAGTGGGGGGATGCCCCTGGATTTGTTCCCACTACTGGCAAGTAGGGGGATGCCTTAGGATTAGATCCCGATACTGGGAAGTGGGAGGATGCCCCTCGATTTTATCCCTTTATTAGGAAGTGCGGGGATGCCCTTGGATTTGATCCCAATATTGGGAAGTGGGCAGATGCCCCCAGATTTGATCTAATTACTGGAAAGTGCTAGGCATTCCCCTGGATTTAATCCTATTATTAGGAAGCAGGGGGATGCCCCTAGATTTGATCCTGTTATTGGAAAGTGGGGGGATGCCTCCTTATTTGATCCCGTTGTTAGAAAGTGGGGGGTTACCCCCTTGATTTGATCCTATTATTGGGAAGTGGGGGGATGCCACCGGATTTTATCTTATTACTAGGAAGTGCGGGGATGCCCCTGGATTTAATCCCGTCATTAGGAAGTGGAGGGATGTCCCTGGATTTGATCCCATTTTTGGAAAGTGAAGGGAGGCCTCTAGATTTAATCCCATTATAGGAAATGGAGTGATGCCCCTGGATTTGATCCTGTTATAGGGAAGTGGCGGGATGCCCCTAGATTTAATCCCATTACTAGGAAGTGGGGGGATGCCCCTAGATTTGATCCTATTATTGGGAAGTGGGGGGATGCCCCTAGATTTAGTCCCATTATTAGTACGAGAGAGATTCCCCTAGATTTGTTCCTATTATTGGGAAGTGGGCGATGCCACTGGATTAGATCCCGTTACTAGGATATGGGGGGATGCCTTTGGATTTGATCTAGTTATTAGGAAGTGGGATGAAGCCCCAGGATTTGATCCCAGTATTAAGAAGTGGGAGGATGCCCCTGGATTTGATCTCGTTATTGGGAAGTGAGGGGATGCCCCTGTATTTGATCCTGTTATTGGGAAGTGGGGGGATGCCCGTGGATTTGATCCTGTTATAGGGAATTGAGGGGATGCTCTTGGATTAGATCCCATTATTAGGAAGTGGGGGGATTCCCCTGGATTTGATCCCGTTATTAGGGAGTAGGGGATACCCCTAGATTTGATCCCACTATTGGGAAGTTGGGGGATGCTCCCAAATTCGATCCTATTACTGGGAAGTGCTGGGGATGCCCCTAGAATTGATCCCGTTATTAGGAAGTGGGGGAATTCCCCTGGATTTGATCCCGTTGTTAGGAAGTGGAGGGATTCCCCTGGATTTGATCCCATTATTAGAAAGTGCGGGGATGCCCCCGGATTTGATCCTATTACTGGGAAGTGCAGGGATGCCCCTGATTTGATCCCATTATAGGGTAGTGGGGGGATGCCCATGCATTTGATCCCATTATTGGGAAGTGGAGAGATGCCTCTGAATTTGATCCGTTGTTAGGAGTGGGGGGATGCCCCTGGATTTGATCCTATTATAGGAAAGTTAGGGGATGCCCCTAGATTTGATCCCATTAGTAGGAAGTGGGAGGATGCCCCTGGGTTTGATCCCATTACTGGGATGCGGGGGGATGTGCTTGGATTTGATCCCATTACTAGGATGTGGGGGGATGCCCCTAGATTTTTTCCTATTATTTGGAAGTGGGGGATGCCACTGGATTTGATCCCATTACTAAGAAGTGGGGGGATACCCCTAGATTTAATTCTGTTATTGGAAAGTGGGGGAAGCCCCTAGATTTGATCCTGCTATTGGGAAGTGGGGGTATGTCCCCGGATTTGATCCTATTACTGGGAAATGCTGGGATCCCCATGGATTTTATCCCATTATTGGGAAGTGGGAGGATGCTCCTGGATTTGATCCCTTTATAAGGAAATGGGGGGATGCCCCTGGATTTGATCCCATTATTGAGAAGTTAAGGGAAGCCCTCGGATTTGATCCTATTACTGGGAAGTGCGGGGATGCCCTTGGATTTGATCCTAATATTGGGAAGTGGGGGGATGCCCCACGATTTGATCCCACTATTGGGAAGTTGGGGGATGCCCCCGGATTTGATCCTATTACTAGGAAGTGCAGGGATGCCCCTGGATTTTATCCCGTTATTGGGAAGTGGGGGGATGCCCCTAGATTTGATGCCATTACTAGGATGTAAGGGGATGCCCCTTGATTTGATCCCAGTATTGGGAAGTGGGGGGATGCCCCCGAAATTGATCCTATTACTAGGAAGTGCGGGGATGCCCCTAGATTTGATCCTATTATCTAGAAGTGGGGGGATGCCCCTGGATTTGATTCTTTTATTGGGAAGTGGAGGGATGCCCTGTGATTTATTCCCGTTATTGGGAAGTGAGGGGGATGCTCCTAGATTTAATCCCATTATAGGGAAGTGGAGGGATGCCCCTGGATTTGATCTTGCTACTGGGAGGTAGAGGGATGCCCCTGGATTTCATCCCGCTACTAGTAGGTGGGGGATGCCCCTGTATTTATTTCTATTACTGGGAAGTGGGGGGAAGCCCCTGGATTTGATCCCATTATTGGGAATCCCCCCATTCTCGATTAACGAGATCAAATCTAGGGGCATCCCCCCACTTCCAAATAGTGGGATGAAATCCAGGGGCATCCCTTCACTTCACCATATTAGGATCAAATCCAGGGGCATCCCCTCACTTCCTAATAGTGGGATCAATTCTAAGGGCATTCCCCTACTTCCCAATAATGGGATCAAATCTAGGGGCATCCGACCACTTACCAGTAACGGGATCTAATCCAGGGGCATCCTTTACTTCCCAGTAGCGGGAACAAATCCACGGGCATCTGCCCACCGCCTAGTAGCTGGATCAAATCCATGGGCATCCCCCTACCTCCCAATAGTGGGATTAAATCCAAGGGGATCCCCCTGCTTCCCTATAACAGGATCAAATCTAGGGGCATCCCCCCACTTCCCTATAAAGGGATCAAATCCAAGGGCATTTCCCTAATTCCTAGTAATATGGTCTAATCCATGGGCATCCCCCAACTTCTCAATAACAGGATCAAATCCAGGGGCATCCCCCTACTTTCCAGTAATAGGAACAAGTCTAGGGGAATCCTCCCACCTCCCAGTTGCTGGATCGAATCTAAGGGCATCACCCTACCTCCCAGTACTTGTATCAAATCTAGGGGCATCCCCCCACTTCCCTATAACGGAATAAATCCAAGGGCATCCCCCCACTTCCCAGTAACAGTAATAAGTCCAGGGGCATCCCTCCACCTTCCAGTAGCTGGATCAAATCTGAGGGCATCCCCTTACCTCCTAGTAGCGGGATCAAATATAGGGGAATTCCCCCACTTCCCTATAACGGGATCAAATCCAGAGGCATCCCCCTACTTCCCTATAACGGGATCAAATCCAAGGGCATCCCCCCACTTTCTAGTAATGGGATCAAATAAAGGGTCATCCTCCACTTTTCAATAACGAGGATCAAATCTAGGGGCATCCCTGCACTTTCAAGTAATGGGATCAAATCTGGGGGCATCCCCCCACTTCCTAGTAACCGGATCTAATCTAGAGGCATCCCCTCACTTCTTAGTAATGGGAAAAAATCCAGGGGCATCCCCCTACCTCCCAGTTGCTGGATCAAATCCAGAGGCATCCCCTACCTCCTAGTAGTGGGATCAAATCTAGGGCCATCCCTCCACTTCCTTATAACGGGATTAAATCCAGGGGCATCCCCCACTTCCCTATAATGGGATGAAATCCAAGGGCATCCCCCCACTTCCCAGTAACAGGATCAAATCTAGGGGCGTTCCCCCACTTCCCAATAACGGGATTAAATCCAGGGGCATCCCCCTACTTCCCAATAATGGGATCAAATCCAGGAGCATCCCCCCACTTCCTAATAATGGGAACAAATCTAGGGGCGTCCCCACACTTCCCAATAATAGGATAAAATTTGGGGGCATCCACCCACTTTCTAATAACTGGATTAAATCCAGGGGCATCCCTTCACTTCCTAGTAATAGGATCAAATCCGAGGGCATCCCTTCACCTCCTAGTAGCCGGATCAAATCCAGGGGCATCCCTCTACTTCCCAGTAGCGGGATCAAATCCTGGGGCATTCCCTAGCTCCTAGTAGCAGGATCAAATCCAGGGGCACTCCCCTATTTCCTAATAGCGGGATCATATTCAGGGGCATCCCACCACTTCCCAGTAATGGGATCAAATCTAGGGGCATCCCCCCACTTCTTAGTAATGGGATCAAATCTAGGGGCATCCCTCCAGTTCCCAATCATGGGATCTCATCCAAGGGCAACCTCATACTTCCGAGTAATAGGATCAAATCTAGGGGCATCCCCTCACTTCCCAATAATGGGATCAAATCCAGGGGCATCCCCCTACTTCTTGTTACTAGGAAGTGGAGGGATGCCCTTGGATTTGATCTCATTACTAAAAAGTAGGGGGATGCCCCTGGATTTGATCCTACTACTGAAAGGTGAGGGGATGCCCCTGGATTTGATCCTGCTACTAGGAGGTGGGGGATGTCCTTGGATTTGATCCTGCTACCAGGAAGTGGGGGGATGCCCCCCCAGATTTGAGTTGATCTCTGAGGACCCTTTTTTGGGAAAGGTTCCCCTCAAATAGGGTTCCTTTTGCTAGTACTTGTATTTTAAAGCTTTCTTCGCTTTTGTGAGACACTAGTTCAGAATTTGCCCTTGGGAGTTAGTTGATAGGGGGTGGTATCCACTATTGAGGAATAGAGGGATACCTCTCAATTAATTACTTTGTTGGTGAGGTGTCTTCCAAAATGATTCTTCTACTGGGGATTTCTTCTAGTATAACATTTCCTTGGTTCAGGTAAGAAGATCTTGTCTTATGGGGATCATTGCCCTTGATATTTTGACAACTTAGGGATCCTCCCGTTGATTGAACCTACACATGAAAAGGTATTCATGTTAGCAATTGCTTTGACATGGCTTACTTTGATTCTTGATTGACTTTGTATGGATAAAAATTTTTGCCCTTTCAATCAATGATCAAGGTTAGCTAGGGGTTTAGCCCCTAATTAGCTGAAAGACTAGGGTTTGCGAAGTAGGGTTTGCCCCAATTAGGATCTGATGTGCCCTTACACTGAGGAGTTTTTGTTTTGCTTGGAAAACTATTCTGAAATAGGAGGGAGGACCCATATGGCAAGGTAGGAATCGTATGCCTGATAGTGACTCGTATGGCTGAAGAAGCTATTAGATGGGATGCTTGCGCCTACTGTTTAAGGAATCCTGCTCCCATTTGAAAAATTTCCCCAAGGGGACCCGTACGGGTAGACTTTTACCGAGGTGGGACCCATACGGGTGGGATGGACCTGTAAGGGTGGGATGGACCCATATGGGTCCCTTCTTCAAGGACATAATGTCTAAAGCTGGGTTTTTTTGACCTTTTTCTAATTTTTGACTACTCCACTATATCCTAACCCTATTAAACTGTTGTTTCCCCTTTGTATTTCCTATATAAGACTACGGGAGCCTTAAGCTTTTGTAGAAAGTGGCACGAGGATATTCGAGCTACTAGGGATGCTGAGCTATTGGCCTGTATTGGCCCATTCGGGTTCACTAACATCATCAGAGCCATTCTCCATGCTCAATTTTCCCAGGCAACTGGAGATACCTCACACCATTTCTAGGGACTTGGCAGGATCAGGCCCTAGCTACAGTGTAATATAGGGAGTTCCTTTGCCATCTGCACTCAAATCAAGTAAACTTCTTCTCTAGTAAACCTGCATTTTACATTTCAACAAACCATTAGTCAAAACTGCATTTATGAGGTTGCGATACTTATAGTGCATTTATTTTATGTAGGTCATCCGAGACTCGTGGGAGAGGTTAAATACATATGGGGGCATTGAGAGGATGTAGGGTGGCATAGAAGACCGTCGCTTTATCCTAGAGTCATAACTTTCCATTGAGTGGTATTTCGGCAAACAAGTCTGAGGGTGGAGGACCAGTGCTGTGGTAGTGAGATCGATCCCTCCCCTGATCCTAGTGGGAATCTTCTATTTGCATTTGATGCTGGGTGTTGCCCAAGGGTTGTACTTGTTCGTTCTGGACTTGCTGTTGGCTTAGGATGCACTAGCCTCGGTAAGTTTCTTTTACCTGCAAAATATAACAAACTATACATGCCATGACATTTATATACATGTTTATAATTTCTGTTGGCCATGGAGCATGATAGGTTCGCTCAGGCCTTAGATGCTACCGAGGAGAGTGCTAGATTCTTGGAGGAGCAGTGCCGGCCTCGACTACTGCTGCTGATTAGGCTAGGGCTGAGACTGCTTGAGCGAGGGATAAGATTGAGATGTTGTAAGATCAATTGGCATGGATGACTAAGGATAGACAAACACCAGAGCCACCTTATCTTATGTCCAAGGAGGACCTTTCTACATATCGAATGGTGCCGGCCTTGACACAGAGGGGTGGAGCTGAGTAGGACGTGGATCAGTGTGCTAGGGTAGCTGATATTGTGGTTGGGGGTGCCTTGGGAACTGATGACCATGGGATGATCAACATGGATGAACAACTGGTAGACTCGTAGGACTATACTCTAGAGGGGCGCTCAAGACAGGATTCCCTAGTAGCTTAGACCATAATATTCTTTCAGTTTCTAGATGTTTGATACTTTTAAATCCTGTATGGCGTACTTTTGTTATGAGCTTGGATTGACACTTCTATCATTTTACTTTTATGTATGCTGAACTTTTCCTTCTCTAAATAATGTTCTAATTTTTGCATAGGCTATTCGGTGTGAGATGACCTATTGAACTTTTATTTGTCCTAATTTTTGCCTGAACTGTCCTTGATGGCTCAGCTCAGCAGACTTTTCTTTTCTTTGCTTTAACTTTTGCCTGGACCGCCCTTTTGGGTTTTCAATCTAGCAAGCTTTTTCTTACTTTTTTGAGCCTTTGATTGATCCTTTGCCTTGAGGATATTGTTGTCTTGTCCTTCTTTGATAAAGGCTTAATTCGCTGGTGAATTTGACTAGTAACCAAACTTTTGAAGCCTTAGATTATCGAGAGACTGGCTCGATTGAGACTGATGAGTATTACCAAGATTTTGGATGAGATCCGTATGCTCGTTGTAGACTTATACAGGCTTGTATGGATGCCTATACTTCTTCATATTGGCGTCTTGATTGGATGAGATTCATTCTTTGCGCATTAAGGGAATGTGCCTTCGAGGTGTCCAAACCGTAACAAGGTGTAAGCTGGATGATGCTAGTGCAAAGACTTAGCACTTTGGATGATGTGTGTTATCAAGTAGCTTCATAGTTGGAAAACTAAACTGGAGGGATCCCAACTATGAAATGTTGCTATTGTAAATGATGCTTGAAGAACAAAAGTAAGTACAAAATACTGGCGTTTTTGAATTGAGCTCTAACTTTTGCATAGACTGCTTGATGTGATGCAATCTATTGAACTGATTTTGTATTTTTCTTTTGTCTTAACCTTTGCCTGAACTGTCCTTGGCGTCTCAGTTCAGCAGACTCTTTCCCACTTTTACATAAGCCTTATTATTTTTTTCTATTCTTTTCTATTTTATGGCTTATTGGTATTTTTGTATTTTGTTGAATGATACGCGCAGTACAGATAATAACAAAGAGTACAAAATGTAAAGAAGGAACTGATGTTCACCTACTTGTGATCATTTCACCTTAAAGACATTCAAGCATTCATAAGACCCAGATTCTTAGAAAATCATATCAAGTTTATTGATGAAATTAAATTTGAGTGCATAGGCAATGGCATTAGTTTCCAACGGTTAACCCTTACCCACTTTCCAGTCCTTTTACAGATTTCGCAACTGATGTTTTTCTCTCGATGCCGTAACTTTTACCTAAGCCTCCATTTGTGGGTTTTCAACTTAGCAGGCTTTATTTGGAGTACCCTAACTTTTCCCTGACCGGTTTGTGGGTTGCACCCTAATTTTTGCCCCGAGTAGTAGAGGATCACTCGCCGGGTGATTTATTCTTTATTTCTTTTTTTATTGTGCTGCTTTTTTGTGATTTATTTCTTTTAACCTAAACATGATAGTGCTTAATCCTATCTTGGTTCACTGGATTCACCATCTGTATCCTTGAGCTTAATTCCTTCCATACCCAGGATTTTCTCGACTACGAATGGCTCTTCCCAATTAGGCCTGAACTTGCCCCTAGCTTTAGTGTTAACTTGGTGTAGCTATTTGAGAATTAGATTACCCGCTCTGAGGGGTTGCTTTGGGAAAGCTTGGGGCATTTAGTGTTGGAATGAACAGGTTCCTCTCTTGCGTGAAAGAAAGAGGTCAAGTTATTGTGGGTAAGGTTTGGGGTTATTATGTAGGGTGAGTGGTCTTCCTTCTTTTTAAATAAATGAAGAAAGCATTTTTTTGTGAGGGATATTTTGATGGGAATATAGGTCCAAGGGAGGTACCTACATTGATAAGAAACTCCCATTTGTTAGGTGTGATGGTTTACCCTTTCGAAGGATTTTGAAGGGTATTGAATTTAAGCTTACCTTGATTTTGGATTTGTGTTGTAAGATCTTTTCCTTCAATGGTGCTTTTGATGTGGAGTATATCTTCCTCTATTTTTTTCCCTTTGTGTTTTTTGGCTTTCTTTCGCAGTGATGTGTATCTTCCTCCCCCCTATTTGAAAAAGATGAGCTAAGACCCATGGTTATCATGTTTTCTAAGCACTTTTCATCTCTCTTTTTTTTCTGTGATAAGTTTTAACCATTGGAACCTTATGCCATTGCGATGTACTCAACTTCAATTTCTTTAATAAACATGATAAAATTTTTAAGAATATTGATTTTATGAGTGCACAATATCTTTAAGAATGAAATGCTTAAGCATAATGTGGATGCATCAATTTATTTGTGACATGCTTTATAAATGGCATCATTTTGCATCGAAACACTAGCAACGTTAAAAGGTTACCTCATCCTTGAAGTCAGCCCCTAGATATGGAGGGTCTTTATTTTCGATCCTGGTAGGATCAGGTAATCTCCCAATTCAAAGCTTATACTTATCTTGGCACTAATCTTCTTTGTGGTTGGGACTGAAGGAGAAGATCATTGAGCACTTGTAGTCACACTAAAGGGTAGACCTGTTGGATAATGGAAGGTTGTCCCCTTAGGCACGGCTATGCAGTTGGGACCCTGGCTAGATCCCCTAAACTGAAATATTAACTCTACAAATCCTTCGCTAGGCTGAATAGACCGGCTGACGACTAGCAGAACTATCATATCCCCTCAATCACACGGACAAACTGAACCCTACTATCCAAACTGACTGGATCACGGGAGATGGAGGCAGAGATTCATCCCTTAACTGATATGAATTTGCTTGAGTAGAAACTCGAATAAGGACTAAATGAACTTAAGATAGTTGCCAAACTTTGATTCTTTCTCAGGTGAGAACCAAATGATCAATACATGTATGGGTTTGACTTATGCATGCACAAATTACAATGATGTATGGCTAGGTTAATTACAAGGATACACAACACATGTGAATCAATCGATTCCATCCTTATTTCTCCAGCCGAGTCTAAGGCTATTCTTCCTTAGTTTAATCTCACATAGAAATTAGGGTGCCTAGAAGGTAAAACACTATGGCTTTCGATAAGAATGGTGTAGGGGCATATCGAAAGTTGATGTACACATCAAGCCTCTTTTGGAGGGAGATGGCAATGAGTGCTCCACCCACTAAGGTGTACCCAATATCCCTGGCGGTCATAGGTATCACCATTATGAGTGTCGCGGAAATAATAGGGCACCCTATCCTAGCTCTAGAAGAAGAGTGCATCTAACTAAAGAGCGAAGGATATGAGAAGATAGAGTGTGATAATTTTCCCAAATGATGAAAACAAAAATGGGTAAAATCAAGTAAATGATTTTCGGTGCTCAGTTTAATCTTTTAAACTTTTAAAATAGACTAACATTTTGCAAGTTAAAAGATTATCTCCCCAGCAGAGTCACCATTGTGAGGTGTCGATGATGTGTAGGACTCCCTTGGCGCCTTTGTGAGAGAGGTGGGGCCCACTGGGGTTTTAGTTAGATTTAGGCTTGATAAAACATTTTTACTTAAAGTTTGCACAATAAGCTAATTTTAATGAATAAAAGAATTAAGACCCATATCTCGATACAATTGATAGAGTTGCCACCCAAGTTGTCTACTTGGGAAAGAGTTTTGGTACAGTTTTCTCTAGGTGGGAGACTCATACCTATTGGATTAGAGATTCGGGTATCGGATGAGTCACTTATTTCTCATTTAGTTGGTTCAAAATCACATTCATTGCGTAAAACAGTTTTAGTTTTCATCATTTAAGGAATTATCACAAAAATCCTATTTCTACACTCTTTCACACTCGTTATATGGTTTACATATTACAATAAAGTGCAAGCAATAAATGGGGGAATCAAAATTACAACCGGAGGAAATGGGCGAAATTCGCAAAGAGAACCTATACATTTGTTCTAAGTTATAAAACAAAATAAAAATAAATTCTCCTGCATCCACAGACGTTAGAACAACTCATAGCACATAACAAATTAGCATTTTATTGAGAAAATGTAATTATGTTGTAAAGCCATATTTTAACTTTTGTGGGTTGATTTACCGAATTATTAGTGAGAATGATCGCATGGCAAATGTTGAGTTGGATTGATTTTAACCGATTAAAAGATGCATTCTAGATTTTGCCTGGGTGCCGGTACCCTGTACGGGTGGGTAGGACCCAACCAGTTACTAGGGAGGATCGATATGGGTATGGGGTATCCGTACGGGTCCTGTCTGGTCCGAAAAAACCTTTGTTTGATCTAGTTTAATAAATTACAGATCAGTAAATTAGTGGTAGAAAAGGTAAAATAACAAAAAAAAGGATTTCCTTTCGTATGAGTATGGCGCACTAAATTGATATCCTTGGGGTTATATGGTGCCAACAAGGCTCATATGGGGTGAGGACCAAACCCTAGACAAGAAAAGAAAGCAACAGATATAATGGAAGCAACAAACAGAATTTATAACGAAATAATTGAGATGTGGGTCTCTTTGAAACTCAAGAGCGTTACCTTTTCAACGTGAATCCGCTTTGAGGTGATCCCTTCACTGTTGAGAGAGCCCAGCCAAAGTAGATGGAGTAGGACTATTTAGGTGAGTATTTGTGCGGACAGAATCTCCTCTAAATCCTAATGAATGAAGTTAGGAATGAATAAAATGTGGACAAAACCTTAAAAGAAGGGTTTTCTCCCTATTTTATACCTCATATACCCCTATTATCGCTTTTTTATACCTATAGAAATTGCTAGAGTTTTAGTATAATTTTCATATGAAAAATGAGTGTGTTTGAAATGTGAAGGGAAGACCCCTTTTTATAGGGGAGAGGAGGTCTGAACGCAATAAATCACGTTTAAGACCTGCCTTTTCCCAAAAATGGTAAGATACTATTTTCAAAAAAGCCTGAATAGGAAACAACCATACCCATACGGGTGGGGCCCTAACCGTACCAGTATCAGGGGACCCATACGGGTCCCCCCAGGCATACGGTAGGTAGTCACCCTTGCGGGCCTGCGGGTGGATCTTTACCATTATGCAGCACCTGTACGGGTACCTAAGGTCAGTCTAGGTCACTGTGCTATGGCCAAACTCAACTCTACAGTAGTAGGAATACCTTGGATGGACAACACCTTAAAGATATTGCATCGTATAGCTCTCATCATAGTTTCGTAAGAAGGATCATTAAAACCTAGTGCTCACACCGATTGATCTTTCTACCTATCATCCTAAGGAAATGCCTCATATCCTGACTCCAGAAGGCCAAATTAATGTTCAAGTTGAGAATGTTGCTACTGGCGAGGAGACAAATGCATCAAGGGCTGAGGTTAGGTTGGAGATTACAAATGCCGTCTCACAGTACTTAGGAAGTGATCAGTTCTTTGACCAAATGAATGATAAGATGTTAGTCTCCATCAGGACAATCTTGACCGAAGAGAGAATGGTCAATGCTCTTTATAGTGCACCTATTAGTGCTTCATTAGTGAATGTAGTGATTAGTGAGTAAGTATCAAGAGTTACTCATAATCCATTTGCTCAGTTTCAATTGCCACCTGTTCAAACTCGTGGGGATTCTTCCGGTCAGTTTGGCCAATTGGATTCCACTGGTCCATTTGGTTTAGTTAGATAGTCATTCTAGTCAGTGGGTGTAATGGTCCTACCAGCCGTTAGTCAGTTCGCTCAGCCTAGTCAAGGGTTTGTACCGCCTCTATTTCGGTTTGGGGCATCTGGCCCAACCCCTAATCTTGTGGTCACACCTAAGGGGGATGACCTTTCCTCAATCAATAGGTTTACCCTTGGGTGCGATTACTCAATCGAAGGGATCATCCTTGTCCATGGAATTGTGTAATCTACTTTAGAAATTCTTGCTACTAATCCCGCCTCTCAGCCATCGTCACTATCCGTCCAAAACACTAGACAGGAGGATTGGGTCCCTACAAATTTTAGTATGCCTAGCATAATGAAGTATAATGGAACTGGTCCACCTCAATCTCACATCATCACCCATTAGAGGGTTATGAGAATCAGAAAGTTAAGTGATAAAGTCCTAGCCGAAATGTTCCCTTGCACCCTGGACGGTCCTACTATTGAGTGGTACAATACTCTATTAGATGAGGTGACCAGAAATTGGAAAGCTTTATCTGAAGCTTTCATTTAGCAATACAGTTTCAATGCCACCATTAAAACTACCATACAGAATTTGGAGGCAATCAAATAGGCCCCCAAGGAGAAATTCAATCCCTATTTCAAAAGATGGATGGCTACTCAAGTTTTATTGATAAATAAACTAAGTCTCCCTGAGATAATCATAAAGTTGATGGATGGTGCCCTACCTGCTTATCGTAAGGTTCTTGGTACGGATAAATTCTTTAGCTATGTTGAGGTCGTTGAAAAAGATGACAAATGGGAATGAATTGAGGAATTGGAGAAGACGACTATGCCGGCTAAACCTTGGTCCAAAAAGAACGACCCTTCAGCCCCAGCCCGGGATTCTAAGCCAAAGTTTGGCTCTGATTCTAAAATAGTGGTAGTGCAAGAAAAAGTGCAAGAAGATGGCATTTCCCCTTGGAAAGCATCTCTGCCTGCCATCTTCACCAAGTTGAGGGCACTTGGTCTTCTTCAGAGTATCAAGCCCTATGTCCCGCCCAAACCTAAAGACAGGGATCGGTTTTATGCTTATCACGTCAGTAAGGGTCATCACACTGGTGCATGTAGAGATCTACTTGAGGTTATTCACAGTTTAGTTAAGAGAAAGAAGATTCATGAACCTGAGCTTAACCCCAATACCATCCCCTGTCAAATTTTAAGAAATAGATTGTAGATGTCTAGTCAGGGTTGCCCTCCTACCATGTCTTTAATATGATCTCACAAGCTAATCCCGTGGTTCACTCAGTGGTAGCTTTACTGAATGAACCAGTCCCCATTAACATCAATGCATATGAGTTAGAAGGAACTCATGATGAGGAGACTATGTTGGTTCAACCAGAACCAATTGATATCGATGCTTATGTATTAGAGAATGATGAACTCGAAGGACCAACCTTGTTGATGGAAACTTCTGAGGGGAGGAGTTGTGTAAAAAATAGGGTGTTGCATGTCACCTGAAGTTAAAGGGTTCCTCTTGATCCTCTCCCAAAAACAAGAAGGGGCAGAGATGTAGATATCCTGATCATTCCAAATATCAATCAGGGTCCAGTCTTTACACATGCTATTGAGACTCAAACTTCGGTCGGTACTTTGCTTATGGAGAATGATTCAAATGATGTAATTTTTAATGTTGCAAATATTTTTGATGCAAACAATGTCGCTTAAAAGAAAAAAAGAATAAATCACCCAGTGAGAGGTCCTCTACTGCTTGGGCAAAAATTAGGGTGCAGCCCGCTGATCGGTATTCCGCAAACTAGTCAGGCAAAAATTAGGGCACTCTAATGCAAATAAAGCTCGCTAAGTTGAAAACTCGAAAAGGGTGACTTAGGCAAAAGTTAGGACATCGAGAGAAGAATGTCAGTTACTTTTTGGAAAGTCTGTAAAAGACCAGTAGGTTGTAGAGGTTAACCATTGGAAATTGTTACCATTGCCTATGTACTCAAATTAATCTCATCAATGAACATGATATGATATTGCTAAGAATCTTGGTCTTATGAATGCAAGCATATCTTTAGGTGAAATAATCGCAAGTGTGTGAACATCAATTTTTCTCTACGTGTTATACGTCACTGTATTCAAAATCACCGTACATGTGCAATATTCAAAAAAGCTTGCTAGATTGAAAACATGAAAGGGTGGTCCAGGCAAAAGTTAAGGCAAAAGAAAAGTATGCTAGATTGAGTCGTCAAGGACAATTCAGGCAAAAATTAAGACAGTCTGCTGAATTGAAAACTTGAAAAGGTGGTCTAGGCAAAAGTTAAGATAAAACAAAAAGAGAAAGAAAACCCTATAGGGTCAAAAACCCGAAAGGGTGATATATATAAAGAAAAAGCTTGCTAGGTTGAAAACCTGAAAGGGCGGTCTTGGAAAAAGTTAAAGCTAAAAAAAAGAAAAAATCTGCTGGACTAAACCGTCAAGGACAATTCAGGCAAAATTAGGATAAAAAGAAAGAAAAATAAATGTTCGATAGGTCATCTCACATCGAATGGCCTATGCGAAAGTTAGAACATCATTTAGTCCCCTCGCTACAAAATCCCTAGATAAAAGTAATATGGGTCTGTAAAGCAACATTACTCAATGATCTCAGTTCAAGAAAAGTCAGAATGCATAAAAGTTTGATGTCCAAAGTACTAATCCAAAGTGTACATTCAAAACAAACCGCATAGGGCCTAAAAGTATCAACAGTTCAGAAAGTAATCATAATCTAAGCTGCTAGGGGATCCTGTCCCTAGTGACCCTCTAGAGCCAGATCATATGTATCCATTAGCAGATAATCCACATCTATAGTCATATGATCCTCGGCTTTACTAGTACCAGTAGTTGGCTAGGTGAGGACCCTAGTCGCTGATGTCCTTATAGTAGCCCTAATAGTATTATCTCCCTTAGCATGCTGATCTCTACGCCTTTGAGTCACATAATATGCAGAAAAATCATCCTTAGACTTGAAATCAGATGGATTCAGCTTCTGTCTATCCTCAGTCTTCCTCACCAGCTAGCCCCTCAGTATCTCAATCTCGACCCTCATCCGATCGGTCACAGCCCTGGTTTGGTCAGCCTCAGTAGTGGCTACCTGTAACTGCTCCTTCAAGAATCTAGCTCTCTCCTCAGAAGCATCCAAGTCCCGAGCAGACTTGCTGGACTCCATGGCCAGGAGAGTCTACAATTGAATCATGAGATAAGTACACATACATGAATGTCATGATATGCATCAAGCATAGTTTGTCAAATTTTATAGGTAAAAGAAACTTATCGGGGCGAATACATCCTAGGCCAGTAGCAGATCTTGCACTGAGAAGTAGCCCCTGGCGATCCTCTCAGACTCAGGGATGGTCACCTAAAAGAGAAAGTCACATCATGATAGGACATTCTAAGCAATCATTGTAATGGATAAAGATTAAAGTAGACAATTCCTTACGTGGGTAGAGTTGGAAGGAATGAAACCGATGGGCTGGATTGACTCCTCGAGCTCCTTGATAGCTTGCTTCCCTGAATGATTGATGAGCTAAAAAAAAGTATCTAACTAAGCTTGGAGGACTCCCTCTCACACGAACCCAGAATCGCGAGACCGCTTCACCGGCTGCTCAAGGGTAACAACAATAGTAGCGGCAGGTCTATTCTTAGTGGAAGCGGAAGGCTATAACAATAAAGGATCATACTCAGGATCACAATCAATTTTAAGAAATAGTAAGATATTTACAAAGACTAAGTTAGAAGCATACCTAAGAAGAATGGGTATCAGACCTAGCCGAGCCCTCGATGCCCCGATATATGGATGGACCCCCACAGTCGCCCCTCGGTCCATCCTCATCATCATCATCATCATCATCATCCTCACTGTCGCACTAGTGGAACTCAAGAGGGACATCCTCCTGGTGAATCCTCTCATAAGGAGGAAGGAGTGAGGAATTGACAAACTCAGCATAAGAGCCCTCTACAGATAGTGCATGAGCCCTCTCGCCCAATAGGTATAACCCCTGGTCAGTACCCGGCATCAGATGCAGCCAGAAGATGCCTATTGGGATCGAGGGAGGGATCGATCTCTCTACCATGGCCCTAGCCTCCACCCTCGGACCCGCTTGCCAAAATACCACTCGAAGGAGAGTGGTGACTCTAGGACAAAATGGCGGTAGTCCATGCAAGACTACATCCGTTCAATAGCCCCATATATATCCAGTCTCTCCCATGGGTGTCGAATAACCTGCACAAAACAAATGCACTGTGAGTATCACAACTTCATAAATATAGTTTCTTCTAATGGTTTATTGAAATGTAAAATGCAGGTTTGGTAGGGAAGAAGTTTACCAGATCTGAGCACTGCTAGCATAGGAACTCTTTGTAGTGCATTGTGGTCAAGGGCTGATCCTTCCAAAGCCCCATTAATTTGGAAATCATGTGCGGTATCATAAGCTGCATGGGCAAACCTAGCCTGAGGATAAACCATTGCTCAAAGGCCAAAATCTGCAAGACAATTAGTTGCAACACAATACTAACAAAAGGTTAAAGCACAAGAAATCAGTTCATGATTTACCAATAAGATCAGGTGGCAGATCTTGAGGTCGGACTACTCACCCCAAACTCTGACATCCAACCTATAGTAAAACTATGCTAAAATGGGTCGGCATCAGTTCTTGTAGTGCACAACAGCAAGATCCTCTACATCATAGAGCAAATCGTAGTTGAGGTTGGTTGAATAAATCGTAAAGTAGACGGTAGAAAGGAATGCCAGTAGGAAGGACCAGGCATACTGGTCCCTCCTATCCACAACAATAGGACTAGACTATCGGATCCAATAAGTATACAGGTCCCCGTACTTGAGCTTGTTCATCTCGCTTGGACAAAGCCCAAGTAATCTCACAATGTAGGCCTTCACCTTAGGCCAGGAATGCCACCTATCGGCATACACATCAAAGTGAACGATATGCCTGCTCCAGTCCAATCCCATCGTAGCACATATATCTAAGGGAGTGATAGTGACCCCGCCAATCGATAAATGGAAGGTATGGGTCGTCTTTGACCATCTCTCTGCTAAGGCTGAAATAGTGCCCAGGGCCAGCGTCTTTAGAGCCTCAGGGATGGCCCCGATAATGTAGTTGAAGAAAAAAGAATCAATGCGGGCCAGCAACTCAGTATCCCCTGCGATATGGATCTCCTCATACCACTTCTTGTAGAAGCTCAAGGCTTCCATGGTCTTGCACTAAAACTACAAAGACAAAATTACAGCTCAATAAGGCTAGAATACAGCAGACGAGTCAGATGTCAGAAAAGAATTGCAAAAATGAAAGAAATCAACATTATGTCCCTGAGGACAGGACTTGTACGGGTCCACCCCACCTATATGGGTCCTCTAATGGCTTCCGTACAAAAATGGGACCCGTACTAGTCCTCTCTCACCCGTACGGGCCCCCTGTAAATAGTAGCATCACAAAAACTTCCCTAAAAATCTAAAATCATCCAAATGCAACCAAAGATCATCCAAAACTATCCTAAAAGCACCCTAAACTAAAGTTACATGCACCAGGCTCTATTCCATGGTCTAAATCACCCTAATTCATACCAAATTTTGAGGAATTCTCAAAGAGTTCGAAAATGGAAAATGGAGAATCGAGCAAAATTACCTGGAGTTTTAAAGAACGAGTATTTGGAGAAGGGATTAGAGGCACTTTAGAAGTAGGAGTGAGTCCCAGAAATGAGTGTCCCTCATAAAAAGCATACCCTACCAAAACCGGGCATTCTCAAAGCCCCAAATTGCCCAGTGGAGGCAAATCCTCAAGTCTATCGGAGAAATGGCCAGTCTTTGGAATCTTTTTATACATCTTGACCGGTTCTAGGAAGAAAATCACTGAAAAATGTAAAATGGAAAGATTTTGTTTAAGGCAGGATGTAAAGAGTCTAAATAGCCTTTTAAAACCCCCGACGGGGACCTGTATGGGTCCCACCCCACCCGTATGGGTCCTGACCACCCACATGGGCCTTCTGAACTAGTATTTTAGAAAGCACCGGAAATTCATCTAGTCTGAGTTTGGGGATAACCCCACTTCTTCTCAACCCTATATTTCGGTTATACTCGGGGCAAGCCCCCTAAGCTCACCTTGATCCTTGATTGAAGGGGAAAAAATATTTTTGTCTTCACAAAAGTCAGTCAAGAATCAAGGTAAGCCATTTTCGAGTTGATCACTAACAAGGACGATTTTTGTGTATAGGTCCTTCCTAACACATGAATTCTTCCCTAGCAAACAAATCTTACCAGGAAAGACTTCCCCAGCAGAAAAGAGTTCGCCAAAGAGCATTACTCTACTCCCCAGTAGCAGAATCAGCCAATCAAGGGGCATCCCCCTATCAACCAAAGGGCATCTCCCGACAGATCCAGGCCCATCTCCCATCTCCCAATAGTGGGATAAGCCAGGGGAATCCCCCCATTCCCTGGTAGTGGAATTAGCAAGGGGTATTCCTCTATCATAAAAAAACCTAAGGGCATTCCCCAATAGCAGAATCAGTAGCAATCGGGGCCAAACCTGACATTTCTCGCACTTAGTTTTTGGTTTATTCTAGGGGCTAACCCTCATCCACACATGTTTATTCTTAGTAGAAGGGGCAAAAATATTTTTGTTTTCACAAAAATCAATTAAGAACAAAGATATGTCTTCTTAGACAATGACTAACTTTATGTTTGATTGTTGTCTCTTTTCAGGTTATTCAAATTCCCCAGTAGGAGAGTCATCCCCCTTAAGAAAGGGATACACCATCGGTCAGGATAGTTGATCCGCCTCAGGAAAGGGATACACCATCGGTCAGGAAAGTCGATTCACCTCGAGAAAGGGATACACCATCAGTCAAAAAAGTTGATCCGGCTTAGGGAAGAGATACACCATCAGTCAGGAAAGTAGATCCACCTTAGGAAAGGGATACACCATTCGTCAGGAAAGTCAATCTACCTCAGGAAAGGGATAGACCATCAGTCAGGAAAGTTGATCTACCTTAAGAAAGGGATACACCATCAGTCACGAAAGTCAATCTGCCTTAGGAAAGGGATACACCATCGATCAGGAAACTCGATCCTCCTTAAGAAAGGGACACACACACCTTCCCTAGTTGAGTCACTAGGGATGCACAGTAGCAAATGAAAGTTATTCGCCTTAGGAAAGGGATAAGCATCGGCAAAGGAAGTCATCTGCCTTGAGTGGGGGGCACTTAGGAAAGAAGTTTGCCTAAAGAAAGGAACTCACCGATATCATCACCTTAGGTGTAATTTCTAAACCATCGCTCACATTGTGAGATCATATAGATCTGTATCTATAGTGATCCCATGAGGGGCAGTCTATGAGCACTAGATTCTCTTGTAGGTGTTATCCATCAAAGGTGTTCCTACTACTACATGGTTGAGTTTGGCCAGAGTTAGGAGACCTAGTCTGCCCTTAGGGAACTATAGTGGTACTGTCCAGTGGTACGGATCCATTGGTGGACCCCGTACGGGTTAGTCCTTCCATATGACTGGGGGGACCCATACGTGTCCCCCAAGACCTATATGGGTGGGGCCTCCACTCGTATGGGTCCTCTTGTTACCTATACAAGCTCTTTTGGAAGGGAATCCTTTCCTATTTTGGGAAAAGGTAGGTCATGAACGCGATTTATTACATTTAGACCTCCTTTCCCCTATAAATACACCCCTTTTCTTCATAGTTTAACAGACATAACTCATACAAAAAAATAGTTAGTATACTGTACACAAATTCTAGCAGTTTCTATAGGGATAGGAAGGTTATAACAGAGGTATAGGAGGTATAAAATTGGGAGAAAATCCATTCATTGAGGTTTTGTCCACATTTTATTCACTCTTAACTTCGTTTATCAGGATTTAGGGGAGGTTCTGTCCATACAAACACTCACCTAAATAGTCTTGTTTCATCTACTTTGGCTAGACTCTCTCAACAGTAAAGGGATCGCCTCAAAGTGGATTCACGCCGCAAAGGTAATGCTCCTGAGTTTCAAAGAAACTCACATCTCCGTTATTTAATTCTTCTTCTCTGCCTCTTTTATTATATTTTTTCTTATTCTTGTTTTGGGCCTGGTCCTAACCCATATGAGCCTTGTTGGCACCATATATCCTCAAGGATATTATATCGTTATGCCATACTCATAGAGAAGGAAATCCCATTTTTATTTTATTTTTCATCTATTAATCAGCATATTAAACCAAACAAAGTTTTTGCCTGGACCAGACAAGACCCATACGGGTACACCATACCCGTGCCGGTCCTTCTTGGTAATTGTATGGGTCCCACCCACCCGTACGGGTACCAGCCCTGAGTAGAATCCAGAACTTATATTTTAATCAGTTAAAATCAACCTTGCTCACCATTTGCCATGTGATCATTTTCACTAATAATCTGGTAAATCAACCCACAAAAGTTAAAATGTGTTTTCAAAACAAAATACGTTGAAGACTCGTTATTTCTCTCCGATCCTAGAAGCCACCCGGGCATTATTGATCGTAAAATCACCACGCTAACATAATCACATTTTTCCTAATGAAATCCTGACTTATGATGTGTTATAAACTATGCTGACATCTGTCGATGTAGGGAAATTTATTTTCATTTTGTTTTATAACTTAGAACAAATGTATAAGTTCTTTTGCAATTTCCCCCATTTTCCCCTGGTTGTAATGTTTTGTCCCCCATTTATTGCTTGTGCTTTGTTGTAATATGTAAACTCATGTAATGAGTGCGAAAAAGTGTAAGAAAATAGGATTTTGGTGATAATTCCCTAAATGATGAAAAAAAACCTTTTTACGCGGTGAATGTAATTTTGAATCAACTACATGAGAAATAAGTGACTCATATGATACCCGAATCTCTGATCCAATAGATATGAGTCTCCCTCCCAGAGGGAACCGTACCAAAAATCTTCCCAAGTAAACAACTTGGGTAGCGACTCTATCATTTGTATCAAGATTTGGGTCTCAATTCTTTTATTCATTAAAATTGGCTTATTATGCAAACCTGAACTAAAGAGGTTTCATCACGCCTAAATCCAACCAACCCCCATTGGGTCCCATCTCTCACATAGGCGCCAAGGGAGACCCACACGTCATCGACACCTCATAGGTGACTTGATACTTTGGTTGTTTTATTCTGGTGTGACTGTTGTGATTACTTGATTGCATTGTTGATTGCTTTGGTTGCCCGCTAGATGAATGCTAGGCGCGTTAGATGATTGACTAGGAACAATTTGATTAATCTCTTCAACTATCCAAATTAACAATAGTAGGATCTTATTTGTTAGGCGATTAGCAGATAGAGATTACTGATGGTAATGCACAATGCTCGACTAAGGCATTTCTTGAGTACTTTAGAGAGCTCCTATTGGGCAAAGTTGGAGGATTTCGGACTGGCGGGGCTCCGATACATCACTAGCAGGCTGGTGAATGTGACCTTCCTTCACGCTATATTCTACTACTAGGACATGATGGATCACATGTTCCGCTTCTTAAACTTTGAGCTATGTCTGACAGTGGAGGAGTTTTATGGTATTCTTGGAGTGACTTGCTCCCGCGGGATGCGATTTGCTATGCCTGAGGTGTTTTTTGGGTTCAAGGATCGATTGACTGGGTTATGGGTCCTGGATGCCCCTACTACATTCCTTTCTCAGATTCCTAGATCACTGGGATTTAATCTTAGTAGGGCACTCGACTGGTGCATAGCTACCCCTAGATCACACATTTCTTATCTTTTCATGGTGGCTTTGCTACTTAAGGCTGAGTTTATTTATGGAGTCAGCACTATCACCCCTTTTCGCCTAGTTTTGATTGTTGGACCTACCTCAAAAGGTATTTCTCCAATATTAATAGGGTTAGCTAAGACCCTACTTCACTTGGATAGGGCTGCTGAAGATCTTGATATCATTGGGGATCGCTTCTCCATGGTACAGGTATTCCTCTAACTAAATTCTAAATTGGAAATTGAAACTAAATCTGAATCTAAAGCTGAAACTAAATTTGTAACTGAATCTAAATTTGAAGCGGAAATCAAAACTAAATCTGAATCTGAATTTGAAACTAAAATTGAATCTGATGTGCAGGTTTGGCTCTTGGAGAAGCTAGCTTTGATTCAGGATCCTCGGGGTGATCCGAGAAGATATCGGCCCAAGAATTATCTCAGGTGGACTCGTGTCATTGCTAATCATAACACCTTGACATATGATGCTTGGACGGGGATCATAGACATTCGCTGGGTCTATCATTGGTAGAGGATCACTAATGTACTGGTAGATATTGGCAGCGGTCACGTTCAGCTCGTAGGGTTGTGGAAGTTTGCATATTATTTGCCTTATCACTTGTGCTGACAGTTAGGACAAAGATAGAGAGTCCCACTCCATCTAGATGACTTCGTGTCCGGGCCATTCTCAACCAACCTTCTTGATCATGCTAGAGAGGTGTAGGGACATCAAGTAAGATATGATACTCTGGATTACGACCAATTGGGCGCTATCACTACTGATGGTACCTACCGAGGATGGCTTCGTGACATTCAGAGGCTATGGAGTCGGGTGGATCATCAGCATGCATGGTTTGTATGGAGGCACACATAATAGGGACTCAAGCCTTATCCTTTGATAGTGTAGGAGAGGATCACTTGAGCTTATGATTCCGACTATGATGATGATGATGATGATGATGATGATGAGGGCACAGGTCCCTCAAGATGATTGATGAGGATCATACTATCTTTATCTATTTGTCTTTACTTTTGCATAGACCCAAACATTGTGTTGGGCCTATCAGACTTTTTATTTATTGCTTTTATGTCCTAACTTTTGCCTGGACCGCACTTTTGGGGTTTTTAATCCAGCGGACTCTCCGCCTTTAGCATAGACCAAGATGTTTTCAGTCTATAGGAATTTATGCCTTCTTTATTATCATATATTTTTTTATTGGTCTTTAAGTATTTGAATTAGATGGCATCTTAAATTTAACTTATCTGCAAAATTTCGCCTTTTGGGTCCAATACATTCATTCAAGTAGAAACATAAAGGATCCAGTAAAATGACATTTCCATTGAATGAAGTAAGTTTGAGTACATGATGATGATAACCATTTCTATTTACCCAAACTCTGGTGTTAACCAGTCTATATAGGCTTTCTAGCCAACACACTCTCTTAGCTCACTTTCACCTTAAATCTTGCCTAGACCGTCCTTTTCAGATCTTCAGTCTTATAGGCCATTCTTGCACCACCCTAACTTTTGCCAGAATAGTTTGTAGAATACCAAACAGCGGAATACACCCTAATTTTTTTCCCAAGCAGTAGAGGACCACTCGCTGGGTGATTTATTTTATTTATTTTTTATGTGTTGCTTTTCTGGATTTGATTCTTTTGGGTTAGATACGATAATGCTTCAACCAATCCTGATTAATGGGGTTCATGAACTCATTACCACCCATATCCACAATCTTCATTCCACTTTTACCGAGAACTTTCTTAATCATATAAGGTCCTTCCCAATTTGGGCAAAACTTCCCCCTTAGATTAGTGTTAGTAGGCTTCACTTGCTATGAAACCAAATCACCGGCTTTCAACAGGTATCTGTGATGCTTGACCCAGCTATTGTAAGCTCTTGCCATGTGCTAATGATACATTTGGAGATTGTCCAAGGCTTTTAGTCACTGTTCATCAATGGTATTCAGTTGTTTGAACCTTGTTCTTGTCCATTCGGTCTCTTCTAGTTTGGATTTAAGTGCCACTGGCAGAGACTTCATCTCGATTTCAACTGGTAGGACTGCTTCCATGCAGTAAACCCATGAGAAGGGGGTCTGACTTGTAGGAGTCCTAACACTTGTTCAGTACCCCCAAAGAGCAAATGGTAGCTTATCGTCTCAATCACGGTAACCAACATGTTAGACATGATGTATGCCCTAGAGGCAATTAGGGCGATATGTCTTAGTTAGTTTTATCTGTACGAACAAAGTTATATTAATAAAGGCATTCTTTTGCTATATCAATGACTGCAAAAATATATTATGACTAGTTTAGAATATATTCATTGATGTGTTTGCAAAAGTCCAGGGCATAATCATAGTACGTATTGCAAGGGCATAGTGAGACTATGTTGGTGAGAACTGGTTCATGTGCAATTATGATTTGTCTAAATATCCCTAGTCATAGTATCATCAAGACTAGACATTGATGAATACAGATAGACTAGCATGTATCGTCATACCTCTTGAATATGATTTAGAGTAGCATATCTCTAGTGCTAGAGGGTGGTACCTTGGGTTAACACAAGAATGTATTCTGGGAAATACATTGGAGACCGCTTCAGTAATCTATATTATGTGCTGGTGTTTTAATTGTCTCATTACAACAACAATACAAATATCTAGACCTGGGATAAGTCTGGGTCGAATTCGGATATCAAAAGGATTACCATATATAACACAAGATTTCTCCACCAATTTTTTCAAGTCGAGCTTCCCGATCTGTCATTATACCTCGAGAAGTAGAAAGAATTACAATGCCCATCCCACCCAAAATTCTACGAATTTTTTGATAGTTAGAATAGATTCGTAGCCCCGGCCGGCTGATCCGTTTTAAATTTAGACTAGTTCTATGGGGTCCTTGCTTCTTCCTTCTATGGCGTAGGGTTAAAACCAAAAAATTTTTGTTGCCTTCCTGATGTTTCCGTACATTTGTTATACTTTGGATTAAACCTATGCATTCTATGAGATTGGATGTTACGGATAATTATGGGTATAGTTGATGTCTATCTTGGTAAGCTGAGTAGTCAAGATGGAATCTATCACTCCATTATAGCAATATAAGGGAGATGTACCTTGGCCACTTGTTAGAAGTGACACACTCATAAACCTCTAATCAGAGTATGAGTTGATAGGATGGGACCCTGATCAGCACATTAAATGACTGAGTAGTGTACTTTGGTAGCAAGACTAAACTACTGGGGTAGCTATTAAAGCTACTAGTGGACTAACACTTAAACCGAGTCCTAGAAACCAAATGGTACTTAACAAATGATAGAAGGAGTGAATCGTATTGATACTATTGAAAAACTGGGATTAAGTCACATGCACGTGACATTCAATATATTGAGGATTCATATGCCTTTGCTAAAGTGCCACTATGATAGAACAAGTAATTGGGGTCCATAACAGTCTGCAGCTCTGAGCCGGTCAATTCCTAAAAGGGATTGAGCCAGGTTAAACTTTTGTTAGCTTGATATTACAGGATCCTATAAAGTCACACACTTTGAGTTATGATTAAGCTATGTAAAGAACCGTTAAACTAGGTCTAATCTGGAAGAGCAAAGAAATATGGCTAGACCATAACATATTGGTTAGACCAGTATTCATTGGTTGGACCAATGAGCCTGATAAATAATAAGGAGGATAAAATAAATAAAGGGAAGACTAGACTGGAACTTAGTGGGATTTATTAGTATTGGATGTTGGATGTGAGTCTATAAATGTACTGTGGGATAATATATAAAAGATTTGTGCATGGGCTATATGGCAGCACTGTTTAGAATAGTGCTACGTGTGGCCCATAGGGCACGCGAAATCGGGTTACAAGAAGGAACCCGATTACACGCTACGCAAGCCCAAATGGATGCGCAGGTGCATAGCCCTTATAGGCTTACATTGAGTGCCGCAGCACGCAATGGGTTGCACGCTACATATAGCACAGCCTATGGTGGGTTGTGCTCCTTGCAGTCATGGGTGACTGGCGCAAGCCTTGTTGGCTTGCGGTCTTAAACAAGCCCACAAGGGATTGCTGGCCGAATGGCCAGCAGTCTCCCAATCAAACTGGGAGCTTGCTCCCTAAGCAAGCTCCCTATATTTGAGTTGGTTTCCAACTCTTCTAGGGTTAATTAAAAATACAAGTATGCCCTTTTTAATTTTATTTATGATTGTTTAAGGTTATTGACTTTATTGTCCTTTGAATAATTCCAAACGACTATAAATAAAAGGCTCCTCCTTTATTATTTTTCGTCCTGAATTTTATAATCCCTCTCTTGCTCTCTTGTTCTCTTAGTTGTTCTAATTCCTAAAAGTAATTCTTCGAAAGACGTATTTACTTAGAATAGAAAACTAAGGGAATTTCTTCTACAATAAATTAGTAGGGAGGAGCTAACCATTCTCCGCTCTTTTATCGGTTCTTCCTTTCTAGTAGGTTTTGGTCAGTGGTGCTTGTGTGGACTATTTATAGAGGGCTTCTACTTTAGAGTTTATGCATGTAGTTAAGGGATCTTTCTACCGACTACAGGATTCACGCTTCAACTGGAAAGTGGTTAAATTATTATTTGGTCCTTTTAATAAGTGTTTATGACCTAAAATAATTTAAGACTAGCACTATAATCAATCATGCCATGCTTAGGAGATCCAGGGTACTAGATTAAAATTTTGAACTTCTACTGCACCTGTTTTACTTGCTAAAACCTTAATCTAGACCATCACAACGATGGTCTTTGAAAGGATTTTCTTAATAGACTTGTTAGCTACCTCGACCGCACCGTTGGCTGGAGGATGGTAGGGTGAAGATCTATGATGCTGAATACTATATTTCTTGATTAAATCTGCGGTTGCCCCTTAGAACTAAACCCCGTTGTCTGACACGATGTGATGAGGTAGACTGTGTCGAGTAAAGATGTGTTTCTCGATGAACTAGGCCATTTTCTTGGCGGTAATACTGGTGAACAATTTGGCTTCCACCCATTTTGAGAAATAAACCACACCCACAACAATGAAGCAGTGACCGTTAGTTAACGACAGTCAAATCTCACCAATTATATCTATCCCCCACACTGAGATTGGGCAAGGAGTAGATAAATTATGAAGCTCGGTAGGGGGAAGACGCTGAATATTGCCATAAATTTGACATTGATGACAATTTTTGACCTCAGTGACACAATCGGCGATCAAAGTTAACCAAAAGTACCCCATTCACTGAATCATTTTAGCTAAAGCCATTCCATTCATGTGCGGTCCGTAATCACCCACATGAATCTAACCTACAACCCGAAGGGCCTCAAAATTGGTCAAGCACTGGAGCAGCAAACCATCTGAAGTTATTTTGAAGAGATCGTTATCAACTATTCTAAACTGAAAGGCCAACTTGTGTAGAGTTGTTCGATCAGAATCGATAGCATTCTCGGGGTACTAACCATGACGGAGAAATTGTACAATGTCTGAGTACCAAAAGGGTTCATCACTGATGGTGAAGACTTGGGCAATGTCGCGCGAATGTTAAGGAACCTTTGCAGAAACCAAGATCAAAGGGCAAATGGGTTGGCGCTGAGGAACTTCCCTCATCAAAGCCAGTATGGCTATCAAATCGGCCATCTAATTTTAATCTCGAGGAACATGCTGATATAGACATGTCTCGAACTTAGCTGACAAATCCCAAATGGCATTGACATAAGGCCGAAGTGATTCTTCTTTGATATCCCAATCCCCCACAACCTGACGGATGACCAAAGCCGAATCCCCAATAATAGAAACATGCTTTGCCCCAACGAGTAGCAGGGCTTCAAGACCAAATAGACAAGCTTCGTACTCAGTCCCATTATTGGTAGTGGGAATCTCCAATCGCTTAGACAGAGGGATGACCTCATTGTCGGGTGTGAATAGGATAACTTGGAGGCCCGCTCCAAATTTGTTCATGGCACCATCGAAATATATAATCCATTGGGTTTCGCTATATCAATCATTGCTAACTGCTCATCAAGAAAGTGTAAGTTCTTGACATAATCGGATTCGAGAGCTTGGTTTGCCAAAAATTCTACAACTACTCGACCTTTGATAACATTCTTTGTGATATACTCCATATCGAACTCGGAAAGTAAAAGTAACCATCTAGACTGTTTATCGGCTAGAGTTGGTGACTGACAGAGATACTTTATTGGGTCAACCTTAGAAATGACTTGAACTCTGTATGACTGGAAGTAGTGGCGCAACTTCTTGGTTAACCAAACCATGGCAGCACACATCTTTTCAACAATCTTATAACAAGTTTTGAAATCCAAATGTTTCTTACTTAAATAGACACCACATGCTCACGCTTACCATCGTCTTCCTGAACCAACATTGCCCCTATGGCAGAATCATCAATCCCTAAGTACAAGATCAACGACTTGCCAGGGGTTGGGGGTCGAAGGACGGGTGGGAGAAGAAGATAGGCCTTGATTCTGTCAAAGGTGATCTGACAATGCTCATCCCACACAATCTGTTGACGATCCCACTAAACATGTTGACATACTGAATAGATCCAAGGAAGGATTGAACTTCTTTTTCTATCTTCAGAGCTGGCATATCCCTGATCGCTTTAATCTTGTCTGCATCCATTTCAATTCCTCTCTAACTGACCATGTGACCCAAAAGTTTCCTTGATGTAACCCCAAATATGCACTTCTTCGGGTTAAGGTGTAAGTTGTATTTCTTGATGCGAGTCATAAACTTATTCAAAACTGTGGGGTGTTCTTCTTTGGTAGCAGACTTAACCAACATATCATCCACGTAGACCTCTACTTCTTTATGGATCATGTCATGCGAGAGAGTGATGACATCACGTTGATAGGTTGCCCTGACATTCCTGAGATCAAATGATACAACTCGATAATAAAAGACTCCCCATTCTATGATGAAAGGTATCCTAACCTTATCGATTATGTTCAACAAAATCTGATTGTACAACGAGAACCCGACTATAAATGAGTACACTGCGGCCCTAGCGGTGCTGTAGCACATCGATGTGAGGAAAAGGAAAGTCATCTTGTGGTGAAGCTTTGTTCAAATCTTGATAATCAACACAAAACCTTACCCTTCTGTCTTTCTTCGCAACTGGGGACAATATTGGATAGCCAAGTCGGATACTTAAGAACTTCGACGTGCTTAGCTTCAATCATATTAGCAACCTCCGCTCTGACCTTATCAGCCTATTCTAGTCTCATTCTTTGGAATTTCTGTTTGACAGGATTGAATCTAGGATTGGTTGGAATGCATTGCTTAGCGATATGACGATCGACACCAGGCATGTCATTATGCGACTAAGAAAAAGCGTTAACATAATCTTTTAGCACTTTGATTATCACTCTTTCTATCTTAGGGGTTAAGTCATTAGAAATGGTTACCATTTTTGGGTTGTCATTTTTACTCAAGTTTATTTCAGTTTAAGAAACGTCATGAATACTGAACACATTATGCTTATGATTAAATGAATGCATGGGCCCGTCGGGCGAAACATCAAGCAAATAAACGAAATTAGAATCTTTCGTTGAATTAAAGGCCTTATGGGCTACATTGTTCTCATAAAAAACACTAGAAATATTAAAAGTTACATCATCATAGTCATCCTCCATATGTAGAGGGTCTTGACTGGTGGCATTAGTAGAGTTGAAACCCTTGGTAGGTTTCATGAGCAGGTCGTCCAGGTCGAGACCCAGAGCTTTCTCTTCTTTGGCAGTTACCATGTCTCCTTTAGTAGTTGGAGATCCGACAATCTTCTTCACGGCTTCGGCCGGAGGATTGGCTTCCTCATTCTTCTTCCACTTCTTATTAATCAGAAGATACATGGCTTTTGACATAGCAGCCACAACATTCTCGATCTCTTGATCAATAGGCTTCTCCTCATCTGAAACAGGATACAACTTCCCCTTGTCTTTCTCATTGGATGCAATAACAGATACAAGATTGACTGGGTTCTACTTCTCCCCAATAAGGCAGCCCTTTTTAAAATCATACACATCTTTGAAGATCTCAAAACCTGGCCAAATTTGACCACTATGCTCGACATGTTCTGGTTCCCCATTATAGGCTCGCTTTCCTTGGACCTCACAAACATTAATCATAGCAAAGTACATTGGGAAAAGATGCCTATAAATCTTCTTTAGGGTATATCCAAAACCAGCTCGCTTCGGATGCTTCTTGATTAGGATAGGATCAACCATTCCTCCATAGCCTTTGCCTAGCCCCTGACTTGGCACATTGCCACTCTTTTTCAACATTTTTCTAACTGCAGGTGAATAGCACTTATAGCAAGGGACTTTAGGCTTATCATTATGGACAATAGCCACTCGGAAACCAGACTTCTCTTCAGCCTCCATAATGGCCATCACGGACTCTTGGTCGGCCTTACTAACATAGAGCCTTCTGTCATTCTTTCTCAGTTTGATTTTTTGATGGAGCGTTGAAGAAACTGCTCCCAAAGTATGGATCTAGGGATGACCCAAGAGCAACGAATGAGAAATAGGAATGTCCAGGATAGTTAATTGCACTTTGCTAGTGACTTCCCCCGCTGTCACTTTGGCTTCAAATACACCAATCACACCCCTCTTTAAATCATCATAAGCATGGATGATGGTGTTAGATTTTTCGAGCATGTCTTTGGATAAACCCAAGTGAGTTAGTACTTTCAATGGATAGAGGTTCAAGGTAGATCCATCATCAACCATGACACATGGAATGGTCCAGTCCAAAATCTGAACACAGATGAATAGACCATGATTATGGCCGATCCCTTTATGTGGGAGATCCCTGCAGGAAAACACGACACCATCCTCACTTCTAAAAATTAGGAGTCCTTCTCCTATCATACTACATAACTCAACTACTGAAGTGGTAGGCTTCACTTTAATTTCCAAAAGCCTTTTGATAAGAGCTCAGTGGTATTCATCAAAACCAAGGACTAGCTGCCAGACGTTAAAGCGGGCTTGTATAGTATTTAACTAAGCGATAAGAGGATCGATGTTACGGCTTGTTTCAACTTAAAGACGTGGGGTTGCCAGCTTAGCTATGATTTTAATGGGTTTTTGAATTGGATTATCCTCAAGATGGAATCGATTGTCCTTAGGCGGGTACACCAGACTACTTTGGGTGATATTCAAAATTCCATCAACTAACATGCTCTTGGTGGTCAGGGTTTCAAATAAATAGGCCAGCTCATCATAAGTTAGGGATATGTCTTGAAGCACATACTCATCCACATTGAAAGCCTAAAATGCCTCATCAGAATAATCCCCTTTTAGAACATAATTGTCGATATTGAATGGTGCCTCTTTAACCATTTCCACACTTTCGGTCTTGGACTCATCTTCTTGCCCTATTTCCTTAATTTCCATGGAGCTCACAATAGGGTTAGACTATGAGATCATGTTGAATATGAAGTTTCAAGAGATGCCAGAGACGATAACCATCACAAACTCCTTGGAGATCATCTTCAAGATAGATTCTTCCTTAAGACCTTCGTTGATTGTAGTGACCTTCCTCCCAAATTTAGGCAAAGGGTTGCTATAGTTCTTAGCTTCCTAGCCGGCTCATCGATCTCCCCTTCTTCAACCAAATGAGCGATGATGGAAGATAGAGTTCTACACTGATCAATTTGATGCCCCTTCTGCACATGGAACTTGCAGAAGTTTCCTTTTCCATCTGGTCGAGGAGCCATGTAATCGCGCAGAGGCTTTAATTGGCCCACTTCATACATTTTAACAAATATGATGACAAGAGGCAGTTTCCACGGAGATACAAATGGTTGCTGAGGAGGAATGACTTGAACTGCAGACACTTACTCCTAAACCATGGTTTGTACCGCAGGCGATTTAACTTGGTGCGATTTCATTCTACTTATTCTTCTTATATTATTACCGATTTCCACTCGGCTCGTTGGCCTTCTCTTTCTCTTTACGATGCTTAATCTTTTTGGCTTTCTCAAAAACCTTTGTATAAGATTCAAAAGAATAGCTTTCCATTCCCTTACGGAGAACTGGGAGAGCCCCATCGAGCAGCTTCGGGATCATCTCCTTAAAACTGAGCTTCTGATTTAATAGAATTTGAGTGCCCATCCACCTACTGAAGTAGGACTTAAAGGACTCACCTTGCTTTTGCTTAATGGCCTCGAGATGCTGGATAGTCATTTCCATGGTGGAATTGAAACCATAGTGACCGATTAAGGCTTCGAAAAGGAGCCTACAATCTAGGATTGTCTCAAAGAGGGTATTATACCATTCGAGAGCTAGCCCTGATAGAGTACATGGAAACAACTTAGCAAGAACTTTATTTCCGATTTTCTGAACATGCATAATATGCTCGTACATTATAATTTGGGATTTGGGAGGTTCCTCACCGGAGTAAGCATCCATTCTAGGCATCAAAAAGTTCTACGGGACCCAATCTTCATTCCTATCTTCCTCCTTCTCTTCATTCTTGGTCAGTAGCTGCTTCAAAAAGTTGCCATTTTGGGTGTCATGCCGAGAGGCTGTGCGACCTGGTCGATTGGTGTCACACCCGGAGGATGTGTAACATGGTCATTGTGCATAGAAGAGGATCCAAACTGAAAGGGTGGAGGAGGAGCTGAAATGTCAACTTGAGGATGAGCAAAAGGATTTTGATGGTAAGTAGTTCTATGAGGAGTGACCACAAAATTAAGAGGGGATGGTGCAAAAGGTGTTAGTGGTGTTGGAGAGAGGATAAAATCGCTAAAGGGAACAACCATTTGGGGACTAAAAATCCCTTGAGAAAGCAGGGAAGATGGGAGCCTGAGCTGTAGGTGTCGAGGATAGAGGAGGAAAAGAAAATGTTGGTGGAGTAAAAGATGGGGGATATTGAACTGAGGTCTGACCAAACTGAAACTGACTCAATCGGACAGGCAGGAGAGATGGAGCCAAAAATTGATGTTGAACAGGTGGAGCCTAACTAGATCCATTCTGAGCGGTCTCTAACTATCCCTGAGCTCAAAACATGAGCCCTGATGGCCTCTAAGAATCTCTGTCTTCCCTTAGAGCTGATCGGACTTGCTCTTGGATGGTAATACGAAATAGATCAGAATGTAAAAACATGGCCATAGAGCTGGCTATCTCGGTACTTAACTACAACTGAGTCGGAAGAGGAGTAGACGAAACCCAACTAACTATCAAAATATCAGACATGGTAGACATAATAGATTCTAAAACTGAAATCACTGACCAGCGAACCAAACGATGATCGAGTCGGAACCAAAGAGGACTATGACTGCGAGGACGTCTCGACCTAACTAAGAAACTAGAAGATGATCAGCCCAGATCAAACCATGAATGAAGTGAATGATTACAAAATAACTTGAGTGATGAATGACATATACGGGGTGGTTTAGAGAGGTAGAGACCAGAAAAGCTTATGATGCGAAGCTTAACCCTAAAATATGTAAGACGTGTGAATCCCTTGCTATGCCTAGAGAACTAGATATGGTTCCTCAGGACTCAAATGATCTCAAGCATTTTGATAAATTCCCCCTTGAAGCGAGGGGAGAGTAGAGGGAAGAAAAACCACAAAAAAGGCTGCCACAGACGGCCTGTGCATTAGTTGCGCATGCATGAGCACAACACAAATAGCATGCAATAAGTGAACATCTTCCAACCTTATCACTCCCGTGCAATGCCGTTCAAAAATCTGGGTGTTAGCATAGGTTAGTTCCGGTCCAATGAGGAATAATGCCTATTTCGTTCAGTGATCAGACAAAGAGCCAAAAAGGACAGAATTATCATCCAAAATCCGAAATTCAAAAATCCACAATCCAGGGAGTCTCCGATTTAGCATTTTCTACTGAAAAATCAAAAAGTCAAAATTTGGTAAAACATAGGTAATCCTCCCACCGGGTAACTAACTATCTACAATAAAAAAAAATCTCACCAAGATCTAGTAAGATTTTACGGGATGTGATGTAAAATCTTGTCCGATAGGTAACTAGCCCATCGGCTAATTACCTATGTAATTAGCCCTCCGGCTAATTACTTTCCCATTATAAATAGGGGACTCGTCCCCTTATTTTCAACAGATGGAAATTTTTTCAGAAATACTAAAATTCCCATTATGTCCTTTTTCAGTTCTAAGAGTCCTAAAAGCCCCGTAACTCTGTCAAAACATTTCCTAAATTTGAGCTTTATCATCGAAACTCTATATAAACTCAATTTCTGGTCTTTTAGATCAAGATCCCACAGTGATCTTCGGTCTAAAAACGAGTAAAGTCTACATTTTCTTTAGGAATAATCCAAGATTATAGTAATTACTTGGGTTAAACCTATTTTCTACTAAAATTATAACCTCTGACAACTTCGGTCCCGCATCGGCTCTGAATTCATCCTGGATATACGAAAAGGTAAACTGAGGGTAATTGACTCTAAGCCCAACTTTAAAATTCATTAAATTGATCTTTTATTATTTTATTATTGCACATTGCATTCTCATTTCTTTGGTCAAGTGAGCCACTGGAGCCACTTAGACTATAATATGTGTAAATAAGCTCGCAGGTACGGATGAAACATCCAGAACGAGAGGAAACTCTATCCGAGTTTCTGGGCCAAAAACCAAGCGCTGCAGTAACTCTATCGAAATTCGGTAGCAAAACTCTATTTATTAATCCGTTTTAATGACGGTTTTATTTCTTGAATTTAATTTTTGAATAAAGTCATTGTAATGCCAAAATTACCAAAAATTCCAAAGTTCCAAAATTAATCTAAACAATTTGAACAATATGAGTACCTATTATGTCCGAACTCAGAATCTCATTTTCTTTTCGGTATAAAAATCCCATTTTGGATCTGTATACCACAAATCCCAGTAGAGTTGAATCGGGTGGCGACACTATTTTATTTTAAATAAAGTAAAAATGCTTTATTTTAAAAATGTCCTTTCTTAATAAAATGTGAAATATATTTCTCAATATAATAATATTTTTTACTTATATAAAGTCACTGCATTTAAGCAAACCAAACTCCGTGGTTTTTCTCAAACCACACCAACGCGCCCCATGCACCGCACTCTGCGTGCATCCTCCCACTAAAAAAAACCCCCCTTGCCCGCTCACAGTGGCAACTCCGCTGGGGATTTTATTTTTATAAAAACCTAATTTTTATAAAAAAAATCTTTTTTTGATATAATAATTAAAATATTGTTCAAATTAAATTTTTGAACTAAGGAATTTGTGATAACTTTTGCATTACCCAAATTCTAGGGTTGCATAGCATCTTCATTATTTACCCCTAAAACAATATAGGTGTCTTTTTGTGAAGTGTCTCCAAGTTCGGTTAGGGCTTGAGGGATATGAATCCAATCACACCCTTGTGTAACGTACGAGAACCTTGCTCGCTTAAGGGCAAGACTACCTAAGTATATTATATGTGGAAAAGTTTCCTTTGGTTCGCTTAGGGCCATTGGGACTCGGTACACAAAGGCAAAGGGAACCCAAATCTCACCCAATTCTGAGACCGAAACCCACATATAGATGAACCATAAACACTTCCCAATAGGTTACCCAAAAACCATGAGTGCACGATAGCAGACTTCACTAAGTCACCCGTTGGTTTTAAAGCGAAGTAACCAAATGGAGTTAAAAGGGCGGTAGGCGTGATCTAACCGTTTGCTACATATGCAGGTTTATTAAATATAAATAAACTAAAAATGAACATCATAAACATCATGATTATCTGAAAACTAATCACTTCTTTGTGCAGCCATTACATTGATGTGTGTCATACCATTTCATTTCCTTAAGTTATAGGAACCTAAATTAATCGAGACCAAAGAGTCCACCTAGGCTCAACCTGTGAGCCGAAATAACCGAGACCAGTGAGTCCACCTAGGCTCAACCCGTGAGCTAAAATAACTGAGACTAGTGAGTCCATCTAGGCTTAACCCGTGAGCCAAAATAACCAAGACTAGCGAGTCAACCTAGGCTCAACCCGTGAGCTGAAATAACTGAGACCAGTGAGTCCACCTAGGCTCAGCCCGTAAGCAGAAATAACCGAGACTAGTTAGTCCACCTAGGCTCAACTCGTGAACCAAAATAACTGAGACTATGTGAGTTCACCTAGCCTCAACCCGTGAGCCGAAATAACTGAGACCAGTGAGTCTACCTAGGCTCAACCCGTGAGCCGAAATAACCGAGACTAGTGAATCCACCTAGGCTCAACCCTCGAGCCAAAAGACATAAACCCTTTTCAAGTCAGAAGCGAGTCAGCTCCCCTTTGACCACAGAGTCAACCTTAGAGTGACCAACGAGTGAGCTCACCTTTGACCATAGAGTCAACTTTCGAGTGACCAACGAGTCAGCTCACCTTGGACCATAGAGTCAACCTTTGAGTGACCAGTGAGTCAGCTCACCTTGGACCAATAAGTCAGCCCTTTTCCGAGTGGCTAGGGAGTCAGCTCACCTTGGACCATAGAGTCAACTTTTGAGTGACTAGCAAGTCAACTCACCTTGGACTCTAGAGTCAACTTTCGAGTGACCAGTGAGTCAGCTCACCTTGGACCATATAGTCAACCTTTTCAAGTGACCAGCGAGTCAGCTCACCTTGGACCATAGAGTCAACCTTTGAGTGACCAGTGAGTCATCTCACCTTAGACCGTAGAGTCAAATTTCGAGTGACCAGTGAGTCGGCTCACCTTGGACGATAGAGTCAACCTTTTCAAGTGACCAGCGAGTTAGCTCACCTTGGACCATAGAGTGAACCTTCGAGTGACCAGTGAGGCAGTTTCCCCTTGGACCAATGAGTCAACCCTTTTTGAGTGACAAGCGAGTCAACTGGCCCTTGGACCAGTAAGTCAACTTCTTTTTGAATGACCAGCGAGTCAACTCGCCCTTGGACCAATGAGTCAACCTCTTTTCGAGTGACTAGTGAGTGAGCTCATCCTTGGACCACTGAGTTAACCCTTTTCGAGTGACCAGCGAGTCAGCTCACCTTTGGACCATAGAGTCAACCCACCTTTGACTAGTGAGTTAACTCACCCTCGGTTATCGAGTCAAATCCAACTTAAACCCTTAGTCTTCGAACCGCACGTATGTAATATTCCACGAATATTGCAGACTACCCTTGCCAATTGCTCCTCGAACGATTGGCATATACCCAACTGTCCTATTATTTGTAAATATCCATTCATTCATTCATTCGCTCATCCATTCATTCATCCACTCATGCATCCCGACAGGCCGAGGTAAGTTGGGCTCAAAGCTACACCCGATACACTTACTAACACTTAATCTCTTGCATTTCCAGGTTTGAAGCGAGAGAAAATAAGGTTAAGACATATTACGAGAAGCCCGAAAGTCACCCCCTACCACCAATCAAATCTCTGGCCGGATTTTTCTCTGATCTAGAACCTGAAACCATAGTGGCAGATGATGATGTAGTTAGACAGTCCCTCAGAAAGATTCTTGACACTCCAGAATTTATTAATGTTTGGGAAAGGCTGAGTGCTGCTAATGCTCAGAAAACCCTAGAGTAAGAGGCCAAGATAGTGACACTAAAGACAAAAATGGCAGACATGGAGAAGTTGTCCCCCACTAAAGATAAATCTATTGCTCCCTCCATCGAGCAGTATGTGACCGATTCTTTCCACAGGAATTAGAAGCCCTTCTGGCTAACTTTATCATGCCTTACATAACCCCATATGCTGGTACTGGACCCCCTCAAGTGTATGTGGAGGGTTATCTTCAGATTATGACTAGCTTGAACATCCCTAAGGTTCACAAAGTCAATCTTTTTAAAGCTACTCTATAAGGAGCTACCTTTGAGTGGTACATGAGGATGCCTAAAGACATGAAATCTGATTGGAGAAAGCTATGCTCAGCATTCCTGGAAACTATACCTTCAATTTGAAGGTCAAAACTACCTTGCAAGACCTTGAAAGGATCAAACAATGGCCAAATGAGTCATTTGAAGAATTTTACCTGAGGTGGATAGCTGTTCGTGAGCTTGTAACCGGGGCACCTGACGAAGATGCCCTAATAGTGAAGCTTGTCGAAGGATCTAGCCCAAAATACAGGGATGAAATGAAAATGAAAAGATTTGACACCTTCAACGGCGTGGTGGACTATGCCAAGAGACTGGAAAAGTATGAGGAAGAGGACTGAACAAAGAAGTAAGAATAATAAGCTTATGCTAAACCTCAATACTGGGAAAAGGTTGGATCCTCCAAACAAGGTAGTTCTAAATCCTCAAAGGCCTCAGCCAAAGTTGTAGCAGCTACTCAGGTGCAAACTCACAAATCTATCTCCCTATGGGTAGAATCACTGTCACGGATATTCACTAAGCTGTGGAAGTTTGACAAACTCCAGAGCATCAAACCATTTGTTCCACCTGCTGCGATAGACAGAGATAATTTATGTGCTTATCACTTGACCAAGGGGCATCGCACCAATGAATGCACTCGCCTACTAAAGGATCTATAATAGATGATAACTGATGGGAGGATAAAGAGCCTGAGAAGAAACTAAGCACTCAAAGTAATCATCTGCCAAACTTTTAAGCTACGATGAATGCCATCAGTATTCATGTAGAGGCCGATGAATATGGTATTGATATGACCGATAACTTTCGACATGACCCAGGACGGGGGGACAATATGATTTTTGATAAGATGGATATCATCTATATGGTATACTAGTATGTCCTGAGGATGAGGAGAGAAGGGCTAGACCAGTATCAAGTGCTACCACACCTCATATACCGAGGAGACTCTGACCTAAATGAACATATACAAGAATTCCTTTAGTTTATTCATGAATAAGGGATAGCCATGTTGGGTTTTACACCTCAATTCCCCAGATTCTTAGAAGGATAAGCCTTGGGATGGTACGACATAATGCCACTCAAAGGACAATTGAATTGGCACTTTATGGAGAGATCTTTCCTCCGCTACTTTAGAGCTTCCTAGCCCTACCCGGATGCACTTTGCTGGTGGTTGGCACCACAAGTAGACCGACATAATACTAGTTGGCAGGACATTGCTCCTCCACAACTTCCCATGTATACTCCCCCAGATTATATGAGTCTGAATTATGTTGGAACAAGTTTGTTCGAATTTGGGAGCACTTCTAGAGCAGCACGCCTAGAAAGCCGAGAGCTATATGATCCCGAATAAGCCTAGAGCAATTGTGAGGACTCACAAAGGTATCCCAACCTGCACTTAGAAAAGGAAGCATAAGACCCATTTAAAGGGATTGGTGTCGACATTAAGGCATACGGTGCCCGTGTAGAGGAAACATTCTCCAGCATATGGGCCATGGTCTCCAAATTTGATGTAGCTATTGCAGGAGTCAAGGCTAGAATAAATGCCAAGGAAGAGCTTGAGGAAGAACCCGAGGAGGAACCGGAGGAAGATCCCGAGGAAGATTTGGAAGAAGATTTTGATAATGATGTCCCAGCTCAACACGCACAAAATTGGGTCTTTGAGCCACAACCTTTCAAGGATTCAGATGAAGAAGTAGAAGAATTTATGGACTCTAGCAAATTGGATCACAAAGATGAAAGTGAGGTAGATAACTTAAGGTATGAATTAGAGGCCTTTTCAAATGATGAACTAAATCACTTACTAGGGGATTTCAAATACGAGGCTCCCTTCCCCAATGGTATGATAGTTGATTACGATGGTGCCGAGAGCTACACTTCATCTTTAGAGCATGACTCCTAGGGCGCCTTATGGTCTACGGCAAGTGACGATTCTAGAGACTTTATGGACTTCTACTCAGGTGGTGAACATATAATTAATATGATTCAAGACGATGGGCAAGAACCCTCTCGGGAATACATTATGGAGAGAATCCGTGCTAAAAATGAATTGGCTTTGGCCAATTATCGCATCCAAAAACCTGATCTAAGCAAAATCTACCCTATATACTACGATGGACCTAGAAGACCTTGAGCCAACATCCATGAATTTGTCCAGATGATGAATAAAGGGCATGTTCACTATGCTCAATGGCTAGAATGATTTAAAGTAATGCTCAGGGGTAAGGCAAGAGTTTGGTACAAAGGACGCCACTCTATCAAATATCATTTTGGAACATCCTGGCTAAGGAATTCATCGAGCATTAAACTTGGGTAGACCCACCAAGAGATCCTACTCCTAAAAGGGATAGAGACAAGCAACTCCCACTAAACTGGCATTGGGAAGTGAACAAGGGATGTGCTCTGCGCGAGCGAAAAAATGACAAGAAAATCACTGACTTACCCCAAAGTGACAAAAATCAAGATCCAACTAATAGGGCTTGCTTGTCCATCCAAATGATCGGACAAGAATCAAATCTTGTCCTGTACTAAATCCTGCAAGAGAACCCCATCATTCCAGAAAAGTAGCCTGAAAAGGTCCCCTTCATGTAGTGGCCCTACAACACCAAAGCACCAGCCCCCATAAATAAACCGATTGACTTGGGAGAGATACCACTCGATGAGGATTTTGACGAGTTTGAGGTCTTCAAAACAACAAACTTTCCAACCCGAGTTGTCAGTCATATCACTAGAGGAGGGAAAGTCACTAGATTAGTAGCCCCATCTACACCAAGAGCTGGGCCCTCGGCACCCCCTACTTTTGTTAAATCCTCGAAAAAAATAGAAAGTCCGATTGTGGATCAATTGAAAGCCACTACAACTAATATGAGCATCTGGGACCTTCTCCTTGGTTATCAATATCACAAGCTCGCTATTGTTAAAAAGCTAATGGAAATCAAAACATCTCCCCTAGCATCACCAGAACAAGTCTGTGCACTACTTATCAATGAGACTAGCACTATTATCCCTAATATTGTCTTCTCGAGCTTGGATTTACCTGACGAAGGCATTCACCATAATAAGGCTCTCTACTTAAAGGCTAGTGTCTTTGGGCACATCATGCCCTATATAATGATCGACGATGATTCATCACTAAATGTATGTCCTAAGGATATTCTACCAATCCTAGGACTAACCGAGAGGGACTTATAGAGATCCACAATAATCATCAAGGCCTATAACAACTCCAAGAAGACTGTCATCGGCACGTTTAAAGCCGAAGTTACCATCAGCGAAATCTCAACTATAGTACTTTTCACAGTCATAGATATCCCAGTGACCTTCTCTATACTGCTCGGATAGCCACGGTTACATGCTCTATGAGGGGTTCCATCCACTCTTCACCAAAAAATCAAGATCCCATTCCATGGAAAGGTTATCACTCTAGGGGCCGACGAAGCATCAAAAGTGGCGGCAATAAACATGGAAAAGAACCATATAAGGGGATTTACCATAACTATGATTGGGCAAGAATCGAACAAGCAATCAAAGGTGCACTGGGGCCTATGAATTCAAGGATACATGTAGAAGCACAGCACTCCTGGGAAGGGACTAGGTGCCCATAAATAGGGGATGTCGACCTTTAATATAGGGGCAAGAGAGTTGAAGCCTACAGAATTCGTTTATACAGGCCCTAGAAGAATCGCCCACAAGACGGTCTTCCAGAAGAAGCTACAACAACCCTAAAACGGAACCCCAGAGCCTGTTACCAATAAAGGAAGGACCGTTTCGGGATTCAAGATTGTCTCAGATGTAGTCAACTACGGCAAGTATGGTAAAAGCTCCATAACTTGTATGTTGAATGAAGCAAGTCGCCAGCCAGATGCAGGGGCAATCCCAGATCTGACTAAGCTTGACAAATAGGTATACTTAAAGAAGGTCAAAAAGTTGAGTAAAGAGGAGGAAATCCTCGACACCCTAACCAAACACCTTCAAGCGCAGCTCAAGATAGTGGAGGAAGCAAAAAGCAAGGGAGATGGCTTGAGCCAAACCATCATGGACATGGTCATGACCATGAAAGGTAAGGCAAAGGTGCCAGAGGAAGACGATGAGGACATCCTATTAAAGCAGGCTGCTGTAGGAGAATCATCTATTGCGAAGCCAGACCCCACTAATCAGGATGAGTCTTTTATTTCCATTTCTAGCTTGTTTGAAATGAATAATGTACTTTATAATGATAATAAGATGAAGAACTTTGCTTTTTTAGATTATGTTTCTGATTATGATTCCATGCATCCATTCCAGCATTCATCTAGCATCTTTAACATCAATAATTATATTACAAAAGAAATTAACTTAAACATGGAAGATAATCCAAAAATGGTATACATTTCCAATCAGCTGCCTATCAAACAAGAGAGAGAATTGATAAAAGTACTAAAAAAATCACGTTTTATGCTTCGCTTAGTCCTATGAAGACATGCCAGGACTTGATCGGCACATCGCCAAGCATAAAATTCCCACGGACCTAAAAATTTGACTAGTAAAACAAAAGTTGAGGAGGATACGCCCAGAATGGGCCAAAAAGGTCAAAGCAGTAGTGGCCAAAAAAATCAAGTCTAATTTTGTTGAAGTCGTCAAGTATCCCACTTGGCTATCCAATGTAGTTCTTGTACGTAAGAAGAATAGCGATGTTCAAGTTTGCGTTGACTTTAGGGACTTAAATAAGGCTACCCCTACGATTTCCCACTACCGCACATTAATGTTCTAGTAGACAGCTCGGCAAGAGCAGCCATGTATTCCTTTATGGATGGGTTCTCAGGATATCACCAGATCCTCATGAACGTAATAGACAAGTTCAAAACTGCATTCATCTCAGAGTGGGGCACCTATTATTTCAGGGTGATGCCTTTCGAACTCAACAATGCAGGGTCAATCTGCCAATGAGTAGTCACAACATTACTACATGACCCGATCCACAAAGAAGTTAAAGTCTACATAGATGATATGCTTGTAAAATCCCCCATGCTAGAAGAGCACCCGGCAGTGTTGGAGTGATTCCTTACGAGAACTGAGAAATACAATCTCTGTCTCAACACAAAGAAGTGTATACTCGGTGTCACATCAAGAAAATTACTAGGGAACGTGGTTAGCAAAAGAGGCAGAGAGATGCATCCCGACAAAGCTAATACTATCAGGGAAATGCCTATGCTAGAGACTGAGAAGGAAGTAAGGAGTTTCTTGGGATCCATATAGTAAGTCAGTCACTTTATAGCAAAATTGACCCCTACTTGCGAGCCCATCTTCAAGCTCTTGAGAAAGCAGCAACCAAAAGAGTGAAATAACCAATGTCATAAAGCCTTCAATAGGATTAAAGCTTACCTAATGACCCTTCAGTGCTGAAGCCACCAATTCTTAGAAAGTCATTCATTCCCTATTTGGCTATAGAAGAGACATCTGTGGGGGGCTATATTGGTTCAAGAGCATAAAGATAAGAAGGAACACGCAGTTTATTACCTCAGTAAGAAGTTGCTAGAATACAAGAACCTATACACCAACGTGGAGAAAACTTGTTCCACTATGGTCTGGCTCACTAAGAAGCTTAGGCTCCATTTCCTGTCATACAAAATCCAAGAAGTCGCACAAGAGGATCCAATGAAGTATTGTGCTAGGCTCCATTGCGAACCGGAAAACTGGCCAGATGGCTCTTATTACTCTTAGAATTCGATATCGAATACGTCACTAAGAAAACCATCAAAGGAGGGGCAGTGGTCGAATTCCTAGCAAATCAACTGCTTGAGCAAGGAGAACAAGAAGACCTAGAATTTCCTAATGAATGTTTCAATACTACTATAAAGAATCCCAGAAGATGGACCATGTTCTTCGATGGTGCCTTTAACAAACGATGAGCTGGCTTGGGAGTCATCATCATAATGCCAGATGGGTCGCTCATACCCTTGGCAAAGCAATTAGAATTTCTCATCATAAATAACAAGGCGGAGTTTAAAGCCTGTTTGTTTGGAATGTCTTCCCTGATTGCCCTCAGAGCGGACAAAGTAAAAATTATTGGTGATTCAGCTTTGGTCATCAAGCATGCATCAGGTGACTGGGAATTAAAGGAGGAATCCCATAGACCTTACTTAGAGGCTATATGGTGAAATGCCGCAATGTTCAACGAGTGTGAATTTCATCATATGCCCCACAAGGAGAATCAGATGGTGGATGCATTGGCCACTCTAGCCTCCATGTGGGAAGGACCCCAAAAGCAGCCAATCAAACCCCTTGTTATGGAGATAACCCGATCTTCGTACTATGTCTATGCAATAGAAGATACCATGGAAGAAGGAAAACCCTGGTATTCTGACATCGTCAAATTCCTTAAAAATGGTGAATTTTTGGTTTAGGCTACGGATTCCGACTAAAATACACTGAGGAACCTTATTGCGTAGTTGTACCTAATTAAAGGAGATCTATTCAAGAGGTCCTCTGGTGTTCTACTATTAAAGTGCCTTACCCAACAAGAAGCCGAAAAGGTAATGAAGGAGACACATTCGGGAGACTGTGGTCCACACATAAACGGCATCATGAAGGCAAAGAAAATTCAAAGAATGGGATACTTCTGGTTAACCATGCTAGCCAACTCTGTTTAAGAAGTAAAGACTTGCCATTCTTGTTAGATATACGGAGATGTGAGCCACTTACCCCTGACAACGTTGCAAAGTTTGACAACACCTTAGCCATTCTCAGCCTGGGGCATCGATATCATCGACGAGATAGGACCTTCTTTGACCAACGGCCATCACTTCATCATAGTAGTCGTCGACTGCTTTTCCAAATGGGTTGAAGCGAAATCATACACAAGCATCATGGCCAAGAAGATGGCTTGATTCATTTAGCCGCATATCTTTTCCAGATATGGCATTCCTCATCATATAGTAAGTGACAACGACTCACAGTTCCAAGGGGAAATAACCAACCTTATTGAAAAGCACGAAATTGAGCATCATCTCTCCTCACCCTATCGCCCTTAAGCCAATGGGGCTATGGAAGTAGCTAATAAGGAAATTAAGAAGATCCTCTCTAAGATGTTCTCTAACTACCATGATTGGACCAATCATATGCCTGTGGGGATACAGAACTAGTGTCAAAACCCCTACTGGTCAAACTCCTTTTTCTGTCATCTATGGGATGGAGGAGGTGTTGCCCATCAAAATGGAAATCAACTCTTTATGTATAGCTCTCAAAGCCTGGCTTCCTAAAGATGAATGGGAAAAAATGAGACACGAGGAACTGACTCTAATCGATGAAAGACAACTAATCACATTGCCGATTCTATAGTTGTACCAATAGCGTATGGCTAGAGCTTACAACTACAAAGTCAAGGGGTAACACCAACCCCTAAGAATGGGGGATCTGGTCTTAAAGCAATCTCAATAAATGGACATAGATGCTCGAGGGAAGTTCTCGCCAAACAGGGAAGGGCCGTATGTAGTAAGAAAGGCTCTTAGTAAAGGGGTAGTAAAAATCTCAGACCTGGATGGTAACGAGTTCGTGAACCCAGTAAATCATGACAAGCGGAAGCGTTATCTCGCGTAAAAGAAGAAAAAGAAGAAAATATAAAGGTTTGTAAAGGGCTAGTGAGGGCTCTTGAGATAAAATAAAGACCGCAAAATAAAAGAGTGAGGCCTTAGGTAAAATCCGCTAGGAACCTTAGGTAATGATGGGTTTTTTTTGGGAATAAATACCATTTGCCCTTCCTATTTAAATAATATCTCTTGTAGTAACATGTTCATGTTAAAAATACTAAATGAATGCATTAAATGGAAACTGCGAATTGTTTAATGAAACACGCATCCAAACAACATCATTTTATCTTCATTACACATAAAAGTACATTACAAACAGGAAATAGAAATGACAAAGATGAACTACGAGGCCTGAAGCCTTTATTCTCCCACAAAAACAAAAGGCACATGATGGCAAGCTCAATGAACCTCAAGGAAGCTGCGGAGCCTCTACATGTCGATAAGCCTCTCTCCAAGAGTAGGAAGCCCATGAACACTGGTAGCCCAGACATGATAAGCCTCAGAGGAATGGACGTCAAAAGGGACAGAGTAGTTCATTTCCAGCTGAGTTCGTTGTCATAAAGATAAACCCGGGTATAAGAAAGCTCAAAGTTGATCAAAGTACCCAAGGACCTTGAAAACCCCTAAGGACAGTTGTATTGACTTCACAAGCAACTAAGAGAGTAGGTGATGATCTCGGAAAGACCGATGAGGACCACCCTGCCTCTAGCAATAGCGGTAGTCACATGCGTGATACCCACCAAGGGCAAACCCAATAAATATCCTCCGCAGCTCAGCTACCCATAAACTCAACCCACTCCTCGATTGTAAAATTTCTATGAGGATGATTGCCGATGCAAACTATGAACCCTCGTGCCCAGTAGGCCTTTGGATAATAATTCACACTCGTAGGGATAGATAACACAAAAAGATTGTCCCAAAGCCACAGCTACAAAAAGCACAACAAACAAAAAAAAGAATGAAAATAATAAAAAAAAGAGAGAATAAGAAAATAAAAAGATAGCTTGATGCATTGAAAACCTGATAAGGCAGTCCAGGCAAAAATGAAGGCAGGCCTAATGAATCATAAACCCGAAAGGGTGGTTCATGCAAAAAGAAAGGCTCAAATAAAATTTACTAAAGAAGAAGCTTACTACCCCTAGTAGTAGCTTCAGTTCTATTCTGGGAGAAGCACATGAAAATCAGTGTCTCAGCCAAACTCCTTGTGATAGGGGATTTCCCCTCTAACATCTGATTAATGATAGTCAAGAAGGCAAAGCTGCAAACCATAGTGGGTACCTTACAAAGGAAGACTCCTAGCAAGAGCAAGCAAATGAGCGGAAGCCAGCTCACATCATTAGGAGAAAGGTTCCTAACTATGTCGAAAGCCATGTCCAACCTTAGGCCCTCAACATAAATCAGTCGGTGCCTGTCAAATCATTGCAATTGAAAATGATCCATCAACAAATCGAAAAAGTTAGGTTGATGCGTTGGAATGGCTAGGGGCATGTTAGCTGAAGACCTCAGTAGCCCATAGAATTCCTCATACAAGGGGCATAACTCGTGCTCTCCAAAACAGAACACATTATCGACGGGATCCCAGAATCTAATAGCGGCCTAGATCACGTTATGCTTGATGAAGATGCAATAATACTCCTTCATATGATTCAGACCATAGACCCCGAGACGGTCCCAACCATTAGAATTCTTCAGATAGACATTCAAATCCACATGAAAATTGATGTAGCCCTCCCTGGTAAATTTCAAAAGGGTAGTAGTTCACTATACATAGCTTATGGGGCAATCTGCCAATATCTAGCAGATTACCCCGGTAAACTTGATTGTCGACAAAAGAAAACACAAGATGAAGGAATAATGAAAAGTTCTTTTATATATAAAACAGTGTTCATGTAAGAAGAATGCATTATAATTAGCCTAAAGAAAAAAAAACAAAACGATAAAAGAAAAAAGGGAAAGCCTATCTACTGCCAGCTAGAGCTCGGGTGGCTAGGATCAAAAGCAGGGTAACCACTATGAGAAAAGAATCCAAGGGTATCACCATGTCCCTACTATGGCTGCTGCTGTGGGTCATCCACCTAGAGCATCCCTAATAGACCTCAAAGCCATCAAATCTTCAGCTACAACATTTTAACAGAGTTCATTCAAATGCATTTCATGACATGCCATCCATCATCATTAAATAATAAAATAACACACATACCGCCATATTAGAGTTTTAGCGCATCATGAATCGTTGTTGCCCCTGAATATATCCCCAATCAGAGATCCTATCAGTAATGGGCACCTAAAAGAATGAAAGATCAGGAATAAGTCAGAGCCATCACAATCTAAGGAAGAATAGAAAAAAGGCAGAGGAAACTCACTTGAGTGGTATCAGTCGGATGGAAGGCCGCCGGATGCTCGGGATCCAAATAAGGCAGAATTGCTGGCGTATAAGTACTCAGGTTGGGACAGTACATCAGAGATATGGGCGGCTGATACTAGAATCCCTGATGTCCCTCTACCAATGCCGAACCCAAAGACGGGATAGATAATGTTGAAGAGCTACCCACATGAGCAGAAGTAGCCACATGTCTCTTCCTACTTTAGTGATCCTACAAAGAACAACAAAGTAAAGGCAAATTAGTCCAACTAAGTGCAACAATAAAAATGACAATGAAAGAGTTTGAAATGATTAAAAAAAGGATACCATCATCCAAACAGTCTCAGGTGATCCCGTTCTAGCCTGGCCGCTAGGGGTAAAAGTTGAAGGGGCTTCACCCTTAGAAGGGTTATGAATGTCTGGTTAAGGCTCAATAGGAATGGGATCCATCTCCAGCCATCCAAGTAGCTACGAATGGCAAAACTCCTCATACCCTCTAACCCACTCCCAGAACGCACTAGGTAAGCCACTAGAGGCCAATCGCGTAAAGTCAGGCGAGCTATGAGGCCAGAAAATCCATCGAGCACCTTAAGAGGGATGGAATGCGACATGGGAGGAAGATGCCAACCCTGGATATGCTCTCCCAAATACCACTCCAAAGAGAAGGGAGTCTCTATAATCAGTCAGGTGTTCACAAACTCCCCAGCTAAACTCATAACCTTCGGCCACTGAAGAGCATGCACCCAAGGCTGCATCATAATCTAGATGAATGAAAAGGTCAAACAATGATACGACGATTGTAGTAGATATAGCAATTAAAGCAAATCCAGGAATCATGGAACATACCTTCTCTGAAGATAGATTACGGAGGTGAGCAAAAAGCACAGAATGAGACTCCATCTCCCAACCACGCCAGTAATGCGGCAATCGATGGCAAAATGGATAGCTACCATCCCACACAAGTTTGGTCCCTAGGAGAATCCCCATCTCAAAAAGCCAGATCTGTAAAAAGACAAAGTAAATTAGTACCCTAAAAGATGGATAAAATGCTCATGAGAAGGAATAAAAGAGTTAAGTCCTTACATCGACAATCTGAAGGCAAGATTTGAACTTGCAATTCATGTTCCTCACACATTAATCAAGGGCCCAATATAGATGGCCCAACACGGCTTGGCCCCATGCATACTCGTCAAAGCGAGATGGGTCAATGAAGGTTGGTAGGATGTAGATGTTCACAATCGAACCCCCAGTAGGAAAGCATAACCATGACAAGGTAGCAGCAATGAAAGCCCTAGTGTTATAGGCAGAAGTCAAATGCCTTCTACTCTCGGTAGTCCAGAAGGGCATGAGTTTCTCGCAGGAAATTCGCTCGGGCTTATCTCCGAAGTAGCCAATCAAAGCCTTGATGGTGTCCACATTGAAGTTGTGGTAAGTAAAGCAAGTATTGAAATGGATCACATTACTATGCAAAGGAAGACATGTAATGGCGCAGTAATCCAACGAAGTGATAGTATACTCCCCACAACGGAAATGGAAAGTGTAGGTAGTGTCGGACCACCTCTAGTCAAGATGTGGGTAGAAGTGTTGGGTGGGATGTATGGATAGTTATGAGATGTCAAGTACCTACAATTCCTCACCATGCTCCCCAAGGACGTCCCGTCAACAACGGCCTTCGAACTAGGAGATAGCACCTTATACCACTTGTGAAAGTGGGTAATGCTACCACCCTCATGCTTGGTAACCTAAAAATGCATATACATATATCACATATCGGTTTTCATAAAAAATATTGCATAAAATAAATAATCAATAAAATGAATAATATATTGCATAATATAAAAGCAGCGGTAAGGCTTACCAAAATCCGAGAGAGATGATCGAAAGGCTTCAAGACAGGCGGAATAAAATCCCTAGGATGAATCCCATGATACATCCAATTCAATGGGAACCAGTATAAACCATCAGTAGGAACCTCAGATAATTCCACTTGCTGACCGTCAATGAGCATGTTCTGAGTGGTCACTTGAACGGCTGCCAGATCAAAGCGGATATTATAAAGCTTGAACCACATGCAAACCCCGCAAAATCAAAATAGAAGGGGCAAAAAGGGAAGAAAATAAAAGAAATGATTATCAAAAATAGCTGGGAAGTGAAAAATTTTGGAAAGGAAGAGCAGAAAACGAAAAGAGAGAAGGAGAGAATTTTCGGTGTGGTGAAAATGGGAGGCAAGCTTTTGTTTTTATATATCGCAAGTAATTAGCCCGCCGCCTAATTACATATGTAATTAGCCCGCCTACTAATTACCTATCTAGCTATCATGCATTTACGCATTGCATGCATTTACACGTAATGGCTATAAAAGTTACAATTACATAGGTAATTAGTCCGTTGGCTAATTACGTGTGTTTTGAAAATTATTACAATTTTGCATATTTCATCCATTTTCTCCATTGTTTATAAAACGAGCGGACCTAAAAGCTGTTTTTACACAGTCACTCATGCATTAAGCAGCCAAAAATATTTATTTCGACCCCCGGTTAATTTTAACATCATACAACTCATTAACAAATTTTTAATCGAAGGGGCAAAATATATTTTGTTTTAAAATTTATTGATTAAAAATATTTTAACTCGTTGCATTTCACACACACTATTTTGTTTGTTTCGCATACGAAAAAATTTCTAGCATGAAATTTATGTATGCGAGGGGCAACCTATTAGCACAGGTCAATTCCGGCCCAATGAGGGATAATGCTTATTTCGTTCAGTGATTAGACAAAGAGCCAAAAAGGACCGAATTATCATCCAAAATCTGAAATTCAAAAATCCACATTCCAGGGAAGCTCTAATTTAGCATTTTCTACTAAAAAATCATCAAACATAGGTAGTCCTCCCGCCGGGTAATAACTATCAACAGTAAAAAAAATCAAATCTTATCGAGATTTGGCAAGATTTTACGGGATCTGATGTAAAATCTTGTCAGATAGGTAATTAGCCCCGCCGGCTAATTACCTATATAATTAGTCCGTCGGCTAATTACTTCCCCATTATAAATAAGAGACTCGCCCCCTCATTTTCAACAGACGAAAATTTTTTCAGAAATCCCAAAATTCCTTTTATGTACTTTTTCAGTTCCGGTAGTCCCAAAAGCCCCGAAACTCTATCAAAATATTTCCAAAATTTGAGCTTTATCACTGACACTCGGTATAAACTCAATTTATGGTCTTTTTAGATCAAGAACCCATAGTGATCTTCAGTCTAAAAACGACTTAAACTCTACATTTTCTTCGGGAATAATTCAAGATTATAGTCATAACTTGGGTTAAACCTATTTTCTACTAAATTCATAACCTCCGACAACTTCGGTCCCGCTCGGGCTCTCAAGTCATCCTGGACAAACGAAAAGGTAAACTGAGAGTAATTGGCTCTAAGCCCAACTTCAAAATTTATTAAATTCATATTTTATTATTTTATTATTGCACATTGCATAGTCATTTCTTTGGTCAAGTGAGCCGTTGGAGCCACTTAAACTATAATATGTGTAAATAAGCTCGCAGTTACGGATGAAACATCCAGAACGAGAGGAAACTCTATTCGAGTTTTCGGGCTAAAACCCAAGCGTTGCCGTTATTCTGTCAAGATTTCGATAGCAAAATTCTATTTATTAAGCTGTTATAATGCCAATTTTATTTCTTGAATTTAATTCTTAAATAAAGTCATTGTAATGCCAAAATTACCACAAATTCCAAAGATCCAAAATTAACCCAAACAATTTGAACAATATGAGTACCTATTATGTCCAAACCCGGAATCTCATTCTCTTTTAGGTATAAAAATCCCATTTTGGATCAGTATACCATAATTCCCGATGGAGCTGAGCTTGTGGCGAGTCTATTTTATTTTTAAGTAAAGTAAAAATTATTTATTTCAAAAATGTCCTTTCTCAATGAAATTTGAAAATACATTTCTCAATATAATCACATTTTTAACTTATATAAAGTCACTGTATTTAAGCAAACCAAACTCCGCGATTTTACTCAAACCGAACCAGATGCACCCCACCCACCGCACTCCACATGCACCATCCCACTAAAAAAACCCCTCGCCTGCTCACACTGGGGCTAACTTAAACACCAACGAACGGCAATTGAGTATGCAAACTAAATCTAAAACTTGCGTGTTATGGTGATTTCCTAAGGGGAAGTTGCTATTGCTTTATCTAACGCGGTTCATGGTCTCAAACTACTGATATCGTAGAACGATATTGTAGAAGGGTCTCATTTATCCTGATTCCATGCAACTCCACCACTCCTCAAATGAGTGCTATTGCAGGAATTACACGTTGCTTGAAATTAGTGATCCACCCATAAATATCCCCAATTTCCTTGCAGGCATGAGGTATACAAGTGAGCTTCACGGAGTGAGATAAGGGCACCTTAACTTAGTATCTAACTATGCGATGGATTCAAAAGGCATAAGAAATGAAGCTTTGATTTAAAAAATGATTTCGACACATCATCAAAATCCTTTAACCGATTTTCAAAAATGAAAGCGAATTTTCAAATTTTAAGTGAAAAGGAAACCCTTGATTGAGTCGCCACTATGAGCAGATGACCTTTTTTGCAAACCCGCGTGAGATGCGGGTACAGAAAAGTAAGCTCGGCGAAGCGAGCCGGAGGATTGGTCCTCAATTTTAGCGTGATGAAAAGATAGACTGATAAAATCGATGTTGAAGTTGAATTTTAGTCCAATTTAGGTGTTAAGAGATGCGAGACCCGAAATCCCATATTTTAAAACAAAGACGCCACCCGATTTAGCTCTACCGGGAATTTGGGTACGATATTCCCATCGATTTGTTAGACCGTACCTTAAAACAGAGATTCCGAGCTCAGATGATGTTCTTACTTTTCATTTATTAAATCAAGACATTTACATTTTAATAAATGCGACTTTAATTCTTATGCGATTTAAATCCTCCCAATTTGTGTTTTTGGTTAAAATATCCAACATCACATGGTGTATCATGTAATAAAGCAATAAATAAAGCAAATAAATTATTATTATATGGCTTTACAAATACATATACATTTTTTTAGTGCTCAAAAGTAAAACAGATATATAAAAAAGGGACCGAGATTGGGTCCCAATCAGGTTTACCAACCCTGAAGTAGCTCCAAGAAATAACGAATCACACATAAATAAATAACAAATAATGCACAAATAATAAAAAGGCAGAAAATAAATGAAACAAGAAAGAAAACATATTTTTAGGATTTTTTGGAGCTAAAAACACATCTTTTTAGGCATTTATTAATTACCTAAACAACCTAATAATTAATTTAATCAACTAAACAACCTAAAAATTTGTAAAGGAAAACACATAATATTTTTGTGATTTTATATTATGGTAAAAAGATTTATCAAGGATTCATTTGGTGAAAAACTCATTTTTAAGCCATTAAATGAAGATTTAACCAATTAAATAATTAATAAATGAGTAAAAATAGATTAAAAATTATATTATGAAATTCTAAATTATGTGAGATTTTTCAAAAAAAAATTGGGTGAAAATCCGGGAAAAAAAAGCAAAAAAAAATAAAAAGGGCTAAAAACATAAAACATAGACTTTTTGGCATTTTTGCCAGTCCAAACACTGGGACGGGCATCTGAAACGTTGTCATGGAAGTCCAAGCGCTGCTACGTTGTCGGAACGTTTGGGATGCCCACCGGAGCATTTGGACCGAAAAAATGTCAAATGGACCAAAATCAATATTTTTACATCCGAAAACCCAAGAGTTTTGAAATTTTAAGCCGATTCTCATTATATTTCAATAGATCTTGACTTAAAATGACAAAATAACTTTGATTTTCGACTTTGGGCAACAAGAAACCCAAAAACACCGGAAGATGTTTGCAAAAATACCGAAAGCAAAGGGGATAACCACCCCAACAACAACCAAGAATAACATAATAATATAAAAAATTAATTAAAATAGATTGGAACTCAGTTTTGTTACCTCTAGGCCATGAGTCCTTGTTTTGATACTCGAACCGGACGTTTTGGCAAGCTTTGTGATGAATATGCGACGAAATCCGACGAAATAGTGATGAAAAAGGCGACAAACTTAGTGACGGAGTTTAGTGATTTTGTGAGAGAAAGTCTCTAAATCCTATTTAAGCTCATTTTAACCTATGATTTCTACTTGATTTTTAGAGATTAGACTAAAATATTGAGCCTAAGAATACTTTGGAACCCGAATTAATCAAGTTTCCTCAATTTTATGAAGCTTTCTCTCTCTAAAAGCCTTAAGAACCCTAATGTGATATTCAAGCTTTTAATTTGGAAAAAATCCAGAATTAGATGGTTTAATTGGTTTATATAGGCAATTCTCACTCTAAATAACTCAATTAGTCCCTAGAAAACTTAAATTTTCCAAAAAAATCTTTATTCGGACTTAGAGAGAGAAAACAATGAACTGGAGACGAACCTGGGAGCTCGTGCAGCAGTTCAAACTCAATCGCTACCACGGTCGCGTTTCACCGTGCGAGAGCGCGGTGAAACACCCCAGGTGCACGGTGAGATGCCACAGCGCGCGGTGAAACGCGCACGGGGGCGAGTCTTGCCGTGCCCAAGGGGATTCTAGCGATGTGTCCACATAGTGGCCACGTATGCCAAGAGGAGCGAGAGCGCGGCGAAAGGCACACGAGGGCGCAGCTCACCGCTCTAGGGGCGCATTTTGCCGCTTCGCTGGGCATTTCGCCGCTCAGGTGACACGAATGCGGCAGCAAAGGGACAGATTATTTATTTTTTATTATTTTATTATTTTTTATATTTTTTATATATTTTTGTATTTTTATATGAATTTAATGCATTGAATCTATATTAATTAACCGGTCATGGGAAACGACACGATTAAAGTCCAAATCTCGTCATGAAAATACTTGCCAAACGTGATTTGACTTTGAAAGAATAGAACAATAGGCCCATAAAATAGGTTAGAGAAAAACTTCATCATCGTTCAATGGCTCACTAAAAAGCTCGTGCTCACATAGAGCTTACTTAACTCATAAGTCTGGCCAAACTTATGCATAGTGGAATTAAGAAGCACCTGGAGAAGAATTATGAACATAAAACTCGCATAACTCACACAAGTCTATAAATACCAAAAGTATAGTAGATTTGTGCTAGGGGTTTCATTTTAACTTAATAGAATGATTGCCTAAACTTAATGCTTAAAGTGTAGCTTGCAAGAGGAGGTTTCCGGAATGAAACTTTAAAGAATCTAGGCAATAAGTTGGTATGCTGAGCTTAGTGATTATAGTGCAAGATACCTTAGATCTATGTGCTGTAACATGTCAAAATAGAAGGGAGAAGTTAAAACTGTCTGTTTGCTTGCTGGTCATGCTTGCCCCTTTATAAATTTGTTAACAGTTTTATTTTAGAGCAACCAGAATTCTGTTTTAAGCAATCATTTACATTTTCAGCATTTACTTTATTATTTTCTCATTTTATCAATTATTTTGGATTTCTAACTACTAATTTACTTCAAGGTTTAGCTACTTTGCTTGCTCGCTATGGGAATGACACTTGGTCTTGCCCTATACTACTAACACCACCTAGTACACTTGCTAGAGCGCTCACTTCGGGCAGGCAACACAATCCTCCTAGAGCATTGCTCCTGGAGCATTGCTCCTGGAGCATTGCTCCTGGAGCATTGCTCCTGGAGCATTGCTCCTGGAGCATTGCTCCTGGAGCATTGCTCTGGAGCATTGCTCCTAGGGCATTGCTCCTAGAGCATTGCTCCTAGAGCATTGCTCCTAGGGCATTGCTCCTAGGGCATTGCTCCTAGGGCATTGCTCCTAGAGCATTGCTCCTAAAGCATTGCTCCCTACTCCCTGCATGAATGACAAGTGTCCCATAAACTACTTATGATGTTACTTTTCAATATTTTATTCATTTATGGGACACTTATCATTCATGCAGGGAGTAGGGAGCAATGCTCTAGGAGCATGGTATAATCTCTCTAACTTAATGTCAACGGCTCTCGTAAAAATCTGGGGAAAAATTGTTTACTATTCAACAAACTGAAATACTCAGAGTCTTAAACTATTTTTTTTGAAGAAAACAGGATGATTCGTATATAATACTCAAAAAAATTGTTCGATACAATTAGGAGGAGCATTACTCCATACCCCAACGTAAGAATTTAAATAAACTGATCTAGCTAAAGAATGAGCTACTATATTTGTTTCTCTATGAACCAAGTTAATAAACAAGTCATAAAAGTAGATGCTAAGGTTTGACAATCTCAAACGACATTCGATAAAAAAGAGAAACCCACATTATCTTCAACCAAAGCATTGAAAAGAACCTGGTAATCAATATCCAAAATAATGTGTGTACATCCCAATTCTTGCATCCATGTGAGTGCCTCATGCACTAATAAAGCTTCAGCTTGTTTGATTTATAAGCCAACAGACAACCACCCTGATTTTGCTCCAATAAATCTACCATTTGACCTGTTGGTCCCTAAACGGGTATAATTAGGGTCAGAAGGGGGGTGAATGACCATTTTTATGGAATATTTGACTTTTTGAAAGTTTTGTGTAGCGTGTTTGATTTATTCTAGGGTTGGTGGATTCGGATGATGCAAATGTGAAATGAAATGCATAGAATATAAAAGCTTAATGTTGAGAATATTTCAATATTGGTATAGATTATTCCTATATTACAATATTATTAATTAGTCTAAATTAGGAATAATATCAGTAGTTAGGATTAATATTAATTAGAAAGTTATTTACAATTAATTGTATTTATATAGATTTATTTGTTTCCATTTCTCACATGTATTTGTACACTGTAAATAAACATTGATGTAATTGATTATATAATGAGAACTATAGCATTTCATTCACCATTTCTATTCTTGTTCATTTTTCATATGGTACTAGAGCATCTTTCTTGATGACTCATCACTCATATTTTTCCATCCCATGAATGCTTTTGTCATGATATCAAGGTTATAATACATATCAACATCATGGCTTATTTAACTTGGTCATGTTCTTACTCTTATTACCAATTGTCTATTTCAACATCATGGCTTATTTGACTCAGCTGTGCTCTTACGCTTAAAGATCGATGATTGTCTATAGCAACATCATGGCTTTTGGACCCAGCCATGTTCATAAAGATCGTTGATTGTTTATATCAACATCATGGCTTATTTGACTTAGCCGTGCTCAGAATAAAGTTTAACAAACGCAATAACTTCTGATGCTTTAATCATTTTGGTTTTCACATCTCAATTTGATTCTCAATCTTACCAAATATGACTATTGACATGCCAAAATCATTCTTCACAAATCACATCTTTCATATCATAATATTCAAAAATTTAAAATCAAAAATTCAAAACTCAATTCATCAACTTGTCACCTGCAAAATTTTTACAATTAATTCTTAACATTGCGACATAAGTTGGGAGTTCATGATATTCACTCACCAACTTGAGGGGGGAGCGTTGAGGGTATTTCAACATTGGTATAGATTATTGCTATATTAGATTATTCTTAATTAGTCTAAATTATGAATAATATCAGTAATTAGGATTAATATTGTTGGTCCCTTTGCGTATGTATATAAGGTCAGAGGGGGTGAATGACCTGAATTTATAGACTTTAAAAATTCTTGTGTAGTGTGTTTGATATGTTTCTGATGTAGTGGATCTGAATGATGCAGATATGAATTATAATACAATAAAGTAGAGAGTTAAAGAAAATCAATCACGATGATTTTATCCTGGTTCGGCCCCGCCTATTCTAGTTCCCAGAGTATCCTTCCTCTGAGGTTATCCACTAGTGTGATTCCTTTCCAACTGGTAGGAATCAAGCCTTACAATTGTCTCCGGAGATTTATTCTCCTCTAGATGTAGGATATACCACTAAAAGCACCAACTTCTAGCTGAGTCCTCTTAAGCTTATCTCCGAACGGTAAACCCTCTTTTGGATGTAGGATATACCACTAGAAGCACCAACTCCTAGATGAGCCCTTTCTCTTTAGTAGGATATACCACTTAGATTCTACCCAAACCTAAGCTAAGTCCTACAGGGATATACCACTTAAAGCACCAACTCTAAGTTGAGTCCTAATCTCAATACTCACCCAAGTATGAGATTTTACAGATGGTTTTCTTTTTGAAAAGGTTTTAAACTCTTCAAGTTTATAGTTTTCACTTGAGAGTTCTTACAAAACAAATTGGAGTTTGTCTAGTTCTTGGGGGGATTTTGTTCACTAATTGAATTAGCTTGAATTCTTAATGTAGTAGCTTCTTATGAAATCAACCAGCACCTTCTCAATCTGTGAAGATCTCCTTCTATAAGTTTTGATCATAATGTAGCCATTATGTACCATTAAGGTTGATCATTAATCTTCACCATTGATCAGGTATGATGTTGCACTTTTGAAGCCATTGATTAATACATTAAAGACATAATTTGACCCATTTGAATTTTTGGGATTGATGGAAAAAGCTATCAGTAGTCATTTGTTTGGCTTTTTGCGCACTGCCAAATTCTAGGTGAGCTTTTTAATGTTGTGAGCTCCACGAGCCATTCAATTGGTCTAGTTTAAAAAGGTGGTTGCCTTTTTCTCTTTCCAAGTCAGATATTTGTCCTTTTATGAAATGCGTGCAAGCTGTCACTTTTTCATTTTCCTAGGCAAAAGGGATTTTGACTTTAGACCAATCTAGAGGGAAATATGATTTTTAAATAATTTCCCTTCGAATTGATAATTGAGTCTTTCGGATGTTTTCAGACTCAACTTTTCCGGATGCTCTTCAATCAATCTTTCTCTAGATGCTGTCTTTGAGGGGTTAGAAGTTTGTTTCCAATCCAAACTTTAACCGAATGATTTCCATATAGACTTAGGGATTTGTAATGTGTTTAATATGTGTTCGGATGACTTATCTTGGATTCCTATGTTTTTGTTATCTTCAAACCTGATCTGGATATGTTGTTGAATTAGCTCTTTCGAATCATTGTTTCCCAACAATCTCCCCCATTTGATGGAAACAAAAACCTAAGTACATTTAAGCATGATTCTTGATACATAGTCTTTTACAGATTTACTCCTCCATAATTCTAGCATCCAAACTCCCCCTATATGTTTGCATTATAGCTTCTAAGTTTTTGAAGTACAATTGATAGTTGTACTTAGAAGCAATTTTTTGTATAAGCATTTTTCACTATATATACTTCTGTTGTTAACAATGGTTAACATAAATAAAGTTTTGGTTTACAGATTATAGAGTGTATAAGTGAAAATTTTATAGAACTAGCTATTACAAAATTTACAAGTTTAAAATAGCTATTCCATACAGGATAGTTTACTTCCTAGAAGCTTCACCTTCCTTGCTTGTGCTCTTCTCCCCTTTTTTATTTGCATTAGTTTAGGGGTCTATAACCATATATGTTCTTTGATCCCAATTCTTTTGCCATGCTTTAGAGTACACACGATAGTCTAGATTTCCTTTAAGATGCTTCTCGATGATTGTGTCTACTATGGTAGGAAGGAGATGGAGTGGTTGATGAGGTTTTGGAGCCGTGAGTAGGACTTGGCTAGATCTAGATGCATCTTAATAGCATGTTTCCTATCTTCTTCTTCAAAGAATGGTAATAGTGCCTTGAGAAGAGAGAGATTGCACTTACACCTAAAGATTATGTATCCCTAATGTACTAGATAAGGTTTTGACTGATTAGGAGGTGAAGGCTTTTCGGAATTACAGGTGAAGTCCCGGATGAAGAATGAGTAGTGAGTGAAAGTTGAGACATACCAGATTTGAGTTGTTCAAGCTCCTTGATGATGTTTCGACGACAATTATGAAGAATTGTATTGAGGTACCGGAGTTCAGTGTTAAAATTGTCTTTCCACTCAGTTTCGGAAAGATGGCACCAAAAGTCGTCGCTCACATCTTCTATATGTTTCTCCAGGATCTTTGGTAGCTCTTCCTTAAGAAAATTACATAGCATTGTTGCTCCTCATTGAGAAAGGTTAATTCAGAGGAAACATCCCTGGAAGACTCTATGATGGCTTGGGGAATGAATTTTTCCAAGTTTTCAAACTTTCTGTCTATGTACTCCTTCAGTTCTGCTTTTATATTAGTAGATGAGAAAGTGATTTGACCCATTATTATGGCACAATTATCTTCTACTCTGGTTGCAGCTTGAGTTGCTGTTCTGGTAGCATTGGTGATTGCAGAGGTAAGTTGGGTCAATTCTGGAGAAATTTTTGAGAGAGAGGTTTCGAGGACTTGTTCAGCTGTGGGAAATAGATCAACTTTCTGCTCAATGCTCTTTACTGCAATTTTTATTTCTCCCAACTCTGCTTTGAGATCTAGAGCCATAGATTTTTCTTGCATAAGCTTCTCCACTAATATCAATTTTACGCATATGTCCCGGAGCATTTTCTTGATCTCATCTTCTATATGCTCTTTAACAGTAGCTTGCTCTAAAAGACTCAGGGCCATTCTTATCTTCTCAACTTTAGTAGGCTTTAGATTTATGGTTTTTTGCTTTACCTCACTATCTAAAGAGGATTCTTCTTCAGATCCAATGTTGCTTTCGATTTCAATCTCCTTGGTGCCTGAGGATTCTTATTGTTTAGGCTTCTTAGGTTCTTTAACTCTTTGTTCCACCCTATCCTCTGGAGTGGCCTCGCCCTGTGAGTCCACTATATTAACATTCTAAGTGGATCCCAGACTGTCTCCCTCCTCTAGAGCATTGAGCTCCGGGTTAGGCTCCACTACCTTAGATGCTTTTTGAGTTGCATCTAAGTTGCCTTGTTTTTTTGCAACCCCATCGTCATTTCCAACAGCAATGTTTGAGTTAAAGATAAGAGTTACCTCAGTGTTTTATTGTTTTGTATTCCCTGTTGCTTCATTTATCCCTCCTTCCATAGTTTCTGGAAGATTGGAATTCTCCTCAATCTCCTCTTTGTTTGCCTTTTCAGGACTTATGGCACTCATTTCCTCTGTTTGGTCCGGAATGTTGGTACTGTCCTCAACATTCTCTCCAGTTGCCTTTTCAAGACTTTCTATTATAGTTGCTTCAACCTCTGGAATAAGAAGAGAATTAGGAATAGATCTGTTTTGGCTTTGAAGATGAATAGGTCCTCTTCTCCATTTCCTTCTTTTAGGGCTTGTAGATCGGAGGGAGCAATTAGAATAGGAGGAATGGAAATGTTCGAAAGAGTGGTTTCCTTGGTTGCTTCGGATGTGCCTCTAGGTCCTTTGGTTAGCTGATTTGCCTTCATATTATCCCTAACAGCTTCCATCATCTCAGTGAACTGTGGATCCTCCAGAGTTATGTTTTCTAGAAGATTGGTCTTTGTAGTGAACTTCACACTTTTTCCCTAGGTCTTTTTAGCCTCAGCCATTTCCTCTACTTTTGATGGTTTCAGGACTGGCTCCTGAACAGTGATTTCTGGAGCAGGCTTCTTGGGAGCCAAGTTAGCTATTTTTTCCTTAAGAGCTTCACCATATGTTGGTCCCTTATTAATGAGTTGTTTCATCTTTGAGATAGTTCTTCATCTTTAGTAGCACTACTCTTAGTGGCACTATCCTCAAGAATTTCTTCTAGGGATTTTCTGGCTCTTTTTCTTCCAGCCAGTATTGCAGCTACAACCTCCGGAGTTTGGTCCTCAATCATCATCTCTGGAGTTTTCGCATCTCTACTCTTCTTTGCAGCAGCTTTGATAAGCCTACCCATCTTAGGCTTTTCTGGAGTGTTTTTTCATCAGGTGTGTGAGAGTCAGGGTGTCTTTATTCACTTCTTCATCCTCTTCCACTACAATCTTGAGAGTAACCTTCCTTTGAGCTCTAGGCTTAGTGGTTCTAGCCCTTTTTGCTTTCAGAGCAATTTCCACAGAGTTTCTGGCCTTCTAGACCCTACTTTTCTCTTGCTTTTCCTTCCTCTGTCTTATGGCTTTCTCTTCATCTCCGGTTTCTTTGAAAGATATTTTCTTGGAGTTTTTCTCCAAAATTTCCTTCCCTTAAACTGACTTTACTCCGGACAAATTTATCCCATTTTCAAGGAGTATTTTGGTAATGAGCCTGCCATAAATGTACTTATGTTGCTTCATAAGGTTCATGATTAGAACATGCATGTTTAAGACTCTGCTCTCCACCAATGCTGAAGAACGTAGTGTTAAAAGGAATATACAGTGGTGAGAGAGCCTTTCCGGATCAAGACAAACTTTTCCAAGATAAATTGCAGCAACCTAGGGGTTTCTAGCCAATAAGTAAAGAATTTATCTCCAAAATATCATTCCGGAAGCCATAGTTTGGGATCATACTTGACCTTGAGCTCATTGGCATCATTTCTTAGAAGAACCCCATCATTTTTCATCTGGAAGTGAGTCTCAAAGAGCTCAGGAGTGATTGTTATGACTTTTCCTTGCATCTTTGTCCGGAGGGCATCAAAATAGTAGTGGACCATAAGGTTATCATAAAATTCCCTTACAAGAGCTAGATAGGTAGGGTGGTTCATCATGAGGAAGACCTCAAGATGTTGGTCTTTCAGAAGTTGGGAGTAGAGTTCAGTGTTGATTAAGAAATTGTTGCCCAAAGAGTCTGGTGAACTACGGAATTTGGGCTTTTGAGTTTGAGAGGGATAAATCCTCATTTTTCATATTAGTATTTTTTAAGATGTTTGTAGGGGGAGGAATGGTTTGGGTTTGGTTATTTTCCATTTGAGAGTTTGAAAAAGGATTTGGGAATTTTAGGGTTTCTAGAAATAAAACAACATAGTAACAGTAGATTAGTTGCTTGTGTGAAGATGAAGAAGGATTTTAGGGGCTTTATATAAAGTTTTCAAGGTGAGGGTAGAATGGTAATCCGAACACAGTTAAAGTTAACTAGATCAATGATGTGGTAGTTAAATTTGAGGAAAGAGGTAAATGGCATTTAAATCGGATAATTGGAACGGTTTAATTTTAAAACAGTCATGTCTTTTTGCTGCGCGTGTACTCCCCAATAAACATTTGAAATTCAAATAGTGTACAGTTACCTTTTGCACTTTTACTACCATTTGTCACTCTTGTACGCTGAGTTGGCAATATTCCTTCCGGATCCAAATAAATTTTCTTCATTCTTTTTTTTAATTTGTAGAAGATCAAAATTAATTGATATTTGTCTTCTGAATCTTTCTTTAAATTGGATTTGACATTCCAATTTCCTCCCTTAGCTTGTTGAATTGATCTTTACTTAATGGATTAGTAAAGATATATGCCCTTTGTTCATTTGTTGGAATGTAAACCAAGGTGACATCCTTCTTTATTACAGGATCTCGAATAATATGGTGTTTGATATTAACATGCTTCATCCTGCTATGTAGCACTGGATTCTTTGATACATCAATAGCACTTTCATTGCACACATAACATTCACACATCCTGCTTGAACACCATAATCCTCCAATTTTTGCTTGATCCATAGGAGTTGAATAACATAACTTCCAGCAGCCATATATTCAGCTTCTGTGGTTGATAATTCTACTAAAGTTTGCTTCTTGATGTACCATAATACTAAGCATTCTCCAAGAAAATGGCAAGCCTCTAGATATACTCTTTCTCTCAAGGGTATCTATAACCTTGCAAGGTGAAATTTGCATTACTAGGATACCATAGGCCAACTCTATTAGTTCCTAGAAGATATTTAAAACCCCTCTTCACTACCTTGAGAAGTGAATCCCTTGGATTGGCTTGATATCTTGCATAGTAACAAACTGCATAATGTATGTCAGGTCTGCTAGCTGTCAAGTATAGAAGTCATCCAATCATCCCTTTATAAACCTTTTGGTCCACTTTTTCTCCTTCACAATCCTTTGAAAGGACTGTATCTGACCCATAGGAGTGGCCATTGGCTTACTCTTGTCCATTTCAAACTTCTTTAGAATCTCCTTAGTGTATTTGGATTGGTTTATGAAAATATCATTCGGACTCTGTTTGATTTGAAGACCAAGGAAGAAGTTGAGTTCTCCTATCATTTATATCCCAAATTCCTTATGCATTTGAGAGCTATATTCCTCACACGTCCTTTCATCTGTTGCTCTAAAAATGATGTCATCCACATAGATTTGGATAAGAATGACATCACCTTTCTTCTTTTTAATGAAGATCGTGTCTGCTTTACCCCGGATGTAATGCTTGGATATGAGAAATGAAGTGAGTTGCTGTTTGCTTCAATCTATAGAGGGCCTTCTTCAGTATGTAGACATGATCCAGATGCTTTGAATCTTCAAATCTAGGTGGTTGCTTGACATATACTTCCTCTTGAATGACTCCATTTAGAAATGCACTTTTGACATTCATTTGGAATAAGGTGACTCCCATGAATGATGCAAAAGCACATAGTATCCGAATTGCCTCCAATCTTGCTACTGGAGCAAATGTTTCCTCAAAGTCAATCCCTTCTTGCTAGTTGTAGCCTTGAGCAACTAGCCTTGCTTTGTTTCTTACCACAACTCTGGATTCATCTAGCTTGTTCTGGAATACCCATTTGGTGCCAATAATTGACTTTTCTTCTGATGGAGGTACTAGATCCCAGACATCATTTATGGTGAATTGATTCAGCTCTTCTTGCATAGCCATCATCCAAATTTCATCTCCCTTTACATCTTGAAACTTCTTTAGTGTTATGAGTGAGACAAAAGTAGCATGACTCATCATCCAGTTGGGTTGCCCTCTAGTTCTAACTTGATTTTGGACATTATCCAAAATAGCTTCCACTAGATGATTCCTTTGTGTTCTCGTTTCCCTTTGAAGATTTTCATGCAACTCTAGAACTTGCACTACTAATGCATCTAGTTCCTCATCTTCTCCTTATCCATCATTGAAATCAATTTCAGCATTAAAGGGGTCATTTGGAAGATGATCTTGGTTGAAATTGATTGGCTCATCCTTTTCCTTATACTTCTTGATCTGAAATAGGTCTTGAGATTTCAATGGTTCTTCTTCATCTGGAGTTGTCTCATCAGGATCTTGGCTTTTCTTTCCTGCATGGTTAGTCTCAGCAAAATCTACATGTATTGACTCTACCTATGAGCGGACGACATTTCGGATGGCTATGAAGTGGGCCAGTGGATCAACCTCTAAAAATATGATGTGAGGGTGTGATGATATAAAATGGCTTTGCATATTTTAATGCTCAAAAGATATGAGATCAAAATCTCGTATTTAAGATAGAGTCACCACCCGATTCAGCTCAACCGGGAAATTTGGGTACCATTTTCCCATCGGGTGGTAGACCATACCTTAAATAGAGATTCTGAGTTCGGATGATGCTATCTATTCTACATTGGCCAATTTAAAAGTATCATTCTTTCATATTCGGATTTAATCCACCCTATTTTTTGTATTTTTGATTTATATATTATGTTAGTGCATCATTTAACAAGCATTCAAAAGCGATAAATGAATACAGTCATCCCAAATAAAGTGCAGAAATTAAAATAATAATTACAAGGCTTTCAAATCCTATATATTTTTCTAAAACGAAAAATGAAATACTCGAAGGCCTAACATACATCTAACCTGAATCTACCTACATCGGCAAAGGTTAGCACAGATACGATATATATACGAGATATATCACACAAAGCGGTGCCCCCAACAGTGGCAGCTGAGGGGCGGCGCCCCTCGTGGGGTCTAAGGGCCAGTGCCCCTCGCAGGGTCCAAGGGGTAGTGCCTCTTGCGGGGTCGAGGGGCGGTTACCCCTCGCGGGGTCACGGGGTAGAGCCCCTGGCTAGGGTCAAGTATAAGCCCCTTTGAAAAATTCATTTTTCGAATAAATTTAGGGAACCCAAGATTATTATTTTAACCAAATTATTGGTGAAAATGCCATATGTTATGGGGTTTGGACCATTTATCCTAGACTCCTATCGTGGCACTGTACATATAAATACGAGAAAATGATAAATCTAGGTCAAAGGGTAGGACGTGGGGTTGCTGCCTAGAAGCCCATGCTGTCGTCGGCATGATGATGTTGCCGGCGGCCTAAGTGAGGCCCTCGGCGGCTTCATAGCCCAGCGGTTTTGGTGAAGCCGTCGGTGACTTTGTGAAATCGCCGGCAGTTTCAGAATCTATAGAATTAATAGAAAATCCGACAAAAATGCCCGAAAACTCAAGAAACAAAACTAAAACACCATATAACACAACAAACAGCAAGAAATAATGCCAAAGAGCTCTTGAGACTCAAGAATTTACCTCGGGGCCATGAATCCACCTTTTCATGATCCAATGACACCTCTGGGAAGCTCAAAATGATGATTGGGGTAGTGATTTGAAGATTAAACAATGTTTGTCTCTAAAAATCCTATTAGATTGAATTTAACCTAGGATTTTTACTAATTTGAAGTTTAATCTAAGAGATTTGGCAAAGAAAAACCAAAAAATGATGAACTAAAGTCTCTTTTCTTACCTTTTCTCCGCTTTCTCTCACTAGAATTTCTCTTCCTCACTCCTAAATCCTCTCCAATTTTTCTAGATGTTCCTCCTCTTAAACCCCTTCTTCTGATGTTTTAAGGCTGAAAAATGAGCTAAAAACCGATTTTTGCGATTATCCGACGGGTTTTAAGATAAAAAAATCAAAAGCTGGCACACTGCCACAGGGGTCATATCGCCGGTGGCATGGCTCAGGCCGCCGACAGCGTGAGTGAAGTTGCTAGTGGCTTCAGCCCCTACTAGTAGTTTGCCAATTGGGGCTCGCTAGCCTAAAAAGTTGAAAAAGGGTTAAAAGTAGATTTTTTGAATCTTTAAAGATATTTTGAGATATTTTAGGATATTATAGGTGATAATCATCGGTTCGAACTTCCACTGGACACGTAGTCGAACATGCTAAACTGAATTCAAATGTAATTAAAAATTCAAAATGAATTTTTATTGAGGATTTGAATTCAAATATACGTCATCATCATCTTGCGAGGGGGACTACAAAATCCCATGCTCATAGGCTGCCCCTTGGGAGATCACTGCTACCATAGGTCATTATGATCTCAAAAAAAGAGCAACGGTTTAGAAATCATACTTGAGTTTGGTGCGTTGGGCTCGAACTATGATGGGTACACTAACTCTATCATGACCTTCTGCAATGCTTTGGCGGGTGAGAACGCTTTAACCAAAAGGATGATGGGGTATACTAACTCTATCCTAACCTTCTATTGATTCCACATGGGCGTTGACTCAAAGGATGATGTGTACACTGACTACATCACAACCTTTGATCGAAGTTTGGTAGGCAAGAACCCAAAGGATGATGGGTACACTAACTCCATCATGATCTTCAATTGGCTTTCTATGGGGGAAGAACCCAAAGGATAATGTGTACACTAACTACACCATAGCCTTTAGTTGATGTTCTATGGGGGAAGAACCCAAAGGAAGAAGGGTACACTGACTCCATCACGATCTTCAGTTGGCATTCTATAGGGGAGAACCTAAAGGATAATGTGTACACTAACTACACCATGGCCTTTAGTTGACTATCTATTGGGGTGAACCCAAAGGATGATGGGGACACTGACTCCATCACAATCTTCAGTTGGCATTCTATGGGGGAGAACCCAAAGGATGATATGTACAATGACTACACCATGGCCTTCAGTTAACGTTCTATAGGGGAGAACTCAAAGGATGACGGGTACACTGACTCCATCACAATCTTCAGTTACCATTCTATAGGGAAGAACCCAAAGGATGATATGTACACTGACTACACCACGGCCTTCAATTGACATTCTATGGGGGAGAACACAAAGGATGACATATACACTTACTACATCGTGGCCTTCAATTGACTTTCTATGCGGGAGAACCCAAAGGATGACGGGTACACTGACTCCATCACGATCTTCAATTGGAGTTCTATAGGGGAGAACCAAAAGGATGATGTGTACACTAACTACACTATGGCTTTCAGTTGACATTCTATAGGGGAGGACCCAAAGGATGATGGGTACACTGACTCCATCATGATCTTCAAGTTGGTTCTTTTTTTGGCGGGTGATGGCACAAAGAATGATGATATTCTATTTATCCCTTGCGGTTGAACCTGCAATGAGTGGTAATTAAATTGAGATTAGCTAGACTCTTAAATAACATTTTTACTGCTTGATCAATTTTGTGAAACAAAAATATTTTTGCCTCTTTGATCAACAGTCTAAACGTAAAAAGAAGGATGTAAGAGCTTTAGAAGTCCTGGGTTGTTGAGAATTTGATATGATATTCTATTGGATTGTCGAGGTAAGACTGCTTGGTGCATTTTTCCAAGAAGGGTCTGAAGATCTAGGTAGGTATTTCGTACATGGGGTGTCCCCGGTAATCTTTGGTATCAGGTGCCCTTTTTTGCAACAAGTGCTTTTTGGTTTTGCATTGGTTTTGTAGCAAGTGCCTTTTGTATTGCAGTGAGTGTCCTCCGTTGTGCAACAAGTGCCTTCAGGATTCTTACATCAAGTGTGGGAATGCTGCATCAAGTGCCCCTAGGTGGTCTTTGGTATCTAGTGCCTTCCATTTTGCAGCAAGTGCCCTCTATTTGATTGTTGCCTCAAGAATTCTCACAGAAAGCACGGAATCGCTACATCAAGTGCCCCTTGGTGATCTTTGGTATCAAGTGCCTTCTATTTTGTAGCAAGTGCCCTCTCTTTGATCATTGCCTCAGGAATTCTCACATCAAGCACGGAATCGCTACATCAAGTGCCCCTTGGTGATTGGTGGTTTTTGCCAAGTATTGGGATTGGTAGATGACTCAAGTTTTCTGCATGGGGTGCCTCCAATTTTGCAGCAAGTGCTCTCTATTTTGTAGCAAGTGCCATCTATTTTCTAGCAAGTGCCTTTTTTTTGCATCAAGTGCTTTCTATAAATTGCATGAGGTGCCCCTATAGTAAGAACTTGAGAAAATTGAGTTAGTTGAAGTATAAGTGGTGGTTTTACTACTTGATCAATTTTGTGGAAACAAAAATTTCTGCCCCTTCGATCAACAGTAAAAACAAAAGTATGAACTGTAAATTGAGTTAGGATTTTTTGGGGGGTCCGGAGGAGCCGTTGTGGAGGTTTGAGGGGTCATCTAAACCATCTTGAGCGTGACCCTTGATGTTTGTTTTTGATCGGTAGATGACCCCAAGCAGTTGAAGAGAACTTTGCCCCTTCCAAGTGCTCCTTATTGATCTGTAGGTGATCCTAAGCGGTTGGAGGACACTGTACCCCTTTTAAATGCCCCTTGTTGATCGGTGGATGTTGGATAATTGGTTAGTTGAGCTCGATCGACATGTTTGGGTTTATGGCCCTAGCTTTCATGCCTTGATAATTTTCCTTTGGATATTTGGGAAATAGAAATTGCAAGAGTATATGTATGAGATGTATGCACTCAATATGCATGAGTATGCGGTCTTCCATTGGATCATGATGATCAGTCAAATGACGCCCCTGTAGTGACTAGGTAGGCTCGTATGACAGGATTGAAATACCTTAAAGATGACTGCTATAAAGGACTTGGGCCCGAGTCTGAGTTTAATTCAAGGTTTGATCTTTTTGCAGGGAGGGAGAATGATGTTTGTCTTTCTCCCAATGATGGCGTATCTTTGCTGTTCTTGATTACTTTTATTTTTGGTTCTAAATATTGCATAGACTGTCCGTAGGGGTTTTCAATCTATCAAACCTTGTCTTAACTTTTTCTTGGACCGCCCTTTCAGGTTTTCAATCCACAGACACATTTTTTTTGCATAGACTATCCTTTTTGGATTTTCAGTCTATCTTCTTTTTTTCTTCTTCTTTTTTTTGTTTTTTTGTCTTTACTTTTGCCTGCACCGCCCTTTTTGGGTTTTCAATCCAGCATACTTGTTTCTGACATTTGCATAAACCTGGATGTTTTCAATCTATCCAAATTTATTTGATATTGAATTATTGTGCACTTATTATGGATGGGCTTCGACTACCCTCTATTAAGTTTACTTACGATGTTTACACCATTTGGCTACTAGGCATTCATACAATCACAAGCATAAAGATTTCAGTACCAAAGACACTTTCATTAGATGAATTTAACCAGAGTACAAGATGTTTGTAACCATTTCCATTAATCAAATTCCCAGTGTTAACCATTCTATACAGATTTTAAAGTTAACATCTTAATGTTTTTCTCTCATTCCCTAATTTTTGCTAGAACTGCCCTTTTTGGGTTTTCAGTTCAATGGGTGATTTTTTTAAGAGATCCCTAATTTTTGCCCGACTTGTTTACAGAATACCAACCGTCGGGTGTCACCCTAATTTTTTCCCGATCAGTAGAAGACCAAAAGGCGGGTGATTTATTACATATATTTTTTTTTTTTATGCCATTTTTCTGATTTATTTCTTTTTATTTAGATCTGATAACGCTTAAGCCTGTCTTGGTTGATTAGGTCGATGAACTCATTCTTGTCTATGCTCATGCTCTATACAGCCTCATTTATTGAGTACTTCCTTTATCGCACGGGGGCTTCATTCCGATTTTGATTGGCAATACCACGAGAGTTTGGTTTGTGGAAGTTTTAATGCTTATGAAGTGCCTTCTTGATTGGCTTGTTTGATGTTTTGACCATTTTTTAATCATTATTTGTGCGGAGGGGGTTGTGCTCAATTGCACATCTCTCGATTAATTTGGAAATTGCCCCTTGAAATAGAACTTTTCTAACTGAGGTGATACGATGAAATGGGTCATACTGAGCCAAGAGATATCCCTTTCTCTCGATTAATTTAGAACTTACCCCTTGAAGTTGGATTTCATTGTGCGAGGCAATGTGATGAGATGTATCATATTGAGCCAAGACACGTTCCTTCACAAATTTGGCCATCTTCTCGATACTTAGACTAGGGTAGGATCTGGCTTTTGGCTGTCTTGTGGAGCACTCTATGACCATTTCGGTGAACTTGTGTCCAAGAATTGATGATGGTTGAATCCCATTGATCATATTTATCCTTTATAACAGGAATGGAAAAAGAGTAGGGAAATTGTGAAGCACAATAGGAGGAAGGTGCTAAACATTCCCATGAATCTGATATTGATGGTGCCTTTTTGCCTTGGCAATGTGATTTACAATTTGGGTTTTGCAAGGTATAAACCACCCGCTGAGTCTTCTTTCTGAGGTTGTCCATGTGGTGGTGGCAAACAGTGAAGCTTCTATTCAATTGGTTTGCACTTGGTACCTTTAGGGATGGGATGCTTGGAAATTCAGTTGCCTATTCTAAGTGTATCTTCGTATGACCAAGCGTAAGCATTATCACAATCTTTGAGCACTTTTATCATCTCTCATTTGTTTTTAACGGGAGTTAAATTATTGGAAATGATTACCACTTGAGAAATTCCATTTGTACTCGAATTAATTTTATGCAACAAAGTGTCTCAAATACTAAAAACACTATACGTATGTTTATATGAATGGTTGGATCAATTGGGCAAAACATGAAACAAGTAAACAAAACAAAAGTTGTACATCGAACTGAAAGTTCCAAGGGTAGAATTGTTCAAATTAAAGACACTAAAGAAAATTACATATTTAAATAGTCATCCTTCACATACGGAGGGTCTTGTAAGATCACCTCTTCAGGCAGGCTGGAATCGATCATCCCTACTTATCGCTGAATTTTGGTAGGGGGTTGTTCATGGTGGTGGGCACTTTTTTCGGTTCTTCCATCTTACCATTCTCCACTAGCTGCTGGATGGCATGAATCAAAGCCTGACGTTCATTACAGTGGTGACTTGGCTGGACATGATACTAACAAAAACTCTTTCTCTCGTCCTTCATGGAGGACCTATACTACTGAAGGGGTTTGAGAAGGCTGACTCTCTTAACCCAATGAAGATCACATTGAGTGGAAGCTTATATGGACTCACACCGACCATGGGGTTTTGCCGTGTTGAACCGCGATGATTGTGGAGGTGATATTAGAGGTGTTGTTCTTTTTAAACCAAGGCTTCTCTACCTTCTCGGTTCATTCGCGTTCAGCCTTGCGTTCGACCTTTTTGCTTTCTCAAAAACTGCCTTGTATGAGGGGAATGAGTCAGTAGCCATCTCCTTTCGGATTAGAGGAAGAGACCCATCAATGAGCTTAGCGATCATCTCTTCAAGGCTCAACTTGGACTTCATCAATACTTGAGTGGCCATCCAACGATTGAAATATTGCTTAAAGGTATCATTGGGGACCTGGAGAACAGCCTTAAGATGTTGAATGGTTGTTTCCATGATGGTGTTAAAATCGTAGTGGTCAATTAAGGCCTCCGGGAGAAGCTTCCAGCTGGTTACCATATGGTAAGGCAGGGCATGGTACCATTCGAGCACTAGGCCTCGTAAAGAACACGGAAACATTCCAACAAGGACCTTGTCGTTCAACTTCTTCACCCTTATGACCCTTCCATACATAATTACGTAAGAAGTAGGGGCGCCAGACCCATTATAGTGTGCCATGTTAGGCATGGTGAAATTATTGGGAACCCAATCCTCATCTCGCTCAACCTCTTGCTTCTACTCCGAATTAGCAACGAATAATTGATGCACAAGAGCTTCAATCTTGGGTGTCATGCCCCGAGATCATGTGACCTAGTTGCTAGATTAGGGGACCATTGACTGGCGCAAGGGAGCATCAATTATAGGTGTCATGCCCGGAGATCGCATGACCTAGTCGTTAATTCCCAATTGGCCAGACGGAGAAGGAGGTGGCAACTCAAGACAAGGATGGGACACCAGTTGGGTATCGAAAGGATTTTAGGGGTAAGTCATTCCTCAAGGTGTTACAATAAACTGAGGAGGACCGGGAGTGAAAGAAGGTGGAGGCACTAAAGTTTGATCTAAACCACTGAAGGAAGCAAAGAATTATGGTGCAAAGCTGCTGGAGAACATGGGAGGAACCGAGCTCTGGGCTAAAGGCCTGGGATTTTGAAAGACCGAAGTCTGACCAAATTGGAACAGACTTAATAGAGGCTGAGTGGAAATCAGTGGAGTCGGGTGATAAGCTTGCCGAATCTGCCTTGCCCCTGTCGGGCTGGATAAAGCCTGAGTTGAACCATTCAAAGTCTGAGCTTGCATATCTAATTCTGAAATGGTCTAAGTTCTTATCCTCCAGGGCTTGCTTAACAGATGCTTGAACCTGCTCCCAGATAGTTCTATGGAATAAATCTGATCGGAGGAATTGAGCCATGGCAATTACAAAATTAAATCCAGGGGGCAGCTGGGATCCCGCTCCCAAGGTGGGAGTAGGGCCGGTCTGCTCTTCAAGCAGAGGAATGTTCTCTTTGTTGTTCGGGAAAGACATGGCTGGATGAGAGGAAACTAAACCCAACTGAACTTGCTCGGAATCGAACTCCTCATTGGAATCGATGTACAAAACTCCTTCAATCTCCGTGGTGATTACAGGGGTGAGAGAACGATGGATCAAACAGTGCTCAGGCCTTCTCAAACTGGGGCATGACGATAATTTTGCCTCCTCTTAGCTGATATCGCGGGTAGTGGATCAGATCATGCGTGGATTGTGTAATGTTATGGATGGTATGAATGACTTTTGTTTTTGGAAAGAGATGCATGATATGCTCACAAGGATGGTTGTGATACAAGAGGTGATGTCATGATGCAAAGTCTTATCCCTCTAACATATGGAGGACGTTTGCACCTCTCATCACACATGGTGATTTGTTGTGACTCAATGGAGCTACAAAAGAAGTCCTACAAATGTTGCTAAACCTCTTCCACAATTCAATTTCCATGTTTCTCTCTGAGTTTGGCAGTTATCAGTTTCTCTAGTAGAGGAGATTATTTTTCAATTACCCATGAGAAGAATTTGACACCAATGTAGGGAATTGAAAACTGCAGACATGTCCCGGGGTGAAGAAGAGAACAAAAGGAAGAGGAGAGTTTTAATAGTTGGAGGTCCATTTTCGCACTGCAGAGAGCTTTTTTGTTGCATCAGCGAGTGAGCTGCAGATAAGCCAAATAAATGAGAAGAAAGGAGAAAAACAAAAACTAGAACTCTAATTCTCGTAATTTAGATAATTAAAGGTTAAGAGGTGAGCTTTAAAAAATGTGATGTTGCTATCTCATTTGTATGTAAATAGCTAAAAAGACCTAAATATATTTATAAGATGGATGAGAATTGAGGAGCCTTGACTCTGATTAAGCCTTAAATAAAATTATCTCAATAACTAAAGAAACTTGTCATTTATAAATAAATATGATGCTTGAAATGAATATTACTATCCAGTTAAAAGTTCGTATGCATATAAATAATCTCGGGATCCAACAAATTAAAAGTTTGTTTTCTAGAAGAAAAATATTGACTTGATAATCTCAGGATCCATTCTATAATTTATATTGCCATGTGTTAAGATAAATTCAATATTACGTTACCAAAATGAAATTAAGTAGGCTGTGCATGCCATACCTTTTTATTAATTTGATTTGGGCTTTTTATAAAGGAAAATTTGAAGGAAGATAGGGTTTGCTTTAAATATTTACCTTTTTTCCTTTATTTTTATAAAGAATTGGTCAGTTTTTTTATTTTTATTTTTAAGTTGTATGTTCCTCTCGTATTGTGATTCATTCATTTTTTTTATATTTTTTTTACTTTATTTTGTATTTATCTCGTAAATCGTTAATTTTTCGATATGCCGCTTTAGAGTTTTTTGTTCGCGCCATGATTTTATCTTTGAAAGTAGATCCATGATAATATACTTTTTTGGGTTTTTATTTTTTAAGATATGTAACAGATGATACCATTATACTAGCATTTTATCAGATGTGAAAAACTAGCATCATACCAGTATAATACAATGTGTGAAAAACAAACATTTTACCAGCATTATACAAGGTGTGAAAAAACCAACATTATACAAGCATTTTACCCGCATTATACAAGGTCTGAAAAACCAGCATTATATCAGCATCTTACCACCATTATACCAGCATTTTACCATCATTATATAATGTGTAAAACACCAACATTATACCAGCATTTTGCTAAGTGTGAAAAATCAGCATTATACTAGCATTTTACCAGAATTTTACCAGGTGAAGAAAAGTTTTGAAAAATATTAAAAAAATAAATCACATTGGTTGGTGTATCGAAGATTAAAATGAGACGAACAAAAATGTATAAAGTGACATGTCAAAAAAATGAACGAGAGACAAATGCAAAATAAGTAAAGAAAATTAAAAAGAAACATGTGGAACGTATGTAATGTTATGGAATGTAGTGGAACGTATGAATGTTGATGATGTTATCTGATTTGGACTTTTGTGTTGTTGACCAAATTTTTAATTGAAATTATTGTTTGACTTTGGTATATTTATGAATTTTTCCCTTTTATAAATACGTACCAAAAATAACGTTTCATTTCATCCCAACATCTGGGTCATAACTTTCCCTAATCAAACAAGTTTCAAAATTAAAGTCGTACGTTCCACCCTTGCTCTCCACTATTCATGCTACTGTTCACGCGTACTATTCATGCACTATTCACATTTTATTAAATTTCTCTTCTTATTTTGTCATTATCTCTCAATCCGTTCATTTTTTTGACATGTCGCTTTAGAGTTTTTTGTTTGTCTCATTTTTATCTTAGAAACATCATCCATTGTGATATACTTTTTCGAAACTTCTTTTTCAACTGTTTGACATATGGTAGGAAACTGGTAGGCACATGATAGGAACCTCGTAGGAACCTTATATTTCATTGGAAGTTTATCAATCCACCAAATTTATGCTTGTAACATATTTCTACCTTATTTCATGAATTTACTAGCATTCTACCAGGTATCTACCAGGTACTTGCTAGTTTCCTACTAAATTCATTCAAAAACTTTTTTACAATTGTTCAATATCTGGTGAGAACATGGTAGAAACCTTATATTTCATTGGAAGTTTGTTCAATTTATCAAGTTTATGTTTGTAACAGGTTTCCACATTATTTCATGAATTTATTAGCATTCTACCTAGGGGTGTCAACAAGCCGAACCGAGATTGAACATGCCTAGGCTCGACTCGGCTCGTGAATGAAAATGGGCGGGCTCGGCTCGGCTCGGAGCTCATCGAGCTTAAAATATTAAACCTCGGCTCGAGCTCGGTAGTTTTCGGGCCTAAACGAGCCTCCTTTTTTTGAATCAAATTCTTAAATATTAATTTCACAATACAAAATTTCGACAGAATAAAATTCAAATACATAATCTGAAAAAATTAAAACTAAGACATTATTTTTCATAAGATTATTTGTTATTGATGTAAGCCCAACGAGGCAAATACAAACATGTTTTTACATTATATATTACGTATAATTTTTTACTTAATATATAATATAATTGGTAATATTATACATTATGTATAAAAATTATACGAACATGTTTACGAGCTTTTGAGCCGAACTTTAGAAAGTTTGGCTTGGTTTGTCAATATCGCGAGCCGATCTCGAACTCGAGTCTAGCTTTATCGAGTCAAACTCTGGCCGAACTTTGACCGAGCCGAATCTCGAACTGTTTGTGAGCCACTGAGCTTGATAACACCCCTAATTCTACCAGGTGTCTACCAAGTACTTACCAGTTTCCTACCAGAGTCATTCAAAAACTTTTTTACCATTGTTCAATTTCTGGTAGGAACCTGGTATCTACTAGTTACTTACAAGATATCGAACAACCGAAAAAAAATTCAAAAAAGTATGTCACAATGGATGTCGTTTCGAATATAAAAATGAGACGAACAAAAAATTCTAAGGCAGCATGTCAAAAAAATGAATGGTTTGAAAGACTTTCAAAATAATATGAAAAAAAATAATAGTGCGTGAGCAGTAACGTGAATTGTGATGGAGCGTATTCCTTGATAATGGAAACTTAAAATTGGTTAGAGAATGCAAAGAATAAACAAGGAAGCAAAGATGTGAATGTGAAACTTACACAGTATATTTTTAACAATTTCTCATCTGATTTTTTGAAGTAAAAGATTTTATTGAATGAAAACATTGAGATGGCTCGTGAAAAAAACTCTGTTTGTGTTTCCAATTGATGTCTTGTTTAACTTTCTTAGATATTTCACTGATACTTATCACCGTTTTCACTTATAAGTTCTAATCTCCATTACCAAGCCTCTTTCTTCTCATTATCTCATTTGTCTTTCTTCATATTTATGTGATCCACATGCAAAGATTGGGGTAAAATCTGGTCAGTCATTAATTCGTTCAAGCACTGATTCATCTCCTTCCAACAATATTCTCTCAATCTTTTCTGCCACTGGTGATTATTTATTAAGAAAATCAATTAAAGTATCTAAAAAAAGTTTGAAAACAAGATATAAAGAACTTGAAATAATGTAAAAAGATACAAAGAAAAGTAAAACCATGACCAATCAAAGAATTTAATACTAAAAAACCAAACTTGAATTCCTATAATATAAAGAAGACCAAGAGTTAATTAAGAGCATAAAAAACCCCTCAAATTCCGATATAATATTATTTTCTCACTCTAATTAAATACTCCTTAGTAAATTCTCACAACCTTTGGATTAAAGAATAGTATAAAAAGCTAGATGCATAATACAAAATCCCATAGTCGAGAGCATAAAGAACCGATGATAAACAAGAAATCTTTTGTATACCTTAGACAGATAAAGGCGGGTTTCAAGGATTCGAGAAAACAGCAGATTCTACAAGGGGATGAATCAATGCTTAAATGAATTGATGGCTAAAAATAAAGTGTATGTCGCAGAAAGAGAGGTGCATCTTGATGAAATCTGGAATGAATTCTTGATCTTGAACCTTATGGCCCCATCTTGACTTTTGATTTATAGAAAGAAGGTTGAAGATGAGATTGCCAAACTGTGTGGTTTTGTTATTGTTGCTTTCAAATCCACTCCTAATTACTATCTTACTTTAATCACTTGTTAGGGCCTCTTTGTCATTGCTGTCAGAGCTGTTGTTACGAAAAGCTATACTCACAAACTTTTAACAAAACAACATATCTTGGCATTGGACAAAAGATTTTGACCTTTTAATACTAATTAGGATGGACCTGTCATCTATTGATTTCCAGAACTTTTCGTGACAGCAGTTTGGAAAAGCTTGAAAATGGAGATTTTCGAAAAAGCAGTCCGGAAAAGCAATGTCAAACTGGCCCTTAGTTTATGGCCCCAACTTAACTTTTTTATTCTTTGGAAATAAGGGCTTTTTTTGCCAATTATTGTATAGATCGAACTCGCAACCTCACACTTATGGATTTGTCCCAGATTGCAGACAGATTTTTATGGATTTGTGACGTGAATAACAAGTACTCGGCTAGTTCCTTTTGTCTATATTATTATCGGTTACCTAGATGGTCTTCACCGAGATCCAACTTCAGGCTGACTTGGGACTCAAATCTACTCCCGAAAATTAGCTTCTTTGCGTGGCTCATGTTCCATGGAAGCATACTGACTAGACGATTCTTGGCTGATAGAGGCTGCAGGGCGGTTGTTGATGATAGCTGTCATTTTTGTGGTGGAATCGAAACAATGAACCATGCATTATTTTTCTGCCCGCGGAGCTGGATAGTATGGCATCAATTGTTCAGATTATTCGGGGTCTCAGTCACTATGCCGGCTACATGTTGGGAGTTTGTTAAGCTATGGCAGTCTCATTTCCTTGTGGGCATCATTCGGGAGTTTGCCACGACATTATGGTACATGATTACATGGAAGCTTTGGAGGTGTCGGAACAAATTCATTTTCGAAGGAGTTCTTGACTCGGAGGATCTACTAATTTCGAGCATCTACTTTAGTTGGTTTTTGTTTCTGTGTAGGAATCGTAATATGGGCTTTGTAATATCGGATGTTTTTATTTTTCCTCAACGTCTCCTCTCATGTAATTAACTATGTTGATCACACCTTGGGATTAACTTTTTAGTTGATAAATTTTCGCCTAGGGTTGGCCATATTGGCTTCCTTTGGGTTATTTCCTTCAAAAAAAAAAAACAACCTCACACTTATTGATTTTCTAAGAAGGTGGTGGCCTCAACTTAACTTAAATTTATCTCTTTAGTGCATTGAACATTTACTAACCTTGAAAAATTTCAGTCTAAACAGACAAAATTAGTCTTTATCGTGATATAATTTCATACTGGGGATATTTTATTCATTTATTTGCTAACTTTGCAAAATAATACGGGGATTCTTTCTTTTACTTTTTCACATTGGATATATTTTTTTTTATTTATAAGGTAACTTTGAAAAAAAAACTCACAAATACATATTTTTTAAGTAATGAAACTAATAATAATAGTAATACATAACAACAACGAAGACGACGACGACGACAACAACAACAAGCAAGCAAGTTTGAATGCAAAACTTGTGGTTGAGGTCTCAGCCTAGTTGTTGAGACCGATTCAGTGACTCTAATAGTTTGAACTACATTCAGGGCGGGGCGGGGATTTCACTTTGTAATTAATTATTAATATAAACGCATGCAAAACTTAATTTTTTTATTTTTTAAATCAATATATATATTATACAAGAACATGTATTCAAAGATTTGAAGTTTTGAAAAACAAAGGAAGGTAAAAGAGTTTGGTTAAAATATTGCATGATAAAATATTAAATTATGAAACCTCATAGTGATTTTTTAAATCAGGTAAATACAAAATTATTTATGTAGTTTTCTTTTTAGTCATAATTGCAACTTTGTAACAGAGAAAAGAACACTCTTAAAATATCAATAGACTCAAATATAATATTTCAAAACTATAAAAACAAGGGAAATGCACTTAAATAATGCACTTAAACAAGTAGAAGTAATTTTTTAAACCCATACAATTCATATTTATTATTTACACAAATAAGAGATTTGTAAGTTTCGTTCACACAATTCTTCCCTTGGGAGAACAACATGTTTTAGATGAATGTTGCTCCCACGGTTATTGAAACAATTGTTGTGGTTAATTCTCAAATAGAGAATGATGGCAATGCTTCCGAATCAGATTATTCATCACCCAAGAAAGGGTGAAGAAGAGTTTTAGAACTTTGTTGTACCGTTATCTGATGAAATATTATTCTAGGTTGTTTTGTTATAGTTAAAAGTTGAGTCTAAGGATCTCCATCTTGATTTTGCTATCCTTCTATCCTCACTGACAACAATATGATCAATAGTTTTGTTTGTTTGACATGTAGGGCTTGGTAAGATATTAGTTGTTTTAAGTTGCTTCAAATTTGTATTTGATGCCCTCAGCATCTATTTAGTGGTCTAAAATGGATCTCTTTGCTCTCCAAGGTCTAAAACTTTTAGAATGTTGATGTTTAGCCTTAACTATGGGATTCCACTGTGATGTCCAAGATTCGAACTTGTTCTTGTTCTATTGTTGTCTTATAATTATCTCAGTCATTTCAAGAGCTGCTTGGTACCTATAATATGATACTGAAATTTCGTTAGACGCGCGTTTCTTTAAAACTCTTCATTCAGCTATGATCTTATTGTTGTTGATGCTTGCTATTCATTCATGTATTAACAAAACTTAAGGGGTGATTGGAATGGTCATATATGTGTTATATTTTTATTTAATTGTGTTCTTCAACTAAAATTTTAAGAGCTTCAGTGTCAAGTTTAATTTTATTTATTTGTGTTAGCTAAGAATTAAGTGGAAGATGGCCTTGTATTACCAATAAGCTATATTAGTTGAAATATTGGTATTGCTATTTTACAACATGGATTTCTTTACTAGTTGATTTACCATCTTCAAAACTTCTAATGATAAATAATAAAAAAAACCCTTTGGAGAGAAACCCTACCCGCACCCTCCCCACCCCCTTCCTCAGCCGCCGCCATCGCCACCGGCCGTCAACCACCCTATTCCCATCAAAAAGCAATCGCCGCCAGCCACAACACCGAAACCCCTTCTTCGAGCCTCCCCGCAATCGCCAAACCCAAAACCCTAATCCCCCGAAAATATACTTCGAGAACTTCCCAAATCACTTTAATGCAGCAGTAATGAAAAGAATGTTCAACAGGTATGGAGTGAATGGATGGGTATATATTGCTCGTAAAAGGAATGCTAAGAACCTCAATTTTGGGTTCATCACACTCGATGGAACCATATGCCTACAAGAGGCATTGGAAACTCTGAATATGATAGCGATTGGTGTGGTGAGACTCAAAGCTTTCAGGGTCAGGTATAACAAGTCGATAACGTCCCCTAAAGCGTGGCCTAACCCCGTGGTACCAGTTCAGAAGGCTACGTTCTGTAACTCCCCACGTGATCATCATTCATTTGCGGTTGTTATGGCAAATCAAGCTCCTCGAGAGGAATCAACCATCAATCCTATCCAGGCGGCATCTGCTCATGTTATACCTGCTGAACCTCAATTGAACAGTGAGTTAGTGGTTAAAATTGCACCTTGGAAATCAAAATCTTGTTTGGTTAAACTCAAGAATATTTTTGACATTCGTAATATACATGATTTTCTGACTGACCATGGCTTTGACTTTAAGTTTGCTGCTCCTGTTGGTGGTTATTGCATTATTATTTCGTTTACATCAGATGTGGCTCTTACGGATTTTATGAAAGGTGATTGGAAACTTATGGAACATATTATGGAGTCGGTTTGTGCACTACCAGTAGATTTCGCGCCGTCGGAATGTATTATGTATCTGGATCTCATGGGAATCCCGCCAGCTTTCGTCTGTGAACCTGTGGTGCACGAACTCGCAGCGAGGTTTGGGCAGATTGTTGCGTTGGATTGTAATTTTGAAAAACCGGATCTTCTAGACATAGTATCGTGCCTTGTTTCTGTGCCGCTAGGGACAGCTAGCAGAAATCTAACCCTGGTGTTAGGTGATAGGGATGTGATGATCTACACGAATCTTAGACAAGGAGTTAGGTGTCAAAACTGTTAGGAGCACGGGTAGGAAGAGTGGAGTGAACCAAAGGAGGATCCTTCTGACATGAGTAGTTGGGAATCATTGGGGAACGAAGTTGAGACTAGAATGAGTGAGGATGATGAGATTGGAGAGGATAGCAATAATTCAAACCTGGGAAGTAACCATTCTCCTAGTGATAGTCCGATAATCGGGGGGAACAATGTAATGGTTCTAGTTATGGAGGATTCAAGCTCCTCGGGCCCGAACATCTCAAATATGAATAGAATTATCATTCGAAGGGAAGAAAATGAGCTGACTGTTAGTGAGGAACTAATGACATTCCGAATTGGGGAAAAGCATGAGTTGTTTAATGAACTAAACTTGGGATTAATTATAGAGGCCTTGGAAGGGCAACGACGCTGAGATGACTGTTGTCCGAGCTGGGTTATCGTTAGTATTATTATGTCATTGAGTTTCATGAGTTGGAATTGTCGTGGGGGCTTGTTGAATTTTTGGTACGATCATGTGTTCGAAAGTGGCAGCTTCAGGATTTTATTTTGATTGAGACAAAGTCTTTGTCGGTTTCAGATTAGGTTGTCAGGAAGTTTTGGGGCCATAATGAGTTTCAATCTCATTGTATTCCATTGCATGGATTGTCAGGGGATCTACTGCTCTCATGGAATTCTAGTTTAATTCATGGATTGATTACTGCTTCCACAGATAGATGGCGCTTGCTACATATTGTGTCTAGCCAATTTGAGGTAAACTTACTATGCTTATATGGTCCCCCTATCTCCAGTGAAAGGAATCAGTTTTGGTTTGATTTGCTGCCCCATATTCAAAACGTGGATAATTTGGTGATATGTGGTGATTTCATTGAAGTGTTATATAGCACTGAGAGAGGTAGAAGTAGGAATACGGTGTCGAGTTCGATGATTATGTTCCAAGAGTTTGTTAATGAATGTGCTCTATTTGATTTGCCATTACATGGTCATGACTATACGTGGTCTAACAGCCTATCCTTTACGAGGATCGATCGAGTCCTGGTGTCGTGCGATATTCTCGATAGGTGGCCGGGATAGAGTTTGATGACGGTTGATTCGACTTTATCAGATCACTTTCTGATTATTTACCAGTCCCACGCATCGGTATGGGGTGGTAAAAAGATTTTTTGCTCTTTGAATTATTAGTGGGAGAATGACGGGTTTTTACCTTTTCTAAAATTGAAGTGGCAGGCTATAGAATTGGCGGATCCGGGGCGTGACATTGATTTTACGCTGTACCATCTAAGGAGTTATATTCGGCCTTGGCATGTATCTAATTTCAGCGGGTTGGAGAGAAGAATAAAGAAGCTAGAGACTCGTGTTATATCCTTGACATCTAGTTCGGTGTCTCCTATTAAGGCGGAGAGTAATTGGAGCTTCAGCGCGTGCGATCGGAATTACTTACCTGTAGATGGAACCTAGAAGAAATTCGCCATCAATAATCACGAGTTAACTGGACTATCCTGGGTAATGATAATACGAGTTTTTTTTCATAGGATGGCGTCGGCGAGGTCTAGGGGTAATCGGGTTTCACAGCTGGAAATTGATGGGGCTGTATCTTTTGACCAGGTACTTATTAAATCCATGATATGGAATTCCAGGTTGTTTTCAAAAAATGTGGAGGTGCCATATGATTTGAGGGAGCTAAATTTCCGCATGGTTGATGAGGCAGCCAATATTCGGCTAGTTGAGTCATTTTCAGAGGCTGAAGTGTGGGATGCGGTTTATGCTTGTCAAGAGGTAAGGCTCCGGGTCCGGATGGATTTAATTTTTTCTTTTATAAATGCTTCTGGGAGGAACTGAAACTTGATGTGCTAGCACTGTCCAGCGAACTTCATAGGTATGATCATCTACCCAAGTCAATTAAATCATCTTTTACTGTGTTCATCCCTAAAGTTCCTGGGTCATCGTTGATGGGAAACTATAGATCGATTTCACTTATCCATGGTATATATAAAATTGTGTCGAAAGTGTTCGCGAAGAGGTTACAGGTTGTGTTGCCTCAACTGATCTCTGAGAATCAGTTTGCATTTGTTAAAGGCCGTAATATTTATGAATGCTCGTTTATAGCCTCGGAAGTGGTCCAATCAATCCACCATCATGGTCAGTCCTCAGTAGCACTTAAGCTTGATTTCCATAAAGCATACGATAGTGTTTCTTGGTCTTATATTGATTCAGTTTTGAAGAGGATGGGTTTCTCTGATAAGTGGATTAGATGGATGGCAGCTTGCAGAGAGAACTCGGTAACATCTATTCTTATCAATGGAAGCCCTACTAATCCAATCTGTTTGGGTAGAGGGGTTAAACAAGGCGATCAAATTTCTCTGTTTATTTTTGAATTAGTTGTGGAAGGTCTTAAATAGCTTATTGATGCAAGTGTCCTGAAGGGCATTTTGCCTGGGTTTTATATTGATGGGTCAGAGATGGATATATCTATTCTTCAGTTTGCGGATGACACGATGTGTTTCTTACTGCAGATGAGTCCCTTTTACCTATTTTTATCCATTTATTGCGTTGTTTTGAGCTGATTTCAGGTTTGCAAATTAATTTTATTAAGAGCTCAATTATGGGTATTAATGTCCAGGACGACATGTTGAATCGTTGTGCGGAGATTATGGGATGCAAGATTGAGAAATTTCCCATTACTTATCTAGGCACCCCTCTCAGTACGAGGCGCCTCCCGGTGTCTTATTGGAACTCGTTGATCGGTAAGTTCTAAAATCGGCTGTCAAGTTGGAAAGGTCGGTGTTTATCGTATGCTGGCAGGGTGGTCCTTATAAAATCGGTTCTCTCTTCTATCCCGATTTATTTGCTATCATTGAATAAGATATCGGCCTCTATTAATAATAAGCTTATGCAACTGATGCGGAATTTCTTGTGGAAAGGTAATGCAGACTCTAGAGGGATCTGCAAAGTGAGTTGGGAGACAATTATGCTACCGAAAAATCTAGGAGGCCTGTATGTTAGGGATCTCAGACTAGTAAACTGTAGTTTATTGTTGAAATGGATATGGCGGTCTAGAGTAGACGGACAGGGATCGTTATGGTATGAGTTGTGTGTCCGTAGATATGGCTTTGATTCATGGAACTCTTTTGAAAATGTTGAGAGTTCACGCCTTTCATACGTTTGGCGGGACATTTAATCTTGCTGTGTAAAGAATTCAACCTTCTGGGAGTTGTTTAAATCGAATGTGAGGGTGAAAGTGGGGTACGGGGTTTACGGATCTTTTTGGTATGATAGTTGGACGGCAAATGTGTCGCTATCTATTCTTTTCCCTGACTTGTATCTCTTATGTAATAGAAAAAGTTGCTCGATTTGGGATGGGTGTTTCAATTTCTGAGTGAGCAGCATTTTCTAGGCCTTTTTGGAAATGTAGTCTGAGGATTTCGAGTAGAGAGAGGTGCTCCCAGCTTCGGAATTGGATTTTCCAGACCTGCCCCGCGATTTTTATGGGTGATAAGGCTGACGGCAATCTGGGGCAGCAGCTACATGTTGCGTTTCAAGAGGTGGCGGATAGATTTGGATGGGATCTGGGAGCTAATAATGTATTTTCAGCCGCCTCTTTTTGTTTGGGGTTCTACAGGACGCCTCAATGGACTATGCCGGAAACGGATTACATGGTGGTTTGGAATGTGTGTCTTCTTCCTAAAGTTAAATTCTTCAGCTGGTTATTATTGCATAGACGTCTTCCAATGAAGGTTTTTTTTATTTCATCGCAGATGCCAAGCAGTAGTGGATGATAAGTGTTCATTTTGTGAGGAGACTAAAACAATTGATCATGCTTTGTTCGATTGTTTGGGTAGTTATCGTATATGGGCTCAAGCTTTTCTGCTACTAGGGATTTCAGTGACAATGCCATTGAAGGGGGCTGATTTTCTATTATTATGGCGTGCGCACTTTACCTAGGTTCTTGGCAACGAGTTTGGTACGACTTTATGGTTTATGATTGCGTGGGCTATTTGGAAAAGGAGGAATAAGTTTGTGTTTGATGGAGTCTTAAGTACAGAAGATCATTTGGGGTCTTGCATTCATCTATGCTGGTTCTTCTTCAAGTATAGGAGGCGGAACCTTAATTTTGTCGTTTATGATGTCTTTAATTTTCCAAACTTACTACTTAGTTGTAACTAGATAGCTAGTCTTGGGATCGGATTTCATATCCGTATCACCTTTAGGCTGTATTTGTATCTAATGATGCTCTCATCTTGTGAGCAGAATTTGGATTGCTTTAATAAAGAGAGGTAGGTGTTTTGTAGGTAAGCAGGGGCATCAACCTAGTTGGGACGCCCGCCCTAAAATTTTCACCTGCCTCAATCTTTTTCCTTCTAGGGGAACACAATGTTCCTCCGGGGGGTTTTCAAAAAAAAACTTCTAATGATAAAACTGATAGCAAGTTTGTTGTAGAATTATATGATTGTAAACGTGCTAAGTTATTTTAACCAAGGAAGAAATCACATGGTGTGATAGCAAGTTTGTTGTAAACGTGCTAAGTAGTTAGCTCTCTTACTTTAGGAAAGGCTTTGTCATTTGAAGAGCTTTATTTTTCTAATGTTCTTTGGTTTTCTTTTTGTAGTAATGGCTCCAACCTTGAGTGTGCAACATTGGGCATCACATTACTTGATACGATAGTGTCTCTCCTAGAGAGATAGATTAAGGTGTTTTAATTTTATATCATGAACTTATTCTTAGTTTAAGTTTTATTTAACTACGATAAAATATTATGGATTATTTAAATTATAAGGATTTATATACTTTTGAATTATATATTAAATTCTATATTACTATACTCATAATATTGATTTTATAAGTGACAAAATATGTGTAAATAAAAAGACTTGCTATATTGTAAATGAGTGCTGCAAATGTGCACAAAAGTGTCTCAAAAATATTATTGCAATAACAAAAATAATGTTGCAAATGAGAAATAAAGTGTAATGCAAATCAGTTGCCTTTTTGTAAAAAAGTTGCAATCTGATATTAAAGTGTAATTAAAAAGTATTGCAATTGTATTAAAAGTGTTGCTAGTACAAACTGAGGCCGTCAACAATGACTGCTGAAGTTTTTGCAACGACTCAGAAAGAGTTGCATTTGGATATCAAAGGATGCAACAAATAACTGAAGCAACTCTTTTGAGATGGGTTAAAAATATGTTGCCAAAGAAACTTTTTACAAGGAGAGAAAAGCCAAAACCCTTTTTTCTCGGGAAAAGTGTTGCGATAACAGCCGTTTCAACATTTAGCACTCCACGCAACATTTCTGTGGGGGTAGAGCACGCCATCAATAGCATAGTGATATTAGTAACTTATACTGTAATTAATAAATTGGTTTATTGACTTTTTTTCCATGATTTTCAGATTCAGACCGATCACTGAATGGATGAAGGAAGTGGTTCACTAATTTTAAATTAAACCGAATTTAGTTCGAATTAAACCGGATTTTATAAATGACATAAAAATTTAATAAATCTTAATTATAGTATATAAAAATTACATATTTATAAGACAACAGTGTAAAATTAAACACTTCAAACTTAATAAGGATACACTCATTTTTATTTTTATACTATAATTACATGTTAATTTGATTTAAAATAATTTCAAAAGTTTTAAATTTATTTTATTTTATACTAATAATTAAAGATTAAGCCGTAATTATGTTAATGGAAATGATAAATTAAGCTATTACTATCATTGATTGTTAACATTTCCAACATGAAATAAATCCAACGCCATAATTAACCTTAACTAAGCAGCAATTACTATCTTTTTTCCTCATTTCCGATGGAGGACATTAAATGATAATGCATGCTATTCAATTTATTTGACAATTTCGAAATTAATTAGGAAGATTAAAAGTCTTTTTACCATATTATGTTATGTAGTCAATTCGGGTTTTTAGTTGAACCGGCCGGTTTTTAAATCAATCGACTGGTTTAACTGATTATTGACCGGTTTTTTATTTGTTTCTAAACCGTGAATGAACCCGATCGGACCGGCTTGTCCGGTCCGGTTTTCACAACTATGCTTTTTCCAAATTGACAATCAAAGTTTTATTCACAAAACCTTAAACTCTAGGAAATCTTAATTTTTTGACCGTATTATACCAAGTGCAAAATTTGTTTTCTTTTTTAACCACATTTAAAGATAAAAACGCGCAAATGTTCCTTTCGTCCTCTTTGAAGTTAAAAATAATGGCATAAGTAAGGAAAAATATTAATAACAAAGTTTTAATTAATAACATATTACTATATATGTTAGTTACTATTAATTAGCACTTTGATTTCCTTCCTTTGAATCCCACAGTAAAGTTTATTACCTGAATTTCACTTCTCTTCGTAACAAATGTAGTAAAGTAAATCAGATATGAAGATATAACCAAAAAAAACACAAATATGATATGAAATAGAGGAGCATATGCATGCATATACATGAAAAATAAGTGCACGGTCAAAATTATTGAGTTAACTCACTGAGTAACAGAATGGAACACTGATTTGATTTGGAATGCCTCACTGGATAGATGGCTGGCAAGGAGAGTATAAATAGAGAGAAATGGTGGATTGTGATTGGTCCGTATCAATTTTGACCGATAGATTACTATGTGTATATCAATGGGAAGATAAAGATGAACAGTGACAATATTGAAAGATGTATATCGGTAGCTCAAGCGCATTCTAACATATAAAAAATAATAGTCGGCCGGACCTAGAAATTATAAAATCATTAAAACTCAAATTTGGTTTACTCGGCCCATCAAATAAATATTATTTATAAATTTTTTTATTGTTGCTATTAGTTATTATACTTAATTTTTTTTTATTGAGAATGATATAGAGTTAATTGCATGTTACTGGAAAAAATCACATGTCCCTAATTTAATGTCTCTTTTTTTGTTTCTCCATTCAATTTTTGACACGTGACAATATATATTATTATTTTATTATTTTTCAAATTCACTTTCCTACTTTTCATCACATGTCTCATACGAACTTGTCACATGACGAAAATTGAATGGGAGACATGAAAGGGGACTCTAAATTGAGTACATGTGATTTTTTTCCACATGTTAATATTTACAATTCCATTGACACTTTATTAATTATTATTTTTTATTGTCATGAAAAAAATATACTCCTTAATTAGTCGGGCTGTAAATGAGACAGACCGTTCATGAACAGCTCGGTGTTCGGCTCGATAAAAGCTCGAGTCTATTCAACTCGATTTATAAATGAACAGTTCGTGAACATGATTTTGAGCTCGAATAATAAATGAGCTGAACATGAACAAGTCCTAGCTCGGCTCGAAAACTTGCGAACAAACTCGATTAGAGTCTCGTAAACAAGTCCATGAACATGCTCGATAAAAGCTCGTGAACTAACTCGATTATAATTTTCACATAATAAAATATTTATAAAACTATAATAAAACATATTTTTAAATTAATTGATGAAATAATTTGTATTTTTAATATAAATACATTGTTCATTGGGCTTTTACACAAAGGGGCTAAAAAAATAAAATAATTTGAGACAAAAAGCAAAGTTATAACAAAAACACAAGAAACATGATAAAATAATTATAAGGACACGTTCTAATCACATAATATTTTTCCTTCGGTTTTTCCAATTCTCCCTACGATTCGAACAGAGCTTGAAATTTAAAGCTTCAAAACCATCAAAATCATTCTATGATATTCTTAATCAACTTCAGATAGTGGAAATCGTCCAAATCAGTGTTCTAGAAATCTTTTATTATTTAATTCTTCTCTTCCAAATAAAACAAAATCAGGAGGTAAGAAAATCAAAACCCTAACTTTGCATTATGTTCATACAATTTCATATTGACTAATCAATCAAATTCAACCAAAATCATTAGCAATCATCATTCAACACCGTTCTATTCACTTCAGATAACTGAATATTATTATCAGTTGTGTTCTAAAATATCCTACAACTTTGATTCCTATTTACATCTCTTCTTCGATTCATTTTCTTTTCATTTTTTTGTTATTTCAGCATATCAAGCAGAGGAAGTAACAAATCTCTGCTTCTTCCATTGTTTACAAGGAGCTGTTGTTGAGAGGGGTAATTGTGTCCCCTAATTCTGTTCTGAATTATCTCTTGCAATTGTGCAGATGAAGTGTTTGTAGAAATGCCTGAATAAAGTTTGATTAATGAGTATTTGATTTATAATGAATGTCTATAGGATTTATATTGGATGTTTGTTGGATTTCTATAGGTTCTTACATATTATTAATTGCTTGTCAGGTTCTATAGTTGAGGGAAGTGTGAATTGTATTATTCTTTTTGTTGAATAGGTGGAAGAGTCTTTCTCCTTCTTTGGTCCCTAGCATGCAATGGAGACCTAGAAGTCCATTCCAAAAATCAAAATGAGCTGGTATCTTATCTATCTCATGCATATGCATTTTCTGTCTAGTGCTTAGGGTTGATATAATTAGTAATTGGAGGAATTTTAGTGTAGGGAAAAATAGACTATAATAAATCATAATAAGGTTATACAATAGCATGACACTACAAGCCCCTGTCTTAGTATCTTGAAGCTTATATCTGTTCAATTCATCATTATACCTCATAGTTTTTATGGGCAAGGCGCACTGAGGTTCCAGAGGGTTAGGCGCACAGAGGCGCGAGGCACAAGCCATGGCGCTCGCCCGAGGGACTTGAGGCGCATATAGAAAAAAGTGTAATAAATATTAGTTGCTACCACAAACAAACCTTCATTTTTGCATTGAGGCATACAAGGCGCATCCGAGGTGCAAAAAGGTGCGTGCCTGATAAACCTTGCTTCGCCTAAGCCTCCACGAGGCGCTGACCCTTGAGCCTCGAGCCTCGAGCGCCTTCTACTTGAGGCACGCCCGTAACAACTATATTATACCTGCCAGCAAATGTCAATATTTCATCTGTTCAATCTTAAATAACACTGACTATTAAGCTCCTTTATGTAAGATTGAAGTTTGATTAATAAGTATTTTATTTATATTGGATGTCTATAGGATTTATATTGGATGTCTGATGGATTTCTATGGGTTCTTACATATTATTAATTCCTTGTCAGGTTCTGTAGTTGAGGGAAGTGCGAATTATATTGTTCTTTTTATTGAATAGGAATGTGAGAACATGTAAATTGTATTATCAGGGATACAATTTGTTCAATTAGTTTGATTAATGAGTAATTGTTTCGAAGCACGGTGTAACTTGTTATTAAGTCTTTTATAATTATAATTAAAGCAGTATTTGGATATATTTATTACATCTTCTCCATCAAAATATCTTATTATAATACCGATATTCTGTTTCAAAATAAATTGCAACGATTTTGGTATCTTTATGCTGAGCTTTTTGGAGTACGTGATTGAGCAGAAACCAATCCTAGATCAGTTTGATGGCCAAATCCACAGAACACGGTTGGCTAGCTTTGAGTGTATATAGGCATGGAAGGGAATATCTAAAAAACAAACTTGAGAGCCACAAGCAATATATCGACACAATAGATAGTCACTAGAGATAGTTTTGATGATCAATTATGTTTGAATTCTGGAAATCTTGTGTAATTAGGGATCTAAGAAGTTGAAATTGATGTCTGTTTGAACATAGTTGAATTTTAATAGTTATGATATTGTGTTTGCCAATAGATATCCAATAGACAACCAATACATATCACTTCTTCCAACAAAAAAAAGAAACAGTAACTAAATAGGATCAATATTCAATGTACAAAATCAGATAATAATCTATTAGAAATCTATTAAAATGTCAATTGAAAACACATAAGTCAATTACACATACTTGTACAAATGTCTAATATCAACTTTAAAACAAGTGACAAACTGAAAATTAAAATATATTTATACAGATGTCTATTATCAATTTAAAAATAGATTTTCTAAAAGAATTCTAATAGATGTCTGATGGATGTTCAATAGATGTCCAACAGACACTCCAAAAATTCCTTTTGAGGTAAACTTGTGTTGTTAACCACTGCCTGAAAAACCCATCTTAGAACACCATCAATTGGTGCTGTTGCTAGTGAAGTAAAATTGCTGCAAACAAAATTGAACCAAAACATATATCAGCAAAAAATGAATGAATTACAAATCACGTTGTTGGTTTCTAAGATTCAAGCCTAATTGAAAAAGTAGCAACTAATTCACTAAGGGAATAAACACTAAAACATATAACCAATCTTTGCAATCAATAACCAAAACTATTTGTGATCTAATTGAATGCCATATTTTGCTGAGACTTAACATTCTTCCATTTAAGTCAGAAGCATACCATTAACAAGCACTGATTAAAGGATTCTTCACTTAAAACCAAAATTAGACTAAAGTCTATTAATATCCAATAAATGTCCAATATCTGTCCAATAGATACTCAATAGATGTCCAATAACAAAACAACCAGCTTAGCATTTTGTCCAATAACACAACCTTAAATTTTTTTTTCTCATATCAGAAACAATTAGAGTAATTCCTTGTTACAATTCAGACTCATTACGCATCAGTGGACTTATCTAAAAATATGCTAATTTGAGTACCTGACGTCTGAATTCCAATCCATTTCAGTGTAGCACTCTTCCAAGCACTGATTAAGGAATTCTTCAGTTAAAACCAAAATTGGACTAAAGTCCAATAATAGCCAATAGATGTCCACTATATGCCCAATAGATGTCCAATGGATATTCAATAGATGTCCAATAACAAAACAAACAGCTTAGCATTTTATCAGACACATGGCGTGCACTTCAATTTCAACAAAACAGAAAACCTACCAAAAAATTAATCTGCAACTAAAAATATCAAATCCTTCAAAAAGAGAAACTCAAAAAAGTTTGTCTCTATAATATAGCTCAAAGGCCAGAAACAAAATCGAAAATCGAAAATCAAAACAATTACATCAACCATTATAGACAAAGTGAATGAAATTTGAAATCTCGAAAACAAAAGAGTGAGCTCAGAAATGAAATCGAAAATCAGAAAAGCTTCGATTTAAGATCCGAATCGAAAAAAAAAACAAAAACAGGAAAACCTAATTAACAGAAATACAAAACAAATCAATACGCAAGATAAATGAGTTGTTCACGAACAAATTAACGAATTGTTTACAAACAAAATAAATGAGTTATTCGTGAATAGCTCGTGAACAAAAGGGCTCATAAACGAGCCGAACACGAACAAGATATTGAGCTTGATTCTAGCCCAGCTCGACTCGTGTTCAATTAAAAATTAAATGAGTTGAACACCAACATCTCATAACTCGACTCGACTCGACTCGTTTACAACCCTATTAATTAGTATTTAGCCATTCAATAATTATCAATGCAATTATCCTTTTTTAAACCATGTAAATGAATATGTTTATATGTATCGAAAATTATACACTACATGGCAAGCATCACCATATACCGTAATTCTATCTAAAATCATTTATTAACCTTACTTATTATATTTATAATTAATAAAAAGAAAGGATATGCTATCTTATTGATATATTTCCTAAGTAACTTTTATATTATTACTTTAAATGCATTTCTTCTCTATGTTTTCTTCCCAATTTATTTTTTTTAAAATTTAATTATAGCTAATTAATTTTTCCTTTTGAAAATTATTATATTGTTTCATGTTATAAAATATTTATTCTAATATAAGCCATGTACCAATATAAACTCAAATCATAAATCTTTATAGTCAATAAAAAATCATAAATCTTTAACAATGTAATATATTTTTTTCGTAAGTTTATTATTTTTGGGAATTTTTTTACAACCCTAATATACAACACAAACTCTCAATCTTAAACCATTTACCCTAATATATGCCACATATTTTTTTTATTTTTTTAATTTATTGCTATACTTTCAAATACCAATATTTAAACATTCTAGCATATAGTTTTATATGATTTCTTTATTAATTTATTTTGAAACTTTGTACACTAGTATTAACACTAAACATTGTACTTTTATCTTAAACCATAAACAATGTACAAAGGAATTTGGAGTATGGCTATTAAATTCATGAAATAAAGAAAAATCATATCAAATTACAACATGATGTTACAACATTAGTGATACATAAATTTTGCTCATTCGACTATTTTTGGTAAAACTCAATGACAACAACCATGACTTCAAACTCTTTTGCTATTTAAAAAACGTCATTACTCCAAAATATCATGCATAAACATTTATATTTACTAATGTAAAAATTACTTAAAATAATTTTATGGGATTTAAATGTTCAAGGTTTGAGATTAAAATTTATGCTATATTAAAATATAATTTTTTATTTTACTATTTATTCTTTTACGCATGAATATGTTTGAGTCATGCCATCTAAGGCGGAAATGCGATTTGGACTCATCCCTTCCATGACAGAGACATGATTTGGACGCATCACTGGGCAAAACATGAAAAATAAATATCTAAATCGTATTGCTAGAACTCAAAGTTTCAAAATACATAAGTAAAGATAATTATATCAAACTATGCTAGATGTAAAATATTTCCAAAAATATTAAATTTATGAAAAGAAAAAAATATATTATATATACTGACAAAGATTTAGGATTTTTATTGAATATAAATATTTAGGATCTGAGTTTAAAAACAATTAATTGGTAATGGTCTAGTTATTTTCAAATTATAATAAATATTGTAAAATAAAAAATATTACAATTTTGAAAAGTAAAAGTTAAGAATTATTAAATTTGGAAAGAATAATTAAAAAATAATTTGGGAATAAATATAGAATTACACTTATAGTAAAAACATAAAAGTGAATTAGGAACGGAGTGAAATATATTTTTTTCTTTACTTTTACTAATTATATATACTTCATTAAATGAATTTAGATAAAGTTACGGTACATGGCGGTGCTTGCCATGTACCGAATAATCATCCTTAAATGTATATATTCTTTTCATTTACTGAATAAACTTAATTGAAAATTTTCATTTAATAGATTAATAATCAATCAATTCCATATACTCAATATATACTAATAATTTAGGAAAATAAAATAGTATCCGAATGGATACTAATTAGGGTACAGAATAAACTAAATCTCTTTTCATATGGTTTGGTATATGATAATTACGAAATTAGATATCAATAATACAGGAAAATATTTTGTTAATATTTTTCTTCATAATTTGACAATTATATATATTCATTTTTCAGTTATTATATAGATTTGAGTTCTGAAATCTAGTTTAAAAATTCCGTGTATCAATGCAAGAATTTTGCATTCTTTTTAATTTTTGTGTAATTGAGTTACTCATACTTTATTAAAAGAATTTTAATTGAAATATTAACAACAACAAGTATTCGGATAGTTGAGCCTTGAAGTTGTGATCTTAAATGTCACAGGTTTGAGTCCACATACGAGCGGGGTGAGATAAATTTTTTCCTTTTTAATTATTGTAAGCCCAACGGGGCAAATTTGAAAAGAAAATAACACCAACAAGTATTTGAATTAATTATTGGTAATAGTGAAAATAAATTATTTTTGGTAACTAATGAAAATCAAATCAAAACAAATTTGGAGCCATGTCAATCTATTTAGGAACAAAGAAAATTGAATTGAATTTTACTTTTATGAATTAAGGAGTTTACATATTTTATGTTGTCTCCTTTATATGATTTAACAATTCATAAATAATACTCCCTCCATCTTTTTTTACTTGTCTTCTAACACATTTCACACTTTTTAAGGAATCAATTAATTAAGATAGAAAAATACTATTTTACCCCCTAATTAATGTTTAGTTTTTTACTTCATTACAATTAATGATAATGAGATAAATTAGGGTATTATTGGAAAAATAATCCCAAAAGTGTCTAGATACTTGAGAATGACAAATAAAAAAACATTTGAAAAAGTGGCTAGAATGCCTATTTTAAAAAGATGGAGCGAGTAATAATAACAAAATATCCTAAATATAATAAAAGTTTATTTACAAATTAGTTTTTTACTCCTATATAAATATAGGTGTGGTTTAGAAGCAATTCATAATGCGATATATCTTATGACAGAGTAGAAATGAAAGAAAGGCGTACACTAGCAGCTAAATACTTGTGTTGTTCGTTTTCATGGATTCATACAGATATTTCTTTTGTCAAATCACTTCTTCAGTTTTTCATTATTTAACATATTTCACATTTTGATTTCAAAAGTTAAGTAAGATGAAATTTTAATATAGTAATAACTTGTGTTTTTCAATTTTGTAGTTGGCAAATCAAACGATGGAAGCATCAGGATGTGTGGATTCTTCTAATTTGATCAAGAAATTGGTGACATCTGGCTAAAGGGCATATCATTTTCCAAATATTTGCTCAAACTAAAACAGCCTAAAAATGAAACAAGCTTAGAATCAACCCAATGAATTCAATCCCCTGAATCACAATATGTTCTCTTCACCCTTTTTTAATGACATTCAAGACATTGAAACTTCCCCTAACCCGAATATTAGGGATGCTCATGATATTATGCTACCGAAGGGAACAAGAAACGTTTATATGGATGAAGATGACATTTATAGCAATGATATAAGCTCAACAGATGAAGCAGCGAACAGGAAATGTAACTACGACCACCAGGAATTTGTTGGTCATTTAATTAGTTTTTTCTCGCTATTATAGATAATATTACTAAAGTACTGTTTTGACATATACATATATAAATTTTTTGAAATCTTCCTAAATCTAATTGTAAATGTAATATATAGATATTAATTCATACAACTAAATACCTTGTTTTGATTGCATTTTGTTCAATAAGGACTTTTTTTCTTTTTCTTTCAACTAATTTCGAACTCGTTTTTACAACCTTCAGTCCTCTTAATTCAGATTTTACATTTTTTTTTTTGTAATGTACATTTACATTTGTTAATCATTCTACCCCATATAATGACTATTTGAATCCAATTCGCTACCGGTACGTTTTTTTTTGTATTCAAGAGTTTTTTAAGCTTCATCCTTTTCTGGATTTAGTTCCATTTTTGTTTATTACCAATTACATGGCATGTCGAGTTAATAGGGCAGTCTCGGATAGTTTTGAGGCCTTGGGCGAAAATTAAAAAAAAAATGGGCCTTTATACAAAATTATGTTTCATTATTTTAATTTCCAAAATTTTTCATCACGACAAAATATAGAACGATCTTGTAATAAAATAATCATAAAAAATCTACCAATGTATGTCATTTCAATGATTATTAACATACCGTTGAGGATTCAACTTTAGAGAACATTTCAACAAATCCAAACTCTCCGTTTTATTTTAAAAGACAAAGATTCAATACACATTTCCCAGAAGGAATTTCTCATAGGCTCACACCTTATATCTTCCTTAACATATTATCGACAAAATAATTATGGAATACTGATAAAATACTGAGTTGATACAAAGCAATTTTCCGAATTTTGTTACATACAAATATTTGAAGCTCGGACAATCACCAGGTAGAAGACGCGCCTCTCTACTGCTGAACCAACTACTAATCTTGTTGAGTACCTACACACACACACATATATATATATATATATATATATATATATATATATATAAAATATTAATCAGGGGTGACACCAGAGGTGGTCATGGAGGGTCGATTGACGCTCCGACCACTGGAAAACACCTTGTTATTTGAATGATTCAAATAAATTAAAATCAGATTTTTGTTATTTGTTAGCAAGTTATTAGGAGTTTAATTAGTCAAATTAGGATAGTTAATTGATTTCAGTATGTTTTTGTGGTGTTTTGTTATTTTGTAGCCTATATAATGAGGCTTTTCCTTGAGAATAATTAACTCAATAAACATACACAACAAATTCTTCCATTTTATTCTCCTAAAATTCGAACAATTGCTATCAGAGCCAATTCATTCTTGAGAGACCTGTGAGTGATTTGAGTGAATAGAAATGTCAAGCAATAATTCGTTTTCTTCTCCTCCAACCTTTAATGGTGAGAATTACCAATTTTGGGCCATCAAAATGAAAACACATTTGAAGGGTTTAGGATTATGCCAATGGGTTGAAGTTGAGAGGGAAATACCACCTCTTGGAAACAACCCAACTCTAAATTATATTAGAGCTCACGAAGATGAACAAGCTAAGGCACCAAGAGCCTTATCTGAAATCCATGCTGGCGTTACCGATTTGATCTTCCCAAGAATTATGGGTTGTGAAACTGCCTAAGAAGATTGGGATACGTTGAAAGAACTCTATTATGGAAATGATGGAACAAGGAGGATGCAATTACGCAATCTGAAAAGGGATTTCGAGATGATAAGGATGGAAGAGAAGGAGACTCTACAAGAGTTTTCTGATAGGATAATGACAGTGATCAACAAAATCAGGTTGATATGGGAGAAGATCTGCCTGATAGTAGAATCGTAGAAAAGGTGCTTGAGAGTTTGCCTAAAATGTTTGAGTCAAAAATTTCATCTCTAGAAAATTCTAGAAATCTTACTCAAATTTCATTTTCTAAATTTATAAATGTTTTTCATGCGCTTGAGCAAAGACGTAAGTTGCGAAAAGAGGAAAACTCAACAAGTTGTTGAAGGGGCTTTAGTAAAAAAGGTTTCATCTTTAAAAAATGTTTCATCCACATGTGGCGTTTGCGGGAAGTTTAACGACAAGGAAAAAAATTGCTGGTACAACGAAAAGACCCAATGTTACAAATGCAAGAAATTTGGGCACATAAAAAAGAATTGTCGAATGAAGACCGAAGAAAATGTCAATTTGAATTGATGACATGTGAGAGAAGTTATTTGGAGAGACGTGATCCAAATGTTCAATGGTGGGAGAGTACATCATCATGTTCGATGGTGGGAGAGTACATCATCATGTTCGATGGTGGGATAGTACATCATCAAAGATTTTGAATCAAGAGGGAATGTTAGTTGAATAATTCAAAAAAATAAAATCAGATTTTTGTTATTTGTTAACAAGTTATTAGAGGTTTAATGAGTCAAATTAGGATAGTTAAATATTTGATTTCATTAGGATTTGTGTTTTGTTATTTTGTAGCCGGTATAATGAAGCTTTTTCATTTAGAATAATTAAGAGAAATTGTCAAAAAAATATACATGCCTCATTAAAATATTTATAAAATTCACCATTAAGTCAAACTAATTACATATATACAAAAAACATAAATAATTTACAAATTAACAAAAACGGGAGAGAATATTTACATGAATACGGTCTGGTATCCATTCGATAAATATATAGTATTTGTCTAGTAATTGTCTAGTAGCTAACAGTGATCTACTAGATAAATACTAAATAAATATTAGATGTCATATATTATATAAATATTGTTATGAAATTGTCATATATTATGTATATGTTATGTGTCTTAGATCCATAAAAAAACTGTCAAAATTAAGACATACTAGATAATAACTAGATAAATAATAGATGTCACATGTTATGTATGTTCTAGAAATATACTTGAAGTTATGATTTACTAGATAGCTACTGGATTACTAGATATTTACCAGATAAATACAACACAGTATTTATGTAAATATTTTCCCCTTTTTTTTGTAAACTACTAAATTATTTCGGGTTTTTCTGGGATTTTTTTGTAAGAACTCCAATAAGTAACTCAATAAACATACACAATTTGAGTTTAGATTCTTCCATTTTATTCTGCTAAAATTCCAACACACACCTAGTAGGTGGTTTTAGCTTTGTTTACAACACCTGCAATATAGGTTTAGGGATGCCATCTTCCCCCAAAATGCAAGGAAGACGAAGATGAAAGCCAAATGGGCTTTGTCTCTTAAAATTTTGAGGGCTTTTTTACAAAATGCATGGATTGGAGCCCATAATTTGGGATAATATAATCGCTAAATATAAGAAGTCCATAAATCAAAACATATTTCTAATATTACGTGATTTTTTTCACAAACCAGCACTCAAAACCTTTGATTTCCTTGTGAGTCCTTTCTCTCAAATTCTACTTCTCCATTTCTGGTCAGCGATTCATGTCATTCTTTGCCGGCAATGGACATGATTGCTGTTCTCACTGAGCTTGAGCGCCAAGAGGAGGTCTATTTGGCCACGAAGATGATTGATTGTGCTTCACTTCCAAATTTGTTTAATTTTCTTTCCATTTAACTTAGCTGTCAATGCTATTGCTCTCTTAGTCAATTATGCAGCGGGTTGTATGCCGAAATGAGTAATTACTTGGCAATATGATATTTAAGGTATGCTGTTTGATAAAATGCTTCTAAGAAATATTGCCTCCTGGTTAAATTATTGTAAAAAATCTGAAAACAGGCAAACAACGGTAAGAGTGAAATTGCATCCTAAAAACGTTCTCATACAAGGAAATTTTGACATAAAAATTGGTGATTCTTGAAAACAGCAAGTTCCATTGTTGCAATTGAATTTATTTTCTTTTTCACTTCTCTGTATGGATTATTTATTATTGTGAGTCTAATTTTATCTGTTTTTGGACTACTTGTAAAATGTTTAGAAGTTTGAAAAGCAAGACTGGTATGAGCCGGATGTGTATCTGTACAAGGACTTGGTCATTTCATTAACAAGAAGTGCAACGAAGCTTTGGGAAACAATGAGAGAGGAGAATTTATTCCTAGATTCTGAAATGAACACTGATATCATGAGGGGGTTCTTGTCGCAATATTTCTTTTAGTTACCAACAACAGGTACAAGACTTTCCCATGTGACTTACTGAATTCAGATCTTGTGTGAGATTGGCAATGGGAAACTATGTGGGGGCAATAGAAGATGCCCGTAAAGCTCTGAATTTTGCTCCACAATATCTTGAGGTGGCTTCAATGAACATGATTCAACAATAAACACATGGTTAAAAAATAGGTTTAAGACTTTCATACCATCAACATTGGTTTCAATAATTTACATGAATAAAATTAAGAAATAAGATTATACCAGTATTTTTGTTAAACTGCTGAAGTCGGCTAAATTAAATCTAATTTTCACTCGTCTTACAGCAATTTGAATTTTTGGTATAAAATGTCTTATATCGCTTCATATTTTTGGTATAAAATGTTTTATACCGTTTTGTTCATTTGGTATAAATATTCTTATACCTAGTATAAATTTGTTGAAACAATTTTAGTACAGTATATTGTACATAGATTTTTTATTCATATACTAATATGTTGCTTCTTAAAGCTAGAGGCATGTTCCCATCCTTACTTCGATGAGCTTCGAGAACCTAATTGTTGGTTTATCAAACAATCGTCCTCTATCACCTCTCTTCAACTTCAAACAAGATGTTTGAAGTCTTTCTGTGACTTATTTTTGTTTGGTCTTTTTGAATGCCACTTTTCATTTGTAAAACAATGCATCAAGTATATTAGTAGTGCTGCTTATATGGTCTTGCAATGACCGTAATTTGTATGATTGCAGTTAAATAGGGCATCTCCTGAGCTAGTGTTTGATACCAACCAAGTTTTTTCAAGGTTGGTTTTTTGCTACAATAAAACGAATAACAGACGAGTGTGGGGTTCAATCCGACTGTATAGGAAGGGTACGAGATGATTTTATGCAGGCAGAGAGGCAGCTTGTTGCCTGCCCAAAGTGAGTGCTCTAGCAAGTGTACTAGGTCGTGTTAGTAGTATAGGACAAGACCAAGTGTCATTCTCACAAGGAGTAAGGAAAGTAACTAAACCTTGAAGTAAATCAGTAGTTCGAAGTCCAAAATATCAAATAAGATAAGAGAAAATAAAGTAAATGCTGAAAATAAAAGGGTGAACTTCAAAAAAGTACCTTGTGGTTTCACTCATTCGCAAAATGGGGTCTGAGGAATTTGTTTTTGCAAAACGGGGTCTGTCGTTTCTAAAAATTTCAAAAGGAGGCATTTGGCTTCGAAATAGTGATGCTAAATTGAATATTTTAAACAATTTAACATTCTCATAATTTAATCTTATTATTTAAAAATTACAAGTAAGAGTTTGAGTAATTTTCAGAGATTTTTTTCATTTTTTATGATTTTTTAAAATTTGTTATCATAATTTAATTTAAAAAAATATTTGCACTAGTCAAAAAATTTCAAAATTTTTCACTGATGTGTGTTGTATTTTTATTAACCATCCCACAAAAATTCAGATAAAAATGAACATGATTACCTATTTTTGCGACATAATTTAATATTGAGGATCCTTTATTTGCAAATTTTTTGAAACCACAGACCTCGTTTTGCAAAAAAAAATTCCTCAGACTCCATTTAACAAATGAGTGAAACTACAAGATACTTTTTTAAAGTTTACCCAAAATAAAATGATTGTTATGAATAGAAAATGATTGCCTTGAATGGTTACTGTGAACAAAATCATAACGAGGTAAGCACTACCAGTAAGCATGCAAACATGAAATGATTTCCCCTCTTTATTTTAGCATATTAGCACTTAAGGATCTAGCAAGTTTCTTGCATGTCTTATGTACTAGCCGTAGTTTCCCTTTGTCTAGATCTTTAAAGTTCACTTGTGTGATTTCCACGTGCAAGTAAAACCTTAAGCATAACGATTCATGCAAGCATTCTTTGAAATAGAAACTTCCTAGCACATCTAATTCACTTTTCGGTTCCTCGTAGATGTGTATTTTGTGTTTAGTCCGTGTTACAATTCACCTTTCAGTTCCTCTTGTTACACTCAACATAAGTTAGGCCTCACTGATGAGAATTAACTTCAACACAAAAATAATCCACATAAAATGATGCTAAAATAAAAGAGGTAGAGAAATCAAACCATAAGATCTGCCTTGCTTGCTGGCCGTGCTCACTACGGCTTAGTTAATAAGAAAGTAAAGCAGAAAAGATAGATAAAACATAAAATGAAATATTAATATTCATGAATGTTCGTTTATAGCCTCTGAAGTGGTCCAATCAATCCACCACCGTGGTCAGTCCTCGGTAGCACTTAAGCTTGATTTCCATAAGGCTTACGATAGTGTTTCCTGGTCTTATATTGATTCAGTACTAATGAGGATGGATTTTTCTAATAAGTGGATTAGATGGATGGCGGCTTGTAGAGAGAACTCTGTAACATCTGTCCTAATTAATGGAAGCCCTTCTACCCCGATCAATTTGGGTAGAGGGGTAAAACAAGGTGATCCCATTTCTCCATTTATTTTTGTTTTAGCTGTGGAAGGTCTTAAACAACTTATTGATGCAAGTATCCTGAAGGGCATTTTACCTGGGTTCCGTATTGATGGGTCAAATTTGGACATATCTATTCTTCAATTTGCGGATGACACAATGTGTTTCTTACCTACATATGAGTCCCTTTTGCCTATTTTATCCGTTTATTACCCTGCTTTGAGTTGATTTCAGGCTTGCGAATTAATTTTGTTAAGAGTTCCATTATGGGCATTAATGTGCAGGATGCCATGTTGAATCGTTATGCGAGGATCATGGGCTGCAAGATTGAGAAATTTCCCATTACCTATCTAGGTGCCCCTCTCAGTACAAGGCACATTCCGGTGTCTTATTGGAACTCGTTGATTGGTAAGTTCCAAAATTATCTGTCAAGTTGGAAAGGTCAGTGTTTATCGTATGCTAGCAGGGTGGTCCTTGTGAAATCGGTTCTTTCATCTATCCCGATTTATTTGTTATCCTTGAATAAGATGCCGGTCTCAGTTAATAATAAGCTTGTACAATTGATGCGGAATTTCTTATGGAAAGGTGATGCGGAATCTAGAGGGATCTGTAAAGTGAGTTGGGAGACAATTATGTTACCAAAAAATCTAGAGGGCCTGTACATTACGGACCTCAGACTAGTAAATTGTAGTTTGTTGCTGAAATGGATATGGCGGACTAGAGTAGACGGGCAGGGATCGTTATGGTATGATATGTGTGTTCGAAGATATGGCCTCGACTCATGGAAATCGTTTGAAAATATTGAGAATTCGCACCTTTCGTACATTTGGCGTGACATTTTATCCTGTTGTGTGAAGAATTCATCCTTCTGGGAGCTGTTTAAATCGAACGTGAAGGTTATAGTAGGGAACGGGGTATGTGGATCTTTTTGGTACGATAATTGGACTGCAAATGTGTCGTTATCTATTCTATTCCCCGACTTGTATCTCCTATGTAATACAAAAAGTTGTTCATTTCGGGATGGGTGTCTTTTAATTTATGGTGCATCCGCATTTTCTAGACCTCTTTGGAAACGTAATATGAGGTTTTCGAGTAGAGAGAAGTGCACCCAGCTTCGGAATTGGATATGCCAGACTTGCCCTGTGATTTTTGGGGGAGATGGGGATGACAGAACTTTGGGACAGCAAGCACATGTTGTGTTTCAGGGGGTGACGGACCGATTTGTTTGGGATCTGGGAGACAATAATGTATTTTCAGCTGCCTCTTTTTGTTTGGGGATTTACAGGACGCCATAATGGACTATGCCAGAAACTTATTACATGTTGGTTTGGAATGCGTGCCTTCTTCCTAAAGTTAAATTCTTTGACTGGTTATTGTTCCATAGGCGCCTTCCAACGAAGGCTTTTCTTCTTCACCGTGGATGCCAAGCAGTTGTGGATGATAAGTGTCCGTTTTGTGAGGATACGGAAACAATTGATCACACTTTGTTTTATTGTTTGGGCAGCTATTGTATTTGGGCTCAAGCCTTTTTGTTGTTAGGGATTGCAATGATAATGCCCTTCAAAGGGGTAGATTTCCTACTATTGTGGTGTGCGCACTTTACCCCGGGACTTGGCCGTGAGTTTGGAACGTCTTTATGGTTTATGATCACGTGGGGTATTTGGAAGAGGAGGAACAAGTTTATGTTCGAAGGAGTCCTAAGCACAGAGGATCATTTGGGGTCTTGCATTTATCTGTGCTGGTTCTACTTGAAGTACAGGCAGCGGAACCTTAATTTTGTTGTTTCTGATGTCTTTAATTTTTCAAGCTTATTACTCAGTTGTCACTAGATAGCTGTTATGTTATTGATTGCATCCCATTGTAATAGGCGTGACTTGTTGGGATTAGACTTTCTTCTGTATCACCTTTAGGCTGTATATTTGTCCAATGATGCTCTCATCTTGTGAGCAGAATTCAGATTGTTTTAATAAAGAGAGGTAGGTGTTTTGTAGGTAAGTGGGGGCACCAACCTAGTTGGGACGCCCCCCCGAAATTTTCACCTGTCTCAATCTTTTTCCTTCTAGAGGGACACATTATTCCTCTGGGGTGTTTTCAAAAAAAAATATTAAAGAACTAGAGCTGGAACATAGAGAGTGTGTGAGACAATGGAGGCTTTGAGCCAATTAAAGCTAAGTTACAAATGAAGATGTGCTCCATATTTATAGTGAGGAATGGATCATTCTAGATGTGCCACTTGCACAATAAAATAGTCCAAGATAATTCTCCGCCATACAAAAGAATAATTCTAGAAGGTGAAAGCTTGTAAGATTGGTTGTCAACTTGTCTAATTAATTATTACAAAAAGACAAACTCCACCTCCTCAAGCGGCATTCCACTGCCCACAAGTTGGTGGTTCTTCATCAGCTCAACTAAAGTCTTCTAAAAGGTGGATCTTTCTCCAATGAGATTCTCTCACTTGCCATAAAGTAATATTAATCAATTTTTTATCCAAAAGTGGTGTCCTTGACAAGCCAATAGAATTTCTTCATCACTCTAGGGGTATTTTGGTCAACTTTACCTCCCAAAATATCAAATTAATTCGGTTTGAGCCTCTTTTCCCTTAGTTAGGCCGAATCTGTGATCACTCTGCCTGTTTTCTACTTACCTTAGCCAGTTTTCTGCTCACCTCTAATTTCCAGATTCTTAGTGGTGACCATTACTACATCTAGTAGTGACCTGAATTCATAAAAAACACCAATGAACCATACATTTCAACCACAAATATGGTAATTTCAAGGCTAATTGACTAATATTTACTTGGTATAAATTACACTTATCACATCTTATAGTATAATAGTAGCAGATTGCTTTTAGATGCATAGAATAATTGTTTTTTTTTAAAAAAAAATGGTTGCTGTCTGGTGCTATTGGAATATGGTAATTCTAATTCAGGATCACCGACTAATATTAATTTCTTTTGTACTTAGATATTAATGCTAACAACTTTGAAGTGCTTTAATTATAAAATGACTACAACTATTCAGATTTCTTTTCGTTGGGCCAGCTTAAAATAAACATGAATATTTACCAAATATAAAAAATGTATAAAGTTTATTTAGTAAAGCTATATAACACTAAAATCATTACAACAATAAAATTAATTGGAATAATACATATTATACCAAATATAAAAAAGTTATTAAGTTTATTATACCAAAGCTAAACTAACACCAAAACCATCAAACAATGTCATAATAGATTAGAACTGAAAAATCTCTCGCCTAAAGCGAAATCTCAAATTAAAAAAAGTCCTGCAAAAAAAATCAAAACATGATAACTGTATAAGATCTATTTTACAAAAGCTAAATAACAATAAAATTATTAGAAATGAAAAATAAACAGATATAATACATATTATATCAATTATAAAAAAGGTATAAACTCTATTATAACAAAACTAAATAACATCAAAATCATTATAACTGATACATATTATACCAAATATCAAAGGTATAAAGTCTATCATTCCTTACACCACCCCATGTTCTGCTGTTGTGATCAAACTTATTATTAACACTGCACCTCTTACTTTGATCCTTAATTTCCTCTCCCAAAATGGTTTTATACTTATATATTTTTAGTGTAACAGGCCTATTCTTTGGAACTTCTTATACAAATATCAAACGGCTTGTTTCCAAGCTTGTTGAAATTCAAATCTGAATGTTAATTTTTTAAATGCATTATTATAATAAAAAGGAAAGTAATGCATTATAGGTCAAAACATAAAAGAAGGATCCCAAGTATTCGTAATCTGCTTTTTTTTTTTTTTATAATTGAATGATTGAAGCTGAGAAAGCAGTTTAGTTCCAATTGAAAAGGATGATGGTATGGGCGCCATGGACTCAAATCTGTTGTCCCCATTTGTGTGTCCTATTCCATGTCCCCCGTCCAAGAGCAAACTCCTGGCACGGCCACTGATATTAATTTACTTTTACAATATTCGAAAAATTCCGAGATCCTCTGTGGTCGGAAGCCCTGACCGGTCGCTCACCCTGGTTCTGCTAAGGGTCAGCCCTGCGTGTAAATCAATTTAATGTGTCGTGGTTTGACAGAAGACTCAAACCGGATAAGAATTAAAACAACACCCTTCCTACTCTCCATCGAACTTGTACTTATTATGAGCAAGATGTCATGTAAACTATGTGCTGCAATATAGATATCAAACAATTTGGTTATAATTTTTCTCAGTTCCATATTATGTATAGTTATCGCGAAGGCAATTCGACTTCCTAACTAGTTTAGCCTTTCTCTCCCCACAAGGAGTTAATATATTAAAGCAGCCACCATATTATTCATAGGGCTTCAGGTTTTAGATTGTGTCTTGTCCTGGATGCCGTTTCCTTTTCTCTGTGTTTTGTTTTTATCATTACCTGTAATTGCCAAAAATATATTGATATAACAACTTACAAGTTCAACTTGATATATTTAGAGTTATATGTGATGAAGTTGTTATTATACAATAACCAATCCTTAGTTGCACACTATGTGAAATCAGCTATATAAACCTTCTGAAACATCCGACAAATGTTTATCGACACGAAAAGTAATTATGTTTGTCTTTTAATCTTGACTTGTGAGCTGTAGAGTTTTCATAACTTTACAAGAATTGGACTCTATATATATAAATAGTTGGGTTTTCACTTGGAACTGATATTTTGGGTTTCTGTTTGGAATATCCAAGTAATTAAATATTTGTTGGGCTTCATTTGACATTGTCCAACATTTTCGATGTGATTTGGGGTTGTAAACTGACACTTTGACGAACCATTTGGCTAGCTAAAAAATTAATTTTTATACAACATACTAGATTTTCTTTTTTATTTTTTAATACCGTCTAAAATTCTATGCAACGAACATATCATGTTAACTAAAAATATAAAATCTTTCAACTTATAAACTAATAACAAACAATACTTTAATTAGATAAAATCAGGCTAATTAAGCCCAAGAACTACTAATAATAGTTTACAATCATACAAAACAAAATAAAATTTCAAAGGATAAAAGCTATATTGGGTCCAAAATATATCTTTTTGTTCTTATCATGGATAGTCTTTCCCAATAAAATTTCCTCCATTTCCACCACACAATAGTATCTATAAAGAATTTTCAAACTTGTTGAAGATCACCGGGAAAGGGAATTCGTCTTAATTGATTCGGTCCCCGCAGCACAACCACATCCGTGCTAGTGACCACCACAATAGACTTGCCAAAAAAAATTAACCTAATGTGACTCTAACTTGTGACTAATTGGGACACAATGACGCGAAGGATTTGTTGTAGTGATGGTTAGAGTAAGGCAACTATCGAATGAATGTCCCCGTTGTCCCATGATTGTAAATACGAAAAAAAGTCCCACTAAGCTGGGTTTCTCTCACTTAGTTTTGGGAATGACAACTTAGTTGGAATAGCTCCCTTTTAGAGTTTAGAGTGGGTTGACTTTCCATCTTTTAACACGAAAGATAAGTATGTGTCTTTTTGAACCACTTGGTGCAGAGTCTTTTACTATTTGTCGGACAAACCGAATCAAATTTAGACAGAGTCTCATCAGACTTTTAACTTAAATATCATCTCATGTTCGGTCCAATCCAGCACAACTCACACTTTAGAACTTCGATTGATACGTTAAAGCTGATGTAAAAGAAGAAAAAGGAAGATAGATAAAATAAATAAAAGCTATAGGTTGTTGAGACATTGAGGTAAGTTGTTGAGACATTGAGGAAGGTTGCATAAACCATTTGACTGCTCTTAATTTCATTTTAATACAATCTGGTCCCATGCTTGTGACCACAAAATCACGTGCCAAAAAAATGACCCGATTGGACCAACCCCTTTCACTTTGGCCATTTACAATTTAACCAACTGTTTTATACGGCTCCTATGATTTTGAAATTAATTAATTGTTTCTTCTTAATCACTCTTTGTTTGAATTCTTCAGTTCATCAAGTAGATCTCAGTGTTTGAGTTGCTTATATGGAAGGTTTTTCATACAAGTGTCGAAAATAAAATTATTCTAAAAAAATTATTTCAGACGTCTCAAGTCAAACTTTACTTTAAATCAGTGTAAACTCAACCCACCCATGCCCATGCAATCGTGAAAACACGGACCCACTTAGAGGAAGTCTGAATGATATTAAAAATTCACTACATAATTAGTCTATCATTTACCTATTCACCCTAGACCATTGATCTGGTGATCCGTGATGGGTAAATGAGTCAAATACTCGATATTTTTTATTGATAGTGTTAAATAAAAACCTGTTAAATCATCTCAACTAAATTCTAGACCATTTAAAATTTCACTTAACTAATTTCGATGATTCTCTACTATTCTATCTGCATTATTCAAATTTCAATTTCAAAATTTGTGTTATGGCTTTAGAAATTTATCTTGCTACATTTTACCTTTTAACTATAAGGTTTTTTTATTATATATTTACTTTTTTTATCATTTGATTGATTGCTTTTTCAAGTTTTTTTTTATCACGTTTTCTATGTAAAACAATTAGTCTGCCGTTAATGAAAAGTGAAAAAATTTATGGAAACCTAGAGAAAATGTACATACATCAGTTTTGATATTAGTTTCAGTCATGGTTTTGAAAACCGGACCGGCCGGTCGAATCGGGTTTGACCGAAATCGATGCCTGATCCGGTCCGATTTTACTGGATTCTTGACATAGTTAAGAATCGGTCAACAATCGGTTGAACCAGCCAGTTCGACCAGGAATGAGCCGGTTCAACCGGTGACCAGTTTCCGGTTCTCTTAAATCAATTTTTTTTTAAAAATTGTTAGTGGTGGAATTGAACACAAAACCTCCAACATATATTTCAATACATGCTCTACCAAGGTACCATACACAAGTGGTAACATTTTCTCCTTATATAATTTTATATTATATATTGTTAATTTTTAAATTGTTTTAATAATATTTTATTATAAAAAACCATAAGAAATATTTTTTTATTTCATACACTACACATTTTATTAAATTTAAAATATTTCTTTCAATAACAGCTTTGAATGTTTTTCATAACGAAATAACATGTAAATTTTTTAAATAACATTACTCTAAGTTTTTTTTATTAAATTTTTATTAAATGGATATATAATTTTTTTATTTTACATATTGTGTATAAATTTTAATTCTTTTAATGCATTATTTTTATATATTATAAATCAAATTCATTAACTTTTTTATCCAATCTATACATTATAGAATTTGGTTTGCATTCTTTCATTAGATTATATTAGTTATTATCTTGTGTTTTATTTTTATTTGAAATATAACTTTTAATTATAGAATATTTTATTTAATATTATTAATTTTTATATGAGTATAACTTATATTACATGTTTAATATCAAATTATATAAAATATTTAGTATTTTTACATGTTTTAAGAAAATTAGGTTCGACCACCGATTTAATTCGGTTGAACCTTAAATCCATGAACCACTGCCTTCACCGATTCGATGGCCAGTCCGGGTCTGAAAACCATAATTTTAGTACTACCTAATAGTTTGTTGCTTACTATTTTTTTAATTGAAGTGGGTGGTCGGAAACCGCGCTCAGATATTATTAGTAAAGCAAAAGAAAAAAAAAACAACTCATAAGTCAACGAAACAATCCCAATTAAGGCGAATAAATGGCCGGTGGTTTGAGAGCACCTTGAGACAAATCGCTACTAGCTACATTTCCTTTTATCTTATTTTTTTTATAGCGAATGGTTTTCATGGGATTAGGTCGCCCTCATCTGCCTGGGCGTGAAAGCTTTCATAAGACAAAAGAGAAGACGCCCTATATAGAGGTGTAACCACCTTAACTTTGTTTTTCTGCTTGGCCTCTTCTCTTTCCACAGAATCTGCCCAAGAACCCAGAACCCCTCATTCATGTGATGAATAATCCGAATTTGTGTCCTCTATATCAGCTCCCATTCGAGAATCAATCGTAGTATCCCCCGTTTTAGACTTAAAGGCATTGTCAGACTTCAAGCTGTCGTCTTCTTGAGTTCCACTATCATTAGTTGGGCCCAAGTGTAGTTGATTAACATCAGAATTAACTTCATGATGACCTTCCGAATCTTGCAAAGCATGATCGTCTTTGATATGTCTATTACCAATCTGATTTTCAGAATTTGTTCCTTGATTTTCCTCTATAAGATTTTCCACCATTTGATGAGCAGGAAAGTCCAGCAGAATATAAGTAGGTTGAGTAGGATTCCGTAAGCCTTCCTTGATACGTTTGAAAATTGTATTCATTGGAACATCATCTTTCAGGATTTTGTGTATTTTATTTACTTTTGAGGATATGTAGGTGCCATAATAGTAGTGGTAGATTTACGCCACACTTCACTAAGTGGTCGTCCACACTTATTCCTCCCTTCCTCGTGAGCAAAAATCTTCTTAGCAGCAGGTTGGTTTTTTTGATCATTGAAATTGTTTTTCCTACAAGAAACAGAAGAATGACCAACCGAATGATAATTGTTGCATAAAGCCGGCAAATTCTCATATTCTAGCAAGACCCAAAACATATCATTGTTTGTATCAATTCTAATTTGATCCTTCAGATCCTGAGCCAAATTGACATTGACTAAAACCCGAGCATAATGACCGAACTCTCCTTCAATTGTGTTTCTATCAAAACACAAAGGGATTCCAATCCCCCACATAATGTTGGCTAAAATTCTCTTCTCCCAAAATTCCCATTGAAGGCTGTACAAGCGAACCCACGCTTGAACTTTTGTATATTTATGGCTTGAAGGGTCAAAGCAAAGTTTCCAAGCCAAGAGACAAAGAATATCGGGTTGTAAATTTAGGTTTCCTCGACTTCTAATATAAATAAGAGATGTTTCCGACAGAAGAATAATATGAAAATAACACTTACCAATCAATATTAATTTCCTTGACTTCTATAAATAAATGAATAAAAATCAATATCAATGTGCTTCAGGCTCCAATATGTGCCCCAAAAGGGGCTCTAGTGCTCCAATATCTTTCTTTTCATATTTTTCCGCCATGAATCTTTAAAAACCTAACAATTGGTATCAGAGTCTTCTTTTCTTAATGGACCTATGAACACCTGATTTACAAACACAAGAATACAACCAGATTTACAACCACAGAACCTGATTTACAACCACAAAGAATTACAACCAGATTCACAACCACAAAACCTGATTTACAACCACAAGAATTATAACCAGATTTGCAACAAAAAAAACTTGATTTACAACCACAATATTTACAACCCAATCTACAACAATGGAGAATGATTCATAATCCGGTTATAATCATCAGGCTGTTCCACCAACCTTTGATGGTTAAAACTTTCAAGCATGGACTATTCGAATGAAAGTTTATCTTGAGGCAATGTATATTTGGGAGGCAGTAAAAGAAGATTATGAAGTTGCATTGTTGCCTATAAATCCAACAATGGCGCAGATAAAGAACCACAAAGAGAGAAAAACAAGAAAATCAAAGGTCGTTTCAGAATTGGTTGATGCTATGCAGGCTTTAGAACAAAGAAGAACAATGAGAGAAGAAGGAACAACTGAAGATGCTTTATTGGCAAAGATAAAAATTTAGGAGGAGACAATAGTGATTTATATCCACCATGTCTGAGTTGTAAGAAAACAAATCACTTAAAAAACAATCTGAAGAAGCAAAAACAATAGCTATGGAACATCAAGTGGATGAACTGTTCGGATTTACAACTTCAAAGCCAAGGAGGAGTGTTGAAAATTGACTTACAAGTTGTTATTTAGTTGAAGATATATTCAATAAATTAGAAGTAGATTATAATTAGAATATATAATTGTTATTTGAAGTAAATATAATTTAGGATTTATTATTTTAGATAATATTCAATGAGTTTTATTGTATTAATTTAGGATTTGAAGTCCTTTTATATTTAGATTTTCTCTCTATAAATACATGAATAAAAATCAATATCAATGCGTGCCCAACAGGGGCTCTAGTGCCCCAACATATGCTCCAATATCTTTCTTTTCATATTTTTCCGTCATGAATCTTTAAAAACCCAACAATATTATATTTAAATCTTGTAAAATATTTAAAATAATAACTTCTAACATTCATTTCAAACGATTGAAGCTTAGTTCAACGTCAGTTGACCTATCGACCACTACAAGAAATAACACAATTTGTGACAAGTGAAATTGTCACAAAACATCAAAAAGTTGTCACATAAAGTATATACATGACAATAAATTGTTGTAATGTAAAACTGAGTCACGGAAAGTCTCGGTTGTCACGTATCAGGAAATGTAACAATAAAATCACTTATCACCGAATTGTCATTGTTTGTGACAAAAAATTCTTGTAACGTTATTTTACATTTGTTACAACATTTGTTGTAACGAAAAATGAAATTACTTGTCCCGGATAAATTAAATTAACACGTATTATGTGACAAATTTAGTTGAAACCATACGACAACTTTAATTTGTTGTCACGGAAAGAACTATCAGTGACCTTTTTTCTGTCATGTAATAAGAAACTGGGTAACAATATTTTTTTTATTGTAACATACTTTTATCTGTTACAATTTTTGTCTTATCACAATTTAGTTATGGTTACAATATTAGCTTGTCATAATAAAATATCTATAACATTTAATTATAAGAAATTTATATGTGACAGTCATTTAATATATGATTTGTGACATTTAAATTCTATTAATTACATGACATTGTTAGTGTCATATATGCAAATTTTGGAAAAGAAATACTGTAACAAATATGTAAGAGTGACAACATATGTGTAATAAAATTAACTAGATTAAAAAAAAGTGACAAGCATGGAAATAGTGATAACAAATATATAACTATATTTGGATATTATTTTTTACATTATATTTGTAAAAATTAAATAACCAAAAAGTATCTAATTAATTAAAATAAATTTAGAACAAATATTAAATAGAACTTTCATTTAGACAAGGCTTTATTCCATCTCTTCACGATAGAATTGAGGAGTGTGATCCAGATCAGCAATCAAATAAAACTTTGCATAACAGCAACAAAATCTGCATATCATAACAGTACCATTGCACTATCAGCAAGCCTTAACTCCTACAAGACCAATGCCCTATGTACTGTTATCATCATGAAAGACATCAACACTAATTTACAAGAATCAAAGGACATCAATATGCCAACATGTGCTTACCTTATGAAGGCATTTTAGTTTCAACAACATATGATACGAAAACTGATAGTAAAGTTCCTGAAAGCTAATTGCTTCCCAGCTTCAATGCTGAAAACTTGACCTTTAAGAAGTTGTGTGTCACCAACTGAAACACAATATTCAGGGCACAACTCAAACAATTAAATCGTCAGGGAAAGCATATAGATCTTATTGTTTTCTCCCAAATGTTTGATACACTCATTTTTCCCATTAAAGTTATTTCATAGTTCCTAGTCATTTTTTTTAAAAAAAATTGCCTCATTTAGCTTATAATAATAACAAAGGAAAACTTTATCCCACCTGTGAGCACGAGATTTTTCAGTCCCTCTCGCGAGACGATGATGACGTATGCCCGATTTTATTCCTCATAATAAAAATTCTTTTTTGGAATTTTTTTACCGATATAAAATTCTCTACGAATTTTATTTTTGAAAAAATTCAATTCTGCGTGTTCGGTAACACATCCGGTGGTAGCTCAAACCGATGATTTGCACCCAAAAAAATAATTTAGTCCAAAAGACCCTAAAAAGTCAAAAAAAAACCCCAATAATTCAGTTTCCCCGTCAAAATCACTTTTGGTCAGATTTCCTCTCCCTTTCCCCGATTTCGGGCACGATTGGTGCAAGCTTTTCAGACCTGTCAGGGGATCGAGGCCGCCGGTGGCCTCACTGATACCGCTAGTGGTATCATTCATGCCGCCGATGGCATGGCCTTTTGTTGCAGAACAGATGTGCGCCTTTTTGCTCGATTTCCGACGGATAATTGATCAAAGGCAATTTCCAACGGATTTTGGCCTATACAAGCAACATTTCTCAGACATTTTTAGGGTTGAACACTTCCACCACTCAAAATCTTAATGAGATTTTGAGCATTTTCAGCTAGTTCTAGTAGGATAAGGTTTAGAAAATGTAAGAAAAGAGGATTCAATTCAAATTTTCTTTGTTTTTCTCTATTGAACTCTCTAATATTTAGGAGATTTTTTAGGTTTAGAATCACCAAATTAGGATTTAGAGCCTTAAATCACCCCTTACTTCCCAAAATCATGATTTGAGCTCTCCGGAGGTGTGATACAGATCACGAAGAGGTGGATTCACGGCCGCGAGGTTAAAATTTTTAGTCTCATAGCTCTTTGGCTTTCATTTTACTTATTTGTTATGTTTTAGTTGCTGTTTGTGCTTAGTTTGTTTTGGTCGCTTTTCGGCCAAAAATAGCTACTGCAAGAAACTGAAGCCACCGGAGGCATTTGAAGCCACTAGCGGTATCAACCATACCTCCAGCGGCATCGTTGATACCACTAGTGGCCTTATTTGCCCCTAGTGGCCCTATTTTCTTGCAGGACTTTTTCTTTATGGTATCTAGAATGTCATACAGCCGCCGGGAGTATGGGTTTCTGGACAATAGTTTTTTTTTATTTTATTTTCGACCTAGTTTAATTTCCCGAAGCTAGGATGTGCAGTGCAATGACAAAGGTTCAGAACCTTCTGAAAACAGACCTCACCCCATACCATGTGGCATTTTCACTAATAATCTGGTTAAAATAATTTTCGAGTCTAAAATAAGGATATAACAGAATTTTCTCGTAACCGCCATTTAAATCCCATCTTTATCCATCCAACTGGGCTCCATAAATTGTAAATAAATATGCCATATTCACGCTAACTCGGGTCTTGTTTTGTTTAATAACTATGCATGGTACGTGACAATGTGTCATATATGTGCTAACTGTTTTGTGCAGGTAGATTTAGGTTAGATGAATGCTAGGCCTTCGAGTATTATATTTATTATATAGAAAAATGTATAGAATTTGGAAAGCCATGTAATTATTATTTTATTTCCTGCATCTTTATTCGTTGGATGATTGTAATAATTATTTATTTCCCGCTTTCGAATGCTTGCTAAATAATATGAAAACAACATATAAACTGAAAACACAATAAATAGGGTGGATTAAAACCGATTAAGAAAGAATGAAATACTTTAACTTGGCCAATGTAAAATAGATAACATCATCTGAACTCGGAATCTCTACTTAAGGTATAGTCTTCCACCTGGTGGGAAAATCGTACCAAAATTTCCTGGTTGAACTGAACCGGGTGGCGACTCTATTTTAAATACGGTATTTCGATCTCATATCTTTTGAACATTAAAACATGATAAACCATTTTCACAATCACCATCACTCTGTTATTTTTTAGGAGACAGGTCTGTCGGCCCAGCCTTGTGGTCTATCGGCCCGACCTTGTGGTCCGTCCGAAGTGTCGTTCGCTTACAGTGGCGACTCTGCTGGGGATTGATCTCTTTAAATTTAAACTTAAAATTTTCAATAAGTTTAAAAAGATTCTGATGATGTATTGGAATCATTGGCCAAATTAAAACTTCATTCTTTTTTATGACATTTTACCTTACGCATGTACATAGTTCGGTACTATTAGGTGCCCCATTTTACCCGAGAAGCTCACGAAAGTATCACTCATGCCCTGTTTGGAATTGAGGATACCTAGTGGGTGGATCACTTGTTTCAACCAACATGTAAACTCCTATGATCGTACCTATTTGGGGAATGGTTGAGTAACGTGGAATCAAGGTAAACGAGAACCTTCTACATCAACAACCCTATACCAAAGCCACGCTAGAAAAGCCTTAGCACTTCATTCCCTTAGGATTACCAAAACAGTGAAAATAATTGGGATGCACTTCTTTCGCCACTACCGGTGAAGAAGCCAAACTCTATCCTTTCCAAAGAGGCGTTATGCGAGAATCATAAGGTTGAAAGAGGGACACTTTGTGAGCTATATGCTATATGCTCAAACATCGCCCATGCATCGGCCTCAAGGGCCAAAGCTCAATCAACTTACCCTTACCGATGTCCACTCGTGGACGAGGTTTAGCAACATCTGTAGGACTTCTCTAGTGCCCCCGTTGAGTCACGATATATCACCATGCATGATGAGGGGTGCAAACGTCCCACACATATTGGAGGGATAAGCCATCGCATCATCGCTAACCACGTCTACATACAGCCATACATACCACGCATCGATTGTTAGACAAAGGTCATTCACCCTATCCATAGCATCATACAATCCATGTATGATTTGATCCACTACCTACAGTTTCAGCTAGGAGGAGGTGGAATTATCATCGCACCCTGGTTTGGAAACGGCCAGAGCACCGCCTGATTCATTGTTCTCTCACCCTGGTTATCACCACAAAAATTGAAGGAGTTCCATATACTGATTCCAGTGGGGAGTCAAATTCAGATCAGATTTAGCTGGGTCAGAGTTTCTTTCAGCCAGCCATGTCTTTCCCGAACAATGATGGAAACCCTCCTTCGCCCAAAGAGCAAGTTAGCCTTACTCCCACCTTGGGAGTAGGATCTCAGCCACCTTTGGCATTCGACTTCGTTAGTGCTATGGCTCAATTTCTAAACTCCGATGCATTCCAAGCCTCCATCCAAACCACTGTCCAAGTAGTTGTTAAGCAAGCCCTCGAGGATAAGAATTCTGATCGGGTCTCTGAGTCCGATATGCAATCCCAAAATGGTTCAACATAGATGTTGGCCGGTCCGATAGAGAGAAGACCTATTGCACCTAGTTTTCACTCAACTCCCTCAACTCAGCCTATGGCAAGCCCATTCTAGTTTGGACAAACCTCTGCTTTTCTGCCAACCTTGATAACCCTGTCGATTGTTCCTTTCAATCTGAGTCCTTTTACTCGAGTCTTCCGGTATTCACTCATCAGTTTTCAGCTTCTTCTAGCGGGCTAGCCCAACCTCTACCATCCTTTACTCCTCCTCAGTTTATTGGAACTCCCAAGGGCACTACTTATCCTCAGAATCCTTTCAGTAGCCAACTAATTGCTCGCCCCACCATCTTCACTAGTCAACAACTAGGTCACATAACCTCTGGACATGACCCCCGAAGTAGATGCTTTTGTTCACCAGATGATGGCCTATCAGACCAACCATGACCAGGTCGCACATTCTCCGGGCGTGACACCTAAAGCCATAACTCTCTCTCACCAGCTGATCAATGACCATGTCACACGGCCTCCAGGCATGACACCCAAGATTCAAGCCTACATCAACCGCCTTATAGCCGCCAAGGAACCCAAAAGAGATGAAAATTGGGTCCCTGATAATTTGACTATACCGAATATAGCGCATTATGATGCTTTGGTGCCCCTACTTCCCACAATATTATGTACAAAAGATTTATGCATGTGAAGAAATTAAGTGATAAAGTGCTTGCTAAAATGTTTCCTTATTCCCTTCAGGGCCCTGCTCTTGAATGGTATCATACTTTACCCCAGCATATTATCACTGATTGGAAACTTCTTTCTAAGGCTTTGAAAGTGCACTATGGTTTTAACACCATGATGGAAACAACCCTCCAACACCTTAAGGGAGTCCGCCAAATGCCCAATAAAGCCTTTAAGCAATATTTTAACCGGTGGATATCGACCCATGTTTTGATGAAATCAAAGCTAAGCCTTGAGGAGATGATTGTTAAACTGCTACAGGGATCTCTTCCCCTTTTCCTTAAAGAGATGATTGTTAAGCCCCGCCGGCAGTTGCTACAGTCCAGCCTACTTGCCCTCCTTTTATCTTGGCCAATCCGTACAAGTTGCCTCTTCGGGTCATTTTTAAGCATTTGAGGGAAGTAGGTTACATCCAGTCCCTTCAAGAGTATAAATCACCTAAACCCAAGGATAATAACAATTTCTGTAATTACCACATTCAAGTGGGTCACCAAACCAACAATTGTAAGGCTTTGCTCTCAGCCATTGAGCATCTGGTTAGTGAAGGAAAGATTGCTGAACCTGATAAGGCTCCATGCACCATTAACAACCCTTTGCCAAACTTTGGGAATAAGGTAAGAATGATCCAGTCTAGCTTGTCTGAAGCCACAATCTTTAATCTCCTTACTCAAGGGCCGGGAAGCAGTAGTTCTATTTTGGTTATCGATTCCGGTCTCTCGTCGAACTCAGTTTTTGATCTGATCAATCAAGCTAATCCGGGAGTTAATTCAGTTCAGGGTATAGATGCTGACATAAATCTGCCTAAGAAATAAAGCCGTAGAGCTTAACCTTTTATGGCTAAGAAAATGAAAGTTGAGAAAAAGCCGCTATTCAGCGTAGATTCCTTTGTTTCGAAGGATGACTATTCTAATGAAGATAAGGGAGTAATCAAAGAAGCCAAGGCCGTAAGTACCGAACTGTTTAAGGTTGATTCACCTTCTAATGAGAAGACGGATGAATGAGCTTTTCTGTGTGGATGGGTATGAGTTGTAAGACCCTAATTTAGACCCTGATGAACCGCAGTCTCTGTTTGAAACACGAGCCACTTGAAGTGTCCTCCTCGATAATGTTCTCAACATTACTCGAAGTGGTCATGTATATCAGCCCAAGGATTGCTGTCTCTATCTGGATAAGGACCCGATCCCTAAAAGAATAGGAACCACTACGAGGCCTCCTTATCTACCTCTGCCTATTCTGATGAGCCTCGAGGTCAATCCTCTCATTATTCAGCTGAAGAGCACACAATATTGTTACAGTATTTGGTAGTTGGTAACTGATTCTAATGGGTATTGCAAGGGATTGATTGAGTGACTCCTCGATTTGGAAGCTACTCCGACCACTTCTGTTATTGAGATGTGTGCTAGGGTCGGAGAAGGTATTCCTCTAAGGAAGGGACCACAGGTCGTATTTGACCGTTTTGACCTCCTGCTTGAGGGTAGGGATCATAATAGGGCCTTATTCATCCATATTCAGATCCTCGATAAGGTTATCCCCTGTGCTATAGTGGATGATAGCTCTGCCATGAATCTGCGCCCCCTGAAAGTCCTTCACCACTTAGGATTGTCAGAGGAAATTCTTGAGAAATCTAGCACTATTATTTGGGCTTATGACGATTCAAAATGCAACCTGATTAGGGCCTTTAAGGCAAAAGTCACTGTTGAAGGTGTTACGAGCAATATGAGGTTCACTATACTCGAAATTCCTATTACTTACTCTTTGCTTCTCAGCCAACCTTGGCTCCATGCCTTGGGCGCGGTTCCCTCCACTCTCCATCAGAAAATCAAGCTCATTCATGAGGATAAATTGGTAACTATCGAGGATGACTCAGAGGAAGGTCTTTACGTTGCTATGATTAGTAAGACCGAGAAATTGCCTCCTATTTAGCACAATTATCTCCACTTTAATATGGGAAAACTAATGAAGAGAGCTATGTATAAGCCAGGCAGAGGTTACAGAATGTACGAGCAAGGAATTATCAAGGCCTTAGAGCCAAAGGTGCTTGTTCGCAAGGCTGGATTGGGATATAAGCCCAAAAAAGCCTATTGCCATGTTCCTTCCTGCTGCTGTCTCATAGTCACTGTTTGTAAGATCCAAGGCAAGAGGCCTTATAAGGGAGAGCCCGAACCTGTCAAGCATGATGGAAAGATGTGGCCTAGTTTTGAGATCCTTAAGGATGTCTATGATTTTGAGGCCGACTGCATGATTATTTCTACTGAACCTGAAACCACTGAGCTTGTTGCACCTATCAACATTGTTTCTAATAAAGCTAAGGGGAAGGGTGTATCTTGAGGATGAGTTTGGGGGAAGTAATGAAGAGTTTGTTGATCTAGAGGTTGAAGATGTTGTGGCTACTATGACTAAAGCTATGACACTTCTAATAAAGAAAGGTTGGAGGGGTGAGAGAACTGTGGAAGAGGATGCCATGATAGAGATAGTAAAGAAGCTTGTCAAGGCCTTGACTAAGAAAACCAACCTATCCGGGGAACCACCACTCACTGCTGCCTAGAAGATGACACTAAAACATGACCTAGATGCCATTCTGATGAAGATTGTAGAGGATGCTCCTCCGGTTGCTTCCATCATTACCGAAGCCCCTCCGCCTGTGGAGAAGGGTGATATGGATGATGTAATTTTCAATATTTCTGATGTATTTAACGCAAACAATGTCACATATAAGGCTTTTAATGCAATGAATGACTCTCATTTTTCTTACTTGTTTGATGTCTTTCTTGATGGATCCATGCATTCACATAACAATATGCATAACATTTTTAGCATGAGCGATACTTCTTTAAGTGAAATAAACCTAAGTACTGATGATAATCCTAAAATGGTAGCCATTTCCAATGATTTAACTCCCGAAGAAAAAAGTGAGATAATAAAAGTGCTTAAAGATCATGCTAATGCTTTTTCCTGGTCATACAAAGATATGCCTGAGGTTGATCGTTAAATTGCAGAGCACAGAATTCCAACCGATCCTAAGTTCAGACCGGTAAAGCAGAAACTCCGTTGGTTAAGACCTGAATAGGCAGATCAGGTTAAGACAGAGATTTTGAGGTTGATTAAAGCTTGATTTGTCGAAGTTGTGGAATATCTGACTTGGTTGTCCAACATAGTTCCGGTCCCAAAGAAAGATGGTAGGGTCAGAGTTTGTGTTGACTTTCGAGATCTTAATAAAGCTTCATGTAAAGACAACTTCCCACTTCCTCACATCAATGTTCTCATTGACAGTGCCGCCAGGGCAGCTATGTACTCGTTTATGGATGGATTCTCGGGTTATAATCAGATTCTGGTGGATATCATCGACAAGGTCAAGACAAAGTTCATTACTGAATGGGGGGTTTATTGCTACAAAGTGATGTCATTTGGGTTAAAGAATACTGGGGCCACTTATCAGGGTACTGTAACTGCCCTCTTGCATGACATAATCCATAAAGAAGTGGAGGTGTATGTAGATGATATGATCATAAAGTCTACCACCCGAGAAGAGCACCCTACTATTCTCGACAGATTCATGACTCATATCGAGAAGTATAACCTCCCTCTAAATCCAAAGAAGTATGTATTTAGGGTTACTTCAGGAAAGTTACTAAGACATGTGGCTAGTTAGAAAGGAATTGAGATGGATCTCGATAAGGATAAAGCCATTAGGGACATGCCTCCACCTAAGACCGAGAAAGAAATCCGATCATTTTTGGGTTCCTTGCAGTATGTTAGTCAGTTCATTGCTCGCCTCACTACCGTATGCAAACCTATTTTTAACCTGTTAAGAAAGCAATAACCAATTTTATGGAATGATTAATGCCAAGTGGCGTTAAACAGAATCAAGGCTTATCTTGTTGACCCCCCCTTTCTAAAACCCCCATCCCCGGGAAACCTTTGATCCTACACTGGCTATCAAAGAGTCTTCCATAGGGGCAATGCTTGTCCAGGAACATGATGATGAATGGGAGCACGGAATCTACTTCTTGAGTAAGAAGTTATTGGATTATGAAACCCGTTATTCAATTATGGAGAAGACTTGCACCACCATGGTTTGGCTCACTAAGAAGTTGCGACATTATTTCCAATCCTACCGAGTCCAAGCTGTGGCTAAGATTGACCCCATGAAGTATCTTTGTCAATCCCCTACTCTAGCAGGTAAACTATCTCGATTGTTGATCCTTCTATCTGAGTTCAACATTGAGTATGTAATAAAGAAGGTTCTTAGGGGCGGGCAGTAGCTGAATTCCTGGCTAATTGACTCCGATTATGTTAAGAACCTGGAGTTTCCTGATGAGCAGCTCACCTCTATTAAAATCCTCAAGCGTGAGTTGACTATGTACTTCGATGGTGCTGTGAACAGAAGGGGAGCACGCCTTAGAGTTATTATAGTCACATTGGATAACGAAATCATCCCATTGTCTAAATGATTGGAATTCACTATCACTAACAATGGACCTGAATATGAAGCTTGTTTGTTTGGTCTAGAGGCTCTCCTCCAGGTCGGGGCTCGCATGTTATTTGTAGTCGGGGATTTGGCTCTTATAATCTATCAGGTTGTCAGGGATTGGGAAATCAAAGAAGAATCTCTCCATCCTTATATTGAGGCAGTCCGAGGCTTATCCGAGAGGTTTACCTCGTGCTTGTACCGCCACATCCCCTGGGATGAGAATCAAATGGCTAACTCTCTAGCCACCCTAGCCTCCCTATAGGAAGGACCCCAACAGCAGCCTATCCGTCCTTTAGTTCTGTTGTCAACTAAGATCTCGTACCACACTCAGCAGGTTTAGCAGGTCCTCACCATCTCAACCGAACCCTGTTGGTATTCGGACATTGTCCTGTTTCTCCAAACCAGCCAATATCCTCTGCATTCCTCTGAATCAGACCGTACCACTGTAAGGTGGCTCGCTGTCTAGTTCCAAGTTGTCGATAATGATGTCTTCAAGCACACCAGTGAGGGTTTAATGCTTCATTGCTTAACTGAATCAGAGGATCAACAAGTAATTGATCAGGTCTATACCGGTGATTGTGTCCCTCATATGAATGGTCTCGCTCTTGCAAAGAAAATTTAGTGGTTAGGATATTTCTGGCTCACCTTAACAGCTGATTGCATCGCCTAAGTCAAAAGGTGCCACCAATGCTAGATTTATGGGGATATGCAACATCTACCACCCACCGAGCTCCATCACTTATCTGCTCCTTGGCCATTCTCAGTGTGGGGGATAGACATAATTGGTGAAATTCATCCTTCATCAATAACCAGGCATATATTCATCACAGTAGTAGTGGATTATTTCTCGAAATGGGTAGAGGACGAATCCTACACCAATGTCACCGCCAAGAAAATGGCCAAGTTCATAGAAAAGCATATTTTCACTCGGTATGGACTTCCGCATCATATAGTCTCAGATAAAGGGGTACAGTTTTAAGGGGCAACCCCCGATCTAATTGAGAAATGTGGGATTGAGCACTATAGATGATCTCCATACAGAGCGCAACCCAATAGTGCTGTTGAGGCAGCTAATAAATCGGTGAAGAAGATCCTTTTCTAAAATGATAGCTGGTTACAGGGATTGGGTAGATAAGCTACATTTCTCTATTTAGGGATATTACACAAGCTTCTGTACCCCGACCGATCAAACTCCACTCTCCGTGGTCTACAGAATGGAACCGGTCTTGCCAATTAAGACTCAAGTAACCTCACTGAGGGTTGAATTAGAAGCCAAGCTAAAAGAATCTGAATGGAATCAAATGAGATTTGAATAGCTAAATATGATAGATGAGCAGAAATTAAGAGCCCTAGATAATCTCCAGATGTACCAGTAATGCATGGCTTGAGCCTATAACAGTCGGGTAAGACACCAGAAGTTTCCCCTAAAAGCTGGACATCTAGTCCTTAAATAGCTAAAACCTTCTATCACTGATGCACGGGACAAATTCAGGCCGAATTGGGAAGGACCATATATGATAAAGAAGATGCTTAGTAAGGAGGCGGTTAAGCTTATGGATATGGATGGGAATGAGTTTACGAACCCCGTAAACCAAGACAGGCTTAAGCGATATCACATCTAATTAAAAGAAATAAATCAAAAAAAGCAGCATACAAAAAATAGATATAATAATCACCCGCCTTTCGGTCTTTTACTGATCAGGCAAAAATTAGGGTGACACCCGACGACCGGTATTCTGCAAACTGGCCATGCAAAAATTAGGGGATGAGTCAAACCCGCTAGATCAAAAACCCAAAAAGGGCGATCTAGTAAAAAATTAGGGTGAGTGAGCAAAGAGAGAGTGCCTTCTAGAAAATCGATCTAGGCTAGTTGGCCCCTGGAGTTAAATTAATGGGAATGTTAACCAAACATCCTGTACTTTGTTCTGCTTCACTTAATGAAAGTATCTCTTTTGGTAAATTCTGAATGCTTATGTGTATGTGAATTTTGTATCCATGCGGTCAAAATAACTCAAGTAAACCAAATGCAGAGTTAACATTAAATCAAATGCGCATAATAAATAAAAATAATTCTGATAGACTGAAAAGAGGAAGGTCTATGCAAAAGTCAGAATAAGCCTGCTGGATTCAAAACCCGAAAAAGGGTGGTCCAGGGAAAAATTAAGACAAGGTTCGATAGATTGAAAACCCCATGGGGCAGTCTATGTAAAAATCAGAACCAAATAAAAGACATATAATAAATAAAGTTTGATAGGTCTGTCACCCTGACTAGCCTATACAAAAGATAGAACTAAAGGAAGCGCATCTCAAGTCGAACTCCCTGCATCATCATCATAATACCTAGAAATCCTCCTCAACGTGGTAGTGGAAAAGGGATCATGCCCCTGCTCTACTCGCTCTCCCTCAAAGCAGGCCCGTGATCACTCGGATAGGGTCATTAAACGTCTAATCTTGGCGAGCCATCTTCTATAATGTATGTTAGTCTCAATGGTCTCCACATGAGCATAGTCCAGAGTCTCAAATATGGCCTCCCTAGCCCATTTCTCCCAGATATGGTTCACCCATCTGGCTTTGTAGACTTTGATCTAGTTCTCAGGTAATTTGATCGGGACTCTCTGTCACTTGGCGTACAGATGGCAAAATCAGTACGGGGTATAGAATGAAGACCTCTCCAGACCTATCAGCTGAACGCAGTATCCCCAAGACTCCACAACCACATCTCGGATCCTCCACCATGGGCTGAGCCACTGAATCTATGAATCTGTATACCCTCTTAGAAGAGGTATCTAGCTGTCGAATGTTAATTGATCAAAATTAGCTCGTATTTTCCCTCTCTCCCTCAGATGGACGGGTAAGTACTTCTTTAGGTTCCCTGCCTCCTTTAGCTTCAGCTTCTCCATTAGCCATACCTGTAAGCCAATTTCAGATAAGGGCAGAAAGAAGTAAATAATTTGTAAAGTGGAAAGAAACAACAACAATAATAATTCATGTCATCCATGTATGCATTTTATTTCAATGTCATAACAGAGAATATACCTGAGCAAGCAGAGTCTGTGAAACAAGTGTGTCCCTAAGAGCAAAAGCATTTTCAGCCAATCACTCCACCTTGACACAGGAAGCTGGAAAATCCAAAAGGCAATCAAAGGGAATTCATAAAAGGCTTGCCATATGAATTTATTTACTCTTGCAAAAGGCTTACATGAGTGGTATTTCCTGGCATGAAGTTCAGCGAATGCTGCTAGAAGGTATCTCCCCGGTCCGAAAGTCACCTCTCGAGTTCATTAGTAGGAACTAATTTTCTAAAGTAGTCAAGAGGCTCCCATTGACAAATTTAGCACCCTCGGGCATGCCATGATATCATATCCCACTATCCTCGACCCGGCCTCACTTCCTGAAGGGTACCTGAAAAATGCAAAACGCAAACATAAGCAACTTTTTTGACCAAAGCATATGGCATATATATAAGCATAAAAAAGGAAAGGGTATGATTTCACAACAGAAGAATGATGCCCCTCGTGGGCCATCGGTACATCCTGGCCGACCTCGCCCTACCCCTCAGGATGGCCATTACAGCCACCGCTCCCTTCCTCATTATCGCTCTCTACGACAATACCGCACCTTTGCCTTTTCAACTCCTCTTCCTTCTTCTTCCTATGGAAGGAAATAGAATCATTGCTATGAATGCAGGGGCACATGGGAAGCAAGCGCAATATGTGACCATTATAACGGCCACAGACACTCCTGACCACCCGACCATTCCCCTCTAAATAATCGGCCTTATCGGCCTCCCGATGATAGTCAGATAAGGCAACCAGAGGCCTGTACTAAGATCCGCGGGCACTGGCCTAGTAGCAGGAATAAGCTCTCTCCAACTGCGGACTCTCCCCTAGATACCAGGGCAAAGTTAGGGGGCACTCTATAACAAACCTATGGTCATCCATCTCCCGCCGAACCATTAGGACATCAGCTTGGTAGGATACCTTCTCGAAAGGGTCCTGGACAACCTGGCTAATCAATCAAGCAGAAAACCAATGTAAGTAATTTAAGTTTATAAATGTGCTTTTTGACTAATGGTTTGTTGAATGTAAGATAGGGCAAAAAGTCAAAGTAGTATACCGAGCCGATCTGTAGGTTTCGTAGTGTCGCCCTATACGCAGTGGGGTACTTGCTGAGTCCTCCGACGCTCCCACACCACCGAGTGAGGAAATAAGAACCCAAGGTACCGTAGTACCAAATTAGACCGGGGGAGGATATGATGTTCAAAATCCCACACCTGTACAATTGACAACCAATCAGTCCAAAAGATTAACATACCAAAAAGAGGAAAGCAACTAGCCATGATAATAAAGCACTATTCAAAAAGGATATACCTGGAGTAGAAAGTGACTCAGGCGAAGGACCTTCTCCTTCTTTTGGACCCCTATGTCTAGCCCGTAGTACATCTATGCCAAAATGGCCCTAAGCCCATTCTTCTCCTTGATGCTCTTAACATCCTCAATCGCTGAAATCAACCCATAGTTGACCTTGCTGCCCGAGAACGAAAAAGAACAACACGGTCAATAAAGAAATGATAAAGGAGCTAATACAAGCATCTCGCTTGGTCTCGGGGACCACTCCAACCCCTATCCAGTACTCCTGCAACTCCTCATAGCACAATCGCCCCGCCTTGGGCTTTAACCCAAACAATTGGTCACTCTCTTCACCACCGACCCCCTAATGTGGTTCCTCTCCATATACACATCAAAATGAATCTCTTCCTCAGTCCATGGCAGCCCCATCGTCGCCACCATATTGGAAGGGGTAGTAGTCACCTCGCCAATTTGGAAGTGAAAAGTGTGAGTGGTCTCGGACCACTTCTCAACCAAAGTAGTCAAGGCTGTGTGAGAAAGCTTTGGCATCAGTAGGGGCATGGTTTGGGATAAGTCCCCAAAGCATGTGTCCTCTATGGCAGCCGCGAGTGTAGAGTCCTTCTCTATGTATTGCCACCACTCGCCTATAGTCCCCATGCCTCCAGTGCAAGTGTGGGTATATGGCTACAAAATCGAAAAGGATCAAATCAGCTAAGCAATTCAAATTCTATGCCATTTTTCTACTGGAATGATGTTGATGCCGCTACTGGGGTAGTGATACCACCAGCAACATCAGCCATACCGCCGGCGGTATGGATGATGTCGCCAGTGACATCGCTGAAACTAGCAGCGACATGTCATGACTCCAGCTTCTTTTAAAGGCCTGAAGCCACTAGAGACAACAATGGTGCCGCTGGTGGCATTGTTTCTGCGGGCAGAATGCAGTTTTGCCCAAAATCAGACAAAATCACCAAGACATCACAATTAACCAAATTCGGGGCATAAATCAAACATAAAACAAGCCTATAACATGTATTCTAACACACATCTATTATTTTTAACCATTATTCTACAACTTTTTTGAGTCTAGAACCGAAGTCTTCAAATTGAAAGGAAAAGGTTTGTGTTTTGTAGGTTTACATAGATGTTAAAGATGTGATTTATCATGTCCGACACAAGGTTGTCAATTGGAGCTGTAATCTCATAGCCAAAAATTATATCGAACTCCTTGAAGCCATAACCCACGTGAATCGGGCAAAGTTTCAGCCCCTCAATGGAAGATGCAGGCAGTTTCTCAGACTTAGAACTGCTAGATTTACGTCCGAAGATCTTCTTCATGGTTGAGAATCAAAAGAAAAGAGAAAGATTGAGTTCTTGACGAGTAAAGAGAAAAGAGAGAAGTTTCGGCTTCTATAAGTGCAGATTTAGGCAAAATAAGAGTTTAATCCCGTATTAAACACCCGTGCGGAATTCAAGGAGTTTAATTCAATCTAAAACTGCCCGTCCATACCGCTGGCGGCATCAGTCAAATCACCAATGGCATCAGTCATGCCGTCGACGGCCCCACCTTCATCAATTTGAATTTCAAATTTCTTTGACTAGTCAAAGATGCCATGTGGCACCCATATCACCAGCGGTATCACTCCAAATCACTGGAGGCATCAGCCAGGCCGCCGGCGACATCAAAATTTCCCCCTGCATATTTCTATAAATTCGATGGAATCCCGGCTCCAACCCCGACATCCCAAGACTTCTGAAACCCTTATACTTTTAATTATTATGTTTTTACTGTTGATCGTAAGGGCAAAAATATTTTTGTTTCACAAAATCAAGGAGCAAAAAGGTCATCTAAAATCAGTTTAATCTTTTACTTGTCGCTTGTCGCAGGAGTGACACCCCATAATCTCAAAACCTCAAAGCCCAAGCCCCGCTTGGCAAATCAACAAGGCTCAAGCTCGACCAAGGGTCAAACCAACCAATGAAGCCCAAGCCCCGGTTTCCAAATCAACAAAGCTCAAGCCCGACCAAGGGGCAAAGCAATCTCAAAGCTCGAGCTCGACCAAGGGGCAAACAAATCATCAAAACCCAAGCCCGCTTGGTAAATCAATAAAGCTCAATCCCTACCAAGGGGTAAATCTTCAAAGCTCAAGCCCAACCAAGGGACAAACCAATCACCAAATGAGGGCACTGGCGGAATCAAAACCCTATCATCCATCAGGTATAATTCCTATTTTTACTCTTTCGTGTGATCATACTGACCTATGGCAGCAGTGATCCCTTGAGGGGCAGCCTGTGAGCATGAGATTTCTGTGTCGCGAGACAATGATGAAGTATGCCCAATTTTATTCCTTATAATAAAAATTCTCTTTTAAAATTTTTATTACCGATATAAAATTCTCTATGAATTTTATTTTCAAAAAACTTCAGTTCAGTGTGTCTTGTAACACGTCCAGTGGTAGCTCAAACCAATGATTTCCACCAAAAAAAATAATGTAGTTTAAAATACCCTCAAAAAGTTAAAATAGACCCCAATAATTCAGTTTTCCCGTCAAATCACTTTTGGCCGGATTTCCTCTCCCTTTCCCCAATTTTAGGCACGATTTGTGCAAGCTTTTCAAACCTGTCAGGGGAGCGAGGCCGCCGGTGGCCTCACTGATACCACCTGCGGTATCATTCATGCTGCCGGTGGTATGGCCTTCTGCTGCAGAACAGATGAGTGCCTTTTGCTCGATATCTAATGGATAATTGATCATAGGCAATATCCAACAAATTTTAGCCTATATAAGTAGCATTTCTCAGCCATTTTAATGGTTGAACACTTCCACCACTCAAAATCTTAAGGAGATTTTGAGCAGTTTTAACTAGTTCTAGTAGGATAAGGTTTAGAAAAGGTAAGAAAAGAGGATTCAATTCATCTTTTCTTGGTTTTTCTCTACTGAACTCTCTGATATTTAGGAATTTTTTAGGTTTAGAATCACCAAATTAGGATTTAGAGCCTTAAATCACCCCTTACTTCCCAAAATCATCATTTGAGCTCCCCGGAGGTGTCATACAGATCACGAAGAGGTGGATTCACGGCCCCGAGGTAAAAATTCTAAGTCTCATAGCTCTTTGGCTTTCATTTTACTTATTTGTTGTGTTTTAGTTGCTGTTTGTGCTTAGTTTTGGATTTCTGGTTGCTTTCCAGCCAAAAACAGCTGCTGCAAGAAACTGAAGCCGCCGAAGGCATTTAAAGCCACCGGTGGTATCAACCATGCTGCCAGCGGCATCGTTGATACCGCTAGTGCTCATTTCCCACCAGTGGCCCCATTTTCTTGCATGACCCTTTCTGTATGGTATCCAGAATGTCATACAGCCTGCTTGTGTAACTGAGATTGCGGGCGGCATCAGTGATGCCGCCGGTGGTAAGGGGTTCCGGACAGCAGTTTTTTTTCTTTTTATTTCTGACCTAGTTTAATTTCTCGAAGCTAGGATGTACAGTGCAATGACGAAGGTTCAGAACCTTCTGAAAACAAACCTCACCCCATACCATGTGGCATTTTCACTAATAATTCGGTTAAAATAATTATCGAGTCTAAAATAAGGATATAACGGAATTTTCCCGTAAACGCCGTTTAAATCCCATCTTTAGCCATCCATCCGGGCTCTATAAATTGTAAATAAATATGCCATGTTCACGCTAACTCGGGTCTTATTTTGTTTTCTAACTATGCATGCTACGTGATATATCTCGTACAACATGCCGTATTTATGCTAACCGTTTTGTGCAGGTAGATTTAGGTTAGATGAATGCTAGGCCTTTCGGGTATTTTATTTATTGTATAGAAAAATGTATAGGATTTGGAAAGCCATGTAATTATTATTTTATTTTTCGCATCTTTATTTGTTGGATGAATGTAATAATTATTTATTTCCAGCTTTCGAATGCTTGCTAAATAACACGAAAACAACATATAAACTGAAAACACAATAAACAGGGTGGATTAAAATTGATTACGAAAGAATGAAATACTTTAACTTGGCCAATGTAAAATAGATAACTTCATTCGAACTCAGAATCTCTACTTAAGGTATGGTCTACCACCTGGTGGAAAAATCGTACCAAAATTTCCCAATTAAGTTGAACCGGGTGGCGACTCTATTTTAAGTATGGGATTTCAATCTCGTATCTTTTGAACATTAAAACATGATAAACCATTTTCACAATCACCATCACTCCGTTATTTTTCAGGAGACCAGTCCGTCGGCTCGGCCTCGCTGCCCGTCTGAAGCGTCGTCCGCACACATCACCCCGCCCAAGTGTGGACTTGAACCTGTGACTTCTAGGATCACAGCTTCAAGACTCAATCGCTAGACCAAGCCTTTGCCACAGTTCCAAGTCATTTAAATGCATGCTTCCGGTGACATGAAATCTGGCAACATATTTGATATTGAAACTCAAACTCAAACAAAACCAAAATTACTCTCATGACAAATAAAGGAATCAATTACAAAACCAAAAGCTTAACTAATAGAAATAAAACACCATTCATAATAATATTGGAGGAGAGGGAGTAGAGAGCCCGTCAAAATTATGAGATTAAATACTTCTCACATAAACATATAATTTACAGCCTAAAAAAATTAACAACAGATACAAAATCAAACTTGCGCCTATGTTTCTAATAGAAAACTTATGAGTGTGAAATACTCAAGCAATAAAAACTATAGAATTTGAGATTTTCATGGTATACAATAAACAAAAAACCTAATTTACAAATTACAAGATACGATTCAATGTAGACAGAATAAAAACCTGTTGGAAAAGTCGTCGTTGGCTGTTGTTGGAACGCCAATCTTGCCGCCATATCAATGGATCTGCACTTTCACCACGTTATTTGATTCTTACAAAAGGTAAAGTGTGTTCGATCGAGGGTTCTAAAAATGCTATAAAAAATTTTAATTGCCTAAAATGCCCTTTTTGAAATATGGCAAAGTATAGTTGATTTTTCCCTGCATTCAACTTCTTCTGTAGGCTCTCTAGTTGCCCACTATACCATTCAATATTTCTACATCTATTTTCCCTTTGAAAGAAGGATCACAAACTAGTTTGAAATATCTCAAGCTTCAAAGGTCGATAGTCTTAAGCTATAAAAGAAATATCATATGTTGTAGTTAATTCTCCTAGAAAAATCAGAAGATGATAATTAAATGGTGATTCAATTTATGAAAAATTTGAAATTAAATTAAATAATTAAAGCTAAGTAATATCTACCATTTTGAAATTAAGTTAAATAATTAAAGATAAGTAATATCTACCAATTTTGAAATTAAATTAAATAATTAAAGGTAAGTAATATTGGTAGATTATAGAATTGTAATAAATGAAATCTCCTAACGTAGAATATGAGAAAACATGCAAATAGTAGAAAAATAGGGAAAAGTAAATAGGAAATACAAAAACAAGAAAATCGATAGGCAAAATTGGAAATAAGATGAAAGTCAAATAGGAAGTTAGAGGCCGATCGTGATAAGATTGAATAAAGGGTTGCAATGTCCTTTATTATTTTAAGTTATATTATGATACACCTAATGAATTATTTGCAAGAAATATTTTTTATGTTATTGTGCAAATATTTTTTGAAGCCATGAACTTTTAATGTAGCATATTATAAATTCATAACAACATATACCTGTTAGCCTTCATTCAAAAAAGTTATAACAAATAATGTTGTTATAGAAAAAGAGTAATTTTTTTTAAATTTTTTTTGCCTCATATGGGCTTACACTAATAAATAGAAAAAGAGTAATTATAGTAGTAAATATAGATAGGATAACATTTGTTTCAAGTGTAACTTATTATCACAAAACTAAGAAATTGTTTACAACAAGATATTTTATGTTGTCATGCAAGTAATTTTGTGACTATCCAAAATTTGTTGTAACATATTCTAAATTTTAGGTTACAACTTAAGTTGTAATAGAAAAAAATTAGTTACAAGTATAAAAATTGTCACAAAAATATTTGTTAAAACTTAAAGTTATTGTAACAAACTAAAAAATTATTTGCAACATTATTTTTATGTTGTCACACAAATAGTTTTTGTGACCATAAAATTTATTGTAACATATTTTAAATTTTAGGTTACAACATAATTTGTTACAAAAATGATAAGTTACAAGTAATAAAATTATCATAAAAATACTTGTTTCAAGTTAGATTTTTTTGTCACAAAACATATTAATTATTTGCAACAAGATTTTTATGTTGTCACACAAATAGTTTTTGTGATGACAAAAAAATACTTCTAACATATTCTAAATCCTAGGTTACAACTTAAGTTGTAATTACACAATTAGTGACAAGTATAAAAAAAGTCACAATAACAACTATTACTTGTGATAATATTATAAAAAAATTTCACAATAATAATTTTTGTGATAATAAATAATTTATTGTAACAAATAATAGACCTTTTGTTACAACAACTTTTGTGATAGTTAAATAGTTGTCGCATTTAATATAATTTCTTAGAGTGGACCCTACACCTCTACATTCACCAATTCGAAATACTGGGTGGAATGCTTCATTAATCCAAGACAATGCTCACCCTAGTACTGTACACAACTATATAAATTTATTTATAGTAACAGTTAGGGAAAATTACAAAGAAAACCGAATTTTTTAATGTAGAAAATAACTCTCAATATATATTTTATACATGTATAAGTGCATCCAAGTTTATAAGACTTTAGCCCATTAATACATCTATCGGAATGTATATTTAGAATTATTTTTCCACATCTTAGTACAATTTCCCCAAATGAAAACAATCATATGCAAGATTCCCATTGAGAAATGGTAAAAACATGCTTTATAATTAAATATATTTCTAACCTTTCATATTGTGACAAGTATATTCGCAGCCAACTAAACTAATCATAAACTACTTTAATTTTCTAATTATTTGAGGTTAAATCAAATATATTTCGTATGATTTTTTTCTCGTTGAATTCAAAGTGAGATTTCTCTATTTTTAAATTGGGGAATAGTGTGTGAACCATATAACTGGTAATCTAAATTAGATTAATGATTTTCCACTTCGTTTGATGACACTGTACTTTTTCGTAGGGCATAGCCAGATGGGATTCGGATCGGACCGATTGCTTATAGACAATGCTTGGACACTCACATTTAAATGGTTGCAATCCTGATTTACTAATGGTTGCAAATTTTAAACCCCTTTTTATAAAAAACAAGATCCGAGTTAGCCGTCAAAAACAAGACCGATGGCATTTTGATGGTTAGGACGGAAAAATCCTGATTTGCTAATGATTGCAAACCTCAAACCCCCTTTTGTAAAAAAAAATTTCTCAGACCCCATTTTATAAATGGATTAAACCACATAATACTTTTTTTAAGTTTACCCTAGAATTTAACCAGAAACATAAACTCAAATCTTGTTGGAGCCACACTTTAGAACTTTAAGCTTGAATTAGACTTAGAATATCTTTAGTAGATGGTCTATTCTGTTATTCTTCTTGGAACATAAGTATAAATAGACATTTTATTGAAAAATAGCTCTCCAATAGCTTGTTCATTCTATCTTTCTAATATGATATGTCATCATTTATTATGCGCATTGCCTATGTGTATATCCAAAACGTGTACTTGTCCATAAAGTAAAGGACTCTACTTGTAAATACCCAATACCCTAGATATAAATACATACGTATACACACTGATTCAATTGAGCAGTGATCATCCAATTCTGAAATCTATTCTTTTCCCATCTCATCAATGTGAATGTACCCTATACTTTTATCAATTTTACATATCATATTATTGTAAAATCCACTATCTACTAACTCTTATGGTGTCATCTCCATGTGCAGTTTGCAATTTATAAACCATTATACTTTTAAATTTTTTAGTGAACAAAATAAAAACAAAAGATAACATTTATACATATATATATATATATATATATATATATATATATATATATATATAAATATTACATATAATTACATTTACCTGAATTGTTTAATATATAGTAAAAATTATTGTAGTCAAGTTTAAAAGTCAATATATTAAAAAATAAAAAACTAAAAAAATTAGTGAATATAATATATAAATATTTTATAAAATTAAATAATTATTCACCAAGCAAAATTTGATTATTTATATGGTAACCGTGTTTATCAATTAAAACTTCGGGCTTTAATGATTTTAAGCCAAACTTTATATAAAAGTAATGAGTGTCTAAGCATTGTCTATAAGCATCCAGTGATACTCCATTTTTTAAACAAGTGTGGTTATCATGACTCTAATCAGCAGTTTAAGTTGTCAAAATTAGGTGATTCCTTTCATTAATTTTTATGTGTTCACTCAAATTTAAACACTGCTACAATTTTAATAATAAACAACTAGACACCTTTATTACTAAAAGTTTACTTCATTTACTTTTATATGTTTGAGTGAACTTTAAAAATATGTCTTGTGGTTTGATTGTCCTGTAAAAAGGTTATTGTGAAATTTTTTTTTAAATGGGTGCATGTAATTTCAAAAGTTAGCAAAAAAAAGATTTCCAAAATTTTGAAACCACATTTTGAAGGGGTAATCTTGTCCATAATAAAGTGAAATTTTGCAGCTTAGCTAATAAAAATACGATACACCGCAGTGATAAATTTTATAATTTTTTGAGATGTACAAATATTTTTTTAATTAAAAATTGACGATAACTTTAAAAAATCAAAATAAAATGAAAAAATTTCCGAAACTTACTGAAATTTTGATTTATAATTCTTAATAATATAGTTAAAATATAGAAATGTTGAATTTATTAAAATAACTGGTGTAACATTAATAAAGAATCTAATTTTCAAAAACATACCATGCATTTTTACTTTATTTAACTTTTGAAAACACAAGCACCCATTTAAAATAAAAATTCTAAATGACATTTTTGTGAAACGGTAAAACCATGTAATATATTTTTTAAATTTGCCTCATATATTACATGCTCTTTTAGAACACATAGTTTCCATACACACTTGAACATATTGGTTCCTTAAAGGCTAGTACTAGTCAGAGGCGGTGAATCGAATTTACCATTACTAGGTATGTACTACTAAAACTACTCGAGCACAATACATCGAACATATATAAAAAATGGACCAGAAAGTAAATGTTTGTCAATAATTTAATAAAGGGTTAAGGGTTAGAAAATTGACCTATAAAAGTTTCGAATCTTTCTAAAATCGCATTTTGAAACTTTTTTCTTAAAAAATATTTATAAGTGTCTTTATTAAGATAATTTTATTTAGGGCTTAGTTATAATTAAGGATTTTCACTCCTCTTAATAAGTGTATTTAGTATAATTCGAATCTTATTCTTCTTCAACTTATTCAACCTGTATTGTTAACTGAGATATACCTTTTGGTATTTTTTTCATTGTGATTCTTCTAACTTCTACTAGAATAAACACTTTACAACTTAAATAAACTAAAGTAAGTGAACCTTCACTTGCTCACCTCAAATATAGAAAATTGAGAAATTTAACTTCTAATTGTTACAAGTTCAATTGGAATTGCAACCTTATTTTAATACGAAAATGGACTAAACTCGACAAATATCAATTTTCAATATTGATTACCTAAATAAGTTAATAGTCATTCCTCGTACTATATACATTAAGGTTCCTATCTTTTGGTTTCTTGAACAATTTAGTCTATATTGTATAACACCAACAAAGATCATCAAATCCACAATACTCTAGCTATCAGAAATTAAATAAACAGAGTATAAATTTTTTATTTATTTATATGTCAAGTATAATTAAAGTAATTATCTAGAACTCAAGTGATATTCAGGACTATTGAGTTTGATAGATTCAAGGTAATAGGATAAATGGTTCGGTTTGTGGCAAATGTGTTGGGGAATTCCGGTAGATTGAAGTCTTGATAATTCTAACGTCGTGACTTGCACTTTCAGATTGAATCTTATTTGGCGGTTCTACCAAATAGATCAATCAGATAAAATCAGAAATGACAAGAACTTAGAATGAATTTTTGTTGTGAAGAAAGTGAACCAGATTGCAACAAAAAAATTGTAGAAAACGTTGCCAATGCCAGGCTTTTATAAGCCTAAAACCGAGTAGTTGCAACGCTTCAAATACAAAGCGTTGCTAAAAGTCATATCCATTCGAGCAGTTGCATCTGTTCAGAATAGAAGTGTTGCGAAAAGACATGTCCATTCGAGCAGCTGCAACAGTTCATAACAGAAATGTTGTGAAATGTAGCTTTTGGACCCTCATAAGCTAAGTATCGTAATAGAACTCGAACAAGCATGCACTCTACACTCTCCTGACTTGTTCGATGAAATATTACGACCGCATTGGTCAACTAGTTGTTCTAATTACACTAAAATACCAACAATCTTCCCCCATTTTAGTGTAATCCATGATTAACTAAACAATATCACAACAAATAATAAACTTATGCATAAATGAAATATCATGACGATTGAATTTCATCTTAGTATATTACACATTTCAAATATTCGAATAACTAAAGGTGTCACTATAGATTGAACATTTGTATCCATCTTGAATACTCGAAGGTTATATACACATAAGTCAACATTCTAACATGTTCTCACTTGACACTATCTTTCACTACTCTTGTATCCCTATCCTTCATAAGCATATTAAAGTCAAGTCCTAACTTCTTGAAGCGGCTAAACTTCATGCTTATATAGGTAGTTCTTTTACTCTTGCACCTGCATATGCAATTTTTCGAAAGAACTATTAAGAAGTTAAACTTCAACCTCCTTATTTTGCAGTTCTGAACACACACCTTGGGATTTTATTATTAGTGTGTTCCAATCTCTAGATGTTAAGCTTTCCTCATTGAATTCTGCACCTAACGTCATATTAGGCGGGAATTTGGTATCTTAACATGAGAGATTTCAAATGGACTTTAATTTCACCCCCATAGCCGACTTGCGCACAAGATCTCTTCTTAACCCTTTGGTTAAATGATCGGCTAAATTATGCTAAGTTTTTACTAACTCAGATTCCATTGTCGAATCACTCATACAAGTTTGTTTCTTAGACACCCAAGAAGTAGCACCTCCTGAAAGAAGAAATATCCATCCACTTGTGCAAGAACTATCCTCCTCATAAGAAATATAACTTGTATCCGACTAACTTTAAAAAAACCGAAGGAATCCATTAGAGTGCTAACTGGAGAACAATCTATGAAGTTGACTTTATTCAAAAATCTTCCCAATATAATGAGATTGAGAAATTGAAATAACATTGTTCTTCAAGTTGATTCTTATACCAAAAATCACTACAGCATCCCCCAAATCCTTCATCTCAAAACTAGATGACAAAAAACTTCTTTGTTTTATCAACCTGACTTTGGTCAGTACCGAAACAACATGTCATTTACATATAAATAAATTATAACTCCTTTACCAGAAATATCAAACTTGCTACATACACATTTGTCCGCTTGGTTTATAACAAAATCATTAGACAAAACCACGACATCAAGCTTTTGATGCTAAGCTTTTGGTGCTTGTTTTAGTCCATATAGCAATTCTTTAGGTTGCATATCTTATTTTCGCAACCTGACATGCCCTTCTGATTGTTTCATATAAATTTCCCCATTCGATTCATCATTCAGGATGTAGAGTTTACATCCATTTAATGAATTACAAGGTTTTTCACATTAATCAACAAATGAAAATTTTGTAAAAATAATTTCTAACACATGAGAAATTTTTTATACAATTCATAAACTATATTCTATAATTTTTATGAATTTATTTACACAAAATAAATTAAATACTCACTTTTTCGAACTTCAAAAAATTCTGAAAAAATAACCATTAAATCAGAAAAATATGAAAATGGTGGGGTTCACAAATTTTTTGGAGCAAAACGACATCATATAGGGCCTTAAATCGGAAAAATACCAATTGGACCATTAGAAACGCCATGTGCCATTCTGTTGACCAATCAACTTTGACTTTTGACTGACACGTGGCTGTCAACCATTGACCAGTCAACCCCAAAGGTTAAACCAATGTCACATCATATGACGGTTAAAGTTGGATAAGAACAAATATCTGGCGACGCTTATTTCACTAAAGCGTTGTCAAAACTGCTTCACTTAGCCAACAGTTTCATTCTTTATTGCGACACCAAAAATTATTCTGGCAACGCTCTGAAAATCGTAACCATATCAACCAGTCGCCTTGTTTCTGGCAACACTTCAAAAAGGGTCGCAACAGATCAATAAAGCATTACACAACTGCTACTCGGAGCATTACCACAGATCATGAGCCGTCACAAACGGTTGTCACAAAACTAACCGTCGCGGCTTTTCACTTTACGACGGAATTTCTGACGGAAATAGAATCCCTCACAAACTGCCACAGTAAACCAAGAACTGCCGCGAAAAATAGTTGTCGCCAATGAACCATTGTAACTTTTCATTCTGCAATGGATTTTGCAATGGATTCAGAATCCCTTGCAAACTGCAGAAAAACGAATTCAGATTTTAAATCATTTTAAAATCGATTCCGGCCTCCGATCAGACCTTTCCTAAGGCTTTTCAACATCCCGAGTCTAACAGTTTCGTTGTTTTTGCCAAAAAACGAATAGAAACTCGCCATTTACCCAAAATAATGCAAAAAATGCAATTTTTTTCGGTGAAAACAACGTGTAAATACCCGAAATCGAACATAATCGATTTAAACGTGACTTTAAGCATTAATAGTACAAGATTTTGTTTAGTTGTTGACCATAACACAAAATCATGACCAAAACGCTCCAAAAACACTATTTTTTCTCCGTTTTACATAATTTGATCGTAAATTCGACAAAAAATTCACCAGAAATCGTTCCCGAACAAAAAATTCAGAATTTCCAGAATTCGAAGAACGAGAAATCACATACAAATCATAGAAAAACATAGCAAAAATCTTCGCTCTGAAATCAATGAAGAAAATCGAATAGGAACAGATCGAATTGTATACCATTTCGGTGCCCCGGATCGTAGAGTGCTGCTATGTCCCCATTTGTATGCAAAAATGAGATTTTCCTTTGCAAATTTTCCGTTCGTCATTTCCACCAAATTAGTTTCAATCTTTATTGGGTCTTATGAATAACTCAGGCTTCAAGCGAAGATAAGATTCAATCTTTGTTGGGGAATTCCGGTAGAATGAGGCCTGGATAATTCTGAAGTCGTGACGAACACTTTCAGATTGAATTTTATTTGGCAGTTCTACCAAATAGATCAATCGGATAAAATCAGAAATGACAAGAACTTGGAATGATTTTTTGTTGTGAAGAAAGTGAACCAGATTGCAACAAAAAAATTGCAGAAAACGTTGCCAATGCTAGGTTTTTATAAGCCTCAAAAGAGCAGTTGCAACGCTTCAAATACAAAGCGTTGCTAAAAGTCATATCCATTCGAGCAATTGCACCTATTTAGAACAAAAGTGTTGCGAAAAGACGTGTCCATTCGAGCAGCTGCAATAGTTCATAACAGAACTGTTGCGAAAGGTAGCTCCCGGACCCTTGTAAGCTAAGTATCGTAATAGAACTCGAACAAGCGTGCACTCCGCACTCTCCTGACTTGTTCGATGAAATATTACGACCGCATTGGTCAACTAGTTGACCCAATTATACTAAAATACCAACAAAAGACTTAGTCTAGTGGTTGAGCTTTGAAGTTGTGATCGTAGAGGTCACAAGTTCGAGTCTACACTCGAGCAGGGTGGGATAAGGTTTTTCTTTGTTATTATGTAAGCCCATATGAGGCAAATTTTTGAAAAAAAAGGTAATAGGATAACAAGAGTCGAATTGTAACGAGTTTTATGAATGGAAGATATGGGGATATGGTTTTTTGGTGTAATTTCATTGCAAATGACACATTAGAAAACCAAGTAGATTAAATTTGTTACAATTAGGCTAAACTAAATATGAAATTAAATTGGAGAGATCCAATTGAATTAACGAGTTTTATGAATGAAAGATACGGGCATATGGTATTTGGACCTAATTTCATTGCTAATGACACATTAGAAAACCAACTTGATTAGATATATTAACTAAATATGAAATTAAATTGGAGAGATTAAATTGAAAATTTATCCTTCATTTCCCTCAATTCACGAGTTACACCTTCAAGGCTTACTTTATTTTTTCTTTTTGCTTTTTAATTGATTATTGAACGGGTGAGAAATCCGCGCATATTGAACACTCTGTCACTTTTTCAAAGAGCAATAGTGTCTCACTTTCCTCCATGCACTACACACGTAAACATCCGCACTCATGGTTTGCAGAATGGATGTACACTACATTTTTAGATTTAGTTATGGAGGGGGCATTTTGTTATACCAAATGGTGTTGGTTTTGGTGGTCACATCGCTCTCGGATAATCTACTGAGCTTGTAGATAAATAGGGCCCCTGAAAGCTTAACTTGAACGATGCATTTTAAAGCCGTGAAGTTGGTCGTAAACAGCGCTAAAGTGGACAATATCGTTCAAGCTGTTTATAACACGTTATCACCACAATCGTGATGAGGGGGGTTTTAGGAATGAATCTCACATCACTCTCGGATAATCTATTGAGCTTGTATATAAATAGGACCTTGAAGGTCTTAAGTTGAACGACATGTTTTAAAATCATGAGGTTGGCCGTAAACGGCACCAAAGCGGACAATATCGTTCAAGTTATTTACAGCATATTTCACATTTTTTTATTACAAAAAAATATATAGTTATTTTTACTATTACGAGGTTCTTACAGAACGGGTCACAAATCTGAAAATAATTTTGCGAAGTTGAAAATAATTTACAAGAAGACAGCAAGTTTAAAACAATTTACTCACCATTTACAAAATCACGCGTACGATGTGTTTTTTAAAATTTTTTTATCTTATTTTGTATTTATCTCTCAAACCGTTCATTTTTTTACATGACACTTTAGAGTTTTTTGCTCATCTCTTTTTTTTATCTTCGAAATGACATCTAGATATTTTTTCCAAAAGTTTTTTGAACTGTCAGATATCTAATAGTTATCTAGTAGAAGTCTCATAGAATCATTAAAACTAGAAGAACTTGATATTCTAGTAAATATCTAGTAGATGGCTAGTAGATGTCTAGTAGTTGTCTACTAGTTGGCCGGTAGATCATAACTTCAAATAGATTTCTAACCCATATCTATAACACATATCTAATAAAATTGCACGTTTCGTAAAGTACAAAACAATAAGATACACATGTTAAGATATACATTAAATTTCTTATATAATTCTATTATATGTCTAATAGATTTTTGTTCAATGTCTCAAAACTAAAAATAATAATAAAAGGATATAAATCTACTAGATATATACCAAATATCTATTAGATGCTACATTTTATAAACTAATCCTCATAAAAAATACGTATTATGAAATCATCATATGCACAATTATTATATATCTAAAAATATACATTAAATGTAATTAAATTCTATAATAAATTATCAAAATTAAAATATAATACTAGATATCAACTAATTTAAAATTTTCAAAAATGTCACGTTCAATAAAACTTAAAAGTGTTCAACAAGCAAGGCAATTATACAAATATTTTATAAGGTAGAATCAGTGTTGAATGACTCGTTTATTATTGGTCCCGGTGAATGATAAGGAAAGGGGTTTGTGAAAGAAAGCCAGACTACAGCAGCACGAAAGATTCGATTCACGTTAAGCAGGACCGGACCATGCCTAATAGAATATCTATATTTATTCTATAAACTTAAATAATAAGACATTTATCAGAAGAAAATAATTTAACATAACTTAAACTAGGTATATAAATTCAACTTTAAATATTGGATAAAATTTTACAGAATTATTAGAACTGTCAATAAACTTTAGTTTCAGCATAGTCAACACAAAACGCCTAAACGCCCTCCCGGCTAAACGGCTAGATGCGACAAGAGCCTAATAATAAAGTTCTGACTGTCCTAATAATTTCAACCTAATTTATCATTAAATTTATTTCCTAGAAAATTTATCTTAACCTATTTTCTCCTGATAAACTCTTATTATCTAAGTATATAAAACAAATTAAATATTCCAGTAAGCATATTCAGTCTCACATATCAATAATATAAAAACATATTATTTTCTAGAGGCATTCATGGTATTATTTAACACAGGAAATTAGCCCACCATATTATGGTGGAATGAACAAAATACTATTAATATAAATAAAATTTACAAATGATAGGAATTATACCTATCGAGCACACGGTGGAGGGAGTCTGATATTTCCTCCTTAATGATTACAAACTAAACAAACACTTATCATAACAATTTAATTTTTCTCTCTCTCGCTCTCCGGCTATATGCAAGAAAGGAAAACAAATCCGTTTATATAAACCACGGATTTCAAACAGAAATTAAAACAAACTAATTAACAGATAAAAAGGAAGAAAGCGACAGGGCGGCAGCTGGCAGAAGACGACAAACGGCAGCTGGCGGATGGGAAAGGTGGCCGACAAAAGGCGCCTGATCTGACTGGTGGCCGACAGGACTGGCAGACAGGAGGATAGGGCCGACAAAAAGAAGATTCCCTGTCAAAAGAGAAAGCGACCGACAGTTGTCAGTCAAAAATGACAGAGATATTTCTCTGTCTAAATACACTATGATTGTAAAATATAATCTTACCTTTATTAAAGGTTAGTAAAATTATACAGACATTTATTTGTCTTTGCCTTTATTTTTGTTGATGGAGTCTTTCTTGGTATTACCAAGTAATAAATCTAAAGGCAACTCTCCCTCATATGGGTCTTATGCATCTTGAAGCATGGCTTCACTAGTGGCAGCAGCAGCTTCTATAACAATATATTCACCAACGGAAGAGGCAGTTAAAGAAATATCTGGTTGAATATCAATACCAAAATTTTTCTTTAAATCGGATTTCATTGCCTCCATATAGGCTGCAATCATTTGCTCTTTCGATACTTGTCCTTTCATCTTTAATTTTCTGGAGATGGGTTCAAAAGGACTAGGCGTCTCAATTTGAGATACTTTTGATCTATATTTATCAAGAGTTGACTTTAAAAAGTCAATAGATTCTTGGGCCTCAATATTTCCCTGCTCATTTTTTCTCATCATCTTTTTCCAAAATTTTGATGAAAAATTCCTATATATGCAAGGAATATGCTGTTTAGTATAACCAAACTCAATATCCCACTTAAATATGTAAGTGATTCCAAATTCTATGAAAAAATTATAAATTGGCATGCCCTCAATCCAATTATTAGAATGTTGGGCCTCAATAAGTTTGGGAGATATTTCTACCCAGTCAGAGTAAAAATCCCTGAAAATTCCTGGTAATATTTCAATTCCAGGACCAAAAATCTGCCACCATTGGTATATCCAATTTGGAAAATCCTTTTTGTAGATGTTTTGGCAGAATTTTAAGAACCAAGTATGTTTGTGGGAAGGGTTTTGGTATAACAAAACCTTCTGGAATGCTTCAACGTAATCCCAGTAATTAAATCTGACTGTGGTTTTATTGTCAGCAAGTAAGTACTCTCTATCTTTAAGAGTACTCAGACCCCATTCTTCTGCGGATATAATACGCTTAATGATTGCTTTGCTAAAAGTGTATATTCTTCCAGCTTTAAAATGGGTTATTTCCCATGAATCTGTGGCTTTGAGAATTTGCTCAAAGTGGGTTCTGCCTTTATATGAGCCAGCAGTGAAGGAGATTCCTGATTCAATGTCCAAATATTTTTGGAATAATCCCCAGACATCATCTTTCCTTTTGATGTCATTATCTCCTAGAAGAAGTATAACTTCTTTTTCGCTATGCTTAAAATATGGAAAGTCATCAGATTCATCTTCCAATATCTGAGCATAAGATGGGTTTGTAGCCTGTTCTGTCTGGCTACTTGATGCGACCTGAGTATTACTCTGGTCTTGCTTTGATGCTTTAAAAGCAAGAAATTCCTTATAAAGAGAATCCCTTTCTGTAGATGCAATATTCTGGGCTATAAGCCTAGAATTTCCATGTTGTGCCAAAATATTTCCTCTATTAGAGGGATTCTGGCCTCTGCCTTGGGAATTATGTCCTCTATGAGAGGAATTTCCCCTATTCCTATTTCCTTTGGTGCTCATCCTACAACATTTAAATGGAAACTATTAGTTTCAGACAAATATTCTCTTGTTAAATAATCAGGCAAACTATTATCTTTCCCTTTTTTGTATTCAATTGTAAAGTCAAAAGGGGCTAATTGAGCTTGCCACCTAGCAAACATTTGTTTACTAACGTCATGTTTAAAATCCTTGTCAAACATATACTTAACTGCTTGACAGTCTGTTTTTATTAAAAACCTTTGATTATATAAATCGTCTTGAAATTTCAGTACACATTTTAGTATGGCTAAAATTTCCTTTGCTATAGTAGCATAATTTTTCTGGCTGTCATTCCATTTACCAGAATAAAATCTAACAAGGTATTCTTGTTTGTCTACAGGTGAAATTTGTTTTAAAATTCCACCAAAGCCTAAATCTGAGGCATCTGTCTCAATTATTTTATCCCATTTGGGATTGGCTAACATTGAACAGGGTAAGTTGTGAACCTTCTTTTTAATTGACCTAACTGCTTCTGTGTGACTATTTGTCCATGGTTTAGGTTCTTTCTTAAGCCTATCATATAAGATAGCAGTGTCCTTAGATAGGTCTTTTAGGTAGGGTGATATATAATTTAAACTACCTAAAAATCTTTGTAGTTGAGTTTTATCTTTTATTTCATCTGGAAATTTCGATGCAAACTCAATGCTCCTATCTATGGGAATTATTTTTCCCTTGTCAATATTATGACCTAAAAACCGTATATTAGTTTTAAATAATTGCATTTTAGGTTTAGATATTACTAGACCGTTTTGAATGACAACTCTTTTAAAAATTTCGAGGTGTCTAAAATGTATTTCAATATTCTTTGAGAATATTAAAATATCATCAATATAGACTATTATAAAGTCTGAATAAGGGTTGAAAATATCATTCATGATATTTTGAAATTCTGAAGGGGCATTTTTTAACCCAAATGGCATAACCTTCCATTCATATTGACCGAAAGGTACATTGAAAGCAGTTTTATATACATCGCTTTCATTGATTTGAATTTGCCAGTAACCTGATTTTAAATCGAATTTAGAAAATATTAAGGCATTATGAAGCCTATTAAGAAGATCTTTCTTGTTTGGAATGGGATACCTAATCCATTTTAACACTTTATTTAGTGGTTTATAATTTATAACTAATCTTGGTATACCTCTTTCTTTTTCTGCATGTTTGTTAACATAGAAAGCTGTACATAACCAAGGAGATTTTGAAGGCCTTATTAAGCCTTTATTTTGGAGATTATTAATCTCTTCCTTGCATAAATTCAGGTATTCTGAATTCATTTGACACGGTCTTGCCTTAGTGGGAATTAATTTCTCATTAAATTCTTCTTCGTAAGGTAAAGACACAATATGCTTTTTTCTATTCCAAAAAGCATTAGGGTGATCACTACAAATTTCTGAAGTGAATTGATTATTAATCAATTTAATTTTATCCTGTAATTTAGGATTTTCTAGCATGTTATCAATATTGATAAAATTAATTTCTTCTTTTAAAAAAGAAATTTGATTTTGCTTACTCCTTATTAAAGAGTCTTTAATTTGATTTAAAAACCTTGTGACTGGTTTTGTTTCAAATTGAAAGTAGATATTACTACCTTGAAAGGTTCCTGTGAAACCATTAGAATCAATATTTTTTAAAGGAAATATACTCCTTATAAATGGAGTGCCAAGTATAACTTGGTTTGTTATATCTTTGACCAAAATAAAATTGGTTGGTATGCAAATTTTATTTTTGCATATATAAGCCCTAGGAATCTTAAAACTTATATTGAGTCTTTGTCCATTGGCAGATCTTAATGATTGAGATGTCTTATGAAAATACCTAGTGGGTATTATACCCTCTTGAATACAATTTAAATCTGCACCGCTATCAACTAGTGCAATTAAATCTTTAAAGATTTTTCCCTCTATGAGAAGAGAAATCTTTATGTACCATTTTGGTGAAGTCATAACTTCAATGGTTGATAGGAAATCGTCCTGTTCATGTTCTGAATTATTTTCAGAGGATGATGATGAGGAACAATTAATAGGCATTTTCCCCTTTAGTTTCTCTAATCTAGAAACTCTTTCATTAAGACTTTTATTGTTTAATTTTAAGTCTTTAATTTCATTTTTAAGGTTATTAACCTCGACAGATAAATCACTAGTGCTAGTTATTTCACTAGTTTGTTTTTGTTTTAGCATCTTTTTAACTTCAGCCATAGAATATGGTTCAGAAGTTTTAAGAGTAAATTGCTCTTCTTTAGATGCTTGAGTTTGATTATTATTTGCAAACTCTTCTAAGATTTTTAATCTTAGTTCTGGATCTTTAATCCATTGTAAAATGTCTAGGATATTATCACTAGTTATTACATTTATTTTCATGTCCTGAAATTGTGACATAATTTGATAAATATTATCATTATCACTATCACTAGAATTTCTAGTTATTTGTTTACATTTACAATCTGCTTCAGATGAAATTACTTTTTCATCTTTTAACTTAGTCAGATTATTTTCTGAGTCAGTAGAAGAAGAACTGTATTCAGTATCAGAATTATTTTCTGACTCGGATGAATTAATCATGATTTTACATAAAGCATTTTTTAAGTCATCACTGATGTTAAGATTATTAATCTTTTTCTTTAATTTGCATTTATTTGCAAAATGACCTTTTCTGTTACATTTAAAACAAGTAACAGTAGATTTATCAGGAGGTGGATTATTTTCCAACCTTCTTTTCTTTCTAAATTCTCTTTTAGCTTTTCGCTTTAAGAATTTATTACTAGCATAATATTTCTCCCTTTTTGAAGGTTTGTGGGGTTTGCTAGTAGAGGGATTATCAATCCCAAATTGACCTCAAAATTGGCCAAGTTGCATTTTTTCATTTAAATGATGCTTTTTAATTTGTTGGTTTAACTTAATTTCATTGCATAAAGCTAAACCTTCCTGTATACATGTACCAATTAATTTTCCATAAGTATAACTTGTGTAATTAATTTGTACATTTCCTTTCCTTAGGTTTTTTCTAACCCTTTCCGCAAATAACGGAGGTAATCCATCTATAAATTTGGATTTCCAGTGGTCACTATTTGACTCAGGTAATTCCATGACTCTACTTAAAAAGGTGTCTTTATACCACCTGAAAGAGGTCAAGGTAGGACATCTAAGATTTTGCAATAGTGTCCTAATATTTTCACTATTATCAGACCATCTGCCTGTAAAGTGTTCAATGATATTTAAAATGAGTGTATAAACTGCATTTTCTGTTGAAATATTATTTTCAATTTTTACAGTTGACAAAATTTTTGTCCTATCTTCTTGGGATAAATAATTATCCCACCAGCCTTTAAGTTGGCCAGTAAATCCTGCTACAATCATGTTAGCAATTACTTTATCAGTATTACTATTATTCTTACATATTGTAGAATACATAAGCATTCGGTGGACAGCACTATAAATCTGTCTTTCAGTAAAACCATCTATGTTCCATTCATAGATTTGTTTACCACTATATGAATTATTCATTATTAGGTCCTGTTCTTCAAAAAGAACATCATGTGGTGTAGGCCTAGGGTAATAAAACAAATTTTGTTTTGGCCTATCAGCATACTTATGAAGTTTATTAATTTCGTCTATTAAGACGTTTTTATAGTTTTTAGTGTTACTTATTGTATCACTAAATTCTTCCTCAAGAGTATTGATGTGGAGATTGCTTAGCTTTTCGCTTAATAATTTGTCCAAATCAACTAAAGATTTTAATTTAAAATCTTTTATCTCTGGAGGTGGTTGAATACTAGGAGCAGCACTACTACTTGCTTCTGTCCTAGTAGTATTAATAGTATTGTTATGAACAATAATTTTTAACTCATGGATTTGGGAAATTATTTTTTCCACTCTATGATGAATATCCACTAGTTTTTCTCCTAATATTATTAGGTAAATATTTGTGAAATTTTTCTGTTTAACCAGGGCATTAATATGCTGCGTGGTTGACTGAATAATTTCATTTTCAAATATTTTTTGGAAAGCATTATAATGCCTTACTTCATTATCTCTTTCTATTGAGAAAGGATATACAGGGGGAAAAACTTGCTTAATAGTTTCTCCTGTTGGATTTTTAAAATCCCTTTCTATAACAGAAATAAATTTTTCTACATGATTGGCTATAAACCAGTAGACAAAGGATACTTTGATATTTTTATGAGTTAATTCTTCATAAAATTCTTGTTGAAAGTTATTTCTTTCATCCTTATTGAAATTATTATAAAACCATGTCCAGAATGGTTTCCAATGATCTTTTTGAAAATCCATTTGGATTTCCTTTCTGGCCTGTGAGCCAGGACTGAAATCAATTTTAGTTTTACCTATCATATGGTAAAATTCATTTCGCTGGCAGTCATATCTGCCGGAACTTCATAAATTCCTGATGCTATATTGTTTTTATCAACATGAATTCTGTTAACCCTATCATGGTTAAGTTCTGATTCTCTATCTGACTCATTAGATGAGTTATCAAAATTATTAATTTTATTTCCAGAATTATTAATTCTATTTATTGAGTGACTTAGATTTTTATTTCTAGTATTATGAATACTATTATTGAAATTATTGGAATTATGAATTCCTTCAATATTCGATATCGAATGACGTGCATTATCAGTATTATGAATACTGTTTGAATGACTTAAGCTGGGTCTTGATGATTTTGACCTTGGAATATTTTCCAAAAACTTTTGCTTTTCAAAATTTATAAGGATATTTCCTTCTTGGGTTTGAATAATTCTAGTAGGATTATTTTGAGTAATTGGTCTTGCTGGAACTGCTTTCTCTATAATCCAATTATCTGAAAATATTATTTCCTCCCATTTAATAGGTCTACGGGTAGTAATTTCTGACCTATGGTAATTTGATTCTATAAGAATTGTTTCATTTAAAGGTTTATCAATTACTTGACAATGAGGATTTAAAGTCATTAATGGCTTAAAATATATTCTATAATAGACACATATGACTTCTAATCCTGGGGCATAATTATACCCATTAGTCTTAACATTTAATGTTAAAGCATCTAAAATATTTATATCTGACAATGATAATTGCAGGTTTGGATATACATTAAAATATACAGGGCCTTGGGCCAAACTGGACTGTATTAAGCCCATGAGCGACTGTTTCCAGTCAAGATTTCTAGCATCTCTTAGAGCAGCTATGAAACTTTCAGGTAAGCCTTCTAAAGTTAAAGGTTTAAATGCTACCTGAACTAGTCCTATATGTAGGAACTTATAAATTCTACGATATTTATTAATATTGGAATTATTTAATAATTTAATTGTCATTTCGTCCTTATTAAAGGAAATGGTCTCTTCAGTAGTTTTAACTACCTGTTTTAATCCTATTCGTTCAAAGGTACCATATTTATAAATGGTTTTAGGATTAATCTTAGGAATAGTCCACTTATTAAGTAGATCTAGGTTCTGAGGAATATCATATTCCTCTTCCATGTTGTTTTTAACAGCATCTCTATTAGTCCTAATCATATTCATTAGGCAAAGTGTGTCAAATAATACCAGAATACATAAAAAATACCAGGCTCTGATACCACGTTAAGCAGGACCGGACCATGCCTAATGGAATATCTATATTTATTCTATAAACTTAAACAATAAGACATTTATCAGAAGAAAATAATTTAACATAACTTAAACTAGGCATATAAATTCAACTTTAAATATTGGATAAAATTTTACAGAATTATTAGAACTGTCAATAAACTTTAGTTTCAGCATAGTCAACACAAAACGCCTAAACGCCCTCCCGGCTAAACGGCTAGATGCGACAAGAGCCTAATAATAAAGTTCTGACTGTCCTAATAATTTCAACCTAATTTATCATTAAATTTATTTCCTAGAAAATTTATCTTAACCTATTTTCTCCTGATAAACTCTTATTATCTAAGTATATAAAACAAATTAAATATTCCAGTAAGCATATTCAGTCTCACATATCAATAATATAAAAACATATTATTTTCTAGAGGCATTCATGGTATTATTTAACACAGGAAATTAGCCCACCATATTATGGTGGAATGAACAAAATACTATTAATATAAATAAAATTTACAAATGATAGGAATTATACCTATCGAGCACACGGTGGAGGGAGTCTGATATTTCCTCCTTAATGATTACAAACTAAACAAACACTTATCATAACAATTTAATTTTTCTCTCTCTCGCTCTCCGGCTATATGCAAGAAAGGAAAACAAATCCGTTTATATAAACCACGGATTTCAAACAGAAATTAAAACAAACTAATTAACAGATAAAAAGGAAGAAAGCGACAGGGCGGCAGCTGGCAGAAGACGACAAACGGCAGCTGGCGGATGGGAAGGGTGGCCGACAAAAGGCGCCTGATCTGACTGGTGGCCGACAGGACTGGCAGACAGGAGGATAGGGCCGATCAAAAGAAGATTCCCTGTCAAAAGAGAAAGCGACCGACAGTTGTCAGTCAAAAATGACTGAGATATTTCTCTGTCTAAATACACTATGAGTGTAAAATATAATCTTACCTTTATTAAAGGTTAGTAAAATTATACAGACATTTATTTGTCTTTGCCTTTATTTTTGTTGATGGAGTCTTTCTTGGTATTACCAAGTAATAAATCTAAAGGCAACTCTCCCTCATATGGGTCTTGTGCATCTTGAAGCATGGCTTCACTAGTGGCAGCAGCAGCTTCCATAACAATATCTTCACCAACGGAAGAGGCAGTTAAAGAAATATCTGGTTGAATATCAATACCAAAATTTTTCTTTAAATCAGATTTCATTGCCTCCATATAGGCTGCAATCATTTTCTCTTTCGATACTTGTCCTTTCATCTTTAATTTTCTGGAGATGGGTTCAAAAGGACTAGGCGTCTCAATTTGAGATACTCTTGATCTATATTTATCAAGAGTTGACTTTATAAAGTCAATAGATTCTTGGGCCTCAATATTTCCCTGCTCATTTTTTCTCATCATCTTTTTCCAAAATTTTGATGAAAAATTCCTATATATTCAAGGAATATGCTGTTTAGTATAACCAAACTCAATATCCCACTTAAATATGTAAGGGATTCCAAATTCTATGAAAAAATTAGAAATTGGCATGCCCTCAATACAATTATTAGAATGTTGGGCCTCAATAAGTTTGGGAGATATTTCTACCCAGTCAGAGTAAAAATCCCTGAAAATTCCTGGTAATATTTCAATTCCAGGACCAAAAATCTGCCACCATTGGTATATCCAATTTGGAAAATCCTTTTTGTAGATGTTTTGGCAGAATTTTAAGAACCAAGTATGTTTGTGGGAAGGGTTTTGGTATAACAAAACCTTCTGGAATGCTTCAACGTAATCCCAGTAATTAAATCTGACTGTGGTTTTATTGTCAGCAAGTAAGTACTCTCTATCTTTAAGAGTACTCAGACCCCATTCTTCTGCGGATATAATACGCTTAATGATTGCTTTGCTAAAAGTGTATATTCTTCCAGCTTTAAAATGGGTTATTTCCCATGAATCTGTGGCTTTGAGAATTTGCTCAAAGTGGGTTCTGCCTTTATATGAGCCAGCAGTGAAGGAGATTCCTGATTCAATGTCCAAATATTTTTGGAATAATCCCCAGACATCATCTTTCCTTTTGATGTCATTATCTCCTAGAAGAAGTATAACTTCTTTTTCGCTATGCTTAAAATATGGAAAGTCATCAGATTCATCTTCCAATATCTGAGCATAAGATGGGTTTGTAGCCTGTTCTGTCTGGCTACTTGATGCGACCTGAGTATTACTCTGGTCTTGCTTTGATGCTTTAAAAGCAAGAAATTCCTTATAAAGAGAATCCCTTTCTGTAGATGCAATATTCTGGGCTATAAGCCTAGAATTTCCATGTTGTGCCAAAATATTTCCTCTATTAGAGGGATTCTGGCCTCTGCCTTGGGAATTATGTCCTCTATGAGAGGAATTTCCCCTATTCCTATTTCCTTTGGTGCTCATCCTGCAACATTTAAATGGAAACTATTAGTTTCAGACAAATATTCTCTTGTTAAATAATCAGGCAAACTATTATCTTTCCCTTTTTTGTATTCAATTGTAAAGTCAAAAGGGGCTAATTGAGCTTGCCACCTAGCAAACATTTGTTTACTAACGTCATGTTTAAAATCCTTGTCAAACATATACTTAGCTGCTTGACAGTCTGTTTTTATTAAAAACCTTTGATTATATAAATCGTCTTGAAATTTCAGTACACATTTTAGTATGGCTAAAATTTCCTTTGCTATAGTAGCATAATTTTTCTGGCTGTCATTCCCTTTACCAGAATAAAATCTAACAAGGTATTCTTGTTTGTCTATAGGTGAAATTTGTTTTAAAATTCCACCAAAGCCTAAATCTGAGGCATCTGTCTCAATTATTTTATCCCATTTGGGATTGGCTAACATTAAACAGGGTAAGTTATGAACCTTCTGTTTAATTGACCTAACTGCTTCTGTGTGACTATTTGTCCATGGTTTAGGTTCTTTCTTAAGCCTATCATATAAGATAGCAGTGTCCTTAGATAGGTCTTTTAGGTAGGGTGATATAAAATTTAAACTACCTAAAAATCTTTGTAGTTGAGTTTTATCTTTTATTTCATTTGGAAATTTCGATGCAAACTCAATTCTCCTATCTATGGGAATTATTTTTCCCTTGTCAATATTATGACCTAAAAACCGTATATTGGTTTTAAATAATTGCATTTTAGGTTTAGATATTACTAGACCGTTTTGAATGACAACTCTTTTAAAAATTTCGAGGTGTCTAAAATGTATTTCAATATTCTTTGAGAATACTAAAATATCATCAATATAGACTATTATAAAGTCTGAATAAGGGTTGAAAATATCATTCATGATATTTTGAAATTCTGAAGGGGCATTTTTTAACCCAAATGGCATAACCTTCCATTCATATTGACCGAAAGGTACATTGAAAGCAGTTTTATATACATCGCTTTCATTGATTTGAATTTGCCAGTAACCTGATTTTAAATCGAATTTAGAAAATATTAAGGTATTATGAAGCCTGTTAAGAAGATCTTTCTTGTTTGGAATGGGATACCTAATCCATTTTAACACTTTATTTAGTGGTTTATAATTTATAACTAATCTTGGTATACCTCTTTCTTTTTCTGCATGTTTATTAACATAGAAAGCTGTACATGACCAAGGAGATTTTGAAGGCCTTATTAAGCCTTTATTTTGGAGATTATTAATCTCTTCCTTGCATAAATTCAGGTATTCTGAATTCATTTGACACGGTCTTGCCTTAGTGGGAATTAATTTCTCATTAAATTCTTCTTCGTAAGGTAAAGCCACAATATGCTTTTTTCTATTCCAAAAAGCATTAGGGTGATCACTACAAATTTCTGAAGTGAATTTATTATTAATCAATTTAATTTTATCCTGTAATTTAGGATTTTCTAGCATGTTATCAATATTGATAAAATTAATTTCTTCTTTTAAAAAAGAAATTTGATTTTGCTTACTCCTTATTAAAGAGTCTTTAATTTGATTTTAAAAACCTTGTGACTGGTTTTGTTTCAAATTGAAAGTAGATATTACTACCTTGAAAGGTTCCTGTGAAACCATTAGAATCAATATTTTTTAAAGGAAATATACTCCTTATAAATGGAGTGCCAAGTATAACTTGGTTTGTTATATCTTTGACCAAAATAAAATTGGTTGGTATGCAAATTTTATTTTTGCATATATAAGCCCTAGGAATCTTAAAACTTATATTAAGTCTTTGTCCATTGGCAGATCTTAATGATTGAGATGTCTTATGAAAATAATTAGTGGGTATTATACCCTCTTGAATACAATTTAAATCTGCACCGCTATCAACTAGTGCAATTAAATCATTAAAGATTTTTCCCTCTATGAGAAGAGAAATCTTTATGTACCATTTTTGTGAAGTCATAACTTCAATGGTTGATAGAAAATCGTCCTGTTCATGTTCTGAATTATTTTTAGAGGATGATGATGAGGAACAATTAATAGGCATTTTCCCCTTTAGTTTCTCTAATCTAGAAACTCTTTCATTAAGACTTTTATTGTTTAATTTTAAGTCTTTAATTTCATTTTTAAGGTTATTAACCTCGACAGATAAATCACTAGTGCTAGTTATTTCACTAGTTTATTTTTGTTTTAGCATCTTTTTAACTTCAGCCATAGAATATGGTTCAGAAGTTTTAAGAGTAAATTGCTCTTCTTTAGATGCTTGAGTTTGATTATTATTTGCAAACTCTTCTAAGATTTTTAATCTTAGTTCTGGATCTTTAATCCATTGTAAAATGTCTAGGATATTATCACTAGTTATTACATTTATTTTCATGTCCTGAAATTGTGACATAATTTGATAAATATTATCATTATCACTATCACTAGAATTTCTAGTTATTTGTTTACATTTACAATCTGCTTCAGATGAAATTACTTTTTCATCTTTTAACTTAGTCAGATTATTTTCTGAGTCAGTAGAAGAAGAACTGTATTCAGTATCAGAATTATTTTCTGACTCGGATGAATTAATCATGATTTTACATAAAGCATTTTTTAAGTCATCACTGATGTTAAGATTATTAATCTTTTTCTTTAATTTGCATTTATTTGCAAAATGACCTTTTCTGTTACATTTAAAACAAGTAACAGTAGATTTATCAGGAGGTGGATTATTTTCCAACCTTCTTTTCTTTCTAAATTCTCTTTTAGCTTTTCGCTTTAAGAATTTATTACTAGCATAATATTTCTCCCTTTTTGAAGGTTTGTGGGGTTTGCTAGTAGAGGGATTATCAATCCCAAATTGACCACAAAATTGGCCAAGTTGCATTTTTTCATTTAAATGATGCTTTTTAATTTGTTGGTTTAACTTAATTTCATTGCATAAAGCTAAACCTTCCTGTATACATGTACCAATTAATTTTCCATAAGTATAACTTGTGTAATTAATTTGTACATTTCCTTTCCTTAGGTTTTTTCTAACCCTTTCCGCAAATAACGGAGGTAATCCATCTATAAATTTGGATTTCCAGTGGTCACTATTTGACTCAGGTAATTCCATGACTCTACTTAAAAAGGTGTCTTTATACCACCTGAAAGAGGTCAAGGTAGGACATCTAAGATTTTGCAATAGTGTCCTAATATTTTCACTATTATCAGACCATCTACCTGTAAAGTGTTCAATGATATTTAAAATGAGTGTATAAACTGCATTTTCTGTTGAAATATTATTTTCAATTTTTACAGTTGACAAAATTTTTGTCCTATCTTCTTGGGATAAATAATTATCCCACCAGCCTTTAAGTTGGCCAGTAAATCCTGCTACAATCATGTTAGCAATTACTTTATCAGTATTACTATTATTCTTACATATTGTAGAATACATAAGCATTCGGTGGACAACACTATAAATCTGTCTTTCAGTAAAACCATCTATGTTCCATTCATAGATTTGTTTACCACTATATGAATTATTCATTATTAGGTCCTGTTCTTCAAAAAGAACATCCTGTGGTGTAGGCCTAGGGTAATAAAACAAATTTTGTTTTGGCCTATCAGCATACTTATGAAGTTTATTAATTTCGTCTATTAAGACGTTTTTATAGTTTTTAGTGTTACTTATTGTATCACTAAATTCTTCCTCAAGAGTATTGATGTGGAGATTGCTTAGCTTTTCGCTTAATAATTTGTCCAAATCAACTAAAGATTTTAATTTAAAATCTTTTATCTCTGGAGGTGGTTGAATACTAGGAGCAGCACTACTACTTGCTTCTGTCCTAGTAGTATTAATAGTATTGTTATGAACAATAATTTTTAACTCATGGATTTGGGAAATTATTTTTTCCACTCTATGATGAATATCCACTAGTTTTTCTCCTAATATTATTAGGTAAATATTTGTGAAATTTTTCTGTTTAACCAGGGCATTAATATGCTGCGTGGTTGACTGAATAATTTCATTTTCAAATATTTTTTGGAAAGCATTATAATGCCTTACTTCATTATCTCTTTCTATTGAGAAAGGATATACAAGGGGAAAAACTTGCTTAATAGTTTCTCCTGTTGGATTTTTAAAATCCCTTTCTATAACAGAAATAAATTTTTCTACATGATTGGCTATAAACCAGTAGACAAAGGATACTTTGATATTTTTATGAGTTAATTCTTCATAAAATTCTTGTTGAAAGTTATTTCTTTCATCCTTATTGAAATTATTAAAAAACCATGTCCTGAATGGTTTCCAATGATCTTTTTGAAAATCCATTTGGATTTCCTTTCTGGCCTGTGAGCCAGGACTGAAATCAATTTTAGTTTTACCTATCATATGGTAAAATTCATTTCGCTGGCAGTCATATCTGCCGGAACTTCATAAATTCCTGATGCTATGTTGTTTTTATCAACATGAATTCTGTTAACCCTATCATGGTTAAGTTCTGATTCTCTATCTGACTCATTAGATGAGTTATCAAAATTATTAATTTTATTTTCAGAATTATTAATTCTGTTTATTGAGTGACTTAGATTTTTATTTCTAGTATTATGAATACTATTATTGAAATTATTGGAATTATGAATTCCTTCAATATTCGATATCGAATGACGTGCATTATCAGTATTATGAATACTGTTTGAATGACTTGAGCTGGGTCTTGATGATTTTGACCTTGGAATATTTTCCAAAAACTTTTGCTTTTCAAAATTTATAAGGATATTTCCTTCTTGGGTTTGAATAATTCTAGTAGGATTATTTTGAGTAATTGGTCTTGCTGGAACTGCTTTCTCTATAATCCAATTATCTGGAAATATTATTTCCTCCCATTTAATAGGTCTACGGGTAGTAATTTCTGACCTATGGTAATTTGATTCTATAAGAATTGTTTCATTTAAAGGTTTGTCAATTACTTGACAATGAGGATTTAAAGTCATTAATGGCTTAAAATATATCCTATAACAGACACATATGACTTCTAATCCTGGGGCATAATTATACCCATTAGTCTTAACATTTAATGTTAAAGCATCTAAAATATTTATATCTGACAATGATAATTGCAGGTTTGGATATACATTAAAATATACAGGGCCTTGGGCCAAACTGGACTGTATTAAGCCCATGAGCGACTATTTCCCGTCAAGATTTCTAGCATCTCTTAGAGCAGCTATGAAACTTTCAGGTAAGCCTTCTAAAGTTAAAGGTTTAAATGCTACCTGAACTAGTCCTATATGTAGGAACTTATAAATTCTACGATATTTATTAATATCGGAATTATTTAATAATTTAATTGTCATTTCGTCCTTATTAAGGGAAATGGTCTCTTCAGTAGTTTTAACTACCTGTTTTAATCCTATTCGTTCAAAGGTACCATATTTATAAATGGTTTTAGGATTAATCTTAGGAATAGTCCACTTATTAAGTAGATCTAGGTTCTGAGGAATATCATATTCCTCTTCCATGCTGTTTTTAACAGCATCTCTATTAGTCCTAATCATATTCATTAGGCAAAGTGTGTCAAATAATACCAGAATACATAAAAAATACCAGGCTTTGATACCACATTAAGCAGGACCGGACCATGCCTAATGGAATATCTATATTTATTCTATAAACTTAAACAATAAGACATTTATCAGAAGAAAATAATTTAACATAACTTAAACTAGGCATATAAATTCAACTTTAAATATTGGATAAAATTTTACAGAATTATTAGAACTGTCAATAAACTTTAGTTTCAGCATAGTCAACACAAAACGCCTAAACGCCCTCCCGGCTAAACGGCTAGATGCGACAAGAGCCTAATAATAAAGTTCTGACTGTCCTAATAATTTCAACCTAATTTATCATTAAATTTATTTCCTAGAAAATTTATCTTAACCTATTTTCTCCTGATAAACTCTTATTATCTAAGTATATAAAACAAATTAAATATTCCAGTAAGCATATTCAGTCTCACATATCAATAACATAAAAACATATTATTTTCTAGAGGCATTCATGGTATTATTTAACACAGGAAATTAGCCCACCATATTATGGTGGAATGAACAAAATACTATTAATATAAATAAAATTTACAAATGATAGGAATTATACCTATCAAGCACACGGTGGAGGGAGTCTGATATTTCCTCCTTAATGATTACAAACTAAACAAACACTTATCATAACAATTTAATTTTTCTCTCTCTCGCTCTCCGGCTATATGCAAGAAAGGAAAACAAATCCGTTTATATAAACCACGGATTTCAAACAGAAATTAAAACAAACTAATTAACAGATAAAAAGGAAGAAAGCGACAGGGCGGCAGCTGGCAGAAGACGACAAACGGCAGCTGGCGGATGGGAAAGGTGGCCGACAAAAGGCGCCTGATCTGACTGGTGGCCGACAGGACTGGCAGACAGGAGGATAGGGCCGATCAAAAGAAGATTCCCTGTCAAAAGAGAAAGCGACCGACAGTTGTCAGTCAAAAATGACTGAGATATTTCTCTGTCTAAATACACTATGAGTGTAAAATATAATCTTACCTTTATTAAAGGTTAGTAAAATTATACAGACATTTATTTGTCTTTGCCTTTATTTTTGTTGATGGAGTCTTTCTTGGTATTACCAAGTAATAAATCTAAAGGCAACTCTCCCTCATATGGGTCTTGTGCATCTTGAAGCATGGCTTCACTAGTGGCAGCAGCAGCTTCCATAACAATATCTTCACCAACGGAAGAGGCAGTTAAAGAAATATCTGGTTGAATATCAATACCAAAATTTTTCTTTAAATCGGATTTCATTGCCTCCATATAGGCTGCAATCATTTGCTCTTTCGATACTTGTCCTTTCATCTTTAATTTTCTGGAGATGGGTTCAAAAGGACTAGGCGTCTCAATTTGAGATACTCTTGATCTATATTTATCAAGAGTTGACTTTATAAAGTCAATAGATTCTTGGGCCTCAATATTTCCCTGCTCATTTTTTCTCATCATCTTTTTCCAAAATTTTGATGAAAAATTCCTATATATGCAAGGAATATGCTGTTTAGTATAACCAAACTCAATATCCCACTTAAATATGTAAGGGATTCCAAATTCTATGAAAAAATTAGAAATTGGCTTGCCCTCAATCCAATTATTAGAATGTTGGGCCTCAATAAGTTTGGGAGATATTTCTACCCAGTCAGAGTAAAAATCCCTGAAAATTCCTGGTAATATTTCAATTCCAGGACCAAAAATCTGCCACCATTGGTATATCCAATTTGGAAAATCCTTTTTGTAGATGTTTTGGCAGAATTTTAAGAACCAAGTATGTTTGTGGGAAGGGTTTTGGTATAACAAAACCTTCTGGAATGCTTCAACGTAATCCCAGTAATTAAATCTGACTGTGGTTTTATTGTCAGCAAGTAAGTACTCTCTATCTTTAAGAGTACTCAGACCCCATTCTTCTGCGGATATAATACGCTTAATGATTGCTTTGCTAAAAGTGTATATTCTTCCAGCTTTAAAATGGGTTATTTCCCATGAATCTGTGGCTTTGAGAATTTGCTCAAAGTGGGTTCTGCCTTTATATGAGCCAGCAGTGAAGGAGATTCCTGATTCAATGTCCAAATATTTTTGGAATAATCCCCAGACATCATCTTTCCTTTTGATGTCATTATCTTCTAGAAGAAGTATAACTTCTTTTTTGCTATGCTTAAAATATGGAAAGTCATCAGATTCATCTTCCAATATCTGAGCATAAGATGGGTTTGTAGCCTGTTCTGTCTGGCTACTTGATGCGACCTGAGTATTACTCTGGTCTTGCTTTGATGCTTTAAAAGCAAGAAATTCCTTATAAAGAGAATCCCTTTCTGTAGATGCAATATTCTAGGCTATAAGTCTAGAATTTCCATGTTGTGCCAAAATATTTCCTCTATTAGAGGGATTCTGGCCTCTGCCTTGGGAATTATGTCCTCTATGAGAGGAATTTCCCCTATTCCTATTTCCTTTGGTGCTCATCCTGCAACATTTAAATGGAAACTATTAGTTTCAGACAAATATTCTCTTGTTAAATAATCAGGCAAACTATTATCTTTCCCTTTTTTGTATTCAATTGTAAAGTCAAAAGGGGCTAATTGAGCTTGCCACCTAGCAAACATTTGTTTACTAACGTCATGTTTAAAATCCTTGTCAAACATATACTTAGCTGCTTGACAGTCTGTTTTTATTAAAAACCTTTGATTATATAAATCATCTTGAAATTTCAGTACACATTTTAGTATGGCTAAAATTTCCTTTGCTATAGTAGCATAATTTTTCTGGCTGTCATTCCATTTACCAGAATAAAATCTAACAAGGTATTCTTGTTTGTCTATAGGTGAAATTTGTTTTAAAATTCCACCAAAGCCTAAATCTGAGGCATCTGTCTCAATTATTTTATCCCATTTGGGATTGGCTAACATTAAACAGGGTAAGTTATGAACCTTCTGTTTAATTGACCTAACTGCTTCTGTGTGACTATTTGTCCATGGTTTAGGTTCTTTCTTAAGCCTATCATATAAGATAGCAGTGTCCTTAGATAGGTCTTTTAGGTAGGGTGATATATAATTTAAACTACCTAAAAATCTTTGTAGTTGAGTTTTATCTTTTATTTCATCTGGAAATTTCGATGCAAACTCAATGCTCCTATCTATGGGAATTATTTTTCCCTTGTCAATATTATGACCTAAAAACCGTATATTGGTTTTAAATAATTGCATTTTAGGTTTAGATATTACTAGACCGTTTTGAATGACAACTCTTTTAAAAATTTCGAGGTGTCTAAAATGTATTTCAATATTCTTTGAGAATACTAAAATATCATCAATATAGACTATTATAAAGTCTGAATAAGGGTTGAAAATATCATTCATGATATTTTGAAATTCTGAAGGGGCATTTTTTAACCCAAATGGCATAACCTTCCATTCATATTGACCGAAAGGTACATTGAAAGCAGTTTTATATACATCGCTTTCATTGATTTGAATTTGCCAGTAACCTGATTTTAAATCGAATTTAGAAAATATTAAGGCATTATGAAGCCTGTCAAGAAGATCTTTCTTGTTTGGAATGGGATACCTAATCCATTTTAACACTTTATTTAGTGGTTTATAATTTATAACTAATCTTGGTATACCTCTTTCTTTTTCTGCATGTTTATTAACATAGAAAGCTGTACATGACCAAGGAGATTTTGAAGGCCTTATTAAGCCTTTATTTTGGAGATTATTAATCTCTTCCTTGCATAAATTCAGGTATTCTGAATTCATTTGACACGGTCTTGCCTTAGTGGGAATTAATTTCTCATTAAATTCTTCTTCGTAAGGTAAAGCCACAATATGCTTTTTTCTATTCCAAAAAGCATTAGGGTGATCACTACAAATTTCTGAAGTGAATTGATTATTAATCAATTTAATTTTATCCTGTAATTTAGGATTTTCTAGCATGTTATCAATATTGATAAAATTAATTTCTTCTTTTAAAAAAGAAATTTGATTTTGCTTACTCCTTATTAAAGAGTCTTTAATTTGATTTTAAAAACCTTGTGACTGGTTTTGTTTCAAATTGAAAGTAGATATTACTACCTTGAAAGGTTCCTGTGAAACCATTAGAATCAATATTTTCTAGGAAATAAATTTAATGTTCTTGGGATAATTTATTAATATATTGTATTGGTATAGCAGTCATCTTGCAAGTTGTCACAAACATATAAACTTCAACCATATGGAATAGAACACATTAATATTATCATTTTTATAGCTGCACTTGTAAAGGACATTTTCGTATAAGAAATTTATATTACGTAATAAGTAATTTAGTCCTTTTAGGACTATATGATTTGTCCCTAATATTCATATATTGTTATTTTTTACTTGAAATAAGTATTATTAGGAATAAATATTCAAATATTAATATAAATTATTATTTTATATTATTAATAATTGTTATTTATTATTTGTAATAAATAGTATTATAATTTATTAAGTTTTATTACTAACAATTATTATTTTAATAAGTAATATTTGAATTATTGTTATTCCTAAGAGTTTGTGGCAAAGCATTATCCTGGTGGTTGAGCCTTGAAACTGTGATTTTATAGGCTACATGTTCGAATCCACATACGGGTGGAGCGGGATGTGGTTTTTCTTTGTTATTATTGTATGCCCAATGAGGCAAATTATTTTTTTAAAAAACTTGTTATTCCTAAAAATTTATGTGACAAGTTTTTAGCCCCGTGATTTAGGCTTTTGCAAATTTTTTTTAAATTTAATGTAAGAATAGTTACATAAAAAAATTAATAAGTAAAATAAATATTGTTATTCCTACCATAGTTACATGATATATATATATATATAAAAGAAAAGAAGTCTTAAATTACCCTTTTACCCCTACACCTTTAAATAAAAGTAACATTTTATTATTAAATTTATTTTATTTTATTATCACATTATTCCAATTTATAACACTCATATATATATATATATATATATATATATATATATATATATATAAAGATAAGTCCTAAATTACCTTTTTATCCCTATAGCTTTAAAAAAATAGATAATAAAATACTTGATGAGAAAAAAAGAGTTACATTAATTCTTAAATAGGATTATAATCAATAGAGTCATATTTTTTAAATTATAATTTATTGTTCATATTTTTCAATTGTTATGAAAATTTTTTACAAGTTGATTCTTATTTTTTTTACCAATGTGAGTATTTGATATGTTATTGCTAACTTTTCCAATTATTTGTTGACATATAAGAGCTTTCTTTACTTTAATTGATTTTACACTATATATGAGCAGGATTTATTGCCGTCTACATTAATTATTAAATTGGATATTTTTTTCATGAATTTAAATCGGAATTTTAGGAAACTGATTTTAATATATTTCTCGAATAGGTTTGATTTAGAAAAATAATAATGATTAATAGCAATAACTACTTTTTATTGGGAAATAATTAATTAGGATAAATTATAGAAACAAATCAAAATAATATATATGTCCTAAATCTATTTATTTAAAATTTAATCTCTTGTTCTTGATTTTATTTAATTCTGTTGGTTATAATCCTATTTAAGAATAAGTTTGAATTTCGTAGCAGTACTTATGCCTTCTTATTTAAGAATCTGTGTGACTCCTTTTTCTCATCAAATTTTGATAGGAAAGCACAAGATAATTGTAGAAAAGTATATTGTTCATTATGTTGAAACATAATTTGGTGGATGATATCAACCCACTTAGGGTGCAACTGAAGACAGGTTTTATATGCAATATAAATCCAACTAAGATGCAACGGACCCTCAAAGTACGTGTTCTCCGCCTTTGGACTATTTCAGAACGAAATAAACCAAATGCAATATTTACTATTGAAATGGTTTTGCAAGACGAAAATGTATGTTAATAAATTATTTGTAATTGAGTATTAAACAATTTATCACACTAAATATTTAATAAAACTGCATAACTAACAAAAAAATTCTATCCTTTTTATTAATTTAATTTAAATATTTAACCAGCATAAAAATGTTGTACTTTATAAGTTCGTTAATATTAATTTCTTATGGTTTGAGTTTAGATCGCTCTCTGCTAGTCAATCGGGTTCTGAAAGGATAACTCAAATATCATCTCAAAATGCATACTCTGTGTTTGAAGAGATAGCAAGTGAATCAATACAAGTAAAGACAATTGCAGAATTGGTGGAATTAAAACAAGTAAGTACACTATTTTTGGCAAATAATTTTATTTAAATTAATTAAATATTCTTATTAAAACGTGATAAACAATTTTTCCTTTTTCCCCTCAAATCATGCATAAATAAATAATGCATCACAATTATTTTTATGATGATTTTTACAATTATTCAGAAATGAGTTTTTTGATTATGGTAAAAATTTTAGAGTACCAAAATAGTTGGTCATATCCAAGGTGTAGAAATAGCAAATGTTTCAAAAAGGTAGAAGTAAATGGCAACAAGTTCTTTTGCCAAAAGTGTAATCTTTTTTATTACTCGGCTTTCCACGGGTAAATATTTAATATAGTTAAAGTATTTCGATATTAAAATTGTAATGAATTAAACATTCAAATTGGTTTCACGTATATAAGCTTCAAGTTCATGTAATGGATGACACTGGGTTTATTTCTATATTAATTTGGGACCGTGAAGCTCAACAATTGATTGGAAAACTACAAATTAATTGAGGGATACAATAATTAAGGTACATACTTTTGGCATATCAATAATATATCTTCTTTAAATTCCAATTGATTTTAGTTTTTTCTCCATTAATAATGTTTTAAATATTTTTTTATTACTTTTTGTCTTTTGAAATTATATTAGATGACAGATGCACTTAGTGAAACACCTATACCAATGGATTTGGAGAACATTATAGGAAGAGAAATTATGTTCAAACTTTCAGTTAAGAGCAAAAATATTATTGCACATGACGAAGTGTATTCTATGGTTAAACTTATGCAAGATGATTGTAAGATTTGAAATGTCTTATTTGCCCTTATACTTCGAAAGAAATATTACAATTTTATTATTCGATTATTTTATTACCATATTATTCTAATTTATATTACTATTTTAATAGTTATTATTTATATTATAATTTATTATATTTATGAGTTTTCCTTATAAGAGTTTATTATATTATAGTAAAATGTTAACTATTTTAATGAGTTTTTCTTATATATGTCCATTTAGATATTACTTTAAAGGTCAAATAATTATTAATTACTATAACGGTCTTGCAATATATTTCTTATCAGCAATTATGAATTATTTTCATGTGTAATTATTGTTTTGAATCGTTGTACGTGTACTTTGATTTGTTTCCACAATAATGATATTTAAAATTGGTTATTATTAATGTTAAACCAAGTACGAGTTTGGACTGACTCGGTAGATGACTCAGTGGATGACTCAATAATGCTTAAGTTTTGATCATAACAATTAAGTTAAGAATGTGATACTTAAATCAATAATGATGTTAAAATAAATTGTCTATGGTTGTAAGGGAGTTAGTAAATTCAAGGGTGGAATTTTGAGTCTCTGTTGACCTAGCTATTTAGTTTAACTTTGAGTTGTTTCTGGGCTGAGTATTTACTTTAGTCGCTGACTTAGTAATATTCACTCAGCGCTTGATATTTAGATTTTGTTTCAGCTATGTGCTTTACGGTATATTATTTTCACTGAGTTACTTTAAGTCTGTCAATGCTGCTGACTTTACCATTTAAGGTAAAATGGAATCTTTGCTTTTAGTGTTGCTTTTTACAAAACATTAATAAGACAAAGACAATAAGAATTAATGCCTCGACAAGACCCAATTTAATGAAGAAAATGACAAAGTCTTCCACGATCAAGCTACAAAAAGTCATTTGCCAATTTGGGCAATTCTGCAGATCTACCAACCTCGTTTCGCGCACTCTACCAAATGTCTAAATACCAGAAGGAATGGGAAAATGACACGTAGCAAGTTAGCGCGAGTTCTCTCTAACGGAAGACTGACATCAAACGATAAAGAATTCAAATTGAAGATCAAATCTCAATCTAACGGATTGATTTTCTATCTCACAATGGTGCAATTCTATCTCTTAACGAATTGATTTGAAGAAACAATGGGTAGATAGATGAGCTATCAATTTCAGAAGATGCCAAAGTAAGTTCAACGACTACTTTCTTAATCCAACTATAAAAAGAGCAAGAAGGCAAGCGTTTGAACTTCGTGATTACACCTGAATTTCTCAGAAGCTAAAACTCTGCGAATTTACAAGCTTTAAAGAAGTTTGAGCAAGAACGCACTACTCAACGAGAATCAGCTTTACAATAAGAGAGAATAGAATAGATCATACAATTGTAATATTTGATTATTGTTACTGGATCAACATTTTTATAAGTTGAATCTAGCTCTTGTTTAAACTCTTAGTGAGTTACTGATAGGAGAGGGTATTCTAGTCAGTGGGTGAGCGATTGCAGTTTGAAGGGTACTTACTGTATTTGGGGAATTTGTGAAACACTTCTCTGCTAGGGTAAAGGAGTTGAGATTAGTGGATTAAAGCTGAGACACTCTCTCGGAACTTGATGTAAGCTCATGCTGCTAAACCAGTATAAAAATCTTAGTGTTCTTTACTTTACAGCATTTTCTAGTTCTTCACTCAGCTAGCTGACCTCACTCAGCAAAGTCTCTAATGATCGCGAAAAAGTTTTTTAAGTTCTTGAGTGAGTCATTCACCCCCCCTCTGACTCATTGAGTGTACGCATAAGGACTAATAAGTGGTATCAGAGTGGTTCTCATTTCATAGATTTCACAATCTTTAAGACAAAGACAGTGGTGTACAAAAGGAGAATCCAGTGGAAGGTCCCAAGCTTATATTCTGCCATAAGGCATGTCTTTCACTAGGCTTCCTATGTTCAATGGCGAGCACTATACTTACTAGAAGAACATAATGACTAATTTCATTCAATCCTAGAGTATGCATGCTTGGTTGGCTACTGTAGAAGGGTCATATGTTCTATCATATGTGAAGAATGGAGTAACTGTTGACAAGTACTCTATTGAATTGGATAATCAGGACTTGGCCAGACTAAAAAAAATGCAAATGCTATCAACTATCTCCATTGCACTCTTGATGCAACTGAGTTTAATTGGGTCTCTGGATACGAGACTACCAAAGAGATATAGAAGATGTTGGAAGTAACTTATGAAGGAACTGACAAGTTAAAAGAGTCCAAGATCAATATCCTTATGAGGGATTATGAATGTTTCCACATGAAACCCAATGAGGATATTTCCAACATGAACACCAGGTTCATGAACATAGTTAGTGAGCTAAAAAGACTTGGCAAGACCTTCACAGAAGAAGAGACTGTTAAGAAGATCTTGAGGAGTTTAACTCAAGAATGGGAAGCAAAGAAGAGTGCCATTGTAGAAGCTCATGATTTAAAGACCTATAAGTTTCATAAGCTAATTGGAACCTTGTTGACTCATGAGATGTCTTTAAACCAATATAAAGACGAGTCTAAGAAGCACAGGCATAAGGAGAAAGAGAGCTCTAGTAGAGCTGCTATTCTGAGAGCTGATGATGAAGAAGATTCCTCTGAGGAAGAATATCCAAAGGATAGAAAGGAAGAAATTGTGCTGATGACCAAGAATTTCAAAAGGTTCTTGGGGAAAGACAAAAACTTCCAGAAGTTCAGAAAGACATGCAAGTACAAGAAAGGAGCATATGAAAGACCACAAAAGGATTTCAACAAAGAGCATAACAAAGATATCAAATGCTTTGAATGTGGTGAAAAGGGGCATATTCAGTCTAGCTGTCCTAAAGCTAAAAAGGACAAGTTCAAGAAGAAGAAGAATAAGAAAGCCATTGCTGCTACCTGGAGTGACTTTGAATAAGAGTCATCATCCTCAGATGAAGAGGCTCAAGATTCTACCAATGTGTGTCTCATGGCTATGGATGATCTACCCAACTCAGAGTCAGCTAACCAACCAACTACTTCCACTGCTAGATAATCAGCTGACTAGAGCAGAGACAAAGGAAACCACTCTGAAGTAAATTTTGAACCCCCCTTTGTCTTGAAATGAGCTTGCCACAATACTTAATGATGTTATTAATATGACTAAGAAGTCAATCAAATACATCAAAGTACTTTAGAGGAGGTGTGATGATATAAAAGATGTAACCTCTTCTACTTCACTTGACATCTTATACCTGATGGAAAAAGCTGAGTACTAAAATGGATATAACAACAAACTCTCTAAGAAATAGGATGAGCTAGCTATTGAATTAATAACTTTGAAAAAGGTGCAGGTCCATCCTCAACCTAGTAGGAATACTTAGAGTAACCGCACTCACCACTCTGAGAAGGTTTCTCAAAAGAGTAAAGTGAGCAGGCCTAATCCTAAGGCCGCTTGTAGTTTTTGTGGAAAGCCAAGACATGCAACAACCATGTGTAGGCACAAAAATGGTTACTATGATGAGTATGACTGGTTAAGGATGACCACCACCAACAAGTGAGGACCCAGCCAGAAAAAGGCTTAGCTACCTAAGAAAACTTAATTATTTTGCAGGTGAGCCTGAGATCCACTGATGAAAGAAGAATGTGGTATTTGGATAATGGATGCTCGAGGCATATGACAGGTGATGAAAAGCAATTCATCACATTAGAGTTAAGAAGAAATGGAAGTGTCAGTTTTGGAAGTAATAAAAAGGGAAAGATTATTGGTAATGGTACAGTGGGAGTCAAGTCGTCAATTGATAATGTGTCTCTGGTGAAAGGCCTAGAGTTAAACTTGCTAAGCATTTCTCAGCTCTATGAAAAAGGCAGGAAAGTTGTATTTGACTCACCGAGCTGCTCAGTCATTGATGGAAACTCTAACCAAACTATTCTTTATGTTCCTAGAATTAATAATGTTTATATGTTTGATTTGTCCCCTGGCTCTAACAATATATAATTAGTTTCTAAGGTGGAGAATTCATGGCCATGGCACAGAAGGTTAGGATATATCAATATGACCAATCTATCCAAATTAGCCAAAAATGAACTTGTTAAGGGTTTACCCAATCTAGCCTCTGAAAAAGATAGACTTTGCTCAGCATGCCAACTTGGGAAACAATTTAGCAAGACCTTTAAATCTTTAGCTATATATCTTCTTCTGATCCCTTTGATCTTCTACATATGGATTTGTTTGGGCCTGTTGTGCCAACAAGTCTAGGTGGAATGAAATACACCCTTGTGGTTGTAGATGATCTGACCAGGTTCACTTTGATTGTCTTGCTAGCAAGCAAAGATGAAACATTTGAATCATTCTCTAGGTTGGCTACCGGGATCATGAATGAAAAAGACCTTAAAATTAATAGAATCTGCAGTGACCATGGAAGAGAGTTTGAAAGCAGGTAGTTTGAGGAATTCTGTTCTAAGCATGGTATTGACCACAATTTTTCTGCCCCTCATACACCTCAGCAGAATGGGGTTGTTGAGAGAAAGAATCACACTATTGTGGAGATGGGTCATTCTATGATGAGTGATACCAATCTACCAAAGTATTTCTGGGGAGAGGCTGTTAACACAGATTGTTACATTCTAAACAGGGTTTTAATTTACCCAGTTTTGAATAAAAATCCTTATGAACTTTGGAAGGGGCGCAAGCCCAAGGTTGGTCATCTCAAGGCCTTTGGTTGTGAATGCTTCATATTAAACACTAAAGACCAATTGGCTAAATTTGACCCCAAGGCTGATGAAGGAATCTTTCTAGGTTACTCAACAAACACTAGGGCATATAGAGTGTATGTCTAGAGGACTGGCATCTTAGAGGAGTCCATGCATGTAGATTTCGATGAAACTAACAATGCAGGTAGAGAAGCCGGTGACAATGAAAGAGAAAAGGAACAAGTCAGCGGATCAGTTAGTCAGCCCATTATTATTCCTGATCTAGTACCAGAAAAAGAAGAGTATGCAATTGACTTAGATCAATCAATCAACTTTGGTGATGATGTGGATGCTCAACCAATGATAGTAGCTCAGTGATCTGATCCTGATCTACCAAAAGAAGTCAGAGCAAGGAGAGATCACCCAATTTAGAAGATTCTTAATAGTGTGCAAAATCCAGTGCTGACTAGAGGTTAACTGAAAAGGATAATGAGTCATTCAACATTTGTTTCACTGATTGAACTGAAGAAGTTTGAAGATGCTAAGTTTGATGACAACTGGATGATTGCAATGCAAGAAGAGCTAGACTAGTTCAGAAGAAACAAAGTTTGGGATTTAGCGGAGAAACCTAAAGGAAAGTCAATCATAGGCACCAAATGGGTTTTCAAGAACAAGCTAGGCGAAGCTTATATTGTTGTTAGAAACAAGGCCAGATTAGTTACTCAAGGCTACAACCAACAAGAAGGCATTGACTAATGAGAAACATTTGCACAAGTAGCAAGACTTGAAGCCATAAGAATTCTCTGTGCTTTTGCATCTCATATGACCTTTAAGTTGTTTCAAATGGATGTAAAGAGTTCATTTCTTAATGGTTATATTTAAGAAGAAGTCTATATCAGACAGCCCCCGACCTTTGAAGAGCCAAAGTATCCAGATCATGTCTTTGAGATGAAGAAGGCTCTATATGGACTAAAATAGGCTCTAAGAGCTTGGTATAAGAGACTGACTAACTTTTTAATTAGCAAAGGTTATGTCAGAGGAAAAGTAGATGCAACTCTGTTTATCAAGAAGAGGCATCAAGATGTGTTGCTAGTCCAAATCTATATAGATGACATCATATTTGGAGCAACTGATGAAAAGCAATGGAAAGAGTTCATCCAACAGATGAAGAAAGAATTTGAAATGTCAATGATGGGAGAGCTTAATTTCTTTCTTGGTTTGCAAATCAAGCAAGGTGATGATGGCATCTTCATCAACCAAGCTAAGTATGCCAAGTACTCAAGAAGTTTGACATGGATAAAGCCAAACCTATGTCAACACCCATGGCCATTAATTCAATTCTGAGTAAAGATGAGGAAGGTAAACATGTAGAGAGTAAGCTCTATAGAGGTATTATTGGTTCTCTACTATACTTAACTGCTAGTAGGCCTGACATTCAATATGCTGTATGTTATTGTGCAAGATATGAAGCTGACCCTAGAGAATCTCACTTAGCTGCTGTTAAGAGAATTCTCAGATATTTGCTAGGCTCTATTGATGCAGGTTTATGGTCTCCAAGTAACGCAGATTTTCCTTTGAGAGGATACACAGATGCTGACTGTGGAAGAGACAAACTTGAAAGGAAAATCACCATAGGAGGTTGTCATTTCCTTGGTGATTGTCTAGTAACATGGTATAGCAAGAAGCAGACTTCTGTGGCTTTGAGTACAGGTGAGGCTAATTATGTGGCTGCAGAAAGTTGTGTAGCATAACTGTTATAGATCAAGCAGCAACTGTAGGATTGTGGTATAAAGTCTAAGTGTCTTGAAGTCATGTGTGACAACAAGAGTGCAATTGACCTATCCAAGAATCCAGTTCAACATGATAGGATAAAGCATGTCAATATTAGACATCACTTCATATGGGATCATATGCTAAAAGGAGAAGTCAAGCTCACCTACATTCCTACTAAAGAACAACGACCTGACATATTCACAAAACCTATTGGTAAGGATCAATTCAACACACTTACACAGCTGATCGGAATGTCCAATCTAATTTGAAGAAATACATTCCACTCTAAGCTATGCTGGAGCTGACCAAATTAGGGCACACTCTGAGCTTCTGTGAATAAGGTTAAGTTTTTTTTGTCGCTTGAATTTTGGACATGTCATTAATTGTCACCGATTATCTTTCAAATTTAAACTTGATAGAAATGGTAGCAAGTTATGAAATGATCCACATTGAATAGCAGTTATCCCGTGTTTCTTGATCTCATTAATTCTATGGTATACTCTGTGCAATCTCACCATTGAATCTTAAGACCATGGATTGTGAGTCGTAAATATAGCTTTGCAGGTTTAGCGAAGAGACTTTGTCTATTTAAGGAGAAATTCAGAAAGAGGAAAGGTTACTTTACCAAAATTTCTTTCTCTGCAATTTTCTCTCAAAATCCCCAATTCTCTAATCTTCTTGATATCAATCTCTAATGGTGAGTACATTAGGAAGAGCTTCAAAACCTAGTTCTGATAATATTCTTTTCATTTGAAATAAGGATGAAGCCTGTTGGATTACCACAATGGATCATTGGGCTCAAGCAGCCATTAACATCAAGGATATGGAGGATTTATACATTCCAGCAGGAACTCGATATACTCCAATTGAGTGGTGTTCTATGGAGGGAGCTGAAGTGGATGCTCCAACAACTATTGATATGCTCAGTTTTTCAAGTGATGAACGGTTTGGGAAGTGGATGTGCCAACACCATCTACGAGGGTTCTTTGCAATATCCAATGGCTGTTATGAATAGATTGTCGAGCGCTTCTACAAAGGAATTCACATGGTGGAAGGATTTCAATACATGTTTGTATACACCATGATGGGAAGGAAGGTGTATGTAACCCCAAAGTTACATGTTAGGTTGCTAGGTATGTAAGTGAGAGGGCTTAGAATACATGCTGTAAAGGACAAGGATGAAGATAATGTGGACATCCCTGTTGATTATGAAGTCCCCTCTGACTATAAAGCAGGTGAACTAATTGCTTCTATCTTCACATAGGAAGGAAAGTAGGCTCATGAGCTTGTTACAAAAGTTTTGTTGCCCAAGACTGCCTCTACAGAGAGTTATTCAAAGTTTGAGAGAGTGTTTATCTACGCTCTAACTCAAGGAATGTGCATTAACTGGCCTCTGGCTATTTTGCACAGGTTTTTAAACGTGTCCAAGCACATGGTCTATGGGTATCTAGTTGTGGAGATATGCAGGGCATATGAACTTGATATAGAAGGATGGGCACTGAATGTAATTAAATCCAGGATTATAAGTAATGCTCATTTTCATAGATTGAAGTGTGGGGAGAAGCCCAAGAATACAAAGTATAACAAGCTGAAGAAGGGGGAGGTCAGAATGAAGGATCCCAGGGCTATTATCCCAATGAGGAAAATCAAACCTGATAAGGAAGATCAGACTCTTGATGAGTTTGTTGCAAAAGAAATGGAGAGGATTACCAAGCTCAGAGCTAAGACGGGAGAAGATATGTCTGGAAAGAAAGTTATGAAGAAGGAGGTCAGGAGAGACTCCAAGAAGGAAGTCAAGAAAGGGAGCTCAGCGAGCTCAGTTCTAGTAGTTGTTCCTAAAAAGATCAGATCATCAAAGGGAACTAAAGAAGAAAAATCTCGTGATCTGACTCTAAAGGAGATAGAGGTAGAAAAGTAGGCTAAAGAGGAATTAAGAGAAGAAATGCCTTTGAAGAGCGAGAAGAAGAGGAAAGTAGAAGAAGCTCAACTGGATATGGTGACTATTAAAGGTAAGGAGGCTACATCAGCTCCTATACCTCAAGTAGGTATGCCCAACAAGAAGTTAATGGTGAAAAAAGGGACTGGTATAGTCCAACATCTTGAAGAAGCTGAGAGAGTGAAGGTTGCTAAGGAAGAAAGAATCAAAAAGAGACAAGAGGAGAAGCTGAGATTAAAAGAAAGGCTGAGGCAGCAGCAGCAAAAGGTAAGGCTGACACTGAATAAATTTTACAATATGCAGTTGTAAGCTTAGCTGAGAAAGAAGTACTAGTAGTTGTGGAAGACATGATTAGTGCTCTTGAAGGCATTAAGAACCAGGAAGAGCAGGAAGGAAAGGAAGATGAAGTAGTAGAGATAGGGCCTGTGGAATTTAATGTACTTGAATTTGACTAGTAGGTCAGTTTAATTGCTGAGGAAGCTAAGGAAGCCAGGAAGGAGACGAAGAGAGGTTTATTGAAGAGGATGAAAGTTATGATCGATGAGGATGAGGGAGACCTAGAAGATAAGGAGGATAAAGTAGTTGAGCACGGAGCTCAGCTAACTGAGGAATCTCAAACTCAGGTCAACGAGTCCGCTGTTGAAGGTGCTAATGAAGAGAAGAAGGAGGAGAACCCTGAACCATTCTTCTTCCAAAACCCTACACCTAAAACACCACTTTCACCTACCCCAATTTCTACCCTACCTTTGCCTGAAACCCAAATATCATCCACATCCACCTCTTACCAACAAAACAACCCAGACTCTGACCAAACAACCATCATTCCATACTTTTCACCCATTGGATCTCTAGTGCATGAACCATTACTTCTGGAAGGACCTCTAATTATTAGAGGGCCACCAATTATAGAAGAGATTCCAGAACAACCACAACAACAAAAACAACCTCAACAACCATAACCACAACCACAACCCCAACCCCAATTTAACCCCCAAGTTAAACTTGGGAGATATAAGGAGAATGGGGAGAGTAGGTTTTCCAGGACTTAGGATAGATGCTAAAATAGATGATGAGATAGCAAAATCTTTACTGTCTGAGGAGAATTGCGACGGCTGTGGAGCCCGTGCAAGGTTTTTCTTGAACCTATTCAGGAGATGAAAGCCCACTTCAAATCAGTCCCTACCCAATTCTCATTGGTGAAGGAAATAGTATCCCATATGTTGCCTTTGATATGCAGGAAGGAAAGTTGGCTGTTTGAAGATAGAAGTTGCAGAACTCAAGAAGAAGATGGAAAAGATCTGTGAGAGTAATTGCAAGGTGTTCAATGATGAGAGGGATTTTAGGAATTCAATGATTGACAAATTCAACCCTCTTTTGGAAGCTTTGCTAAAAGTCCTTGATGGATGTAGCATATTAAGCAGAGAGGATGAAGACAACACAACTCACTTGAATGTAGTTATTGATGGCATTAATGCTCCGATCATTGTGGTAACTAGACATCATGGACTACACACTAAGTTGAGGACTGTGAAGGAAGAGATGCTGAAAGGAGTCAAGGACTCAGAGGGAGCTATACTTAATACCTTAAAGTGGCTGAATATTTCTAATGCTCTGAATAGTGACATTATTATGGCAGATGCTGAACTAGAGCCTACACTTCACCATAAGCTTGGTCAGATCAGAGACCAAATCAAACAAGTTCATGCTAATGTCAGTAATGATGGAGAAGCACTTGACAGGATTCATGATAAAGTCACTACTCACATAAGGAGCACTCCCATGCTAGAGCGGATACTTAGAGAGAACAATCAGGCTAAGGCTCTAGCTAGTCTCACCCAGATCTCCAAAGGAGGACTAAGTGCTCAATATCAAGCCAATTTGTCTAAATCCCGAGCTTTGGTAGGCTTTTTTGCCTTTCTCAGAGAACAAGATGATGCATCACAAAAAATATATGAGCTGTTAGTTCAAAATTTTTCAATTAATGTTTATAGCCAGCTAGATTCTTTTGAGAAGTCTTTAAGCTCATTTGATCATCGAGCCCAAGCCATTTTGGATGCAATGGAAATGGGGGAGAAGGATTGCGAGAAGTATGAGTTGAAGGAAAGGGAAAGACAACAGAGGATACCTGAATTCTCATACAATCTATCCAAGGATCTGGAGCGCTTTCAAAGAGAATATCATGAGATAAGGAAGAGGAAAGGCAAGGAGATTGTGCTTCCCAAAGAGAAGAAATCCAGATAGGATCAGCAGGACTACAAGGAATGGAGAGTAAATCTGGGAGCCCCACCTATGCCTAAATAGTTAGAATAGAATCTTTGTAATCGTTAGTGCTCATTGTAAAACTTAGTATAGATTAACTCATCATTGTCTGTACTCAAGTTATTATTTAATGAAAAGATTACATATTTTATTCTAAGTTAAGATCTTCTTAACTTCTTATATTTTTCTACTATATATATATATATATTTATATATATATGTATTGATCTTTTGCAGAAATATATGAGAAGTGTTGAGGAATGTTGAACTCAGAAGATTCAAGAATTATGAGGGAGTTAGCATTCACTCTAAGTGAAATGAAGATGCTGAACAAAGATATATCAACCATGAGTAAAAGGTAACTCTGATCTAAATATCTTATTGATTTAATTCTCACTTAGTTAACTGCCATTGATCAAAATGGGGGAGATTGTTGAACCAAGCACGAGTTTGGACTGACTCAGTGGATGACTCAGTAGTGGTTAAGTTTTGATCATAACAATTAAGTTAAGAATGGGATAACTAAATCAATAACGATGTTAAAATAAATAGTCTATGGTTATAAGGGAGTTAGTAAATTCAAGGGTAGAATTTCGAGTCTCCGCTGACCTAGTTACTTAGTTTAACTTTGAGTTATTTTTGGGTTGAGTATTTACTTTAATCGCTGACTTAGTAATATTAACTCAACGCTTGATATTTAGATTTTATTTCAGTTATGTGCTTTACGGTATATTATTTTTGCTAAGTTACTTTAAATCTGTCAATGCTACTGACTTTACCATTTAAAGTAAAATGGAATCTTTGCTTTTAGTGTTACTTTTTACAGAACATTAATAAGACAAAGACAATAAGAATTAATGCCTTGGCAAGACCCAATTTAATGAAGAAAATGACAAAGTCTTCCATGATCAAGCTACAAAAAGTCATTTGCCAATTTAGGCAATTCTGCAGATCTACCAACCTCATTTCGCGCACTCTACCCAATTTCAGAATACTAGAAGGAATGGGAAAATGACACGTAGCAAGTCAGCGAGAGTTCTCTCTAACGGAAGAGTGGCATCAAATCACAAAGGATTCAAATTGAAGCTCAAATCTCAATCTAACAGATTGATTTTCTATCTCACAACGGTGCAATTCTATCTCTTAACGGATTGATTTGAAGAAGCAACGAGTAGATAGATGAGTTGTCAATTTCAGAAGATGCTAAAGTAAGTTCACCGACTACTTTCTTAATCCAACTATAAAAGGAGCAAGAAGGCAAGCGTTAGAACTTGGTGATTACACCTGAATTTCTCTGAAGCTAAAAATATGCCAATTTACAAGCTTTAAAGAAGTTCGAGCAAGAAAGCACTACTCAGCAAGAATCTGCTTTACAATAAGAGAGAATAGAATAGATCATACAATTGTAATATTTGATTATTGTAACTGGATCAACGTTTTTAAAAGTTGAATCTAGCTCTTGTTTAGACTCTTTGTGAGTTACTGATAGAAGAGGGTATTCTAATCAGCGGGTGAGCGATTGCAGTTTGGATGGTACTTACTGTAATTGGGCAATTTGTGAAAGGCTTCTCTGCCTAGGGTAAAGGAGTTGAGATTAGTGGATTAAAGCCGAGACACTCTCTCGGGTCTGGATGTAAGCACAGGTTGTTGAATCAGTATAAAAATCTCAGTGTTCTTTATTTTGTAGCATTTTCCAGTTTTTCACTCATCCAGTTGACCTCACTCAACGGAGTCTCTAATTATCGCAAAAAAGTTTTATAAGTTCTTGACTGAGTCATTCATCCCACTCTGACTCATTGAGTGTATGCATATGGACCAACAATTAAAACTTTTCAAACTTAGTTTTCATATATAAATGGTTATTATTCAAACCTTTCAAAAGAAGTATTACAATTTTAATATAAAATTTGTTTTATTTTATTACCATATTATTCTAATTTAAATTATTATTTAAATTAATTAGTATTTATGTTAAAGGTTTTGATGTGTAATTATTAAAAGCTTTTAAATCTTTCAAAAGAAATAATACAATTTCATTATTAAATTTGTCTTATTTTATTATCATATTGTTCTAATTTATATTACTATTTTAATTAGTTAGTATTTATATTAAAAGTAAAATGTTAAATATTTTGATGAGTTTTCTTTATATATGTCCGTTTGAATACTATTTTAAAGTGAAATGTTATTTCTTTTTGTATTTATCTTTTCAATTGTTTTTGGTAAATTTTGTAATTCTTATATTATTTTCTCCAAATTGAAAAAAGCCGTTGCCGATCAATGAATTTGTCGAGAAGAATTAAATGAATTTTGTGGATTCTTTGGTGATTTAGAAATTGAAGTTTGATTCATTGGTGATTAAGATGAGATTTGAAAAAAAAAGATAAGATGATGACGAATTGTGGATTAAGAGTTTAGAATGTGGAGAAGAATATTTGGAAACGTAAATTTGCTATCACGTACTCTCTGCTCTACTTTTATAATTCTATATTTATACAGATTAAGAACGTAGTATAGTTGTATTAATTCGAAAAAATAGTTAATAATTAAGAATAGAGTTTGTAACCAATATAACAATTCACAAAAATATGATAAATTTAATGTGATATTCTTTATATATAAAGAGGTTTTCCGTAATTCAATTTGATACACAATATACTATATTTTTTAGCTTTAGTATTTTTTTTATTATATATACATATATATTACAAAATAAATTTATCTTTAATAAACAGATTACAATTGACCTACCCGTGAATCATACGGGTACTACACTAGTTAATAAGTAAAATAAATATTATTATTCCTCCTATTTATTAATTTTTATTATTAATTATTAATTATATAAATTACTGGGTATATTTATTATTATTATTTATTAAAAAATTATAAACTATAATGAAGTGATTTGAAATTGTACACTCAATAAATAAAATGAATAAATTACGGGTTAAAGTGATAGATTTGGGATGGGAGTTGATTTCTTTGTTGGTAAAGCTCTAGATTTATACCAACCTCATCTACTTGTTAAATTTAAAGGTTAAATGAATCATCAACTCCCTTAACTTGTCTCAATTGTGTAATTTCTTTTTGAATTTTGAAAATATTTACGTAGATTCTAAATTTTCAAAAAATGCATTAGTTTGCCAAATTTAGAACAATGACATATTTTTTTGACTGAAGGATATGGTCTATTATATAAATCAGAGACAATAACAGCTCTAATCGAAGGTGGAAATAATCCCCCTACATGTCTAAGAATCAACTGCTCTAGCTAACAACTTTACAGCATGATTCGCAGACCGAAAAACATAGATAATCTAAAATAGTAAATGCAAACCAACGACTATCGGAGTTAAAACATCGGACAAAACAAAACAAACACAAACATACTAAACTTGCTTATACAGCAAGACAAACATGCCCTTGGGCAAGCCTTATCAAGGAAACAAAAGATAATCACTGCAATCTATATTTTCTTAACCTCCAACTAACGATTTCGAAGATCCACAACCATAAGAATATTTGCTTACGCCATAACATCAACCAGTATTACATATTTGAAACGATCTTGTTGAAGGGAGATAAATTTGGGTGTTTACTGTGAAATATCAACAAGTATCTTGTCTGGAGGAGGATAAAGTCTAACCCAATTGTAAATCAAGATTGAGTTATGCAGCAACAGATTCGTAATTGAAGAAGATGATCGTGTGTGGAGGATAACAAAGATGTAGATGAAGATTATTCACACACCTAAATTAAAAAAAAGAAACGAAAGATAAGAAAACATAGGGTGAGTGGGAGAAAAAGTCTTGTTAAACTTTCTCTCCCTCCCTAATAAACAAGCTTACAAGCAAAGGAGATGAGAACTAGTTCTTAGGCTGCTATGGTTTTTCTGTGAAAACTTTCTCTTTCTTTCTTTACTTTTGAAAAATGACATAAATGAACAATGAAATATTTGAAAAGTCAAATCAACAAAAACTTGACACTGGACATTCAAGGGGTAACCAGTGTACTTTTATAAATTTAAGGAAGCTGCGATGACCTTTTTGAATTTAACGGGGATAGTTGGCTAAGCAAAACAAATTGAGGGAGTCGATGATGCATTAGACCAAGTTTAATAATTGAAATTTAGTGCAGAGAATGCATCTACAAACAACATATTTAAATTTCCAATTGTGAATTGATAAGTATAATTTAGTAGTGGAAATATGTCAAAATATGTGATTAATTATGTGTAAAAAATATCAGTTTTTCATGAAATTGGGATAATCTCAAGTTAACTAATAGCAAAGAGAAGCTTTCTAACGAATGGCATAGTCTGCCTTTCATTTTAGCGGGAAAACAAGGAGCTAGAAGGGGCCATGATGTGTAGCTGGTGAAGAAGGTGGCTGATGTGACAACCATCAGATGAGAGACAGTTTTGACTTTAGTATCTACTCTTTCTGGCTTTACCTTCTCTTGGAAGACTCTTATTTTGTGGACTAGGTTAAAGTATATTATTTTAAGTGTTTTTATTTTCTCTTATGTAATTATTTTGGACCAATGGGATTTATCTATCCCTTCTTCCATTGGAGAAAAAAACTCTCCGTAACCTGTAACTATTTTCCACCATTAATGGAGTTTTCATTTCTCTTCAAGGCTATGGGTGAGTTGTCTCCAGCAAGTAAAGTCTGTCCTGAATAGGCAGTCTAAGCATTCCTCCATAACAATGCATGTATTCAATGCTTGTATTTATTATTGATTGTGTGTTTGAGCAATTTCTTATTGAGTTTATAGCCTAAACTCATACTTTACAATAATAATAAGTACCTAAGGGAGATCTGTTATACTGAGAATCATAAACACACACATATAAAGCATGATACCTTAGGGAGATTGCTTATGTGCTAAAGGTTTTAACTTTGGTTAAATGCTCATCAAAACTTAATGCAAGGTCATGAACTTAACAAGCACCTAGGAGAGCCTTAAGTTAATTTTCTTTGGACTAAGTGATGCTTATAAGTAATCATGAGTAACTTAGGTTAAGAGACTTTAAAGCTATGTGTTGCAGATAGGCTTTCTGTATTACATCAATGGAGGAAATGCTTAGATAGCTCTAGGGATGGATCATGCTTATGATTTTTATTATTATTTCATATATTTTAGCACATAATATTTATTTTCATGCATTAGTAGTTTTAGATTAACAACAACCTTCAATTAAAGAAGATATTTTAGCAGCAATCTACTAGGGGAATTATGAACTGAGAAAATCTACTCCTTGTGGGAAAACGATACTTGGTCTTGCCCATTACTATAACCCGACCCACCTAGTGCACTTGCTAGGTGGTATTGTTTAGGCGCAATAAGGTTTTGGTGTCTAGGTAGCAAAGTTAGAAAGTTTGTATTTTTAATTGTAGATTGGTGCTCTTTACCCTTTTTTCTTGAGCTTTTCAGGAATAGGTGAATCAAATAGACTTTTCTTATATGGGACTGGCTGAAAATGGAAAGAATCCCAAACCCTAATCCTAAAGGTGAAGATCAAATAGGAGATAAGATGGATGAAGACCATCCACCATCTTAGAGACCCACACTTAGAACATATTTGCAACCCAATATTGAGGGACACTCTTCCTATTTTTTGATACCTTAGGAAGGGGGACAATCTGTTTGAAGTAAAGGCTTCCATGATACACATGCTTTAGACTGTTGTCCAATTTAGAGGGTTACCTAGAGATGATCCAAATTAAACATCCAAGAATTTGTCATAATGTGTAACACTTTCCAAACTAATAGAGGAGTTTTGAATGATGTGATAAGATTTAAGCTTTTTCCATTCTCTTTTCGGGATAAGGCTAGATTGTGGCTGAAAATACTATAACTAGGATCTATAACAACCTGAAAGGACATGGCAAAGGCTAGCATGAACAAATATTTTCTTCCTAAGCATGCCCTGAAACTAGGGAATTAGATCACTAAGCTTTCTCAATTTCCAGATGAGTCTTTTTCTAAAGCTTCGGAAATATTCAAAGAAATGCTAAGGAAAGTGTTAAATCATGGTATCCCTACTTGGACATAAGTGCAAAACTTTTACAATGAGTTAACATATTTCCATAAGATGCAAGTGGAATCAGTTGCTAATGGTGATCTGAAAGACTATTCCCAAGAGGAATTCTTAAGATCATAGAGTGGCTTATTAACACAAGCTCAAAATGGCATTTCGCAATTGAAGATAGGCCAAAGGTTGTCCAATCAGAGGCTATCACACAACTTTCTAACAAATTTGACATGCTTCTCCTAAACCTCATAAAGAAGAATGTCTCAACCATCACAAGCTCGCATCCAAGTTGTTGTGAGTATTGTGGAGGTAATAATAAAAGCATTGATTGTGATGTTGCTCTTAAGCAAGAGCAATGTAATTTTATGCAAGGAAATCAGAGGATAAATCCTTTCCCCAACAATGGAATCAGCAGAGACAACCTCAGGGACAATCTTACTTTCAACAAAACAATCATTTCCAGCAATTTGAACAACCTTATAACCAATAAGCGGGACAACATTAGACTTCTGAAAAGTCTGAATTGGATGAAATGAAAGATATGATGGTCTAATTCATGAAGCAAAGTTAGTCTTCCATTATAAATTTGGAGACTCAAATTCATCTGATTGTATAGGCTGTTGCTATAAAGGGAAGGGGAATTCTTCTTGAAAATAACCCCAAGGACAAGTGTGAGGCAATCTTGTTGAGAAATGATAATATTGTTGGTAAGAATAACCCAATGGTTATTGATGTTGTTGGGAGTGCAAGTGAGAAGGTGAAAGAAGCTGAGATGGGAAAACCTGAGAAGAAAAGACAACCTCTTAAAGAAGCTGAATTTGAGACTGTGGACAAAACTAAGCAAACTTGAGACTATTTTTGAAAAAGAAAAACTTGCAGATTGTGAAAAGCATGTTATCCCAACATACTAACTGAGGATTCCTTATCCTTAAAGGGAAAATCAAGATGAGATGGCAAAGCATTTCAATAAATTTCTTGAATTATAAAAAATTTCATATCAATAGTCCTTTTGCCGAAGCCTTAACTCAAATGCCATGTATGTTAAATTTTTGAAGGAACTTTTGGCTAGCAAAACCAACCTGAAGTGTGTGGTTATGGTGCAATTAAATAGATGCCGTCCCTCCATTCTACAAAGCACACAACCTCTGCCCACAAAACTTAAAGATCCATGGAGTTTCTCTATTCCTTGTTCCATTGGAAATCTTGAAATTGAAAATGCTTTGTGTGATTTAGGAGCAGGTATTAATTTGATGTCTTATTCCATGTACAAATAACTTGGTTTAGTTGAACCTCGACCTATTACGATGTGCATTCGCTTAGCGGATAAAACCATAAAATATTGATAAGTGTAAAATGGTAGTGATTTATTATGTATTTTGTGTATTTAAATTCCTTAAATTAAATGAGTTTTTTTATTAACTATTGGCACAAGTTTAGGTTGTTGCAGAATCTGGGGAGACTTTTCTAGCGGACTGTGCTAAATTGGAAATTTGAGGAAAAAGAGACAAAAAAGGAAAGGAGTCACAACTCAAGTAAACCACTTAATGGGGAGCTGATGTGGACGTGGTTCATGTAAGAAAAATAATAGATTTTATCATTTATTTGTTCTTAGTTAGTTATTTTCTTGTTGGGTAAGCTTAGAGTACTCTCCTTATTAGATTTGTTTTCCTTTCTAGATTAGGACTAAGTAGGAACTTTAATTATCTTTTATTTTTATTATTTCCTCTTTATCACTTGAAAAGTATTTTAAATACCTCTCTCCCATTAATAAAAGACAGATAATATTAGATTAGAAATAATTCTTAGAATAAAATCGCATTTTTTTTTACTTGACAGCTTCAAGGCTCAACCAATAGACCAAGCCTTTGTCACTACTTCATATTACTTTTGTAGTTTGCTTTCTTAATAATGAAGATGAGTATTTTCTTCAATATAAGTGAGTAATCTCCTAGCAAGCGGACCCTATCCCAACAGGCAGTGTAAGACTTCCTTTGATATAAGTACGTGAAGACCTTGTTTTGAATCTTTTCATGATTGTATGTTTGAGTAAATATTCTTAAATGAGTTTAGGCCTAGCTCATGCATTGTTATATCAATATGGAATGAGAGGAGACTTGAGATAACAAGAATTACAAACATGCACATGCATACCTTGATATTGAGAGGGGGAACACCTTTCTACCGAGAGGAGATAGAGTGCATGCTAAGGGTTTCATTATTTGATGGATGCTTAACTAATCTTAATGCGAGTTTACTAATTTAACAAGCACCTAGGGGAGACCTAATTTAGTATTCTCATAAACCAAGTGAGGTCGAGGTAAGCTTGGGGAAATCTGGTTAAGAAACCTTAGATTTATGCTCATATTCAAATAAGCTTATGTCTTGCTATGAGGGGAAAACTTACACTGTCATGGGTAGGTAAGCTTGTGCTTTCCTATTATTGTTTAAAACTTTATTTACTTTGTTATTTCTATTTTTATTGCATAGTAAACCAACAACCAATTTTTGTAATAGAGAAAACCTTCCCTGAACCACTACAATGGAAACCTCAAACTATTTTAATATTGCTCATTATAGGATACAACCTTGTGCTTACCACACTACTTTGACCCTAGTGCACTTGCTAGGTAGTCCATTTTGGAAGTAACAAGTTTTTGGCGCCGTTGTCGGGGAGCAACATTTAAATAATTTGATTAATTTAACTATAGATTGGTGCTCTTTACCTTGTGTGTGCTTAGATTTTTATGATCAGGTTATTTCAATAAGAATTTCTCACTTGCATGCGCAGAACCTATTTGCCACCTCTTTTCAACTAAATCTGGCGATAGAAAGAACTTGTTGTAGACTAAGTGGTGCTGCTAAAAGAGCTCATGCTAGGAAAAGAATGGCTGACGGAGGAATTGAAAACTAAAATCTTGAAAATAATGAGAGCACACGAGATGAGGAGGACAATGTCAATCCTCAACCTCAAAGGCTGAGACTTTAGGAGTATATGCCACCTGACATTGAAGGACACTCTTCCTACATATTGATACCAAGCAGGTGGCAACCTTTTTGAAATTGAAGCCTCGATGATTCAGATGCTTCATGTTGTCGTCTAATATAGAGGTCTACCCGAAGAAGATTCAAACTCAAACATCCAAGACTTTGTTACCATGTGCAATAACTTTCGACCCAATAGGGCCTTCTCAGATGACGTGATAAGAATGAAACTTTTCCCATTTTCACCGAGGGACAAAGCTAAGATGTGGCTAATGACTTTGCAATTAAGTTTCATCATAACCTAGAGTGACATGGTGAAGCTTTTCTGAACAAATATTTCCCACCTAATAAAGCCTTAAAACTGAGGAATGAGATCACCAGATTTTCCCAGCAACCTGACGAGCCTTTTTCTGAATCTTGGGAAAGGTTCAAGGATATGTTAAGAAAGGTTACAAATCATGGTTCCTGGCTTAGATACAAGTTCAAAATTTCTACAATGGTTTGAGCATACATCACAAAAAGGAAATGGATTCTATTGCTAATGGAGACTTGTAAGACTATGCTCCATAGGAGGTCTTCGAAATTATTGAAAAGCTTGTCAACACAAGTTCTAAATGGCACTCCGTGAATGAAGAAAGGCCAAAGTCACATGACTCTCAGGGTTTCAATAACCTTTCCAACAAGTTTGATATGTTACTCCAACATCTTACTAAAAGAAATGTTTCAGCCAATGGAGGCAAACACGGAAGTGCTGATTGTGACATTGCCCTTACCTAAGAGCAATGTGATTTTATACAGGGAAACTTTTGTGGAAGAAATCCAAACTCTAATACATACAATCTAGGTTAGAGGAACCATCCAAACTTATCATGGGGGAAATCTCAACCTTAATTTCAACAACCACACAACTATTTCTAGCTACCTCATCAGTCACAGGTTGCCCAAAAATCTGGACTATTCTAACCTACTAAGAAGTTCGAAATAAAAGAGATGAGGGAAATGATGATTCAGTTAATAAGATAGGGCCATTTTCCCATAAAAAAAATTGGAGACTCAAATTTACCAGATTGCCTAAGTTGTTACTCCTAGAAGAAAGGGAACTCTCCCTAGCAATACCAAGATAAATCGAATGGAGGAATGGAAGGAAATCAAACTCTAGAATGGTAAGATTGTGAATTTAGTTAACCTCTTGATACTTGATGTTGTTGGAAATGCAGGAACAAAAATGAAAGAGGTTGAGAAGGAGAAACCTGATGTGACTGTACAGACTGAGAAGACTTTCCATAAGACAGAACAATCTATCCCTACAGAAAAGACTTCCAAGGCAGAGAAACCTGTTATTCTAGCATACTAGCTAAGGATACCTTATCCTCAAATGGAAAATCAATATGAGGTAGCTAAGAAAATTGATAAATTTCTTGATGTATATAGAAAATTGCACGTTAACATTCATCTTGCAGAAGCTTTTGCCCAAATGAAAAAATATGCAAAATTTATAAGAGATCTCTTGGCCAACAAATCAAAGACGGAAAATGTGGCTATGGTGGAACTTAACCGAGACTGGTCCTCCATTTTACAAAGCAAAAAGCCTTTGCCGACTAAGCCTAAAGATCTAGGGAGTTTTTCCATTCCTTATTCTATATGCAATCTTGAAATTGATCACGCTTTGTGTGATTTAGGAGCTAGTATTAATTTGATGCCATATTATTTGTATAAACGACTTGGTTTAGGGGAAGCTCAGCCTACTTTGTTATCCATTCAATTAGCAGATAGAACGGTAAGATATTCTTAAGGGAATGGTTGAGGATATCCTAGTTAAAGTGGGAAAATTTATTTTACCGGTTGATTTCATAGTTATGGATTTAGATGAGGACATACATGTGCGTATTATTCTAGGAAGACCATTCCTAGCTACTGGTAGAGCCCTGATAGATGTACATAATGGGGAGTTAATCTTGAAAATACATGATAAGGAAGTTGTCTTTAAAATGAACGAAGCTTTAAAATATCCTTCTTGTGATGATCAATGTTATTTCTTGGATGTTACTAATGATTATTTAAATCCCTATTTTCTTCAGGATATTCATGAAAAAGAATCAAAAAAGGAGGAAGAGCTTGTTGAGAAGCAAGTGAAAGCTGGAACTAGATGTCAGACAACCTTGAAGGACAGGCATAACTCAGAACCTTTTATAGACTACCCGGAACCTGAGTCTGTGGCATCAGAAATTAATCAACAAATCTTTGATCTAAAACCTTTGCTTGGAAATCATAAATTTAAGGTTGGTGAGGCCAAAGATTGAAGCTAAATGACCTTGGAGAGTTCAGACCTTCTAGCTCAAAGAATGTCATAAACTACCAAGAGAAAACCGAAGATTGGCATTACAAAAGACTTCAGGTTAAACAATTCCATCCTGGTGAAAAAGTATTGCTTTTTAACTATTATTTTGAACTCTCTCTAGGAAAGGTTAGGTAACTTTTTACTAGTCAATATATCGTTGTAGAAGTCTTTCCCCACGGATTTATTGAAATTGCAAATCAAATGGGAGAAAGCTTCAATGCCATTAGATAAAGCCTGAAACCTCACATATTTATAAGACAAACTGATGAGGAGGAGAGAGCCTTCCTCCTTGCACCACTTTGACAAAGTCTTGCAGCTGTACCCGGTTCATGCACCAAGTGAAGCAATTCTAGAGGAAACCTTGAGGTTTTCTCAATCTCCCTTTTCTCTCAATTGTGAATGGTAACATCTAGCCTCTCCTTGTCTAGTTATCTTAGAAAAGTCTTTCTTAACTCTATTTGTATTTCATTCTTCAATGCTTTAAGGGAAAAACATATTTTAAGTGTGAGGGAAGGACTAAAATTTTCATCCATGATTTTTCAACTTTTGATTTTTATATTTTCGCTATCTATGCTTAAATGTTTCGAGAAAACATTAAGATTGTCCCTGTTTGACTTTGTCAGCCTAATTGAATTTGGTTTGTGCTCATTATTAGATTAAATTGCTAAATAATGAACTTATGAAGTCTAAGTAAAGTGGAAATTGAACAATTTTTAGCAAAGATTTAGAATGAAATTTGAGGACTTTGAAAAACTTGGTAGAGTTGATCTTGTAGGACCTATAAGCATGTTTAAGTTTTTAAAACTTTAATTTTTACTTCAATTTTATAGCCTAAATTATATACACAACCCTTTAACTTTTGTAAATACTTGAGTCATTTTTATTCATCGACAATCTATGTGCTCTTGAAATTCTTGCTGAGTGGGCTGCCTTTCTATTTTTAACCAGAACTTGCCATGGGAAATGCATGCTTTTACTTGTTATTGTATGCTAGTACTTATCAAGACCACCAGTGAATGCTTGTATTAAATAGTTAAGGCATTAGGATTTACCCTCTTTAGCCCAAAAGCCTACCCTTTTTCACAAATTTATCCTTAGATTACCCTCTTTGAGCCTTAGCCTTTTCTTTCATACACACATTATAAAGCAAAGAACCTTCACTTTGATTTCCCAAAACAACTTGAGTTCTCTAAAGATTATCATCACTTATGCAATAGTTATATCAATTGAGGAAGACTTTCCTGACTCGGAAGGCTTTCTCTATGAAACTTGTATAACCAGAAGACAACCTCAAATATCAGCAGACCCTGAGAAAGCCTCTTTATCTTTTGTTTGTAGTTCAAAAAAAAGGAAAAAAATGAAAAAGAAAAATAAGAATAAACATTTATGTTCTTGATATGTAGTTAAGTTTGACATATGAATATAAGTTTATCGAGGTTACTGTGCTTAGAATAGATGAGCTTAAAAGAAAAGCTTATGTGAACGACAATGTTAAATGTTTCTTATGCTTGAAGATGATCTGCTTTTGAACAAGTTTTTCCTGACTTAAACGAAGTTGCATGTTCATCAACATTATTTCTATTGGAAACTCCTTACACACAAATTTCTTTTTTCCATACCCTTACCTAAGCCCACTTTGCGGTGGAGATTTGACTGATTGGCAAGCTTATGGTCTAGATGGAGTAAGTTTTGCTCAATGAGAGAATTCTTAAAATAACCCTAAAATTATGAGAGTGAGTGAATTCTTTGGTGAGGTATCTGATTTTGGTGCTATTTCATTGAAGTGAAAAGTCTAATTTCTCTTTCGTTGCATACTTTATGTGAAAATATGAGATTTCTCTACTATGGTTTTTCTTGTGTTGGAATTAAGTACTGAACTTGTTTAAAGTTGTTTAACTTTCCAAACTATAGGAGACTTTCCTTGTTTGTTATGAAATTTGTGTTAGTCTCTTTGTCTAAAGTAAATTTCTTAGGACAAGCAAATGTTCAAGTGTAGGGGAATTTGATAAGTGTAAAATAGTAGTGATTTATTATGCGTTTTGTGTGTTTAAATTCCTTACATTAATGAGTTTTTTTATTAACTATTGGGACAATTTCAGGTTGTTGCCAAATCTAAAGAGACTTTCCCTTCAGACTGTGCTAAACTGGAAATTTGAAGAAAAAAGGACAAAAAAGGAGAGGAGTCACAATTCAAGTAAACCACTTAATGAGGAGCTGACGTAGATGTGATTCATGCAAGGAAAAGAAGATATTTTTTTATCATTTATTTGTTCTTAGTTATTTTATTATCGGACAAGTTTAGAGTCATTTCCTTATTAGATTTGTTTTCCTTTCTAGATTAGGACTAAATATGATCTTTAATTATCTTTTATTTTATTATTTCCTCTTTATCACTTTGGAAGTATTTTAAATACATCTTTCCCATTGATAAAACGAAGATGAAATTAGATTAGAAATAATTCTTAGAAATGCATTGTGTTTTTTACTTCATAGAAATTTTGTAGTTTGCTTTCTTAATAATGCAAATTAGTTTTTTTTCCATATGAGTGTGTAAACTCCTAGTAAGCCGACCCTGTCCCAATAGTGTGAGACTTCCTCCAATGTAAGTATGTCAAGACCTTATTTTTAATCTTTTGATGATTGTATGTTTGAGTAAACATTCTTAAATTAGTTTAGGCCTAGCTCATGCATTGTTATGTCAATATGGACTAAGAGGAGACTTGAGATATTGGGACTTACAAACATATACATGCATACCTTGAGATTGAGAGGGGGAACACCCCTTTCTACCGAGAGGAGATACGGTGCATGCTAAGGGTTTCATTATTTAATGGATGCTTAATAATCTTAATGCGAGTTTACTGATTTACAAGTACCTAGGGGAGACTTAAATTAGTATTCTTAGAAACTAAGTGTCGCCGAGAGGTAAGCGTAGGGAAATCTAGTTAAGAAACCTTAGATCTCGCAGTCAAATGAGCTTATGTCTTGCTAGGAGCGGAAACCTTACATTGTCGTGGGTAGGTGAAGCTTGTGCTTTCCTAATATTGTTTTAAACCTTTATTTACTTAGTTATTTATGTTTTTATTGCATATTAAACCAAGAACCAATTTTGTAATAGAGAAAACCTTCCCTGAACTAGAGTACTAGGGAAACCTAAATCTATTTTAAGATCGCTTCTTGTGGGATATGACCTTGTTCTTACCACACAACTTTCACCCTAGTGCACTTGGTAGGCAGTCCATTTTGAAAGTAACATATATCCTAGGGGGTTTATTGAGGATGTCCTAATCAAAGTTGGGAAGTTTATCTTGCCCGTTGATTTCATAGTTATGGATATAGATGAGGACATGCATGTTCCTATTATTCTTGTAAGACCTTTTCTAGCCACAATCGTGCCTTGATAGATGTGCATAAGGGAAAGCTAATCTTTAAAATTCATGGTGAAGAAGTTGTGTTTAAAATGAATGAAGCTAGTAATGACCAATGGAATCTTATTGATGTAAGCGATGTCCACTTAAATCCATATTTTCTTCAAAAGCTTTATGAAGAAGAATCAAAAGAGAAGGACAAGAGTGTCAAGAAGGGAAAAGATGAAATTGGGTGCTAGATAACCTCAAGGGGCAGGCAGAAAGCTAAACCTTGGGCAGACTACCCTAAACCTGAGATTATCATACAAGAAAGCAATTAACCAACCCTTGAGCTAAAGCCTTGGCCCGAAAATCATGAATCTGAGGTTGGGGAAGCTAAAAGATTGCATCCATGAGCTTAAAGAATTCAAAGCATCTAGCTCCAAGAATACTGTAGACTTCAAAGAGAAAGCCAAGGATTGGCATAAAGAAAGACTTCAAGTTAAGCAATTCCACCCTGATAAACAAGTATTAGATTTAATTATCATTTAGAACTTTCATCGTGAAATCTTATGTCTCTTTAGACTGGACCATATTCTGTATTGAAAGCCTCTTCCAATGGTAGTTTCAAAATTGCAAATCAGAAGGGGGAAAGTTCAAAGCTAATAGAAAAAGGCTGAAAACTTACTTGACCTCAAGAAAATCTTATAAAGGGGAGGTAACCTTCTTCCTTGAACCACCATGAGAAAGTCTTTAGATTGTCCCTGCTTCACGTACCAAGTGAAGCAATTTTAGGAAAGCCTTTTGATTTTCCAAATTTTATTGTACATATTTTTGTACATGTTAAATATAGGGTGAGCCTGTCTATAATATCATTTTTGTGAACATAGAATGTGTCACTTCTCTCCATCTAGTGTACAGTACAAAGAAAGTATTTCCCTTCCTTTATCCAAATCTAAGCTTATTTGCCTTTCCCTACTGGATGTCACTCCCTATTTTGTTTAATTTGCAATACTTTGAGGACAAAACATGTTTTAAGTATGATGGAGGGAGCAAACTATTTTGCTTGAGATTGTTGACATGATGATAATATTTGTGGTTATGATGCTGAATTGGTTGTTCTCTACTTGTATGTGCTGAAAGTGTATAATTTTTTAAATTTTACTTGACAATTTTCCCATAAATGAGCTTACTTGTTATAGACAGTCTGCTTTTATGCATTGATTAATGGCCCTACTAATTATGAACCAAGGAAGTCTATGTGAATTTGAAGTTTAGTTGTTGTTTGCAAAATGTAGAATGCAATTTAAGGATTTGTATAGCTTTAGTTAAGTTGAATTCTTAGGGCTTGATAGCATTTAAGGTGTTTAAATTTTAAACTTTACTTTAAAATGACAGTCTAAATTAGATATATAACCCCTATTATTGGGTCTAGCTTAGAGGTAAAGACCTCCTTAGAATCAAGAAAGCATTATTCTAACTCAGAACAAAGAAGAAGATCCAAGGTTGTTTTGAAGATAACAAAAAAGGCTTAAAGAAAAATGACTCAAAGTGCTCAAAGACCCAAGAAGAATCTCAAGTTGTGCTCATAATCAAATACAGGCTGCCATTAGAATGAAAGGTAAAAGAAAAAAAAAGATTATGCTCACAAGGAAGCCAAGCTCAGAGGAACACTAAAAGATATGAGACTAGGTTAACACAAGTTGATAGCATATCCTCATTCCTTTTACAAATAAGAGAAGTCTCCCAAAGATCACAAGGATCTCAATCAGACTCTACAGAGAAATCATCTAAGGAAAAAGCATATATATATATATATATATATATATATATATATATATATATATATATATATATATATATATATATATATATCATCTCTCAAACAAAAGATGAAGTGCTCACAAGTGTAGCCAATACTGCATCAGAATCAGAAGACTCAAAGGACAAAACCACTATATCAGTCATCAAAACTCAAACACTCACAAAGAGAATACACTTAAATGATGAGTTCACAGAATACGAAGAAGACTCAGAGTTAAGAACATCTTATCTAATGCTGTGAAGCACCAATCCAACGACAAACAACAATCAAGAAGAATATCTGTAAAAAAGAGAAACAAATCAAGTGAAAGACGCTTGATAGCTAATTTTGAGAAACACCAAGGACTCCTCAGAATCACATACATCAGAAGCTCAAGCTATAACATAAGAAGTGACTCTACATCTTCAGAGCAACATCACTTCAAGGACAAAATAGATCAACGGTATCAATGAGCTCAAAACCAAATAACCTGTCTGAGAAATTGATAATCCCTATGCAACTCTTGTGAATCCATCCTTTCCAAGAATAGTAGTCTTAAACTCCTAAAACCCTAAAAGACTAGCTATCTAGCCTTTACCAAAGGAGATAAGAAATCTCTTAAATTTTGAGTTGACTAGCAAAAGTAAATAGCTACTTTCTACCACCTAATTCCTAACACATGGAAAGCTGGAAACATGAAAATGGTAAAAAGTGCAGAAGTCAGAGTACGGATAGAATTGACAAAGTTTGGACTTAGCTAACGGAAGGATGGATCATAATCCAACTATGAATCCAATGGTCAAGAAGAAACAAGACATTTAGAGAAATCGACTAGAAGGCTCCTTAGAAGGTAACTTTTCTAAGGAATGAATTTATCTTATTACAACGGTCAAGAATACTCTCTTTCTTCAAGGTGCGCATCAATGGTCATCATTAACAGTAGAGTATAAATACACATCTATCCATAACACTAAAGGTGTCGAACAACATCACAAGTGCACATATTACAACTTATTATTGCAAAATTCTCCAAAGCAAACATATTCACTATCATATCTATTTGTAGATCTAAAGCTCTATTAGAACAACTCAATTCAAATTCATTGTAAGTGCTACTTGATAATAAAGTACAAGAGCATAAATTTATCATTCAATCCATTGAAGAAGAAGGTGATTAGAAGCTAGGCAAGGGGGACTTAGCGAGGCTTCAGAGTCACAACAGACTAAGTGAGAGTGCTGACATCTTCAACCCTACTCTCAACTGGTGTAGTTGGTAGGGCAGAAGAATCTAAGAGGAGGGAACTCTTAGATTAAGAAATCAGAAGCAACAAGAGTAGTATACTTTGTGTATGCATAATTCCGGAATTGTAAAGGCTTCTCCGCCTCTGAAGGAGTGATATAGTGGATTAAATCTCGGAGGAGGAAACTCCTGGGACTAGATGTAGGCAGGGCTGAACAAGGATAAAAATCTTTTATTTGATCTTCTCAACTCTACACTTATTTACTTTGAGCAATTTACATTGATTACATTTTGCTACTAAGTAAATTACATACATCAAACACTAAATATTCATCAATAAACTTGTGTCAACACTCTAAATTATATATGTTGAATAAAAAGTTTATTATTCCACATCAACATTTGAATCCCCCCTCTAACTCCTATATCAACCCCTCATAGGGACAAACAAGTGGTATCAAAGCTTAGCTCAGTTAAATTTGATAGACTTAAGAGTCTTGAGTTTAAAGATCCCATGGGTGATAGATGTGAAAGACTCCTTCTTGGAGTGATGAATCAAACTACTCAAGTCCTACTAGAAGGATTGAGTATAAACTAGCCTCCTCAATTCTTTGGCCAAAACTATGCCTTTTGGAAAAATTGTATGATACATTTTATACAATCCAAAGACATATATACATGGTTAGCAATTGCTAATGGGCCCTATAGAGCTACTATGGTTAAAAGAGGAGAGTGCTTCCTAAACTTGAAGAGAAATGGACTGATATGGATATCAAAAGATATTACAGTTATGCAGCTACAATTAACATGTTGCATTGTGCTTTAGTTGCTATAGAATTCAATAAAATCTCAGACTATGAGACTGCATAAGAGATCTGGAGAAAGCTGGAAGTCACATACGAAAGGAATAATAAGGTAAAGGAATCTAGGATCAATCAGAAGCTGAGGAAGTATGAGCTGTTTGAAATGGAGGATGGTGAATCCATTTCCATCATAAACTCTGGATTCACCAACATCACAGGTGAATCAAAGAGGCTGGGAAAAGGATTCCCAGAAGAAGAGAGAGTGAAGAAAATCCTCAGAATTCTCACTAGGACGTGGGAGACAAAGAAGACAACCATAGAAGAGGCCCAAGACCTTTCCAACCTAAGCTATGATAAGCTTATGGGATCCTTCATCACTCATGAGATAACTCTAAAGTCTCATGAAGAAAAGAGGATACTCAAATGAAAGGAGAAAATACAAATCGCCCTCTAAAGGATATCCTCAGAAGAAGATGATATCTCAAAAGAAGAAGGCTCCTCTCTACAAAAAAGGAGAAGATTGCTGAGACAAGATAACTTCTCTGAAACAGACTTAGAGGATGAAGATCTGAGAAACTTCACTCAGCAACTCAAGAGGAAGATGCTAGGATAGGAAGAGAAATCAGAAAGTGATACAGATGATGAAGAAATAGCAAGTCTCATCCACACCTTCAACAAGAAAATGTCTTAGAAGGATGATGGCTCCAAAGCTACCTCATTAAGAAGAAGAAACCAATAAGGCACTATTAAAAGAAGATCAAATTAGCCTATGTCTAGAGTGATGAATAAGACTCAGATGTAGAATATGGGTCAGAAGATGAAGTACGCATGTGTTTTATAGCCAAGGAATCAACTACCTTAAAAGAAGAAAGCTGCTCAGAGGTAGAAACATATGATTTGCTGCAAACTAACGATCTCTTACTGATAATGAGGGAGATCAAGGAAACAGAATGAGGAAATAAAAAGCAGAAGCTGAAGCTCAAGAAAAGGACAAAGTTCCTTAAAGAAGATGACACTGCCATAATTGATGAAATCCTAATCCTATCAGAGAATGCAAAGGAAAAAGATCTCTTGTTAGAAGGAATCAAGAAGTGCATCTGGAAGCTGGACTCTAAACAAAAAGCCTTGAGGGAAATTGTTAAGGCACCTTAGAAGCAAGAAAGCAAGGTTAAAGAAGTACCACAACCTTATAGAATAAAGCAAGCTTAATCAAAGAAACCTTGGAGTCATAGAAGAAGAATCAAGAAAATTTAAAAGAAACTCATAGAAAAAGATAATCACACATGCCTCATGGCCAAAGATGACAATGAATCAAAAGAAGAAAATGATTTTGATATAGAATCCTATTACTTGCAACAAACTAACATAATGATGCAAGTAATAAAGGATATTCATGAGATGGAACTGGAAAACTCTCAAAATCTGATTCTTCTCAAAGAAAGAGCTATGACATCTGAGGACATATATGGCATACTTCAAGAAATGAAGATTCTTATAGAAAGTTACAAAGATAAGGATAGATTGCTTGAGATCTTCAAAAGAAATATTGAGATACAAGATCACGATGAAGAAGCCTTGGAGGCGGCTAAAAGGAATTCTCAAGCTCAGATGCAAGAAAATTTGAGGAACCTTCAAAGAGAAAGAAATGGAGCAGGAAGTTCAACTCAGACGAAGCTAATCAAGTCTAGGCACTCAGTGTTGGGAACTGACGGTCACTTTGAACAAGCGTAATAGGCATGGCGGAATTTCAAAATTTAGTCCCTTGTCCCTAGGAACTCGTATTAGTTGTATATAAATTAATTAAACCCTTATCTAAATAAATTCTCTACCTAGTTTAGCATGCATAGGCTAGGCATACCATTGTTCTAAATTATATCCTGGCATAAATATATTTTATACTAAGCATGTTATAACTCTAAGTTATAACCTAAGCATAAAATAAAATAACCATGCAAAACAACCTAAGCATAATTATTAAGTCTAAAAACACTTTAAAAAAGGCCTAATAATTAAAAGAGAAAGAGAAAATTTATCATTTAAAGTGTGCTTTACCTGAACATTCTTGCACAAGCCTCCAAGTGTAGGATAGCCTCTATGAGTATCCACACAAACCCGACCAACCAAAACCTCCCAATGAGGAAGAACTGCATAGCCTTGAGTAGCTGCTAGACCACTCCAAAAGCCCACCCGAAAATATAAACTAGAGGCCCCCAAATTAAAATGTAATTTGGGATCCTCAAACTATGGTCCGTGACTAAGGGTGCTAATGAGCTGAACCGAGACCAAATAGTGCAGGGCTTGGCTTAGCTCGGCTCTAGAACATATTTGCTCGGGCTTGGCTCAGCTCAAAGCTCGTCAAGCTTAGAAAAATGAAGCTCAGCTCGAGTTCGCGAGCCTAAAAAAGCCCTAACATATATGCACTATTGCAACACAAATTAAAAGTGTTGCCCCTAAGTGTTTCAACTTTGATGATTAAAACAGATTCATGGCAACACTAGTTAAAAGAAGGATTGCATCAGTAACATGACATTTTATTTCACTTTTTCAAAAAATATAACGGAAATTATACTTCCAAAAAAATAACGCAATTTATTCGCGCTTAAAGATATACATAATTTTAAACAATTTAAACTAACATCATAATATTTTTACCATGATCCGTAATCACTCTCATTTCTTCTCTTTCTATGTTCTATCTATGCAATTCCATATTCATCACCACTCTTGCAAAGAAGTAGCAAGCTATTTTAACTCATCATTTTATGAATAATTATTGTAAATGAATAATTATTACTCACCAATCATATATTATTAATTTGTTTTTCACTAATTTATTAACTACAAAAATTATACGAACATGTTTGAGAGCTTTCGAACCGAACCTTAGAAGGCTTGATTTGGCTTGTTAATATCTTGAATCGATCCCAAACTCGAGTCTAGCTCTATCGAGTCAAACTCTGATCGATCTTTGACCAAGCCGAATCTCGAACTATTTGTGAGCCACTAGGCTTGTTAACACCCCTATCCGTGAGGATCAAAAAGTTCTTCTATGTCGGCTCGAGAATCCTCACTAAAGACTCTAAAAAAAGCCACAAAGATGTGAACTTGAAGTGTGTTGGAAGAGGGGGTGAGGGTGCCTATTTGTAGGCTAGGGGGAGCGTGAAAGCTCCCCTTCAAACCGATGACACATCCCACACACAGATCATGCCCGCGAATCACAAGGATCTGTGGGCTTGGCCCGCTCACACAGTGTGTTTCGCCAGCTGTGTGCACAAGGCAAGCTCTTTGCATGAGCTGGGCCTCGTAGCTAGCCCCTTTTGTAGGCTACCGGACCTTACGAATAAATTTGCGAGTCTAGTTAAATTTTTTCGGGTCCCACCGAAAAAATTGCTCGACAGACAAAACTTCCCTCTTTGTCCTTTCAAACATTAATTTATTTTTTGACCATAATAAAATAATTATTGGTCAAAATAAATTCATGGTCTAACCAAATAATAATCTAATTCATTATTATGGTATATTTTCGTAATAGAATAAATCTATTAATTCTTTACTCAGTTCGATGAAGGTCCAATGTGTGTGACCTTATAGGATCCCGAAGTATTGAGCTGTTACGGCTTAACTAATCCTTATTTTATAGGAACTATTGGCTTGAGGTTCTAGACCATGATTAGAACTTGATTACCTTAAACGACTGTAATACGCCTCTAGCATGGATCCACCATCCCCCATTACTCGGAACGTCATTTGTGCTTATGACTTAATCCTGGTCACATGCAATAGTTGCCTAGTGCGATGAACTCCTTCAATTCTTTAATATTAGTACCATCTAGTATATTGGGTTCGGTTAAAGTGTTAACCCACTAATAGCGAGGTTGCTCTAAGCTATCCCATTTATTTACTTGTTACTGAAGTAAATTGCTCTCTACCATAATGTGTTTGACCAAAAACTATTTTATCAAACATATATTCTGATTAGAGGTTTATAGCAATCATCACTTCAATAAGTGGCCAAGTATAGCTCCTTAATATATCTAGAGCGATGGATTCTTTCTGACTATATAGCTTACCAACGAGATGTCATCACTATACCCGTAATCATCAGTGATACCATAATTAATGTGTTAATATGAATGACCTAAAGTATAGTGATAGTACCACACAAGGTAACCAGTATCTCAAGTATGAGGATATTTGCAAAGCTACTGCATAAAGATAAACAACAATAGTATGATATATTTACCAAGTGTTTATCTCATTGTGGTCTCCAATATATCTTCCAGATATATCCATGTGTCAAAATTAAGGCACCACCTTTAGTCTTAAGAGGTTGACTGCTTGGACCCTTTCCAAGAAATTTGACCACATCCTAGTCTTGCTGTTGTGAGCACTGGATTTTAATGATCCTTCTTACAAAACTATGATGAGAGCTATATGATGCAATGTCTTTCAGGTGTTGTACATCAGAGGTGTTCCTACTACTATAGAGTTGAATTTGGCCAAAGTTTGGAGACCTAGCCTGCCCTTAGGGACCCGTACGGGTACAGCCTGGTGGTACAGATCCACCAGCGGACCTGTACGGATCATCCCTTCCAAACACCTAGGGGGGACTCATACGGGTCCCCTAGTACCCGGACGGGTAGGGCCCCACTCATACGAGTCCTCTTGTTGCCCAGATAAGCTCTTTTGGAAGGGAATCATTTCCTATTTTGGGAAAAGGTAGGTCATAAACGTGATTTAATGCGTTTAGACCTCCTCTCCCCTATAAAGAGAGCCCTTCTCTTCACATTTTACACACATACATCTCATATGAAATCATACTAAAATTCTAGCAATTTCTATATGTATAGAAAAGGTATAGCGGGGGTATAAGAAGTCTAAAATAGGTAGAAAACCCTTCCTTTGAGGTTTTGTCCACATTTTATTCATTCGTAGCTTCTTTTATTAGGATTTAGGGGAGGTTCAGTCCACACAAATACTCACCTAAATAGTCCTATTTCATTTACTTTGATCGGGCTCTCTCTATAGTAAAGTGATCAACTTAAAGTGGATTCACGCCGCAAAGGTAACGCTCCTGAGTTTCAAAGAGACTCCCATTTCAGTCATTTCGTTATTATTATTGGCCGTTCCTTCTATTATATCTATTGCTTTCATTTCTTATTTCAGGTCTAGTCCTAACCCCATATAAGCCTTATTGGCACCATATATCCCCCTAAGATATCAATTTGGTGCGCTATACTCATACGGAAGGAAATCCCTTTTTATTTTATTTTTCTGCCACCAATTTGTTAATCTGTGAGTCTATAAATTAAACAGAATAGAGTTTCTTCCTCAACCAGATAAGACCCGTACGGGTACACCATACCCATACTGGTACTCCCTAGTAGCCATACGGGTCCCACCTACCCTTTTGAGTACTAGCCCAGGCAGATTCCAGAACTCATTACTAATTGGTTAAAAATCCATCTAACTCACCATTTACCATGCGATCATTTTCACTAATAATTTGGTAAATCGACCCACAAAAGTAAAAATGTGTTTTTACAACAAGATGTGCTGAAGTGCTGATTTATGGTGTGCTATAAATTTTGCTAACATCTGTGGATGCAGGGGAATTTATTTTCTTTTTATTTTATAACTTAGAACAAATGTATAGGCTCTCTTTGCAATTTCCCCCATTTCCCCCGGTTGTAATTTTTATTCCCCCATTTATTGTTTGTGCTTTATTGTAATATGTAAATGCATGTAACGAGTATGAAAGAGTGTAGAAATAGGATTTTTATGATAATTCCCTAATTGATGAAAAATAAAACGGTTTTATGCGGTGAATGTAATTTTGAATCAACTGAATGAGAAATAAGTGACTCATCCGATACCCGAATCTCTGATCCAATAGGTATGAGTCACCTGCCAGAGGGAACCATACCAAAACTCTTTCCCAAGTAGACAACTTGGGTGGTGACTCTATCAATTGTATCGGGATTTGGGTTTAAAATTGGCTTATTGTGCAAACTTTAACTAAAAAAATATTTTGTCATGCCTAAATCCAACCAAATGCTCAATGGGCCCCACTTCTCTCACACAGCACCAAGGGAGACCCACACGTCATTGAAATCTCACAGTGGTGACTCTGCTGGGGATTATAATCTTTTAACTTGCAAAATGTTGGTTTGTTTTACAACTTTAAAAGATTAAGATGAGCATCGAAAATCATTTACTTGATTCAACCTATTTTTGTTTTTGTCATTTCGGAAAATTATCACACTCTATCTTCTCATCTCCTTCTCTCTTTAGTTAGATGCGCTCTTCTTCTAGTGCTAGGATAGAGTGCCCTAGTATTTCTACGACACTCAAAATGGTGATACCCAAGTGGGTGGAGCACTCATTGCCATATCCCTCCAAACGAGGCTTGATGCAATGGGAACCTTCTACATCAACTTCTGATATGTCCCTACACCATTCTTATTGAAAGCTATAGTATTTTACCTTCTAGGTACCCTAATTTTTTTGTGAGATTAGAATAAGGAAGATTACCCTCAGACTCGACGGGAGAAATAAGGATGGAATCGATCACTTTGCATGTGTTGTGATTAACCCCTCCATGCATCATTGTAATTTATGCATGCATACTGCATCCCATGCATGTACTGATCTCTTTGTTACTACCACAGTTCAAGACAAAAATTGGCACTCACATCCATTACTCATCCCAGTCCCTATCATGGCTTAGCTTGGTTAGTCAGTTCAACCAGCAAACCCAATGCTCCGCACAGTCAGTAGGGAGACTCATTCACTCCGTCAAGAGGCTATTTTGTAGTTTCACGACAGTAAGGATTTAAGTCGACTGCCAGACTACGTGGTCATACCAAAGGGGACAATCCTCCCTTATTTCATGGGTTTACTCTAAGGCGTAACCCACAATCGAGTGGTTCAACCTATGACTGTAGATGACATCTCACCCTAGCATACTCCTCTTGTGAACCTCTTTAAGAAGCTAAAGAAATACCAATTGATTGATCATCTCTGATCGTATGTTCCGCCAAAACCCAAGGAGAGGGGCAACTTCTGCATATATCATGTCAGTCCTGGTCATCTAATAAGAACATGTGAGGATCTCCTCAAAGCTATCACAGCACTAATAGACAAAGGAAAAGTCTGTGAGCCCCAAAGGAGATGGGATAAGGCAGCCATGATCAACTCAAGATTGGAAGAAAGTGAAGTATGGAAACATATTACGGAGACCAAGAAAGCAAGAGAAGAGCCATCCATGCAAGACCTTATAGCTATTAGACAATGGAGTGGGGAACATGTCCAGGACTACTTTCAGAGGTGGTTAACAATTACGGTAGCCCTCAAAAGGAAATCTCAGGAGAAAGAATTGGTTGACCGATTCATCTTCAGATTATCTCCTTAGATCTGCAAGATAACATTTATGAATACATACAAAACCATTCCTGAGAGCTATGAAGTAGCCATAGAAGCAATAAAATGTGCCAAACAAATGGAAGGCAATAACCCATAAAACATTGAAGCAGACAAAGCCATTGATACCCTTGCCACTTCCATATACACTATCTTATGCTTAGGGGATAAGAAGAAGACACCAATTCAGGAAGCCTTGAGAAACCTAGCCCAAGCCACAAGGAAAGCTGTAACGTATTAACTAAGAAACAATTGCAAGACCTAGATCATGACCTGACCCACATTCTAATGAATGACCAAGAAGGCCCTCCGCCTGTGAAGGATGACAATGCAATTATATGTAATGAAAATGATGTAGCCTTTGGGCATCCTAATGAAAATGATAATGATTTTACTGACTTATTTGATGTTTCACCTAATGACACCATGCATTCATCTGGCCATATGCATAATATTTGAGCATTCATGACACTTTATTGCATGACTTTAACTTGGGTACTACGGAAAAACCAAAAATGGAAACTATTTCTAGTGGTTTGACCTCTATCAAAAAGGGAGAGATAATAAAAGTGTATAGAAAACATGCTAACACTTTTGCTCCAGTTCAAACCAGTCAAGCAAAAGTTAAGAAGGTTCCATCCTGAATGGGCCTATGAAATCACAGCTAAAGTTGCTAGGTTATTAGAAACTAAGTTCATTGAAGTAATTGAGTACTCAACATGGCTAGAAAATGCTGTTCTGATTCCTAAGAAAGATAGGAAGGTCAGAATATGTGTCAACTTTCATGATTTGAACAAGGCATCCCCCAAGGATGACTTTCCATTACCACATATCGATGTATTGGTGGACAGCGCCACCGGGGCCTCAATGCACTCATTCTTAGATGGGTTCTCTGGGTATAATCAGATCTTAATGGACATCATCGACTAGGTCAAACAACCTTCATCATAGAATAGGGAGTGTATTGTTACAAAGTTATGCCCTTTGGGCTGAAGAATGCAGGGGCAACTTATTAGAGAGCAATGACAGCCCTATTGCATGACATGATCCACAAAGAGGTCGAGGTTTCTATAGACGACATGCTAGTAAAGTCTAATACGAGGGAAGAACACCCAGAGATTTTGGAAAGGTTCTTGACTAGAATAGAGAAGTACAATCTGCACTTGAATCCGAATCGAGAAAACTCTTGGGACACAATATCAGTTAGAGGGGAATAGAGGTCGACCCTGATAAGGTTAGGGCTATTCAAGAAATGCCTATTCCTAGAACTGAAAGGGAAGTCAGGTCATTTGTTGGATTGCTCTAGTACATGAGTTAGTTCATTGCCAAGCTAACGACCATGTGTGAACTAATCTTTAAGTTGTTGAGAAGGAAGCAGCTGATAGAGTGGAATGAGCAATGCCAGATAGCATTTGACAAGATATAGGCTTATCTTATGAACCCCCAGTTTCGAAGCCTCTAATGCCCAGTAAGCCATTGATTCTCTACTTGGCCATAGAAGAATCATTTATAGGGGAAATGTTGGTCCAAGAGCAAGAGGATAAGAGCGAGCATGTCATATACTATTTGAGTAAGAAGTTATTGGAATATGAGATAAAGTACACGGTAGTAGAAAAGACCTGTACAACAATGGTATGGTTGACTAAGAAGTTGAGACATTACTTCCAGTCCTACAAAATTCAAGTAGTTGCGAAGGTGGATCCAATGAAGTATCTTTGTTAGTCCCCCACATTGGCAGGGAAACTCTCTTGCTGGCTCCTGTTATTGTCTGAGTTTGATACAGAGTTTGTCACAAAAAGGTCATTAAGGGAATAGACATGACTGAGTTCTTGGTAAGCCAACCCCTCAAATATGAATATATTGAAAATCTGGATTTCCCTGATGAGCAGTTAGCATAAGTTAAGGCTGAGAAGGCCGAATGGATCATGTATTTTGATGGAGCTACGAATCAAAAGGGCGCTGGTCTTAAAGTAATCATCATCACACTACAATGTGAGTTTGTTCCACTAAGCAAGCAATTGGAATTCTCGGTCACTAACAATGGGGTCGAATATGAAGCTTGCCTCTTCGGTCTTGATGCTCTTTTACAAGTAGGGACAAAGGAAGTCAAGGTAATGGGGGATTTCGCGTAAGTAACAAAGCACGTTTTAGGGGAGTGGGAGATTAGAGAAGAGTCACTTAGGCCATATGAAGAAGCAGTTTGGGACTTGTCAGCACAATTTAGTCAATGCTTCTTCCAATATATATCAAGGGACGAGAATTAGATGGTAGATTCTCTGGCTACTCTAGCTTTGATGTGGGAGGGAGAAGACGCTCACCCCATCCACCCTCTTATAGTAGAAATGGGTCATCCTCCATTTCATAAAAAGGTTCAGGTCATGATTGTAGAAGAACAAAAGGCCTGTTGGTATAATGACATTAAGAGGATTCTGAAAGGAATGAAGTCCCCTGAGGGGTTATCAGGTTCAGACCGTCTAACTCTCAAGAGATTGGTGACCCAGTTTAGACTAGTCAACGAAGATCTCTTCAAAAGAACAGCTAAAGGTTTGTTTTTGAGGTGTTTAACGGAAGAAAAAGCAGAAAGGGTAATGACTTAGGTACATTCGGGGGATTGCGTCCCCCACATGAATGGAATGGATCTAGCCAGAAAGATTAAGAGAATGGGGCACTACTGGACCACAATGAACGCCGACTCCGTTGACAAGGTCAGAAAATGTCATGAATGTCAGATTCACGGGGACATACAACATCTCTCTTCATCTGAACTTTGCAATTTATCTACTCCTTAGCCTTTCTCGGTGTGGGGGATATATATAATTGGTGAAATTCGTCCATCGTCAACCAATGGTTATCGATTCATCATAGTCACAGTTGATTATTTTTCAAAATGGGTAGAGGCCATATCTTACACCAACATTACCACCAAGAAAATGGCCAAGCTTATAGAGAGGCATATTTTTGCAAGATATGGAATCCCATACCATGTAGTTTCTGATAATGGTGTCTAATTTCAAGGGGCCATAGCTGAATTATTTGAGAAATTCAACATTGAACATCACAGATCTTCTCCATATAGGCCACAAGCTAACAGAGCTGTTTAGGCTGCCAATAAGTCAATCAAGAAGATTTTGTCCAAGACGATAGCTACTTACAGAGATTGGGCTGATAAACTTCCATTCACAGTTTGGGGGTATAGAACCAGTGTAAGGACTCCCACCAATCAAACACCTTTCTCCTTGGTATATGGATTGGAAGTCATAATACCGGTTGAAACAAAAGTAAGTTCTCTGAGAGTGGCACTTGAATCATAGTTAAAAGAATCAGATTGGGTAGGAGCTAGATATGAACAGTTGAATACGATAGATGAAAAGCGACTCAAGGCACTTGACCATCTCCATATATAACAACAGCACATAGCACGAGCTTACAATAATAGAATCAGATACCCGAAACAACCTCTCAAAGTGGGTGATCTGGTCCTCAAGCAGCTGTGCTAGATCAGCATTGATGCTAGGGGCAAGTTTAGGCCTAATTGGGATGGACCATTCGTCATGAACAAAGTCCTTGGTACAGGAGGAATCAAGCTTATAAACATGGATGGAAATGAGTTTGTGAATCCAGTGAATCAAGATAGGCTTAAGCGTTATCATGTCTAGGTTAAAAGAATTAAATCATAAAAAAAGCTGTATAAAGAATAAAAGAAATAAAGAATAAAACACCCTGTGAGCGGTCCTCTATTGCTCGGGCAAAAATTAGGGTGCAACCCGTGATCAGTATCCTGCAAACCTATCAAGCAAAAATTAGGGCACTCCAACACAAATAAAGCCCGCTAAGTTAAAAACCCAAAAAGGGCAACTTAGGCAAAAGTTAGGGCATCGAGAGAAAAATGTCAGTTGCTTTCTGGAAAATCTATAAAAAAACTAGTAGGCAATAGGGGTTAACCATTGGAAATTGTTACCATTGCCTATGTACTCAAATTAATCTCATCAATGAACTTGTTATGATTTTGCTAAGAATCTTGGTCTTATGAATGCATGCATATCTTTAGGTGAAAATAATCGCTGGTATATGAACATCAATTTTTCTCTACGTGTTATGCATCATTATATTCGCTTTTATCACACATTTGCAATATTCAGAAAAGCCTGTTGGATTGAAAACCCGAAAGGGTGGTCCAGGCAAAAAAGAAAAGTCTGCTGGGTTGAGCCGTCAAGGACAATTCAGGCAAAAATTAAGACAGCCTGCAGGATTGAAACCTGAAAAGCCGGTCTCCACAAAAATTAAGGCAAAAGATTGCTAGGTTGAAAACTCGAAAGGGCGGTCTAGGCAAAAGTTAAAGCTAAAAAGAAAAAGGTCTACTGGGCTAAGCCATCAAGGACAGCTTAGGAAAAAATTAGGAAAAGAAGAAAGAAAAATAAATGTTTGATAGGTCATTTCATATCGAGTGGCCTATGCAAAAGTTAGAACTTAATTAAGTCTCGTCGCTACAAAATCACCAAATACGGGTTCACAAAAAAACTAAACTCAACAAATCTCAGTTCAAGAAAAATCCACATGGATAAAAGAAATATCAAAAGTACCAATCCAAAAGTTGACTATCAAAACAAGCCATGCAGGGCCCAAAAGTATCAAACGGTCCAGAAAGTAATCATAACCTAAGCTGCCGGGGGATCCTATCCCTGGTGGCCCTTCTGAGTCTGGTCATGAGTATCTGCTAGCAGATAATCTACGTCTATGGTCATATTGTCATCAGCCTCATCGGTATCTACAGCTGGCTGGGCGGGGACCCTTATCTCTGAGGTCCCTGCAGTAGCCTAATAGCATCAACTCACTTAGTAAGCTGATCTACGCCCCTTTGAGTCACACCGTATGCAAAAAGATCATCCTTGGACTCATCCTCAGAAGGAACTGGTGTCTGCCTCTCCTCGTTCATCCTCGCTAGCTGACCCCTCAGCTTCTCAATCTCGGCCCTCGCTTGATCAGCTTCAGCATTGGTTGCCTGCAACTGCACCTCTAAAATCTGGGTATCTCCTTAGAAGAGCCCAAATCCTTGGCGGACTGGCTCCCCTCTATGGCCAGCAAAGTTTGCAATAGAAATGATGAGATCAGTACACATACATAAAATGCATAGCATACATCATGCATAGTTTGTTAAAATTTTGCAGGTAAAAGAAACTTACTAAAGCTAGTGCATTCTGGGCCAGCAGTAGGTCCCGGATAGAAAAATAACCCTTGGGTATCCTCTCAGCCTTAGAAATGGTCACCTTAAAAGAAAGGGTCACATCAGGATAAGACATCCTAAATAATCACGGTAATGGATGAAGTTGAAGATAAAGGATTCCTTACATGGGTAGAGCTAAAAGGAGTAAAACTAATAGGCTGGACTGACTCTTTGAGCTTCTAGATAGCTTGATTCCCCAAATGGTCAAGGAGTCGGAAGAAAGTATCTAATTCAACTCGGAGGACGCCCTCCCTCACGGATCCAGAAACCCAAGACCTCTCCGATGGTGGCCTAAGGGCAACAACAGAAGAAGCCGCAGATCTCTTCTGCATGGAAGTGGGAGGCTGTAGCAACAAAGAATCAGATTCAAGATCACAGTCAATTATAGAAAGTAGTAAGGTATTCATAAAGGCCAAGTTAGGAGAGTACCTGAGAAGAGGGAGTAGTTGACCTAGCCGAACCTCGGGTACCCCCAACTATGAATGGACCCCCGCGGTCAACCCTCGGTCCTCCCTCCTCCTCATCATAATCATCATCATCATCATCATTATCATCCTCACTATCACTCTAGTGAAACTCCAGGGGCTCATCCTCATGGTGAATCCTCCCACAAGGAGGAAGAAGGGAGGAATCAACGAACTCAGCATAGGAGCCCCCCACAGAGAGCACACGAGCTCCCTCACCCAATAAGTACAACCCCTAATCTATCCCCGACATGAGATGAGGCCAGAATATAACCATCGAGGTCGGGGGAGGAATTGATCTCTCCACCATAGCACTGGTCCTCCACCCCAGAGAAATCACTCTAGGGTCATTCCCCAGCATAAGCATCTGATCCAGGGGCATCCCCCACCGATCTGGGGGCATCCCCCCATTTCCTCGTACTAGAATTAGATCTAAGGGCAACCCCCCACTGATCCAGGGGCATCCCCTACCAATCTACGGGAATGCCCCTACTAATCTAGAGCCATCCCCCACTTCCCAGCAGCGGAATCAGATCTAGGGGCAACCCCCCACCGATCCATGACCATTTTCCCACCAATCCAAGGGCATCCCCCCACTTCCTAGTAGCGAAATTAGATCTAGGGGAAACCCCCCACTGATCCAGGGGCATCCCTCCACCGAGCCAGAGGCAACCCCCCACCGATTCAGGGACATCCCCTGACTTCCTAGTAGCAGAATTAGATCCAGGGCATCCCCTACCGACCTAGGGGAACCCACCCTAGGGGCTTTCCCCAGCAGCAAAATAAACAACGATCGGGCCAAACCCAACATTTACTGCACATGATTTTTAGTTTATTTCATTCAACTTCTTTATTCTTAATTGAAGGGGCAAAAACATTTTTATTTCCACAAAAGTCAGTTAAGAATAAAGAAGTGTCTACTTAGACAATGACTGCCTCGGTGTTTGATTGTTGTCCCTTTTCATGTCATTCAAAATTCCCCAGCAGGAAAGTCATCCGCCTCAAGAAAGGGATACGCATTGGCAAGGAAAGTCATCCACCTTAGGAAAGGAATACATTAGTTAGGAAAGTCAATCCGCCTTAAGAAAGGGATATAAGGAGAAGTCATCCACCTTAGGAAAGGTAAACACCATCAGTCAGGAGAGTCATCCACCTCAGGAAAGGGATATGCATATCTTCCCCAGCAGGAAAGTCATCTGCCTTAAGAAAGGGATACAGTAGCTAGGAGAGTTTTTTGCCTCAGGAAAGGGATACCCATATCTTCTATAGAGAAATAATTAGTCAGGAAAGTTGATCCGCCTTAAGAAAGAGATACAATGGCCAGGAAAGTAGATCCACCTTAAGAAAGGGATATACACCTTCCGTAAGCAGAGTCACTAGGGGTACGCATAGTAGCAAAAGGAAAGTCATCCGCCTCAGGAAAGGGATACTCATTGGTAAGGAAAGTTGATTCGCCTTAGGAAAGGGATACACTAGTCAGGAAAGTCAGCCACCTCAAGAAAAGGATACGCATTGGCAAGGAATGTCATCCGCCTCAAGAAAGGGATACACATTAGCAAACGAAAGTCATCCGCCTCAAGAAAGGGATACGCATCAGCAAAGGAAAGTTGTCCGCCTCAAGAAAGGGAAACCTGAGAAAGGAGTTCACCTTGAGAAAGGAACTTGTCCATGCCATCACCTTAGGTATAATTTCTAAACCCTCGCTCACATTGTGAGATCATATAGATCCTTATCTGCAGTGATCCCACGAGGGGTAGTCTGTGAGCACTGGATTTTAATGATCCTTCTCACAAAACTATGAAGAGAGCTATATGACGCAATGCCTTTTAGGTGTTGTCCATTAGAAGTGTTCCTACTACTACAGAGTTGAGTTTGGCCAAAGTTTGGAGACCTAGCCTATCCTTAAGAACCCGTACGGGTACAACCTGGTGGTACGGATCCACCAGTGGACCTTTATGGGTCATCCCATCCAAATGCCTAAAGGGGACCCATATAGGTCCCTTAGTACCCCATACAAGTAGGGCCCCTCCCATACGGGTCCTCTGTTGCCTAAACAGGCTCTTTTGGAAGGGAACCCTTTCCTATTTTGGGAAAAGGTAGGTCACAAATGTGATTTATTGTCTTCAGACGTCCACTCCCCTATAAGTAGGGCCCTTATCTTCACATTTTACACACACATCTCATATGAAATAATACTAAAATTCTAGCAATTTCTATAGGTATAGAAAAGGTATAGTGGGGGTATAGGAAGTATAAATTAGGGAGAAAACCATTCCTTTGAGGTTTTGTCCACATTTTATTCATTCCTAGCTTATTTTATTAGGATTTAGGGGAGGTTCTGTCCACACAAATACTCACCTAAATAGTCCTATTTCATTTACTTTGGCCGGGCTCTCTGCACAGTTAAAGGATCACTTCAAAGTGCATTCACGATGCAAAGGTAACGCTCCTGAGTTTCAAAGAGACTCACATCTCAGTCATTTCATTATTATTATTGGCTATTCCTTCTATTATATCTATTTCTTTCATTTCTTATTTCAGGTCTGCTCCTAACCCGTATGAGCCTTGTTGGCACCATATATCCCCAAAGATATCAATTTGGTGCGCCATACTCATATGGAAAGAAATCCCTTCTTATTTTATTTTTCTGCCACCAATTTGTTAATTTATGAATCTGTAAACCGAATTGAACAAAGTTTCTGCCTGGACCAGGCAGGACCTGTACGGGTACACCATACCTGTACTGGTCCTCCCTGGTAGCCATATGGGGCCCACCTACCCTGTACGGGTACCAGCCCCAGGCAGATTCCAGAACTCATTTCTAACTGGTTAAAAATCCACCTAACTAACCATGTGCCATGCGGTCATTTTCACTAATAATCTAGTAAATCAACCCACAAAAGTAAAAATGTGTTTTTACAACAAGATGCACTGAAGTGCTGATTTATGGTGTGTTATAAATTGTGCTAACATCTATGGATGCTGCGGAATTTACTTTCATTTTGTTTTATAACTTAGAACAAATGTATAGGTTCTCTTTGCGATTACCCCCATTTCCCCCAGTTGTAATTTTTATCCCCCCATTTATTATTTATGCTTTATTGTAATATGCAAATGCATGTAATGAGTGTGAAAGAGTGTATAAATAGGATTTCTATGATAATTCCTAAAATGATTAAAACTAAAATGGTTTTACGCAGTGAATGTTATTTTGAATCAACTTAATGAAAAATAAGTGACTCATCTGATACCTGAATCTCTTATCCAATAGGTATGAGTCTCCCGCCTAGAGAGAATCGTACCAAAACTCTTTCCCAAGTAGACCACTTGGGTGGCGACTCTATCAATTGTATCTGGATTTGGGTCTCGATTCTTTTATTCATTAAAATTGGCTTATTGTGCAAACTTTTGCTAAAAAAATGTTTTGTCATGCCTAAATCCAACCAAACCCCCAGTGGGTCGCGCCTATCTCGCACAGGCGCCAAGGAAGACCCACACGTCATCAACACCTCACAGTTGTCTCATCAATATCCTTTCTTGATGAAACTATGATTAGGGATAGTTTAGACATAATCATAATTGCACGTGAAGCGGTCTCTTTAAGTATAGTTCAACTATAATTTCTCCCACTTCATGCTATGATACGTCAAGGACTTTTGTCCACAGATTTCAATAAATATATTTTAACCAATCATAATATATATATGGACACATCGATATAAAAAATGATTAAATGCCTTTATTATTTAAATAAATTATTTGTACTAATACATAATTAAGATATATTGCCCTAATTACCTTAAGGGCATACATCATATCTAACACCCATAAGATGGAAAACACAATTATCATTAGAAGGATATGGGACCAGAAGAAGAAAGTAAACAAAAGGCTTGATACATAGAAATTAAGTCAAGAAAAATTATGCCATATCAGTCTAGAATTCAAAAGCAGGGTCAAATAAAAAGATAGCCATAAAAAGATAGCAAAGAACGATCAATATGGCCATCGTCAAGAACGCCATAAAATTATTGATGATTGATAAATGATTTTCTCCAACACTGTTATTCTTGAAGAATAAAAAAGACCTAAAAGCTCTTTGAAATGTCTTATGACACTCTGATAAAGCCTATTCAAACTCATCATCTTCCTCGTACAAAACCCTGACAAAACCTCTGAAATAATTTCTTTCTACAAAAAGAACTGCTATAGATAATTTTAAAATCATCCTCAAACTTGTCTCCTTTAGAAATAACCCCTATAGGATTAAACCACAACCGTCGTTTTCAGATAGATTCTTGCTAATGACTTCACCTTTCTCTAAAATTCTCTCTATCCACAAGATGGAGAAATGGGTGAAAATGTGGGGACTAAACTATCCCATCATGGTTCAGGAATTCTATAACAATCTGATGGAATCAATTCATAACTCAAACCTTGTCATCACTAAAGTAAGAGGATCTAGAATCACTATAAATATAGAACTTATCGCTGAAATTCTTGAATTAAGAAACTCTGGGATCATCCTCAGAGAAAATCAGAGAAGCAGATATCCACATCCTAAATACGATAAGAATTATGGATTCTTAGAAGACTGCAATAAGAAGAAGTATATCGGTGACTTGACTATAATTGATAAGTATATGCAATATGCTTTGATGAAAGTATTGCTACAGAAACCGGAGATGCCTCAAAGTATGTCAACCATCGAACACTGCATTCTGCAATTTATCATGTAGAAGAGGGAAATAAACCTTCTAACTATCATCATTCAACATATAAAACTATACAAGTATAGTATGGGAGGCCTCATCACTAAGATTCTAGCAAAATCCAAAGTTAATCTCACAAAGAGAAAAGGTACATATGGAGCAAATATCATCAGACTCAACTCCCTTAAAATAAATAAGGCGGTAAAGAAACCTATAGCTACAATGTTATTTAAAGGAAGATCGGTCAAGAGCATGATTGAGTCAGAAATTGACCTCAAAAGTAGAAGTTGTTTCACTGGTATTAGGACTGCTATTTCCAAACTCATAAGAATAAGAAAGAATGGTCAAAGGAATGGTCAAAATCTGGGAGTAGAAAGGATAGAAGAACCCAAGAACAAAAATGATGAAGAATATCAGTTAAATCTCGCCATTAATCAGCATTATTGAGGCCAAGAGAAAAGGAATTCTCATTGAGCCCACATGGAGAAGAAAGGAATCTTCCCTTAGAATCTATGTGGATAAAAGAGAAAAAGAAGTCAGAAAAGCTTGCAAGAAAATGCCTCCTACTCACTCTGAGCTCACCATAAAGTTTAAAGAATTAGTAATTAAAAAATCAGATGATGAGGAATGCAGCTTAAGCATTGATAAGTTTCTATAAGGATCAAATGAGGAAGTACTCGGAATGCACCACAAAAGAGAAGCTGTAAGGATGAAACTTAGAAATCCATTCTTCTACATTGAGGAATGCTCCAACTCCAAACCACAGCTAAAAGTAAATCTCATATCCAAAAATCCAACTACGAAAATCAAAACACCTAAATCCTCATGCATCACTATAAATTATACTCCCAAATTACCAATCACTACAAAAAGAACTCGTCGCGCAAAACCTCTTCTACACCGACGCCATATGTTTATCTAATTAGCCATCTCGCCATTTGTTGAGGATGAAAAAACCGCATCCAATGAAGCAACTGATGTAGTTAAAAAACTTCAATAGGAAGCCAGTGATGCCTACGAGGGAGCTAAGGCTGCACATTCTTAGAAGGTCGATGAAGCTAGAGCAGCTAAGACAATAGTTGGCAATGATGCTAGTGATTCAATAGTGCTAACTATTGATGAAGCTCAAGTTGATAAAAGCCAAGGCAACCTAAATAGAGCTATCATTCTATTCAAGGGGATGATTGGGGAAAGCCAACCAACTCAATAATGCATTATAAATACTGTTAAGGTTGTAGAGGTTGTGCAAGGTAAAGATCATGTGGATTCTAGTGAGGATGGATTGCAAAATCTATCTACGGGTGACTTGATAGAGTTGTCAGAAGCATATTCGAGCTCGCCTAATTCATCAAACTCAGAGTCTAAGGGAAAAAGGAGGAAGGATAGTGCTCAAAAGCCATAATAGAAAAAAAGACAGTGAAATGGAAAACATGTCCACTCTGCTCACCATGGCAAGACAACATAGTGAGATCATTAGCCTAATTCTGAATCTACAAGATAGTGTACTAAAGTTTAAGCCCAGTAATATCAACCTTGATTTAATCTCAATTTGCACAAAATTGAGAAATCAAGCAGTAAAGATCAGTAAAAGAATGAAGGAGACTCCAATAGTAAGGAATATGGCAGCAGGGCTACTGACGAACATGTTACCTACTTGGATGGAAAATCTAGAATCTATGGTGATGATTATAGCCACAACTGCTATCTCCAAAAAGAGAGTTGAGAACATAAACAAGCTTCTCCAAGATCAACAAGAAAAGAACAAAAGGGTTGTAAGGAGATTGGGTGATCAACAAGCTGACATGGTACAAGGCTCTGGAGCCGATCTTCAAGACAAAACAACTATGTTAAAAGATGAAATAAAAAGTGTTGCATAAAACACCATTGAAGCCATCACATATTGTTTCAAACATGTAAAACTTGAGAGATGGTGTTCAAAGAACAACGCTCAGATGCTTGCGAGGAACTTTAAAACCTCCAAGGGTCCAAAGGAAATTAGGACCTCACTCTAAATCCTCAAGTAAGATCTTAGAACTACCTATCTAAAGGCTAGACCAATTCTGAAGTAGAAAAATAGAGCAATATGTGAACAAGCAAGAGAAGAGCTAGTAAAAGTTGTATCTGATGGACATTCACGTAAAGAAAAGGCCTTAGAATAGTTATGAGGAAGTCTAGAAGCTAGCATCTAGGGGATTGAAGAGAAAATGAGACTTCTTTTAATAAATTTAGAGCCCAGAATAATTCCTCCCCTCAAAGATCTTCACAGCCACTTGACTAACAACATTCTATTTTGTTAGCTATGAATCTATGTAGTATATAAATGCGTGAAGAACTACATCAAAAAGAGAGAAAGAGGTATCTTCGTGTGAGGTGTCGATGACGTGCGGGTCTCCCTTGGCGCCTGTGCTAGAGGCGGGGCCTACCGGGGGTTTGGCTGGGTTTAGGCATGACAAAACATTTTTTAGTTGAAGTTTACACAGTAAGCCAATTTTAATGAATAAAAGAATCGAGACCCAAATCTCGATACAATTGATAGATTCCCCACCCAAGTTGTCTACTTAGGAAAGAGTTTTGGTATGGTTCCCTCTGGGTGGGAGACTCCTACCTATTAGATCTAAGATTCGTGTATCAGATGAGTCACTTATTTCTCATTTAGTTGATTCAAAACTAAATTCACCGCATAAAACCGTTTTAGTTTTTATCATTTAGGGAATTATCACAAAAATCCTATTTCTACACTCTTTCCCACTCATCACATGTGTTTACATATTAGAATAAAGCACAACCAATAAATGGGGGAATAAAAATTACAACTGGGGGGAGTGGGGGAAATTGTAATGAGAACCTATACATTTGTTCTAAGTTATAAAACAAAATGAAAATAAATTCCCCTGCATCCACAGATGTTAGCACAGTTTATAGCACACCATAAATCAACATTTCAGTGTATTTTGTGGTGAAAACACATTTTAATTTTTATGGGTTGATTTACTAGATTATTAGTGAAAATGATCGCATTGCAAATGGCGAATTAGATTGATTTTTAACTAGTTAAAAATGAGATCTGGAATCTGCCTGGGGCTTATCCCCATAAGGGTGGGTAGGACCCATACGGCTACCAGAGAGGATCGGTATAGGATGGTGTACTCCTACAAGTCCTGTCTGGTCTAAGAAGAAACTCTATTCAGTTCAGTTTACAGATTAACAGATTAATATATTGGTGGGAGGAAAATAAAATAAAAAGAGATTTCCTTCTGTATGAGTATGGCGCACCAAATTGATATCTTTGAAAATATATGGTGCCAATAAGGCTTATACGGGTTAGGACTAGACCCGAAACAATAAATGAAAGCAACAAATATAATAGAAGGAACAAAGAATAATAATAATGAAATAACTGAGATGTGTGTCTCTTTGAAACTTAGGAGCATTACCTTTGCGGCGTGAATCCACTTTGAGATGATACCTTTACTATTGAGAGTGCCTAGCCAAAGTAGATGGTGAAATAGGATATTTTAGGTGAGTATTTGTGTGCACAGAACCTCCCTTAAATCCTAATAAAAGAAGCTAGGAATGAATAAAATGTGGACAAAACCTCGAAGAATGGGTTTCCTCCCTATATTGTAACTCCTATACCCCCCACTATACCTTTTTTATACCTATAGAAATTGCCAGAGTTCTAGTATAATTTTCATATGAGATGTGTGTCTGTAAAATGTGAAGAGAAGGGCCTTATTTATAGGGGAGAGGAGGTCTGAACGCAATAAATCGCATTCATGACCTGCCTTTTCCCAAAATATGAAAGGATTCCCTTCCAAAAAAGCCTCTTTAGGTAACAAGAGGATCCATACGGGTGGGGCCCCACCCGTATGGGTTCCGTTCAGGCGTATGGAAGGAATGACCCATATGGGTCCGTCGGTGGATCCATACCACCAGGCAGCACCCATACGGGTCTCTAAGGGCAAACTAGGTCTCTAAACTTTGGCCAAACTCAACTCTATAGTAGTTGAAACACCTCTGATGGACAATACCTAAAAGACATTACATCATATAGCTCTCATCATAGTTTCATGCGAAGGAATTTTAAAATCTAGTGCTCATAGACTGCCCCTAGTGGGATCATCATAGATATGGATCTGTATGATCTCATGATGTGAGCAAGGGTTTAGAAATTATACCTGAGGTGATGGCATGGGCAAGTTCCTTTTTTGAGGCAAACTTCTTTCCTTTACTGATGCGTATCCCTTGTAACTTTGTTGGGGAATGTGTATCCCTTTCCTGAGGCAGATGACTTTCCTTTTGCTACCGTGGATATCCCTTTTTTGAGGTGGACGACTTTCCTTGATTGTTGTATCCCTTTCCAAAGGCAGATGACTCTCCTGGCTGGCGTATCCCTTTCCTGAGATGGATGACTTTCCTTTTGCTACTGTGCATATCCCTAGTGACTCAACTAGGGAGGGTGTGTGTACCCCTTTCTTAAGGCGGATTGACTTTCCTGGCTGATGATGGTGTATCCCTTTCCTAAGGTGGATGACTTTCCTGACTAATGTTATATCCCTTTCCTAAGGCGGATGATTCTCCTTTTGGTAATGACTTCTCTGGGTAAGATGTGTGTATCCTTTTCTTAAGCTGGATCAACTTTCTTGGCTGATGGTGTATCCCTTTCCTAAGGCAGATCAACTTTCTTGACTAGTGTATCCCTTTCCTAAGGCGGATGACTCTCTTGACTGGTGATGGTGTATCCCTTTCCTAAGGCGGATGACTTTCCTGACTAATGATATGTCCCTTTCTTAAGGCGGATGACTTTCCTGACTAATGATATATCCCTTTCCTAAGGCAGATGACTCTCCTACTGGGGAATTTTGAATAACCTGGAAAGAGACAACAATTAAACACTGAGTCAATCATTGTCTGAGTAGACACCTCTTTATTCTTAATTAACTTTTATGGAAACAAAAATATTTTTGCCCCTTCAATTAAGAATAAAGATGTGTGGATGAGATAAGCTAAAAATTCTATGCGAAAAATGTCGGGTTTGGCCCAATTGCTCTGAAATGAAGTGCTCCTTGGAGGGGTGCCTCTTACAGAATGCCCCTAGGAAGGCTAGACTATGGGGGGATGCCCCTAGACTGACAGATTCCGCTATTGAGGGAAGGAGGGATGCCCCTGGATCTGATGGGGGGATGCCCCTAGATTGGTCGGGGGATGCCCCTAGACTGGTAGGGGGATGCCCCTAGGACTTAATTCTTATGTTGGGGAATAATCCTAGAGTGGGACGCCCCTAGGGTTCTTGATGATAGGGGGTATGCCCTTTGAGTGATTCCTCGGCTGGGGAGAGAAGTAATATCCTTCGAGTAAAGCCTCTTCTATTGGGGAGGCCCTTTCTCGTAAAATTCTTTTGCTGGGGAAGGACTCTTGTGTTAGGATGGGTCTGTACACAAAATTTCCTAGTCAATGATTAACTCAAAAATGGCTTACCTTGATTCTTGATTAACTTTTGTGAAAACAAAATATATTTGCCCCTTTAATCAAGGATCAAGGTGAGCCTAGGGAATCATCCCAAATATAATGGAAATATAAGGTTGAGAGGGAGTAGGATTGGCCCCAAACTTAAACTGGATGAATCCCTGGCGGTTGTTGAAATACCGATGCAAAAATCTGCCTCTAAATGGTAAGAGAGGGCACGTATGGGTGGGCCAGACCCGTATGGGTATGGTTCTCGAATGTGGGGATTTGTACGGGTGGGGTGGGACCCATTTAGGTCCCCGACAGGGGGTTCAAAAGGCATATAAGCCTCCTTGTATCCCGCCTCACACCAAAACTTCCTATTTTGCATTTTCCAGTGATTTTCTTCCAAAAATCAACTAAAGATGTATAAAATGATCCCACAAATTGGCCATTTCTCCCTTAGACTCGAGGACTTACCCCCAAAGGGCGATCCAGGGCTTTGAGAATGCCTAGTTTTGGTTAGGTATGCTTTTCGTGAAGAAGACTCGTTTCTGGGGCTTACTCTTGTCTTTGAAGTCCACTTAATCCCTTCCCTGATACCCACGCTTCAAAACTCCAGGTAATTTTGCTTGATGCTCCCTTTTCTAATTTTGAACTTTTGGTGATTTCTCTAATTTTGGCATTTTCTCTAATTTTGGCATGAATTAGGGTGTTTGAGACCTCGGAATAGAGCCTGATGCATGTAACTTTACCCTAGAATGCTTTTAGGGTAGTTTTGGATGAGTTTTGGTTGAGATTGGATGCTTTTGGATTTTTGGGAGTTTACTCGCATAGGGACTACTTATCGGGGACCTGTACGGGTCCTATTTTTTATACGAGTTCTGCTTATAGACCCGTACAGGTGGCGCCTACCCATATAGGTCCTGTTCTTAGGGGCAAAATGTTGTTTTCTTTGATTTCTATAATCCTTTTCTGATTTCTAACTTGCTTGCTGTATTTAAACCCTATTAAACTATAATTCTATCTTTGCAGTTTTAATACAAGACTATGGGGGCTTTAAGCTTCTGCAGGAAATAGTACAAGGAGATTCGTGCCGCAGGAGATACGGAGCTGCTCACCCACATTGATTCCTTTGGCTTCAGCGACATTATCAAGGCCATCCCTCAAGCCCCTAAGACATTGGCCCCCGGTGTTGCTTCAGCTCTAATGGAGAGATGGTCGGAGATGACCCATTCTTTCCACTTGCCTATCGGGGAGGTCACCATCACTCTCTCTGATGTGTGCACCATGAAGGGTCTGGAGTGGAGGGGGGTTGTGTTCTACTTTGATGTTTATGCCTATTGGTGGCATTCTCAGCTTAAGGTGAAGGCCTACATTGCCAGATTACTTTGGGCTTCATTTGGGTAGGATGAACAAGCTCAAGTATGAGGACTTGTATGCTCACTAGATTGTACAGCCGAGGCCTATTACAGCTGATAGGAGGGACTAGTATGCTCGATCCTTCGTGCTGACGTTCCTTACCACTATCTTCTTTCCCGTCTACTCAAGCAACCTCAATTATGGTTTGCTATCTACTGCAGAGGATCTTGTGGTCGTGCCTCATAAGAACTGGTGTTGGGCCATTCTGGCATAGCTGTACTATAGATTGGACGTAGGTGTCCAGGGTGAGCAATTTGAGCTCAAGATATGCCATCTGATACTAATGGTAAATCCCGAACTGATCTCTTATGCTTTAACCCTTTGTCTAAACTGTGTTGCAACTAATCCTGACTTTGTCTTGCAGATTTAGGCTTTCGAGGACCGATTGATTCCTTGTTCAGGCTTGCCCATGCAGCTTGAGATGCCACATATCATATCTAGATGGATGGGGCTTTGGCAGAATTAGCCCTTGACCACAGTGCAGTATCGAGAGTTCTTACGCCAGTTGCGCTCAGGTTGGGTAAATTTCTTCCCTAATAAACCTGCATTTTACATTTCAACAAACCATTAGTAGAAACTGTATTTTACTAAGTTGTGATACTCACAGTGCATTCATTCCGTGTAGGTTATCGGGGTACCGTGGGAGAGATTGGTCACGTATGGAACCATTGAGTGGATACGAGATGGCGTGGATGACTGCCACTTTATCTTGGTATCACCACTCTTCTATGAGTGGTATTTTGGTGATAGGGTTTGAGGGTAGAGGACCAGTTCCATGGTGGAGAGACCGATTAGGGGCTGTACTTGTCAGGTGAGGGTGCTCACATTTTGTCTATAGAGGGCCCTTATTCTGAGTTTGTTGACTCCTCCCTTCTTCCACCTTGTGGGAGGATTCACCATGAGAATGAGCCCTTGGAGTTTCACTAGAGCGACTGCGAGGATGATGATGATAAGGAGGGATGACTGAGGCATGACCATGAGGGTCCATCAATAGTTTGGGGTACTAGAGATTCGGCTAGGTCAGCTACTCCTTCTTCTTAGGTATGCTCCTAACTTGGTCTTTGTGAATGCCTTACTACTTTTTGAAATTGACTATGATCTTGAATCTGATTCTTTATTGCTACCGCCTCCCACTTCTACATGGAAGAGGTCTGCTGCTACAGCTGCTACTACTGTCCTTGAGCCATCAGCAAAGCGGTCTTGAGCCTCCAAACTTATGAGGGAGGGCTCCCTTCAAGCTTAATTGGATACTTTCTTCTTGCCCCTAGACCATTCGGGGAATCGAGCTATCAAGAAGCTCAAGGAGTCGGTCCGGCCTATTTGTTTCACTTCTTCTAGCTCTACCCATGTAAGGAATCCATTACCTTTAACTCTGTTCATTACTGTAATTGCTTACGGTGTTTTATCCTGATGTGACCCTTTCTTTTTAGGTGACCATTTCTGAGGCCGAGGGTATAGCCCGGGGTTATTTTTAGTGCAAGATTTGCTGTTGGCCCAGGATGCACTAGCTTCAGTAAGTTTCTTTTACCTGCAAAATTTTAACAAACTATGCATGATGCATGCCATGCCATTTATAAATGTGTACTGATCTTATGGTTTCTATTACAGACTTTGCTGGCTATGGATCAGAGCAGGTTTGCCCAAGATTTGGATGATTCTGAGGAGAGAGCCAGATTTTTAGAGGAGCAGCTACTAGCAGCCACTGCTGAGGCTGATTAGGCTAGGGCTGAGGCTGCTCGGGCGAGGGCCGAGATTGAGACATTGAGAGGTCTACTAGAGAGGATGACTGAAGATAGGTAGACGCCAGTTCCATCTGATGATGAGTTCGAGGATGATCTTTCTGCATATCTAGTGACCTAGAGGGGCGTAGATCAGCGTATTGAGGGGAGTGATGTTACTAGGGCTGCTGCAGGGACTTCGGAGACTAGGGCCCCCACTCAGCCAACTACTAGTTCGGGTGACACCGAGGACAATCTGACCATAGATGTGGATGATCTGCCTTTGAATACTTAAGATCAGACTCAGGAGGGTTCCCAGGGACAGGATCCCCCGGCAGCTTAGGTTATGATTACTTTCTGAACTTTTTTATACTTTTAGGCCCTACATGGCTTGTTTTGATTGTCAACTTTTGGATTAGTACTTTTGATATCTCTTTTATGCTTATGGATTTTTCTTGAACTTAGATTGTTAGGTATCATTGCCTTGTGAAGCCGTATTTTCTCCAGTGATTTTATAGTCAGGGGATCAAGTGACGTTCTAACTTTTGAATAGGCCACTCCGTGTGAGGGGACCTATCGAACGTTTATTTTTTCTTTTCTTTTTATCCTAATTTTTGCCAAAGCTGTCCTCGACGGCTTAGCCTAGTGGGCCTTTTTCTTTTTAGATTTAACTTTTTCCCACACTGTCCTTTCGGGTTTTCAACGTAGCAAGCTTTTCCTTTTCTTTTTGCCTTAAATTTTGCCGAGGCCAGGTTTTCAATCCCATAGGCTGTCTTAATTTTTTCCTGAGTTATCCTTGACAGCTCAATCCATCAGACTTTTTCTTTTTGTCTTAACTTTTTCCTGGACCGCCCTTTCGGGTTTTCAATCTAGTAGGCTTTTCTGAATATTGCAAATGTGTGGTAAAGATGAATACAATGATGCATAACACATAGAGAAAAATTGACGTTCGCATATCAGCGATTATTTCACCTAAAGATATGCATGCATTCATAAGACCAAGATTATTAGCAAAATCATAACATGTTCATTGATGAGATTAATTTGAGTATATAGGAAATGGTAACAATTTCCAATGGTTAACTCCTAACTGCCTACTGGTCTTTTACAAATTTTCCAGAATGCAATTGACATTTTTCTCTCAATGCCCTAACTTTTGTCTAAGCCGCCCTTTTGGGTTTTTAGCCAAGCGGGCTTTATTGCATTGGAGTGCCCTAATTTTTGCCTAACCGATATACGGGATATCGATCAGCGAGTTGCACCTTAATTTTTGCCTAAGAAGTAGAGGACCGGTCACCGGGTGTCTTATTCTTTATTTCTTTTATTCTTTGTGCTGCTTTTTTATGATTTAATTGTTTTTACCTAGACATGATAATACTTAAGCCTATCTTGATTCCCTGGATTTACGAACTTATTTCCATCCATATTCATAAGCTTGATTCCTCCTTCACCAAAGAATTTCTTCACAACGAATGGTCCTTCCCAATTAGGCCTGAACTTGCTCCTAGCATCACTGTTGACCTGGCGCAGCTGCTTGAGGACCAGATCACCCACTTTGAGAGGTTATTTTGGGTATCTGATTGTATTATTGTAAGCTCGAACCATGCACTGTTGGTACATCATGAGATGGTCAAGCGCCTTGAGCCACTTTTCGTCTATCGCATTCAACTGTTCATACTTGGCCCTTGCCTAATCTAATTCTTTTAACTGCGGTTCAAGTGCCACTCTTAGAGATCTTACTTCTATTTCAACCAGTAACACGGCTTCCATTCCATATACTAAGGAGAAAGGTGTTTAATCGGTGGGAGTCCTTACATTAGTTCTGTACCCCCAAACTGCGAATGGAAGTTTATCAACCCAATCTCTGTAGGTAGCCACCGTCTTCGATAAAATCTTTTTGATTGACTTATAGGCAGCCTCGACTACCCCATTAGCTTGTGGCCTACATGGAGAAGATCTGTGATGCTCAATGTTAAATTTCTCAAACAATTCAACTGTGGCCCCTTGAAATTGAACTTCGTTGTCGAAAATTGCGTGGTGAAGAATTCCATATCTTGCAAAAATATGCCTCTCTATGAACTTCACAATTTTCTTTGCGGTAGTGTTGGTGTAAGCTTTAGCCTCTACAAATTTTGAGAAATAATCAACAACGACTATGATGAATCGGTGACCGTTGGTTGATGATGGCCGAATTTCACCAATTATATATATCCCCGACGCCGAGAAAGGCTAAGGATTAGATAAATTGTGAAGTTCGAATGAAGGAAGATGTTGTATATCCCCATGAATCTGACATTCATGACATTTACTAACCTTGTCGATGCAGTCACGTTCATTGTGGTCCAGTAGTACCCCATTCTCTGAATCTTTCTAGCTAGAGCCACCCCATTCATGTGCGGGCTGCAATCCCGTGAATGTACTTGAGTCATTACCCTTTCTACTTCTTCTTCTATCAAACATCTCAACAATAAACCTTCAGCTATTCTTTTGATGAGATCTTCATCGACTAGTCTGAATTGGGACGCCAATCTCTTGAGAGTTAAACAGTCTGAACCTGATGATCTCTTGGGTCACTTCCCTCCTTTAAGAATCCTCTTAATGTCATCATACCAATAGGCCTTTTGCTCCTCTACAACCATAACCTAAAACTTTTCATGAAATGGCGAATAAGCCATTTCTACTATAAGCGGATGGATAGGTTGCGCCTCTTCTCCTCCCCACATAGAAGGTAGGGTAGCCAAGGGATTTGCCATCTGATTCTCATCCCTCGGTATAAACTAGAAGAGGCATTGACTGAACCGTGCTGCTAAATTCTAAACTGCTTCCATTTACATCCGGAGTGACTCTTCCCTAATTTGCCACTCTCCCACGACATGCTTTATCACTAACGCGGAGTCCCCCATCACCCTGACTTCCCTTGTACGTATCTTTAAGAGAGTATCAAGACCAAAGAGACAAGCTTCATAATCGGCCCCGTTATTAGTGACTGAAAACTCCAACCGTTTGCTTAATGGAATAACCTTACCTTGTGGTGTAATGATGACTACCCCAAGACCTGCGCCCTTTCGATTCACAGCCCCATTAAAATACATGGTCCATTCGGCCTTTTCAGTATTCACTTCTACTAACTATTCATTGGGGAAATCCAAATTTTCAAAATAGTCAGACTATAGGGGTTGGCTTGCTAAAAATTCAGCCACTGCTCTCACCTTAATGACCTTTTTTGTGAAATACTCGATATCAAACTTAAATAGTAATAGGAGCCAATGAGAGAGTTTCCCTGCCAATGTAGGAGATTGACAAAGATACTTCATTGGTTCAACCTTTGCAACTACTTGAATTTTGTAGGACTGGAAGTAATGCCTCAACTTCTTAGTCAACCATACCATCATCATATAGGTCTTTTCTACCACCGTCTACTTTATCTCATATTCCAATAACTTCTTACTTAAATAATATATGACATGCTCGCTCTTATCCTCTTATTCTTGGACCAACATTGCCCCTATAGATGACTCTTTCATGGCTAAATAAAGAATCAATGGCTTACCGGGTATTGGAGGCTTCAAAACTGGGGTGCTCACGAGATAAGCCTTTATCTTATCAAATGCTATCTAGCATTGCTCATTCCATTCTATCAGCTACTTTCTTCTCAACAACTTAAAGATTGGCTCACACACGGTCATTAACTTGGCAATGAAATGACTCGCGTACTAGAGCGATCTAAGGAATGACCTGACTTCCTTTTCAGTTCTAGGAATAGACATTTCTTGAATAGCTCTAACCTTATCAGGATCGACCTTGATTCCCCTCTAACTGACGATGTGTCCCAAGAGCTTTCCCGATGTATCCCCAAACACACACTTCTTTAGATTCAAGCGTAGATTATACTTCTCGATTTTAGTCAAGAACCTTTCCAAAATCTCAGGGTGCTCTTCCCTTATATTAGACTTTATTAACATGTCGTCTACATAAACCTCTACCTCTTTATGGATCATGTCATGCAATAAGGCTATCACTGCTCTCTAATAAGTTGCCCCTGCATTCTTCAGCCCAAAAGGCATTACTTTGTAACAATACATCCCTATTCTGTGATGAAAGCTGTCTTAAACTTGTCGATGATGTCTATTCAGATCTGATTATACCCAGAGAACCCATCTAAGAATGAATACATTGTGGCCCTGGCGGCGCTATCCACCAATACATCGATGTGTGGTAATGGAAAGTCATCTTTGGGGGATGCCTTGTTCAAATTATAAAAGTCGACACACATTCTGACCTTTCCATCTTTCTTAAAGACTGGGACAACATTTGCCATCCATGTCGGGTACTCAATTACTTTAATGAACTTAGCTTCCAATAACCTAGCAACTTCAGCTTTGATTTTATCAGCCCATTCAGGATGCAACCTTTTAAACTTTTGTTTGACCGGTTTGAAGCATTGATCAGTTGGGATGCGATGCTAGACGATTTGGCAATCTACCCCGGGCAAGTCTTTATAGGACCAAGCGAAAGCGTTAACATATTTTCTAAGAACTTTTATCATCTCTCTTTTTTCAATAGGGGCCAAACCATTGGATATTGTTACCATCTTTTTATTTTCCTTAGTATCCAAATTAATGTCATGCAATGAAGCATCATGAATGCTAAAAATGTTATGCTTATGGTCAGATGAATGCATGGTGTCGTTAGGAGAAACATCAAACAAGTAAGCAAAGTCATTATCATTATCACTAGGATACCCGAAGGCCACATAATTTTCATTACATATCATTGCATTGTCATCCTCCACAGGCGGAGGGCCTTCTTGGTCATTCATTAGAATGTAAGTCAGGTCGTGATCTAGGTCTTGCAACTATTTCTTAGTCAACACATTATCCACAGCTTCCCTCATAGCTTGGGCCAGGCTTCTTCTTATCCCCTAAGCATAAGATAGTGTATATAGAAGTGGTAAGGGTATCAATGGCTTTGTCTACTTCAATCTTTATAGGTCACTGTCTTCCATTTGTTTGGCACATTTTTCTGCTTCTATAGCTGCTTCATAGCTCTTAGGGATAGTTTTGTTTGTACTCATAAATGCTATCTTGCGGAGGTGAGGAGATAACCCGAAGATGAATCGGTCAGCTAATTCCTTTCTCTTGAGGTTTCCTTTTAAGGGATACTGCGATCGTTATCTCTGAAAGTAGTCGTGGACAGGTTCCCCACTCCATTGTCTGACAGCTATAAGATTAAATATGGACTGCTCTTCTCTCACTTTCTTAGTCTCCATGATGCATTTCCATTCCTCAGTTTCTTCTAATCTCGAGTTGATCATGGCTACTTCATCCCCTCTCCTTCGGGGCTTATAGACTTTTCCTTTGTTGATTAGTGTTATGATGGCTTTGAGGAGATCCTCACATGTCCTAGTTGGATGATCAAGACTGACATGATATATACAGAAGTTACCCCTCTCCTCAAGATTTGGTGAAATATATGGGCGGAGATGATCAATCAATTGGTATTTCTTTAGCTCCTTGAGAAGGCTACCCCAAGGTGAGATATCATCAAGAGTTATAGGATGAACCACTTCGTTGTGGGTCATGCCATAGGGTAAACCCATGGAATAAGGGAGGATTGTCCCGTTTGGCATAGTCAAAAAGTCTAGCAGCCAACTCAAATCCTTGCTATGGCAAAATTGCAAAATAGCCTCTTGATAGAGTGAATGAGTCCCACTACTAATTGTACGGAGCATTGGGCTAGCTGGTTGAACTGACTAACCAACCTGAGCCATGATAGGGACCGGGATGAGTAATGGATGGGATGCCGATTTCTGTCCTGAACTATGGCAGTAACCAAGAGATCAGTACATGCATGGGATGTGGTATGCATGCATAAAATTCAATGATGCATGGTGGGGTTAATCACAAGGGTATGTAACATAACACATGTGAAGCGATCAATTCCGTCCTTATTTATCCCACCGAGTCTGAGGGTATTCTTCCTTAATCTAAACTCACACAGAAATCAGGGTACCTAGAGGGTAAAATTCTATGGCTTTCAATAAGAATGGTGTAGGGACATACCGAAAGTTGATGTAGAAGGTTCCCATCGCATCAGGCCTCTTTTGGAAGGAGATGGCAATGAAAGCTCCACCCACTAAGGTGTCCCCAATTTCCCCAACGGTCATGAGTATCACCATTGTGAGTGTTGTGGAAATAATAGAGCAGCCTAACCTAGCACTAGAAGAAGAGCGCATCTAACTAAAGAGAGAAGGAGATGAGAAGATAGAGTGTGATAATTTTCCCAAATGATGAAAACAAAAGCGGGTTGAATCAAGTAAATGATTTTCGGTGCTTATCTTAATCTTTTAAGCTTTTAAAACAAACCAAAATTTTGCAAGTTAAAAGATTATATCCCCAGTGAGTCGCCACTATGAGGTGTCGATGAATTGTGGGTCTCCCTTGGGGCCTGTGTAAGAGGCAGGGCCCACCGGAGGTTTGGCTGGGTTTAGGTGTCACAAGACATTTTTTAGTTAAAGTTTGCATAATAAGCCAATTTTAATGAATAAAAGAATCGATACCCAAATCTCAATAGAATTGAAAGAGTCGCCACCCAAGTTGTCTACTTAGGAAAGAGTTATGGTACGGTTCCCTCTGGGTGGGAGACTCATACCTATTGGATCAAAGATTTAGGTCTCAGACGACTCACTTTTTTCTCATTTAATTGATTTAAAATTACATTCACCGCGTAAAACATTTTTAGTTTTCATCATTTAGGGAATTACCATAGAAATCCTATTTCTACACTTTTTCATACTCATTACATGTGTTTACATATTACAATCAAGCACAAGCAATAAATGGGGGAATAAATATTACAACCGGGGGGAATGGGGGAATTGCAAAGAGATCCTATACATTTGTTTTGAGTTATAAAACAAAATGAAAATGAATTCCTACATCCATAGATGTTAGCACAATTTATAGCACACCATAAATCAACATTTCAGCGTATTTTGTGGGGAAAACACTTTTTAATTTTTGTGGGTTGATTTACCGAATTATTAGTGAAAATGATCACATGGCAAATGGTGAGTTGGATTGATTTTTAACCAGTTAAAAATGAGTTCTAGAATCTGCCTGGGGCTGGTACCCGTATAGGTGGGTGGGACCCGTATGGCTATCAGGGAGGACCGGTACGGGTATGGTGTACCCGTACGGGTCCTATTTGGTCCAGGCAGAAACTTTGTTCAGTTTAGTTTACAGATTAATAGATTGGTGGAACGAAAATAAAATAAAAAGGGATTTCCTTCCGTATGAGTATGGCGCACCAAATTGATATCTTTGAGGATATATGGTGCCAACAAGGCTCATACGGGTTACGATCAGACCCAAAACAAGAAATGAAAGCAACAGATATAATAGAAGGAACAAAGAATAATAATAATGAAATAACTGAGATTTGGGTCTCTTTGAAACTCAGGAGCGTTACCTTTGCAGCGTGAATCCACTTTGAGATGATCCCTTTACTGTTGAGAGAGCCCGGCCAAAGTAGATGGTGAAATAGGATTATTTAGGTGAGTATTTGTGTGGACAGAACCTCCCTTAAATCCTAATAAAAGAAGATAAGAATGAATAAAATGTGGACAAAACCTCGAAGAATAGGTTTTCTCCCTATTTTATACCTCTTATACCCCACTATATCTTTTCTATAACTATAGAAATTGCTAGTGTTTTAGTATAATTTTCACATGAGATGTGTGTCTTTAAAATGTGAAGAAAAGGGCCCTATTTATAGGGGAGAGGAGGTCTGAACGCCATAAATCATGTTCATGACCTGCCTTTTCCCAAAATAGGAAAGGAATCCCTTCCAAAAGAGTCTATTTAGGCAACAAGAGGACCCATAAGGGTGGGGCCTCACCCCGTACGAGTCCTATGGATCCCTCCAGGCGTATGGAAGGAATGACCTGTACGAGTCCGCTGGTGGATCCGTACCACCAGGCAGCACCCATACGGGTCCTTAAGGGCAGACTAGGTCTCCAAATTTTAGCCAAACTCAACTCCGCACTAGTAGGAACACTCTGATGGACAACACCTGAAAGACATTGCATCATATAGCTCTCGTCATAGTTTCGTGAGAAGGATCATTAAAATCTAGTGCTCATACTTCCCAAAGCCAAAACCCTCAAGAGACTCAGAGTATAAGGATGCAACTGATTACGAAGAAACATGGACTTCCAGCCTACTACCATAGCAAGCACAATTGGGAAAGGAGTATGGTTTCCTTCACCCTTATGCAAATCGATCTCCATTTTGATAATATTAAAAAGGGGGAGAAAGAAAAGAACAATGAGAGCAGCAGCGCAAAGAGAAAGGCATCAGAAGCATTCCTAGCTCCTCAAGACAAGGACAAAATAGAAAAGCGCCAGAAGAAGGGAATAGCTAGTTTAGATTATCCAACTTTTTGTAATTGTTATAGATCTTTCATGTACTTATTAATTGATGAAGAGTTAACTGTTGTTAACTCTAAGATGAGTAAAAAGATCTTATTGCTTCTCAGTACAATATCTAATTCTACTTTTACATACCAGCACAAATTATAGCGGAGCTAACATGAATTGACATCTTCAATGTCAAGTTAAAACTTTTATCTTTGCAGGTTTTTGTTATCATCAAAATGGGGGAGATTGTTGGATCTAGCTTAGAGGTGAAGACCTCCTTAGAATCAACAAAGTATTGTTCTAACTTAGAACAAATGAAGAAGATCCAAGATTTTTTTGAAGATAACAAAAAGGCTTAAAGAGGATGAAGATAACAGAAAAAAAAAAGTTGTTGGTCCCTAAGAGGGTCTATATAAGGTCAGAGGGGGGTGAATGACCTTTTTTGTAGAATTTATAGACTTTAAAAAGTCTTGTGTAGCGTGTTTGATATGTTCTTGATATAGTGGATCCGGATGATGCAAATATGAAATTATATGCATTAAGGTAAAGAAAATCAAACACAGTAATTTATCCTTATTCGGCCCCGCCTACTCCAGTCCCCGGAGTTTCCTTACTCCGAGCTTTGTCCACCAGTTGATTCTTTTTCAACTGGTAGGAATCAAGCCTTAAAATTTGTCTCCAGAGATTTCTTCTCCTCCGGATTTAGGATATACCACTAGAAGCACCAACTCCTAGCTGAGTCCTCTTAAGCTTATCTCCGGATGGTAACCCCTTTTGGATGTACGATATACCACTAGAAGCACCAACTCTTAGCTGAGTCCTTTCACTTTAGCAGGATATACCACTGATTTCTACAGGGAGATTCCACTTAAAGCACCAACTCTAAGCTAGTTCCCAATATCAATACTCACCCAAGTATGAGATCTTTACAACTGATTTCTCAAGGTTTCAGTTTTTGAACTCTTCAAGTTTATAGTTCACTTGAGAGTTCTTTACAATAATAGATTTGAATATTTCTAGTTCTTAGGAGGATTATGCTTTATAGATTGAAATTGCTTGAATTCTCTTTATAATAGCTTTTATAAAATCAACTAGTACCTTCTCAACTTGTGAAGCTTCCCTTTTATAGCCTTTGATCATTAATTTAGCCATTGTGTACCATTGAGGTATATTTGAATCTTCACAATTTATCAGGTATGATGTGGCGCATTCGTAGCCATTGATCAATCCATTAGGTACATATTTTTTCACGATTGAATTCTTGCGATTGAGGTAAATAGTTGTCAATGATCGTTTTGTTTGGATTTTAGTGAGTCACCAACTGTTACGCCATTTGCTTTGGTGTGAGCTCCACGCGCCATTCTTATTGTTATTTGAAAAAGGTTGTTACCTTTTTCTCTTTCCCGTGTCAGTCCTTTTGTCCTTTTTTGGAGTGCGTGCTAGCTGTCTTCTTTAAGGCAAAAAAGATTTTTGACTTCAGACCAATAGTGGAGGGAAAAGGTAATTTTAAACTTTTACCTTTGTCTTGATATTTGAGTCTTTCGGATGACTTCAGACTCAATATATCTGGATGCTCTTCAATCAGTCTTCTATTCATGTAGATGCAGCTTTTAAGATGTTAGAAGTTTGTTTCCTTTCCAAAGTCTAACTGGATCTTTTCAATGTTGTCTTGAACTGTTGTGTTTTTGTTTTCTTCATACTTGATCCGGATCAGTTCATGGACTTGTTCTTCTGGATCATTATTTCTCAATAATCTCCCCTATTTGATGGAAACAAAAACCTAAGCACATTTAAACATACATATCAGAGTTATATGAACTAAGTATAATTCTTGATACTTAGCCATTTACAGTTTCACTCCCCCATAATTTTAGCATCAAAACTCCCCCAATGTTTTTTTGTTCTTGCTTCTAAGTTTTTGAATTACAATTACGGATTTTACTTAGAAGCAATTTTGAGTAGAGATGTTTGACTATATATAATTCTATTGTTAACAATAGTCAACCTCATGAAGTTCTGGATTACAAATACAGAACTATATAAGTGAAAAATTACAGAACTAGCTATTACAAGATTTGCAGTGAAAAATAGCTATTCTATGAACTACACTACTCTACTCATCTACTTCTATGGCCTCATCATCTTTGCTTGTGCTGCTCTTCTCCCCCTTATTATTTGCATCAGATTGGGGGTCAATTACCATGTATGTTCTTTTGACCCAACTTTTCTGCCAAGCCTCGGAATAGATGAAATAATCAACATTTCCTTCCAAGCGCTTTTCAATGATCATCTCGACAGTGGCCGGAAGGAGATGGACTGGTTTTAGATTGTCCCGAAGTTACTTGTTGGACTTGACTATATCCAAAATCATTTTAAGAGCATGTTTTCTATCCTCTTTGTTGAAAAATAGGAAAAGTGCCTTGAGAAGAGTTAAGCTGCGCAAGAATCTAGTGTCTCCTACGTATTGAACGAGGTTCAAGATGACCGGGAGGAGAAGGCTTTCCGAAATGGTTCCACAAGTAGAAGGAGTGTTGATAGAAATATTAGCCATACTAGACTCTAATAAGTCAACTTCTTGAATAATGTCTCTTCAGCTATTATGAACAATGGAGTTGAGTGTTGTGAAATCTTTGTTGATAGTCTCCTTTAAAGTATTAATGAGCTTTTCAGTTCCGGAGAGATGACTCCCAAATTCTTCACTTATATCATCCATGTGCTTCTCCAGGAGCTTTCTTCTTATATCTCCTATCCCTTTTGAGTTGAGAACATTTGGTTCTGAAATGGCCTTTATCTCCACATTCAAAGCAAGCTAATTCTTTTTCCGGGTCTTGTCTTCTGAAGCCTTTCTTGGCTTGTCTCTTTTGGTCGAGCCTTCCTTCATTCTTTTGGAGTTATACCTTCTATGACTCCTCATTTCTTTTCTTCTGAGGAATCTGTCGAACTATTTGGCTAGCATAGATGTTCTTTGCTGCACTCTGTTCTAGAGGAAGCTGAACCGAAAGAGTCTGCCTTAAGTGCAATTGCCTTCTTCTTTTCTTCCGGCTTTTTCTCTTATTGGTTATATCTCTCTAAGGATAGTTCTTGAGTTAGGAGATTACCAATGAGTTCATTATAATTGTAAAAATTCAAGCCATGAGCCTCCTCAATGGCAATCTTTTTGTTATTTCATTCTTTGGTGAGACTTTGGAGAACTTTCTTAACCATCTCTACTTCTATGATCTCCTTTCCAAGCCTCTTCATCTCATTTACTAGATTAGTGTATGTAGTGTTCATCCTACTGATAGACTCTTTGGGTTCCATTTTGAAGGATTCCAGCTGTTGTTGTAGGAGATCAATTCTAGCTTCCTTGACTTTATTGGTGCCTTCATAAGTCACCTCAAGTTTCTGCCATATCTCTTATGTAGTTTCACATCTGGAAACCCTGTTGAATTTAGCTGCACTAAGAGCACAATGACGCATGTTAATAGCATTTGTGTTTTCACGCAACTTTTTATAATCATTCCCATCTATAGATTTAAGGGCTTTCGGGTAGTTAAACCCTCTAATTCATAAGTAGGAACATATGGGCCATCCTTAATGGACATCCATGCTAACATATCAATGAAATTCTTCATCCAATTTTTCTAGAACATGTAGTGTTCACCGGTGAGGAGTGGAGGACGGGTAATATACATACCCTCGGGAAGAAGCTATGAGTTATTGAAACTCATTTTGATTCTTAGATCAAAATATAGACCTTTAGCTTGAGATTGTTAGATCTCTAGTTTTGAGCACAAGCTCTGATACCACTTGTTGGTCCTTATGAGAGTCTATACAAGGTCAGGGGGGGGTGAATGACCCTTTTTGTAGAATGTACAGACTTTAAAAAGTCTTATGTAGCGTGTTTGATATGCTCTGGATATAGTGGATCCGGATGATGCAAATATGAAATTATATGCAGTAAGGTAAAGAAAATCAAACATAATAATTTCTTCTGGTTCGACCCCGTCTACTCTAGTCCCTGGAGTTTCCTTACTCGGAGCTTTGTCCACTAGTGGAGTCCTTTTCAACTATCAGGAATCAAGCCTTACAATTTTTTCTCTGGAGATTCCTTCTCCTCCGGATGTAGGATATACCACTAGAAGCACCAACTCCTAGCTGAGTCTTCTTGAGCTTGTCTCTAAATGGTGAGCCTTTCTGGATGTTGGATATACCACTAGAAGCACCAACTCCTAGTTGAGTCCTTTAACTTTAGTAGGATATACGACTTAGATTCTACCCAAACCTAAGCTGAGTCCTACAGGAATATTCCACTTAAAGCACCAACTCTAAGCTAGTTCCCAATCTCAATACTAACCCAAGTATGAGATTTTTACAACTGATTTCTCAAGGTTTTGGTTTTTTGAACTCTTCTAGTTTATAGTTCACTTGAGAGTTCTTTACAATAACAGATTTGAATATTTCTAGTTCTTAGGAGGATTATGCTTTTCTGACTGAAATTGCTTGAATTCTCTTTGTAATAACTTTTGTAAAATCAACCAGCACATTCTCAACTTGTGAAGCTTTTGTTTTATAGGCTTTGATCATTAGTGTAGTCGCTCTGTACCATTGAGCTAGATTCGAATCTTCACCGTTCATCAGGGCCATTGATCAATCCATTAGGTACATATTTTGACCCGTTTGAATTCTTAGGATTGAGGCAAAAAGTTGTCAATGATCGTTTTGTTTGGATTTTAGTGAGTCACCAACTTTTATACTGTTTGCTTTGGTGTGAGCTCCATGTGCCATTCTTATTGGTCTATGTGAAAAAGGTTGTTACCTTTTTCTCTTTCCTGTGTTAGTCCTTTTATCCTTTTCTGGAGTGCATGCTAGATGTCTTCTTCAAGGCAAAAAGGATTTCTGACTTCAGAATAATAGTGGAGGAAAAGGTAATTTAAACTTTTCCCTTTGTCTTGATAGTTGAGTCTTCCGGATGACTTCAGACTCAATATATCTAGATGCTCTTTAATCAGTCTTCTATTCATCCTGATGCAGCTTTTGAGATGTTAGAAATTTTTTTCCTTTCCAAATGCTAACCAAATGCTTTCAATATTGACTTAGGTGTTTTGGAGTCTTTAATGTATTTTCGGATGTTTTGTCTTGAACTCTTGTGTTTTTATTTTCTTCAAACTTGATCATATCAGTTCTTGGACTTGTTCTTCTAGATCATTGTTTCTAAACAAAAATCCCTTTGAATTAACCTCAGAAAAAAATGAATCAAAGTGCTTAAAGACCCAAGAAGAATCTCAAGTTATGCTCTTAATAAAATACAAGCTGCCACCAAAATCAAAGGTAAAAGAAAAACAAAAGACTATGCTTACAAGGAAGCCAAGCTCAAAGGAACACTAAAAGATATGAGATTAAGTCAGCAAAAGTTAATATCATATCCTCATTCCCTATACAAATAAGAGAAGTATCCCAAAGATCACGAGGATCTTAATCAGACTCTACAAAGAAATCGTCTAAGGAAAAAGCATTAGAAAAAGCATATATATTGTCTACGCTTATGAGCACTTTGTCTTTTGTTTCAGAGCTGATATATATATATATATATATATATATATATATATATATATATATATATATATATATATATATAAGAGCTCTGAAACAAAAGACAAAGTGCTCATAAGCATAGACAATACTGCAACAGAATCAGAAGACTCAAAGGACAAAACCACTATATCAGTCATTGGAACTCAATACTCACCAAGAGAATACATTCAAGTGATGAGTTCACAGGATATAAAAAAGGCTCAGAGTTAAGAAGTCTTATCTAATGCTCTGAAGCACCAATCCAAGGACAAACAACAATCAAGAAGAATATTCGTCAAAAAGAGAAACAAATCAAGTGAAAGACTCTTATATATATATATATATATATATATATATATATATATATATATATATATATAAGCTCTGAAACAAAAGACGAAGTGCTTACAAGCGTAGACAATTCTGCATCAGAATCAGATGACTGAAAGGACAAAACAACTATATCAGTCATCGGAACTCAACACTTACCAAGAGAATACATTCAAGTGACGAGTTTATAGGATATTAAAAAGGCTCAGAGTTAAGAAGTCTTATCTAATGATCTGAAGCACCAATCCAAGGAAAAACAGCAATGAAGAAGAATATTCGTCAAAAGAAGAAACAAATCAAGTGAAAGACTCTTGATAGCTGATTTTGAGAAACTCCAAGGATTCCTCAGAATCTCTTACATCAGAAGGTCAAGCTACAATGTAAGAAGTGACTCTACATCTTCAGAGGAACATCACTTCAAGGATAAAAGATATCAATGGTATCAATGAGCTCAAAACCAAATAACATGTCTGAGAAATTGATAATCCTTATGCAACTCATGTGAAGCCTTCCTTTCCAAGAATAGTAGTCTTAAACCCCTAAAATCCTAAAAGACTAGCCATCTAGCCTTCACTAAAGGAGATAAGACGTCTCTAAAATTGTGAGTTGACTAGTAAAAGTAAAAAGCTACTTTCTGCCACCTAATTCCTAACACATGGAAAGCTGGAAACATGAAATGGTAAAAAGTGAAGAAGTTATAGTACGGATAGAATTGATCAAGTTTGGACTTATCTAATGGAAGAAAGGATAATAATCCAACTACAAATCTAATGGTCAAGAAGAAAGAAGTTGTTTAGAGACAACAACTAGAAGGCTCCTCAAAAGGTAAATGTTATGAGGAATGTAATTGTCTTATTACAACTGTCAAGAATACTCTCTTTCTTTAAGTCGTACATCAATGGTCATCATCAATAAGAGAGTATAAATACACATCTATGCATAGCACTAAAGGTGTTGAGCAAACTGCCTTATAGACTTGATCATCGGGTTCTTCACCTAGCTTTTCTTGTGTTTCTTTGCTAAAACTGTCATGGCCTTGATCATCACTGCAATAACTTCCTTAACTTCTTCATTATTTGAGTCCTAGTTCTTGTTGTCGAAGCACAACTTTCCCTTTCCTTTGATCTTGCCTTTAGAGTAGATGGCCTTAATGAGTTCCTATGGCCCATTTCCTTATTTAGGCAAGCTGGAATCGTTCATCCTTATCTGGCTACTGAACTCTGGTAAGGGGAAGTTTATAACTCTATGCGCTCTTTTGAGTTCAACAATTTTCTCTTTGTACACCAAGTAGTGTATGGCTCGAACCAAAGTTAGACAACCATTGGTGCGGTGAGCTGGCTGGACATGATATCCATAAAAATTCTCTCTTTCCTCTTCTGTGGGGGGTCTATACACGCAAAGGGATTGGAGGAGACCATCCTTCCTTACCTTGGTAAAAATTACACAAAGAGGGAGCTTCCACGAGTTTACACTACTTGTGAGGACAAAGCCTAGTTCGGCATCTGGCACCAATTTTAAAAGGCCTTTTGGCCCATTCTAGTTTGAGATAGGGGCATGCTTGATGTACGTGTGTTAGGGTTAGTTGTCACCAATTGACGCAAAAAGGCTTCAACTTCAGGTGTCATGCCCAGAGTTTGCATGACCTGGTCGTTCTGAAGAAGCATCGGGGTTGTGGGTAGCATAAATTGCGATGGAGTGACCAACATCAGTGGCAAGATGCCAGAGAATGATGGAGGAATTGGAATCTGGGCTCCTTCCCTTTGCCCCTAGTAAGCAGAGAGCATTTCACAGGAGTTTACGTGTTGGTTGAAATGAGTGATCTACCCACCAGGCATCCTCAATTCCAAACAGGGCATGCGTGATACTTTCGTGAGCTTCTTGGGTAAAATGGGCCATCCTAAAATTGTCGAACTATCAATACGCATAAGAATGAAACATTATAAAAAAAGAATGAAGTTTTAACTTGGCCAATGATTTCAATACATCATCTAAATCTTTTAAACTTATTGAAAAGTTTAAGTTCAAGTTTAAAGAGGTCAATCCCTAGCAGAGTCGCCATTGTGAGAGGATGACGTTTTACGCGACGGCTACAAAGCTGGGCCAGTGGACCGATCCTTTGAAAATAATATAAGCATCGTGAAGGTGATGTTCGAAAATGATTTTACATATTCTAGTGTTCAAAAGATACGAGATTGAAATCTCGTATTTAAAATAGAGTACCCACCTGGTTTAGCTCAACCGGGAAATTTTGGTACGATTTTACCACCCGGTGGTAGACCATACCTTAAGTAGAGATTTCGATTTTGGATGATGTTATCTATTTTATATTAGGCCAAGTTAGAAGTTTCATTCTTTCTTAATCGGTTTAATCCACCGTATTTATTGTGTTTTCAATTTATATGTTGTTATCGAGTCATCAAGCATGCAAAAGTGGTAAATATATTATTACAGTCATCCAACAAGTAAAAGTACGGAAATTAAAATAATAATTACAAGGCTTTCCAAATCCTATACATTTTTCTATACAATAAACAAAATACTCGAAGGCCAAACAGACATCTAACCTAAATCTAACTACATAAAATGGTTAGCACAGATACGGCGCATTGTACGAGGTATATCACATAGCATGCATAGTTAGTAGACAGAACAAGACCCGAGTTAGCGTAAACATGGCATATTTATTTTACAAGTTTATGGAGCCCGGTTGGATGGCTAAAAATGGTGTTTGAACGCCATTTTGTGAGAAAAATCCCGTTTTATCCATATTTTAGACTCGATTGTTATTTTAACCAGATTATTAGTGAAAATGCCATATCTTATAGGGTGAGGTCTATTTATGAGCTCTGGACTCCCGTCATTGCACTGTTCATCCTACCTTCAAAAATTAAAATAGGTCAGAAATAAAATGAAAATAAATAAGCTGTCCAGAACCTCATACAGCTGGTGGCATCAATGATGCCGCTAGTAATTTCATTTACACAGGCAGGCTATGTGACATTTTAGATACCATAAAGAAAGGGTCATGCAAGAAAATAGAGCTATTGGGGACAAAAGAAGCCCCTGGGGGTATCAACGATGCCGCTGGCGACATGGTTGATACCTCTGGCGGCTTTTCTTTCTTATAGCAATAGCAGTAGTTAACAACCGAAAACCCAAAACTAAGCATAAAATAACAACTAAACACAACAAGTACGTAAAAAGAAAGCCAAAGAGCTATAAGACTCAGAATTTTTACCTCGGGGCAATGAATCTACCTCTTTGTAATCCAAATGATACCTCTGGGGAGCTCAAATGAGGATTTAGGAAGTAAAGGGGTGGTTTAAGTCTCTAAACCCTATTGTAATGATTTCTAAACCTAAAATTTGCCTAAATATCAGAGAATTCTGTAAAGAAAAACCAAGAAAAGATGGATTAAATCCTCTTTTCTTACCTTTTCTAGACTTTATCCTACTAGAACTAGCTAAAATACTCAAAATCTCCTCAAGATTTTAAGTGAAGAATGTGTTGATCTCTTATTTCTGCTGAAAATGGCTGTTTATATAGGCTAAAATCCAGTGAAAAATTGACTTTGATTAATTATCCGGCAGATATCAAGCAAAAAAGCTGACTGCTACAGAATCCATGTCGCCGCCGGCATGGGTGATACCGCCGGCGATATTGCTGAGGCCGCTGGCAGCATTAGCTTTTGCAAGGTCTGAAAAGTAAGCATGACCTAGCCTAAAAAGGTGAAAAGGTGCCTAAATCCACTCAAAAGGTGTTTTAGCGGGATATTTTTGAATAATTAGGATTTATTTGACTTTTTATGTGTATTTAGGACTAAATTATTTTTCAGGTGCAAATCATTGGTTTGAGCTACCACTAGACGCGTTATCGGACACGTCAAACTATTTTTTTTTAAAAATAAAATTTGTAGAGAATTTTTTATCGGTAATAAAAATTCTAAAATAGAATTTTTATCATGTGGAATAAAATCAAATATATGTCATCATCATCTTGTGAGAGAGACTATAAAATCCCGTGCTTACAGGCTACCCCTCGGAGGATCACTGCTGCCACAGGTCAGTATGATTGCATAAAAAGAGCAAGGGTTTAGGAATTATATCTGATAGCTGGTGTGCTAGGTCCGAAGGATGATGGGATGGTTGAACCTGAAGGCAGAATGCATAGGGTCATGCCATGATCTTCAGTTGACGTTCAAGCGGAGAACCAAAAGGTGACATGTACAGGGTCATACCGTGGTCTTCAATTGTCGTTCAAGGGGAGAACCCCGAAGGCGGCATGTATAGGGTCACGCAGTGATCTTCAATTGACATTCCAAGGGAGAACCCGAAGGCAATATGTACAGGGTCATGCCATGATCTTCAGTGGATGTTCCAGGGGAGAACCCAAATGTGACATGTACAGGGTGATGCTATGATCTTCAGTTGACATTCCAGAGGAGAACCCGAAGGCAGCATGTATAGGGTCATGCCATGATCTTCAGTTAACATTCAAGGGGAGAACTCGAAGGCGGTATGTACAGGGTCACGCCCTGATCTTCAGACATTTTGTGTGGCCAGTGGCCTATAGAAAGAGGTTATTTAGTTTGCCCCTTGTGGTTGTACCTACAAGGAGTAGTAAGCTTAACAAGATCAGATAGATTTCTTTAGAGTTACGTTTTTACTGATTGATCGATTTGTGGAACAAAAATATTTTTACCCCTTTGATCAATAGTAAAAATGTGATAATTAAAAACACAAAGGTTTCAGAAGTCCTAGAATGTCGAGGACTTGAGCCGAGATCCTGTTGAACTATTGAAAAGGCATCTAAAATGGCTCTGGGGAATTTGATATCACCAGCTATATGACTGATGCCATTGGCAATTTGATTGATGCTGTTGGCGGTATGAGGTGCCACGCGGCATCTTAGACTAGTCAAAGAAATTCAAAATTGACCCTGGTCAGAATCAAGCCGCTGGCAGCTTGGATGTTACCATCAGCGGTATAGAATGACAACTTCTGACTCCTTAAATTTCACGTTGTGTTTATTACAAATTAAAACACTCTTTTTTCTTATTTCGACAGCATTAGTTCTGAAATAGTTCCACCACTTCCTTTCAAACTCTTCACACTCCTGTATCTTCTCCATTTCACTCTCAATCATGTTGAAGAAAGTATTTGGAAGAAAATCCACAAGTATGAGGCCTAAAAATCTGCCTAATTCTTCTGTCGAGGGGCTGAAAGTTTGCCCAGTTCACGTTGCTTATGGTTTGAAGAAAATTGATGAGATGTATGGCTACAAGATTACTTCACTCATAACAAATTTGACTCCTGTGAAGAAGAACCAACTCTGCTATATCCAGGTAATCCTACAAAATTTGAATTTCTTTATTTTTGTTAAGTTTTGATTTCAACCTTAGGGTCAAAATTTTGCCATGATAGGGATTATAAACATGAAATTGAAAGCATAGAAACTGATATTGCATGCTATAGGTTTAAATTTTACTATTTTTATGCTTCGGGTTTGATTAGTTACGTTTTTCGTGATTTGGTGTAATTTTGGTTAGATTTTGTGTGAAACTGGATTTTGTCACAGAAATTGATGCCGCCGACGGCATCACTCATGCTGTCAGCGGCTTCAGGCCTTATAGAAAGGCCTAAAATCCTGCCATATTGCTGCTGCTTACAGCGATACCGCCGGAGGAAACATCCATACCGCTAGCGATATGGCTGATATCACTGACAGTATCACTGTAAGCAGCAGCAATAAGGCAGGCTTTTAGTGGTGTGGCTGATGTCGCCGGCGATATCACTACTCTAGCAGCGATATCGGCCAGTTCCAATAGCAGTAGGAAAGCGAATAAAAAGCCAAAAACTTATTTATTTATTTCTTTCTAACTTTTGCAGCCGCTCGAGCTTACTTGCACTGGGGGCATAGGAATCATAGGTGAATTGTGGCAACATATTATGGAGAAAGTCCCTAGGCTTGTGGTCGCCATTGATGATACAGGTTTTGAAGACTTAGCCCATGTTATGCCCTTACTGATGTCGAAACTTCCCCATTTAGCTCTGACTACTTTGACCGAGAAATGGTCCGAGACAACCTATACCTTCCATCTTACTTTCGGTGAGGTGACCACCACTCCTTCTGACATGGTGGTGATGATTGGGTTCTCATAGACTGATCACGTCATCCATTTTGACATGTATATGGAGAGTACTACACTAAAAAGCCCATGATAAAGAGAGAGACGGAGCTCTTTAGCTTGAATCCTGTCTTGAGGTGATTGTCATATGGAGAGCTCTAAAAGCATTGGATGGAAGTTGGGGTGGTACCCGATACGGAGTAGGATGCCTGTGTCTGCTCTTTTTTTATCTCATTGCTAACTATGCTATTCTTCTTGGTCTCCAGTACTAAGATCAACTACGGGTTGATCTCCGTGATTGAGGATGTGGCAAAGATCAAGGAGAAGAACTGGTGTATGGCCATTTTAGCTCAGATTTACGACGGGCTAGACGCGGGTGCGCGGAAGAAGGGCAAGGTCCTTTGGATTAGTCATTTGCTCGTACAGGTATACCTTTCCCAAAAGCATTTAATTATCCTCCTTTATGCATTATTTGATTTTAGTTGCTCCTTCTTTTGGATGTTTTGGACTGATTATCTATTATTTGTGTAGGCTTGGGCCTTCGAGCATCAGATTCTCCCGCTGGTCCAATTTAAGACCACGGTACCGGCTGGCTCTCACTTTCTTGGTCGGTGGTGCTGGAGCATCGGGGGACTTGGCAAGTACCCCACCAGCTATAGGGAGTCACTGAGGGTCCTGCATCTGAGCTCAGTAAGAGATCTTTTTTTATTCTTTCCCCTATTTCACACTTAAACAAAACATTAGTTGACAAAATGCATTTATGAATTTACATTGTGCTTACAATGATTGCTTGTCTAGTTGTTTGGTCAACTAATCAGCGATCCATTTGACAAGGTATCCAACCTCATGGATTTAGTTGCGACCCAGAAGGATGTGGATGATCGGCGCTTTTTGATGGAATGCCCCTTATCCCTCGAGTGGTACTTAGGAGAGCTAGTATGAAGTTGGAGAGATGTCCCCCACTCTGCTAGGCCAGTACCTCCGGTACCTCCCACCGGTCTATAGTGGCCTTACCTAGTTATCACTGCCGAGGCTGACAAATCCATCTATTTAGAGGGGAATGGCCGAGTTGTGAAGAGTGTCCCCAGTTATTATGAGACCCACCAGCAGTGCCTACTTCCCATATGCTTGTGCATCCACCGAAATGACACGATCGAGTATCACTTGGAGAAGAAGAGGGAGGAGCAGAAATGATTGCTCAAGGGTGTCATGAACAGCGATGAGGGAGAGGAGGAGGAAGAGGATGCTAGTGAGGACAATCCCTAGGGGGAGGATGAGGTTGGTGAGGATATGCAGGTGGCTTATGAGGCGCACTATTTTTCTGAAGTAAGATCGTGTGTGATTACATATATGTGTCAATTATTGGCCCAAATTGGTTGCTAATGTTTGCCTTTGTGTTGTTTTTGCTTGTTTTATAGCCAGTACGAGGTCGAAGCAGGCCAGAGCACATTGGTATAGTACCCAAGCGCTTCACGACTAGGTTGGAGTAGTCCTTCCTCCTCATGGGCCCGATTGGCGAGTTCAACATACGGCACATAACCCCGAGTGCTCACTCCATGGATTTTATACCTCTAGACACTACTCATGTAAGCTTAGTGAAAATTTGATTTTGATCCTTTGTGTGATTTATCCTTTGGGACTGACCTTTAATTGCCCCTTCCTTTTTGGATTTTTCAGGTTACTCGCAGGGAGGCAGAGACGATAGCCGGGAACGCCTTTGCATTTTGGGATACTTTGGTTTCCCAGGCCCTTCTCTCCAAGGTGAATGTATGTTCAAATGATGTTATGATATGCAATGATGGATGAATGATGTGCATAGGTTTTACGGTTTTGCAGGATTTCATGGCCATGACACTGTCCAATGCCTAACAGAATGAGGCCTCGAATCAGGAGCTTAAGCGAAGGGTTAGTGAGATGGAGCAGTAGCTGGATGCTACTGTGCATGAGAGGAGAACCAAATATGGACCGTCCAACTTCAGTTGAGCCCAGTCGTCGAGGGGGAAAGGTGACAGCTGGTCGGAGCCCTACTGATGTGCCTGCTTAATCTAGCAGTATCTCGATGATAGAGGATAGAGATGAGGATGAGGATTTTGTCAACCACTTTCTCGTGGACGACCCGGAGTATTCATCGCACCCTAGGGATGGTGGCAGGATGTTTTAGCCTTATTTTATTTTGCTCTATCTACTTTAACTGCTTGTACCTTTATTACATTGGGGTTTGAATAATTCGAGTTTGGTTTTGGATTTTTTCTTTGGTTTTGGATTTTTGAATAATTTTGGGTTTTTGTGTTTTGGCTTTGTTTAGGCTTAGGACTTCGATATTTAGTACATTTGCGCCTTTGTGTTGGTCCCTATGAGGGTCTTTATAAGGCCAGAGGGGGGTGAATGACTCTTTTTCGCATAATATATAGACTTTAAAAAGTCTTAGTGTAGTGTGTTTGACTATGATCCGGATGATGGATTCAGATGATGCAGTTATGACAGTAAAATGGAATAAGTAAAAAGTTAAAGAGATCAAACACAAAGGATTTTTATCCTGGTTCAGCCCCGCCTACTCCGGTCCCTGGAGTTTCCTTCCTCCGAGCTTTTCCACTAGTGGATTCCTTTCCAACTAATAGGAATCAAACCTTACAATTTGTCTCCGGATGGTAACCCCTTCCTGATGTAGGATATACCACTAGAAGCACCAGCTCCTACCTAAGTCCTTTAGTCTTTAGTAGGATATACCACTTAGACTTCTACCTCGAATCCAAGCTAAGTCCTACAGGGAGTTCCCACTCAAAGCACCAACTTCAAGTTGTATCCTAATCTCACAACTCACCCAAGTTAGAGATCCTTACACTCTTTTTTTTAGAAAGATTTTGGATTTTGGATTTCCTTAAATTTATAGCTCACTTAGGAATCCTTACAAGAGATTTGGAATAAATTGATTCTTGGAGGGATTTGTAAGCTGATTGAATGCTTTTTCTTTGTTACTTGTTTTTGTTAATCAAACAGCCAACCTTCTCATTTGGTGAAGCTTCCCTTTTATAGGCTTTCATCATAAATGTAGCCATTATGAGTTGTTGAACTTGTAATAAATCTTCACCCTTGATCAGGTTATAGGTGGCGCTTCCAGACCCATTGATTAATCTGTTAGACTGTAATTTGACCCGTTTGAATTCAAGGGATTGATGCTGAAAAGTTGTCAGTGATCGTTTTACTTGGCTTTTTATGATGCACCAACTTTTACACCATTAGCTTTTTGGTGTGAGCTCCATGCGCCTCCTCATTGGTCTAGGTGAAAAAGGTTATTAGCATTTTAAGTCCGGTGTCAGTCCTTTTATCCTTTCTCTGAAAAATGCAAGCTATCATTTTGTCTTTATCTTGGGAAAAGGATCTTTGACTTCATAGACCGAAAGGTGGAGGGAAAAGCTATCTTTGAAACTTTTCCCATTATCTTCAAGCATGAGTCATCCGGATGTCTTAGACTCATATACTCTGGATCTGCCTTTTTCCGGAGATAAGCCAATCAGTTCTTTCGGATGCTATTCTTGAGGGATTAAAGCTTGTTTCCTTTCCAAGCTTTATTATAATGATTCCATGTGCTTAGGTATTTGATGTATTCAATGGAAAGCCTTGTAGCTGGATCTTTGTCCAGATGTTTCCATTTGGATTTGGGATTTATATAGTTTAAGTTTTTGTTTCTTTCAAACCTGATCCCGATAATTTAGTTTAATTTGTGGTCTGGATCATAGTTTCCCAACACTTCGGGCCTTGGATTTGAATAAAATGGATGTTTGGCTTTGAACTGCTTTTAGGGACAGATTATAGGATTTTTACAGATTATGGACAAGTCTGAAATGGCCGAAATAGGTCTAAAAATCGCTGGAAATAGTGTCATATCACCGGCAGCTTCACCAACGTCACCATCTTTTACGCCCATGCCACTGGTGGTATGATCCAAATCGCCAGCAGCCTCAGCCTCCAAAATGTCGATTTCTTTCATTTTCTATTTCTTTTTACTATTATTATATTTTTTCTTTTTTCTATTTTGACTCTAACTTTTGCATAGACTGCCCCTAGGGGTTTTCAATCTATCGAGCCTTCTCTTAACTTTTGCCTGGACCGCCCTTTTTGGGTTTTCAATCCAGCAAACTTATTCCGACTTTTGCATAGACATGGATGTTTTCAATCTATCCAGGTTATTTGTCTTTTTCATGTTGAATTGTCGTGCACTTATATGGATGAGCTCTGAGTACCCTCCATTAAGTTTACATGTGATGTTTCCACCATTTGGCTACCAGGCATTCATACATTCACAAGCATAAAGATTTCAGTACAAAAGATACTTTCATTAGATGAATTTAATTGGAGTACAAGATGTTGGTAACCATTTCCATTAATCAAACTTCCTAGTGTTAACCAGTCTTTACAGATTTTTAAGTCAACATCTTACTGTTTTTCTCTCGTGCCCTAATTTTTGCCTGAACTGCCCTTTTCAGGTTTTCAATTTAGCGGGCGATTTTATGAAGAGATTCCCTAATTCTTGCATGGCCAGTTTGTAGAATACTAATCGATGGGTGTCACCTTAATTTTTGCCCCGATTAGTGAAAGACCAAAAGGCGGGTGATTATTACATATATATATATATATTGTTGGGACGCTTTTCTGATTTATTTCTTTTTATTTAGATCTGACAACGCTTAAGCCTATCCTAGTTGACTAGGTCAACTAACCCATCCTCATCCATGCTCATGATTTTGGTTGATTGCCTCTTTAACTTGGTCGGAATCCCCCTTCTTGGATCTATGTCCGCTGGTTTGAGCTATTTTAAAATCAGATCATTGGCCTTTAATGGATACCTCTGATGCTTGACTTGGTTGTTTGTACACCCTTACCAGATGTGGTTTATACACTTAAGAGTTGTCTTAGGCTTTTAATCGTTATTCACCCATGGTGTTTGCTTGGGTCTTATCCACATCCATTCAGGCTCTTCTGATTCGAATCTCAAAATGACTCCCAATGACTCCATCTTGTATCTTGTTTCCATATCAGAAACTAGGAGACGTTTGGTTCAGGGGGCTTTTACTTGGTGCCTTCGAAAGGGAAAATGGTAGCTCATTTAGCTGGTTTACTTGACATCTCATTTTACAACTGCAGGTGTATGATTAGCTTGTGGCTTGTGGGGTAAAGATCTACAATACTTGATCCCATACTTTATGCTCTTGGTGGTGGTCTCCCCTTGGAACTGATCTTCATTGTTTAAGGTGTTTATGATGGGTTAAGTCGTGTCAGGTGAAAATGTGTGTCTCTTTGGTTATTTTCTTGGCAATGACCTTGGTGTAAGATTTGGCTTCTTTTATAGCTACGGTGTTTATTTGATAAAGGCCGGAGTTCTCCAATCATATATGCCCCCCACACCAAGAATGGCCAAGGAGCGGGGAAGTTTTGATAAAGGAATATGGGAGGGTAGTGGGTGGGAGAAAATGTATGCCTTCATTTTCCATGAAACAAGTCGACACTACTTTAGTAGTCTTAGAGGTGGGTTTACACATAATTGTGAGGTTACTGAGTTAATTCTAGAAAAGACCAGAATTCTTTTTCCATGATGTTCAGTAATCTGACTATCGACCTTGGGCATATCTTGTGAGCATGACCAGGTGAAAGCGTTATCACAGTATTTAAGCACTTTTATTAACTCACATGTGTTTTAATAGGAGTTTAAATTATTGGAAATGACTACCACATGGGAGATTCCATTTATACTTGAATTGACTTCATGCAATAAAGTATCTTGAATACTAAAAGCATCATGCGTATGTTCATATGAATGTGTGGATCAAATGGTCAAAACATGACATAAGTAACAAAACAGAAGGTTGCTCATGGAGCTGAAAGTTACAAACATAAAAATTGCTCAAATTGAAAATCTAAAGATTACATACTAAAGCTATTCATCCTCCACATGTGGAGGGTCGTCATTGTCAGTGGTGAGACCATCCTAGCTAAATGTGTTATCTCGATCGAAAGCTTGAGTCTCATTCTACTCTATAGTCGGCGAGGCGTCTCTCACTTAGCTTGACCCCCCAGTTAGGACCTCGGTGAACTGCCTTATGGCCTTGATCATCGGGGTTCTTTGCCTCTCTTTTTCCGTGTTTCTTTGGTAAAACTGCCATGGCCTTGATCATCGCAGCAATAACTTCCTTAATGAGTTCCTGTGGCACAACTTTTCCTTTCCTTTGATCTTGCCTTTGGAGTAGGTAGCCTTGATGAGTTCCTGTGGCCCATTTCCTTATTTAGGTAAGCTGGAATCATTTATCCTTATTTGGATGCCAAACTCTGGTAAGGGGAAGTTCATAGCTCTAGGAGCTCTTTCGGGTTCGACCATTTTCTCTTCGTTTACCAAGCGGTGTATAGCTCAAACCAAAGTTCGACACCCGTTGGTGCGGTGACCTGGTTGGACATGATATCCATAGAAATTCTATCTTTCCTCTTCCGCGGGGGGTCTATACTCACAAAGGGATTGGAGGAGGCCAGTCTTCCTTGCCTTGGTAAAAATTACTCAAAGAGGGAGCTTCCACGAGTTTACACAACGTATGAGGACAAAGCCTAGTTTGGCAGCTGGCGCTGATTTTTGAAAGGCCTTTTGGCCTATTCTGGTTTGAGATGGGGATGTTCTTGATGGATGTGTGTTGGGGTTAGCTGTCACCAATTGAAGCAAGAAGGCTTCAACACCGGGGGTCATGCTCGGAGGTTGCATGACCTGGTTGCTCTGAGGAGGCATCGGGGCTGTGGGTAGCATAAATTGTGATGGAGTGACCAATGTCGGTGGCTAGATGCCAGAGAATGATGGAGGAACTAGAATCTGGGCTCCTTCCTTTTGCCCCTAGTAAGAGAGAGCATTTCATCATTCGGTGTCATGCCCAGAGATTGCATGACATGGTCGCTGGCTTGGGGGATAGATGACTGTTGTAAGGTAGTCACAGCAGCGGGTGTCAAACTCGGAGGTTGCGCGACCTGGTCGGAGCTCTTATTTTTGAGGGCTTGCTAGATGGATGTCTGAACATCTATCTGAATTAGTTCCCAAATAATGTTTCAGAATAGATCTGAACTCGAAAATGGACAATGACGGTGGCGATTTCAGAGCCAAGAGATGGAGGATAAGCCATTCTTGATGTAGGGGTAGGACTGGTATGTTCTTTAGGCAGGACAGTGTCGGCATCGTTACGAGGAAGAGACATGGCTGGTTGCGAATGTTAAAATTCCAGACTAAAGGGCCATGAGTCAAAGGTCAGACCATGAGTGGGCTATAAATGGTATGGATGGTATGCATGCTTTTTTTTGGAAAGCAATGCATAAAATGCTCCCGAGGATGGTTGCAATATAGGGGTAATGTCATGATGCGATGTCTTATTCCTCTAAGATACGTGGGACATTTGTACCTCTCGTCACACATAGTGATATGTTGTGACTCAACCGAGTTACAAAAGAAGTCCTACTTATGTTGCTAAACTTCTTCCATGAATGGAGATTGGTAAGGGTAAGTTGATTTTATTTTGGCTCTCAAAGCTGATGCATGATGCAAGAGCATGTAGCATATTACACACAATATGTCCCTCTTCCAACCTTATGATTCCCACGTAACACCTCTTTGAAAAGGATGGAGGTTAACTTATTCGCTAGAAATGGCAAAGAAGTGCATCCCAATAATTTTTTATTGTTTTGGTAGTCCTAAGCGAACGAAGTGCTAAGGCTTTTCTAACGCGGCTTTGGTATAAGGTTGTGGATATAGAAGGTTCTCATTTACCTCGATTCCACGTTACTCAACCACTCCCCAAATAGGTGCAATTGCAAGAGTTTACATGTTGGTTGAAATAAGTGATCTACCCACTAGGCATCCTCAATTCTAAACAGGGCATGAGTGATACTTTCGTGAGCTTCTCGGGCAAAATTGGGGCATCCTAAAATTATCGAACTATCTACATGCACAAGGATAAAACCTTATAGAAAAAGAATGAAGTTTTAAATTGGCCAATGATTTCAATACATCATCTAAATCTTTTAAACTAATTGAAAATTTTAAGTTCAAGTTTAAAGAGATCAATCCCTAGCAGAGACGCTGCTGTGAGCGGATGACGTTTTACGCGTCGGCTGTAAAGCCGGGCCGACGGACCGATCTCTCAAAAATAATATAAGCGTTGTGATGGTGATGTTGGAAAATGGTTTTGCATATTTTAGTGTTCAAAAGATACGAGGTCGAAATCCCGTATTTAAAATAGAGTCGCCACCTGGTTCAGCTCAACCGGGAAATCTTGTACGATTTTCCCACTGGGTGGTAGACCATAACTTAAGTATAGATTTTGAGTTCGGATGATGTTATCTATTTTACATTAGGCCAAGTTAGAAGTTTCATTCTTTCTTAATCAGTTTAATCCCCATATTTATTGTATTTTCGATTTATACATTGTTATTGGGTCATCAAGCATTCAAAAGCGGTAAATAAATTATTACAGTCATCCAACAAATAAAAGTGCGGAAATTATAATAATAATTACAAGGCTTTCCAAATCCAATAGATTGTTCTATATAATAAATAAAATACCCGAAGGCCTAACATACATATAAACCAAATCTAACTGCATAAAACGGTTAGCACTGATATGGCACGTTGTATAAGGTATATCACGTAGCATGTATAGTAAAACAAGACCCGAGTTTGCGTGAGCATGGCATATTTATATTACAACTTTACGGAGCCCGGTTGGATGGCTAAAAATGGTGTTTGAATGGCATTTTGTGAGAAAAATCCCATTTTATCCATATTTTAGACTCGATTGTTATTTTAACCAAATTATTAGTGAAAATGGCACATGTTGTGGGGTGAGGTCTGTTCTGGACTCCCGTCATTGCACTATATATCCTAGCTTTGGAAATTAAACTAGGTCAAAAATAAAATGAAAATAAATAAGTTGTCCAGAACCTCATACCGCCGGTGGTATGAATGAAGCCATCGGCCGCATCAATGATATCGTTGGCAATTTCATTTACACAGGCAGGTTGCTTGACATTTCAGATACCATAAAGAAAGGGTCCTACAATAAAATAGAGCCATTGGGGACAAATGAAGCCCCAAGTGGTATCAACGATACCGCTGGCGACATGGTTGATACAGCCGACGGCTTCACTTTCTTACAGTAGCAGCAGCAGTTAATAGCCGAAAAGCGGCCGAAAATCCAAAACTAAGCACAAAACAGCAACTAAACACAACAAGCAAGTAAAATGATAGCCAAAGAGCTATGAGACTCATAATTTTTATCTCAGGGCCATAAATCCACCTCTTCATGATCTAAATGACACCTCCGGGGAGCTCAAATGATGATTTGGGAAGTAAAGGGGTGGTTTAAGTCTCTAAATCCTATTGTAATGAATTCTAAACCTAAAATTTGCCTAAATATTAGAGAGTTCAATAAAGAAAAACCAAGCATAGATGGATTAAATCCTCTTTTCTTACATTTTCTAGACTTTATCCCACTGGAACTAGCTAAAATGCTCAAAATCTCCTTAAGATTTCAAATGGTGAATGTGTTGACCTCTTATTTCTGCTAAAAATGGATGTTTATATAGGCTAAAATCCGGTGGAAATTTGACTTTGATCAATTATCCGGCGGATATCGAGCAAAAAAGCTGACTGCTGCAGAATCCATGCCGCCAGCGGTATCGCTGAGGCCTCTGGCAGCATCAGCTTCTGCCAAGTCTGAAAAGTAAGCATGGCCTAGCCTAAAAAGGTGAAAAGGTGCCTAAATCCGTACAAAAAGGTGTTTTAGCGCGATGTTTTTGAATAATTAGGGTTTATTTGACATTTTATGGGTATTTAGGACTAAATTATATTTTGGGTGCAAATCATCGATTTGAGGTACCACTGGACGAGTTATCAGACACGTCGAGCTGAATTTTCCCGAAAATGAAATTCGTAGAGAATTTTATATTGGTAATAAAAATTCTAAAAAAGAATTTTTATCATGAGGAATAAAATTGAATATACGTCATCATCGTCTTACGAGAGGGACTGTAAAATCTCATGCTCACAAATACTCTCTTTCTTTAAGGCTCACATCAACGGTCATCATCAACAAGAGAGTATAAATATACATCTATCCACAACACTAAAGGTGTCGAGCAACATCACAAGTGCACATACAACAACTTATTAGTGCAAAATTCTCCAAAGCAAACATATTCTTTATCATATATGTTTGTAAATCTAAAGCTCAATTAGAGTAACTCAATTCAAATCTGCTATAATTGCTACTTGATAATAAAGTACAAGAGCATAGATTCATCATTCAATCCACTAAAGAAGAAGGTGATTAGAAGCTACACAAGGGGGACTTGGAAAGGCTTTTGAGTCACAACAGATTAAGCGAGAGTGCTGAGGTCTTCAACCCTACTCTCAACTGGTGTAGTTGGTGGGGTAGAAGAATCTAAGAGGAGGGAACTCTTAGATTAAGGAATTAGAAGCAGCAAGAGTGGTGTACTCTATGTGTGTAGAATTCCAGAATTGTAAAGGCTTCTATGCCTCTGAAGGAATGATAGAGAGGAAACTCCGAGAACTGAATGTAGGCAGGGCCAAACCAGTATAAAAATCTTGTGTTTGATCTTCTCAACTCTACACTTACTTTGAGCAATTTTTATTGATTACATTCTACTATTAAGTAAATTACATACATCGAACACTGAATATTCATAAATAAACTTGTGTCAACACTCTAAATTATATATGTTGAATAAAAAGTTTGTTATTTCACATCAACATTTGAAAAGGAGTCAATCACCCCCCTCTAACTCCTATATCACCCCCTCATAGGGACCAACACCTATTATAGTGAGAATTTGAGCCTGGATATTGAAGAACAATATTTTTGCATGATATTCTTGCTAATGGGACAACCTTTTCATTATTTAGCTAGAACTTGCCTTGGGAAATGCATATAATGCATGTTGTTATGTGCTAGTACTTGTCAAGACCACAATGAATGTTCATGCTAAATGATTAAGGCATTAGGTTTTCCCCTCTTAGCCAAAAGCCTACACTTCCACAACATTTACCCCTAGATAACACACTTTTAACCTTGAACCTCTTGCTTCTTACACCACATTTCAAACCAGACATCCTTTCACTTTGATTCCCCAAACCAGAGTTCTCCAATAGAGATCCTCACCATTCAAAGAAATGCGACAACACTATCAACAATGGAAAACTTCCTCTAAGCAGAATAACAACCAAAGATATTGAAGGAAACAACATCCAAAGTCCAATATACAACATCATTTTTGTACAACCTTGTTAGCTTTGATAATTTGGTTTTATTCAAAAAAGAAAAGAGAAAAAATGAAAAAATGAAAAAAAGAAAAAAATTAAATAACAAAAAATATATTCTTCTATCTTTGTCTTGTTATTTTTAGAGCAATAAACAATGTTTTCAGAAAATGTTATGTACTTCAAGGAAAAGCTTCTATAATTAAAGAAACTTCAAGGTTTCCTCTACTCAACGCACATAATTTGCTCTTAGATAAGGTTTTCCAAGAATGTGTCAAAGGTTGCATGGTCATCAACTTAATCTCTTACGAGAACTCTTTTACACAAAATTTACCTTTTTCTATACCTCTAACCTAAGCCCCACATTCAACACTTTAAAGACCTTTTAATAGTGTGAACATTCAATAACTTAGTGGTGGAGATTGGACCGAGGGGCAAGCATATGGTCTAGATAGTGTTAAGTTTGTTGAATGAGGGAATTATTGAGAATCACCCTAAACACTGAGAGTGAGTGCATCCTTAGTGAGGTATTTTGATTTATTTGTTATTTTGTTGAAGTAAGGATTTTAATTTCTTCACTTTGCATGTTAATGGTGAAAATTTGAAATTACTTGGCTAGAACTTTGCTCATCTTGGAAATAATTTCTGAATTTACTCTTGATTGCTAGACTTTTCTAAATTATATATGAGTTGTTTGTGTTCACATGAAGCATATGCTTCTCTTTGCCTAGATAGATTGCTTGAGGGCAATCACTGTTGAAGTATGGGGGAATTGGATAAGTAGAATTTAGTATTGGAAATATGTCAAAATATGTGTAAAAACAATCAGCTTTTCATGAAATTAGGACAATCTCAAGTTAACAAATAATAAGAGAAGCTTGCTGACGAATGACACAATCTGCCTTTCATTTTGGCTGGAAAACAAGGAGCTAAAAGGGACCGTGATGTGTAGCTGGTGAAGAAGGTGGCTGATGTGACATCCATCAGATGGGAGAGAGTTGTTGACTTTAGTATCTACTCTTTTTTGGCTTCAAATTCTCTTGGAAGACTCTTATGGACTAGATTAAAGTATATTATTTTACGTATTTTTATTTTCTTTTATGTAATTATTTTGGACCAATAGGATTTATGTATCCCTTCTTTCATTGGAGAAAAAAAGACACTCTCCATAACCTGTAACTATTTTCCACCATTAATTGAGTTTTCATTTCTCTTCAAGGATATGTATGAGTAGTCTCCAACAGGCAAAGCCTATTCCGAATAGGCGGTCTAGGCTTTCCCCCATAACAATGTTTGTATTCAATGCTTGTATTTAATTGCTAATTGTGTGTTTGGGGCTTTGAGCAAACTTTCTTATTGGGTTTAGGGCCTAAAATCATACTTTGCTATAACAATAAGTACTTAGAGGAGATTTGTTGTAGTGAGAATCACAAACCACACAAATTAAGCATGATGCCTATGGGAGATCGCTTAAGTGCTAAAGGTTTTAACTTTGGTTAAATGCTCAACAACACTTAATGCAAGACCATTAACTAAACAAGCACCTAGGGGAGACTTAAGTTAATTGTCTTAGAACTAAGTGATGATTAGGGGTATGCTTGGGTAACTTAGGTTGAGAGACTTTGGATTTATGTGCTGCAGACAGGCTATTAATATTACATTAATGTAAGAAATGCTTAGATAACTCTACGGGTGGGTGATGCTCATACTTTTTATTGTTATTTCATATATTTTAGTTCATAATATTTATTTTCATACATTGATAGTTATAGATTAACAACACCTTCATTTAAAGAAAATGATTTAGCAACAATCTACTAGGGGAATTATGAACTGAGACAGTCTGCTCCTTATGAGAAAACGCTACTTGGTCTTGCCCACTACTACAACCTGACCCTAGTGCACTTGCTAGGTGGTACCGTTTGGGCGCAATATGAATTATATGATTAAGTTGGATGTAAAATAGAATTTTACATTGATGATGTATAGACTAGACATTTTAAAAAGGTAACAACAAAGAATTGTCTATTTAATTTTGCACTTTATTTTTTTAAATAAAATAATAATAAAAAATAAATATTGTACTCAATAATCTCTCTCATTATTAAAATATTATTAAATTAATGACACATGTAAGTTATATTGGAAAAAGTGTTTAGAGTATTAAATAGTTGATGTAGGCTATGGTTACTTAGATTTTTATAAAGTACTCCCTTCGCTTTTTTACTATCGCTTTTGAGCTAAATAAATTTTTTTAATAAGTTTCAGTTTCAAATTTCAATGTAAATGTTTGAATATCTTTTCCATTTTAACCTTATTTAATGCAACATTGGAAATGGCAAAAGGTAATAAAGACAATCATCTTTTGAAACAATTATTAGTGTTAGTGATATTTTAGTACTTTTATTCTCTTAATTAATGTTTTCTTGGTATTGACAAACTTACCAAAAGCAACAGTTAAAAAACACGGAGGGAGTACTAATAAACAATTCAATGACTCTTATCACCAATGAGTTAAAATATCAGTCACTCGTCCAATAATGATGGACACATATTGAAGTAACCTTAGAATATTCCCAAATAGCTATTTATTTATCTTTAATTCTAATCTATTAGATTTCTCACCAATCAATTCTAACTTTATACAACCAAACCTATTTGGGATTGCTGATGTCACGAAAAGTTTCACTTCCAAACTTTTATTAGAATAACATATCTTGACATTTTAAAAAAAAATTTTAACTCATAATATTAAAAAAAATTATTAACTATTTACTATAAATTTTCCAAACTTTTCAAAACAACTTAGAAAAACTTCAAAATAGTAAGGTAGAAAATGGCAGCAAGAGAACACGGTTGAATCCGGGAAGAAAGAGGCAAATGACACATAGAAGGGCAAAGAAAAAAAAGGAGAGAGAGAAGTTGAAAAAGCAGTAACTGTAACTGTGGTCGGTGAGGAAGAAAAAGACAGCCAATGCTGTCGCCTGCAAATGTGTGTATATAAATATAATACATATGGGAGTCGTAATAGGCCCAAATTAATCAACCATTACTAATCCCATTATTCTCTTCGTTTCCGGAGATGAATAGAGGAGTGTTCAATGTCTCAGTTTGCGGGCAAGAAGAGATAGAGCAGTTATCCAGAGACGGCAGCCATTACAGTCTCTCTAACGCCGTTCTGCCCTCTCTTGGTGCTAGAAGTAATGGCCGAGTCAAGCTCCGAACTTTCATTGTTTCCCCTTACGACCGCCGTTACAGGTTTTGTCTTTTGCCTTTGATTCCTCTTATTGTTTCAAGAATTTAATAGAAAACAAAAAACAAAAGCAAAAACGTTGTTGAGTTTTGACTTTTCACTTGGAAGTATTGGGATTTTCCCATTGATTTGCTTTCTATGTGGGAGTTACACATTGAATCTCGTGAGCTTTTGTTTTATTTATTATCATTGTTATTAAAAAAAAATTCTTCTTTTCATCACCATCATCATCCTTCTGGGCTGTTTTATGCTATTTCAAAGTTTTTTTTCTTTCTTATTGTGTTTACTATTATTATTACTTGTGATTCTGATCAATCTCTATGATTCAATTTTTCTTGTTTGTTTTTTTTTTCTGCACCTTTGCTGTTGGTTAGGGACGGTTGGTTATTTTTACATTATTGTTTGAAATATTATTTATCTGTGGGCTGGTTTTTGTTGGTCTTCTAAATAATCAATTTTGCACCTTTGTTGTAATAATTGATTTTGCCTTTCTGGTTCATCATTGCATACAATCCTGATACCAATTATTGTTGGGTCTATTGGGACTTGACTTTTCTTTTTCCTTCTATTATAACTATTGTAGTCCAAAAGTTATAGCTGTATAATAGTATTTTTTAACGATTTTGTTTAATTTTTTTTTCTATTAGTCAATGGATTGAATTTCTTTTGCAGAATATGGGAGACTTTTCTAGTAGTGCTGGTTATCTATACAGCTTGGGTATCACCATTTGAATTCGGGTTCCTAAAGAAACCACAAGGATTTCTCCCAATTGCTGATAATGTTGTGAATGGATTCTTTGCTCTAGATATCATTCTCACCTTTTTTGTTGCTTACCTTGACAAGTCCACTTATTTGCTTGTCGATAACCCGAAACTCATTGCTTGGAAATATGTTAGAACATGGTTTATATTCGATGTCATTTCCACAATTCCATCTGAACTTGCTCGTAAAATGTCGCCTGATCCCCTCAAACCTTATGGCTTCTTCAACATGCTTCGCCTATGGCGTCTTCGAAGAGTTAGCGCTTTGTTTTCTAGGTTGGAGAAAGATAGGAATTATAACTACTTTTGGGTTCGATGTGCCAAGCTTGTTTGTGTAAGTATTAAAAAGAAGTACGCATAATGCACCTGTAAGTGTCTGAACTTGTCTAAAAAACATATTGCCTCTCTAAATTTTCAAAGTTACCCCGTAACTCCCTCATGTTTCAGAAAGCGCATCACTTTGCACCATGAACGCCACGTGTCAGCTTCTAATTGAAGAGAGAGAAAAAATGACATGTGGCATTCAGGGACTGCAATTGACACGTAGCGTTCAGGGTGAAAAGTGATGCATTTTTTGAAAGTTGAAGGAGCTATGAGGTCACTTACAAAGTTCAGGGGTAAGTAGATTTTTTGGGACAAGCTCAAGTACCTGGAGATGCATTAAGCCAAAAAAAAGTAAGTTTTCGATTTTGAAAGCCTTAATGCATCTCCAACTAGCTGAATTTGTCCCAGAAAACCTATTGCCGCTAAGCTTTCAAGCTAACCCCGTAGCTCCCTCGACTTTTAAAAAGTGCACCATTTTGCCCAGAACGCCATGTGTCAGTTTCTGATTGGTTTGACTTTTCAAAGACGTCGTTTTTTTATGATTTTCACTCTCCAATCAGAAGCCGACACATGGCGTTCAAGGAGCAAAATAGTGCACTTTTTGAATGTTCAATGAGCTATGAGGTCACTTTGAAAGTTCAGGGAGTAGCAGGTTTTTTGTAACAAGTTGAAGAGGCATTTTGAAATGAAATGCAGTTCCTTAGTATAAACGAATATTCAACGCATTGTTTGTAGGTTACCCTTTTCGCAGTGCATTGTGCTGGATGCTTTTACTATCTTATCGCTGCTCGTTACAAAAACCCTGAAAATACTTGGATTGGATCATCCTTGGGAGACAATTTCTTGGAGCAAAGTGTGTGGATTCGATACGTGACATCAATCTACTGGTCAATTACTACTCTAACAACCGTTGGATACGGTGATTTACATCCAGTGAATACAAGTGAAATGATCTTTGATGTTTTCTATATGCTGTTTAACCTTGGATTGACAGCCTATTTGATTGGTAACATGACCAACTTGGTTGTTCATGGGACTAGCCGTACTAGACGATTTCGAGATACAATTCAAGCAGCTTCGAGTTTCGCTCAAAGGAACCAATTACCTGTTCGCCTACAAGATCAAATGCTAGCACATTTATGTTTGAAGTTTAGGACAGATTCTGAGGGTTTGCAACAGCAAGAAACTCTCGATTCACTTCCTAAAGCAATTCGTTCGAGCATTTCGCATTATCTGTTTTACTCGCTCCTCGACAAAGTCTACTTATTTCGTGGGGTTTCCAATGACTTGCTTTTCCAGCTGGTAATTCACTCAAAACTTGAATAATTTTTCATTTTCATCATATATTCACGTTAGCTTATTTGTTACTGTTAATGACTATCGAAGGTATCAGAGATGAAAGCCGAATATTTTCCTCCCAAAGAAGATGTGATTTTGCAAAACGAGGCTCCAACTGACTTTTATGTACTTGTCACTGGTGCTGTGGTAATCTTTCAACGTTTTAAATCCAAAATCGAGCTTTAATTTCTTCAAATTTATCATATGTAGACATTTGATTAACATTCGAGTTACTTTCAGGATCTATTGGTGTATAAAAACGGAGCTGAACAGGCAAGTATTACCTCTTGAGCTTTAACTACAATTAGAATTAGCATTAATACTATTGCTTTACTGATTATATTAATCAATGCAGGTTGTAGGCGAGGCAAAAACAGGAGATCTTTGTGGTGAAATCGGTGTTCTTTGTTACAGGCCACAGCTTCTTACTGTACGAACCAAAAGATTGAGCCAACTGCTACGGTTGAATCGTACTACATTCTTGAATATTGTTCAAGCCAATGTTGGAGATGGGACTATTATCATGAATAATCTCCTTCAGGTATTGTTTTAGAATTTAAAGTGCAAAACTAAGAATCTAATGGAATATTCACTGGATTTGGATGTCTTAATTGCTTCAGCATTTGAAAGATGAGAAGGATCCAGCAATGGAGGGGGTTTTGTTAGAGACGGAGAACATGCTTGCACGTGGTAGAATGGACTTGCCGCTTAGTTTGTGCTTTGCTGCTCTTAGGGGAGACGATTCTTTGTTACGTCAGTTGTTGAAACGAGGCCTCGATCCTAATGAATCGGACAACACTGGCCGATCTGCTCTCGTATGTTACCTTTTCTTTCATGAATCAATGCATCAGTGGCTCCTCTAGCTTGTCTCATTCCAGCTACTGCCCCTGAGCTTTGAAAAGATCTCCGTAGCTCCCTCAGCTTTCAGAAAAGTTAACTAGTTTGCCCCTTAATGCCATGCGTCAAGTTCTGGTTGGTTTGACTTTTAAAAGATGTCACTTTTCTTATTTTTCTTTCTCCAATCAGAAGCTCACGCATGGCATTCAGGTGGCAAACAAGTGTATTTTTGCAAAAATTGAGGGAGTCTCAGGAACCTTGGGGCAGTAGGTGGAATGAGACAATCAAACCTGTCGTTCCTTCTCTCTGAAATTACTATGTCATTTTACCCCACACTGATATTGTTAACAAACCCGTCTTTCTTAGCATGTGGCGGCATCGAAAGGAAGTCTGAATTGTGTGCTTCTATTGCTAGATTACGGAGCGGATCCCAACTGTAAAGGTAACTAACTTATTATTTTTCGGTTGTAGTCAGCCAGTTGACTTGCAATATCTTCCAATATGCAATATTTCTATGTATGACCTGTTTTAGTTGACTTGCTACAAGTTGACATATGCAACCTTTCTTTAAATGTTTTTAAATGGATCACATGAAATAGACTTGACAAATTGTTTAATGCTTTCTTTCTATTAATAGTTGGGGCCATTATGGATAACACATAATGTGTCCTTTGGATTGGTCAGACCATTATTTTTCAAATAACCGACCCCGAGTCAAACAAAGATTTTGAACACTATCCTGACTTGTTCATGCACCTTGGGTTTTCTTAATTCTGTTCTATTACATCACTATGAATTTTGACACAACTGTATGTAAGCTTAGTTATTATGGTTAATGAGATAATAATGTTCGGTTATTTGACAGATTCAGACGGTAATGTGCCCCTTTGGGAGGCTATGCTCGGAGGTCACGAGGCAGTTGCAAAAGTTCTGAGAGAAAACGGGGCGACTTTAACAGCAGGAGATGTCGGTCATTTTGCCTGCACTGCTGCTGAACAAGACAACTTGAATTTGCTTCGGGAAATTTTACGATATGGAGGGGATGTAACTAGCCCGAGGAGTAGTGGAACCACGGCCCTTCATGTAGCGGTTTGTGAAGACAACACCGAGATAGTTAAATTTCTATTGGACCAAGGTGCTGATATCGAGAGGCCTGATATCCACGGTTGGACTCCTAGCGATCTTGCCGAACAACAAGGACACGAAGAAATAAAACACGTTTTCGAAACCTATAAACAAGAACCTAAAGTGAATGGAAATTCCGAGAAGCCACAGCCAGCTCAGCAGCAACCTGAGATTCGGTATCTAGGGAGATTTACGAGCGAGCCAATGATACAGCCGCCTTCCAAAGAGGATTCTCTCCCATGGAACATAAAACGTCCAAGGCGAAGAACTAATAATTTTTACAACTCGCTCTTTGGGGTGATGTCAGCGGCTCATAAGGGCGATAAGGAAATGCCCTTCGCTGTTAGTCCTGCTATAGGGGCGGATAATCATAGAGATAATACGGCCACTAGAGTGGTTATTAGCTGCCCTGAAAAGGGAGATACTGCAGGGAAGCTGATTCTATTACCGAGACGTTTGGAGGAGTTGGTTGAGATTGGTGGTAAGAAATTTGGGATTTTGAATGCCAAAGTTGTGAGCAAGGAAGGTGCGGAAATTGAGGATATTGAGGTTATAAGAGATGGGGATCATGTTTTATTTGTAAGTGATTGAAAGAAAGAGGTTAACTCGGAAAATGATGTTCCTGTAATGGATGATCAAACACACGAGACTAATAACCGAGACTGTTGAAGTTCCTTGTAAAGTTTTCGGTTTTTTTAGAAAAGTTGAGTAAACTACCTTGATCCAATGTAAAGATGTAAAGATGGTATATCTATTGTTGTATTTTATAAAGCTGCTTATTTACTGTTGTATTATTCCTATTCTTCTAAAGAGAATGTGTAAGAAAGGTTTTTCCCCTTTGAAGACGAGCAGAATGTGTAGTTTGTGTTTGACTGTTTGTTTTAAAAGAATAAAACAAGTATGAAAAAAGTTGTACGTTGATAGTTTCATGACATGTTTGGCACCTGCAATGATTATTGCATGGAATTCAACAATGAACGAGAAAATATGATAGAAATGAATGATATGTTTGGAATAGTTATTTTTAGTTATTACATATTTTATGAGAATATGAATTCTTTTTGTTCACATAAAAATAACTGTTTAATGAGATGTATAATAGCTAAAAATAATTATTCCAAATATAACATTCATTTCTATCATATTTCACCTTCTTTTATATATTTATATTTTATTCTATTCGCCAACCTTGTTCTTTTTACATACAACAATCCCTATAGTTACAACCTCATAGATAATTTCAAAACTCAACTTCATTTACTTATACCTATACGGAGATTTTAATTATCACTGATCATGTCATTTGATTATCAGCAGACCAACTATTTTCAATGTAAACACAAAGTTTGATTTGTGTGATCCTATAAGATTTATTTTAATAGTCTAAACGAGTTCGGGAGGGAAATATCAAAACACATGACTTTTGGTCTTATTCAGGCTTAACTTGTACCCTTTTTATAGTCATACAAACCTAGAAAAGAAAAAAAAACAAATAAAATTTTTAAAGTATTGTGTTACAAGTAGAAAAGTTTAAAACTAAATTCAAAACAAATTCGAAAAATAGGACAGAGAAACGGGTTAGTGAGAAAAAAATCACTTGTATTCAGATTGGTGTCCCTCGCATGTTTCACATTTTTTCAACACATGCTATTTGATTATTATTTTATAATTTTTCAATTTCTCTCTCTTTATATATTCTCTTTTACAAACTTGGCATGTGGCGAAAACTGAATGTGATATTAGAAGGGTACACCAATTTTGGGGACAACAAATTTTTTTCGGTTAATGATGACTAATATGCTATTATAAGCTTTGTACTTTCCAACTTATGTTGGAAATACGACCGTGAGCGGGTTAATGAGATAAAGGATCTGATCCAATATGATAAATTGGATTTAATTGGAGAATAAAATAAGTCTAAGGACTTTTATTGCAAATATAAGGACTTAAGGGACTCGCATGCAATTAATTTTCTTCATAAAGGGTCAAATGAAAATTTTCCATTTTTTAGCTCTATATATACACATTTGAATATATATATTGAAATCAGATTGTAAAATTTTATTATCCTTTTTTCCAATCAAAGATTCTCTCTCTCGGTTAATCAGGTTGCTCATCGTTTCTTTGCCGAATTCCTAAAGAAGTCATGGAAACTGACTAATATTCGACACACCATGATTTAGTCTCGACTTTGCATCCGTTCCTTTAAGTCTTACAATTTCGAGCATGGAAAAAGGTATGAATTCGAATCTGTTTCTTTCGACTTCAGTCATTGGTATCAGAGCTTAGATTTTTTCAATGATTTTCAATGTTTTATATCTGAATTCTTGTGCTTCTCATTCTATAATTATGGAATTTTTTGTTCTGGAATGCATTTTCATGGACTTGTCGTCAACTTTACGTTAAAGTATGTAAAATTGTGGGATAATCGTGTTTTTGGAGAGTTGAAACCATAATTTCGTGTTATGGTCAGGGAAATGATTTTTTTTGATATTTTGGTGTTCCAATCGCATAAGATTTTGAATGTGTTCGAAAGATGTTACATTAATTTTATCGAAAAAAGTCTCAATTTTGTGTTATTTTTGTGTAAATGACACATTTCTATTCATTTTTCTATAAAATGGATAGAGCCATTGGACTCAGGACTTCGAGAAACCTTAGGTTGGTGTAAAAAGGAAGCCAATATCATTTTAGAAAGTCAATTTTCTACGTCCTACAAGAGATTTGGCATCCTAGCACAATCCATTGCCAAATGAAAAGTTGCGACAGTTTGTTATGTGACAACCGTTTTGCATGGCGGTTTATGGTTCATTGTGACAGTTTCTGTTTGGTATATGTTGGAAATACCTGATTCGTCTGTGAGTGGTCAATTGGGCTAAAGGATCCAATTCAATATGAATAATTGAATTTAATTGAAGAATAAAATAAGTGTAAGGACTTTTATTGTAAATATAAGAACTTAATGGACTTATATGAAATAAATTTTCTTCATAAAGGGTCAAATGGAATTTTTCCATTTTTTAGCCCTATACACATTTGAAGGTATATATTGAAATGAGATTTTAGAATTTTAATATAAATTTTTCCAATCAAAGATTCTCTCTCGGTCACTCGGTTTCTCATCGTTCTTCGCCTAATTCCTAAAGAAGTCGTGGAAAACAACTAATATACTAGACACCACGATTTAGTCTCGACTTTGCAACCGTTACTTCAAGTCTTGCGGTTTCAGGCACGAAAAAAATGTACAAATTCGAATCTTTTTCTTTCGATTTTCGTCATTGGTATCAAAGCTTAGATTTTTGCGATGATTTTCAGTGTTATACATCTAAATTCTTGTGCTTCTTATTTTGTAATTTTTAGAATTTTTTGTTCCATAATGAGTTTCCATTGATTTTGCGTCAAATTTACGTTAAAGTATGTAAAATGGTGGAAAAATCGTGTTTTTGAAAGTTTAAACCATAATTTCGTGTTATGGTTAAGGAAGTGACAAATTTCTTATATTTTATTGTTCAAATCGCATAAGATTTTAATTGTGTTTGAAATTCTCCTAAGTTACATTGATTTCATAAAAAGAAGACTCAATTTTCTTGTCATTTTTGTGTAAATAATACATTTCTATTTGTTTTTCTGTAAAATGGATAAACCCATTGAACTCGCGACAATGAGAAACCTTAGTTTGGTGCAAAAAGGAAGCCAAAATCATTTTTGGAATAGATAGAAACAGAAATTTGATTTTCTGTATTCTGCAAGGGATTCCTCATATGTTGCACATTTCGTTGCTAGCTGAAAAGTTTCGATAGTTTATTTTATGACAACCGTTTTATGCAGCAGTTCATGGTTAATTGTGACGGTTTGTGTTTGGTGAATGTTGGACACACCCGGTCCGCCTGTGAGAGGGTCAATTGAGCTAAAGGATCCAATCCAATATGGGTAATTGGATTTAATTGGGAGAATAAAATAAGTTTAAGGACTTTTATTGCAAATATAAGGACTTAAGGGACTTATATGTAATTAATTTTCTTCGTAAAGGGTCAAATGGAATTTTTCCATTTTTTAGCCCTATATACACACATTTGAATGTATATATTGAAATGAGATTTTAGAATTTTATTATCATTTTTGCCAATCAGAGATTCTCTCTCTTTGTTACTCGATTTTTTATCATTTCTTCACCGAATTCCTAAAAAAGTTGTGAAAAATGACCAATATCCAACACACCATGATTTATTCTCGACTTTGCATCCGTCACTTCAAGTCTTATGATTTCGGGCACGGACAAAGGTACATATTCGAACCTGTTTCTTTTTATTTCCGTCAATGGTATCAAAGCTTAGATTTTTGCGATGATTTTCAATGTTTTATATATGAATTCTTGTGCTTCATATTATGTTATTCTGAAACTTTTTGTTTCGGAAGGAGTTTCCGTGGATTTTTCATCAATTTTATCTTAAACTATGTAAATTGGTGGGAAAATCGTGTTTTGGAGAGTTTAAACCATAATTTCGTGTTATTGTCAGGGAAGTGAAAAATTTCCGATATTCTAGTGTTCCAATTGCATAAGATTTTGAATGTGTTCGAAATTCTCCAATGTTATATTATTTTCATAAAAAAGTACCGATTTTCGTGTCATTTTTGCGTAAATGATACATTTCTATTCGTTTTTATGTAAAATGGATGAAGCCTTAGGACTTGGGACGTCGAGAAGCCCTAGGTTGGTGCAAAAGGGAAGCTGAATCAATTTTTGGAATAGATAAAAATAGAAAGTCGATTTTCTGCATTCTACATCTCTTACACAATTCGTCGCCAAACGAAAAGTTGTGACGGTTTATTTTATCACAACCATTTTGCACGGCGATGCATGGTTAATTGCGATAGTTTATATTTGGTGAATGTTGGAGATACCTGGTCCGCCCATGAGTGGGTCAGTTGGGCTAAAGGATCCGATATAATATGAGTAATTAGATTTAATTGAAGAATAAAATAAGTTTAAGGACTTTAATTATAAATATAAGGACTTAAGGGACTAATATTCAATTAATTTTCTTCATAAAGGGCTAAATGAAAATTTTCCATTTTTTAGCCCTATATATGTTGGAAACAATGATCCAAAACACAAACAATCTGGATCAGGTTTGAAGTAAATAAAACGCCTAAGTATAAAAAGGCCTAAGTCACTTATCCATACATATGTCCAAAACATCCAAAGTCCAAGACAAGTGAAGACAATTTCCTAAGCATACATTAAAAGAATCCGGTTAAAGTTTGGAAAGGAAACGAACTTTGAACCGCCCAAAACAGCATCCGAAAGAACTGATTGCAGAAGCATTGGAACAAGACAGATCTAGAGATATTAAGTCTGAAGACATCCGGAAGACTTAAATATCTGGACAAAGGGAATGATTCAAAAATTCCATTCCCTCCTCTCTTTTGGTCTATCAAGTCAAAGATCCTTTTCCCTTAAGCAAGCCAAAAGAAGACAGCTAGCACTTTTCAGAAAAGGATAGAAGGACTGACAGTGGACAGGAAAAAGGTAACAACCTTTTTCACCTAGACCAATAAGAAGGCACATGGAGCTCACACCAAAAAGGTACTGACATAAAAGTTAGTGAGTCACTAAAATACAAGGAAAACGATCACTGAAAACTTTTCAGCCTTAATCCCAAGGATTCAAATGGGTCAAAATCTCTGTCTAACAAATTGATCAATGGCTCTAAAAGCACCACATTTTACCTAATCAACGGTGAAGATTTAATTACAGCTCAACAACCCATAACAGCTACATTTATGATGGAAGCCTATAAAAAGGAAGCTTCACAAGTTGAGAAGGTGCTAGTTGATTTGAGAAAGCAATTAACAAGAGAATTCGCTAAAGCAATCAGAAAACACATCCCTCCTAGAATCAAACATTTCCAAATCAGTTGTAAGGATTCCCAAGTGACTTATAAACTTGTGGAAGTCCAAAACCAAAACCTTTGAGAAAACAAAGTGTAAAGATCTTCAACTTATATGAGTTGTGAGATTGGGATACAGCTTAAAGTAGGTGCTTTGAGTGGGATCTCCCTATAGGACTCTGCTTAGGTTTGGGTAGAAATCTAAGTGGTATATCTTGCTAAAGACAAGATGACTCAGCTAGGAGTTGGTGCTTCTAGTGGTATATCCTACATCTGAAAGGGGGTACCATCTAGAGACAAATAGTAAGGCTTGATTCCTGCCTGTTGGAAAGGACTCCATTAGTGGAAAAGCTCGAAGGAAGGAAACTTTGGGGACTGGAGTAGGCGGGGCCGAACCAAGATAAAAATCCTTGTATTTGATTTTCTAACTCTTTATTTATTGCATTATAATTTCATATCTGCATCATCTGGATCTATCCTATGGATCATAATCAAACATGTTACACTAAAGACTTTTTAAGTCTTGTTAATTCAGTGAAAAAGGGTTATTCACCCCCTCTGACCAATCTTAGACCCTCACAGGGACTAACAAGTGGTATCAAAGCAAGTGCTCTAACTAGAGATCTAACAATTTTGAGTTAAAGGTCCATATATTTTGATTCAAGAATCAAAATGAGTTTCCAAAACTCACAGCTCCTTCCGGAGGGTATGTCTGTTACCCGACCTCCACTCTTCACTGGTGAACACTACACATTCTAGAAATACCGGATGAAGAGTTTCATTCAGGCTCCAAGCATGATGACATAGATGGCCATTAAAGATGGTCCATATGCGCCTACTCATGAGGTTGATGGTTTAACCACCCGCAAGCCCTTGAGCTTATAGGATGATAATGATTATAAAAGATTGCGTGAAAACACAAATACTATTAACATGCTTCATTGTGCTCTTAGTGCAATAGAATTTAACAGAATATCCGGATGTGAGACTGCACAAGAGATCTGGCAGAAGTTAAAAGTTACCTATGAAGGAACCAACAAAGTAAGAGAAGCCAAACTTGATCTACTCCAGCAGAAACTTGAGATCTACAAGATGGAGCCAAAAGAATCAATTAGCAATATGAACACAAGATACATAAACCTAGTGAATGAAATGAAGAGGCTCGGAAAGGAAAATCCTGAAGTAGAGATGGTGAAGAAAATACTTCGGAGTCTCACCAAGAAGAGGGATAACAAGAAGACTGCCATTGAGGAAGCTCATGACTTAAACTTCTATAGTTATGATGAGGTCATTGGCAATCTCTTGACTCAATAGCGGTCCCTGGAGAGATATAGCCAAGAGTAAAAGAAGCCTGAAGAGAAGAAGAAAGCTATTGCACTCAAGGAAGAATCCACCAGATCAGTCTCATTCGGAGAGGAAGAGCAACTCAAGGAACCTCAAAGTAGCAAAGAACAAATGGCTATGCTAGCTAGATAGCTTAATAGGTTCCTGCAAAAGAAAGAAAGGAGGAATTCCAGAAAGTATGAATCTAGGAGAACAAGGGAAGGCACATCTAGAAGAGACAAACTTAGAAAGAATCCGGAAGAAAAGAGGGATCCAAAAAAGGAATCTGCCTATTTTGAATCTGGGGAGAAAGACCACTTTAAAACCAAATGCCCTAAGCTTAAAAGAACCAAGAAGCACAAGAAGAAGGAAATGGTGGCCACTTAGAGCAACAGTGAAGAGAGTAGCTACTCATCTTCAACAAAGAGAAGAGGAGACTGCTAACTGTGCATTTATGGCACTAACTGATCCAGAAGCAGAGCAATCTGGAAGAAATGCCTCTAAGCAAGATATAGTGCAAATCGAAGAATCAGATTCAGAGACAGCCAGTACTGAGGTAAACTCTCACTCTAATTCTGTTTCTAACCTTGAACTTGCTAGAGCTCTACCAATTGTAATAAAAAAATGTGAGGAAGAACACAAGAGCCATCAAATCCCTAAGAGGACAAGTGATGGAGCTTGCTAAAGATGGTCAAGCATTGGCAAAAGATGTCAATTTGATAACAACAACAAAGCACATCGATGAAGTTGAGGAAAACTACCTAAAGAATCAAGTGCAAATGCTAAGTGCCAATCTGATTGGGCTGGATAAAGAAAGTGCCTTGATAAAGGAAGCATCTGGATGGAGATCTGATCCTCCATAAAGAAGGAGAAATCCAAGGCAAGCTAGACAAAGAAATCAACATCAAGCTGCCAAAAGAATTCCTAAGCCTTCCAACTAAAAGGTGAAGGAGGTTAGCAGGCAACCACAAGCCCAAAGATATACTACCGCACAAGAAGGGAAGGCTAAGGTAGTCTATAATCAGCAACCTTCCAAACAAAGAAGGAACTGTAGAGTAGAAGATGCAACCCCAACCAGCTTTCGGATACACTCTGGACCAACAACAAGTGTACAAGAAACTGGATATAGAGGAAACTATAGGAAGGAGGATTTTGAAAAGATCAAAAAGAAGCAACAACATAATAGACCCATCATAGGGTGCAGGTTTTGTAGGAGAAACGATGATATTACTAAATTATGTAGATTTAAAAATGGTTACTATGATGTTAATCCTTGGCCTAAAATGGTTGAAACCCGAGAGGACCCAAATCTGATTAGGTACCCAAACCCATTTGATCTATTTTATAGGTATGCCTTAGATCCATAGTAGATCAACATACGTGGTACATTAATAGTGGATGCTCAAGGCACATGACGGGTGATGAGAAGGCCTTCATCACATTAACCCGCAAGAAGGGAGGCAAAGTAAGCTTTAGAGATAATAAAAAAGGACAGATCATTGGACATGGAATCATTGGATTTGAATTAAAGATAGAAGATGTCTCACAAGTTGATGGACTGAAGTTCAACTTATTAAGTGTAGCCCAACTCTGTGACAAAGGAAGAAAACTCACCTTTGATTCCGGAGGCTGCTCAATCTATGATAGTAAGTCTAATCAACTCATTCTCTATGGACCTAGAGTAAACAATGTCTATTCTATTAACATTAAAAATGAGAAAAAGAATATCTGCTTGGTGTCTAAAGAAGAAGAATCATGGCTATGGCACCGGAGGTTGGGACATGTCAGCATGAACCTCCTGTCCAAACTAGCCAGTGGGTTTGCCTAAGGTTGCTTTTGATAATGATCATATATGCACTGCATGTTAATTAGGTAAACACCATAAGAAAAGTTTCCCTTCCATCTCCTACATTCCTTCCAAAAGAGTACTTAAGCTCTTGCATATTGATCTCTTTGGTCCAATCAAACCATTGAGTTTAGGTAGAAGATAATACACTATGGTCATTATGGATGATTATTCTAGCTATACCTGGGTTATCTTGCTAGCAAGCAAAGATGAAGCCTTTGACCAATTCTCAAAAACATTCATCCGGCTAGAAGTAGAACAGGGCATAAGCATTGGACGCATCCGGAGTGATAATGGTGGTGAGTTCAATAACAAGCACTTTGATAAATTTTGTAACTCTAAGGGCATTGAACATAACTTCTTTGCCCCTCATACTCCTCAACAAAATGGAGTTGTTGAGAGGAAAAACAGGACCATAGTTGAGATGGCTAGGATAATACTTAGTGAAAATTGTTTGCCAAAATATCTTTGGGGAGAGGCCGTAAACATATCATGTTATATTTTGAATAGATCTCTCATTAGAAAAACCATAGAGAAGACCCCCTATGTAATCTGGAAGGGAAGAAAACCCAAAATTGGGTAATTCAAGGCATTTGGATATAAGTGCTACATCCTAAATGATAGAGAGCAACTAGGAAAATTTAATCCTAAGTCTGATGAAGCAATTTTCCTTGGCTACTCAACATATAGCATGGCTTACAGAGTCTTCAATAAATGAACCCAAACTATGGTAGAGTCTAACCATGCAGGCAAAAGAAGTTCCACTTTGGAAGATCCAATTTCAGAAGCTGAAAACTCTAGAGTTGAGAAAGAATCCAAAGTTCCTGATTCCTTCCAAATTAAGAAGTACAAAGAAGAAGATGAAGGAATATGTTTTGATCCAGGAGTACCATAAGTTAATCTCAATCCACATGAGATAAACTTCAATGATGGTCAAGAAGAGGAAGTTGAGGCAGAAATGGAACAAGTTCCAGTCCAACATGAAGATCTACCAAGGGAGGTCCATATTCACAGAGATCATCCAGTTGAAGCCATTTTGGATAATGTCCAAAATACAGTCAGAACCAGAGGAAAACTTAATAGGATGATGAGCCTTGCTGCTTTTGTCTCTCTTATTGAGCTAAAGAAATTTCAAGATGCTGAAGGAGATGAAATTTGGATGATGGCCATGCAAGAAGAACTAGATCAATTCACCGGGAATGATGTGTGGGATCTAGTGGAAACTCTAAAAGGAAAGTCAATCATTGGCACCAAATGGGTATTCCAGAACAAGCTGGATGAATCCGGAGTAGTGGTGAGAAACAAGGCCAGATTGGTTGACCAAGGCTAAAATCAACAGGAAGGGATTGACTTTGATGAAACATTTGCTCCCGTTGCTAGATTAGAGGCAATCCATATTCTATGTGCTTTTGCACCATTCATGGGATTCACATTGTTCCAAATGGATGTCAAAAGTGCATTTCTAAATGGAGTTATTCAGGAAGAAGTCTATGTGAAGCAACCACCTAGATTTGAAGACTCAAAACATTTGGATCAAAGCCCTCTATGGATTGAAGCAAGCACCAAGAGCTTGGTATGAGAGACTCACTACATTTCTCATATCCAAGGGGTACATCCGGGGCAAAGCAGATACAACTCTTTTCATCAAGAAGAAGAAGGATGATATTATTCTATTTCAAATCTATGTTGATGACATCATTTTTGGGGCAATAGATGAGAAGATGCGTGAGGAATTCAGCTCTCAAATGCAGAAGGAATTTAATATGTCCTTGATGGGAGAACTAAATTTCTTCCTTAGTTTACAAATCAAGCAAAGTTCAGATGAGATTTTCATTAATCAATCCAAGTACACCAAGGAGATCTTGAAGAAGTTTGAAATGGACAAGAGCAAACCAATGTCCACTCCAATGGGTTCAGATACAGTCCTATTCAAGGATTGTAAAGGAAAAGATGTTGATCAGAAGCTGTATAGAGGAATGGTTGGATCACTTCTATACTTAACAGCTAGTAGGCCTGACATACACTATGCAGTCTGCTACTGTGCAAGGTATCAAGCCAATCATAAGGATTCACATCTAAAGGCAGTTAGGAACCACTGAAGTTGGGTTATGGTATCCTAGTAATGGAGATTTCACACTTCAAGGCTATACTAATGCAGAATATCACAGAGATACTCTTGAGAGAAAGAGTATATCCGGAGGTTGCCATTTCCATAGAGATTGCTTAGTATCATGGTATAGTAAGAAGCAAACTTTAGTTGCCTTATCAACCATAAAAGCAGAATATATGGCAGTAGGAAGTTATGTAGCTTAACTCATATGGATGAAGCAACTACTAGAAGATTATGGAGTCCAACCGGATGTGTGGATGTAATGTGTGACGGCAAAAGTGCCATTGATGTGCAAAAAATCCAGTACTCCATAACAGGATGAAAAATGTCAACATAAGGCACCATTTTATCCGAGCTCATGTGATAAAGAAGGATGTTGCATTGGCATACATTCCAACCAATGAACAAAGATCAGATATCTTTACTAAGCCATTAGGTAAAGATCAATTTGGCAAGTTAAGGGAGTTAATTAGTATGTCTAATCCAATTTGAAGAAAATCTAGAAGACAGTACAAAGTTAACTTGGATTTGTGGCAAGATAAGGAATCTGGAAGAGAAGAAGAAATGAAGTTAGCTCTACTCCGGAGGGAATATTGCCACATCAGCAGATAAACAAGACACACGGTAGTAAAGGCACTGAAAATTAATTGTTTGTTTTTTTAATTTTAAACGTCTATTAGGAGTTACACACACGGTAAATTCAACAGCTGTTTTAAAAATAAATCATTCCCATTCTCCGGTTAAATGGAATTTACCTCTCTCCTAAAATCTAACCCGCCATGCCATCAATCCAGCCAAAGTTAACGGCATCTAGATTACCAAAATATCCTCACTTTGGAAATCCTATAAAACCCCCCAAAATCCCTGTCTTCTTTACGCAAGCAAAAATTATCTATTATTACTCTGCAATTTTCAAAACTCAAACCCCTAATGCTTTCAAATATTCTAAAATGGCTGCCATCATGACAAGCAAAGGAGTTAAAATGCTTCCTCAAAGAAACATAGTTAAAGAATCTGCTCTCAACGATAAAGACTTTACCCCCGTCAACTTTAAGCCCTCAAACTCAGTAGTTTCCACAGACTACTTGGGAGACAATTTCTTGTTTAAAATAGACCCTTACTTCAAGCTTATTGAAGATCAACACCTGGGCAATTTCCTTAAGATCAAATGGCCAACCTATCTGGATTTAGTGAGAGAATTCTACTCTAGTCTGAGAGTACACTCCATCCATGATGCTCTTAGAACCAAGGTTCAAGGAAAGGTGATCACCATTACGCTGGAATTTTTTGAAAAATTCCTGAATATGAAAAATGACGGGGTCCAACTAAGAATCGATGGGGATGAACAACAAGTAAAGTATGAACCCAAGATGTGGCTACATCTGAACTACTTTTGGGATAAATTCTCAACATACTTTCTGGAAGTGCCAAGATTCCTCCAACACACACTTGCCAAGTTGGTTCTAATCTGGAAGGGCTCTCTCACTATAGTATCATCCTTCCAGCATTTCTTACTTTAAAACTGGGTAGAGAGCAGAGTCGTAAACATGCATATGCTGATCATCCATTATCTCATGCAGCACAGGAACTCCCATGGTGCCCTAATCACCGGAATCTTGGTGGCAAATGAAGTGAATGTCTCAGGATTCTAGGCTATCAGTCGAAAAGAAATCCTGGAGAAAATTTTCAAAAAGTTGAGCTTCAGAGAGAAATGGAATGAAGAGAAACCGAAGAAATTGAGGGATGAGAAAAGGAGCAAGACCCAGAAAGCAGCTGATCTGGTTGAGGAGTCTCCGGTACCAAAAAGGGCTAAAACCACCAAGCCAAGAGCACAACCAGATCTTCCAATAGTTCTAGTGGAAGAAATTAATAAGGATGCCCAAGCCCTCTCTCACCTATTAAAGAAGAGCCCAGAGAAGCCTAAGCCGAGGGGCAGGTTAATTAAAGCTGCAAATAAAAAAAGGAAATCTAAAAAAGTTCTAAAAAATATGGTGGATGAAGATGAAACAGGAGATGGAGCTCTAGTACCCAAGAAGAAATTTACTAGAAAAGGATGTACCTTTGACGAGGTAGTTGAAGCCCAGAAAGCTAAGAAAAAGAAAGCCAAGATGACTGCTGGTATTGTGATAGATGAGGAAGCTGTTAAACGGGCTCAAGAAGCTGAATTAGCCAAAGCTAAACAATCAAAGGGCAAGCATGTGCCCAGATCTACTAAGGAAGTCACTCCGGATGATCCTCAGTATGAAGGATAATGACTGGATCAACAAGTAAACAATAGAAGGACTTGGAGGATCTTCCGATGCTCAAACAGTCCTATTAGATCCGATAGACTTAGCAACCATTACACGCATTTTGGAAGCAAAATTATCCACCTTTCAACCTAGAACCGGACCACTTTCGGATAATATGCTTACTTCAGAAAGTGAGATCCCAAAAGAAGTAAGTCCAGTAAAGGCAACAAGAGAGAGCATTGAGGACACTACCAATGCACCTGGGGAAGCAATTAAAAGTCCTGAAAAGGCATTTGTTGGGATGATTGAGGACATTTCCAGTCATCCAGGGGTTGTGGAGGTTGATGAAGAAAGAAGAGAGGAAGTAACTACTCAGGATCACACACAAATCAATGAGGTAATTCCTGACTCTGTGTCATTTAATATTAATACCGACACTTCTGCTGCTACTGTTAAAATAGCAGATAAAGATGAAACTCAAAGTGTATCTAAGGAACAAGAGTCCAACCCCAAAGACACCATTCCAGAGGAGGGACATAGTCTGAAACCCAACAAGAACACTCCTAGACTGGAACTCAAAGGGCGAGGCAAGTCCGGGGGAAAGGATGGATAAAAGAGAGGAAGATAAGGATGACTCTCATAAGGCAGACAGTCTCAAGGAGAAAAGCAATGATGGAAAGCCATCTGGATCATTCGGGAGCAGTTCCAGCTTTGGAGAAACTTCATCATCCTCATCCGGACATCTGACTAAGTCAAGAACTTTCAATCCTCAGAGAACAAGAAGACAGAAGTTGTGGGTGGCTTTGAGGTTCATTGAAGAGGCTACTCTGCAAGGGCACAGAGAAGATTAGATCTCAAATGCACTCCAAGAAGTGGTAATCACCCTAAAATCCGTTGAGAAGTAACTCACTGATCAATCTGCTTCTCCGGATCTAAAGAATGACATAGGAGAAATAAAGGGCAGTGTCAAGAGGATTGAGCAAAAAGTACAAGATTTTCCAACTGCAGATTAAGTAGCAGAGGTTTCCCTTTCTAAGGTAAAACCAATCCTAGAATAGATACATAAAAGCATTGCTGGTACTAACCATTATGCGGATCAGGTAAATACTATAGCCACAAATAATTGCGCTACACTTTTGGACAAAATGACTTCTTGTTCCACTGACCTGTCTATAGAGATCAAGGAGTATATAGATTCCAAGTTTGAAAGCTTGACAAATTTCATCACTGAAATAGAAGAAAAAGCTGCTCTCCCCATCCTAAATGAAAATCAGCAGGCAATGTTGAATAAGCTGACAAAATTCATAAAAGAAGATCTGCCTAAGCTATTTTCCACACAAATTGCCAATATTGCACAAGAGCTTGCTGGATAATTCAATGGCCAGGATTCAGTCATTGAAAGAATCAAGGATGATATTCATAAGGAACTGACCACAGTTAACTCAAGCATCTATAACATCCGCAGGGATCTAGGCAAAGATCTTGAGAAATTACAGTCTGAACTGTCAAACCTATTAATCTCCGGATCCTCCTCCACTCCATCTATCCCGAAAAGCCAATTAATTCTAGTCTTCCAAGACCTTGTCCATCACATTGAGGACACAAGATTCTTTGGACATAAGGCATAACCACTCTTCTCAAGGCACTCTTTCCTTATTTTCAGGAGAAGGATAGGGAATATGTATTGAAGATGCATCCCTACATCACAGGCTCTTACACCCAACTCCGTAACCTCTTTTGCCCTCTACATCTATCTTTGGCCACTACAGACCATATGTTAGAGTAGAGAAGGCAAGGTAACTTGGACTACTTAATCTATTCCAAGGCTTGGCAGGAACAATGGGACGGCAGAACTTATATGGTGATTAACCCCCAGCTGGAAATAAAAAGGGGGAGAAAAATATAAAGAGGGAGAAAGGCAAAGAAAAGGCAGGAGGAGCATCTGGTGCATCCGAAAGTAATAAGACTAGCTATATTTTGTAACTAATTGCAATAGATAGATTCATTTATATATTTCAGTTAATCCAAAAGCATCATTGGTGTTAACTATTGTTAACAACAGAAGTATATATAGTGAAAATCTAATTCTCTTAAAAATTGCTTCTAAAGTACAATCTGCTATTGTAATACAAAACTATTAGAAGCTAGGATTGAAAACCGTTAGGGGGTTAAGGGATGCTAGAATTATGGGGGAGTAAAAATTGTAAATGAATAAGTATCAAGAATCATACTTAGATCATAAAAATCCCCTTTCTTATGCTTAGATATCTTAGGTTTTTCTTTCCATCAAATGGGGGAGATTATTGAAAACAATGATCCGGAACACAAACAATCTGGATTAGGTTTGAAGTAAATAAAAACCTAAGTATAAAAAGACCTAAGTCACTTATCCGGACATATATCCAGAACATCCAAAGTCCAAGACAAGTGAAGACAATTACCTAAGCATACATTGGAAGCATCCACTTAAAGTTTGGAAAGGAAACAAACTTTGAACCGCCCAAAACAGCATCCGGAAGAACTGAGTACAGAAGCATCTGGAACAAGACAGATCTGAAGATATTAAGTCTGAAGACATCCGGAAGACTTATATATCTAGACAAAGGGAATGATTCAAAAATTCCATTCCCTCCTCTCTTGATCCTTTTCCCTTAAGCAAGATAAAAGAAGACAGCTAACACTTTTTAGAAAAGGATAGAAGGACTATCAGTGGATAGGAAAAAGGTAACAACCTTTTTCACCTAGACCAATAAGAAGGCGCGTGGAGTACACACCAAAAAGCTACTGGCGTAAAAGTTGGTGAGTCACTAAAATACAAGGAAAACAATCACCAACAGCTTTTCAGCCTCAATCCCAAGGATTCTAATGGGTCAAAATCTCTGTCTAACAGATTGATCAACAGCTCCAAAAGGGCCACATTTTACCTGATCAATGGTGAAGATTTGATTACAGCACAATAACACACAACGGCTACATTTATGATGGAAGCCTATAAAAGGGAAGCTTCACAAGTTGAGAAGGTGCTAGTTGATTTTAGAAAGCAATTAACAAGAGAATTCACTAAAGTAATCAGAAAACACATCCCTCCAAGAATCAAACATTTCCAAATCAGATGTAAGGATTCTCAAGTGAGTTATAAACTTGAGGAAGTCCAAAACCAAAACCTTTGCGAAATCAAAGTGTAAATATCTCCAACTTGGATGAGTTGCGAGATTGGGATACACCTTAAAGTAGGTTCTTTAAGTGGGATCTTCCATTAGGATTCAGCTTAGGTTTGGTTAGAAATCTAAGTGGTATATCCTACTAAAGATAAGAGGACTCAGCTAGGAGTTGGTGCTTATACTGATATATCCTACATTCGCATGGGGGTACCATCCAGAGACAAATTGTAAGGCTTGATTCTTGCTAGTTGGGAAGGAATCCACTAGTGGAAAAGCTCGGAGGAAGGAAACTCTGGGGACTGGAGTAGGCAGGGCCAAACCAGGATAAAAATCCTTGTGTTTGATTTTCTAACTCTTTATTTATTGTATTATAATTTCATATCTGAATCATCCAGATCCATCCTCCAGATCATAATCAAACACACTACACTAAAGACTTTTTAAGTCTGATTAATTCCGTAAAAATGGGTTATTCACCCCCTCTGACCAATCTTGAACCCTCACAGGAACCAACAATATGTACACATTTGAACATATATATTGAAACAAGATTTTAAAATGTTATTATCATTTTTCCAATTAAAGATTTTCCCTCTCAATTAGTCGGTTTCTCATCATTTCTTCACTGAATTTCTAAAGAGGTCGTGCAAAACGATTAATTTTCGACCGTGATTTAGTCTCGACTATGCATCCGTTACTTCAAGTCTTATGGTTCAAGTGTCAAAAAAAGTATGAATTCAAATCTGTTTCTATCACTTTCCGTCATTGACATCAGAGCTTTGAATTTTGTGATGATTTTCAATGTTTTATATTTAAATTCTTGTGCTTCTTATTCTATAATTCTGGAAATTTTTGCTTCAGAAAGAGTTTCCGTGGACTTTTCGTCAAATTTACATTAAAGCATGTAAAATGGTGGGAAAATCGTGTTTTTGGAGAGTTTAAATCATAATTTCGTGTTATGGTTAGGTAAGTGAAATTTTTCTGATATTCTAGTGTTCCAATTGCATAAGATTTTGAATGTGATCAAAATTCTCCAATTTTACATTGATTTCATCGAAAAAGTCTCAATTTTGTGTACATGAAACATTTTTGTCGTTTTTCAGTAAAATGGATGGAGTCATTAGACTCGGAACATCGAGAAACCTTCAGTTGGTGCAAAAAGGAAGCTCATATTGTTTTTGGATAAAATATAAACATAAAGTAAATTTTTGGCATTCTGCTAGGGATTCTGCATCCGTTGCACAATGCGTGCCCAAATGAAATGTTGTGATGGTTTGTTTTATGACAACCGTTTTGCACGTTGGGTCATGGTTAATTGTGATAGTTTTTATTTGGTGATTATTGGAAATACCTGATCCGCCCATGAGCGGGTCAAATTGGGCATTAGGATCCGATCCAATATGGGTAATTGGATTTAATTAGGGAATAAAATAAGTCTAAAGACTTTATTGCAAATATAAGGACTTAAGGGACTTATATGAAATTAATTTTCTTCATAGAGGGCCAACTGGAATTTTTCCATTTTTGCGCCCTATATATACACATTTGAATTTTAGACTTTTAATATCATTTTTCCAATCAAAGATTCTCTCTCCCGGTAACTTAGTTTCTCATCATTGTTTCACCGAATTCCTAAAGAAGTCGAGGAAAACAACTAATATCCTACACACGTGATTTAGTCTCGACATGACAACCGTTACTTCAAGTCTTACGATTTCAGACACGAAAAATGTACGAATTCGAATCCGTTTCTTTCAATTTCTGTCATTGGAATCAAAGCTTAGATTTTTGCGATGATTTTCAATGTTATATATCTAAATTCTTGTGCCTCTTATTCTGTAATTTTAGAAATTTTTTCCAGAATGAGTTTCATGGAATTTTCATCAAATTTATGTTAAACTATGTAAAATGGTGGGAAAATCGTGTTTTTGGAGAGTTTAAACCATAATGTCTTGTTATGGTCAAGGAAGCGCCAATTTTTTGATTTTCTAGTGTTCCAATCACATAAGATTGCATTTGAAAATCCCCGATGTTACATTGATTTCATAAAAAAGTCTCTATTTTTGTGTCTTTTTTGTATAAATGACATATTTCTATTCGTTTTTCTTTAAAATGGATAAAGCTGTTGGACTTGGGACGTCGAGAAACATTAGGTTGGTGCAAAAGGAAGTTGAAATCGTGGTTAGAATAGATGGAAACAAAAGCCAAGTTTCTACGTTCTACAAGGGATTCAACATCCATTGCGAAATGAGAAGTTGCTACGGTATGTTTGTGACAACTATTTTGCGTGATGGTTCATGGTTAATTGTGAGGGTTTTTGTTTGGTGAAAGTAGGAAATACTAGGTCCACCATTGAGCGGGTCAATTAGGCTAAAGGATCCGATCCAATAAGAGTATATGAATTTAATTGCACAATAAGGACTTAAATGCAATTAGTTTTCTTCATAAAGGGCCAAATGGAATAGTTCCATTTTTTAGCTATATATATATATACATTTGAACGTATATATTAAAATGAGATTTTTGAATTTTTATATAATTTTTTCCAATCAAAGATTCTCTCTCCTGGGTACTCGATTTCTCATTATTTCTTCACAGAATTCCTAAAGAAGTCTTGGAAAATGACTAATAACTAACATACCGTGAATTAGTCTCGACTATGCATTTATTACTTCAAGTCTTACAGTTTCGGGCACAGAAAAAGGTACGAAATTGAATCTATTTATTTCGATTTTCTTCATTGGTATTAGAGCTTAGATTTTTGCGATAATTTTCAATGTTTTATATATAAATTATTGTGCTTCTTATACTATAATTCTAGAAATTTTTGTTCTGGAATGAGTTTCCATGGATTTATCGTCAAATTTATGTTATAGTATGTGAAATGGTGGAAAAATCGTGTTTTTGGAGAGCTTAAACCATAATTTTGTGTTATGGTTAAGGAAGTGACAAATTTTTGATATTCTAGTGTTCAAATTGTGTAAGATTCTTAATGACTTCAAAATTCTCCGATGTTACATTGATTTCATAAAAAAACCCGAAATATGTGTCTTTTGTTGTGTAAATGACAAATTTATATTCGTTTTTCTTTAAAATGGATAGAGCCATTAGACTCAAGAGGTCAAGAAACTTTAGGTTAGTGCAAAAAAAACCGAAATCATTTTTGGAATAGATAGAAACAGAAAGTCGATTTTCAGCATTCTGCAATGGATTCTGCATCCGTTGCACAATTTGTTGCCAAATGAAAAATTGCAACGATTTGTTTTGTGACAACCATTTTGCCTGGTTGTTCATGATTAGTTGTAACGGTTTGTGTTTGGTGAATGTTGGAAGTATCCGGTCTGCCCGTGAATGGGTCAATTGGGATAAAGTATCCGATCCAATATGAGTAATTGGGTTTAATTGAAGAATAAAATAAGTCAATAGAGTTTTATTGCAAATATAAGGACTTAATGGACTTATATGTAATTAGTTTTCTTCCTAAAGGGTCAAATGTAATTTTTCCATTTTTAGCCCTATATTTAATTACACATTTGAACGTATATATCTAAATGAGGTTTTTGGAATTTTAATATAATTTTTTTCAATTAAAGATTCTCTCTCTCTCGGTTAGTCAGTTTCTCATTGTTTCTTCGCTTAATTCTTAAGAAGTTAGGGAAAACGACTAATATCCGACACACTGTGATTTATTCTCGACTTCGCATCAGTTTTACAGTTCCAAGCACAGAAAAAGGGATTAAAGAATTTTTTAGGGCATTTTCTAAAACTATTTACAAATTTAGGGGGATTATGAAAGTATTTCTTAGTTTGGGATACTTTTTTATCTATCCGACTTTTAAAAAATCATATAGGCCAAATGTCAAAAGGCGTGAAGTTGAAATATTCCTTACCTATCCGACTTTTTAAAGTCGGATAGGTAAAGAATACTGCACTAGGCGAAATGACTTCACTCTGCAATATTCCCACCATTTAAATTCAAATATTTAATAAAATATCTACCCCCAACTCCCATTTTCATTTCCAATTTCATCCGAAAATCTCTTCCCATTTCTACCATACATTTCTCATTTCCTTCTTACTTTCATTTCCTTTTTTTTTTTCATTTAAAAAATCTTAGTGTTCATCTCAACTCATCTTCATTTCCAACAAATAACTAGAGTAAGTTATATTTTCTTTTAATTAATCTTAGATTTCATCTTAAGTTTGTTCCAAATTTAAAACTAGTTTTTTTTACTTACTTTTTTTTTTGAAGCTTTCCATTAAATTACTAATTGAATTTTTTCCTTTGAAGGAGGATAGTGGCTTAACTATGAAGTAAGATCTTTCGATTTCATCACAATTTTATTAAGTCTGCTCCAATTTTTCAAATTTGAAAGTAAGTTTTAATTAATATACTTGTTTATTTATTAAATTTGTGTAATCTATTACATTATTTGTCAGAGTGTAATTTTTCATGTGTGAAAGTTTTGCGTTTTGTCCCTTCTTTATTAAGTTGTGAAATAGTTGAACTAAATTTTTCTAAAAAAATTTATAGTTGTAATTTTGGAAAAAAGCTGTTTATGGAGATGATCCAAAAAAGAATGAGGCATCGACATGAAAGACACGAAAATAAAGAAGTTCATGAGATTAAAATTGTCAAATAAATCAAGTATGAATTTATTTTTCTATAATCTATGAGAATGAAATAAGTATCAATTTTATTTTCCAATAAAAAATATGATTATGTATTTAATTAAAAAAAGTTGTGAAATAGTTACGATGTGATATATAGTTTTTGATATGTGAAAAGGAGAAATAACAATTTTTAGAGTTTTTTTGGTTGATTGAAAAATAGGCATTAAATATAAAAATTTCACAATTTACATAATATAAAACAAAATTGCAATTGGGTTTTTTAGTATGTTATTTTAATAGTAGTATAACCATCATTTTTCAGTTAACAAAAAATACTGAATTGATTGCTAGTGGTGGTAAAAAAGTTAGGAATGAATGTGGAGTTGATTATGAAATGTATTTTATAAAACAATAAATGTGCCTACACAATTGGATATAAGTATGTTACATGATAAAATTAGATATGTTGTAAAATTAGCATTGAATGAAGAAATAAGTAAGATTGAATTTCGGTACCCGAATGCGATGCATGGTTAGATTACACTACACTTGTCTTGAACTTTGTGATAATGAAGATGATGTAAATATGATGAGTCAATAGTAAACTTGATATGTACTGTATTAAATTATATATTGAATGTCATAAGTGTGATGAGGCTGGTCCATCAAATTGATGATGATGATGAGGAGGAGGAGGAGGAGGAGGAGGAGGAGGATGGTGATGATAATGATGTCGAAGAGGCGTGAATTGCAAAAATTCTATCCCTTCATTTTTTTTTCCAAATATTCCATTATATACTCAATGTGATGATTCGGCCATGGAAATTTATCCATATGATGTAAATAATAGTGCTTCACTTTAGAACTCATCAATGGATCTTCAGGAGGGAATGCTTTTTCAGTCAAGGGAAGCTGTTAAAATCGCAGCTAAAGAATACTCCATAAGACACCATAAAGAATTCTGGAGTAAAGAGACGAAGTCAAATACTATCACATTGGTATGTAATGAATATGCTGATGGATGCAAATGGAGATTGCGTGCGGCATGTAAGAAAAAAAATGGGTTTTTGTGGGAGATCATGAAATACAATAGAGATCATACTTGTGATTACCTTTCATCTCAGGATAATAAAAACCTTGGTACTGATTACTTATATCCAATAATTGAGTCAATGGTTAAGTAGGTTCATTGCTGAAGATATTGGTGATCCAGTCTAATATTAAGGAAAGATATGAGATAAAAATCAGTTATAAGAAGGCTTGGATGGCAAAATGAAAGTGATTGCAAAAATATATGGCGATTGAGCAGAGTCTTTTAATCATTTGTGCCCTTGGATGCATGCTATGTGCAAATAATCCTGGATCTTAGTATTGTATTGATGATTGTCCCCTTTATATGAATGGGAAACTGGTGCAAAATGTCAGGCACGTTGATAGCATTTTATGAAACCTTCCATCGATGGTTTCAAGTACTATCAGCCTGTGTTGACAGTACTTTTCTTACTGGTAGGTATAAAGGTGTATTGCTAATGGCATCAGCACTTGATGGCAATAATACAATTTTTCATGTTGGATTTTCTGTTATAGAAGTTGAAAATAATGAGAATTGTAATTACTCATAGAGTACGCGGGTAGTATGCCCGGATAGATTTGATGTTGTCATTATATCTGATAGGTATGCTGGAATTTTATCAGCTATGCAATCTGAATTTTAGGAAATGGCACCTCATCAGTTCTCCATTTGCCACCTTTCAAGTAATTACAACAACCATTTTCAAAAATGTTGCGATAAAAAAATTAATCATCAAAGCATGTACATATAATCTACTCGAATTTAGTTATAAATATGGTTTGTTGAATATTTAATGTTGAGAAATCATTTGGTTTTTCAGCCTATCAAAGTCAACAATGAAAGTTTGATGAGATTATGGAGTCACTTAAGGAAAAGGAGCATGATTCATATGAATGGATAAATAACATTCTAGAGGAAAATTGGGCCCTTGCATAGGATGATGGAGCTTGTTGAGGTAGCATGACAACGAACATTGTTTAATGTGTGAATGGAATGTTAAAAGGGATTCGGGGAATGCCTATCACAACATTGATTGAAATGATTTATTTCAGGTTGGTAGATCATTTTGAAAAAGAGAAAGATCGATGCACGGGGAAACTTAATAATGGATGTATTTACACTTCATTTGCAATTGAAATTTTGAAAAAAAGAGAATGAGGACGAATAGGCATGATGTTTGAAAGTAACTTGTCAACTGTAAATGCCTATATAGACATGAGTCACATAACCACACCACCAACCCTTTCTCACTTTCTCGGTGAAATTATACAAATAAACTGGTGCTACTGTCCACCCAAAGTATTGATCATCTTGTTAACTAGGGTTAGTTGAAATTTATATACTCGTAATTCATGTCAATTTTTATTATGTCTTGTCTTCAATTTAGTTGAATTAATAAGTGTTTTGTTGAAGTACTTTATTTATCCTGGCTAATTTGGGAATGACACCCCTACTAAAATTATTATTTGGCTGAGTAATAAATTATTTATGTATGTTGCAATTTAATCATTGTAGTTCATTTGGGATCCATACACTGATGATATCCAAGAACAATTACCGGAATATTGCTTTGAAGGAAATCGGTTGTGGGCAACTGTGGTCCCCTTGATCTTTATGCATATTGTGGAATGGCATCAACCAGATAGAGTTCTAAACCAATTTGGTCACAGCAACACATTCCTTGTGCACCTTATCAAACTGATGAGATGCATGAACTTGAACTGTTGCCAATCAAGAGGGAAATCATGCAAAAATAAGAAAAATGAATTATATTATGGAACAATAAGGCTAATTTAATATTTACTCCTCAACCTTCTTCAAGAGCACTACACTATCATTCTGAATACATCAAATGGTACAGACGCATCACTAGGAGATGGATTTCTGCCACGGGGCCTGCTCATTGTGTAGTAGTGAGTAATTAAAATTGAATATTTTATTTTTTTATATAGAAGCATCATTATGGTCTTTTTTAACATTATATGTATGAATAGGTTGATAGATTAGATTAGCTGTCATTTGTTAGAGATATTGACACTATACAACAAATAAGGTCTAGTTTATGTGCTGCACTTAGAGAGCAAAGGCGTTATTGTAGTGAGTCTCAACCTCCAAGTCCATGTCTGAATGCTACTTATCCTAATGTGGATGTGAATGTGGATGAGCTGACCACTTTGACAGATCCAAGACGTGGCCGAAAAACAAAACAAAAAGAGGTGATACGTAGGGAAGAAGTAACACGACCATCTACTACTCAGTCTTGTGATATTGTACCTCATCTTGTATTTTATCATTCACAGGATTCTCATGGAGCTAGCTCATCATGGGTTGCTAGTCCATTTGCACCTAGTACATCACAATACGGGTTTCATACTTCTCAAAACCCCTCCTATATGGGCTTTTTATAGTGTATGCACAAAGCCAATCACCTTGGAATATGAGTAGCATGGTCACTCCATCTACACCAAACATGTTTCTATCTTTTTCACGACCATCTTCAGTAGAGCAATGTTTTGGCATGTCTAGTATGCCAGATTATCCATAATTTGTTAGTCTAGATTTGCAGGTCTGAATATGCATAGCAGGCATGACGGAAATTCAAAAATTTAATCTAAGTCCTAGGATCCCCTAAGCATGGCATGATTGACAACATAAACTAGTCTATTATTATTCTAGGTCATAAACACTTATAAAAGGACCTAATAATAATTTAACCACGTACCAATTGAAGCGTGAATCCTAATGTCGGTAGAATGACCCCTCAGCTGTGTGCACAAACTCCAAAGTAGAAGCCCTCTATAATTGATCCACACGAGCACCACCAACCACTACCTTCTAGAAAGGGAGCATAGAAAAATAAGTGGAAGACAACTAGATCTTCCTGACAAATTTATTCTAGAAGAAATTTCCTTAGTTTTCTATTCAAGTAAAGACATTTTTCGACGGATTACTTATGAAACTAGAACAACTAAGAGAATAAGAGAGGGAGAGAGATTTTGAAAATCAGGTGTGTAAAATAATGAGAGAAGAGCTCTCTATTTATAGGCATAAGAGGATAGATTAAAAGACAATTTAATCCAAGCCTTGTCCAATTAGAAATTAAATAGACATAACATTTTAGTCATTTATTAAATAAGAAAGAGTTAGAGTTAAATTCAACTTCCTTTATTATTATTCAATTCAATTAATTAATTCAATTAATCAATTAATAGAATAAACAATTCCTATAAAATAAGAAACAAAGTCAAACTTGATTCCTCATTCTTATTTAATAATCATCGAACTAATTAAAAATTAATTAATTAATTTAATAATTGATTAATTAATTAAAGAATAATTAAACTTATCTAATAAATACTAAAATATAGAATCATAACTAAATTGGACTCTAAGTCCAACTAGGACACTATTGGCTTTTCGGCCAGCAATGTGCATAAGCCTGATGCCTGCGCATGGACCTGTGCCAATGCGTAGTCCCAGCTCATTATGCGCACATCCCTTATGGGCTGTGCACGACACATAGCTCACATGCTTTTGCCTGTGCACTAGGCCTGGTGCAGGTTGCTCCAAGTAGCCCGCTATATGCATGGCCTGTGGGCCTTACGCAATGCTCCCAGCATTGCCAAGGCCCACGCGCAGGCCTGGCCTAAGGTCTGTCCTACAGCACTTGTGTAGGCCCACTCGTGCGAGTCCATATAGTAAATTATCATGGACCCTACTTGTGGTTTCTGTTTCCTCTTATGCCCTCTCATTATTTTTGGTATATTGGTCCAACCAATTAAATGTTCTAACCATTTATTTTCGGTATACTAGTCCAACCAGTAAAAATTGGTCCAACCAATTAAAATGGTCTACTCTTCTAGATTAGACCTAGTTTAACAGTTCTTTACGTGGCTCGATCATAACTCAAAGTATTACCTTATAGGATCCCGTAATATCGAGCCGTCAAAGTTTGACCTAGTTTAAATTCCTTTTCAAGAATTTGAGTGGCTCGGAGCTCCAGACCATTGCGGACTCCGATGACTTTGATCGGTCATAGTGGCTCTCTAGCATAGGGCATATGACCTCTTAATATTCAGAACGTCACGTGCCTGTGACTTAATCCCAATCTTGCAATAGTATCAATACGATTCACTCCTATCAACTGTTATGTACCATCTGGTGTGAGCACGTGATTTTACAGTCCCTCTCGCGAGACGATGATGACAGATACTCGAATTTTAATCCTCGTTAAAAATTCATTTTGAATTTTTATTAACATTTGAATTTAGTTCAGCATGTCCGAATACGCGTTTGGTGGAAGATCGAACCGATGATACTCACCCAAAATATATTAAAATACCCATAAAAATTTCAAAATCTGACTTTTTGACTCAAAAAGGCCCCCTTTTGCACATTTTTAGGCTATAAGCCCCATTTGGCAGTATACTAATAGGGGCCTGAAGCTACCGGCAGCATCAGCCATGCCGGCAGCGGCTTCACTCAAGTCGCCGGCGGCATGAGCCCCCTGTGGGCAATCTGCAACTTTTCCACTTTTTCGATATCCGCCGGATAATCGCCTAAAAGCCAGATTTAACTCATTTTTTGCCCTTAAAAACACTAGAAGAAGGGGTTTGAGGGGAAAGAACACTTGAGAAGTTTTAGAGTGTGGAGTGATTTTAGAGAGAGAAAGGGAAGAAAAGGTAAGAAAATGGATTTAAATCATGTTTCTTGGTTTTTCTTCATCTAATCTCTTAGATTAAACTTAAAATCTGTAGAAATCCTAGGTTAAAATCAATCTAATAGGATTTTTAGAGACAAACATTGTTCAATCTTTAAACCACTACCCAAATTATCATTTGAGCTTCCCAGAGGTGTCATTTGAATCACGAAGAGGTGGATTCACGGCCCTGAGGTAAATTCCTGAGTCTCTTGAGCTCTTTGGAAGATTTTCTTGCTATTTGGTGTTTCGAGTTTGTTTTTGGAGTTTTCGGTCATTTTTGACCTTCTGAATTTGTTTTTGCAAATTTCAAAATCGCTGGTGGTATCACCCATGCTGTTGGCGGCTCCACTGTAATCGCTGGCATGTAAAGCCGTCAGCGGCCTCGCTCAGGCCACCGACGGCATCACCCATGCCACCAGCGGTATCATCCATGCCGTCGTCAGCATGAGGTTTTGTGCAGCAGTCCCGTTGTTGCCATTTGACCTAGTTTTCTCTTCTTTCATATTTTGCATGTACAATATTACAACGGGAATCCAGAATTCCTCGAAAATGGTCCAAACCCCATAACATGTTGCATTTTTACTAATAATTTGGTTAAAATATTAATCATATCCAAAATGGACTTTTCCCTAAAATTCGTTCGAAAAATGAATTTTTCAAAGGGAATTTATATTCAAAAATAAAAAAAATTCGAGCTAACCTGGTAGCACAGCCAGGGGCTATGCCCTTAAACCCTACTTATGGCGCTGCCCTAAGAAGCCTTCAGGGGCTACTGCCACTTGACCCCGTTGGGGGCACTGTCCCTTAGACCCCGGCACTAGGGGCACCACCCCCGAACCCCCGTGAGGGGCTTCTACCCCTCTAACCCCACTATTGAGGGCGCCGCTTTGTGTGATATACCCTGCATACATGCCATATCTGTGTTAACCTTTTCGTGCAGGTAGATTTAGGTTTGATGTATGCTAGGTCTTCGGGTATTTTATTTTTCATTTTAGAAAAATGTATAGGATTTAAAAGCCTTGTAATTATTATTTTAATTTTTGCATTTTTATTTGTTGGATGATTGTAATAATTTATTTATCGCTTTAAATGCTTGATGACGCGCTAATAACATATAGTCAAAAACACAATAAATAGGGTGGATTAAAACCGAATAACAAAGAACGAAACTTTTAACTTGGCCTAATGCAAAATAGATAACATCATCCGAACTCAAAATCTCTACTTAATGTATGATCTACCACCGGTGGGAAAATTGTACCAAAATTTCCAGATTGAGCTGAATAGGGTGGTGACTCTATTTTAAGTACGGGATTTCGATCTCGTATCTTATGAAAATTAAAATATGCAAAACCATTTTCCAACATCACATCACGCCCATCATTATTTTTTTGAGGGATCAATCCTCCGACCCGGCTCCGCAGTCGTCACGTAGAATGTCATCCGCTCACAGTGGTGACTCTGCTGGGGATTGATCTCTTTAAACTTGAAACATAAGATTTTCACTAAGTTTAAAGATTTAGATGATGTATTGAAATCATTGGCCAAATCAAAACTTCATTCTTTCTTATAACATTTTATCCTTACTCGTGTAGATAGTTTTGTAAACTTAGGATGCCCCCATTTTACCCGAGAAGCTCACAAAAGTATCACTCATGCCCTGTTTGGAATTGAGGATGCCTAGTGGGTGGATCACTTGCTTCAACCAACATGTGAACTCCTGCGATCGCGCCTATTTGGGGAGTGGTTGAGTAATGTGGAATAAAGGTAAACGAGAACCTTCTACATCAGCAACCCTACACCAAAGCCGCGTTAGAAAAGCCATCATAGTCATTTCCCTTAGTAACCAAAATAATAAAAAATAAATGGGACGCACTTCTTTGTCATTTATTGGCATTGAAGTTAACCTCCATCCAATTTTAAAAGGCGTTAAGCGGGAGTCATAAGGTCGGATGAGGGACGTATTGTGTGCTATATGCTACGTGCTCATGCATTACCCATGCATCGGCTTTAAGAGTCAAAACAAAATCAACTTACCCTTACCAATCTCCATTCGTGGAAGAGATTTAGCAACACCCGTAGGAATTTTTTTGTACTCCCATTAAGTCACGACATATCACTCTACGTAACCAGGGGTGCAAACGTCCCACATATTTTGACGGGATAAGACGTCACATTATGACATTACCCCCTATGTTGCAACTATCCTCATAAGAATATCATGCATCGCTTCCCAAAGACAAGAGTCATTCATACCATCCATAGCATTACACAATCCACGCATGAGCTGATCTGCTACTCGCCATCTGTCAGCTAGGAGGAGGCAAAGTTATTGTTGCACCCAGATTTGGAGAAGGCCTGAGCACCGTTTGATTCATTGCTCTTTCACCCTAGTAGTCACGATGGAAGTTGAAGGGGTTTTGTATACTGATTCCAGTGGAGAGTCAGATTCAGATCAAATTTAGTTAGGTCAGAATTCCTCTCATCCAGCCATATCTTTCCCGAACAATGAAGGGAACCTCCCTCTACCTGAGGATTGATTAGGCACTACTCCCACCCTGGGAGTAGGATCTCAACTGCCCCTAGTTTTGACTTCGTTAGTGCTATGGCTTAGTTTCTGAACTCAGATACATTTCAGGCCTCTATACAAACCACTGTTCAAGCAGCCATCAAGCAAGTCCTTGAGGATAAGAACTCAGACTGGGTCTCCGAATATGATATGCAAACTCAGACTCAGAATGGTTCAGTACATTTTCTGTCTGGCCCTACATGGGCGAGACCAATTGCACCTGTTTTTCACCCAACACCCTCAACTTAACCTATGGCAAGCCTCTTCCAGTTTAGGGGAGCTTCTACCTTTTACAAATTTCAATGACTCCATCGATCGTTCCTTATAATCTGAGACCTTTGGCTTAGAGCTCGGTCCCTCCTATGTTCACTCATTAGTATCCAGCTTCTTCTAGTGGACTAGTCCAGCCTCCGCCATCTTTCACTTCTCCTCAGTTTGTTGTAACTCCTAGGGGCACTACCTACCCCCAGAATCCCTTCAGTAGCCAATTGATTACTAGTCCTCGCTTGCACATCCCTCTACCATATCCACTAGCCCTGAACCACGACCAGGTCACGTAGCCTTCAGGCGTGACACTAGAGATTCAAGCTTACATCAACCTTCTCATGGCTACTAAAGAACCCAAGCAAGATAAGGATTGGGCCCCTAACAACTTCATTGGGTGGTCCTAGCTCTCACATCATTATGTATGAGCGAATGAAGAGGTTGAGCGATAAAATCGTTGCAAAAATGTTCCCATGCTCCCTTCGAGGTCCTACACTTGAATGGTACAATACTCTGCCCTACCATGTGGCCACTAACTAGAAGATCCTCTCGGAAGCTTTGATTGATCACTATGGTTTTAACACCATGATGGAAACAACCATTCAACATCTTGAGGCTGTCTGCTAGTTACCCGATGGGACTTTTAAACAATACTTCCACCATTGGATGGCCACTCAAGTATTGATGAAATCCAAGTTAAGTCAAGAAGAGATGATCATTAAGATCATTGATGGTTCCCTTCATTTGTTTTGAAAGGAGATGGCTATTGATTCCTTCCTCTCATACAAGGTAGTTTTTGAGAAAGCTGAGAAGATTGAGCGTGAATTTGAATGCTAGCGAGCTGAGAAGATAGGACAAACTTGGTTTGGAAAGAACAATGATGCCCCAGTTACTACCTCTACTCCATCCCAAGATGATTCAGTCACCGCCATTCAGATGATCGGTCAAGTACCTATATAAGCATTAACCAATGCAAGGTATGACATATCTCCATGGAAGACGCCACTGCGCATCATATACACCCAGTTAAGAGAGGCTAGTAAAATTGAACCCTTAAGCCCATGGAGATTACCCACTGCCTAAGAGAAGGCTAATTATTGTAAGTATCATATGATGATAGGTCACCGCACTGTAAATTGTAAGATCGTAGTCCGAGCCATCGAGCGCTTAGTAGCAGAAAAGAAGATTGAAGAGCCACCAAGAAAGCTAATTATCATGGATAATACTTAATCGACATCAACAACAAAGACCCTCTGCTAGTGAAGGATGACGAATCTTATGTGTAAAATTTTCTATATTGAACAATTTCATGTTTGAAACTTTCAGCTCCACGAACAACCTTCATTTTGTCTACTTGTTTCATGTTTTGCCCTATTGATCCACGCATTCATATTAGCATATGCATAACATTTCAAGTATTTGAGATACTTTATTGCATGAAATTAATTCGAGTACAAATGGAATTTCTCAAGTGGTAACCATTTCCAATAATTTGACTCCCGCTAAAAACAAATGTGAGACAATAAAAGTGTTTAAAGATTGTGATAACGCTTATACCTGATCATACAAAGATACATTCAGAATAGGCCACCAAATTTCCAAGCATCCCATCCCTGAGGGTACCATGTGCAAGCCAATCAAGCAGAAGCTTTACCATTTGTGACCGTCACACTGACTATCTCAAAAAAACGATTCAGCATGTAGTCTATACCTTGTGAAACCCAAATTGCAATTGCATCACCAAGACGAAAAGGCACCATCAATATCAGATTCACGGGAATGTATGTCACGTTTCCCCTATTGGGCTTTATAGTTTCCCTACTATTTAGTCATTCCCACCACGAAGGATGAGTATAATCAATGAGGTTCGACCGTCATCAATTCTTCGACATAAGTTCACCGAAATAGTCATGGCGTACTTTTCAAAATAGCCGAGAGTTCAATCCAACACTAGTCTAGCCAATAAGAATACGATTGAATTCACAAAGGAACTTCTCCTTGGCTCAGTACGACCAATCTCGTCATATTGCCTTGGATAACAAAGTTCTACTTCAAGGGGCAATTCCTAAATTAATGAGGGGATGTGTAATGGAATCCTCTTTGCACAAACCAAGGGCTAAAGACACTTCCCAAGATAATGAAAGCCTATAGAGGTCGGGTTGAAACACTACCATTCACCATTTAGAACTCTACATAAAACATCAAAGCTCCCTTAGGACCTACTCCTTGCAATGCAACCAATTGAAATGGAAGAAAGGTTATCCGAAGTCATCTCAAAGGTCAAAGTGGATCAAAAAATTCAATGTGATAATTAAACGGACACTAAGGGCCTTAGGCAATCTATGAAGGCACGATAGAATGCACAATAATATGTCAGATACCTAATATCCTAGACAAAAGTTGGAGAACCGGCACAGAACAGGTCAAACTTTCCAAACACCAACGTCAAGGAGAAGTTCAGATTGGGAAATGGGTACCAACATCTTGTACTCCAGTTAAATTCATCTAATGAAAGTGTCTTTTATACTAAAATCTTTATGCTTGTGATTGTATGAATGCCTAACAACTAAATGGTGAAAACATCGCAAGTAAACTTAATGGAGGGTACTCAGAGCTCATCCGTGTAAGTGCACAAAAATTCAACATTAAGAAGACAAACAAATTTGGATAGACTGAAAACATCCAGGTCTATGCAAAAGTCTAAAATAAGTCTGCTGGATTGAAAACCCAAAAAGGGCGGTCTAGGCAAAAATAAAGACAAATATATATATATATAAAGAGATGGACTAAAAATCTGAAACGGACGATCTATACTAGAAACATGTCTGCTGGATTGAAAACCTGAAAGGGCGATCCAGGAAAAAGTTAAGTCAAAGTTCGATATGCCCATCACATCGATCGGGTCTATTCAAAAATTAGAACCACTAATAAGGTAGACAAATGCATGTGTCACACCAAATTCTTTAACGTCATGCTAATACACATCAATATCCTCATCAAGTTCCCACTCCAGCCTCACCTGTGAATGCTTCTCACAAGCATAGGAAGGCCCAAATTCTACCGATCATCCTTGGTAGGATCCATCAGTAGTGATAGATTCCTCTGTGTCATAATCTAGGGTCATAAACGAAGTCCCCTATCCTTATCTCTCTTTGGCTTAGTTTGGCCAATGAATGTCGAGCGTTAGAAATCAACAACTCAATCCACTCAAAGCCGGATATCCACCGTGAGCTGTATCTTGATTGAAACTTAAAATTAAACTCAGAATCGGACCCAAGTCCTTCATAGCAGTCGTCTTTGAAGAGTTCCGCTTCCATCTCATGAGCCTACTTGGTCACTAAAAATGCATCATTTGCCCATCCAACATGATTTAACAGAATAACACATAATCATGCATTATTAATATATCCATTTCATACATACACTCTTCCGAGTTCTATTCTCCAAAATATCCAAAGGAAAGTTATCAGTGCATGAATGCCAGGGGCATAACCCCAAGCACGTCAATCAAGCTCAACCTCCCAATAATCCAAACACCCACCGATCAACAAGAGGCACTTGGAAGGGGCACAGTTTCCTCTAATTGCTTGGGGTCATCCATTGATCAACATGAGGCACTTGGAAGGGGAACAATTCTCTCCAACCCTCTTGGGGCCATCTATCGATCAAAAAGAAGCATCAAGGGTCACGCTTAAGATGGTTCAGACGACTCGTCAAACCTCCGTAATGACCCTTCCAGATCCCCCAGAAAATCCTAACTTAATTTATAATAAATACTTCTATTTTTACTGTTGATCGAAGAGGCAAATATATTTTTATTTCACAAAATTGATCAAGCAGTTAAAACATCACTTAAACCTATACTAACTCAATTTACTCTAAATACACGGGCACCTTATGCTACTCACAAGGGTACCTCATACCATTTACTAGGGGCACCGTTAGATATGATGTATGCCCTAGAGGTAATTAGAGCGATATATCTTAGTTAGTTTAATTTGTATAAACAAAGTTATATTAATAAAGGCATTCTTTTGTTACATCAATGACTATGAAAATATATTATAACTGGTTAAGAATATTTTCATTGATGTGTTTGCAAAAGTCCATGACATAATCATAGCATGCATTGCAAGGGCATAGTGAGACTATGTTGGTGAGAACTAGTTCGTGTTGTAATTATGATTTGTCTAAATATTCGCAGTTGTAGTATCATCAAGACTAGGTATTGATGAATATGGATAGACTAGCATGTATCATCATACATCTTGAATTTACTTCAGAGTAGCATATCACTAGTGCTAAAGGGTGGTACCTTGGGTTAACACATGAATGTATTCAAGGAGATACATTGGAGATCGCTATGAGGCAACACTTGGTAATCTATATTATGTGTTGGTGTTTTACTCTCCTCATTACAATACAATATGAATATCCTTAGACCTAAGATACTAGTTACCTTGTTCAGATTTTGCTATACTTTAGATTATACCTGTACATTCTATAGATTGGATGATACGGATAATTACGGGTATAGTTGATGCCTGTCCATTAGTAAGCTCAGTAGTCAAGACGGAATCTATCACTCTACTATAGCAATATAAGGGAGATGTACCTTGGCCACTTGATAGAAGTGACACACTTAAAAACCTCTAATTAGAGTATAAGTTGATTGGATGGGATCCTGATCAACACATTAAATGGTTGAGTGGTGTACTTTGGCATCAAGACTAAACTATTGGGGTAGCTATTATAGCTACTAGTGGACTAACACTTAAATCGAGTCCTAGAAACCAGATGGTACTTAATAGTTGATAGAATGAGTGAATTGTATTGATACTATTGCAGAAGTGGGATTAAGTCAATGCACATGACATTCCAAATATTGAGGGGTCATATGCCTTTGCTTGAGAGCCACTATAAGCAATCAAAGTAATTAGAGTCCATAACGGTCTGGAGCTTTGAGCCGATCAATTCCTAAAAGGGATTGAGCCAGGTTAAACTTTTGATGGCTCGATATTACGGGATCCTATACAGTCACACACTTTGAGTTACGACCGAGCTATGTAAAGAACCGTTAGACTAGGTCTAATATAGAAGAGTAAGGATATATGGTTAAACTATGACATATTGGTATGACCAATATTCATTAGTTGGACCAATGAACTTGATAAATAATAAGAAGGATAAAATAAATAAATGGAAGACTAGACTAGAACTAAGCGGGATTTATTAATATTGAATGTTGGATAAATCTACGCAAGTGGGTCTATAAATGTACTATAGGACGGTACATAAAAGACCTGCGCATGGGCCGCATGGCATCACTATTTGGAACAGTGCTACGCGTGGCCCATAGGGCACTCCAAGATGCAGCCCGCTTGTGTACTGCATAGGCCCAAACCCTTATGGGCCTAAACAGCATGTACGGCAGCCCATTATGGGCCTCCGCTAGCTGCCGCACAAGGCGCAAGCCTTGTAGGCTTGCGCTCTTGCACAAGCCCATAAGGGACTGCTGGCCGAATGGCCAGCAAGCTCCTAGTATTTGAGTTGTGTTCCAACTCTGCCAGGGTTAATTAAAATACATGTTTGCCCTTTTTATTTTATTTCTTATTGTTTGAGGTTAGGGACTTTATTGTCCTTTGAATAATTCCTAACCACTATAAATAGAAGCCTCCTCCTTCATTATATTTCGTCCTCAATTTTATAATCCCTCTCTTGCTCTCTTACTCTCTTACTCTCTTAGTCGTTCTAATTCCTAAAAGTAATCCGTCGAAAGACATATTTACTTAGAATAGAAAACTAAGGGAATTTCTTCTACAATAAATTAGTAGGGAAGATCTAGCTATGTTCCACTTATTTATCGATTCTCCCTTTCTAGAAGGTTTTGGTCGGTGGTGCTCGTGTGGACTATTTATAGAGGGCTTCTACTTTGGAGTCTGTGCACGTAACTAAAGGGTCTTTCTACCGACTACAGGATTCACGCTTTAACTCGTAAGTGGTTAAATTATTATTAGGTCCTTTTAATAAGTGTTTATGACCTAGAATAATTTAAGACTAGCACTATTATCAATCATGCCATGCTTAGGAGATCAGGGGAACTAAATTAAATTTTGAATTTCCGCTGCGCATGTTTTACTTTCTAAAACCCTTAATCTAGACCAGTAGTGGTATCATGAGCCTGCCTAATGCAATTGTATGATTGACTAGAAATATGCTATGTCTAATTTTCTATGAAATATTTTCGAGTATACTATGCCATGCCTAGGAATTTATTTCTTTCAATAGAAAATGCTATGATAACTAGATTAAGTGTTGCCCAAACTTAGTCATGGTAGTTATATAAGAATTAACAATATTTTATTTAAAATTGTAAATCCTTTAATTTTTGAATTATATGGTATAATTCTTAAATTAGAAAAGAACGAAAGCTTTAATTTAATTAGTCTATGGTTAACTGATTCAGAAGGACCCATGTCTATCCCGGCAAGGTTTGGACTTGGTTGCTCATTCACTTTAAGGGGTCCTCTCCTACTTGGGAATTCTCATCGGTTTTAGATTCTAATTAACAAAGAGACTTTTTGAATTAGTTGATTTCTAATACAATGAATTGGATTCATTATATGGTTTTACAAATCAAAGTTGACCAATGAACCCCCTTGTTTGTTTTGCATGGTATGTGGAGTCTGGGCATGATGGAATGATTATGAATTATTAGTTGAGAATTACCCCTAGGTTGGACCTACCAATTCCTTTTAGCCTAGAATTAGCTGTAGTTTCATAATCATGTCCATGTATAAGTCCTAGATCAGACGAGACCGATTGCACCAATAAATTCCCATTAAAATATTAAGACAAAAGTATCCTTCCTAAAAATCAAAGTGTGATTCTAGGCCTTTTAATTGAATGAATTGCTCACGCAAACTATGCCTTCTTCTTTAACATCGTTTGTTCACATGATTCAAGTTAGGGTTAAGTCTTAACCAGACTAGGTTAGTTTTCCGTAAAATCAGAGCTGATGCTAGGCTAGAGGCATCATTTGAGGAATCATATAATTGGTTATGCACATCCATTAGTTGGAACTCAAATGGATTAGCAATTGCATTACATGCAAATGGACTAGATCCTCCTATAGCTGTTTAAGTTAGCTTGACTCATGATAGGGGGGTTAGTTTAAATGAGTTATAGATGCAACCTACTAAGGAGAATGGTTAGACCATGTTTCCTGAAAGACAATAGAAGGGGGTATTATGTTTTTGAATTGAACCTTGATAAAATAGTAGGAATATGTATTTAATTAAAAGACCAAAAATTAATGCATGTACAAGAACTAAGTCTAAAGCAATAATTCTTTTCTTATATCTAGGTTGAATATGTATCCTCTTAACAAAACAATCAATAATTCTCCGCTTGAAAAAATCAAATTTAAAGGCTGGAACTTCATAGATTGGTTCGAGGTGGTAAAGGGGGTTCTCGAGAATAATGCTTTGAGTTATGTTCTTAATAACCCATGCCCTGAACATCTCGGAGCAAATGCCTTCACTTGCGAAATTGATGATTATAAGAAGCATCAAAGAGACTGTAAGTTAGTGAAATACTTGATGGTCAATGGGATGCTACCTAAATATCAAAATTTGTACCTAGAAGCAGACTTGGAGTCATTGCTTCAGAATATCCCAAAACTTGGTGAGCTGGAAAGTTTTATGCATTATGTGGAAATGGGAAAAGACTTTTCAGCAGCTAAACTTGTTATACACATGTATGACACTTTAAAGGAGCTAAAGAAATTTGGAATTAACTATAGTATGGATGACTTAAAAGGGATAGTTCTAAAAGGTATGCATGAGAGGTACGATACATTTAAATCAGAATTTTCCTTTAAGAGTCATGACTGTGGGTTATCTCAAATGATCGATATGCTCGAGCTGGTTGGTATTCAATATCAAAATGATTTGGAGGATCAACTTGTTGTTGAAGACCTCAAGATAAAAAGGATGAGAGTTTTAAAAGTCAAGAGAAAACTCATGAGGAAGGCAGAATGTAAGAGAAATCATGTTGAGCTTAAGTCCTTCTCTGTAGTGAGAGTGGAACGGTTGATGGCTACATTTTTTGAGTATGAGAAGACAAAGCTAAAAGATGCTTATCAGGTATGTTCATGATTGAAAATTTCACTACAGTTCCTTTTGAGTCTAAATGGGTATTAGATACTGGATGTGGTACTCATATCTGTACTTCTATACAGGGGTTGTAGAACTATAGAAGGCTGGCTAAAGGAGAGTTGGACCTACGAGTTGGAAATGGAGCACGGGTTGCTGCATCAGCTATAGGAACATATAGTCTCAAATTGCCAAGTACCCTAGTTTTAGAATTAAATAAATGCTATTTTATTCCGGTTGTTACTAAGAATATTATTTCTATTGCATGTTTACAACAGAAGGATTTGAAGTTTTATTTAATAATTAAGATTGTCAAATTCGTAAAAATAGTGTTCTTTATGGCAATGGAGTTTTGATTGATGGCATATATGTTTTAAATACTAAAGCTGAAATTTTTAATATGAATGATGTTAAGTGATTGAAAATAGATAAAGACAAATCATCCTACTTATGGCATTGTCGTTAGGGCCACATAAACGAAGCCCGCTTAGCTAAGCTACACAAAGGAGGTGACTTGGGCCCAATAGACTGGGAGTCTTTATGGGGAATGCAAACCTTGTTTATTAGGCAAAATGACAAAGAAACCTTTAAAAGGTAAAGGGCAATGTGCCACAAGTACATTGGAAATAATACGCACAGATGTATGTGGTCCAACAAATGTGCAAGCATATGGAGGATTCGTCTACTTCATATCTTTTATTGATTATTACTCACGATATGGTATTTGTACCTTACGAGGCACAAATCAGATAGTTTTGAAAAGTTCAAAGACTATAAAAATGAAGTTGAGAAATAACTTAGAAATAATATTAAGGCACTACAGTCAGACCGAGGTGGAGAATATTTAGGCCAAGAGTTTCAAGATTATCTAAGGGATAATGGAATATTACCCTAATAGACCCCTCCCTATACTCCTTAGCACAATGGTGTGTCTGAGAGGAGAATTAGAACTTTGTTAGACATGGTTTGGTCTATGATGAGCCAAGCAAGTCTCAACAACTCCTTTTGGGGATATGCACTTGAGAGTGCATTTTATATACTAAACTGTTTGTCCTCAAAATTAGTTGATACAACACTATACGAAAGGTGGTGTGGTAAGAAACCCTCTCTTTCTCACCTGAGAGTTTGGGGATGTCTTGCCTATGTTGAAAGGATAATGTCAGACAAGCTGGGAGCTAGTGCTGACAAATGCTTGCTCATAGGTTATCCTAAAGAGACAGTAGGATATACCTTTATGATCCTAAGGAATAAAAGGTGTTTGTTTCTAGGACCGCTCAGTTCCTAGAGAAGGAACATATGCTTGCAAAAGCTCATGGGAGCAACCTTGAATTTGAGGTTCAAGTAGGCGATCAAGATGATCAACTGAAAATTCATACACCTGATACACAACAGAGTGTGATCGAGGAACAACCTATTATATAACAACCATTATGTAGATCTGGTAGGGTACCCAACGCTCCTGAAAGATATGGATTTTTCATCATGGATGATAAACAAATCTTTCTAATGGAGGATGTTGAACCTAAGACCTACAAGGAAGCAATGGAGTGCTCAGACTTTGATAACTGGTTAAAAGCCAGGAAATCAGAAATGGATTCCATGTATGAAAACCAAGTATGGGAATTGGTCAATACACCTGATGAGGTTAGACCCATAGGTTGCAAATGGGTTTTCAAGAAGAAAACCGACATGGATGGTAATGTAATTACCTATAATGCATAGTTGGTGGCAAAGGGCTATAGTCAAAGAGAAGGAATCGACTATGACAAAACCCTTTCATCAATATCCATGCTTAAATCCATAAGGATACTCTTAGCCAATGCTGCTCATTATGATTATGAGATCTGGCAGATGGATGTGAAAACCACTTTCCTAAATGGAAACATAGATCAGGATATGTATATAATACAACCTGAGGGTTATACATCTCAAAATGGCTCGAAGGTATGCAACCTGCAAAGATCTATTTATGGACTAAGCAAACATCCAGGAGTTGGAATATAAGGTTTGATGATATAATCAAAGAGTTAGATTTTATATCAAACACTTATGAGCCTTGAGTACACTGTTGCTTCAGACGCAACAAAATAAGCTATCTAGATAAAGAGATTTATTGGTGATCTCGGCGTGGTGTCTAATAGTGAGGATCCAATAGTATTTTATTGTGATAACACTAGGGCTATTGCTTAGGCAAAAGAACCACGTTCTCGTCAAAGAAATGGACATGTACACAGAAAATATCATATAGTTCAAGATATGATAACAGATAAGGATGAACAAATGGAATATATACCCACAGATCAGAACCTGGCAGATGGTCTGACCAAACCTTTGACACAGATTAAGCATGACTAGCATGTTAATAGTTATGGCTTTCGGCACGTAGCTAATTGGCTCTAGTGCAAGTGGGAGATTGTTAGATATGATGTATGCCCTAGAGGCAATTAGGGCAATATATTTAATAGTTTTATTTGTACGAATAAAGTTATATTAATAAAGGCATTCTTTTGTTATATCAATGACTGGGAAAATATATTATGACTGGTTAAGAATATATTCATTGATGTATTTGCAAAAGTCCATGAAATAATCATAACACGTATTGCAAGGGCATAGTGAGACTATATTGGTGAGAGCCGGTTTGTGTGCAGTTATGATTTGTCTAAATATCCCTACTCGTAGTATCATTAAGACTTGACATTGATGAATACGGATAGACTAGCATGCGTCGTCATACCTCTTGAATTTGATTCAATTTAGCATATCTCCATAGCTAGAGGGTGGTACCTTGGGTCAACACATGAATTTATTCATGGAGATACATTAGAGAGTGCTATGAGATAACACTCGGTAATCTAATTATGTGTTGGTGTTTAATCGTCTCATTGCAATAGCAACACGAATATCCTTAGACCTGAGATACTAGTTACCTTGTTCAAATGTTGCTATACTTTGGATTGCACCTATACATTCTATAGACTAGATGATATGGATAATTAAGGGTGTAGTTGATATCTGTCTGATGGTAACCTGAGTATTCAAGCTGAAATCTATTACTCCACTATAGCAATAGAAGGGAGATGTACTAAGGCCACTTATTAGAAGTGACACACTCGTAAACCTCTAATCAGAGTATGAGTTGATAGGATGGGATCCTGATCAACACATTAAATGGTTAAGTTGTGTACTTTGGCAGCAAGACTAAACTACTGGGGTAGCTATTATAGCTACTAGTGGAGTAACACTTAAACCGAGTCCTAGAAACCAGATGGTACTTAACAGTTCATAGAAGGAGTGAATTGTATTGATACTATTGTAGAACTGGGATTAAGTCACAATGCACGTGACATTTCGAATATTGAGGGGTCATATGCCCTTGCTAGATAGCCACTATGACTGATCAAAGTAATTGGAGTCCATAATGGTCTGGAGCTTTGAGCTTGTCAATTCCTAAAAGGGATTGAGCCAGGTTAAACTTTTGATGGCTCGATATTACAGAATCCTATATGGTCACACACTTTGAGTTACGACTGAGCTATGTAAAGAACTATTAGACTAGGTCTGATCTAGAAGAGCAAGGAAATATGGTTAGACCATAACATATTGGTTAGACCAATATTCATTGGTTGGACCAATGAACTTGACAAACAATAAGGAGGATAAAATAAATAAAGGGAAGACTGGACTGGAACTTAGCGGGATTTATTAATATTGGATGTTTGGTAAATATGTACAAGTGGGTCTGTAAATATACTGTGGGATAATACATAAAAGACCTGCACATGGGCCATGTGGCAGCACTATTTGGAATAGTGTTGTGCATGGTCTACAGGGCACGCGAAAGTGGGCTGTAAGATGCAGCCTACTTGCGCTCTGCGTAAGCCTAGAGGGCTACGCAGGCTTGCACGTAAGGCGCAAGCCCAGAAGGGACTGCTAGTCAAATGGCCAGTAGTCCCCCAGTCAAACTGGGAGCTTGCTCCCTAAGCAAGCTCCTAGTGTTTGAGTTGTGTTCCTACTCTGCCAGGGTTGATTAAAATACATTTTTGCCCTTTTTATTTTATTTCTTATTGGTTGAGGTTAGGGAATTTATTGTCCTTTGAATAATTCCTAACCACTATAAATAGAAGCCTCCGCCTTCATTATTTTTCATCCTGAATTTTTTAATCTCTCTCTTGCTCTCTTATTCTCTTAGTTGTTCTGATTTCTAAGAGTAATCCGTTGAAAGATGTATTTACTTAGAATATAAAACTAAGGGAATTTCTTCTAGAATAAATTAGTAGGGAAGATCTAGCTATCTTGCACTTATTTACTGGTTCTCCCTTTCTAAAAGATTTTGGTCAGTGGTGCTCGTGTGGACTATTTATAGAGGGCTTCTACTTTGGAGTCTGTGCACATACCTGACGGGTCTTTCTACAGACTACAGGATTCATGCTTCAAGTGGTAAGTGGTTAAATTATTATTAGGTCATTTTAACAAGTGTTTATGACCTAGAATAATTTAAGACTAGCACAATTATCAATCATGCCATGCTTAGGAGATCCACGGAACTAGATTAAATTTTTAATTTTCTCTACGCATGTTTTACCTTCTAAAACCCTTATTAGACCAACAGGCACCTCATGCCATTTACCAAGGGCATCTTATGCCATCTACAGGGGAACCTTATGCCATCTTACCGAGATCTGGCAAGATTTTACGTGATCTGATGTAAAATCTTGTCAGATAGGTAATTAGCCCTCTGGCTAGTTACCTATGTAATTAGCCCTCTGGGTAATTACCTCCCCATTATAAATAGGGGACTTGCCCCCTCATTTTCAATAGACGGAAATTTTATAAAAATCCCAAAATTCCCTTCGTATCCCCTTTTAGTTTCGGGAGTCCCAAAATCCCCGAAACTCTGTCAAAACACTTCCAAATTCGAGCTTTATCACCAATACAGAGTATAAACTCTGTTTCCTGTCTTTTTATATCAAGATCTCATAGTGATCTTTGGTCTAAAAATGACTTAAACCCTGTATTTCCTTTAGAAATAATCCAAGATTATAGCCATAATTTGGGTTAAACCTATTTTCCAATAAATCACAACCTCTGGCAATTTCGATCCCGCACCGGCTCTCAAGTCATCCTGGAGAAACGAAAAGGTAAAATGAGGGTAACTGGCTCTAAGCCGAACTTTAAAATCCATTTTTATTACTTTTATTACTGCACATTGCATTCCATTTCTCTGGTTAAGTGAGCAATTGGAGCTACTTAAACTATAATATGTATAAATAAGCTCGCAGGTACAGGCAAAACATCCAGAATGCGAGGAAATTCTATCTGAGTTTCCGGGCCAAAACCCAAGTGCTGCCGTTACTCTGCCGAAATTTCGGTAGCAAATATCAATTTATTAAGCCATTATTTGTTGAATTTAATTCTTAAATAAATCCATTGTAATGCCAAAATTACCACAAATTCCAAAGTTCCAAAATTAATACAAACAATTTGAACAATATGAGTACCTATTATGTCCGAATTCAGAATCTCACTTTCTTTTCGGTATAAAAATCTCATTTTAGATTAGTATACCACAATTTCCAGTGGAGCTGAATCGGGTGGCGACTCTATTTTATTTTTAAATAAAGTTAAAAAAAATGCTTTATTTTAAAAATATATTTTCTTAATAAAATGTGTAAATATATTTCTCAATATAATCACATTTTTGGCTGATATAAAGTCACTGCTTTTAAGCAAACTGGGTTTTCTCAAACCGAACCGAATCGCGCCCTGCCCACTGCACCCCCCGTGCATCCCCATTAAAACCTCTCCCGCTCACAATGGTGACTCTACTGGGGAAAGTTATTTTTATAAAAATCTGATTTTTATAAAAATTCTTTCCTTAACATAATAATTAAAATATTGTTCAAATTAAATTTTGGAACTATAGGATATGTGGTAATTTTAACATTACACAAATTTTTAGGATTGCATAGCATCTGCATTCTTTACCCCTAAACCAATTTAGGTGTCTTTCGGTGAAGTATCTCCAAGTTCGCTAGTATATTATTTGTGGAAAAGTTTCCTTTGGTTCGCTTAGGGCCACTAGGACTCGGTACATAAAGGCACAGGGTACCCCAATTGCACCCGATCCTGAGACCGAAACCCACATATAGATAAACCATAGACACTTCCCTATAGGTTTACCTAAAAAAACCTTGAATGCACTTGAGCAGACTTCGCTAAGTCCCCCGTTGGCTTTAAAGCGAGGTAACCTAAATGGAGTTAAAAGGGTGGTAGGCACGATCTAACCGTTTGCTACGTGTGTAGGTTTATTAAATATAAATAAACCTAAAATGTCATCAGCATCATGATTGTGTGAAAACTAACCACATCTTTATGCAGCCATGACATTAATGTTTGTCATATCATTTCACTTCCTTAGTTATAGGAATCTTTAGGTGACCAAGACTAGTGAGTCTACCTAGGCCAAAATAAACCCGAACTAGTGAGTCTACCTAGGCTCAACCTATGAGCCAAAATAAACCCAAACCAATGAGTCTACCTAGGCTCAACCCGTGAGCTGAAATAAACCAAGACCAGTGAGTCCACCTAGGATCGGCCCATGAGCCGAAATAGATCAAGACTGGCCGACCTATCTAGGCTTAAACCTTGGACCAATGAGTCAACCCTTTTTGAGTGACTAGTGAGTCAGCTCACCCTTGGACCAATGAGTCAACCCTTTTCAAGTGACCAGCGAGTCAGCTCACCCTTGGACCAATGAGTCAACTGTTTTCGAGTGACCAGCGAGTCAACCCTTTTTGAGTGACCAGCGAGTCAGCTCACCCTTGGACCAATGAGTCAACCTCTTTTAAGTGACTAGCGAGTTAGCTCACCCTTGTACCAATTTGTCAACTCCTTTCGAGTGACCAGCGAGTCAGCTCACCCTTGGACCAATGAGTCAACCCTTTTCGAGTGACCAATGACTCAGTTCTCCCATGGACCAATGAGTCAAACCCTTTTTGAGTGACCAGCAAGTCAGCTCACCCTTAGACCAATAAGTCCACCCCTTTTGAGTGACCAGTGAGTCAGCTTACCCTTGGACTAATGAGTCAACCCTTTTCGAGTGACCAGCAAGTCAGCTCGCCCTTAGACCAATGAGTCAATCCCTTCTCGAGTGAGTTAGCTCACCCTTGACTATTGAGTCAAATCAAAGTTAGACTCACCCCCTGGGTCTCCAAACCGTGTGTTTGTGATGTTCCGTGAATATTACAGACTCTGCTTGCCGATTGCTCCTTGAATAATTAGCTTGCATGTTACCCCCTATTATTTGGTCATATCCATTCATTCATTCATTCATCCATTTCTGCATTCCAACAGGTCGAGGTAAGAAGGACTCAGAGCCACACCCGATACACTTACTAACACTTGATCTCTTGCATTTTCAGGTTGGAAGCCAGAGAAAAGGAGGTTAAGACGTATTACGGGGAGCCCAAAAGTCACACCCCCACCATCAATCAAATCTTTGGCCAAATTTTTCTCCGATCCAGAACCTGAAACCGCAATGGCAGATGATGATGCAGTTGGAAAGTCACTCAAAAGGATTCTTGATGCTCTAGAATTTCATGATGTTTGGGAAAGGCTGAGCGCTGTTAGTGCTCAGAAAGCCCAAGAGCAAGAGGTCGAGATAGTAGCATTAAAGGTAAAGATGGTGGATATTGAGAAGCTATCCTCCACCAAAGATAAATCTATTACTCCCTCCATCAAGCAGTATGTGGATATTAACCGATTCTCGCCAAAGGAATCAAAAGCCCTTCCGACTAACTTTGGGATGCCCTATATATCCCCATATGCCGGTATTGGCTCCCTCACGCTCATGTGGAAGGTTATCTTCGTATCATGACTAGCATGAACATCCCTAAGGTTCATATTGTCAATCTGTTCCAAGCCACTCTCTGAGGTCTCCCCCCTCCGAATGGTATATTAGGCTGCCATCAGACATGAAATCTGATTGGAAGAATTTATGCTCTGCCTTTCTGGAGAATTATGCTTTCAATCTAAAGGTCAAAATGACTTTCCAAGACCTTTAAAGGATTAAACAACGACCAAATGAGTCCTTTAAAGAATTTTACTTGAGGTGGAAGCTTGTCCGAGTACTTGTAACTGGGGCACCCGACCAAGACGCCCTAACAGTGAAGCTTGTCAAAGGATCTAGCCCGAAATACTGGGACGAGATGAAAATAAAAAGATTTAACTCCTTTAATGATGTGGTGGACTATGCCAAGAGACTAGAAAAGTACGAAGAAGAAGATCGAGCAAAGAAGCAAGAACAGCAAGCTTATACTAAACCTCGATATTGGGAAAAGAGTGGATCCTCCAAATAGGGTAGTTCTGAATCCTCAAAGACTTTGGCCAAAGTTGTAGCAACCACTTGGGTGTAGACTCACCAATCTATTTCCCCACGGGTAGAATTATTATAACAGATATTCACCAAACTGAGAAAGTCTGATCAAATCCAGAGCATCAAGCCATTTGCTCTGCTTGCTGCGGTAGACAGAGATGAATTTTGTGCCTATCATGTCACTAAAGGGCACCGCACTAACAAATGCGTCCGGCTACTAAAAGATAGGCGATGGGAGAATGAAAGAGCCAGAGAAGAAACCGACCACATAAACTAATCCCCTACCGAACTTTCAAGGTACGATAAATGCCATCAATGTTCAGGTGGAGGCCGACGAATACGGTATCCACGTGACAGATAACTTCTAACATGACCCAGGATGGGGGGACAATATGATTTTTGACAACATGGACATTATCTACATGGTCGATCAGTTTGTTTTAAGAATGAGAAGAGAAGGGTTAGATCAATACCAAGTGCCACCATACCTCATATACCGAGGAGACTGTGACCCGACTGAATATATAGAAGAATTTGTCCAATTTATGCACGAACAAGGGATAGCTATGATGGGTTTTGCGCCTCAATTCCCCAGGTTCTTAGAACGAATAGCCATGGACTGGTATGACACAATACCACTTGAAGGGCGTTGGAACTGGTACTTTATAGAGAGATCTTTCCTCCACTACTTTAGAGCATTTTAACCGTACCCAGATATGCTTTGCTGGTGGTTAGCACCATAAGTAGACCCATGCAATATTGGTTGGCAAGATATTCCTCCTCTATAACCCCCCATATGAGTGGAAATTACTTTGGAACAAGTTTTTTTGAATTTGGGAGCTCTTCCGGAATAACATGCCCAAAAAATCAAGAGTTGTGTGACCCTAAACAAGCTTGGAGTGATTATAGGGACCAGCAAAGGTACCTTAGCCTTAACCTAAATGAGGCGACACCGGACCCATTTGTTGAACTTCGTGCAGGTATAGCATAAAAAATGACCGCAAAAACCAAGTGACCATCAAATTACGAGATCCATTTGAACGGATCGATGCTGACAATATGACATATGGTGCATGTGTAGAGTAAACATTCATTAGTATATGAGGCATGGTCTCCGACTTTTGCATGGCCATCGCAGGGGTCAAGGCTAAAATGAATGAAGAAGATCCTAAAGAAGATCCCGAGGAAGACCCCAAAGAAGATCCCGAGGAAGATCTCGAGAAGGATCCGGAAGAGGATTCTGACTACTATATCCCAGCTCAGCACGCACCAAATTGGGTCTTCAAACCATGGGAGGAGCAATAGCCTTTTGAGGATTCAAATGAGGAAGTAGAAGAATTTGTGGACTCTAGTGAATCGGATCACGAAGATGAAAGTGAGGTGGATAAATTGGGATACGAATTGGAGACCTTTTTAGGCAATGAGCTAAAACACTTACTGGAAGATTTTGAATACGAGGCTCCCTTCCCCAATGGTATGATGGTCGATTATGATGGAGCTGAGAGCTATGCCTCATCTTTAGGGCATGACTCCCCAGGTGCCTTATGGTCTACCACAAGTGATGATTCTCGAGGCTTTACGGACTTTGACTCAGGCAGCAAGCACATCATTAATATGATTCGAGACAAGGGCTAACAGCCTTTTTGGGAATACATCATGGAGAGGATCCGTGCATAAAACGAATTAGCTCGAGCTAGTTGTCAGATCCGGAGTCTAGACTTGAGGGAAGTTTATCCCATATTTTATGACAAAAATACAAGGCCACGCCCTCATATCTATGACTTTATGCAAATGATGAATGATGGGTAAATTCACTATGCCCACTGGCCCAAAAGGTTCCACTGGACTCTCCGAGAGAAGGCAATCATCTGATATGAAGGACTGACATTTTACCAGAAGTCATTCTAGAATAATATAGGCTAGGCAATTCATCGACAACTTCACATGGGTCGATCTACCAAAAAACTCAACCCTTAAGTTAGATAGACACGGGAACCCCTTTACTGTACTAAGAATGGGAAGCAGCCAACGCTATTTGCCCTACGTCGATAGAATCAGCCAGGGAATACCCGTGGTACATCAATAAATATGATGACAGACAAATCACCTACGACGATGCACCAGATATGCTTGATGATTAAAACACATCTAATGGAGCCTCCTCATTCATCCATATCATCAGACAAGAATCCAATCCTGTCCTATGCTAAATCCTACAAGAAAACCCCGTCATTCTGAAAAGACAGCCTGAAAAGATTTCCTTTATGTAATGGCCCTTCACCACCAGATCATCCTCTTTTGTGAACAAACTGATTGACTTAGGGGAGATACCACTTGATAAAGATTTCGATTACTTCGAGGTCTTCAAAACAACAAACTTGCCAACCCAGGTTGTTAGTCCTATCACCAGAGGAGGGGAAATCACTAGATCAGTAGCCCCAGCTGCACTAATAGTTGAGCCCCTAGCACCCCCTACCTTTGTTAAATCCTCAGAACAAATAGAAAGTCCAATTATGGATCAATTGAAAGCCACTATAACTAAGATGAGTATATAGGACCAACTCCTTGGTTCTTAAGATCACAGGCTTGCTATTGTCAAAAAGTTGATGGAAATTGAATGTCTCCCCTAGCATCACCAGAACAGGTCTGTGCACTACTTAACAACGAGACTAGCACTATTATCCCTGACATTATCTTCACGAGCTTGGATCTACCCAATAAAGGCATTCACCATAATAAGGCTTTCTATTTGAAGGCTAGTGTTTTTAGGTGCATCATGCCGTGTATAATGGTTGATGACAGTTCATCACTAAATCTCTGTCCTAAGGATATTCTACCACTCGTAAGAGTATCTGAGAAGGACTTAAAGAGATCCATGATTGTCATTAAGGCCTATGACAACTCCAGGAGGACCGTCATTAGCACATTTGAGGCCAAAGTTACCATCATTGAAATCTCATCTATAGTACTTTTCGTAGTCATAGATATCCTGGTGACCATCTCTATGCTGCCTGGTAAACCATGGTTCCATGCTCTAGGAGGAGTTCCATCCACCCTTCACTAGAAAATCAAAATCCCATTCCACGGAAAGATAGTTACTCTAGAGGATGACGAGGCGCAAGTGGTGGCAGCACTAAAAATGGAAGAGAGCCATATGAAAGGATTTACCATAGCCATGATTGGGCAAGAATCGAACAAGAAATCAGAGGTGCACTGGGGCCCATGGATTCAGGGATACATGCAAAAATACCACACTCCTGGCGAGGTGTTAGGTGCCCATGAATAGGGGCTGCCGACCTTCAATATAGGGGCGGGAGAGTGGAAGCCTGCAGGACTCGGTTATATAGGCTCTAGAATGATCGCCCACAAAACAATCTTTCAAAAGAAGTTGCAACAACCCTATAATGGAACCCCCGAGCCTATTACTCACCAAGGGATGACAATTCCGGGATTTAAGATCTTCTCAGATGTAGTCAAATACGGCAAGTATGGTAAAAGCTCTATAACTTGTGTATTGAAGGAAGCAAGTCATCATCTAGATATTGGAGCAATTCTAGATTAGACCAAGCTTGACAAATAGGTACACCCAAAGAAGGTCAAGAAGCTAAGTAAAGAGGAGTAAATCCTCAACACACTTACCAAGCACCTTTAAACACAGCTCAAGATAGTGGAGGAAGAAAAGAGCAAGAGAGGTGGCTTGATCCAAGCCGTCTTGGACATGTTCATGACCATGAAGGGCAAGGTAAAGGTACAAGAAGAAGATGATAAGGACATCCTGTTAAAGCCAATTGCCATAGGAGAATCATGTGCCACAAAGCCAGATCCCACTGATAAGGATGAGTCTTTTATTTTCGTTTCCAGCTTGTTTGAAATGAATAATGTACTTTATGATGATAAAAAGATGAAGAACTTTGCTTATTTGGATTGTGTTTCTGGTAATGATTCCATGCAGCCATTCCAGCATTCATCTAGCATCTTTAACATCAACAATGATATTATAAAAGAAATTAACTTAAATACAAAGATGATTCAAAAATGGTATACATTTCCAATCAACTGCCCATCGAACGAGAGAGAGAATTGATAAAAGTACTAAAAACTCACATTTTAGCCTTTGCTTGGTCCCATGAAGACATGCTAGGACTTGATCGGCACATCGCCAAGCATAAGATTCCAATGGACCCTAAAATTCAACCAGTAAAGCAAAGGATGAGAAAAATGCATCTAGAATGGGCTGAAAAGGTTAAAGCAGAAGTGGCCAAATAGATCAAGGCTAATTTTGTCGAGTTCATCTAGTATCCCACTTGCCTATCCATTGTACTTCATGTACCTAAGAAGAATGGTGACGTCTGAGTTTTTGTCGACTTCAGGGACTTGAATAAGGCTACCCCTAAGGACAATTTCCCACTACCATGCCTTGATGTTCTCGTAGACAGTGCGGCAAGAGCAGCCATGTATTCCTTTATGGATAGGCTCTCAGGATATTACCAGATCCTCATGAACATAATAGACGAGTTCAAAACCGCATTCATCTCAGACTAGGGAACCTATTATTTCAAAGTGATGCCTTTTGGACTCAAAAATGCAGGGGCAACCTACCAATGAGCAGTCACAACATTACTACACTACTTGATCCATAAAGAAGTTGAAGTCTATGTGGATGACATGCTTGTAAAATCCACCACTCTAGAAGAACACCCAGTAGTGTTAGAGCAATTCCTCATGAGAATGGAGAAGTACAATCTCCGTCTCAACCCAAATAAGTGTATATTCGGTGTCATATTAGGCAAGTTACTGGGGCATCTGGTTAGCCAAAGAGGCATTGTGATAGACCTTGACAAAGCTATTGCCATTAGGGAAATGCCTGTGTGAAAAACTGAGAAGGAAGTAAGAAGTTTCTTGGGATCCATACAGTACGTCAGTCGCTTTATAGCACGGTTGACTACTATGTGCGAGCCCATCTTTAAGCTCCTGAGAAAGCAGCAACCAATAGAATGGAATGACCAATCTCAGGAAGCCTTCGAAAGAATTAAAGCTTACCTAATGAACCCTCAAGTGCTGAAGCCACCAATTCTCAAAAAGCTGCTCGTTCTCAATTTGGTTATAGAAGAGACATCTAAGGGGGCTATGTTGGTTCAAGAACATGAAGATAAGAAGGAACATGCAGTTTATTACCTCAGTAAGAAGTTGCTAGAATACGAGACTCGATACACCATCTTGGAGAAAACTTGTTCCGCCATGGTTTGGCTCTCCAAGAAGCTCAGGCATCACTTCCATTCATACAGAATCCAAGCAGTCACAAAAGTGGATCTAATGAAGTATCTATGCCAGGCTCCCTTGGTAACCACAAGGTTGGCAAGGTGGCTCTTGTTACTGTCGGAATTTGATATCGAGTACGTCACTAAGAAAACCATCAAAGGAAGGGTAGTGGTTGATTTCCTAGCAAATCAGCCACTTGAGGAAGGAGAACAGGAAAACCTAGAGTTTCCTGACGAATGTTTCACAACCACTATGGAGAATCCCAGAAAGTTCTTTGATTGCACCATTAATAAGCGAGGAGTTGGTTAAGGGTCATCATCAAAATGCCAGACGGGGAATTTCTCACCACAAATAATGAGTCAGAGTATAAAGCCTATTTATTTGGGATGTCTGCCTAAATCACTCTCAAAGCGGACTATGTAAAAATTATTGGTGATTCAGCTTTGGTCATCAAGCACATCATAGGCGACTGGGAATTAAAGGAGGAATCCCTCAGACCTTACTTAGAGGCTATATGGAGAAAAGCCGTAATTTTCAACAAATGCAAATTTCATCACATGCCCCGCGATGAGAATCAGATGGCGGATGCATTCGCCACTTCAGCCTCCATGTGGGAAGGGCCCCAAAAGCAGCAAATCGAACCCCTCATTACGGAGACATCCCGATCACCATACTATGTCTGTGCAATAAAAGTCACCGTGAAAGAGGGAAAACCCTAGTATTCTGACATCATCAAATTCCTCGAAAATGGTAAATTTCCAGCTAAAGTTACGGATTCTGACAGAAATACTCTGAGGAAGCTTGATGTGCAGTTCTGCCTGATTAAAGGAGATTTGTTCAAGAGGTCCTCTAATAGCCTGCTGTTAAAGTGCCTGACCCAATAAGAAGTTGAAAGGGTAATGAAAGAGTTGCATTTAGGAGATTACAGTCCACACATAAATGGTATCATGGTGGTAAAGAAAATCGAAAGAATGGGATACTTTTGGCTAACCATGCTAGCAGATTATGTTCAAGAAGCAAAGACTTGCCATGCTTGTTAGATATATGGAGATGTGAGCCACTTGCCCCCAACAACATTGCAAACCTTGACGATGCCTTGGCCATTCTCAACCTGGCGCATCGATATCATCGGTGAGATAATACTAACTTCGACTAACGGCCATCACTTCATTATAGTAGCTATTGATTACTTTTACAAATGGGTTGAAGCAGAATCATACGCGAGCATCATGGCCAAGGAGATGGCCCTGTTCATTCAGCAACATACCTTCGCCAAATACGGCATTCCTTATCATATAGTAAGTGACAACGGCGTATGGTTCTAAGGGGAGACAGCCGATCTTATCGAGAAGTATAGGATTGAGCATCATCTTTCTTCGCCTATTTCCCTCCGGCCAATAGAGCTATAGAAGCAACCAATAAAGTGATTAAGAAAATCCTCTCCAAGATGATCTCTAACTACCGAGATTAGGCTGATTATTTGCCCTATGCCTTGTGGAGATATAAAACTAGTGTCAAAACTCCTACAGGTCAAACTCCTTTTTCTCTCTTCTATAGGATAAAGGCGGTATTGCCCGTTGAAATGGAAATCAAATCTTTGTGTATAGCTCTTGAAGCCAGACTTCCTGAAGATGAATGGGCAAGGGCAAGACATGAGCAACTGACTCTAATTGATGAAAGATGACTAGCCACGTTGGAGAATCTACAGTTGTACCAACAGCACATTGCCAGAGCTTACAACCGCAAAGTCAAGGGGCAAGACCAACCACTAAGAATGGGTGATCTGGTCTTAAAGTAGTCTCATAAAAAGCACACAGATGCTCGAGGGAATTTTTAGCCAAACTGGGAAGGACCGTACATAGTAAGAAAGACTCTCAGTAAAGGGGCAGTAAAAATCTTAAACCTGGATGGCAACGAGTTTATGAATCCAGTAAATTGTGACAAGCTGAAGCGCTATTTCATGTAAAAAATAGTAATAAAAAATAATATAAAGGTATGTCAAGAGCTCGTGACGGCTCTTGGGCAAAAATAAAGACCCTAAAATAAAAGAGCGAAGGCTTGAGTAAAATCCGTTCGGAACCTTAGGCGACGATGGGCATTTCTTGGAAATAAATACCATTTGTCCTTCCTATTTAAGTGATATCTTCTATAGTAACATGTTCATGTTAAATATACTAAATGAGTACATTAAATGGAAACTGTGAATTGTTTGATAAAACACGCACTCAAATAAAATTTCTTTTCATCTTTATTATACATAGAGTATGTTACAAATAGGAAACGAGAATGACAAAGAAAAAATGATGAGGCTCGATGCCTTTATTTTCCACGGGAATAAAAGACACATAATGGCAAGCTTAATAACCCCCAAGGAAGCTACAGAGTCTCTGCATCTCGATTAGCCTCTCTCCAAGAGTAGGAAGCCCACGAACACTGGTAGCCCGCACACGATAAGCCTTGAAAGGATGGATGTGAAAAGGCACGGAATAGTTCATCTCCACCTGAGTGCGACTAATCCACCTCACATTGTGACAATAAACCCGACTCTAAGAAAGCTCAGAGCCAATTAGGGTACACATGGATGTAGGGAACCCATGAGGACCGCCATACTGCCTGTACAAGCGACCGGAAGAGTAGGTGATGATCTCAGAAATACCGATGAGGACCACGCAACCTCTAGTAACGTCGGCATTCACATGTGTGATACCCCACCAAGGGAAAACCCAATAAATATCCTTGGCAGCTCGACTCCTCATAAACTTGACCCACTCCTCGATAGTAAAATCTCTATAAGGACGATTGTCGATGCAAACTATGGAACCCCATGCCCAGTAGGCCTTAGGATAATAATCCATGCTTGTAGGAATAGACAGCACAGAGAGCTTTTCCCAGAGCCAGAGCTGCAAAGGCAACACAAAAAATGAAAAAAAAATCAAAAAAAAGAAAAAAAAAGATAGCTTGCTGGATTGAAAACCTGAAAAGGCGGTCCAGGAAAAACTTTAGGCAAGTCTGATGAATCAAAAACCTAAAAAGGAGGTTTATGGAAAAATAAAAAATTATTACCTGAAGGAGAAGTCTGCTACCCCTCATAGTAGCTTCAGTCCCATTTCTGGGAGGAACTCATATAGATCAGTGTCTTAGCCAAACTCACCGCAATGGGAGATTTCCCCTCTAACATATGATCAACGATAGTTAGGAAGGCAAAGCTGCAAACCATAGTGGCAACCTTGCAAAGGAAGACCACTAACAAGAGCAAGCAAATGAGTGAAAGCTAGCTTGGATCATTAGGAGAGAGAGGCCCCTAGCTATGTCAAAGGCCACATCCAGCCTCATACCCTCATCATAAGTCAGTCGTTGCCTGTCAAATCATTACAACTTAAAGCAGTTTGTCAATGGATCAAAAAACTCAGGATGATGCGTAAGGATGGCTGGGGGCATGTCAGCTGAAGATCTCATAAGCCCATAGAATTCCTCGTACAAGGGGCAGAACTCGTGCTCTCTAAAATGGAACACATTGTCAACAAGATCCCAGAATCTGATAGCAGCCTGGATCACATTGTCTTTGATGAAGATGCGAAAGTATTCCTTCATATGCGCCAGACCGCAGACCCCGAGATGGTACCAACTGTCAGAATTCTTCAGATAAACATTTAAATCAACATGGAAACGGATGTAATACTCCATGGTAAAATTTCAAAAGAGTAGCAGTTAGCTATGCATAGTTTATAGGGCAATCTGCCAATATCTGGCAGATTACCCCGATAAACTCAATTGACAATAAAAGAAAGCACAAAGTGGAGAAATAATGAAAAAGTCTTTCATAAATTAAAAATGTGTTCATACAAGAAAAAGAGGCACTGCAAATGGCCCAAGGAAAAGAAAATGACAAAAAGGGAAAGCCTATCTACTGCCCGATGGAGCTCGGGTGGCTAGGATCGAAGGATAATGGAGGAGGATAACTGCCCTAAGGAAAGAATCCAAAGGGATGGCCCTGCCCCTGCTGCAGCTGCTGCTACATGTCATGCACCTGGAGCATCCCCAACAAGCCTCGAAGCCGTCGAATCTCCAGCAGCAACATTTTAGCACATATCATTTATATGCATTTCATAACATGCCATGCATCATCATCAAAATAATAAAATAATGAACATACCACCATATCAGAGTTTTAGTTCATCATAAACCGCTGCTGCCCTTGAATAGAGCCCTAATTGAAGATGCTATCAGCGATAGTCACATGCGAGAATGAGAAGTCAAAATGAATTAGAACCATCACAATCCAAGATCCTAAAGAAAAAAAAAGAAAAGCGGGAAGGCTCACATGAGTGGTATCAGCCAAGTAAAAAGCCACTTGATGCTCAGGATCCAAATAAGGTGAAATCACCGACGTATAAGTACTTTAGTTGAGGCGGTACATCAAAGACATCGACGGCTGATACTGGAACCCCCGATGTCCCTTAACCATTGCTGAACCCTGAGGTGGATCATATGACACCGAAGAGCTACCAACATGAGCTGTAGTAGTTGCCGGTCTCTTTCTACCTTGGCGATCCTACAAAAATGACAAAGCAAAGGCAAATCAGTCTAACTAAGAATAATGATAAAAACAAGGAAGAAATTTGAGCCGACAAAAGAGAAGGTACCATTATCCGGACAGTTCCAACCGATCCCGATTGAGCCTGGCGGCTAGGTGCAAAAGTCAAAGGGGAATCACCCTCGGAAGGGTTGTGAATGTCTGGCTCGGGCTTAATAGGGATGGGATCCATCTCCGAATATCCAAGCAGCTACAAGCGGTAAAACTCATTGTACCCCTAACCCGGCTTTGAGAAGGCACTGGGTAAGACATCGGAGGCCAATCATGTAAAGTCAGGCAAGCTATAATGCCAGAAAATCCACTGTGGCACCTCAGGAGGAATAGAACGTGACCTGGGAGGAAGATGCCAACCCTAGATGCACTCCTCAAGGTACTACTCTAAGGAGAAGGGAGTCTCTATAATTAGCCAGGTGTTCACAAACTCCCCAGCTAACCTCATGACCTTCGGCCATAGAAAGAACAGACCAAACAATGATATGACGATTGTAGCAGATATAGCAATTAAAGCAAATCAAGGGAGCTATAGAGTATACCTTCTCCAAAGACATATTACGGAGGTGAGTAGAGACCATGGAATGAGACTTCATCTCCCAACCACGCCAGTAATGAGGTAGTTAAGGGCAAAATGAATAGCTACCATCTTGCACAAGTTTGGTCCCTAGAAGAATCTCCATCTCAAAAAGCATGATCTGCGAAAAGTCAAAAGAATTCAGAATGCTAAAAGATGGACAAAATGTTCATAAGAAGGAAAAAGGGTTAAGTCCTTACATAGACAATCTGAAAGCAAGATTTGAACTTGCAAATCATGTTCCTTGCGCACTGATCAAGGGCCCAATATAGATGATCCAACGCGGCTCGGCCCTAGGCGTACTCGCTAAAGCAAGATGAGTAATTCAAGGTCGATAGAATATAGGGATTCACAATCGAACCCCCAGTAGGAAAGCATAACCATGACAAAGTAGCGGCCATGAAAGCTCTAGCCTCACAGGCCAAAGTCAACTGCCTCCTATCCCCGGTAGTCCAGAAGGTTATGAGTTTCTTGTAAGAAATTTGCCCGGGCTTGTCTCTAGAATAGCCAATCAAAGCCTCAATGGACTCCAGTTGTGATAAGTAAAGCAAGCATTGAAGTGGATCACATTACCGAGAAAAGAAAGACATATGATGGTGCAGTAATCCAACAGAGTGATGGTATATTCCCCAAAATGGAAGTGGAAAGTATGGGTAGTTTCAGACCACCTGCTCAGGATGTGGGTAGAAGTGCCGGTTGGGATATACGGATACTTGCGAGATCTTGAGTACTTACAATTCCTCACCATCCTCCCCAAGGACGTCCCGTCAACAATGGCCTTAGTGCCAGGAGATAGCACCTTATACCACTTATGAAAGTGGGCAATACTACCGCCTTCATGCTTGGTGACTTGAAAAAAAATGCATATACACATATCACATACTAATTTTTGATAAATAACACGATTATCAAAAATTCATTGCATTTAATAAATCATTGTGTAAAAAAAATAAGTACTAAAACTGGATGAATCTCGTTTTATTGCTTATTTATATCGGAATAAAATCGCCAGGACGAATCTCGTGGTATATCCAATTCGACGGAAGCCAGTATAAAGCATCGGTAGGAACCTCAGATAGTTCCACTTGCTGGCCATCAATGAGCACATTCCGAGTAGCCACTTGAACGGTTGATAGATCCAAGCAGATATTAAAAAGCTTGAACCACATAGAAACCCCGTAAAATCGAAGTTAAAGGGGCAGAAAAAGGAAGGAAATGAAGGAAATCATTGTCAAAGATAGCTTAAAAGCGAAATTTTTTTAAAAAGAAGAGCAGAAAATGCAGAGAGAGAAGGAGAGAATTTTTGATGTGGTGAAAATGAGCTGTTGTCTTTATAGACCGCAAGTAATTAGCCCGCCGGCTAATTACATATATTTAGTCCACCGGCTAATTACCTATATAGCTATTACGCGTTTACACTTAGCGGCTATAAAAGTTATCGTTATATAGGTAATTAGCCCGCAGGCTAATTACGTATATTTTTAAATTTTTTGCAATTTTGTATATTTCATCCATTTTCTGCATTGTTTACAAAACGAGCGGACCTAAAAGCTATTTTTACACCGTCACTCATGCATGAAGCACCCCAAAATATTTATTTTGACCCCCGGTCAATTTAAACCTTATGCAACTCATTAATAAATTTTTAATCGAAGGGGCAGAATATATTTTGTTTCAAAATTTGTCGATTAAAAATATTTTAACTCATTGCATCCTGCATACATTGTTTTGTTTGTTTCGCGTACGACAAAATTTCTAGCACAATTTTATGAATGCGAGGGGTAAACTATTAGCACAGGTTCGGTTCCGGCCTGATGAAGAATAATGCCTATTTCGTTTAGTGATCAGACAAACGAGCTAAAAAGGACCGAATTGTCATCCAAAATCCAAAATTCAAAAATCCACATTCTAGGGAAGCTCCGATTTAGCATTTTCTACTGAAAAATTAAAAAGTCAAAATTTGGTCAAACATAGGTAATCAGCCCGCCGGCTAACTACCCATCTATAGTAAAATAAAATGAAATCTTACACGAGATGTGGCAAGATTTTACGGGATATGATGTAAAATCTTGTCAGATAGGTAATTAGCCCGCTGGCTAATTACCTCCCCATTATAATTAGGGGACTCGCCGCCTCATTATCAACATACGGAAATTTTAGAAAAATCTCAAAATTCCCTTTGTGTCCCCTTTCAGTTTTAGGAGTCCCAAAAGCCCCGAAACTCTATCAAAACACTTCCAAATTTGAGCTTTATCACCAACACAAACTCTGTTTCGTATCTTTATAGATCAATATCTCACAGTGATCTTCGGTCTAAAAATGTCTTAAACCCTATATTTCCTTTAGGAATAGTCCAAGATTATAGTCATAACTTGGGTTAAATCTATTTTCCAATAAATCACAGCGTTTGACAATTTCGGTCTCGCACTGGCTCTCAAGTCATCCTGGACAGAGGAAAAGGTAAACTGAGGGTAACTGGCTCTAAGCTCATCTTTAAAATCCATTTTTATTACTTTTATTATTACACATTACATTCCATTTCTCTGGTTAAGTGCGCCACTAGAGCCACTTCAACTGTAATATGTGTAAATAAGCTCACAGGTACAGGCAAAACATCCAGAATGTGAGGAAATTCTATCCGAGTTTCCGGGCTAAAACCCAAGTGTTGCCGTTACTCTGCCGAAATTTTGGTAGAAAATATCAATTTATTAAGCCGTTATAATGCTCATTTTATTTCTTAAATTTAATTCTTAAATAAAGTCATTGTAATAACAAAATTACCACAAATTCCAAAGTTCCAAAACTAACAAAAATAATTTGAACAATATGAGTACCTATTATGTTCGAATTCAGAATCTCACTTTCTTTTTGGTATAAAAATCCCATTTTGGAACAGTATACCACAATTCTCAGTGTAGCTGAATCGGGTGGCGACTCTATTTTATTTTTAAATAAAGTAAAAAATTGTTTTATTTTAAAAATATCTTTTCTTAATAAAGTGTGTAAATATATTTCTCAATATAATCACATTTTTGGCTTATATAAAGTCACTACTTTTAAGCAAACCGAATTTTCTCAAACCAAACTGAATCGCGCACCGCACCCCACATGCATCCCCATTAAAACCTCGCTCGTTCACACCAGGAGCACCTTACACCACTCATAAGGGCACCTCATGCCATTTACTAGAGGCACCTTACACCATCCATAGGGGCAACTTCTGCCATTTTTTGGGGCACCCTATTCTAGGATTTCTCAGGTCGCCTGACAACCTCAGCAATGACTTGAGACCCTTTGCAATGTCTTTTCTTACTACAAAATCCAACAGAATCTCAATACAAGCCCTCAACATTCTAGGAATTTCGAAACCCTTGTATTTTTAATTATCACATTTTTAATGATCGAAGGGGAAAAAATTTTTGCTTCACAAAATTGTTCACCCAGTGAAAACGTCATCTAATAATATGTCTAATCTTGTCTCGCTTATCCGTCATTGCAGGTACATCCGCAAGGGGCAAGCTGAATATCCTCATTCTTTGGGTCCAGCCGACCAAACACCGAATGAAGGTCCCAATGGAACAAGAATCTTGTCATCCTTCCCGCCCAGCCCACCGAACATCAAATGAAGGTCCTGACGAAACTAGAATCTTGTCATCCTTCGGGCCCAGCCCGCCAAATACCAAATAAAGGTACTAAAGGAATCAAAATCCTATCATCCTTTAGGTCCAGCCCACCATCCATCAGGTATAATTTCTAAACCCTTGCTCTTTTTATGCGATCATACTAACCTGTGGCAACTATGATCCCCCGATGGCAGCCTATGAGAACGGGATTTTGTAGTCCCTCTCGCGAGACGATGATGACGTATACTCAAATTTTAATACTCATTAAAAATTCATTTTGAATTTTTATTAATGTTTGAATTTAGTTCAACGTGTCCGACTACGCATCCAATGGAAGCTCGAACCAATGATTCTCACCCAAAATATCTCAAAATATCCCAAAATATATTAAAATACCCTTAAAATTCAATATTTGACTTTTTAACCCGAAAAAGTCCCTTTTCGCACCTTTTTAGGCTGTGGGCCCCATTTGGCAGTCTGCCAATAGGGGCCTGAAGCCGCAGGCGACATCAGCCCCCAGTGGGCAGTCTGCAGCTTTTCCACTTTTTCAATATCCGCTGGATAATCGACTAAAAGTTGGATTTTACTCATTTTTTTACCTTAAAAACCACAGAAGAAGGGGTTTGAGGGGGAAGAATATGACTAGAACACTTTAGAGGTTTTAGAGTGAGAAGGAGTGATTTTAGAGAGAGAAAGGGAAGAAAACGTAAGAAAATGGATTCAAGTCATGTTTTCTTAGTTTTTCTTCATCTAATCTCTTAGATTAAACTTAAAATCTATAGAAATCCTAGGTTAAAATCAATCTAATAAGATTTCTAGAGACAAACATTGTTCAATCTTTAAATCACTACCCAAATCATCATTTGAGCTTCCCAAAGGTGTCATTTGGATCACGAAGAGATGGATTCACGGCCCCGAGGTAAATTCGTGAGTCTCTTGAGCTCTTTGGCATATTTACTTGTTGTTTGTTGTGCTATTTGGTGTTTCAGGTTTGTTTTTGGAGTTTTCGGTCATTTTTGACCTTTTGAATCTGTTTCTATAGATTTTGAAATCACCGGCGATATCACTTATGCCGCCACCGGCTCCACTATAATTACCAACATGTGAAGCCGCTGGTGACTCACCCATGCCGCTGGCGGTATCACCCATGCCACTGGTGGCATGAGTTTTTGGGCAACAACCTCGTTGTTATCCTTTGACCTAGTTTTCTCGTTTTTTGTATTTTACATGTACAATATCACGATCGAAATCCAAAATTCCCCGAAAACAGTCCAAACCCCATAACATGTGGCATTTTCGCTAATAATTTGGTTAAAATAATAATCGTGTCCAAAATGGACTTTTTCCTAAAATTCATTCGAAAAATGAATTTTTCAAAGGGAATTTATATTCAAAAGTCAAAAAAATTTGAGCTAACCTAGTAGCTCGACCCCAGCAGGGGGCACTACCCCTTAGACCTCGCCACCAGAAGCGCTACCCCCAGACCCTTGCGAGGGGCTGCCGCCCCTCCGACCCCACTGTTGAGGGTGCCGCTTTGTATGATATACCCTACATACGTGTCGTATCTGTGCTAACCTTTCCGTGTAGGTAGATTTAGATTAGATGTATGCTAGGCCTTCAGGTATTTTAATTTTCATTTTAGAAAAATGTATAGGCTTTGAAAGCCTTCTAATTATTATTTTAATTTCCACATTTTTATTTGTTGGATGACTATAATGATTTATTTATTGCTTTGAATGCTTGATGATGCGCTAACAACATATACTCAAAATAACAATAAATAGGGTGGATTAAAACCGAAAAACAAAGAATGAAACTTTTAACTTGGCCTAATGCAAAATAGATAACATCATCCAAACTTGGAATCTCTACTTAAGGTATAGTCTACCACCCGGTGGGAAATTCGTACCAAAATTTCCCGGGTGGTGATTCTATTTTAAGTACGGGATTTCGATCTTGTATCTTTTGAACATTAAAATATGCAAAACCATTTTCTAACATCACATCACACCCATCATTGTTTTTTTAGGGCTCGGTCGTTCAGCCCAGCTTCTCAGCCATCGCGTAAAATGTCATCCGCTCAAATCTGGTTTCTTGGACTCGGTTTAAGTGTTAATCCACTAGTAACCATAGAGGTAACCCTAGTAGTTTAGTCTTGCTACCAAAGTACACTACTCAACCATTTTTAATGTGTTGGCTAGGATCCTATCCTATCAACCCATACTCTACATAGGTTTACGAGTGTGTCACTTCTAACAATTGGCTAAGGTACAACCAGGGCCATCCCTGGGCCGGGACAATAGGGGCGACGGTCGGGGGCCCATCGAAAAAAGAGGCAAATTTTTAGTGATTATTAAGCTATTTTACTTAATTAAAATTTAAGTTAATTTTATCCTTCTCTTGTAAAAAAATATTAAAAATAAAACATTGACTACTCTTATCTCCATTATCACTATCGTTATCTCATAACATTTCATTATCTTCAAATTTTCTTCAATATGTTCTCCTAAACTTGAAAATGGAAAATCAAGGGCATTAATATTTCTTATCATTGCTATTATTCTTCAAATTTCATACTCATTCAATCCCTTTAGTACCTATAAATAATTCTTTATTTCACATCAAAAAATTGTCTTTGTTTTTGGTTTATTTTAACTGATTAGTGATTTTGGAACTAGAAACGATCATAAACATTGTTTTATTTGATTACTATGACTATTTTTTTAGTTATAATCTTATTTTCTACTTTATAATGTGAAATCTGATTTTTTGTTTGATCTCTTAAAAATTATTGTAATAGAAGTACAAAATCATATATTTCATTTTAAAATTTTTACTCATTTATAGGTCCCCCATTTTTATCTCGCCTATAGGTCCTGAAGAAGATAGGAATGGGCTTGGGTACAACTCCCTTATATTGCTATAGTGGAGTGATAGATTCCATCTTGAATACTCAGCTTACCAATGGACGAACATCAACTATACCCGTAATCACCCCTATCACCCAGTCTATAAAATGCTTAGGTATGATCCAAAGTATAGCAGCACCTGAATAAGGTATCTTGTATCTCAGGTCTGAGGATATTCATATTGTTATTACAATAAGACATAACACCAACACATAATATAGATTACCAAGTGTTGTCTTATAGCAGTCTCCAATGTAGCTCCCTGAATACATTCGTGTGTTAACTCAAGGTTCTAGCACTGGAGATGTGCTACTTCCAATCAAATTCAAGAGGTATGACAACACATGCTAACTATCCGTATTCATCAATGTCTAGTCTTGATGATACTATGACTAGGGATATTTAGACAAATCATAATCGCACACGAACTAGTTCTCACCTACATAGTCCCACTATGCCCTTGCAATCCATTCTATGATTATGTCAAGGACTTTTGCAAACAAATCAATGAATATATTCTTAATCGGTCATAATATATTTTCGTAGTCATCGATGTAATAAAAGAAATGCATTTATATTTGTTCATACAAATTTAACTAACTACGATATATCGCCCTAATTGCTCTAGGACATGCATCATATCTAACACAGCCCACATTCATGCACCACAATTATGGGACAATGCCAACAGTTCAATTTGATCTATCACTGTCCACTGAAGCAACACAACCTCCATATAGAAATACACGTAGAAATATTCATGATGCTTGAACTCTATGTAACTATATTTTTATTTGTGACTATTTATTGTTTTAAAAAGTACTTTGTGTAATGTTTGAACTATATTTGGTTTTTCACTAAGGAATTTTGGAGTAGAGGATTATATTAAAGTAACAAGAAAAACACAAATAAAAATAATAGACAAAATAATAATAGAAATAGAAAAATGAAAAAAATTCAAACAATACAAATAAGGTAATTAAATTTTTATCATGTCCTAAAATTAAATAATTAGATAATTTACTAAAGCACCGAACTAAATTGAGAAGTGAAGTGTTATAAGGTACCAAAAACTTGTTTAAAAGTTTGAATTTTAGATGAGTCTAACTTTCATAAGATCAGACACATTTGTCAGACTTTATAAAAGTTGGATACTTCAATCCAATTTTATAAAAGTTGGATACTTATATTCTATTTTACAAAAGTTGGATATGGATGTAATAGTTCAAAACCACAATGTTTGACCACAAACTTAGCCTATATGACTTTCTAAAAGTCAGATAGGTACAAAACTGCCCCAAACTCAAAAATACTTTTAAAACCACCCTAAATTTGTAAATAGTTTTAGAAAATGCCCAAAAAATTCTTTAGTTCCGGAAAAAGGTATGAATTTGAATTTTTTTTTCTTTTGATTTCCTTCAACTTATAAATAGATGTACTGAATTTAACTTGGGAAAAGTATATAACTGTACCAAAGCCCATCAATAATTTTGATTAGAAGTTTGGTCAACAACATAAGTGTCCAATTCTACAAGCATCAACAACATAAATACATTCCAGACAGCCTCACAACATAAATACATTCCTCTCCAAAACAGCACATGCATAAGGCATTTTTTTTATTTTCTTTTCTTATTTTTCATTTATCTCTCAAAACATTTATTTTTTTGACATGCCGCTTTAGACTTTTTTGTTTGTCTCATTTTTATCTTCGAAACACCATCCATTGTTATTGTTGGTCCCTATGCATACACTCACTGAGTCAAAGGGGGGGTCAATGACTTAGTCAAGAACTTTTAATACTTTTTCACGACAATAATGGCTCCACTAAGTGAGGTCAGCTGGCTAAGTGAAATAGCTAGAAAATGCAATTAAGTAAAAAAACATAGAGATTTTATACTAGTTTGGTAACATGTGCTTATATCCAATCCCGAGAGAGTGTCTCGGCTTTAATCCACTAATCTCAACTCCTTTACCCTACGTGGAGAAGCCTATCACAAATTCCCGAATTAAAGTAAGTACCCTCCAAACTGCAATAGTTCACCCGTTGACTATAATACCCTCTTCTATCAGCAACTCACAATGAGTCTAAACAAGAGCTAGATTTAACTTATAGAAACGTTGATCCTGTTACAAATGATCTAATATTACAATTGATTGATCTATACTGTTCTCTCTTATTCTAAACAGATTCTCGTTGAGTTGTGCTTTCTTGCTTGAACTCCTATAATGCTTGTAAATTGACAGAGTATTTGCTTCTAGGAAATTCAGTTCTAATCACCAAGTTCTAACGCTTGCCCTCTTGCTCCTTTCTAAAGTTGGATTGAGAAAGTAGTCATTGAACTTGTCTTTGTTGGGAAACAATGATCCGAAACACAAAACAGACCGAATCAAGTTTAAAGTAAAAAAAACCTAAATGAAACTTATCCGGATAACTAAATATAACAGGACCTAAGCACGGAAAGACTTAAGTCATTTTATCCGGACAACCAAGTTTTCATCAAGTCCAAAATAAGCTTTCAAGAAAAGACTACTACCTAAGCATAAGTGGATTAGCATCCGATTAGAGTTTGGAAAGGAAATAAACTGCTAACTTTCTCATAATAGCATCCAAAAGACAGTCTGATTGAAGATACATCCGGATTGGATAACTTTGAAGATATCCGAAAGATTCCATTCAAGAAAAAGGGAATGATTTCAAAATAATTCCCTTCCCTCCATTTGGTCTTAGCTATCATCAAATATCCCTTCCCAAGAAAAGGACCAAAAGTTGACAATAGAAAGAGAAAAAGGTAATAACCTTTTTAACCTAGACTAATGGGAAAGGCGCATGGAGCACATGGAATGGACCACTGGCTAAAAGTTGGTGCATCACAAAAAGCCAAGGAAAACGATCACTGACAACTTTTCAGCCTCAAGCCCAAGGATTCAAATGGGTCAATATTGAGTCTAATGGTTTAATCAACGACTCTGGAAGTGCCCCATACAACCTGATCAAGGGTGAAGATTTAAAGCAAGCTCAACAACCCATAATGGCTACATTTATGATAGAAGCCTATAAAAAGGAAGCTTCACCAAATTAGAAGGTTGGCTGTTTGATTTACAAAAGCAAGTAACAAAGAACAAGCATTCAATAATCTTACAATCCCTCCAAGAATTAATCAATTCCAAATATGTTGTAAGGATTCCTAACTGAGTTACAAACTTAAGGAAATCCAAAACCAAAACCTTTGTGAAAACAAGAGTGTAAGGATCTCCAACTTGGGTGAATTGTAAGATTAGGATACAACTTAAAGTTGGTGCTTTGAGTGGGAACTCCCTGTAGGACTCAGCTTAGATTCGGGGTAGAAGTCTAAGTGGTATATCCTGGTAAAGACTAAAGGACTTAGCTAGGAGTTGGTGCTTCTAGTGGTATATCCTACATCCGTAAGGGGTTACCATCTGAAGATAAGTTATAAGGCTTGATTCCTGCCAGTTGGAAAGGAATCCACTAATGGAAAAGTTTGGAGGAAGGAAACTCTTGGGGCTGAAGTAGGCGGGGTTGAACTAGGATAAAATCCCTTATGTTTTATTTCTTTAACTCTTTATTTATTGTATTATGTTGTCATAACTGCATCATCTGGATCCATCATCTGGATCATAATCAAACACGCTACACTAAGACTTTTTAAAGTCTGTTTATCCCGTGAAAAAGGGTCATTCACCCCCTCTGACCTTGTAAAGACCCTTATAGGGACCAACAAGTGGTATTAGAGCAAGTGCTCAAACCAGAGGCTTACCAATCTCGAGCTAAAGGTCCATATATTTTGATTCTAAATCAAAATGAGTTTCCAAAACTCACAGCTCCTTCCGGAGGGTATATCTATTACCCATCCTCCATTCTTCACTGGTGAACACTAAATGCTCTGGAAAAACCAGATGAAGAACTTCATCTAATCATAAAGCATGCAAGCAAGGTTAGTTATTAAAGATGGTCCATATGAGCCTACTTATAAAGTAGAGGGTATGACTACCCGAAAGCCATCAAGTATGTGGGATGAGAATGATTCTAAAAAGTTGCGTGAAAAAGCAAATGCTATTAACATGCTTCACTGTACCCTTAATGCAGCTGAATTTAATAGGATATCTGGATGTGAGACTGTAAAGGAAATTTAGGAGAAGCTGGAGGTGACTTATGTAGGAACTAACAAAGTAAGTGAAGCTAAGCTCGATCTACTCCAGCAAAAGCTTGAAACCTTCAAAATGGAGCCAAAAGAATCAATCAGTAGCATGAACACTAGATATATCAATGTAGTAAATGAGATGAAGAGGCTTAGAAAATAAATCTCTGAAGTAGATATGGTAAAGAAGGTACTCTAGAGTCTCACCAAGGAATGGGATAACAAGAAGACTGCCATTGAGGAAGCTCGTGACTTAAATTTTCATAGTTATGATGAGCTCATTGGTAATCCCTTAACCCAAGAGTTATCCTTGGAGAGATATAGCCAATAAGAAAAGAAGCTTGAGGAGAAGAATAAAGTCATTACACTTAAGCCAGAATCCATCGGATCAGCTTCATCTGGAGAAGAAAAGCAAATCACTGAATCACTGAGCACCAAAGATCAACTTGCTCTATTAACCAGAAAACTCAATAGATTCATACAAAAGAAAGATAGAAGGAAATTAAGAAAGTATGAATCCTAGAAATCAAAAGAAGGCATATCCAAAAGGGACAGACCCAGAAAGAATCCAGAAGAAAAGAAGGATCCGAAAAAAGAAGCTACATGTTTTGAATGTGGAGAAAAAGGCCATTTCAGAACAAAATGTCCCAAGCTTAAGAGAACTAAGAAGTTCAAAAAGAAGGCAATGGTAACTACCTGGAGCAATAGTGAAGAAAGTAGTAGCTCATCTTCAACAGAAGAAGAAGAGACTGCCAACTGTGCATTCATGGCACTGACTGATCCAAACACAGAGCAATCCGGAAGGAATACCTCTAAGCAAGAAATAGTGCAAATTGAAGAATTAGAATCAGAAATGGCAAACACTGAGGTAAATTCTTATTCTAATTCTGCTTCAAATTTTGACCTTGCTAGAGCTCTGTCTATTGTAATCAAGAGTGTAAAGAAGAATCCAAAGCAATCAAGTCCTTCAAGAGAGCAGTGATGGAGTTAGCAAAAGATGTTGAAGTAATGGCACAAGACATCAATCTGATTGGAGCAACCAAGCATATTGATGTTGTGGAAGAAAACTTCCTGAGGAATCAAGTCCAGATTCTAAATGCAAATGTAATGGGACTAGATAGAGAAATCAATCTATTAAACGAAGTGTCTAGGAAGAGGCCAGAAGAAAAAGCTCTAAGAAGAGATCAACATCTTCCTGATCAAAATAGATAGGAGGTTAGAAGGCAACCACAAGCCCAAAGATATACTGATGCTCAAAAGGGAAAGGTTAAGGTGGCTTACAACCAACAACCTGCCAAACAAAGAAGAAATTGTGCAGCTGAAATTGCACCTCCAACCAGCTTTTGGATACACTTCAGACCATCCACCAATGTACAAGAAGCTAGTTATAGAGGGAACTATGGGAAGGAAGATCTTGAAAAGATCAAAAAGAAGCAGGAATAGAATAGATCCAATGCAGAGTGCAGGTTTTGTGGGAAAAACAATCATATTACTAAATTATGTAGATTAAAAAATGGTTATTATGATGTTTACCCAAGGCCTGAGATGGTTATTAACCCGAGAGGACCCAAATCTGATTAGGTACCCAAACCCACTTGATCTGTTTTGCAGGTATGCCTTAGATCCACAATAGATCAACACACTTGGTACATTGATAGTGGATGCTCAAGGCATATGATAGGTGATAAGAAGGCCTTCATCACATTGACCCGGAAGAAGGGAGGCAAAGTAAGCTTTGGAGACAATCAAAAGGGATAGATCATTAGTCATCGAACCATTGGATCTAAATTAAAGATAGAAGATGTCTCACTAGTTGATGGACTGAAATTCAACTTGCTAAGTGTGGCCCAACTTTGTGACAAAGGAAGAAAAGTCACATTTGATTCTGGTGGTAGCTCAATCTATGATAGTAAGTCCAACCAACTCATTCTTTATACACCAAGAGTAAATAATCTCTATTATATAAACATTAAAAATGATAAAAAAAAAAAAAAAAGAATAACTGCTTGGTGTCTAAAGAAGAAGAATCATGGCTATGGCACCGGAGGTTAGGACATGTCAGCATGAACCTCCTATCTAAACTACCCAAAAAGGAATTAGTAATGGGTTTGCCTAAGGTTGCTTTTGATAAGGATCATCTATACACTGCATGTCAATTAGGTAAACAACATAAGAAAAGTTTCCCTTCCATTTCATATGTTCCTTCCAAAAGAGTACTTGAGCTCTTGCATATTGATCTCTTTGGTCCAATCAAACTATTGAGTTTAGGTAGAAGAGAATACACTATGGTCGTTGTGGATGATTTTTCTCGATATACCTGGGTGCTCTTTCTAGCAAGCAAACATGAGGCCTTTAACTAATTCTCAAAAACATTCATCCGGATAGAAGTAGAACAGGGCATAAGCATTGCATGTAGTGATAATGGTGGAGAGTTCAAAAATAGGCAGTTTGCTGAATTTTGTGACTCCAAGGGCATTGAATATAACTTCTCTGCCCCTCACACTCCTCAACAGAATAGAGTTATTGAGAGAAAGAATAGGACCATAGTTGAGATGGCTAAAACAATGCTCAGTGAAAATTGTTTGCCAAAATATTTTTGGGGAGAGGCCGTGAATATAGCATGTTATATTCTAAATAGAGCTCTCATTAGAAAGACCATAGAAAAGACCCCATATGAAATCTGGAAGGGAAGAAAACCCAAAATTGGGTATTTCAAAGCATTTAGATGTAAATGCTACATCCTTAATGATAGAGAGCAACTAGGAAAATTTTATCCTAAATCTAATGAAGCAATTTTCCTTGGCTAATCAACACATAGTAAGGCTCCAATAATAAAACCCAAACCGTGGTAGAGTCAATACATGTAGATTTTGATGAGACTAACCACGCAGGTAAAAGAAGTTCAGCTCCGGAAGATCCAGTTTCGAAAGCTGGAAAATCTGGAGAAAAGAAGGAAGCAAAAATTCCTGATTCATTCCAAATCAAGAAGTACAAAGAGGAAGATAAAGGAATATCTTTTGATCCAAAAGTACAATAAGTTAATCTTAACCCACAGGAGATTGACTTCAATGAAGGCCAAGAAGGAGTGGTTGAAGCTGAAGTGGAGCAAGTCCCAGTTCAACATGAAGGCCTACAAAGGGAGATTCGGACACACAGAGATCATTCCATTAATAATATTCTGAATGATGTTCAGAATCCAGTAAGAACCAGAGGTCAGCTCATCATGTTAATGAGCCATGCTACTTTTGTCTCTCTCATTGAGCCAAAGAAATTTCAAGATGCTGAAGGAGAAGAGAGTTAGATGATGGCAATGCAGGAAGAGCTAGATTAATTCACCAGAAATGATGTATGGGATCTAGTATCACCTCCTAAAGGAAAATAAATTATTGGCACTAAGTGGGTGTTCCAAAATAAGCTTGATGAATTCAGAGTTATGGTGAGAAATAAGGCAAGATTGGTTGCCCAAGGCTACAATCAACAAGAAGGGATTGACTTTGAAGAAACCTTTGCACCTGTAGCAGGGCTCGAATTAATCTGGATTCTATATGCTTTTGCATCATTCATGGGGTTCACACAATACCAAATGGATCTCAAAAGTGAATTTCTTAATGGTGTTATCCAAGAAGAAGTCTATGTTAAGCAACCACCTGGATTTGAAGATCCAAAGCATTCGGATCATGTGTACAAGCTAAAGAAGGCTCTCTATGGATTAAAGCAGGCACTTAGAGTTTGGTATGAAAGATTAACCGCATTTCTTTTATCCAAGGGATATATCAGAGGCAAGGCAGACACCACACTTTTCATTAAAAAGAAGAAAAACGATATTATCCTAGTCCAAATTTATGTGGATGATATCATATTTAGAGCAACTGATGAAAAGATGTGTGAGGAATTTATCTCTTAAATGCAGAAGGAATTTGAGATGTCCATCATGGGAGAACTCAATTTCTTTCTTGGTCTACAAATTAAGCAAAGTTCGGATGGGATTTTCATTAACTAGTCAAAGTACACCAAGGAAATCTAGAAGAAGTTTCAAATGGACAAGAGCAAGCCTATGTCCACTTCAATGGGATTAGATACACTCCTATCCAAGGATTATAAAGGAGTAGATGTTGATCAAAAGCTCTACAAAGGAATGATTGGTTCACTCCTATACTTGATAGCTAGCAGACCTCACATACACTATGTAGTTTGCTACGGTGCAAGATATCAAGCCAATCCTAAGGATTCTCATCTCAAAGCGGTAGAAAGGATTCTTAGATAACTACTAGGAACCACTGAAGTTGGGCTATGGTATCCTAGTAATGGTGATTTCGCACTCCAAGGGTTCACTGATGCAGATTATGGTAAAGATACTCTTGAGAGAAAGAGTACATCCGGAGGTTGCCATTTCCTTGGAGATTGCTTAGTTTCATGGTACAGCAAGAAGCAAACTTTTGTTGCCTTGTCTACTACAGAAGCTGAATATATGGCAGTTGGAAGTTGTGTAGCTCAACTCCTTTGGATCAAGCAATAACTTGAAGACCATGGAGTTTAATCTGGATGTGTGGATGTTATGTATGACAACAAAAGTGCTATTGATGTGTCAAAGAATCCAGTACTCCATAGCAAGATGAAGCATGTCAACATAAGGCATCATTTCATCAGGGATCATGTGATGAAGAAGGATGTTGCATTGGTGTACATTCCAACCAATGAGCAAAGAGCAGATATCTTTACTAAGCCACTGAGTAAAGATCAATTTGGAAAGCTGAGCGAGTCAACTAGAATGTCCAATCCAATTTAGAGTTAATCTGAAGATAGCTTGAAATCAAGGCGGATCCTTGGCAAGAAAAATTAATCCGGAAGAGAATAAGCATTGAAGAGAAATCTATTCTGGAAGAAACACTGCCATATAAGTAGATAGTAATGACATATGGCAGTAAAAGTGCTTAATGGTAACTGTCACTGTTTGAATTTCAAACATCTATTGGGGGTTACACGCAAGGTAAATTTGATAGTTTATTTTAAAATAAACCTTTCCCATTCTCCGGTTAAACTGAATTTACCTCTCTCTTAAAAATCCAGTTGCCATATCATCAATCCAGCCAGACTACCAGCGTTTGGATTACCAAACTACCCTCACTTTGAAAATTCTATATAAACCCCTTAAAATTCCTTTTCTTCTTCATGCGAGTAACTATCTTACTATTACTCTGCAAAAATTAAAAACCCAAACCCTAATTCTTTCAATTCCTTCTCAAATGGCCGCAATCATGACTGAAGAAGGACCCGTGATTCTTCCAACCCATAATATCTTTGAAATGTCTCATCTGCAAGATAAAGACTTTATCCCCTTAAATTTCAAACCCTCTGACTTTGTCATCCTTACAGATTATTTGGGTGACAATTTCTTATTTAAGACGGATTCTTACCCCAAACTCATAGAAGAACAGCATCTCACGGATTTCCTCAAGATCAATTGCCCAACGTACCTAGATTTAGTCCGGGAGTTCTATAATAATTTAAGGGCTAATGAGAAATTTGATGCTCTTAGAACCAATGTTCAAAGCAAAGAAATTACAATTAACCCAGATTTCTTTGAATAGCATGCGGGCATGAAAAATGAAGGTGTTCAGCTAAGGACTGATGGTGATGAATAAAAGGTCAAGTATGAAGCCAAACAGTGGTTGCATCCAAACTACTTTTGAGATAAATTCTCCACGTATTCTCCTCAAATTCCCAGATACCTCCAACATGCCCTTGCAAAATTGGTGCTTATAAGGAAAGGATCTCTTACAACAATATCCTCATTCCAACACTATGTGCTTCAACACTGGGTAGAGAGCAGGGTGATCAATATGTCTATACTGATCATCCACTATCTCAAGCAATATGTAAACTTTCACGGAGCTCTAATCACCAGGATCCTCCTTGCAAATAAAATCAACCTCACCGAATTTCAATCCATCACTGGTAAGGAAATCTTGGAGAAGAACTTCAAGAAATTAAATTATGGAGAGAAGTGGGATGAAGAAAAGGCCAAGAGGCAAAGAGATGAAAAGAAAAGCAGAGTTAGAAAAGCTAATATTCCATCAGTGGCTCCGGTTCTAAAGAAGGCTTGGACTGCTAAATTTAAGGCAGTTAAAAAGCTAGTTGTAACTCTGGATGAAGAAGAGAGTGAAGATACCCAAACAATCACCCAACTGCTTAACAAATCTCCAGTAAAGTCAAAGTTAAGGGGAAGGCTGATCAAAACAGCCGATAAGTTAAAGAGACCAGTTTGTGATCCTAAAGTAAGAAAGTCAATGGTAGTAGCTGCTGCTGCAATAAGAAAGGGTTATCAGAAAGGGCAAAAGAGAAAAATATCAGATTTGCTGACAGAGGGTAATGGGTCTGATGAGGAGGAAACAGAGGATGAAATGCCAATGCCAAAGAAGCAATTACCCGGAAGGGGTGCACTTTTGATGAAGCAGTTAAGGCTTGGAACATCAAAAGAAGACAGCTAAGAAACCAACTGCCATTGTGATTGATGAAGAGGCTACGAAGAGGGTTATCATGGAAGAGTTGGCTAAGGCCAAAAATTCAAAAGGCAAAAATGCTCCCGGAGCTAATGAGGATATCCTTCTAGAGGATCCACAGTATGAAGAGATGATAGCATCTGTGGCAGATAATTACCGGATAAACAACCTAGCTATAGAAGGACCAGGAGGATCTTTTGCTACACCCATCCTCATAGACTCAAATGCCCTAGCTCAACTATTAAAAAATTCTGGAGTCTGATTCATTCAACTTTCAAGCCATCACAGAACCTCTTCCGGAGAGCCTGCTAATTTCGGAAGCTGAAACCCATGCTAAATTAAGTCCTATAAAGGCAATTGTAGAGGGTGTTGAGGACATTTCCAACACACCTAGGGGAGTTATTAAAAGCCCTAAAAAGGTACTTAAAGGGGTGCTAGAGGACATTTCTTATCATCTGGGGGTTACGGTGGAAGGAAGTGAAGGGAGAAATGAAGACTCAAACATTTAGATCCCATCGCCAACTAATGAGGTAACCCCTAACATTGTCCCTTTAAATGTTTGTGTTGATCCTGTTGTTGGTGATATTATAGCAGCTATCAATGAGGACAACTTAGACACTGCATCTCAAAATGCATCTAAGGAACAAGTGCCTAACCTAGATAATATAATTCTGGAGGTGGGACTTGGTCTGAGTTCCCACGAGCACACTTCTAAAGTGGACTTAAGGGGTGAGGCCAGTCTAGAGGATCAGTCGGATGAAGGCAAAGAAGAAAAGGATCCCTCTAGCTCGGAAGAGAGAGATAAGGAAGAAGATAATGATCCCTCCGGAAGTATTTCTAGTTCTGGAGATGATTCATCCAGCTCATTCAGAGACAAAACTCTTCAAGAAGCAAGCCCTATTAAAATTCCAGCTGACAATACCAAAAAACTGAAAGTCTCTGCCGCGGTTAAACTACTCCAAGAAGCTACTCTTAAAGAGATTGAGGAAGGGTATGTAAAGCAGAGTCTCTGAAACATCTGCATGCACTTACAAACAGTTGAAAAGTTGCTTCTAGATGAATTCTAAACTTTGGACTTGAAGGCAAAATTGGGGGAGATAAAAGGGAAAGTGGAGAAGATTGCAGAAAAAGTGGAAGATTTTCCTTATCCAAGAACTATGGTAGAAGCATCCATGTCCCAAGTCAATCCAATTCTAAAGGAGATCAAGGAAAGTATCTCTTCTGCCAACTAGACTGCAAATCAAGCCAACACTCTAGCGGCAAACAATTGTGGCTCAGTCCTGGATAAAATCACATCTTCTTCCTCCGAGATCTCAACAGACATAAAGGAGTACATAGATACCAAGTTTGAAAACTTGTCAAAATTCATGTCTGACAAAATTGCTCTCTTGCACTTAACTGAACAACAGCAGACCATTTTGGATAAATTGACAAAATTCTTTAACGATGACCTACCTAAAGCACTCATTGCTCATGCTGCCAATATTGCACAAGACATATATGGACAACTCAATGGCCAAGATGCAGTAATTGAGCAAGCCAGGGATGTTGTGTGTAAAGAAATTGACATAGTAAATAGTAGCATTCATAATATCTAGAAAGGGATCAGCAAAGAAATAACCCTACTCCAAACCGGAATCAATAATCTCTCCCTATCTGGATCCTCTTCCGCTCCTTCAATACCAGAGAGCCAACTTCTTCCAGTCTTCCACAACTTGGTCCAAGCCATTGGAGACTCCGGCTTCTTTGGTCAAAAGGGAATGACAACTCTCCTTAAGGTACTCTTCCCTTACTATGATAAAAAGGATCAAGAGTTTATCTTGCGCATTTATCCATCCATCAAATAATCTTATGATCAATTGAAGAAGACCATCTAGCCCTACTGTCTTACTCCTCCCACTATTGACCACATCATTGCTAAAAGAATAAAAGGTAATCCTGACTACTTAATTTACTGAAAAGCTTGGCAAGAGGCCTGGGATAACAGAACCTACATGGTGATTGATCCCCAAGCTGGTAACAAAAACGGGAGATGAGTCGACAAAGTCAACAAGGATCTGGATCTGGCAGAGGAAAGGAAAAGGACGGAGGACCATCTGGAGGGAATTAGAATAGCTATTATACTTGTAAAATTTTTGTAATTGCTAGATTCACTATTTCATATTTCTGTACTTTGTAATCCAGAACTTCATTGATGTTAACTATTGTTAACAGCATAAGTATAAATAGTGAAACAATCTAATTCTCAAAAAATTGCTTCTAAAGTACAATCTATAATTGTACTAAAACAAACTTAGAAGCTTGAATTGAAAAATGTTGGGGGAGTTAGGATGTTTTAATTACAGGGGAGTAATTGTAAATGACTAAGTATCAAGAATCATACTTAGACCATATACCATGTTATTATGCTTAGTTGACTTAGGTTTTTATTTCCATCAAATGGGGGAGATTATTAGGAAATAATGATCCGGAACACAAAATAGATCGGATCAAGTTTAAAGTAAACAAAACCTAAATGAAACTTATTCGGATAAGTAAATATAACAAGACCTAAGCACAAAAAGACTTAAGTCATTTTATCTGGACAACCAAGTTTTTATCAAGTCCAAAACAAGCTTTCAAGAAAAGACTATTACCTAAGTATAAGCGGATTAGCATCTGGTTAGAGTTTGGAAAGGAAACAAACTACTAACTTTCTCACAACAGCATTCGGAAGACAGTCTGATTGAAGATACATCCGGATTGGATAACTCTGAAGATATCTAGAAGATTCCATTCAAGACAAAGGGAATGATTTCAAAATAATTCCCTTCCCTCCATTTGGTCGTAGCTATCATCAAATATCCCTTCCCAAGAAAAGGACAAAAAGCTGACAGTAGAAAGAGAAAAAGGTATTAATCTTTTTAACCTAGTCCAATGGGAAAGGCATGTGGAGCACACAGAATGGACCACTGGCTAAAAGTTGGTGCATCACAAAAAGCCAAGGAAAATGATCACTGACAACTTTTCATCCTCAATCCCAAGGATTCAAACGGGTCAAAATTGTTGGATATGACGTATGCCCTTAAGGCAATTAGGGCGATATATCTTAATTATGTAATAGTACGAATAATTTATTTAATCAATAAAGGCATTTGTCCTTTTGTTTATATCAATGTGTGTGTATATATATATATATATATTAGCTGGTTAAATATATATTCATTGATGTATGCAAAAGTCCTTGACATATCATAGCATGAAGTCAGAGAAATTATAGTTGCACTATATTTGGTGGAACCTGCTTCATGTGCAATTATGATTATGTCTATACGGAAAGACTATCATGTGGTCAACTTTCTTGGAAAGGGTCAAGAAAGGATATTGATGAAACGAAAAGACTAGCATGTGGTCAACTTTCTTGGAAAGGGTCCAAGCAGTGAATCTCCTAAGGACTGAAGGTGGTGCCTTAAGTTTGATACATGGATATATCTGGGAGATATATTAGAGATCACGGTAAGATAAACACTTGGTATATATATCAATGTGTAAGTGGTTATCTTTGTTCAATAAGCTTTGCGAATGTCCTTATACTTGAGATGCTAGTTACCTTACATGGTACTATTGCTATACTTTGGGTCATTACTATACACTAATTTATTTAAGGTTCTATGGGTGATTACGTGTATAGTGATGAGAACACATTAGTAAGCTGAGTAGTCAGAAAGAATCCATCGCTCTGGATATATTAAGGAGTTGTACTTGGCCACTTATTGAAGTGATGATTGCCATAAACCTCTTATCAGAGTATGTGTTTGATAGAAATCGTTTCTAGTCAAACACACTATGGTAAAAGGCAATATACTTCGGTAACAAGTAAATAACTAGGATAGCTTGGAGCAACCTCGCTATTAGTGGGCTAACACTTTAACCGAACCCAATAAACCAGATGGTACTAATATTAAAGAATGGAAGGAATTTATCGCATTGGATAACTATTGCATTAACCGGGATTAAGTCATAAGCATAAATGACATTCCGAGTAATGGGGGATGGTAGACACTTGCTAGAGGCGTACTACAGTCGTTTAAGGTAATCGAGTCCTATTCACGATCTAGAGCATCGAGCCAATGGTTCCATTAGAACAAGGGTTGGTTAAGCCTTAACAGCTCAATCCTTCGGGATCCTATAAGGTCACACACATTGGACCTTCATCGGACTAAGTAAAGAACTAATAGATTTATTCTATTACGAAAATAACATAAATAATAATTGTATTATTATTTAATTGATTAAAATTGATTAGATCAATTTTGGATAGACCAAGGAATTTATTTTGACCAGTAACTAATTAATTAGAGTCATATATAAATTATAATTGATTAGAGCAATTTTGGTTGGACTAAGAAATTTATTTTGACTGGTGACTAATTTATTAGGGTCAGAAAATAAATATTTGAAAAAGGATTAAAAAGGGGAATTTTGCATTAGCGAGTTTAATTGGATCGAGAGTACAAAAGTATTTTTGTACAGGCTCAATTGCGCGGAATACACTGAAAGGTGCACAAACACTGCTGGGCAGTGTTCGCGGCAGCCCATGAATGTAAGGCAAGCCCACGTGGGCTTGCCTTGCCACATGCAACACACTGCATGTGAAAGGCGTGTGGGATGGGAGTTTTACTCCCATCCCACATCGCTAATGGGGAGCAAATTTTGGTCCCCAAGCCTATATATAGGCTATTCCCTTTCCTTTCAAAATGCAACAAGCTCAAAGCATAAATCCTAAGCAAAATAATTAATCTCTTGGGTAATTGAGCAAGTTATTTTTATGGAGCCTGAATTTATTTGGGCACCGCTAGTTTATATTTTTGGGTGAGGCTTCTAGAGTGGTCTAGCAACTACTCGAGGCTTCTTAGTTCTTCCTCCTAGGGAGGTTTTGGTTGCTGGGGTTCGTGTGGATACTAATAGAGGCTATCTTACGATTGGAGGCTTATGAAAGAAGGTCCTGCAAAAGCACGCTTCAACTGGTAAGTTCTTTTTCTTTCTCTTTTAATTATTAAGTCTTTTTCTTTAAGTGTTTTTAGACTTAATAATTATGCTTAGGTTATTTTTGCATGCTTAGTTTATTTTATGCTTAGGTTATAACTTAGAGTTATAACATGCTTAGTGTAAAATAAATATGCTATGATATAATTTGGAATTATGGTATGCCTACTCCTTTAGCATGCTAACCTAGGTAGAGAATTATTTAGTTAAGGCTTTATTTAATTTATATGCAACTAAGAGGAGTAACTGGGGACATGGACAAAATTTTGAATTTCCGCCATGCCTCTTATGCATGTTCAATTTGACTATCAATTCCCTACAGTGGTATCAGAGCCTGCCTATTTAGTGCATAATTTAGTTAGAAGCAAACTAAATATTATTTTCTAAATGAAATGATTTGTTTATTTAATTGTTTGGAACAATATATATAAACTTATGCCTTTCATTTCAAGGTTAGAAAATGGTGATGAATAATTTTGAATAAGTCTGCTCAACTTACTCAAATTATACAAGTGTTAATAATTTATTTAAATTACATGGGTTATAGATGCTCCCAATTTACATGAATTGGAAGAACGAAATTTATTAGTTCAAGAGAATCCATTGGTCTTCAAGTTTGTGCCCGTATTTGTTCTGGCTAAGGATTGGACTTGGTGTCTACTCCTCATAGGGCACCTCTCCTACCTGGGAACCTATATCGGTGCAATTTGAATTGACCAACCGGGGGATTAATATGAACTAATTTATTTCTAGTATATAAGATGGTGCTTATATATGTTTCTATGACTAAGTAAAAAAATTAAATTTATTGAATAAAAGCTTAAAGGAAATGCAATATAAATATAACAAATAAAAGTGTTAATTATTTTGCTTATAATCTAGGTTGATGGAATAATTATAATAAAGAGCTGAACCCACCTAACGTTAGACCTTATACATTAATTCTAAAATTCCCTAAATTAATACAAGTTATTATAATTTTGTCCATCTGATAAAATCCTAGATTGGGTGAGACGTTTAACACCAATAAAATTCCAAAGTAAATATATTAAGGCAAGTTGTAGTCTTCCTTACTCAAATTTATAATATGGTCTCTTTGGGCTATCAAAGTGCTATGCAAAGCGTTCCTTCTAGTCCACATTGACTGGTTTTAAAGTTTGAGATAGGGTCTGCCTGAACAAAGCTAGGGTAGTCCACCATAAAATTGGGAGCTAGGCCCAAATCTGAGACATATTCAAGGAGATGCTAATATAAGAGCACACGTCCCTTGGGATTAGGGAACTTGAATGAATTAGCAACTGCATGTGATGCAAATGGAATGGGATTCCAACTATGGCTTACTATTATGACTTGACTCATAAAATTGGGGGTTGTAATAGACTAGTTATAAACCAGATAGGTTGAAAATGGCTTCCAATTTTAATCTCCATATGTTACTTGACACCAAATTGAATGGCTCAAACTTTTCTGATTGGTTCCGAGCCGTGAGAATAGTTCTTAGATCTGAGGGAATTGCCTATGTTGTAAGTGAAATTTTTCCTGTAGAACCTGATGTTGAGGATCATATGGAACATGATGCCTAGTTGAAGCACAGGAAAGATCGTGAGACCTATGAATTCTGAGCTTCTGAAACAACATGAGAACATGCCCTTGGAGGATATAGTTCTCCATCTTGAAGAACTCTTTTTGGAGAGGGAGAGGACAGAGAGGTATAAGACCTCCAAGCTCCTTTTCGGGACCAAGATGCAGGTTGGCACCTCTCCCTCTCAGCATGTACTGAAACTCTTGGGATACCTTGAGAAGCTGAATCAATTGGGTTTCGAGATGAATCATGAAATGAGCATTGACCTTGTGTTGATGTCCTTGACAGATAGTTACTCAAGCTTCGAGACTAATTATTACATGAACCGGATTAATTCTACTATCCCTGAATTAATCAACATGCTGAAAATAGTAGAACCTCGGATCAAAAAGGATCAGAAACCTTTACTATTGGTTAAAAAAGGCAAGGCTTCTAAAAAGAAGCAGCAGGCACTGGGTGCTAAGAAAAGAATCAGTAAGAAGAAGAATGAAAAGAAGGCATCTAAGTATGTCTGCTTCTAATGTGGGAAACCGGGACATTGGAAGAGGGATTGCAAAGCTCCCTACTTCTGAGCATTTGAAGAAGAAGCCTACAGAGGCATCTACTTTAGGTATATTTGTAATTGAAAACTTTGCTACTTTTTCGCAAGAATCCACTTGGGTATTAGATACTGGTTATGGTTCTCATATCTATACTTCTATGCAGGGACTAAGGAACTATAGAAAACTTGCAAAAGGGGAGATGGACCTACGTATGGGAAATGGAGCCAGAGTTGCTACATTAGCCGTAGGGAGCTTTAGTCATGTTTTGCCAAGTAGACTTATTTTAGTTTTGAATAATTGTTACTACATTCCAAGTGTTACTAAGAATATTGTATCTGTTGCGTGTTTAGCAGCGGAGGGATTTGAAATTTTATTTTTGAATAATAATTGTCAGATTCATTTGAATAATATTATTTATGGTTATGGAATGTTGAAAGGTGGCATTTATATTCTTGATACTAAAATAGAAGTTTTCAATATAAACAATGTGCAGAAAGTTAAATTAGATAATGAGAATTCCTTCTACTTATGGCATTGCCGTTTAGGCCACATAAACAAAGATCGCTTAACCAAGTTGCATAAGAGTGGATACTTGGGCCCAATAGACTGGGAGTCTTATGGTAATTGGAACCTTGTTTAAAAGGAAAAATGACAAAGTTACCCTTTAAAGGAAAGGGTGAACGAGCCATAAGTACATTGGAACTTATACACACTAATGTGTGTAGTCCAATGAGTGTTCAGGCACTAGAAGGATACTCCTACTTCATAACCTCTATTGTTGATTACTCACGATACGGTTATTTGTACTTGATGAAGAACAAGTCTGAAAGTTTTGAAAAATTCAAACTATTCAAAGCTGAAGTAGAGAAACGGCTTGAGAAAAGTATTAAAACACTTAGATCGGATCGAGGTGAAGAATACTTAAGTCAGGAGTTTCAGGATTATCTAAAGGAAAATAGGATAGTTCCCTAGCGGACCCCTCCTTATACACCCCAACACAATGGAGTGTCAGAAAAGAGGAATTGGACTTTATTAGATATGGTCAGGTCCATGATGAGCTATGCAGTTCTTAGTAAATCCTTTTGGGGATATGCACTTGAGAGCTCGGTTTATGTCTTAAACAGAGTGCCCTCTAAATCAGTTGATTTTACACCTTATGAAAGATGGTGTAACAAAAAGCCATCTCTAAGTCACTTAAGAGTATGGGGTTGTCCTGCTATGGTAAAGAGGATAGCGTCAGATAAGCTAAATGCTAAGGCTAACAAATGTTTGTTCATTGGATATCCAAAGGAAACAATTGGATATCTGTTTTACCAACCTAAAGCACAAAAGGTATTTATGTCTCGGAATGCTCACTTTTTGGAAAAGGAACACTTACTTGAAAAAGTCAATAGGAGCAATATTGAACTGGAAGTTCAAGAGGAAGAAATAGATGATCAACTGATTGACCTCGTTCTAGATACATAAGAGAGTGTAATCCAAGAACAACCTGTCAGAACACAATCATTGCGAAGATTAGGTCGTGTTCATAAGGGTCCCGATAGATATGGGTTTATCATCACTAATGATAAGGAACTATATCTTGTAGAGGATGATGAACCAAGGACATATGATAAGGCAATGAAAAGCTCAGATTCTGATAAATGGCAAAAGGCCATGAAATCGATGGATTCCATGTACGAGAACCAAGTTTGGAATTTGGTTGATGCACCGCAAGAGGTTAGACCAATTGGGTGTAAATGGGTCTTCAAGAAGAAGACAGACATGGATGGTAATGTAATTACCTATAAAGAAAGGTTGGTTGCAAAAGGTTATAGTCAATGGGAAGGTATTGACTATGATGAAACCTCCTCATCGGTAGCCATGCTTAAATCTGTAAGGATACTCCTCGCCATTGCTACTTATTACGATTATGAGATCTGGCAGATGGATGTAAAAACAGCATTTCTGAATGGGGATTTGGACTGGGATGTATATATGACACAACCTGAGGGTTTTACATCTCACAATGGCTCAAAGGTATGCAAGCTACAAAGATCCATTTATAGACTTAAGTAGGCATCCAGGAGTTGAAATATAAGGTTTGATCAGACAATCCGGAAACTGGATTTCTTCCCAAATGTGAATGATCCTTGTGTTTACAAGAAGGTTAGTGGGAGTGCAGTCGTTTTTCTAGTATTGTATGTTGATGACATTCTGCTAATAGGAAACGACATTTCTCTTCTTCAAAATGTTAAAGTATAATTGTCAAGAAAGTTCTCCATGAAAGACCTTGGTGAAGCAGCATTTATACTAGGTATAAAGATCTACAGGGATATATCCAAGAGGCTGTTAGGTCTTTCTCAAAGTACATATATAGACAAGGTGTTGAATAGGTGCAACCTTGAGCATTCTGAGAAAAGTTATCTCCCGATGATAAAGGGGATTAACCTATCTAAGGTTGAGCGTCCGAAGACAGCTCAGGCGAGAATGTACATGAAGGATATACCCTATGCATCCATGATAGGATCCATCATATATGCTATGATATGTACTAGGTCGAACGCCTCTCAGGCTTTGAGCTTTACGAGCAGCAGATCCAGGTGAAAAGCACTGGATGGCTATCAAGGCAATCCTTAAGTACTTAAGAAGGACTAAGGATGAGTTCTTGATTTATGGAGAAGGTGACCTCAATATCAAAGGTTACACTGACACGAGTTTTCAATCTGACAAGGATGACTATAAGTGGGAGTTTGTTGGATATGATGGGGGGGCAGTATGCTGGAAAAGTTCCAAGCAAGAAACTAGTGTTGATTTAACCACGGAATTTGAATACATTGCTACATGTGAAGTAGCATAAGAAGTTGTCTAGTTAAAGGGATTTATTGGTGATCTCGGTGTGGTGCCTGAGGCTGTTGATCCAATTACTGTATATTGTGATAACAATGGTGCCATAGCTCAGGCAAAGGAACCATGGTCTCATCAGAAAAATAGACATGTATCCATAAAGTATCATATAATCAGGGAGATTATTGATGCTAAGATAATAAGATTAGAATATGTACCCACTGATCAGAACCTCACGGATGGTCTGACAAAGCCATTGATTCAAGTCAAACATGACTAGCATGTTAAAGCATATGGATTAAAACATATGGATAATTGGCCTTAGTGTAAGTGGGAGTTTGTTGAATATGATGTATGCCCTCAAGGCAATTAGGGCGATATATCTTAATTATGTAATAGTACGAATAATTTATTTAATCAATAAAGGCATTTGTCCTTTTGTTTATATCAATGTGTGTGTGTATATATATATATATATATTAGCTGGTTAAATATATATTCATTGATGTATGCAAAAGTCCTTGACATATCATAGCATGAAGTCAGAGAACTTATAGTTAGACTATATTTAGTGGAACTTGCTTCATGTGCAATTATGATTATGTCTAAACTATCCCTAGTCATAGTTTCATCTAGAAAGGATATTGATGAAATGGAAAGACTAGCATGTGGTCAACTTTCTTGAAAAGGGTCCAAGCAGTCAATCTCCTAAGGACTGAAGGTGATGCCTTAAGTTTTACACATGGATATATCTGGGAGATATATTGGAGATCGCAGTAAGATAAACACTTGGTATATATATATCAATGTGTTAGTGTTTATCGTTTTGCAATAAGCTTTGTGAATGTCCTTGTACTTGAGATGCTAGTTACCTTGTGTGGTACTATTGCTATACTTTGGGTCATTACTATACACTAATTTATTTAAGGTGCTACGGGTGATTATGGATATAGTGATGACAATATGTTGGTAAGCTGAGTAGTCGGAAAGAATCCATCGCTCCGGATATATTAAGGAGTTATACCTGGCCACTTGTTGAAGTGATGATTGCCATAAACCTCTGATCAGAGTATGTGTTTGATAGAAATGGTTTCTATTCAAACATACTATGGTAAAAGGCAATATACTTCGGTAACAAGTAAATAACTGGGATAGTTTGGAGCAACCTTTCTATTAATGGGTTAACACTTTAACTGAACCCAATAAACCAGATGGTACTAATATTAAAGAATGGAAGGAATTTATCCCATTGGATAACTATTGCATTAACCGGGATTAAATCATACGCATAAATGATGTTCCGAGTAATGGGGGATGGTAGACACTTGCTAGAGCCGTACTACAGTCGTTTAAGGTAATCGAGTTCTATTCACGGTCTAGAGCATCGAGCCAATGGTTCCATTAGAACAAGGGTTGGTTAAGCCTTAACAGCTCAATACTTCGGGATCCTATAAGGTCATACACATTGGACCTTCATCAAACTAAGTAAAGAACTAATAGATTTATTCTATTACGAAAATATAACATAAATAATAATTGTATTATTATTTAATTGGTTAAGATTGATTAGATCAATTTCGAATAGACCAAGGAATTTATTTTGACCGGTAACTAATTATTTAGAGTTATAAATAAATTATAATTAATTAGATCAATTTTGGTTGGACTAAGAAATTTATTTTGACTGGTGACTAATTTATTAGGGTCAGAAAATAAATATTTGAAAAAGGATTAAAAAGGGGAATTTTGCATTGGCGAGTTTAATTGGGCCGAGAGTACCAAAGTATTTTTGTACAGGCTTGATTGCGCGGAATACACCGAAAGGTGCGCAAACACTACTGGGCAGTGTTCACGGCAGCCCATGAATGTAAGGCAAGCCCACGTGGGCTTGCCATGCCACATGCAGCAAGCTGCATGTGAAAGGTGTGTGGGATGGGAGTTTTACTCTCATCCCACATCGCTAATGGGGAGCAAATTTTTGCTCCCCAAGGCTATATACAGGCTATTCCCTTTTCTTTCAAAATGCACCAAGCTCAAAGCATAAATCCTAAGCAAGATAATTAATCTCTCGGGTAATTGAGCAAGTTATTTTTGTGGAGCCTGAATTTATTCGGGCACCGCTAGTTTATAATTTTGGGTGAGGCTTCTAGAGTGGTCTAGCAACTACTCGAGGCTTCTTAGTTCTTCCTCCTGGGGAGGTTTTGGTTGCTGGGGTTCGTGTGGATACTGATAGAGGCTATCCTACGATTGGAGGCTTGTGCAAGGAGGTCCTGCAAAAGCACGCTTCAACTGGTAAGTTCTTTTTCTTTCTCTTTTAATTATTAAGTCTTTTTCTTTAAGTATTTTCAGACTTAATAATTATGCTTAGGTTATTTTTGCATGCTTAGTTTATTTTATGCTTAGGTTATAACTTAGAGTTATAACATGCTTAGTATAAAATAAATATGCTAGGATATAATTTAGAATTATGGTATGCCTAGTCCTTTAGCATGCTAACCTAGGTAGAGAATTATTTAGTTAAGGCTTTATTTAATTTATATGCAACTAATAGGAGTAACTGGGGACATGGACCAAATTTTGAATTTCCGCCATGCCTCTTATGCATGTTCAATTTGACTGTTTGTTCCCTACAAAAATTGAGTCTAACAAATTAATCAACGGCTCCGAAAGCGCCTCATACAACCTGATCAAGGGTGAAGATTTAAAGCAAGCTCAACAACCCACAATGGCTACATTTATTATAGAAGCCCATAAAAGGGAAGCTTCACCAAATGAGAAGGTTGGCTATTTGATTTACAAAAGCAAGTAACAAAGAACAAGCATTCAATCGTCTTACAATCCCTCCAAGAATCAATCATTTCTAAATTTGTTGTAAGGATTCCTAAGTGAGTTATAAACTTAAGGAAATCCAAAACCAAAACCTTTGTGAAAACAGGAGTGTAAGGATCTCTAACTTGGGTGAGTTGTGAGATTGGAATACAACTTAAAGTTCGTGTTTTAAGTGGGTACTCCCTGGAGGACTCATCTTAGATTCGAGGTAAAAGTCCAAGTGGTATTTCCTGCTAAAGATTAATGGACTCAGCAAGAAGTGGTGCTTCTAGTGGTATATCCTACATCCGAAAGGGGCTACCATTTGGAGACAAGTTGTAAGGATTGATTCCTGCCAGTGAAAAAGGAATTCACTAGTGGAAAAGCTCGGAGGAAGGAAACTCTAGGGACTGGAGTAGATGGGGCCGAACCAGGATAAAATCCTTTGTGTTTGATTTCTTTAACTCTTTATTTATTGCATTATATTATCATTACTGCATCATCCGGATCATAATCAAACACGCTACACTAAGACTTTTTAAAGTCTATTTATTCCACGAAAAAGGGTGACTCACCCCCCTCTGACCTTATTAAGACCCTCATAGGGACCAACAGTCTTGGCATCTTCTGAAATTGACAGCTCAGTAATTCACCCATCGCTTCTTCAAATCGATCTGTTAAGAGATAGAATTGCACCATTGTGAAATACATTTCAATCTGTTAGATTGAAATTCGAGCTCCAATTTGAATTTTTTGTCGTTTGATGCCATTCTTCTATTAGAGAGAACTCGCGTTGACTTGCCATGTGTCTTCATCCCATTCCCTTTGGTTTTCTGACATGTTGCAAAGTGCGCGATACGAGGTTGGTAGATCTGCAGAATTACCCAAAGTGGTAATTGAGTTGTTGCAGCTTTACATTGGAAGACTTTGTCATTTTCTTCATAATTTTGAGTCTTGTCAAGGCATTAATTCTTTTTATCTTTATCTCATTAATGGTCCTACAAAAAGCAACACTTAAAGCAAAGATACCTTTTTACCTTAAAAGCAGCGTTGACAGACTTAAAGTAACTAAGTAAACTATATCATCATAGAACACTTAGCTGAAACATCTAAATATCAAACGCTGAGCGAATATTACTTAGTCACCGACTAACGTAGATACTCAGCCCAGAAACAGCTTAGAGTTAAACTAAATAACTAGGTCAGCGGAGACTTGAAATTATACCCTTGAATTTACCAACTCCTACACAACCATAGACTATTTATTTTAACATCATTATCGATTTAATTATCCCATTCTTAACTTAATTGTTATGATCAATACTTAAGCACAACTGAGTCATCCACTGAGTTAGTCCAAACTCGTGCTTGGTTCAACAATTTCCCCCATTTTGATCAATGGCAATTAACTAAGCGAGAATTAAATCAATAAGATATTTAGATCAGAGTTACCTTATACTTATGCTTGATATGTCTTTGTTCACCATCCTCAATTCGCTCAGAGTGAATGCTAACTCCCCCATAATTCTTGAATCTTCTGAGTTCAGCATTCCTTAAACACTTCTCGTATATTTCTATAAAGGATCAAAGCATATACATATAGCAGAGAATATATAAAGTTAAGAAGATATTAACTTAGAACAGAAAATGTAATCTTTTCAATAAATAATAACTTAAGTACAGATAACAATGAGTTAGTCTATACTAAGTTTTACATTGAGCACTAATGATTACATAAATTCTATTCTAGTCTTTTGTCATAGGCGGGGCTCCTAAATTTGCCTTCCTCTCTTCAAAAGCTTGTTGATCCCATCTGGTCTTATTTTCCTTTGGTAGAGCAATCTCCTTGCCTTTCCTTTTTCTGGTCTCATGAAATTCTCGCTGAATGCGCTCCAGATCCTTAGATAGGATGTAAGAAAATTCAGCAATCCTCTGCTCTCTTTCCTTCTCTTCCTTTTCACGCTTCTCACGATCCTTCTCCCCCATTTCTATTACATCCAAAATGGCTTAGGCTCGATGATGAAATGAGCTCAGAGACTCTTCAAAAGTTTCTAGCTGTCCATATACATTTGATGAAAAATTTTGCGCCAACAACTCATAAATTTCCTGAGATATCACATATTGTTCTCTGAGAAAAGCGAAAAGGCCAACTAACATGCGAGATTGAGAGATATTGACTTGGTATTGAGTGCTTAAACCTTCTTTGGATATCTAGGTAAGACTTGCTAATGCTTTAGCTTGATTGTTCTCTCTAAGTATTCTCTCTAGCATTCGAGTGCTCTTGATGTGAGTAGAAACTTCATTGTGAATTTTACCCAGGGCTTCTCCATCATTGATGACATAAGCTTGAACTTGCCTGATTTGGTCTCTGATATGACCAAGTTTCTGATGAAGTGTTGGCTCTAGTTCGGCATCTGCCATAACACTGCTCAGAGCATCTGAAATATTAAGCCTCTTTAAGGCATTAAGCATAGCTCCCTCCAAGTCCTTGACTTCCTTCAACATCTCTTCCTTCACTTTCCTTAACTCTGTATGTAACCCATGATTCTTGGTTACCACTATTATCAGAGCATTTAAACCATCAACAACAGCATTCAGAATTGTTGTGTTGTCTTCATTTTCCATGCTCAGAATGCTATACCTATCTAGTACCTTTTGCATAGCCTCAAGTAGGGGATTAAACTTATCAATTATGGAGTTTCTAAAATCCCTTTCAGCGTTAAGCACTTTACAGTTGCTCTCATAGATCTTTTCTATCTGCTTCTTGAGCTCTGCAACTTCTAGCTTCAAGCCACCAGCCTGCCTACCTACAACAGATAATAAGGGTAATACATAGGATATGATTGCCTTGACCAAAGAGAATTGGGTAGGTACAAATCTGATGTGAGCCTTCATCTCCTCCATTGCTTCCACAAAAACCTTGCACTGGCTCCACAGCCTTTGCAATCTTCCTCAGGACTTCCTCAGATAATAATGATCTAGCTATTTCAGCATCAATATCAGCATCAGTCCTCAGTCCTAGAAATCTAACTCTCCCCATCCTCCTTATATCTCCCAAGAGTTCAGCATTTGGGTTGAATTGGGGTTGTGGTTGTGGTTGTGGTTGTTGTGGTTGTTGTTCAGGAATCTCCTCAATGATTGAAGGTCCTCTGACTAGTGGAGGTCCTTCTAAATATAATGGATCTTATACAGGAGATCCTGTGGAGGAAAGGTATGGGATGATGGCTGTTTGGTCAGAGTCTGGGTTATTTTGGTTAGAGGATTGGTTGTTTTGATTTGAATTGGATGTGGATGGTGTTTGGCTTTCTAGTAGGGGTAAGGCAGAGATTGGTGTAGGTGAGAGTGGAGCTTCAGTTGACGTGTTGGGGAAAATAAAGGGTTTAGGTTCCTTCTCCTTCTCTTCCATAGCACCTTCAATAGCGGACTCGCTGACCTGAGTTAGAGAATCCTCAGTCAGCTGAGCTCCGTGCTCAACTACATTCACTTCCTCCTCCTTATCTTCCAGGTCTCCTTCATCCTCATCAATTATAATCTTCATTCTTTTTAATAAACCCTTCTTCCTCTCCTTCCTAGCCTTTTTGAATTCTTCAGTAGTCAAAGTGACCTACTGGTCAGAGTTTAGCACGTCAAACTCAACAGCTTCAATTTTAACAACATTATCCTCCTCTCCTTCCTACTCTTCTTCATTATCAATACCTTCTAGTGCTCCTATCATTTCATCAATAACTTGGCACTTTCTTCTTAGTCAGGCTAGCTACAGCCTTCTATAAAATCTAGTTTATGCTAGCCTTTGTCTTAGCTGTTGTTGTTGCTGCTTCCTCATCCTTTCTCCTGATAGTGGCCTCAATTTCCTCCTGCTTCTTTTTAATTCTCTCTTCTTCAGCAGCTCTAACTTTCTCAGATTCTTCTATATCTTGGGCAACTCCTGTCCCTCTCTTCACCATCAGCTTCTTCTTGGAATAACCTACTTGGAGAATAGGAACTGATGTAGCTTCCTTTCCTTTGTAGTCACCTCATCTAGCTAAGCAGCATCTGCCTTCCTCTTCTTCTCCCTCTTTAGAGGCATCTCCTCTCTCGACTCTTCTTTAGCTCTCTTTTCTTCCTCTATCTCCTGAGGAGTTAATTCTCTCCTCTTATCTTCTTTAGCTTCCTTGGAAGATCTTGTTTTCTTAGGGATAATAGCTGGAACTGAGCTCGCTGAACTCCCTTTCTTCTCTTTCTTGGAGTCCTTCTTGACCTCTTTCTTCACTGTTTGCTTCTCAGACATGTCTTTACCTTTCTCAACTCTAAGCTTGGTAATTCTCTCAAGCTCTTTCTCCACAAAGGCATCCAGGGTCAGGTCCTCCTCATGAGGCTGAATAGGCTTCATCTCCATGATAGCCTTGGGATCCTTCACTCTGACTTCCACTCTTTTTAGCTTTATGTACTTTGTGTTTGCAAGCCTCTCATTAGCTTTAAGTCCATGAAAGTGAGCATTGCTCAGGATTCTAGACTCAATCACCTTCATCTAAATGTTGCTCTTTATGGTCCATCCTTCCATATCAATCTCATAGGCCATGCATATCTCCATAACCAGTTGTCCATACACCTTATGCTTACTAACCTTCAAGAATCTGTGAAGTATGGCCATGGGCCAGTTAATGCTCATGCCATAGGTCAGCTCATAAATGAACACTCTTTCAAACTTAGAGCAGCTCCTTATAGAGTCTGTCTTGGGCAGCAGTACCTTGGTTACTAGCTCATGAGCTTGTTTTCCTTCTTTTATAAACATAGCAGCTATAAGCTCACCAGCCTTGTAGTTTGTAGGAACTTTATAATCGATAGGGATATCAATATGATCTTTATCATTGATAACTCGTAGCTTTAGTCCTCTTTCCTTCAGTCCCAGTAGACCTGCAATAAGCTTAGGGGTGACATACACTTTCCTCCCCATCATAGTGGTTACGAACAAGTCCTTTTGACCTTCTCCTAAATGGATTCCATTGTAGAATCTGTCCACGATCTCCTCATAACATCCATTGGGAAGTTCAAAGAATCCTCTCAAGTGGTACTGACGCACCCACTTCCCAAACCTCTAGTCCCTAAAGAAACTTGGCATGTCTACTGTGGTTGGTCGATCTACCTCTGTTTTCTCCATGAAACACCAAGATGTTGGGATATACTTTATTTTTGTTGGGATTCTGAGTTCTTCGATCTTGTCCATACTGATTGCTAACTGAGCCATATGATCTATAGTAGTAACCTAGTGAGTATCTTTCTTGTTTCTCATAAAAAGATCTAATTTCCTCCCTGATGTGCTCGTCATCGTGAATTTGCTTTGAGAAAGGTAGAGATTTTATCGATTTAGGAAGGAAATTATAGAAAAAGGAATTTTGGTGAAGTAACCTTTCCTCTTTTTGAATTTCTTCTTAAATAGCCAAAAACTCTTCGTATAAACTTGCAAAGCTACATGTATGACTCATAATCCATGGTCTTAAGATTCAACGGTTAGATTGCATAATGTATACCATAAGATTAATGAATGCGAGAAACATGGAATAACTGCTACTGAAATGGATCGTTTCATAACTTGCTACCATTTCTATCAAGTTTAAATTTGAAAGATGACCGGTGACAATTAATGGCGTGTCCAAAATTCAAGCGGCAAAAGAAAACTTAACCTAATTCACTGAAGCTCAGAGTGTGCCCTAGTTTGGTCAGCTCTAAAATAGGTCAGAGTGAGATGCATTTCTTTAAATTGGATTGGACATTCCAATCAGTTGTCTTAGCATGTTGAAATGTTCCTTTCTAAAAGGCTTTGTAAATATGTTAGCTCGTTGTTCTTTAGTAGGAATGTAGGTGAGCTTGACTTCTCCTTTTAGCACATGATCCCTTATGAAGTGATGTCTAATATTGACATGCTTCATCCTGCAATGTTGAACTGGATTCTTAGATAGGTCAATTGCACTCTTGTTGTCACACATGACTTCAAGACAATTTGACTTTATACCATAATTCTCCAATTACTACTTGATCCATAGCAGTTGTGCTACACAACTTCCTACAGCCATGTACTCAGCCTCAGTTGTACTCAGAGCTACAGAAGTCTGCGTCTTGCTATACCATGTTACTAGACAATCACCAAGGAAATGACAACCTCCTATGGTGCTTTTCCTTTCAAGTTTGTCTCTTCCATAGTCAGCATATGTGTATCCTCTCAGAGTGAAGTCTGCATTACTTGGATACTATAAACTTGCATCAATAGAGCCCAGCAAATACATGAGAATTCTCTTAACTGCAGCTAAGTGAGATGCTCTAGGGTCAGCTTGATATCTTGCACAATAACATACAGCATATTGAATGCCAGGCCTACTAGCTATTAAGTAGAGAACCAATAATACCTCTATACAGCTTACTCTCTACAGGTTTACCTTCCTCATCTTTATTCAGAATGGTATCAGTGGCCATGGGTCTTGACATTGGCTTGGCTTTATCCATGTCAAACTTCTTAAGTACTTCCTTGGCATACCTGGCTTGGCTGATGAAGATCCTATCATCACCTTGCTTGATTTGCAAACTAAGAAACAAATTAAGCTTTCCCATCATTGACATTTCAAATTCTTTCTTCATCTGCTGATTGAATTCTTTGCATAGCTTTTCATCAGCTACTCCAAAATTGATGTCATCCAAATAGATTTGGACTAGCAACACATCTTGATACGTCTTCTTGATAAACAGAGTTGTATCTGCTTTCCCTCTAACATAACCTTTATTGATCAAAAAGTTAGTTAGTCTCTCACACCAAGCTCTTGGAGCCTGTTTCAGTCTATATAGAGCTTTCATAAGCTTAAAGACATGATTTGGATATTTATGGTTTTCAAAGCCTGGGGGCTGTTTGACATAGACTTCTTCTTGAATATAACCATTGAAAAATGCACTCTTGACATCCATTTGAAACAACTTGAAGTTCATATGAGATGCTAAAAGCACACAGAATTCTTATGGCTTCAAGTCTTGCTACTGGTGCAAAAGTTTCTCCATAGTTAATGCCTTCTTGTTGATTGTAGCCTTAAGTAACTAGTCTGGCCTTGTTTCTAACAACATTACCAGCTTCATCTAGCTTGTTCTTGAAAACCCATTTGGTGCCTATGATTGACTTTCCCTTAGGTTTCTCCAACTCTTCTTGCATTGTAATCATCTAGTTGTCATCAGACTTAGCATCTTTAAACTTCTTCGGTTCAATCAATGATACAAATGCTAAATGGCTCATCATTCTGTTCAACTGACCTCTAGTCAGCACTTGATTTTGCACACTATCAAGAATCTTGTCAACTAGGTGATCTCTCCTTGCTCTGACTTCTTTAGGTATATTAGGATCAGCTCGCTGAGCTATAGTCATTGGTTGAGTATCCACATTATCACTAAAGTTGATTGATTGATCCAAGTCAGCTTTATTTTCTTCTTTTTCTTGTACTGGATCATGAATGGTTATGGGCTGATTGACTGATCTGCTGACTTGCTCCTTTTCTCTTTCATCATCACTAGCTTGTCTACCTGTATTATTAGTTTCATCAAAATCTACATGCATAGAGTCCTCTAAGATGTCAGTCCTCTTAACCTACACTCTGTATGCCCTACTGTATGTTGAGTAACCCAGAGAGATTCCTTCATCAGCCTTGAGGTCAAATTTAGCCAATTGGTCTTTTGTGTTCAATATAAAGCATCTACAACCAAAGGCCTTGAGATGACCAACCTTGGACTTGCACCCCTTCCAAAGTACATAAGGAGTTTTAACTGGGCAAATTAAAACCCTGTTTAGAATGTAAAAAGCTGTGTTAACAGCCTCTCCCTAGAAATACTTTGGTAGATTGTTATCACTCAGCATAGAATGACCCATCTCTGTAATAGTGCGATTCTTTCTCTCAACAACCCCATTCTGCTGAGGTGTATGAGGAGTAGAAAAATTGTGGTCAATACAATGCTTGGAATAGAATTCCTCAAACTGCCTTTTTTTGAATTCCCTTCCATGGTCACTGCGGATTCTATTAATTTTAAGGTCTTTTTCATCCATGATCCGGGTAGCCAACCTAGAGAATGATTCAAATGTTTCATCTTTGCTTGCTAGCAAGACAATCCAAGTGAACCTGGTCATATCATCTACAACCACAATGGTGTATTTCATTCCACCTAGACTTGTTGGCACAACAGGCCTAAACAAATCCATGTGTAGAAGATCAAGGGGACGAGAAGAAGATATATCAGCTATGGATTTAAAGGTCTTCCTAAATTGTTTCCCAAGTTGGCATGCTGAGCGGAGTCTATCTTTATCAAAGGCTAGATTGGGTAAACCCTCAACAAGTTCATTTCTAGCTAGTTTAGACAAATTGGTCATATTGATATGTCCTAACCTTTTGTGTCATAGCCATGAGTTTTCCTCCTTAGAAAATAAGCATATATCATTGGACCCGGGGGATAAATCAAACATATAAACATTATTAATTCTAGGAGCATAAAGAATAGTTTGGTCAGAGTTACCATCAATGACTGAGCAGCCCGCTGAGTCAAATATTACTTTCCTGCCTTTGTCATACAGCTGAGCCACGCTAAGTAAGTTGAACTTTAGGCCTTTCACCAGAGACACATTATCAATTGAAGGCTTTACTCCTACAGTGCCATTGCCAACAATCTTTCCTTTCTTGTTGTCTCCAAAACTGACACTTCCATTTCTTCTTTGCTCCAATGTAATGAATTGCTTTTCATCACCTATCATATGCCTCGAGCATCCACTATCCAAATACCATATTCTGCTATCATCAGTGGATCTCAGGCTCACCTCAGAGTTATTTCCTTTGTCTTTGCTTTGCTTAGCTTATTGTCTGGCAATGGAAGTAGTTGGTTGGTCAACTGACTCTGAGTGAAATAGATCATCCTTAGCCACAATACATACATTAGCAGAGTCATGTGCTTCTTCATCTAAGGATGATGACTCTTGTTCAGAGTCACTCCACGTAGCAGCAAGGGCTTTCTTACTCTTCTTCTTCTTGAATTTGTCCTTATTAGCTTTAGGATAGCTCGACTGAACATGCCCATTCTCACCATATTTAAAGCATTTGATTTCTTTGTTATGCTCTTTGTTGAATACTTTTTATGGTCTATCAACTACTCCCTTTTTATACTTGCCTATCTTTCTAAACTTTTCAAAGTTCTTATCTTTACTTAGATATATCCTAAAATTCTTGGTCATCAGAGCTATCTCTTGTTTTCTGTCCTCTGGATATCCTTCCTCAGAAGAATCTTCTTCTTTATAATCATCAGCTTTCAGAACAACAGCTCTGCTTGAGCTCTCTTTCTCTTTAGACCTGTGCTTCTTGAACTCATCTTCATATTACTTTAAGGACATCTCATGAGTCAGTAGAGTTCCAATGAGCTTATTAAACTTATAGGTCTTCAGATTATGAGCTTCTTCAATAGCACTCTTCTTGGCTTCCCAATCCTGAGTCAAACTTCTCAAGATCTTCTTGACAATTTCTTCTTCTGTGAAGGTCTTGCCAAGTCTTTTCAGCTTATTGACTATGTTCATGAACCTAGTGTTCATGTTAGAAATATCTTCCTTGGGCTTCATGTGAAACCATTCATAATCCCTCATAAGGATATTGATCTTGGACTCTTTCACCTTGTCAGTTCCTTCATAAGTTACTTCCAACTTCTTCCAAATGTCTTTGACTATCTTGCATCCTGAAACGCGATTAAACTTAGTAGCATCAAGAGCACAATGAAGATAGTTGATAGCAATTGCATTCTCTTTAATTCTAGCCAAATCAATATTATCTCATTCAGTGGAGTACTTATCAACAGTAACTCCATTCTTCACATATGATGGAACATATGGCCCTTCTACAATGGCCATCCAAGTATGCATACTCTGGGACGGAATGAAGTTAGTCATTCTGTTCTTCCAGTAAGTATAATGCTCTCTATTGAACATTAGAGGCCTGGTAACTGACATGCCTTCAGGCAGAATATAAGCTTAACCCCTTCCACTGGATTCTCCTTTATACACCATGGTCTTTGTCTCAAAGATTATGAAATCTATAAAATGAGAACTGCTCTGATACCACTTGTTGGTCCCTATATGAACACTCACTGAGTCGGAGGGGGGGTGAATGACTCAGCCAAGAACTTTTAATTCTTTTTCACGATAATAATGGCTCCGCTGAGTGAGATCAGCAAGCTGAGTGAAATAGCTAGAAAATGTGATTAAGTAAAGAACTCAGAGATTTTATACTGGTTCAGTAACCTGTGCTTATATCCAGTCCCGAGAGAGCTTCTTGGCTTTAATCCACTAATCTCAACTCCTTTACCCTAGGTGGAGAAGCCTTTCACAAATTCCACAATTATAGTAAGTACCCTCCAAACTACAATAGCTCACCCACTGACTAGAATACCCTCTTCTATCAGCAACTCACAATGAGTCTAATTAAGAGCTGGATTCAACTTATAGAAATGTTGATCCAGTTACAAATGATCTAATATTACAATTGATTGATCTATACTATTCTCTCTTGTTCTAAACAGATTCTCACTGAGTTGTGCTTTCTTGCTTGAACTCCTTTAAAGCTTGTAAATTGATAGAGTATTTGCTTCTAGGAAATTCAGGTGTAATCACCAAGTTCTAACGCTTGCCTTCTTGCTCCTTTTATAGTTGGATTGAGAAAGTAGCAATTGAACTTGTCTTGGCATCTTCTGAAATTGACAGCTCAGTAATTCACCCATTGCTTCTTCAAATCGATCTGTTAAGAGATAGAATTGCACCGTTGTGAAATACATTTCAATCCGTTAGATTGAAATTCGAGCTCCAATTTGAATTCTTTATCGTTTGATGCTAGTCTTCCGTTAGAGAGAACTCGCGCTGACTTGCCAAGTGTCTTCATCCCATTTCCTCTGGTTTTCTGACATGTTGCAGAGTGCAGGATACAAGGTTGGTAGATCTATAGAATTACCCAAAGTGGCAATTGACTTGTTGCAGCTTTGCATTGGAAGACTTTATCATTTTCTTCATAATTTTGAGTATTGTCAAGGCATTAATTCTTTTTGTCTTTGTCTCATTAATGTTCCTTCAAAAAGTAACACTTAAAGCAAAGATACCTTTTTACCTTAAAAGGTAAGGTCAGCAGCGTTGACAGACTTAAAGTAACTCAGCGAAATATATCATTGTAGAACACTTAGCTGAAACATCTAAATATCAAGCACTGAGTGAATATTACTTAGTCAGCAACTAACGTAGATACTCAGCCCGGAAATAGCTCAGAGTTAAACTAAATAACTAGGTCAACGGAGACTTGAAATTCTACCCTTGAATTTACTAACTCCTACACTACTATAGACTATTTATTTTAACATCATTATTGATTTAATTATCTCATTCTTAACTTAATTGTTATGATCAAAACTTAAGCACAATTGAGTCATCCACTAAGTCAGTCCAAACTCGTGCTTGGTTCAACAATTATATACTTTTTTTGACTTTTTTCCAAACTTTTTGAAATCTGGTATTTTGCTGGTATAAATCTGGTATGAAGTGTTTTTTTTTATTTCTTCATAAAATGCAAGTTTATGGGTTATTTTCATCACACCTAGTATTTTGCTCGTATAAATCTGGTATAAATCTGGTATGAAGTGGTTTTTGTTTGATTTCTTCATAAAATGCAAGTTTATGAGTTATTTTCATCACACCTAGTATTTTGCTGGTATAAATCTAGTATGAAGTAATTTTTGTTTGATTTCTTCATAAAATACAAGTTTATGGGTTATTTTCATCACACCTAGTATTTTGCTGGTATAAATCTGGTGTGAAGTGGTTTTTGTTTGATTTCTTCATAAAATGCAAGTTTAAGGGTTATTTTCATCACACCTAGTATTTTGCTGGTATAAATCTGGTATGATGTGGTTTTTGTTTGATTTCTCCATAAAATGCAAGTTTATAGGTTATTTTCATCACACCTAGTATTTTGCTGGTATAAATCTGGTATAAATCTAGTATGAAGTGGTTTTTGTTTGATTTCTTCATGAAATACAAGTTTATGGGTTATTTTCATCAGACATAGTATTTTGCTGGTATGAATCTTGTATGAAGTGGCTTTTGTTTGATTTCTTCATAAAATGCAAGTTTATGAGTTATTTTCATCACACCGAGTATTTTGTTGGTATAAATCTGATATAAATCTAGTATGAAATGGTTTTTTTTAATTTCTTCATAAAATGCAAGTTTATGGGTTATTTTCATCACATATAGTATTTTGCTGGTATTTTTCTAGTATAAATCTGATATGATGCTGGTTTTTTCACACCTTATATAATGCTAGTAAAAATGCTGGTATAATACTGGTTTTCACACCTTGTAAAATGCTGCTATATTGCTGGTTTTTCACACCTTGTATAATACTGGTAAAATGCTGGTAAAATACTAGTATAATGCTAGTTTTTCACACCTTGTAAAATGCTGGTTTTTCAGAGCTAGTAAAATACTGATATAAAATAAAAATTCAAAAAAAGTATATCATCATAGATCTAGTTTCGAAGATAAAAATGAGACGAACAAAAAACTCTGAAGCGGCTTATCAAAAAAATCAACTGTTTGCGAGATAAATCCAAAACAAAGTAAAAAAATAAAAAGGGGAAGGAATCGCATATATAGGGAGGAACGTACATAATGAAAAGAGAAAATTTAAAAGCTGATCAAATAGTTATTTATAAAAGTAGAGGGCAAAGAGGTAAATATTTTACACAACCCCTACATTTAGTACAATTTTCCATTTAACTTAACCTAACTTATTTAATTAAAAGAATTAGGGTAAATTTTAAAAACATACCCTGTGGTTTCGACAATTTTCAAAAAGATGATCATGAAATTTTGGTTTTCGAAATGAGGACTAAAGTTTAAAAAGTTATCAAACAAAGGAAAAAATTTACAAAATGTCTGTTTTCTAATATTACAAATGATACTGCAATCAATTCAACATTCCTATAAATTAATAATATTATTTATGAATTATATATCAAGATTTGAATAAGTTTCGAACATTTTTTATTTTATTACGATTTTTTAAAATTATTACTGTCTTTTAATTAAAAAAAATCTAGACTTCTCAAAAAATTTCAAAAATTATTTTGGAGGTGTATTGTATTTTTATTAATCAACTTGCAAAATTTCAGTTTAAAATGAACAAAATTACCCTTTATCATGACATATTTTCAAATTGAGGATCTATTTTTGTCCCTTGTTTGCTAACTTTTGAAACCACAAACCTTGTTTTGAAACAAAAAAAAAACTTATCCTCTTTTTGAAAATGAGATAAATCAGGGCGCATGTTTTTGAAATATACCAAAAAATTTAACTAGTCAATACTAAATGTATTGAATTGGATTGAATGGATTGCAAGGGCTTTAACCAAAACCTAGTGCACATAATTGAAAGGTATGAAACTTAACCTAATTAAGAAATTTGGGCAAAGGTATTAACCTACTGATTGAGCATGAAGTTGTGATCTTAGAGGTTACAGAGATTACAGGTTCGAGAATACATACTGGTAGGGTGGGGTGAGATTTATCTTTGTTATTATTGTAATCCCAATGACACATTTTTTTTTTAAAAAAAACCTTTTTTATAAGTAAAAAAATTAAAAAATAATTGGGATTTCCACTTAATTAGTAGTAAATTTGTACTGACATATCAAGATTTAAATTTATTACTCCATCCAGCTAAGTAGCAGTTCATTTAGCCATTTTATTAGTTTTCTGTTTAATTTTTAATTTAAAATATCAATGTATTTTTTATTATTTTTTCTCCAATATACGTTGTATTAATTAAGAGAGTTATTATGTAGCTATGAAATTATAAGTTGGTAATAATTAAGAAAAAAATTTAGCTAAGATTCAATTAGTCATTTTACAATAGTTAGCAATAAATTCGTTAGTACTACTAATTTTAATGATTATGTTAAATTGAAAACTAAAACTAGGTAGAATAGGAATATTTGTTAAATCTTAATCATCTAAATTTAATGGATATTTTTAACTTTATAAATTTACCAACAGTGTATAGTCAAAGTGAGAGAATCCAAATGCAAATAGAAAACATAGGCGAAACAAGAAGTTGAAAAGACAATATAAAGTGGAAAGTAACGGTGATTGCGGTTGGTCAGCAAGAGACAAGAAGGCGGCAGGCAAAGCCTTGGTGGAAAAGTACATACTATATATTGTAACTATACTTCCTTCTTGCTAAAAATTCACATCAATCGACTCAAACCGCTTCTTTGCGTTGCTTGTTTACATTGTTCCTACAGATGGATGCGCTGCGCAAAAGAGGTGTTTTCAGAGTTTCAGAAGAGATAGAGCAGTTATCTAGAGACGGCAGCCATTACAGTCTCTCTAACGCCGTTCTGCCTTCTCTTGGTGCTAGAAGTAACCGCAGAGTCAAGCTCAGGACTTCCATTATTTCCCCTTACGGCCGCCGCTACAGGTCTTGTCTTCCTTCTTTCAAGATTCTTCCTTATTTTTTTCCGTTATAAAATATGAAGTTATTGGTTGAATTCCTTGAGAAATACAAATATATATATTCTATTTCGCCAACTAAAAGAGTTCGCTTTGTGCGAATTATTATCGTGATGTATTTTGTATTTTCTGTAATTTCTACGTATGTTCGTCTGAATGGTTTAGATTTTTCATCTTTGTGCTATAGAAAATGGACATAATTTTATTACATTTCTGTGGGCTTCCATCTTTGGTATCATAAATTTGTTAGATGATCTACTCTATCTATCTATCTATCTATCTGTCAGCTTTACCCTTGTTTGTTTTGATCAATCATTGCTTACCATCTTCAAATAAACAGTTTTTAGTCAATTTGGATTCCTTTTCCTACACGTGGATATGAATTTCAACATTTTTGTATTCTAAAAGTGACTGCTGCAACAGTGATTTATAATGTGATAGTACAATTTTGTTGAATGCTTTATCTTTATCCAGTCAAACCAAAAGATTTTTCTTCATTAAAGGCCCCACTGGATCTTCCCATTTGACCTGTAATATCAACATTCTTCAGCATCTATTTCTTTGTTCCTTCCTTTCAAACATTAACTTTTAGTTTTGTTGAAGATATTAATTCAGTTTTAATTAAATGTATTAAATGGATTCAACCGATTTTGCAGAATATGGGAGACTTTTCTAGTAGTGCTGGTTATCTATACAGCTTGGGTATCACCATTTGAATTCGGGTTTCTAACAAAACCTGAAGGACCTCTCGCAATTACTGATAACATTGTCAATGGATTCTTCGCTCTCGATATTATTCTAACCTTTTTCGTAGCTTACCTCGACAAAACTACCTACCTACTAGTTGACAACCCAAAAAAGATTGCTTGGAAATATGTTAGAACCGGGTTCATCTTTGATGTCATGTCCACAATTCCTGCTGAACTCGCCCGCCAAATCTCCCCTAAACCACACAGATCGTATGGCTTCTTCAATATGCTTCGCCTTTGGCGCCTTCGTAGAGTTAGTGCCTTGTTTACGAGGTTGACATTTACATTATTCAATGTACTAGTTCTTAAGTCATTGCTTCTTTGTATCTATCTGACTATTTTATTTGAACAGGCTGGAGAAAGACCGGAACTTCAACTACTTTTGGGTTCGATGTGCGAAACTTATTTGTGTAAGTATTCAAGAAAACTACGAGTTTTCGATTCCTGAAATTAGTATAAATGGGTATTATCATAGGTGTTAAAGGCGCAACCTTGAGCGCGGCTCAGGCCCCTCGCCATACCTCAGGCGAGGTAGCGTACCTAAGGCGCGCCTTTTAGTGTGTGCCTCGTGCACCTTGGGCGCGCCTCGGGGACACTTTTTTCAGGGTACTTTTTGTTGAAACATAATAGTAATAATCGAATTTAAAGAAATCTGCAGTAAATTAAAGAGAACTGCAGTAGATATTTTTGTTCACATTTTTATTGAATGATTTGAAAATACATAAATTGTAGGTCTCAATTTATAGAGCTTAAATTAAACTGAAGTCCTATTTGCTTTCGTTTATTTTAGGAAGCACAACAAAGCCATAGCAAAAATAACAATAAATATATATTAAAATTTCAGATTTGGAGCATACACTCCTCCCTTCGAAGCTGCAAAAAATATTTGATTAAAATTCATGGAGCACCTATCTCCATTTGTTGAAACTTATTGATGCACTTTTCACCAACTAACAACTGTTGGAGCAATTCTCTCCAATTTGAATGATGCACTTCTCACCACCCTTGTTGATGCACTTCTCACCAACAATCAAACCATTGGAGCACTTTTCTCCATTATCTTTTGTTGGCGCACTTTTCACAAAAAAAAATCCTTACCTCTTCAACTTTTTCCGCCAGATTTGCACTTTCTCTATAATCTTGCAATTTACATTTTTTTTGTGCTTCTTTCCATCTACAGTAAAACCTCTATAAATTAATAATGTTGGGATTGAGATATTTTATTAATTTAGCGAGATATTATTATATCGATAAATTAATAATTTATTAATTTAAAGAGGTTTTACGTATGACCTTTAAATTTCCAAGTCAACATACACAAATTAATTGAATTTGTCAAGTTCGTTGTTTATGAATAAGTAAAAAGTAGTTCATGGTACCAAAAAATAAATTACAAAAACAAGTTTCAAGGCACATTTCTTCTCCATGTACATTAAACATGGTTAGAAATTGATCATTATAAAATGTCCATTGAAAATTTTTAAAATCACATCAACTATGGCTCCTAAACTAAAAGGTGTTCAAGAGGCCATAACAAATTGCTTTCGACACTGTACATACGAGAACTCTTCACAACTCTTCACAACTTTTTGTTGCAATACGAGAAGACAATGCTCCAACTCTTAAGTGCAATGAGGAGATTTAAAGATGAACTCAATATAGATTTGAAGTTCAACAAAAAACAAGTGACTATAGATTCATTTTTTACTAGACAATCTTAGAATTTGGAATCTTTTAGTAATTATTAATTTATAGTTTCGTTGGGACCAATATATATACACTGGAATTTCAAAAAAAGTTATTATTTTATCGATTGGGGTCCAATTTTGTACTGGTCCCAAGTTGGAACTGGACAAATTATTAATTTTATCAAGGTTATTAATTTATCGAGTATTAATTTATAGAGGTTTTAATGTACTATCTAAAGGAATAGAAAACACTATCATAAGCCCTTAAGAAGATGGCTCTTGTTGAAACATAAAAATAATAATCGAATTTAAAGAAATCTGCAGTAAATTAAAGAAAATTGCAGTAGATATTTTTGTTCACATTTTTATTGAATGATTTGAAAATACATAAATTGTAAATAGAGTTTAAATTAAACTAAAGTCCTATTTGATTTTCTTTATTTTAGGAAGCATAACAAAACCTAAAGACTAGGTAAAACCATAACAAAAGTAATAATAAATATATATTAAAATTTCAAATTTGGAGCACGTTTCAACACTATTTTACTTTAAAATGTGTTGTTAATCTATTTTTAAGAGTTTTAACAATAATTCAAGGTAGATATTCCTAATTCAATTCCTATCATGGCTAGATTAATTAAAAACTAGATATTCCTAATGCAATATGAATATTTTATATATATATGTACATCTAGCAATTCTCTTAGTTTTTTTTGGTACTGTAATTGCATTAATTTCACTTTTCAAACAAATATATTTTGCAATTTTTTTACGCCTAGCATAGCTCAGACACGCTTGGCCCTTCGGCTGCGCCTAGCCTTGACAATTATGAGTGTTATTCTATGTATTGCAGGTTACGCTTTTTGCTGTTCATTGTGCTGGATGCTTTTACTATCGAATCGCAGCTCATTACAAAAATCCTGATAATACTTGGCTTGGAAAATCCTTAGGAGACAATTTCCTACAACTAAGTCTATGGATTCGATACGTGACATCGATTTACTGGTCTATTACTACACTCACAACCGTTGGATACGGTGATTTGCATCCAGTGAATACAAGCGAAATGATCTTCGATGTGTTTTATATGTTGTTTAACCTTGGATTGACAGCCTATTTGATTGGTAATATGACCAATTTGGTTGTTCATGGGACTAGCCGAACTAGAAGATTTCGCGACACTATTCAAGCAGCTTCGAGTTTCGCTCAGAGAAACCAATTGCCTGTTCGCCTTCAAGATCAAATGGTTGCACATTTGTGTCTCAAGTTCAGGACCGATTCGGAGGGTTTGCAGCAGCAAGAGACTCTCGATTCTCTTCCTAAAGCGATTCGTGCGAGCATTTCGCATTACCTTTTTTACTCGCTCCTTGATAAGGTTTACTTGTTTCGCGGGGTTTCTGATGACTTGCTTTTCCAGCTGGTAATTATTCACTTGAAATTAGGTGGTGTTTTTGGTTTGTAGAATGTCTATTCCATGGAATAAAATAGAAAATGAATGGAAAAATGTCAAATATGATGGAGTATTTGTCTAGAGTCCGTCATCGGATAAAATATCTATTCTCAGTTATCATATATCTCATGCAATAGCTATTCCAATTTGAAATGAATGAATAGTTATTCCATAAGATGTATAATAACTAAGAATAGCTATTCCAAGAGATTCTAGACTAATATTTGACAATATTTGACATCTTTCCTGTCTTTTCTATTCTATTTCTCATAATAAGCATTCCGCAAACCAAACGAGCCTTAGTGTTGATTCGGCTCTTTTGTTTGGATTCGGCTTATTTGTTTGTTTAAATGAATACCAAAGGTTTCTGAGATGAAAGCCGAGTATTTCCCTCCCAAAGAAGATGTGATTCTGCAGAACGAGGCACCAACGGACTTTTATATACTTGTCACCGGTGCTGTGGTAAAACTCTTCTCTACTTTCCGACCAAAAATTCGAAAATTTAGATTAATCTGACTAAGTGATTAATATTCGAGTTACTTTCAGGATCTTTTGGTTTATAAAAACGGAGCTGAACAGGCAAGTATTACCTCTTGGGTTTTAGTTAGCATTAATAGACCTAATGCATCTCCAATACTTAACTTATCCCAAAAAACTTAATGTCCCCTCAACTATAAAAAAAATGTACCACTTTGCTCCTTAAACGCCACGAGTTAGCTTCTGATTGGAGAGAGAAAATCAGAAAAATGACATCTTTGAAAAGTCAAACCAATCAGAAGCTGGCACTTAGTGTTCAGAGCAAATTGATGCAATTTTAGAAAGTTGAGGGAACTATAGAGTCACTTTAAAAGTTTATGGGCATTAGGTTTTCTGGGACAAATTCAGGTAGTTAAAGATGCATTAAGCAGCAGTAATACTAGTGTTTTACTGATTATATTAATTAAACCAGGTCGTAGGCGAGGCAAAAACGGGAGATATATGCGGTGAAATCGGGGTTCTTTGTTACAGGCCACAACTTTTCACTGTACGAACCAAAAGATTGAGCCAGCTCCTACGGTTGAATCGTACAACATTCTTGAATATTGTTCAAGCCAATGTTGGAGATGGCACTATCATCATGAATAATCTCCTCAAGGTATTGTTTTAGAATTTTAAAGTACTAAAGAATCTAATGGAATAATCACTGAACTTCGATGTCTGGACTGCTGCAGCATTTGAAAGAAGCGAAAGATCCAATAATGGAAGGAGTTTTAAAGGAGACGGAAAACATGCTTGCTCGTGGCAGAATGGACTTACCGCTGAGTTTGTGCTTTGCTGCTCTTAGGGGAGACGATTCTCTATTACATCAATTGTTGGAACGAGGCCTTGATCCTAATGAATCGGACAACACTGGCCGATCCGCTCTTGTATGTCGTTTTCAACCTTTTTATTTCTGATCTTAACATACTATTTTAAGGCACTGATGAAGTTCAGGAAAACTGTTTGTCAGCATATTGCAGCGTCAAAGGGAAACGAGAATTGCGTGCTTCTGTTACTACATTACGGGGCAGATCCCAACTGTAAAGGTAACTAGCCTATACAATTCTGTTATCAACTGTAAGTTTGGTTATTAAACTTGATGAAAAGACGTTTTTGGACAGCCTCGGACGGCAATGTGCCCCTCTGGGAGGCAATGCTCGGAGGTCACGAAGCCGTTGCCAAACTACTTAGAGAAAACGGGGCGATTTTAATGGCTGGAGATGTTGGTCATTTCGCCTGTACGGCTGCTGAACAAAACAACTTGAATTTGCTTCAGGAAATTGTTCGGTATGGAGGGGATGTGACTAGCCCGAAGAGTAGTGGAACCACGGCACTTCATGTAGCGGTTTGTGAGGAGAATACTGAGGTAGTAAAATTTCTGTTGGACCAAGGTGCGGATATCGAGAAACCCGATATCCATGGGTGGACTCCTAGTGACCTCGCGGACCAACAAGGACATGAAGAAATAAAACTCATTTTTGAAACCTATACGAGAGAACCTAAAGCTCAAACTGTAAATGGTGTTTCTGAAAAGCAGCAGCAACAACCTGAGATTCGGTTTCTTGGAAGATTTACTAGTGAGCCAATGATTCGGCCTCCTTCCCATGATGAGGGTTCCCTTTCGTGGAGCCAACACCGTAGAAGGCGTAGAACTAGTAATTTTCACAACTCGCTCTTCGGGGTGATCTCGGCCGTTCATAAGGGGGAGAAGGAATTGGCGTTTCCGGTTAGACGTGGAATAGGTGTGGATAATAATGGAGATGGTATTCGTGCTAGGGTAGTTATAAGCTGCCCGGAAATGGGAGATGTTGGAGGGAGGCTAATACTAGTCCCGAAAAGCTTGCAGGAGTTAGTTGAGATTGGGGCCAAGAAATTTGGCCTGTTGAACGCTAAAATTGTATGCAAGGAGGGTGCAGAAATTGAGGATATCGAGGTTTTAAGAGATGGTGATCATATTTTATTTGCAAGTGATCGGACAAAAGCTATCGACTCTTAAAACGTTGTTTCTGTAATAGATGATCAAACACGAGACTAATGACCAAAACTCCTAAAAATAGCCTAATAAGATTTGCAGCAAGGTTGTTCAATTTACTGATGTATTTATTACCCATAAATTTTATAAACAAGAAAGACCTTGGATATAAAGATTTGGTTTGCGCTATATGAAATAGAAATGAACGAATACCAACAAAATGTGCTTAGTTTGCAATGTAGGCTAAGCAAGTTGAAGGAGAATAAGGTTTGAATCCCACTAAATGCACTTGTTGGGAAGGGTAGAGTCTTAACTGTGATTAAGCCTCGAATAAGATTATCTCAATGAAGATACTTGTAAATATTATAAAAAAACAAAAATGATGGAATGATGTGAAATATGATAAGACTATTTGTCTTAACTATTAAGTAGTATTACACCTCTCATTCTCTCATCCTCTCATGAGTGGCTATTATTAGGTTATTTATATGTAAGGTGTAAGAATTCAAAAGAGGTAGTTGATAAGAATGAACCCAGCCATGAGCCCAGCCTAGTTCCTAAGCCCAGGGTTTGGAAGGTTTATGAGAGGAAAATAAAGAGAAAGACTTGATGTGAAGAACTGGATTTGGGCCTACTTTACCGTTATCTTTATTTGTCAGTTAGTATAGTGCGTGTGGTTATATTAGGTGTGCGTTTGCTCTTTAGAAAGGCATGTTTTGTTATTTTAGGATTGTTTTCCAGCTGTGTGTCTGGAGGGGAAAGGGGAGCTTGTCCCTGGGTGTTTGTATTTCTCACTCTTAAACTCGGCAATTTATCATTTAAATACCCAATCCTTTTCATTCTCATCAATTCCATTAGCATATTTCTATCAATTTGGTCCGACCCGCCGGATGACTAAAAACAATGGAGATATTGACCCAAGGGTCCAAAATCAGTTGGAGTCACATGAACAAAGACTCAGCAAGATAGAACAAGGAATGACTAAGTTGGATGGCTCGGTGATAGAGATGAAGGTTGATATTAAGGGGATTCAAGCCCAGCTTTCTACTCTGTTAAGGAGAATGGAGAAGAGGCCATATGAAGAAGAGGATTTAACAGAGAATGCCCACATAGAGGGAGAAGAAGAAATCGAAGGCAGCACTAGTCCTATTAACAGAGAGAGGCAAAGCATGGTTACCCCAGCTTCAAGGCGCCACCTTGAGCTAGATAGCTCAAACCAAGCAGCAACTAGAGACCAAAACCAATCTACGAGGGTTCAAAGGGACAGCAGTGGCACATCTTGGGCAGGGAGAAAGGTCAAGTTACCTCTTTTTGAGGGTTCTGATCCTAGGGGGTGGATCTCAAGGGCTGAAACTTACTTTCGGATCAACCAAACACCACCTGATTTATGGCTTCCAAATGCTGAAATTTGTATGGAGGGAGCTGCGATTCACTGGTTCACGGTGTTGGTCGAGTCTACACCGCATTTAACTTGGGAAATATTTAAAGGTGAGTTCTTACAGCGGTTTGGCCATTTCGATTCGAAAGTCTTAGCAAGTATTCAACAGACGAGCACGGTGGCGGGGTACATAGAGGACTTTGAGATGGTGGCGTCGTTGGTACCGCGACAACCGGAGCTGCAGTACGTTGGGTATTTTATGACGGGTTTGAAGGAGGAGATTAGGAGCAAGGTGGTGATGCACAACCTGACCACCAGAATGAGTGCTATGCGCCTAGCAAGAATGGCAGAGACCACTCTCACACAAGAGGAGAGCAAGGGCGGCAACTTTGGCAAAATGAGGTCATGGGCACAGCGTGAAAAAAAGGATAATGTTAGCTTTGCAGGCTCTAGTAAATGGGGTGGGCTTAGTAAGGAGGGTGATGCTAAAAGTGGAAATGGGCTCAGTTTTAGGGCTTCAGCTAATTTGAAGTCTGATGGCCCAAAATCATCCATTGCCTCTTCTGGGCCACAATCCAATTTGAGAAATAGGGGCACAAAACACATCTCTCAGAAAGATTGGGAAGAACGTAGAAGAAAAGGATTGTGCTTTCGTTGCGCGCAACCATATTCTCCCCAACACAGATGCCCTGAAGGTAAGTTGCGACTTCTACTATTAGCCGATGATGAAGAAGTGAACAGTGAAGGAGAAATAGTATTGATGGAGGTTGAAGGAGACATGGAGGAGGCCGATGGTGGCGGTGAATGCCAAAGTGTGGAGCTGTGTGGGCTGACTGAAGGTGAGGAGCTGAGAACGATCAAGTTTGAGGGAAAGATTCAAGGTATCCCTATTTCTGTTTTGTTAGATTGTGGTGCCACCCACAATTTCGTGTCAAAGAGGTTAGTCAAATCGTTGGGTTTGATGGCGAAAGTAGGAACTGAGATTAGAATCAAATTAGGGGATGGATATAAAGTTAAAGTCACTCATCAATGTCCTCTAATTAAGCTGTCAATAGGGGAGTTCGAGTGTCAAATTAGAGCCTTGGTGTTAGATATTGGCGATCTTGATCTGATTCTGGGAATGGAGTGGCTGCGAACTCTAGGAGAAGTGTGGCACGATTAGAAGATGAGGCGGATGAGATTTTGGCAACAGGGGAGGTTAATTGAGTTGTGTGGAGTTAGAGGGAAGGAGCTGGAATCAATGTCATTCCATTCCTCACTGGGAAATATCGAAAAAGAGGGGTTAAACGCAAAGAAAAAGCAAATTAAGGCAAGGGAAGAATTGAGCAGGGAACAGAGGCAACAACTTGGCGCACTGTTGGAGAAGCTTGAGCTGGTATTCAAGCAGCCTACGGGCTTACCACCACAGAGACAGATTTCTCATGCAATCAATCTGATCCCTGGAAGTGGTCCAGTCTGTGTTTGGCCTTACAGATATCCGCATCATCATAAGGACGAAATTCAGCGCCAAGTTCAAGAGATGAAGGAACAAGGCATAATTCGAGATAGCTCAAGCGCATATTCTAGTCCTGTTTTGCTTGTAAAGAAAACGGATGAGACGTGGAGGCTTTGTGTGGATTATCGAGCGCTTAATCGAGTCACAATTCTGGATAAATACCCTATTCTAGTGGTGGACGAATTGTTGGAGGAATTACATGGAGCAAAATGTTTTTCTAAGATAGACTTGAAGGCGGGGTATCACCAAATTCGGATGAAGGAAGAAGACATTGACAAAATAGCATTTCGAACCCATAATGGCCATTACGAGTATTTGGTAATGCCATTTGGGCTTATGAATGCGCCAGCAACATTCCAAGCCACCATGAATTCCCTGTTTCGAACTCAAGTTAGGCGCACAGTGTTGGTCTTTTTTTATGACATACTAGTGTTTAGCAGTAGTTGGGAGGAGCACTTGAAGCACTTAATGGAGGTTCTTCAGGTTTTAGAAAACCAGAAATTTGTGGCCAATTTTAAGAAGTGTCGATTTGGAGGAACAATGGTTTAGTATTTAGGGCACATCATCTCTGAAGCAGGTGTTGCAATGGATCAAGCCAAGGTAGAAGCGGTCTTAGCTTGGCCTGTTCCTAAGTCTGTGAAGGGAGTGCAGGGATTTTTGGGGCTGACGGGGTATTATCGCAAATTCATCCAGAACTATGGGAAGATGGCCAAGCCCCTCAACGAGCTCACAAAAAAGAATGGATTCATGTGGAACGAGGCAACACAAGAAGCGTTTGATAATCTCAGGAGTTCTGTTGGCTGAAAACGTATCCCAAATGGAGCGAAGGAGCCCAACTGGTGAAAGAGGCTGAGTCGGACCCGCAACTGAGTAAGATTAGAGAGGATGTTTTGCAAAATCCAGCAACCCACCCAGGATTTCAAGTAAGAGAAGGTGTTTTATTATACAAGAACAGGCTAGTGATACCTGCTGATTCTCCTTTAATACCCACTCTCTTAGAAGAATTCCATTCATCCCCGACTGGGGGCCATTCCGGATTTTATAGAACGTATAGACGTTTGGCAGCGAACATTTATTGGATTGGCATGGTGAAAAGAGTGCAAGAATTTGTTCGAAATTTTGATGTTTGTCAACGATACAAGGCTTCAACCGTGGCCCCAGTAGGATTACTCCAACCATTGCAGCTGCCTGAGATCGTTTGGAATGAAATTTCAATGGACTTTATAACAGGGCTGCCTAAATCCAAGGGATTTGAGGTGATTTGGGTGGTGGTGGACAGATTGAGTAAATATGCTCACTTCATTTTACTTAAACGCCCCTTCTCTGCAAGAGTATTAGCGGAAGTGTTTGTGAAGGAAATAGTGCGACTTCACAGTGTGCCTCAGGAGATAGTGAGTGACAGAGACCCCATTTTTATGAGCGCTTTCTGGAAAGAACTCTTTCAAATGCAGGGAACACGACTGAACATTTCTTTAGCATACCACCACGAGACTGATGGGCAAACTGAAGTTACGAACCTCTGTTTGGAAGCCTACTTGCGATGATTTTCTGTGGAACAGCCTCGAACTTGGGCCTATTGGCTGCCTTGGGCTGAATTTTGGTACAATACCACCTTTCATGTTTCAACAGGAACTACTCCATTTGAAATAGTCTACGGTCGCAAACCCCCTACCCCATTACAATACATTCCAGGGGAGATCAAAGTTGAATGGGTGGCCAGGGAGTTGGCAGATCGCAACAAAGTGCTCGCACAACTCAAGTTTAACCTGCTCAAAGCCCAAAATGCAATGAGTAAAGAAGCCAACAAGCATAGAAGGGATGTGACATTTGAACCGGGGGATTGGGTCTACTTGAAACTCAGGCCTCAAAAGCAGCAATCAGTGGCTAGAAGAATCAATCAGAAATTGGCAGCTCGATTCTATGGGCCCTTTCAAATCAAACGCCAAATTGGATCAGTAGCTTATGAGTTGAAGTTACCGGAAACCTCAAGGATTCATCCGGTTTTCCACGCGTCCATGTTGAAGAAAGCACACCAAGCACCCCGTGAAACACTGGAACTACCTGAAGGTTATGAAGCGGAGTGGGCTGAAGCGATTAGTCCCGTAAAGGTACTCTCTTTCAGGAAAGTTAAAAGGGAAGATGAAGAAATTAATCAATGTTTGATTCAATGGAAAGATGGCAGAGCTGAAGATGCATCATGGAAGGATGAACTGACAATTCGCGCTCAATTTCCACAGTTCAGTCTTGAGGACAAGACTGCTGGACCAGCGGGCGGCAATGATAAGAATGAACCCAGCCATGAGCCCAGCCCAGTTCCCAAGTCCAGCGTTTGGAAGGTTTATAAGAGGAAAATAAAGAGAAAGACTTGATGTGAAGAGCTGGATTTGGGCCTACTTTACCATTATCTTTATTTGTCAATTAGTATAGTGCGTGTTGTTATATTAGGTGTGCATTTGCTCTTTAGAGAGGCATGTTTTATTATTTTAGGATTGTTTTCCAGCTGTGTCTAAAGGGGAAAGGGGAGCTTGTCCCTGGGTGTTTGTATTTCTCACTCTTAAACTCGGCAATATATCATTTAAATACCAATCCTTCTCATCACCTCCATTAGCATATTTCTCATCACCTCCATTAGCATATTTCTATCATTAGTTCTATCATATTTCACAATTAATTCTTTCAATTCTATTCTATTCCATAAACCATCCATGAACCAAACATGTCACACTACGGTTCTTCTTTTGTTCAAGATAAGTATATTTTAGAACGCTGAACAAAAGAATAGAACCATTGAAGTTAGTTTCTTAGAAAGCTTACCACTGAATCTTCACTCTACAGAATTATTTTCAGTAGAGCCCATAAGCTCAAGGAAACAATAACCCTTCATTTAATAGATACACGGGGCTATACACCATAAACAAAAAAAAAGACTCGATAATCAGCGATAAAAACAGAGTACACGTAAGTAACACCATTTTAGAAGGCTGCACGAAGACCACGCATTTCAAATATATATGCAAGTTTCCCAAGGTCAAAATGCTTTCGGATAAATTGAGATAACCGCTAATGTTTATCCTTTATTACTATCTTCCAAAACAAATTTACAAAGTGCAGCTTCTTTATCTTTGGTAAGATCAGCTTTTGCATCTTTAAAATCCATATGGGTACGACACTTGAAAACATCTTACAAGTTAATCTACCCTTTGCGGCGTCACAAAAGCTTGAGCATTTTCAGGCGTTCTTCATGTTCAGAAACCAGTTTTGGTGGTGTATAGCATCCATGTAGATCCTCTACTATGTATTCCTGATAAACTTTCACTTGTAAGCACTCTCAATGTACGACGACAGCGACAATGACAACAAACCCAATGCCTAACAAGGCTCCTGTACAAACAGGGTAGGGGGTCGGGTGCACGCAGCCTTCCCCCTATAATTACAGAGAGGTTGTTTCTAATTGACCCTGAAGTGGAGTTGCAATAACTATCCGTGATTTCACAATAAAGAAGCTCAGACAATCTACTGAGTCATTTTGCTTTAGTTCATTATAATCTAAAGCCAAAGAATGGTGAATCTTTGAACCCACCGAAATAATGGATGAAAGCACTCTCCATGTAAAAAAATATTCATTTAGGGCCTGTTTGGATTGAGGCGATCAATAGCTTTTGTGGATAAAATGAGACTTCAATATTGGGGTTATTCCATATCTAGGTTACACGGACACGCCCCGAGTGTTCGACACGATACGGACACGGACACGCCAATTTGGAAAAAATATGCATTTGGACACGGCCGGGACACGGCAACTACAATAAATTGTTAAACATAAATATTCATATATACTAAAAACCATATCATCCATAGTCATTTGATCAATTATAAAACAAAAAAAAAAAAAGAAATCCAAAATAGTTGTTATGTCATGTCTTGTGACTTTATTGCACATGTCAATACATTTAATAGCTATGTGCAACAAATGTGCTTTAACTCTAGTGTATGAGCCTTACTTTTCTTGCACACATTGTTGCATTTGAATGTCGTATTACCACACCCCACTACGTGTTTCTATTTAGTCACATTTTTCTCATAGAAGATTCATTAACTTCTACATGGAGTGTCCGAGGTGTGTCCGCTGAGTGTCCAGGAAGTGTCCATCCTACGTGGAGTGTCCATATGAAATTGTGAGTGTCGGACATGTCCGACGAGTGTCCATATAGAGTCGGTGTCCGATACATGTCCAACACGGGGACACTCCAAGTTTTGGAGTGTCCATGCTTCATAGTTCCATATTTGTTAAGGCGCTAGGCACACTGGGTCTTAAAACCTAGGCGCAAGGTAAATAAACTATAAAAAATAGAAATAATATATATACACTTGTAGTTAGAAATAATATAGTGACCTAAATAATTATTCTTTAGTCTTATTATTAGTCAAGTAGTTGATTGAATCGATCATTTTGTAATACATATCCAGATATCTGTCTTTCCTTTTCGCTCCTATTTCTCTCCCTCAATTTCTTCTTATTTTCTAATCTCAATTCTTTTTTCGTAATTTCTCTCATTTCATAATTTCTATGTTTTCCTTTCCTAACTTCTCTGCTTCTATAATGAATATTTTTTCCTCATTTCTTCACTTTCCTAAAATCTAAGCTTATCTAAATCATTACATATCTAATATTATAAAAATCTAATTTTGGTGTCAAGCGCGCCTCAAGAGGCCTGTAGTGCCCAAAAGCCTAGTAGGTCTAGGCGTGCACCATTTTAGCACTTACGTTAGATGATACTGTGTAATCTTAACAGAAAAGATAGCAAATTTATCTCGAATAAACAGGACCTAAGGTGTCCACGTCTCAAGAAAAAAGGAGACAAGTTAAGAATAAGCATTGAAAGATTACCTTTGTTAGCTCCCTCTTAGTAAGCATATGGTAGTGTCTCTGCCATATCTTCTGAATGGCCATGGTGGCAGCAAGGAAACCATAAGCTATGCCAAGAATGGCAAAGATAACAACAAAAACCAGAACCAAAGCAAAACACGCCTCCATTGAAGCAGGAAAGCAGTCTAGAATTCCCCATCCATAGCAGCAGTTCTGGCAGCCAGCCATTGTTGGATCATTAGTATTGAGGGAAGAACAGTGTAGGATGAGGCCAAAAAACCCAATCAGCACAAAAAATGCCAGTACCCCTGGTGCATTTCATTACCAAGTATCCCAAACAGAGGTTAGCCAACAGTCTAGTGCAGTTAACAGTATAGACAACAAAACGCGAAAGTGTCATGCAATACAAAGTGCAGCAATAGGACATTGAACTTGTAATCAATCAACCAATCAACCAAGCCGTTGATATTTGAGAAATAGATTAATCAAGAAAAGTTGATATAATGATCAAACAAATAAATTGATCAAGAAAATTTCATTTAAAGCTCTTTGAGAAACAATTCATCGCAAATAAAGAAAACTACAAATAGTTTGAGCCTTTGTTTTAAACATCCCCACCTAGTCCCGCTTAGGCCCCGCCTATGCCCTGTTTTAGAGCTAGCCGCCCCATGGCACTATCAGGTCCCTAACCGATTTATTGCTGCCTAGGGCGATCTTTTCCGCCTAGACGGCGCCTAAACTCAATTTTTTAAGATATTGATATCTAGAATAATTATAGTTCGATTTTTTACCAAAAAAATAGCTTAGTTGGTAAAACGAAAGTACATCAAAGTGTTCTCACATTAAAAGTCTCGTTTTGATTTTTAAAACATGGTCTAAATTATTGTTTTTTAATATTTTATTACATCATAATTTATTTTAGTTGAACTTATATTTTTACGTATTAATATTAAAAATTTTAAAAAAATACATATCCTCCTAGGCCCCGCCTAGGCCTCTAGGAGTCTTGGCCGCCCGACTAGCGCCTAGCGCTTATTAAAACTATGAGCATAACCAGGTGCCAAGCCACAACACAATCAAAATTGCAGAGACTACAAAACAATGGGAAAATCCCTCCTTGCACAGAGAGTGGAACATATAATATAACAGATAATATCAAGGAGTAGAGTAACTAATAAATTATCCAAGGAATTCTTATGTGTAGAGGCAATCACAACAGTAGATCTTGTAGAAGCTATCATTAATGTGAAAATATAATCATTTGCAATTGCAACATGCAGCAACATCACAGAGGAACAGGGACACATCTATTTTTCCAGTCAGAGAAGTTAGATTATCGAGGAAAAAGGATTATGAACGCTATTATTTCATGTAACAAAGAATAATAGAACATGTAGAACATGTTGATAATAGCAAATGAATCAAGTACTTTGTAATAAAAACATAAGAAAGAATTCCTAATCTAGCATGGAAAAAAAATATATAAATCACAAAAGCTTCACAAAACATAAAATTACCTATACAGTAATAGAACGGTATAGGGTGTTTTGACAAGATACGATCCCAACCATCACTAAATGAGTTTCTGAATTCACCATCCTTGTCCATAAGATATCCAAAGCCACCCATTGCAGCAATTATCTGTGGGAGAAAAAAATTCAGAAACAGGAAGAACTATGAAACAAATGAAAAAAAAAATATCCTTAAAACTTAAGTTGCTTCTTCAGTTCAAATCAAATGAAGATGCTCAAGAAAAGCAAGGTAAAGGCCTTGAACATCAATACATGTAGGCCAGAAGAAATGTCCACTGAATTAACTTAAACCTATCTATCTCAAAAAAACTTTATTCATCCACATCATTTACATTCTATTCTAGTAGGAACCTCAAAAAAAGCAAAGATAAAAAGATAATACTGTTGCCACTTGGTTTATGACAGTAAGATCTTAGTATATATTAGTTTGACTGAGTAAGTCCAAATCAGCCAATAGTTTAAACTGGTCAAAATTCTGAACCTGCAACTCTTTCCCTTCTTTGGGTGACAAAGGAGGAGGGAACGGTTTCTCTAAATTGAATGGCCAAGACAAATGACACATTCAACGACCCATAGTTATTAAAGGTGCATTAAGGCGCAAGGGGTAACGGCAGTGTGCCCAAAGGCAAGACGCAAGGAGAGGCACGGACCCGAGAGTCAAGACTTGCAGGCACAAAAAAAGTTGCAAATGAGAAGTGCTAAAAAAGTTGAACTATAAGTAAAAGAAATTACCAAATACTCAAGTAGACAATACTTAATTACTTGATTGAAAAATTACTAATTAACTAGTAAGAAACCAAATATTTAAACTTCTAAACTACAATATTAAAACCTGAAACGTCTCCATAGTAATATCATCATCACATAATTCAACATCTTCCTTTCATTGTCATGGTCCTCATCAAAATACTCATCAACATCCTCGAATCTACTTACTTCCTCATCTATAAATATTGAAGCACTAGATGATACTTTTGTTGAGATATGCCTGATAATGTAGATTGTATTATACATTTTGCCCCACTTTTCATGGATTTGGAGGGAAGATATGTCTTTTTGTATTCTAAATCTAGGAATAGATTGTTTTTTTAGTGGCCAACAAGTTTCAGCGGTTCGAAAAATCAAGGGATTTTGTACTCTTCTTTTCACATTGTGAAATATTTTGATTTTTAACTTATTGAGTTGCTGAGAGATGGCATGCCTAAGACTGGTTTCATTTTGCCAGAAGTGTCAGTTGCAGCATAAAGTGGCATCTTGCAAATAGGGAAGTAATCTTTAACACTCATCTTAGAATACAAATAACAGCACCTGAGGATTTCCTAGGAGTTCATCCGCGCACCCAGGTGAGTAACAATGCAATACGACCTCGCCTGGGGTATGGCGAGGCGCGGGGGCACATGCCCTGTGTGGGATGCACCTTTAACAACTATAAATGACCTAAAATCACTTGAACCAAAAAGAAATATTTAGCTGTAGACTCACAGTTTGCACTGCCAAAAAGACAATGACAACATCTCTTGTCACAAAGAGTCTGAATTTCATTTTACGCCATGAGTTGTCCTCAAACAGTTCAACTCGGAGATGAAATTGAGCTTTGCAAGTTGTGCAATGAGAGAAAGCAAATCCTTCCTATCAAAAAGTCAAGAGCAATTGTTATTAGATTAACATAAACAATACACCAAGTCACTAACAACTGAAAAACAAGAATTTATCACTCATGTCAAGCATTTACTGCAGCAATCACCTTAACTGAGCGCCAATGATCAAGGCAAGATCGATGAACAAACTGCTGTGTGCCTTTGCACATGCAAGGAGATATTAATTCATCACCTATAAAAAAAGGAACACGAACACCATTAGACAGCCAAAGCTGAAAGAGAAGACAAAGCAATAACAAAATTTCAACATATAATTAGAAGCCAATTATATGTAATGAAAGATGGAACAAGAGATAAATAACTTCAATACGTTAAACCATTTCTGGTTTACAATTACAAATGGAGTTCCGGGGTGATTAGAATCTGTGTTGCACATGGGTTGAGCTCAAAGTTGACCAAAAGAAAATAGATCAAAACAAACATAAAAAAAAAAGATGTATCTAGCATTAAGAATGCTGACGTGAGTATAAATCTGCAGATAATCGTGTTTGCATAATACAGCAATGACACTATTGTATTAACAGTGCTCCTAACAAATATAAATCAAAGAACCTGCAGTCTTTTCTGAAACAGATTAGAAAAGAAAACATTGAGTACCAAACAAGAACAAAAAAAACCTCCTAAATTCATCACAAAACTAACCAAGAACAACCAACAACATAACTCTTCATCCTCTTCAACTTGAAGTTCAGCACAGAAGGCGACAACCGTGCTAACCCTGTATGGCACTAAAATTCCGGCCAATATAGTAAGTACTTTCTCCCACAGGTATTCAGGTTAATCTAAACCATATGATATGGGCTTCTTATGGAGGATCTGATTAGTCTACATGTAAGTCCAATTCCACTTGAATAATGAATTAACCGCACAATTACCAGTCACCCTCCCACCAAAACCACTCATTCAATATCAAGTAAAATTCAGCAATCACCTAATCGAAAAACAAACAAACTGAGAAGTCATAAGGGATGTGGATCACCTGGTTCGCAATCGCTCTCGAGACATATGCGGCAGCTAGGAACAGAACCATTCTCAATATCTTCTTCAGAGTTAATTTCAGTTGAAATGACAGGCGGCGGCGTTGTTAATGAATCAACATGGTTTTGTAGCAGAGGATCAGAGTCACTATGACTTCCTTCAGCACCCGCCGGCTCTAATTGCACTTCCCCTTTCATGGATAATACTGCTCTCCCTCCCGCAATCAAACAAGTTAAAACCCTAGGGAAAAAATCAACTGAAATTCCCAACTATCAGCCCAGAGAGGAACTGAAAAACCGGGGAGAAACAGAGATAAGAGTCGAAATCGAGGAAACTGTCTCTCAATCTAATTGCTAAAAGATCAAAAGACAAGGAAGAAGCGAATCGAATATGGAAATTGAAATTGCAAAAGCATCCAAACAGGGAGAGCTAAGAATGTAGCAGAAGACCGAAATTGACGAAACCAAATAACGTTTTTCAGATGAAAAATAGAAATTGAAAAGCAAAATTAGACTTCGAAATTTTCCGAAATAGATGTTTAATTAATTTGGGCGTGAAGAATAACAACTGCCTTCCTGCCTTTGAAAATACTATTTTTTGAGGGAAAAAAGCTCCTTAGATTTGGTGAGGGGCTAATCCACAAAGAATGGGGCCCTCCACTATATGGATGCTTCCTTTGTGGCATAAGATGCACCTGTCACCATCAACTGGAGACCACCTTCTTCGTCGTTTCTGTTTAACCCTGAGTAATTATCTATCTTATCCGTATTAGTTTCTACGAAGCTATATGTACATGTTATTTTTAAATTATTCATTAGATTCAATTTTATTGAGGTTAATTTCAATTTTTATTTTGAATTAAAATTCAGTTCATTTTCAGTAATTAATATAATTAATAAATATTGATATTTTTAAATAATAAATAATAAAAAGTAATTAATAATATTATTTTTAAATTTTATTAATTATTATTTTTATGATGATGAATAATTTTATTTTATAATAAATAATAAATAAAGTAATAATTTTTCAAAAATAATATAAATAATAATTATTATTATTATTATAATTACCATTATCATTATGATAAAATAAAATATAATAATTATAAGTATAATTTTATAGTAATTTTAATTAATAGTTAATTTTATTATAATATAATAGTAATTAAAGTATTATAAATTATTGTTATTAATATATTTATAGTTTAGAATATTATTATTTATATTATTAAATATGTTTTAATTCAATTTTAGTATTTTCAATTTTAGTTTGGTGTCTTTATTGTTACTTATGATGGAAGGATAAGGTTTTAATGGAAAACCAGAAACAATTTTAAGAAAAATATTTTGAAAAAATTGTAAAAGCCACGAGACCTAATTTTGGACTAGATGTGAGTCGTCATTCGAATCAGCTCATCTAGGAAATTCCAGTTCTACTCCTTACCGGGCTTAGACTGCTACATAATAGTTGGATATTTCGATTTTGATAAATCACCTGCTTCGTAATTTTGGAATCAGACAAAAAAATAAAAATTGATTGATATATTACCTTCGAAGCCATATTTAACCAATTTAATTTGATTTATGTTATTCCTATGTGTTCAGTCAAGGAAGCAACAAATAAATGCATAAAGCAAATAATAAATTCATAAAATGTGTTGCAAAGGGCTTATCATGATGGTTAAGCCTTAAAGTTGTGATCCTAGAGGTCATATTTAAATCCACATATAGGTAGGGTGAGATAAGATTTTTCTTTATTATTATCGCCCGATGAGATAAAAAAAATTAAAAATAAATAAATTCAAAAAATTAAATAAATGCTAAAAATAAATATTTATATATAAAAATAAATATTTACAATTGCCTAATACACAGGGATGGATATGCGAAAAATAAAACATAATCATGCATCTTAATCTGCATAACAACAATAATTAGAACAATATCAAATTTTAAAGGGTTTTTATAAAATTGGGCTAAAATCACAAAATATTTTGGCCCAAAAGTTTGACTAATTTTAGAATAACAAAAACAGAGGAAAGTTTTTATACAATTATGGTGTAATTGTAAACATATTTCAGAAACTTCTTTCCCCTCTTTGTTCGCTCCAATCATCTCTCTAATTACTCCCCTTCTATCCATTTCCAACGCTATATCAGATAAACTTTTGTTCTTTTTTGTTTTAATTATCGTCAATTTCGAAATTATGTTCCTCTTTTTAATTTTTTATCAATTCAACTCTCAATCTTACGTTTCCCTGTTACCAATTCCGATAACTAGATAGGTATCGGATCTCATCTCATGTAGATTAGGGATCTTTAAACCGTATATGTTATTTGTTGTCTGTTCATAACCTTTTTTTAAGAAGTCCTTCAATTTTGTTAGCTAGAGTTTTCTGGCTTTGATTGAACAGAAAACACTAATTAGATAGGTTTTCTTGCTATATTGTAATCATGTTAATTGTCATGTCAGTATTTTTTTCTTTTGTTCTCAAGTATCGAGATTTTGACTATGTCTTTTGTTTATTGTCTTAGGGGAATCAAGCCAATCTGCTGCAATTTGGTAATTGACAGGTTGAGATGAAATCAAGTTTATATAAAATGAAGTAATAAAAGCTAAATTCTTATGTTGTTTTGATTAATTATGTTCTCATTTGTTAGTTTTGATACCATGATTTCAAAATTTTAATTTGGGGAAATATTTGGTACGCTGACGTGATGTAAGAAATGTTGAATTACTCTAGTACAAATTCAAAAACATTCAAAACAAAACCGTCCAACAATCTACAAAACCATCAAATAATCTGCAAAACTGTTCAAATATGCTACTTGAAACGGTTTCGTCTCCTTCAAATACGGCAAATCTAACTCAACAAAACTCCAAGGAACTTAGGATTCTTTGATTAACCATTACAAAAACAGAAAAAGGATAAAAAAAAAAGGTAAGAAAAATGCAAACCTAATCTCGTTCTTTGTTTCTTCTATTACGGATTTCACAAAATCTTTGCTTCTTCCATTGTTTGCATAAAGCTGTTGTTGAGAAGAGTAATTGTTTCCCCCCAATTCTATTCCGAATTATCTCTTGTAATTGTGCAGATGAGGTGTTTGTAAAAATGTCTGAATGAATTTGATTAATGAGTATTTGATTTATATTGGATGTTTATAGAATTTATATTGGATATCTGTTGGATTTCTATTGCTTCTTACATATTATTAATTCCTTGTCATGTTCTGTAGTTGAGGGAAGTGTTAATTGTATTGTTCTTTTTTGTTGAATATGTGGAACAGTCTTTTCTCCTTCTTTGGTCTTTAGCATGTTGAGAGGAGTAATTACTTCCCCCCAATTATGTTCTGTATTATCTCTTGCAATTGTGTAGATAAAGTGTTTGTAGAAATGCCTGAATGAAGTTGGATTACTGAGTATTTAATTTATTATGGATGTCTACTGGATTTCTATTGGTTCTCACATATTATTAATTCTTTGTCAGGATCTGTAGTGGAGGGAAATGTGAATTGTATTGTTCTTTTTATTGAATAGGTGGAAGAGTCTTTTCTCCTTCTTTGATCCCTAGCATGTAGTGGAGACCTAGAAGCCAACTCAAAAATCAAAATGAATCGGTATCGTATCTTTATGTTGAGCTTCATGCAGTACATGATTGAGCAGAAAACCGATACCAGATGAGTTTGATGTCTCGATCCACAAAACACGGTTAACTTTAAGCTTGTACAAGTATGAGTATCTGGAAAACAAACTTGAGATCGACGAGAAGTATATCGACACAATAGACACTACATATAGACGGTTTTAATGACAGTTTATGTTTGATTTCAAAAGAAACTTGTGTAGTTAGGAGTCTAAGTAGTTGGAAATGATGTATGTTTGAAGAAATTTGAATTTCAATAGCTATGATTAATTTGATGACGGTTTATGTTTGAATACTGGAAAATTTGTGTAATTAGGATTCTAAATAATTTGAATTTATGTATGTTTGAACATATTTGAAGTTTATTGTTAGCCAAATATTTTGTTTTTCTGATCATGTTTATTAGTTATAATATACTACTAGACAGCCAACAGTTATCCAATAGACACCCAATATATATCACTTTTTCAAACAATAAAAAAGTAATAGTGATTGCAAATGATCATTCAAAAATATTGTGTTTCTGATCATGTTTAATATACTACTAGACAGCTAATAGTTATCCAATAGACAACCAATATATATCACTTTTTTCAAACAATAAAAAAGAAATAGTAACTACAAATGATCATTCGAAAAGAGATACACCAATATCAATTACTCATTCAAAATTATATTATACCAAAATCAAAGATCCAGTTACTTATTCAAGCTCATAACAAGGAAAGAAAAAACTTTATTTCCTACTCTAATAAGATCGCCTATTACTCAAGGCCGTATTTTACAGAAGACTTCGATTTCTCCCATGGAGTACCAAATCTTTCTTTTCTCATTTGCCTACTTTTGCCTTAGCACCGGAGGATGAATAACTTGTTGAACAATATGATCAGGTAACCATTTTACAAAAGACTTTGATTTCTTCCATGCAGGGTTCCTAGCAAAGGAAGTACACGCCTTAATCAAGGCAGGAAAGTTCAGCCAATTAGTTAAAGGGGTGACAAAGAGAACAGACAGACGTGACAACTCAGATGATTCAAAGGAAAAACCCAAGGAGGCAAAGAAGGCTGGTGACAATAAAGGAATCAAGGTAATGGTTATACACGGAGGCGGGGACAGAGAACCACCTTCCAAGAAAGCAAGACATTCTTCCGGGAACCCGCTTACACTAAGTGATAACTCAAAAGCAAATAAATCCTATAGGAGCACGACCATGGTAACCAAGCCCTACTCAGACCCACTTGTCATCGAGGCTATGGTAGAAAATTGCACAGTATATCGGGTACTGGTTGACATAGGAAGCTCCGTAAATTTGATCACCTGGTTGGCGTTCGAGCAGTTGAAAATAAATAATCGTAGGGTTCAGCTGGGCTACGCCACAATGTCTGATTTGACTGGACACACAAACGTTTCCTTAGGAGAAGTGAAGCTAAATGTGGAAATAGGAGACCACGAGCATATATACCGTGCGGAGGTAGACTTTACTATTGCTGAAATTTCAGTCAGATTCAACATCATATTGGGACATCCCTTCTTGTGTGAGTCATTTGCCTCAATATCTCTCGCTTACTTGGTATTACAAATACCAACAAAAAAGGGGACGGCAGTAGCAGTAGGTAACCCCACGGTGGCTCATAAGAGCAACTACATCAACATAAAAGATAAGAAGAAAGTAGAGAAGATATTAGCTCAGACGATAACAATTTGATAGTCGAGCCGGTAGGGGAACAAGAATGTCTGATGGTAGGACCGGGCAGAGCGTTAAAGGTGGCTAAAGATTTAAAAGTGGACATAAAGGCCAGCATCAATGTAGTCCTGGTTGGGCAACAACATTCATTCTCGTGGAGTCACGATGACTTGTTGGGAATTCAGCTAGAAATAATACAACATAGTCTCAACCTCAACCCAGAGGCGACCCCAGTGGTATAGAAGAAAAGAAAGCATGCCCCCAAAAGATAGAAGGCCATAGAAGAAAAGATAGACAAGTTACTCAAGGCCAAGCATATCAGGGAAGTGCATTATCCTAGATGGCTAGCAAATGTCGTGCTGGTTAAGAAACCAAATGAAAATTATTGCATGTGTATAGATTTCACAGACTTGAACAAGGCAACACCAAAAGACAGTTACCCTCTACCAAGTATACACTAGTTGGTGGACTCCACGGTCGGTTATGCTGTCTACTCGTTTCTAGATGCAAAGGTCAGGTACCACTAGATCCCCATAGATCCAGCCAATGAGGAGAAAACGTCCTTTGTCACTCATAAAGGAACATACGGTTACACGGTCATGCCGTTTGGATTGAAAAATGCAGGAGCAACCTACCAAAGGCTAGTAAATAAAATGTTCAAAGACATGATTGGTGAAACGATTGAAGTCTATGTGGATGATATGATAGTGAAGAGTAAAGACAAAGAATCACATGCGAATGATTTGGAGAAAGTTTTTAAAACATTACAAGCCTACCGGCTGAAGCTCAACCCGAAAAAATGTGTCTTCGGGGTGAAGAGCGGGAAGTTTTTAGGCTTTATGATTTCAGAGAGAGGCATTGAGGCAAATCCAGAAAAAATAGAAGCCATTATACAAATGGAGCCACCTCGAACCATTAATGAAGTTCAACATCTCAACGGTAGGATTAATGCCTTGGGGCGATTTATCTCTTTCTCAGCAAAGAGGTGTATGCCCTTTTACAAAGCGATCAAGAAGGATCGAGATTTCAAGTGGGATAAAGATTGTCAAGAGGCCTTTAATAAACTGCAGGAATTTTTGGCCAAACCTCCACTAATGAGCCACCCCAACGTTGGGGATACACTTTATCTCTACTTGGCAGCAATAGATGAGGCGGTAGGAACCGTCCTGATTCGAGAAGATCAAGAAGAACAATACCCTGTCTACTACACTAGTAAAGTGTTAAGAAACATAGAACTAAGATACCTGAAGATAGAAAAGCTAGACTTGGCCCTCATTCACTTGGCTGAGAGGCTCAGACCATATTTTCAGGCTTATACCATCGTAGTGAGGACCAGTGTTCCTCTCAAAAAGTGTTGCAATGACTGGCCGCCTGACCGAGTAGGCCATCAAACTTGGAGAGTATGGCATCCAATTTGAAGCAAGAAAGGCTTTGAAGGCTCAAGTATTAACCAATTTTATGGTGGAATTCGCAGGCATGGAGCTGGAACAAACGATTCCTTCGAAAACCTAGACAATCTTTATAGACGGTTCCTCCTGTACAGAAGGAGCCGGCATCGGAGTTTATGTCCAAGGACCCAAAAAGATCAGACTATCATATGCCACCAAGTTGGCTTCCCTTCCACCAACAATATGGATGAATATGAAGCAGTTATCAAAGGGTTAGAGCTAGCCAACAAGATTACACCCGACGTGGTTGCGCTTAAAAGTGACCCCCGGCTAGTTGCGAATCAAATCAACAAGACGTAAGAAACCAAACGAGCTGAAATGGTTAAATACCTAGCTAAAGTAGGGAAGCTATTAGAAAAACTTGAAGCTAAGGGAACCGAGTGGAAGATTGAATATATTTCTCGAACTCAGAACGAGAAGGCAGACGAGTAGGTGAAAGCGGCCGCAGGAAAAGACTCATGGAAAGAGCTAAGTTGCCCTTATAAGGTCCTAACTCAGCCAACTAGTGAAGAGCAGGGTAAAAACCTATAGATTCAAAAGAAGTCCCTCGGATGGATGCAACCTCTATATGACTATTTGGCTTGTGACAAGCTGCTCGAGGATAAAATAGAAGCGGAGAAGATAACGTGGAAGTCCATGCAGTTTGCACTGGTGGGCAATGAATTATATAAGAAATCCTACTCGGACGTCTAGCTCAAGTGTGTCACCCATGAGCTAGGAAAACTCATAATAGAAGAAGTCTATGAAGGAAGTTACAGATCCTACCAAGCGGTAGAAACATTACTTAGGAGAATCACCCTGGCAAGATACTATTGGGAGACTATCAAAGCCGACACAGAAGAATATGTGAAGACTTGCCGCCAATGCCAAATACATACGCGAAAATCACACATCCTAAGATCCAACCAAAAGCCAATAACTACCGGTTAGCCATTCGCATCCTGAGGTATTGACATCGTCAGACCGATGCCGAAAGCATCCGGCCAAAGAAAGTGGATATTAGTGGCGATCTACCATTTTTCTAAATGGGTTGAGGCGGAAGCGCTTAGCTCAGTCACAGCCAAAAGGATAATCAACTTCATGTGGAAGCATATAATCACTCGATTCAGTGTACCAAGGAGAATAATAGCGGACAACGGCTCGCAGTTCATCTCGAAAAAATTCAAAGATTTCTGCAGGTAATGAAATATAGAGAATCACTTTTCCTCTGTAGCGCACCCATACACCAATGGTCAGACGGAGGTCACCAACAGAACCCTAGGAGAAGGGTTGAAGAAAAGATTGCTGGATCGAAAAGGAAGGTGGCCGGACAAATTAATCAAAGTCCTGTGGTCCTACAGAACCACTCCTACTAGAACAACCGGCGAAACCCCTTACTCCTTAGTATATGGAGTAGAGGCGGTCATCCCAATGGAAATCGGAGCCCCATCAGATCGAGTGGCGTACTACACGGAGGAAGAGAGCAAAATTAACATAAAGTACCAAAGTACCTACTAGGTCAACTTTGGCCTCCTCAAAGCTCTTGGAGACAGTCTCATAAGATGACTGGAGAAGCTCATGCTCCTCTCTCAGCTATTTCAGGTCCTCTCCTAAAGTTTTGTTTTGGCCGGTAACCTCCTTCACCTGGGCTTTCAGCTTGCTGCACATACTAATCGCCTCCTATAATATCTCAGCATTTGTTTTCTCCGCATCCACCCAGTGGAAAAGACTGTACAAAAAACAAAGACTTTACAAAAAACAAAGTGGTGTCATGTTAAGCATAAACTAGAATTCATAAGATAGATTTTTCGAAAGGGAATAATACCTGGGTAACCAACTCAAACAGACGAGCCGCCACCGTATGGAAATCTTCTTGGTCGTACAGATTGTCCTCTCCCTCCAATAGAAAAGCCTGGAGAAGAGACTCCTAGACAATCGACATATTGAGGGAAGGCATGTTGCCGGCAACAAGAACCAAGGCGTCCTTCACCAAGGTAAGAGGAACCTCAGGTTTCTCAGCCGGGGTAACGTCAACCACCTGCCATGAATAATGTTAGTGAATCAAACTATGTGGAAGCAAACTGAAGTATTGGATGGGATAAAAATATACCACATCAACGACCTTAGCTTTTTTATTCCTGTCTTTAGTGGACGCCTCGGCTGCATCCGCGCCTCCTCTTTTGACTCCCTTCTTAGGAACCGTCTCCCTGCTCTTACCTAATAAAACTATATCAGTAGTTTTGTTAGAAGCGCCATCCACTATCTCAAGAGCCTGGCAGTTGTTGGCTTGTTGTAGGTTTTTTACCCGCTTAGCTATAGCATTAGAAATCGCATCTTTAACTCCTGACATTGATGGAAAACATAAACAAAAGTAAATAAGGAAGAAAATAAACTCACCCGGAGGTGGAGGGCTAACATAATACTCATAGCCATTGGCGCAACCTAAGTTGTAGTCAATTAATCTATGATTATGAACAAAAGCATAAGAAACATCGGCCAAAGACCACATCCCTCTTCTCAAACATCCAAATATCTCTACTCGGATGTCTGGGCCATTCTTGGGAACTCTGAAGGGACACGGTACATCAAATGACCACCAAGTGGGAAACGAAGGGGCCCCATCCTTAAGCTTAATAAAGACAAAGAATTGCTTGAAATTCTTCACTGAATCGGCTCTATGGGTAAAGGAATAAAACCCGTTCCTGTGCAAAAAATGTAGGTGGTTTTCGCCTTTATTCATCCTGTAGGAGGTGATTTGCCTGAAGAACTTCTCATCAAAACCCAGGCCCAAGTTTTCATATAGGTGATAATGACCAACTATGTCACCCCAACAGTTAGGGTGAATTTAAGCTGGGCACACCTTCCAATAATTGAGAAGGTGGCATATACCTTAGGGTAGAGGATAGACGAAGCCAAACCAAGCCTGCTCTAAGTATAAGCTGAACCATCCTTCAGCCAGCTAATGGACCCCATTGCTTTTCAGTCAGTAGCATTACTCGGCATCTTTGCATCTAAGGGAAGGTGGCCCTCTCGAAGTCTACGTCCACCGGATGAACTATTGATACCATATCCTCGATACGAGGAGTCATCTTTTTCTCCTTTAAAGCTAGCTTGGACGGCTCCACCACCGCCTTCGCCTTAACCCTCTTAGCAGCTCTTTTCTGCCTATGCCCCCTGGGTCCATGGTTGGGATGCTCAACAAAAGCTGGCTTCTCTACCTCATCGCCCTCGCCACCGCTACCTGCCCACGCTGGGTCGGATGAATGAATTTGTGAGCTGGAGGTGGCTTGACTGGATACCGCCCTCTCTTCATTACCCTCTACTCGGTTCATCATCCCGACTGTTCTTTTAATCCTAATGTTAGAGCGAATGTTAGATGGGTCAACACTAATATATCACCTTGACACCGAGTCCGGAAACTTGGCATAATATTTATCAAACGACCAATCGGCTAAGCCGGTACTTATGGAGGTAGTAAAATACATTATCGCCTAGAAAGAAAGCAAAAAACTATGGTCATTTTTTCAGCCGGGAGGGGCTTAATCGTAAGCCTATGTTCATTATGTTCATCAGTGTTCATGCCTAAACCCAGAATCCTGCCAGCATAAACCCAGATTCAAGCAATGTTAAGTTAGCAGTTAAGATCATTTCCATAAACAAAGTTGTTCATAAATGAAACTATACCTATCCTAAAAGTTCGAGATGCACCACATATAAAGCGTATAAAGCAGTCGTTAAGCAAAGATTTATGGCATGGAATCTAGGCTATGGGTGGCACCAAATAGAAAGTATAAACAATTCACAGAATAAGAGAATCTTGAAAAGGGTATGAAGAAGATTACTTACTTGCAAAAAGGGGAAGCTTCGAAGAAGCAAAAGTCGCACAGAAAAAGCCTTGAAAACTTGAAGAATTACGGGAGTCAAGTAGGAGAATCAGGTAGGTAAAAGTGGTGAAATGAGGAGAGAAAACGCTTAAATAGGAAGAGAAAATAAAAGTGAAGGGTCACAATCATTAAAGAACAGACGCGCAGTGCCACGTGTCACTCAAGGTGTTGCTGGTTTCAAATTTCAAAAAATCACGCCTGCCACCAAAGGATGTGAACAGACTTAGGCTTCCCAAGGAAGCTTCGAGAATGCTTGGGCCGCCGTCTACCACGTAGCCCTAAACCATAAATCGCTTAGAATTCAAGTCGGTTTAGGCCGTCAGAAGCCCTAAAGAACTTCTCTCACTTATGGGGGCTTCTGATAACCTACTAGATATATTTTGCCTGTCTTAGCCAAGAGACCGAGTCAACAAAGAGCCGCCTGACTCATCATGCTGTTGAGGATATGAGATCCTAACCCACGAAGCCGGCTAGATCCCAGCCAGAGAACATATCACACCATAAAATCGCGAGGAGCCCTAAACGGTCATAGCCTCAGGAAGGCTCATGACCGACTAGAAGGCATCTCCGTACCCTACAAGCAAGGAGAGTCCAGGTCTGACTCTAGTTCCTATATTCTCTCCTCTATCCTTACCCTCATCTACTTGGGATGCAAGGATCAGATATACATGAAGAGTCCTAAACTCATCATGATTTAGACTCCCTATTTTACCAGGAATAGGGCAGTTCCTGCGCCTATAAATAGGCCCTTAGGTCAGTTCAACAGGTGTCTCACAATTACATTCAACATATTCTTCAGAATCCTTTACTGACTTCGGCATCAGAGGGTCCCCCACGGGGTAAACACCGATCGCCCCCAAGTTGTGCATTATTTTGCAGGAATTAGCTCGTTGATACACACAAGTTTGTAATAATCAAACTCTAAAATATCGGATCCAGGCACGGTATTTTCAGAAATAGTAACTACAAATGATCATTCAAAAAAGATACACCAATATCAATTACTCATTGAAAATTATATTATACCAAAATCAAAGATCCAGTTACTTATTCAAGCTCATAACAAGGAAAGAAAAAACTTTATTTCCTACTCTGACAAGATCGCCTATTACTCAAGGCTGCATTTTACAGAAGACTTTGATTTCTCCCATGCAGAACCAAATCTTTCTTTTCTCGTTTGCCTACTCTTGCCTTAGCACCGAAGGAAGAATAACTTGTTGAACAATATGATCAGGTAAAGCCAATTATGTCTCGACGGCAGTTCCTTGACATGTTGCTAACATTTTCTCCTTTATAATATCCAATAGATATGCTATAGAATTCCAATAGTCATCCAACATAGACATTGTAGATAAAATAGTAAAGTCTAATAAGCACATGCTAACAAATGCAAATGAAAACAATCATCATCTAGTAAAACAATATAAAAAAGCACGCAATCATAAAAAAAAATAAACAACTAATTCAAGAAAACCATATGACTACTAATGTCCAGTAGATATCCTATAGAAATCAAATACATGTCCAATAGATATCCAATGGATGTCCAATCGTCTAAGGGTAAACAATGATCTCAATCTTAATTGGGAATACCAACATGATTATAATTTAGGTACTAACCAACAACGATCTCAGCTTTAATTTGGAATACAAGCACACCTTTCAACACCAAAATTGATTGCTCCACCAGCCGCTTAATTAAATTGGTCATTGATATCAAAACAACTACCTTAGCATTTTTTTCAAACACATGGTGTGCACTTCAATTTTAACAAAACAATTTCATAAAAATACTGCCAAAACTAAGATATATTGGACATCTATAGGATATCTATCAAATGTTTATTGGATATCTATAGATTCAAAACTAACATGATTATAATTTAGGTCACTAACTAACAATGATCTCAGCTTTAATTTGGAATACAAGGAACACCTTTCAACACCAAAATTGATTGCTCCACCAGCAGCCTAATTAAATTGGCCATTAATAACAAAACAATCAGCTTAGCAGTTTATCAAACACATGGTGTGCACTTCAATTTCAACAGATAGAATGTTAAAAAAATACAGGATGAACTCTAAAGCCCCCATTAGAGACAACCGAATGAACTACAAATCTTGAAATCAAACAAATCAGCTAAAACGAAAACATAATATCGCAAAAACAACTTGAATTTATGATTCGAAGAACAACAAGAGAAAGATTCGATCAAACAAAAACAAAACCAAAAACGCAAAAAAACCGTGATTATAAAGCAATGAAGTGCGGAAAATCAAAAAGGAAGAAGAATAAGGGAGTTTTGAAAAATATAACCATAAAATATAGTACTACTAATCAAACCTCGTAATAACAAAACAAAACATAACACTCACTTCCCTTAAAAATATTAAATTAAAAACATTCGAATCTCTACTAATCCAAAGCCTAGACTCCACTTCTCTCCAGGCAAAACACGAAGCACAAATTACACCACGAATTAATTACGCAGATTAGTTCTTGTTTAACTGGAATAATCATGATTACAAATCTTCATTATACAATCAAATAATAAAAAACACCACCATACCAAGCAAATCAATCAACAACACTGAATTAAATCAAATTAGAAATCGAATCAAAACACTTATATCCTGCAACGAGTGATCCTTGAACATCCTCTGGAATAAGGATTCGCATGAGCTCTCGAATTGAAGCAATTACGAGTATAATACGATCTTCCATATCTAGGAAGACAAGGTATCCTATTCACCGCCAATGCTCCATAAGATATATAATAATGACTACCTTTTCTCCAAAACAAAGATCTGTGTTCAATTTCACCGTCAAATTCCACCAAATCGCAGTACATTGACACTGTGACCAGCCATTGGACCGCGTTCGCCGTAATCTTCATCCCTGATTCTTCCACCTGAGCGTCGATTTCGTCTACGGCGAGAGCTGCGGCGAGGAGGAAAATCATGAACACGGTGGATTTTGAGGCGGCCATTGGAGAAGGAAATTGAGAGGTGAGAAAATTGGATTGATTGTTTTACAGCTGTAGTTGTGCTTTCATCAATGCGTCCATTAAAGCGTGTTGTAGAACTCAGATTAGAAACAAAGAATGAAGATCAAAGTGAGAAAAAAGAGAAAACACATAAGAATGTTAAAAAAACGAGAAGAAAAGAGGCGTAATGGCAAGAGAAAGAAGAAAGAGACCAAAAAAAGCAAGAAACCATAACTGTCAAAAAAAGAAAGATTATATACAACGTATTTATGTAGAATTTTTGTTAAGGAAAACAAAAATAAAAAATGTTAAGCTACTGTGATAATTATCTAATTAATTTAGAAATAAATTCCCAGCATGATAAATTCCCAACTTTAAACGTGCGTCTAGGACTCAAACATGACACGAAACAATAATTAGTACCATATGAAATTCATATCTGTGATTTACGATGTTTTCTGTCCGATGTTTTATCTCTGATAAGCAGTTTTTAGTATTTTCAAACTTGTTATGTGCATCAGTTTGCAAAACATTCTGAAAATTCTCAACTATAGCAGTTGGTTTTTCAGTTTATGTAAAAGGGATGTAGAAAGGGATAAGCAGATAACATCATTACTGAAGTCCAACAGTCTATTTTATTGTCCACTAACCATACTTTCTCGTATAATTCAACTAAATAACTCCATATATTAATGACCCAACTGCAAGTCCACTAAGTATGCACGGATGCTTAAAAAATCTCTCCATGCTTCATTGTGTTCACAATCATAGTAAATAAATCGCTGGATTTTAGTAAGTGAAGATCACTTTGTAAAACAAACTGGTTAATGTAGCAGAGCTTGAAATAGCTAACCAAACTTTCGTCTCTATAATGCCCCCAACATGAAATCAATACAAAGATATATGAATAGATGGTGTAGGCTATGGTTACTTTGTTTTTTACAAAATATATTACTTTGCCTCTTATGGATTAAAAAAACTATATTCTGCAATAGTACTTGCTAAAATATCGTACTACAAAAAAATGTAGTAAGCTTGCTCTGTCTAGATGTTAGGTATATCTGCTTGAATTCTCACAAAAACTCAAATTTCATTAGAATCAAACTTTTCAAAACGAGCCTGGCCAAATCTTCTCCTCCAACTGCCGCTATTTCAACAATCTGCCACGAGGAATTTTTCATTTCAGGGCGATTGGCGAGAATTGCATGAAATTCTCTCAAACTATCCAATAAACATAAGCACATAATTTACGGAAATCATAGTTCACTCGTGAATGTATAAAAAAGTGGAGCTTCAGTACACAAAAAAGCGTGCTATAATTACCTGAGGGTGCACTACACCAAAAATACCGATGTGCTTCCCCTTGTAAATGATGTTGGCTTGTCTACCGGGAAGAAACTCCGGAACCTTCAGTATACACAAGGAAAATATCTGAAAATTGAAAACCCCAAAATAACCTTAAAGAAGCAACAGCGCTATCAATTACTTACATCAGAACGCTGAATGGAATATCCGAGTTGTCACCAAATGGTACAAAAGGAGTTCCCATCACTTCCATAACTCTGTCAAATAAAGAGTGAATAAACTGCATAGAAAAAGTACAACATTCTGTTAACCTTTACACAGAGTTCAACTTTTCACTGCATTTGTTGCTTCTCCAAAGCTCACCAAAATGGCCAATAGAAGGATACAAAAATAATTACTCAAATATTAAAAAAATCAGAATTTTATTCTCATATTGGAAAAATGAATCCTTGTTAGAGAGAGAGAGAGAGAGTTGTACCTCAAATCCTGAGTTTGTGCCACAATATAGGGCTGACAGTAGCCAACGATTTGCTGCACCAACATCTTTACTTTCGTATCCAATTGTACTATGTCACCCACTTCAAATATCTAGGAACATACCACACATTGAATTATTACCCAAATATGCACAGCATATATAAAGTATAAATATCAAGGGGAGTCATTTAAGAAGGCTTAATTGGGGAGTGTCACATATGCTAAAAGAAAGAAAAAGGACTGGTTCAGTAATTGCAGCAATTTGAAATTCCATTATTTCAATTAATAGTCATGAATGGTAGTTAAATATATTATAGTATTAGATATTACGGCATCTATATTTTCAGTATTATTAAGCTTCTAGAATCTTCCCTAAAGGCTGAGTCAGCCCTAGTACAGCTAGAGAATATTATTAGTTATTTTATTTTGTCTTATTCAGCACAGTATATGTACGAGAGAATGTGCTGGCAATGATTATTCAATATTTGAAAAATATCTCAATTCTCTCCTAGTTCTCTTTACTCTGTTCTTCCCTAATCTTCCTCCTCCTCCTTCTTCTTCTCATCTCTTTCTAATCCTAATTCTAGCCTAATCGTAACAGGGAGCTGAAGAGAAGAATTTGTTGGATTCTGTATAGCAATTCTTAAAAAAAAACTCATAGACAATTATGGTTAACAGAAGGATTTACATTTTCAAAATGTAAATAATCAAGTGTGGCTCAGAAACAACTAACAAGTTCCTCAATTGGTTTCGGATGATCTTTATTATGTCCAACTACTTTCAGAGCACCGGGCATAAGGCTTGTTCGAACGACCTGTCAAAGTAAAAACATAATCTGGATGAGTAAAGGTTAATTAGTGAAGTCTACATATTTTGAGCAAGTTCTGACAGGACTTATAAGCATCCGTCCAACATAATTTGAATTAGTAAAATAAAACGTCATTATTTATGAAGGATGTTATACCGTGTGGTACAGCTTGCAATATTGTAAAACTCAAATACAATAGTTCAAGAAACAACAGGTTTATGATTCACAAAACCTGTTAAGTGCAGTGCAATGCAATTAATCATCATATCCAACATCATCATACTGAATGCCTAAAAGATACTATTTCAAATAAAATTTGAGATAACCATTTGTGTGAATTGAAAAGAAAAGTAGAAAATTTTATACCAATTATGAGCAAATGTCCAGCTTTCCCCTTTCCGAGAAAAGAAGGAAAATGAAGTATATATAAACATTGATAAGAGTTTTGGTCAAACCTTTTGATATAGGAAAACGGAAAGATATGGTGACCACAAGAAATATTATAAGATGCATACAGATGAATGTGCCCTTTCTTAATGGCTTACTGGTGAGTCACAAATCACTACGGTACATTATAACTTTCTAATTTCCCTTCAATTCTGTATTCTGCTTATCCGCCAATAAAAAAAATTAAAATAACAGAGAATACTGTGAGCATGGTACGCCCATTCACAAATACTAACCTCAAAATCAGAGGAACGAGGATTTCCAGCAATGATAGCAGTTGACCCATCATCTTTTTTATTTAGCATAGCAAAGTTCTCCCGATATCATCCCAAAATCCATGTCAATACCTCTGTAAATCCGTTCAGTGCGACCTAATAAAGGGAAAAAATATAAGAAAATAAACTAAATAAATAGAATTAGAAACGCCAAAGTATCAACTATGTTTCCAGTACCTCCACCCTGATAAGATCCTCCAGCTGGTTCAAGGCTAGTGGCTTCAATGATGGTAGCCTTCTCTTTGGAATATTATTATAATTATATGCTATTGCAACATCCTTTGAAAGGGAAAAAAGACTACCATTACCACGTGCAACAAGATCAACAGAGTTCGGAGCAAAAGGTTAAAAAATTGCAACCAATACTACCTCCATAACATCACAACATCGCTTCTCGTTGGCGGTGCAGATACATTGATCTTGTAGTCACCAGCACCTGATACAAAATGCTAAGGAATAAAGATCAAAAACTGAAAATTACAATGCCTACTGCCTAATGTCGTGGTTCTTTTAAATTTCAATCTTATAGAACAGGTACAAGTAAAATTATCTTATATTAGGTGTCACAGTGCATAGAAATAGCTAATACAGAAGCTTGCAAAGGTTCAAAACATGCAAAAAGATGACAAATGAGAGGAAAACATAAAAAGCAGAAAAATATTGTATGGTACACTATTCATTACCTCTTTCTTTCATTAAACAAGACGAGCACTTAAAATCCTTCCATAAACATACCTGAGATAATGAGAAATTGTTCTCAAAAGTACAATACAAGACACTACTCTTTTTATTAATCAACAATTTTTTTTTTCGTAAATTTTTATTAATCAACAATGGATATGATCGAGAAAATAACAAAAAAAAAGCTTGTGATAAAACAAAGCTCAACAGGGTTACGAAGTGCACGAATTCTTGTGAAACTAACAAATCAAGGCATTCACTTCGGAAAACACCAAAAAACCAATTTAGCCTCTCAATTTATCTCCTTTCTGCAATTATTGATCTGTATTCTACATGTCCAAAATATAACGGACACTTTCCATATATGTGTATTTAAATAATAATTATAACCTATGTCACATGGACTCTCTAAAAGAATAGCCGCACCCGTGTCCGGTACACGGACACAGCTGCAGATGGCTCTCGAACATGAAAATATCGGGTACAAGATTTATTTTTAAATTAAAATTTTCAATACACTTTATTTAATAATGAAATCAAATTTAGAGCTTTCAAATAAGAATCAATCTCTTTTAGATAATCTTTCTAATTAAGTAATTATCTAATTAATAAGATATAATCAAAATATTAAATTATATTAATTGATTCAAGATTAATTAAATATTTATCTAATTTCATATAATAAAGGAATATTGATTTTTCTAATTTTTCAATTTTATTTATTAATTCTCTTTTTTAATTAGAAATTAATGAAAAAGATTTTTTTGAAATGTATTATATCCATGAATTACTACTAATTAATCACTATTTACTAAATAGTATTTAGTTTCTCAATCAAATTATCAACTCGTCAATATTTGCTATCTTCCGTAACTCTATTTTGCTCTTTCGTCTTTTCATCCCCTTCTCTAACAATATTCAGTTCTCTATTTTGAGCCATAATACAGTTGGATTGGATTTTGCAATATATCTTTTGAATATATTGCCGTGTCCCCGCACCCGAGTCCAAATTTAGGACAGTGTCCGTGTGTCATAAATTTTTAAACTTACTGTACTAGACACGCAGATCTGTACCCGTGTCCGACACTTGTAGACGAGCCCATGTGACAGATTATAACTCTTCGTTATTGAAATTCTTGCTTCAGAAATATATCAAAATTAAACTCAGCATCACTTGGTGTTAGATTCAAGTCCGGTCATTGTCGGATGCATAATCAATATACTTCCACAGCATAGTTTAATTTTTAACACCTGAAACCCTATGCATTGTATAGCTGTAACTTTTAGTGCAGGCTGCACAAATTAACTAACCGAAGAAATAAAAATGCAGAAATAATCACACTGAGGAATTTATATACCTCTTCTGCCTCCAAAGAAACACCAATTTGTCCAGTAATATAAGATGGTGGAACTTCCATACAATAGGGAGATAAGTCAGGGTTAAGGATGACAATAGATTGGATATGAATATCCTTGAACATATACTTCTATGCAATATATTGTAGAATATACTGTAGAATTTATTATAGGATATACATATCCATCCCTAGGATAGACTATCGATTTCCCATTCGGATCTATCACCTCAACGGGTCAAATTTTTTCTTGCACTATGTTGAAAAAGTTGTTACCTATGAGGAAAAACAAGAGCATTCACCAAGAAGGTATTACTAAAAAAACGTGTAATGCAAATCAGAGCATATCTGACAACGCAAACTGATATTTTTATCATTGTGTTCAAAACAATCTTTGCCTTTGTCAGATCTGTGGCTGTACATTCAATGAAAACATTCTTTGTCTTTAAAGTAATATCTGAATGTGCACCATCAATAATTGGGGGCAGAGATAAAACAGTTCTGCAGAAACGAATCCAAATTATTTTTATAAAACGGCATATTTCTGGAACCATAAAAATAAAGGCATATAATCATATAACTAGGAAAGATGACAATAAAATGCTTTAATTACAAGTAGAGAACATGTAACACAAAATTGAAACATACTATAACGCGCAACAACACTGATTTTTTTTCCTTATAAAAAGGGATAAACATGATATTTGCCTTTTCCTTTTCTTTTTAATTTTATTTCCTAAGGCGTAAATGAATTGCCACCATATTACTTAAAAAAACTCATCTCCTTGGTCAATAGCCATACAGAAAATAAACATGAGCGGAATCAAGGATCTAGAATTCAGATGAACTCCAAATCAACGAACTGAGACAATGGTTCAAAATAGTAGCATTCAATGGATCACTAAAGGACGAATTGATTATACACTGGTTCAAGTGGTCTTTAAGCCAATGCAACCCCTAAATACCCCTTTTAAATATACCCCTAGATCTTAATGTTTCCTCTCACCGTATGTTGAATAAGCAAAAGTTGTCCAAAAGGGGATGAATCAAATCTCCAATGGCAAGGCTGAAATTCTATTTCTTAACATTGTAAAGAATATAATTAGGCATTTGGATTGGGGAACTGGGTACATGCTGAATATGCAGGACAAACACACCAAGGAAACTGTCTTCAGGGACAAACACATTTGGATTGGGGTACTGGGTATATTTTGGCTTCTAGATATCAATTAAGTTGTTCAAGGCTTAGGAATTTGACTCAATTGATCAAAATGAACTACAAACCGTAAGAGACACATTTGACTCATTGTTCACAAATCATGTAGTAATTTTCAATTGATTTGTCAAAAAAATTAACTTTAGGAAAAAAATTGACCATATCTGAAGATAATTAGAGGAAATTCATCACCAAAATCAAAATATAGGGTCGCATGGTGTATGAAGGAAGAAATACTGTATATATATTTGGTATATACTTTGTAATGTAAAAAATCAAATTAAACTACTACAATATTGCTCACATAAGTAACCATCATTCCTCTGCTTCGAATGGACTAATAACATGAAACTCCATGGGAATAATAAATAAAACTCAAATCTACGAATTGAAGAAACTTGCAAATCCATATCTTCGAAAGCTAGATCTCATTAAAATCGAATCAACTAGTGTAACGTTATATTCGAAAATGAATTGTGCATAGAACCTAATATATTTCGAATTCAATTGTTCTGTAAATTTAGGGCAGTTTCCCTGGATTGAAACATGAGAGAAAACATGTAAAACATTGAGGCTGCCCCAATAAAATCAACTATAGGCTGGGTGAAATTGAGTTCTCACGATTTCTAAATTGAATATGAGAGGACATTGGATCGGCCGTAAATAACTGAAATTGAATCAAAGAGAGAAGGATGTATTAAAACCTTTCTTGAAATCGCAAAGAGATTGCAACGATGAAAGAAGAGAGGAAGTAAAGATTAGTATTTGCCAGCAACGGAACAAGAACGGCACCATTCATACTCCGCTCTGTTCTCTCAAATGGCATTCAGAACCGTAGTCTTCCTTCCCACATACTATAAATAGGCATCTTTACTTCGCCATCTCCCAACACAATAGACACCATTTCTTTTCGTATTATTAGCAACGCTAGAGACAGAAAGCATGAGGTTTATTCTTTGGACTCTAGTATTTATTATTAATTCATTAGTATTTATGCTGATGATCACCATTACTTTTTTTTTTTTTTTTCATTTTATTTTGATATTATTATGAACGGACGAAATTCCCACGTTTTGTGGTGGAATTTACTCGGGGTTATTTCTTGTTTAAGTGTGGTAAAAATTAATTAGTTTAAGTTTGCACATTTAATCAATTTTATGAATAAAAGAATTGAGACCTAAATCTCGATATAATTGATAGAGTCGTCACCCAAGTTGTTTACTTGGGAAAGAGTTTTGGTATGGTTCCCATTGGGAGAGAGACTCATATCTTTTGGGCCAGAGATTCAGGTATCAGATGAGTCACTTATTTCTCATTTAGTTAATTCAAAATTACATTCACCGCTTAAAACCGTTTTCTTTTCATCATTTGGGGACTTATTACAGAAAGTTTATTTTTTACAATCTTTCATACAAGATACATTTCAATTAGTTTATAATAAAATACAAGCAATAAAAAGGGGAATAAAATTACAACCGGGGAAAAATGGGGGATTGCGAGTGAGCCTATACATTTGTTCTAAGTTATAAAACAAAATAAATAAATTCGCCTGCATCCACAAAGATTAGCACAGTTTATAGCACATCATAATTCAGCATTTTATTGGGAAAAATTTGATTATGTTAGCTTAGCGGTTTTGCGATCGATAGTACCCAGGCGGCTTCTAGGATCGGAATGAAATAACGGGTCTTCAACGTATTTTGTTGTGAAAACACATTTTAACTTTTCGTGAGTTGATTTACCGGATTATTAATGGAACTGATCGCATGACAAATGGTGATGGATTTATTTTACAGATTAATTGAGAAACTTGGTTCTGCCTAGGGGGCTAGTACCCGTACGAGTGAGGTAGGACCTGTACGAGTGAGGTAGGACCCGTACGGCTACTCATGAGGACCCATACGGGTACGGGGGATCCGTACGGGTCCTGTTTGGACCCTAACAGAACCTCATTTCAATTAGCAAGAGCAGATTTATGGAGAAAAAATAGAATAAAATGGGATTTCCTTTCATATGGGTATTGTGCACCAGTTTAATATCCCTAAGGACATAAAGGTACTAACAAGGCCCATATGGGTTAGGACCATACTCAAGACAAGAATAAAAGAACAGATGGAATTGAACAGAGAGAGAATGACAACAAAATAAATGAGCTGTGAGTCTCTTTAAAACTCAGGAGCGTACCTTTACGCGGTGAATCCACTTTAGAGCGATTCCAATGTCGAATGGAAACTTTATCAAAGTAGATGGTGAAATTATGGATTTAGGACTGTTTAGGTGAGTGTTTGTATGGACACAACCTCCCCCAATCCTAAATATGAAGCTAGAAAGGAATAAAATGTGGGCAAAACCAATGTGGAATGGTTTTCCCCTATTTTATAACTTTTATACCTCTTCTATACCCTTACTATAACCTTAAAAACTTGTTGAAGATGATTTTCTTATATTATATTTGATTCTAATATTTTCCTCCTCTCAAAATGAAGTAAAATGCCCCTTTATATGGGTAAAAATCGTGTGTGAACGCATTAAATGACATTTATTATTGATTTTATGCATTCATGGCTGATTTTATACATTTATTGCTGATTTTATACACCTAAATAGACTGTTTAGGCGTCGGGAGGACCCGTACGGGGTGATCGTGTGGGCCATTTTGGGACTGGTATGGACTGATTGGACTCGTACGGGTCTGGTGGGCCCATACGGATCCGTAAGGATCGGTTCGACTAGTTTTGATCGAAACACCCGGAATCGACCAATTTTGACCGTTTTGGCTAAAACTGACTTGAATTGACCTTTAGGGACTTAGGCACTAGTTTTCTGAGGTTTAGGTTTGACAAAGCTTGACCAAACAATCATTGAAACACTCCAAGTAGACAACACCTGTAGAAAAATGCATTATATAGCTCTCATCATCATTTCGTGAGAAGGACCGTGAAAATCCAGTGCTTACAACAGCATCCGGAGAAAAACTAATTAAAGAGCATCTGGTTTAGATTGAGTCTAAAGAAATCCGGAAGACTCAACTTACGAGATAAAAGAGAAAAGTTCAAAATTACCTTTTCCCTGCATATTGGTTTGAAGTCAAAGTTCCTTTTGCCTTGGAGAATGAAAAAGTGACAGCTTGCACGCTTTTCAGCAAAGGACAAATATCTGACTTGGAAAGAGAAAAAGGCAACAACCTTTTTAACCTAGACCAATTGAATGGCGTATGGAGCTCACGTAACCGACAAAGTTTGGCTAGAATTCGGCAGTGCATAAAAAGCCAAACAAACAACCACTGACACCTTTTTGCATCAATCCCAAAAATTCAACGGTTCAAGTGATGTGTCTAACGGATTGATCAATAGCTCCAGAAGTGCTACCTCATACCTGATCAACGGTGAAGATTTAAGATTGACCTCCATGGTACACAACGACTATGTTCATAATCAAAGCCTATAAAGGGAAGCTTCACATGTTGAGAAGGTGCTGGTTGATTTTACTAGAAGCTATTACATTAAAAACTCAAGCTAATTCAATCAGTGATAAAAAAATCCCTCCAAGAATTGATACACTCAAATCTGTTTGTAAGAATTCTCTAGTAAGTTTATAAACTTGAAGAATTCAAAAACTAAGCTTTGAAAAAGATCAAGTGTAAAATCTCATACTTGGGTGAGTATTGAGATTAGGACTTAGCTTAAACTAGGTTGTTTAAGTGGTATATCCATGTGGGACTTAGCTTAGACTTGGGAAGAGTTTAAGTGGTATATCCTACAAAACAAAGAGGACTCAGCCAGAAGTTGGTGCTTTTGGTGGTATATTCTACATCTGGAGAAGAAGATCTTCGAAGACAAGCTTCAAGAGGACTCAGCTAGAAGTTGGTGCTTTTAGTGGTATATCCTACATCCAGAGGAGACTAAATCTCCGGAGATAATTGTAAGGCTTGATTCCTGTCTGTTGGAAAGGAATCTCACTAGTGAATTTAAGCTTGGAGGAGGAAACTCTGGGGACTAGAGGTAGGTAGGGCCGAACCAGTATAAAAATACTTGTGTTTGATTTCTCTAACTTTAAACTTTACATTCAAGCATATTTACATTAAAATATTGCATTATCCGAAGCTTATACAAGTTAGCATCCGGATCATTCATACCACTCTTCACAAAGATTTTTAAAATCTAAATATTCTGCAAAAAGGGTCATTCACCCTCTCTAACCCTAGATATACAATCATAGGGACCAACAAACACATCTTTAGTAGCAGCACAGCTGGCTCAAAACTGCATAAGCCTCACAAGTTAGGCAAATGCCATTAAAGCTTTAATTCGCCTCATTCCCAGCTCTGCCGCCATCGCTCAAGATCTGAAAAATTCCATCTTACCACTAATGGAAGATAGGTTGATTGAGAACAAGGAAATGACGTGTTCTCTCATAGAGATTAATAAGAAGATAGCTGAGAATGAAGGAAGACTAGTGGAAAATCAAAAGGCCATTTCGGAAAATTTTCAGAAGATATTTGTACAATAGGGGGAGATTTTGAAAACTCTCAACTCCTCCTCTAAGATGAATCTTGATGGGCTAAAGATTGAACTGCTGGCAGAAATTAAGGCCATTGCTGATTCTATAGCAAAAAATCATGAGGCAGGGGAGAAAGAGTGCAGAGCAAATATTGAGAGTTTAAAAACTCTCCAGTCTGATCACCAAGCTTCAGTGACAAGCATAATTGAAGCTTTACAAAAGCATGAAAATGAGATGAAAGATGAAATCCTTAAGGCACAAAAGAACCATCTTTCTGATGTCTCCATGGATGTGGAGCAGGAAATTCAAAAAGTTGTTTAGGGGGCCTTACCAAGCTCATCAATATCTCAGAATCATCCATCCTAGCTGTCACAAAGGAATGCGTTCAGAATCTGTCAACATTGCTGGACAAACTGACAGAAAAGCTCTAGAATCTTTCATTGGACTCCAACCCATTCTATGTACATAAGTCAATGATAGTGTTGGTCCCTATGGGTACACTCACTAAGTTAGAGGGGGGTGAATGACTCACTCAAAAACTTATGAAACTTTTTCATGATAATAAAAGACTCCGCTGAGTGAGGTCAGCTGGTTGAGTGAAAAAATGGAAAATGCTACAAACTAAAGAACACTGAGATTTTTATACTAGTTCGGCAACCTGTGCTTACATCCAGTCCCAAGAGAGTGTCTCAGCTTTAATCCACTAATCTCAACTCCATTACCATAGGCAGAAAAGCCTTTCACAAATTCCCCAATTACAGTAAGTACCCTCCAAACTACAATCACTCACCTGCTAACTAGAATACCCTCTTCTATCAGTAACTTACTAAGAGTCTAAACAAGAGCTGGATTCAACTTATAAAAACGTTGATCCAATTACAATAATCAGATATTACAATAATATGATCTATTCTATTCTCTTTTGTTCTAAAGCAGATTCTCATTGAGTAGTGCTTTCTTGCTTGAACTTCTTTAAAGCTTGTAAATTGGCAGAGTTTTAGCTTCTGAGAAATTCAGGTGTAATCACCAAGTTCTAATGCTTGCCTTCTTGCTCCTTTTATAGATGGATTGAGAAAGTAGCCATTGAACTTACTTTGGCATCTTCTAAAATTAATAGCTCATCTATCTACCCATTGCTTCTTCAAATCAATCCATTAAGAGATAGAATTACACCATTGTGAGATAGAAAATCAATCCGTTAGATTGAGATTCGAGCTTCAATTTGAATCCTTTGTCGTTTTGATGCCAGTCTTCCGTTAGAGAGAACTTGCGCTAACTTGCTACATGTCATCTTCCCATTCCTTCTAGTATTCTGACATTTAAAAGAGTGCGCGATACTAAGTTGGTAGATCTACAAAATTGCCCAAATTGGCAAATGACTTTTTGTAGCTTGATCATGGAAGACTTTGTCATTTTCTTCATTATACTGGGTCTTGTCAAGGCATTAATTCTTTTTATCTTTGTCTCATTAATGTCATGCAAAAAGCAACACTAAAAGCAAATATCCCTTTTTACCTTGAATGGTAAGGTCAGCAGCGTTGACAGACATAAAGTAACTCAGCAAAAATAATATATTGTAAAGCACACAGCTGAAACAAAATCTAAATATCAAGAGCTGAGTGAATATTACTTAGTCAGAGACTAAAGTAGATACTCAGCCTAGAACAACTCAGAGTTAAACTAAATAGCTAGGTCAGTGGAGACACAAAATTCTACCATTGAATTTACTAACTCCCTTACAATCATAGACTATTTATTTTAACTTCATTATTGATTTAATTACCTCATTCTTAACTTAATTATTATGATCAAAACTTAAGCACTACCGAGTCATCCACTGAGTCAGTCCATACTCGTGCTTGGTTCAACAATCTCCCCCATTTTGATCAATGGTAATTAACTAAGCGAGAATTAAATCAATAAGATATTTAGATCAGAGTTACCTTATACTTATGCTTGATATGTCTTTGTTCAGCATCTTTGGTTTACGCAGAGTGAATGCTAACTCCCCCATAATTCTTGAATCTTTTGAGGTCAACGTTCCTCAACACTTCTCATAATTTTCTACAAAAGATTAACAAATATATATGCAGCAAAAAAATATAAGAAGTTAAGAAGATCTTAACTTAGAATAGAATATGTAATCTTTTCATATATGAATAACTTGAGTACAGATAATAAAGAGTTAATCTATACTAAGTTGTACAACGAGAATTAACGATAACAAAGATTCTATTCTATCTATTTAGGCATAGGTGGGCTCCAAGATTTGCTCTCCTTTTCTCATAGACCTATTGATCCCATCTGGATTTTTTTATCTTTGGGCAGAGCAATCTCCTTGCCTTTCCTTTTCCTTGTCTTATGATATTCTCTTTGAATGCACTCTAGATCCTTGGATAGATTGTATGAAAATCCAGCTATCCTCTGATCTCTCTCCCTTTCCTCCTACTCACGCTTCTCGTGATCCTTCTCCCTCATTGCCAATGCATCCAAAATGGCTTATGCTCGATGATCAAATGAGCTCAGAGACTTCTCAAATGAATCTAACTAACCATAGACATTTGACAAAAAATGTTGCACAAGCAGCTCATAGATTTCCTGTGATATTGCATCTTGTTCTCTAAGAAAGGAAAACAAGCCTACTAAAGCGCGGGATTGAGACAGATGTGAGCTAGCGACCTCTTTCCCACCCGCGAGGATCGCATGAGATGTGTAGCATGAGGGGTGGGAAACAATGAGCACTATGAAGCGTGCTAAGGGATAATCCTTATTTTAGCATGATAAACAGATTGATTTGGCGGAATCGATGTTGATGTTGAGTTTAAGTTCAATTTGCGTGTTAAGGGATACGAGACTTGAAATCCCATATTATAAGATAGAGTCGTCACCCGGTTAAGCTCCACCGGGAATTTGGGTACGATATTCCCACCCGGGTGGTTCTTAAAACAGAGATTCCAAGTTCGGATGATGTTGCTTACTTTTCATTTTTAAATCAAGCCATTTATATTTTAATAAACACGACTTTAGTTCTTATGCGATTTAAATCCAGTTATTGTTCAGGAGTTTCAATTTATATGCCATACATCACACAAAAGCGATAAATAAAACAAATAAAATAATTATTACAAGGCTTTACAAATGCCTATACATTTTTCTGATGCGGGAAAATAAATAAAGCAGATAAATAAATAAAAGAGCGAAACCGGGTTTTAATCGAGCTTACCGACTCAGACCCGGCTCCTAACGAGGCAAAAGATATATGCGAATAATAATAAATAAGGCATAAATGAATAAATGACAGAAAATAAACACATAATGCGGAGAAACCATATTTTTAGATTTTTCGGGATTAAAATACAAGTTTTGGGTATTTAAATAAGCAACTAAATAATCTAAAAATTAATTAAATAGACTAAACAACCTTAGAAAAAAGATATTATGTTTAGAGAATATTTTTAGATTTTAATTCGAAATGAAGCAATTTATTAAGGATTTATTTGGTGGAAAAAATTATTTTTAAGCCATTATATAGACATTTAGCCAATTAAAATAATTAATAAAATAATTTCAGCATATTAAAAAATTACTTTAATTAATTCCAGATTATTTATGATTTTTGGAGACTTTATCCGGTGAAAATCGGGGTTAAAAATGCATTAAAACGACAAAACAGAGCCAAAAACACAAAACAGAGCCAAAAACACAAAATAAAACAAACAGGGACCATTTGGACATTTTTTAGGAGTAGGCCGACTCAGCGAGGGGGTAGGCCGATTCAGTGACATGGTAGGTCGATTCAGCGAGATGGTAGGCCGACTTAGTGAGCCGGCCTAGATGATACTCAGTCGGCCTTCTGGGCCATTAAAGTGGTCTACCGGAAAAAGTGTCTATCCAGGCAAGAATCGACATTTCTGTGCCCGGAAACCCAAGATTACTGACATTTCAAGTCATTTCCTACATTATTTTAGTAGATTTGGACTTAAAGCGTTGGAATAAATTTGATTTTTCAGTTTGGGGGAAAAGAACCCAGAAAATCCAGCGAAAAAGTGATTAGCCGATTGAGCGACCCGTAGGCCGACTGAGCGACGTGGTAGGCCGACTCGCTGAGTCGATCAGCCATGTCGCTCAGGCAACCTGCCATTCGCGGGAACAGTCAGCAGGAATTTTGCCGGAAAATCACAAAAAAAGTAGAAAAAGAGAGTCAAACGCCTGGAAAACCAACAAAAAACACAGCAAAAGGCAAGAAATAATTAAATGAAATAGATTAGAACTCAAAAAGTTACCTAAAGGCCGTGAATCCACTCTCGAGACTCGAATCAACCTTTGGCGAGCTTTTGACAATTTTGTGACAGAAATGCCGATGAACAGTGACCGATTTAGCAAGGGATTTAGTGATTTGTATGGAAAAGTCCCTAAATCCTATTTAAATCAGTTTTTACCTAAGATTTCTACTTGATTTTAATTTTTAAGCTAAAGAATGAAGCCCAATAAAGCTTAGGAAACTAGAGTATTAGAGTTTCCACCACCTTATTAAACTTGTTCTTCCTAAGAAAAGCCTTAGAATTCTAAAACCAGAAGTTTCTCTTAAATCAGCCAAAAAAAAGAACCCTTGAAATCTGAATTTTGTAGGGTTTTTATAGACCCTAATGAGTGCGAATTTCACAATTAATCCCCCAAATGCTTGGATTTGACAAAAAAAATCACAAAACCTGACTTGTAGGGCAAGAAAAACCCAGAAAAACACAGAGAAGGGGAGAGCTCGCGCCAAGGCCGTGTGACGCGGCCTGGCTTAGGCCATGTCACCTGATGCGACCAGATCTAGGCCGCTTCATGTGATGCAGCCTAGAGGGCCATGGTACGGTCTCCCATGCGTGAGAGACCATGCTAGGCTGGGTGGCTTATGTGGCCCGCTTGTTCGGCGACAGCACCGCCCGCCGTCGCCGGAGTAGGGGGCACCGGCGGGGATGAAAAGGGCTAAGGCAAGGGGCTTAGCTAAGGCTGGACCTCGAATGTTCATTACTTACACTACGGTTATCCAATTAAGGCAATTCTTAACATTCCAGAAAGTTCGAAGAGTTGAGAACCTAACGATAAAAAAGAAACTCACTGAAAATGTTCGGATCTGATAGAAAATTGCAAAACAAATTACTGCGCGTGAGGGGAAAGGAAACGGTTAATTCTAAATTCATGTTAATTATTTTTAATTAGGGTCCAATGGCACAAATCATCAGAAGAAGCTTTCCAAATGCGATTCGAATTCAAAAGATAGAACGACTGACCCATAACAGGTTAGAGCAAAAAGTCATCATTGTTCCGTGGGTCACCAAAAAGCCCGTGCTCATAACAGATTAATTTGATACTGAGCGCTTAATCCTTCCTTGGAAATCTGGGTGAAACTGGCTAGAGCCTTTTCTTGATTGTGCTCTCTAAGTATCCGCTCTAGCATGGGAGAGCTCCTTATATGAGTAGTAACTTCATCATGAATCTTGTCAAGTGCTTCTCTATCATTAATAACATTAGCATGAACTTGTTTGATTTGATCTCTGATATGACCAAGCTTATGATGAAGAGTAGGCTCTAGTTTAGCATCTGCCATAATGATATCATTATTCAGAGCATTAGAAATATTGAGCCTCTTCAAGGCTTTAAGCACTTCTCCCTATAAGTCCTTGACTCCCTTCAGCATTTCTTCCTTCACAGTCCTCAGCTCAGTGTGTAACCCATGCCGTCTGGTTACCACTATGATCAACGCATTAACGCCATCAACAACTGCATTCAAGTGAGCTGTGTTGTCATCATTCTCTTTGCTCAAAATGCTATAGCTGTCCAAGACTATCTGCATTGCCTCTAAGAGTGGATTGAATTTGTCTATCATTGAGTTCTGAAAGTCCCTTTCATCATTCAGCACCTTGCAGTTACTCTCATAGATCTTTTCCATTTTCTTCTTGAGTTCTGCAAATTCCATCTTTAAATAGTCAGCTTTCCTACCTACAATAGATAATAAAGGCAATACATAGGATATAATTGTGTTCACTAATGAAAACTGAGTAGGGACTGATTTGAAGTGGGTTTTCATCTCCTCAATAGCTTCTAGAAACCCTTTCACTGGCTCCACAGCCTTTGCAATTCTCCTTAGGACATCCTCAGACAATAATGATTTTGCTATCTCAGCACCAATTTTAGCATCTGTCCTTAGTCCTAGAAATCTTGCTCTCCCTATCCTCCTTATACCTCCTAACAACTCTACTTGGGGGTTAAATTGTTGTTGTGGTTATAGTTGTTGAGGCGGTTGTGGTTCTTCTAGAATCTCTTCAATAACAACAGGAGGACCTCTGATAATGGGTCCTTCTAAAAGTAATGGTTCATGAACTAGAGATCCAATATGTGAAAGGTATGGAACGATGGCTGTTTGGTCAGAGTCTAGGTTGTTGGTATGGTTAGAGGTGGATGTGGATGGTGTTTGGTTTTCAGGTAAAGGTAGGGCAGGGATAGGTGTAGGCGAGAGTGGTGTTTCAGGTGTAGGGTTTGGAAAATAAAAGTTTCTTAATTCTCCTCCTCCTTCTCTTCAGCACCTTCAACAATGGAGTCGCTGACCTGAGTTTGAGATTCCTCAGTCAGTTGAGCTCCATGCTTAACTATAGCTTCTTCCTCCTTATCCTCCAAGTCACCTTCATCTTCATCTATTACCACCTTCATTCTCTTCAATAAACCTCTCTTCCTCTCCTTCCTTGCTTCCTTAATTTCCTCAGCAGTTAAACTGACCTGCTGGTAAGAGTCAAGTACATTGAATTCAACAACATCAACTTCTTCAACTTCATCTTCTTCCTGCTCCTCCTAGTTTTCAATTCCTTCCAGGGCATCGATCATCTCTTCCATAACTTCCGAAACTTCTTTCTCAGCAGGGCTAGCTACTGCAGATTACAAAATTTTTTCAGTGTTAGGCTTAGCTCTAGTTGTTGCTTCCTCAACCATCCTTCTAATTTCAGCTTCAATCTCTTCTGGCCTTTTTCTAATCCTTTCTTCCTCAGCAGCCTTCACTCTCTTAGCTTCTTCAAGATCTTGGACTATACCAGTCCCTTTCTTTACCATGAGCTTCTTCTTGGGCTGGCATACTTGGGGTATAGGAATTGATGTAGCTTCCTTACCTTTAGTAGTCACCTCATCTAGCTGAGCTTCATCTACCTTCCTTTTCTTCTCCCTTTTCAAGGGCATCTCTTCTCTCAGCTCCTCTTCAACCTACTTTTCCTCCTCAATATCTTTTAGAGTCAGCTTATGAGGCTTTTCTTCCTTTGTTCCCTTTGATGATCTGGTCTTTTTAGGAACTTGGGCGACTATAGGAATAGGGCTCGATGAGCTCCCTTTCTTTACTTCCTTCTTAGAGAGTCTCCTGACCTCCTTCTTCACAACCTTCTTCTCAGGCATATCTTCTCCTTTCTCAGCTTTGAGCTTAGTGATTCTCTCAAGCTCACTTGCCACAAAGGCATCCAAAGTCAAATCTTCCTCAAGGGCTGAATAGGCTTCATCTCCATTATGGCCTTGGGATCCTTAACTCTCACTTCTCCTTTCTTTAGGTTAATATATTTGGTGTTATTAGGATTCTCATTACACCTAAGTCCATGAAAATGAGCATTGCTCAAAATTCTAGATTCGATTATGTTCAGCTGAATGTTGCTCTTTGCCTTCCAACCTTCGAAATCAAGCTCATAAGCCCTGCAAATCTCCATTACCAACTATCCATACACCATATGCTTGGTGACCTTTAGAATTCTATACAGAATAGCCATGGGCCAATTAATGCTCATGCCATTGGTCAGAGCATAGATGAATACCATCTCAAACTTACAGTAGCTTCTAGTAGATCCTGTCATGGGTAGTAACACCTTAGTAACAAGCTCATGCGCCTGATTCCCTTCTTTGGTGAACATAGACACTATGAGTTCTCCTACCTTATAATCATCAGGAACTTCATAGTTTATTGGGATGTCCATATGATCTGCATCTTTGATGACTCGTATTCTAAACCCTCTCTCGCGCATCCCAAATAGTCCAGCAATCAATTTGGGGGTAACATACACTTTTCTCCCCATCATCATGGTATTAAAGAGATCCTTCTGACCTTCTACCATATGAATTCCATGGTAGGATCTCTGAACTACTTCCTCATAGCAACCACCAGGCACTTCATAAAATCCTTGCAAGTGATGCTGGCGCGTCCACTTTCTGAATCTCTCATCGCTTCCAAAACTCAGCATATCTACTGTGGTTGGTCACTCTACTTCAGTCTTCTCCATGAAACACCATTTAGTAGGAGTATATTTGGTTCCTGCTAGAATATCTAGTTCTTCTATCTTGTCGAAATTTACTGCCGACTGAGCAGTATTGTTTCTTGTAGTAATCCAGCAAGTATCCTTCTTATCCCTCACAAATAGAAAAGATTTTCTTCCTAATGTACTCGTCATTGAAGTAGCTTGAAGAAAAATTAGAGAATTAGGGATTTAGGAAAGGAAATTGCAGAAGAAGAGTTTTGGTAAAGTAACCTTTCTTCTTTCTGAATTTCTCCTTAAATAGACAAAGTCTCTTTACAAAACCTGCAAAGCTACATGTATGACTCACAATCCATGGTCTTAAGATTTAATGGTGAGATTGCACAAAGTATACCATAGAATTAATGAGAACGAGGAACACAGGATACCTGCTACTGATTCTGGATCATTTCATAACTTGCTACTGTTTCTATCAAGTCTAAATTTGAAAGATAACCGGTGATAATTAATGACGTGTCCAAAATTCAAGCAGAAAAAAGAAATACTTTACCTTTTTCGCAGAAGCTCAGAGTGTGCCGTAATTTGGCCAGCTTCAGGATAGGTTAGAGTGGAATGTATTTCTTTAAATTGGATTGGACATTCCATTCAGCTGTCTCAGTGTATTGAATTGATCCTTTCCAATGGGCTTTGTGAATATGTCAGCTCGCTGTTCTTCAGTAGGAATATAGGTGAGCTTGACTTCTCCTTTTAGCACATAATCCCTTATGAAGTGATGTCTAATATTGACGTGCTTCATCCTGCCATGTTGTATTGGATTCTTGGATAGGTCAATTGCACTCTTGTTGTCACACATGACTTCAAGAAACTTAGAATTTATACCGTAAACCTCCAGTTGCTGCTTGATCTATAGCAGTTGTGCTACACAACTTCCTACAGCCATGTACTCAGGCTTAGCTATACTCAAAGCCATAAAAGTCTGCTTATTGCTATACTATGTTACTAGACAGTCACCAAGGAAATGACATCCTCCTGTAGTGTTTTTCCTTTCAAGTTTGTCTCTTTCATAGTCAGCATTTGTGTATCCTCTCAGAGTAAAATATGCATTACTTGGATACCATAATCCTGCATCAATAGAGCCTAGCAAATACCTAAGAATTCTCTTAACAGCAGCTAAGTGAGATTCTCTAGGGTCAGCTTGATATCTTACACAATAATATACAACATATTGAATGTCAGGCCTACTAGCAGTTAAGTAAAGTAGAGAACAAATAATACCTCTGTAGAGCTTACTCTTTACAAGTTTACCTTCCTCATCTTTACTCGGAATTGTATCTGTGGCCATGGGTGTTGACATTGGCTTGGCTTTATCCATGTCAAACTTCTTGAGTACTTCCTTGGCATACTTAACTTGGCTGATGAAGATCCCATCATCACCTTGCTTGATTTGCAAACCAAAAAAGAAATTAAGCTCTCCCATCATTGACATTTCAAACTCTTTCTTCATCTGCTGGCTGAACTCTTTGCATAGCTTTTCATCAATTGCTCCAAAAATGATGTCATCCACATAGATTTGAACTAGCAACACATCTTGATGCCTCTTCTTGATAAACAAAGTTGTATCTGTTGGATATGATGTATGCCGTTAATGCAATTAGGGCAATATATCTTAATTATGTAATAGTACAAATATTTTGTTGAATTAATAAAGGCATTTAATCTTTTGTTTATATCGATGTGCTTATAAATATATTATAGCTAGTTAAATTATATTCATTGATGTATGCATACAAAATCATAGCATGAAGTCAGAGAAATTATAGTTGGACTAAAATTTAGTGAGACATGCTTCATTTACAATTATGATTATGTCTAAACTATCCCTAGTCATAGTTTCATCAAGAAAGGATATTGATGAAGCGGAAAGACTAGCATGTGGTCAACTTTCTTAGAAAGGGTCCGAGTAGTCAATCTCCTAAGGACTAAGGGTGGTGCCTCAAGTTTGACACATGGATGTATCTGGGAGATATATTGGAGACTGCAATAAGATAAACATGTGGTTTATATGTCAATGTGTTCATGTTTGAATCCTTATACTTGAGTTACTAGTTACCTTTTATGGTACTATTGCTATACTTTGGGTCATTCCTATACATTCATTAATTTAGGATGCCATGGGTGATTACGGGCATAGTGATGACATCACGTTGGTAAGCTAAGTAGTCGGAAAGAATCCATCGCTCCAGATATATTAAAGAGTTGTACCTAACCGCTTGTTGAAGTGATGATTACTATAAACCTCTAATTAGAGTATGTGTTTGATAGAAATAGTTTCTAGTCAAACACACTATGGTAAAAGGTAATATACTTCGGTAATAAGTTAATAATTGGGATAGCTTGGAGCAACCTTGCTATTAGTGGGTTAACACTTTAACCGAACCCTATAAACCAGATGATACTAATATTAAAGAATGGAAGGAGTTCATCACATTGGACAACTATTGCACTAACCGGGATTAAGTCATAAGCACAAATGACGTTCCGAATTATGGGGGATAGTAGACCCTTGCTAGAGGCATACTATAGTCGTTTAAGGTAATCCAGTTCTATTTAATGGTTCCATTAGAACAAGGGTTGGTTAAACCTTAACAGCTCAATACTTCGGGATCCTGTAAGGTCACACATATTAGACCTTCGTCGGACTAAGTAAAGAACTAATAGATTTATTCTGTTATGAAAATATAACATATTAATAATTAGATTATTATTTAATTGGTTAAAAATGATTAGATCATTTTGGATAAACCAAGGAATTTATTTTTGACCGGTAACTAATTTATTAGGGTCATAAAATAAATATTTATTCGCACGCTGTGCACGCGGGCAGAACCCGCGAGTGGTATGTGCAAGATCGGAAAAAAGGGGAGCAATCTTGCTCCTCCAAGCCTATATATAGGCTTCTCCATGCCCTCTTTCAAAGTGCTCCAATAGCTTAAAGTATAAACCCTAAGCGAGATTCGCAAAAATAAATCTCTCGGGGTATTTGAGCAAGTTCTTTTTGAGGAGCTTGTTTTTAATCGAGCATCTCTAGTCTATATTTTTGGGTGGGGCTTTTGGAGTGGTCTAAAAACTACTTGAGGCTCCTTAGTTCTTCCTCTCGGGGAGGTTTTGATTGGTGGGGTTCGTGTGGATACTCATGGTGGCTATCCCACGCTTGGAGGCTTGTGCAAGGAGGTTCTGCTAAAGCAAGCTTCAACTGATAAGTTTTCTTTCTTTCTCTTTTAATTATTACGTCTTTTTCTTTAAGCATTTTTAGACTTAATAATTAAGCGTTTTTAGACTTAATAATTATGCTTAGGTTGTTTTGCATGCTTAGGTTATAACTTAGAGTTATAACATGTTTAATATAAAATATATATATGCTAGGATATAATTTAGAATTATGGTATGCCTAGCCTATGCATGCTAACCTAGGTAGAGAATTATTTAGTTAAGGCTTTATTTAATTTATATGCATTTAATAGGAGTTCCTGGGGACATGGACAAAATTTTGAATTTCCGCCGTGCCTATTACGTATGTTCAATTTAACTATCAGTTCCTAACAGTGGTATTAAAGCCTGCCTATTTAGTGCATAATTAAGTTAGAAGCGAACTGAATATTATTTTCTATATGAAATGATTTATTATTTATTTAATTGTTTGGAACAATATATATGAACTTGAGTTTTCATTTCAAGGTTAGAAAATGGTTGTGAATAATTTTGAATAAGCCTGCTCAACTTACTCAAATTATACAAGTTTCAATAATTTATATAAATTACATGGCTTATAGATGCTTCCAATTTACATGAATTGAAAGAACGAAATTTATTAGTTCAAGAGAATCCATTGGTCTTTGAGTTTGTGCCCGTATTTGTTCTGGCTAAGGATTGGACTTGGTGCCTACTCACTTCAAAGGCACCTCTCCTACCTGGAAACCTATACCGGTGTAGCTTGAGTTGACCAACCGGGGGATTAAATATGGACTGATTTATTTCTAGTATATAAGATGGTGCTTATATATGTTTCTATAACAAAGTAAAAATTAAATTTATTGAATAAAAGCTTAAAGAAAATGCAATATAAATATAATAAATAAAAGTGTTAATTATTTTGCATATAATCTAGGTTGATGAAATAATTATAATAAAGAGCTTGAACCCACCTAAGGTTGGACCTTACAAATTAATTCTAAAATTCCCTGAATTAATATAAATTATTATAAATATGTCCATCTGATAAAATCCTAGATTGGGTGAGACGTTTAACACCAATAAAATTCCAAAGTAAATATATTAAGGTAAATTATAGTCTTCCTTACTCAAATTTATAATACAGTCTCTTTGGGCTATCAAAGTGTTGCACAAAGTATTCCTTCTAGTCCACATATTTTGGTTGTAAAGTTTGGGACAGAGTCTGCCTTAACGGAATTGGGATAGTCCACCATAAAATTGGGGGCTAGGCCCAGATCTGAGACATATTCAAGGAGATGCTAATATAAGAGCACACGTCCCTTGGGATTAGGGAACTTGAATTAGTAATTGCATACGATGCATATGGAATGGAATTCCAACTATAACTTACTATTGTGACTTGACTCAAAAAATTGGGGGTCATAATAGACTAGTTATAGAGGCTACCTACTAGGAAATTCAACTGGGCTAAAATTCCCGAATTCAATAGAATGGGCTATTGTAAATTTTGAAGAAAATAGAAGGACAAATGTATTTAATTAAAAGTCATTATATTAAATGCATGTACTTAAACTAATATCTGAACTCTTTTTCTTATCTTATATATTAGGTTGAATATGAACTCCGATTTAAAAATTTGTCTTAAACACATCCAAGTTTTAACTGCAATTAACTACCATGAATGGATCAAGGATGTAAGGGACACCCTTAAGGATTATGAATTGGCATATGTTCTTGAAAATCCATTCACAGAAATTCCTAGCACTGATGCACCGGCTGTAATTAAGCAGGCATGGTTGAAGTATCTAAAGGATTCAATTTATGTGCCACACTTGCTGTTAGATACTATGAATCCGGTGTTGTGTTCACAGTGCGATCACAAGAGTCTGGAAACCATGTTGATCCATCTAAAAGGTTTGTCTGAAAAGGCAAGGTATGAAAGGTTCAAGTTAACCAATGAACTTTCCAACTCTAAGATGAAGGAAGGGACAAGTGTTGTAGCATACATCAACAAGATTAGAGATTTTATGGTGAAACTGGAATCACTAGGATCTACAGTCAATCAATCCTTAGGAATGGATATCCTGTTGGATTCTTTACCCATCAGCTATGCTAACTTTGTAAAGGAGCATTGCTCCAAAGTAAATGACTGTACATTCTCGGAACTGATTGATGCGTTGAGAAAATTTGATGCCAAAAGCAAAGAATTTTCAAGTAAGTCTACAAACGAATATTCTCCAGAAATTGGCTTGGAGAATGTTGTCACCAAAGGAGTAGTTAAAGGGTTGAAAATGAAGAAAGAAAAGAAGACATATAAGTATGTTCGCTTCCAGTGTGGGAAACTGAGACATTGGAAGAAGGATTGCAAAGCTCCTACTTCTGAACATTTGAAGAAGAAGCCTACAGAGGCATCTACTTCAGGTATGTTTGTAATTGAAAACTATTGTAACATCCCCCCTTATTGGGAGTGTCACAGTAACTATAAACACCCAATAAACAAATCTACTCCACTATATAGAGTTCAATACTTATAGATTTAATATGTACAAATACAAATATAGTGTTCCAGACTCAAAATTATTTCTCACTTTACATTTTTCACACTATCTAGTACATGCCATTATTCTACAAACCATAATATTACATTAAATTACAAATCCACCTCGAGTCTTTCCTTATTTGCTCTTCAAGCTGATCCACTTATTCCACTTTGGTCCAAGTTATCTACAAGTTCTCCACCTACGTGTAGAAAAAAAACTACACGCTAAGCAATTTGCTTAGTGGTGTCCATAAAAGAAATATAACAACTTTGAACATTTTAACACTTTAAAATAGAAACCAAGATTGTTCATTAGTCAAAAACAAATTAACCAACTTCATGGAACCAAATCACAAAACTTATATAGTAATCCTTTCAAAGTACAATCAAATTTGTATCCAATTTTTCCAAACACTTTAACCACATATTGCCCAAAGTAAACAAGTCTTGAATAACGGTAAAATGGATACGGGAGAGGACAAGCCCGAAGCCGAAGCTTCAAAATCAATAAATCGGTCAAGCCCGAAGCCGAAGCTTCAAAATCAATATATCGGTCAAGCCCAAAGCCAAAGCTTCAATATATATATATATATATATATATATATATATATATATATATATATATATATATATATATATATATATATATATATATATATATATATATATATCATAATATCAGCCAAAACCCGAAGCCAAAGCTTCAATTGTCTGTACAGTACTGTACCCCCCTTTATTGGCGCCAATCTACCCTGACCCTTATTCTACTCGTTTAATAAGGGCAATAAATCAAAGTAACATCTTAAAAATTCCAGTATAAACCATCAATCATAATTCAACATAACTTCAGTAATTAAGAAATCCAAATTCCAAATTTTTAAGCATCAAACTTCAATTAAAACTCAATAAAATCAATATTCATACTTTCCAGAATTTTTCCAGGTTTCGTAACCTGACTTCCCCTGCTTTTTTCACTAGTAAAACATCGACCAATCAAAGCACTTTCTTCTAAACATAATTAGTTACATGTCTCAGCGTTCCAAAGCCACCAGAATCACAGAAATCCAAATTGTATAACCAAAGTTATGATCAAAATACTAAACATTGTACAAAGCTGAGATTTTCCGAAAACAGGTTTCATGACTCAACTTCAAACGAAAATTTCACATTGAAAACGAACGAAATTCAACAAGGTTTCTTCTGAACATATATTTCTTACTTTCTGTAGATATCAACAGAATCAAGAATCTTTCAAATCAGATTTATATACCAAGAGAAAACATTAAAACAAAACAGGTATACAATCTGGAAAATTTTCCGAAAAACCGAGAAATCGAAATTCGAGACACAAACCTTTTTCTATGCTCTTTCTAGCTCTCTTCTACCTCTTTTGCCTTTGATTTACTTGCACTAGCTTCCTCTACAACACCCATATATAATTCTATCAAGATATTGTATAAATAAACTTCCTAATACCATAAATATGCTTAATCTACCATGAATTCTACTAATTAAGCTTTAATTTCACCAAAAATCACTCACCTCAAACTCGGATTACTATTCATCCGAACCTTAAAATCTGAAATCCTCCTCTTCTAGTCTGGAAATTGATGATGATAGAGGGCTTAAGGATCGATTTTTAACAAGAATTCGAAGTTGAATCGAAGAAATCGGAAGTTTTTGGATTAGGGAAAATTTTGGTTAAAGGAAATGTAAATGTGTAGAGGAAGAAGAAGATGAAAGTGAAGAAGAGAAGATGCTGGATGGTGTATTATTTTTTTTTTCAATTTCCAATATTGCCCTTTAACAATTAATTAAATGCCCAATTCATCCCTCTTACTTAATTAACTCTTATTTCCTCATGTCTTATATCCAATAACAATAATAATAACTATAAAAATAATTTCTATGACATTTTAATACCATAGTAATTTATTATAAGCAAATTTTGGAAATTTCGATTCGTTACAACTATGCTACTTTTCCTTGTGAATCCACTTGGGTATTAGATACTGGTTATGGTTCTTATATATGTACTTCTATGTAGGGCCTAAGGAATAGTAGAAGACTTGCAAAAGGGGAGATGGACCTACGTGTTGGAAATGGAGCCCGAGTTACTGCATTAGCCGTAGGAAGCTTTAATCTTATTTTGCCAAGTAGACTTGTTTTATTTTTGAATAATTGTTACTACATTCCGAGTGTTACTAATAATATTGTATCCATTGCATGTTTAGCAGCAGAGGGATTTGAAATTTTATTTTTGAATAATAATTGTCAGATTCGTTTGAATAATGTTCTTTATGGTTATGGGATGTTGAATGGTGGCATTTATATTCTTGATACTAAAACAGAAGTTTTTAATATAACCAATGTAACAAAAGTTAAATTAGATAATGAGAATTCCTTCTACTTATGGCATTGTCATTTAGGCCACATAAACAAAGATCGCTTAACCAAGTTGCATAAGTGTGGAGACTTGGGCTCAATAGACTTAGAGTCTTATAGCATTGTGAACCTTGTTTAAGAGGAAAAATGACAAAGTTACCCTTTCAAGGAAAGGGTGAATGTGCCACGAGTACATTGGAACTTATACATACTGATATGTGTGGTCCAATGAGTGTTCTGGCACTAGGAGGATACTCCTACTTCATAACCTTTATTGATGATTATTCATGATACGGTTATTTATACTTAATGAAGCACAAGTCTGAAAGTTTTGAAAAGTTCAAACTATTCAGAGTCAAAGTAGAGAAACAGCTTGAGAAAGTATTAAGGCACTTCGATCGAATCAAGGTGGAGAATACTTAAGTCAGGAGTTTCAGGATTATCTAAAGGAAAATGGGATAGTTCATCAATGGACCCCTCGTTATACACCCCAACTCAATGGAGTTTTAGAAAGGAGGAATCAAACATTATTAGATATGGTTCGGTCCATGATAAGCCATGCAGATCTTAGTAAATCCTTTTGGGGATATGCACTAGAGAGCACGGTTTTTGTATTAAACAGAGTGCCCTCTAAATTAGTTGATTTTACACCTTACGAAAGGTGGTGTAATAAAAAGCCATCTCTAAGTCACTTAAGAGTATGGGGCTGTCCTGCTATGGTAAACAACATAGCATCAGATAAGCTGAATGCCAAATCTGACAAGGGTCTGTTCATTGGATATCCAAAGAAAACTATAAGATATCTATTTTACCAACCTAAAGCACAAAAGGTATTATGTCACAGAATGCTCACTTTTTAGGAAAGGAACACTTACTTGCAAAAGGCAGTGGGAGCAACATTGAACTGGAAGTTCAAGGGGAAGAAACAGACAATCAGCTAATTAACCCATTCTAGAAACACTAGAAAGTGAGATCCAAGAACAACCTATCAAAATACAAACATTGCTAAGATTGGGTCATGTTCATAAAGATCTTGATAGATATAGTTTTATCATGATAAGGAAATGTATCTCTTGGAGGATGATGAACCAATGACATATAATGAGGCAATTAAGCGCCCAGATTATGATAAATGCCTGAAAGCCATGAAATCAGAAATGGATCCCATGTATGAGAACCAAGTTTGGAATTTGGTTGATGCACCACAGGATGTTAGACCCATCGGGTGCAAATAGGTCTTCAAGAAGAAGACTGATATGGATGGTAATGTAATTACCTATAAAGCAAGGTTGGTTGCAAAAGGTTATAGTCAACGTGAAGGTATTGACTATGATGAAAGTTTCTCACCGGTAGCCATGCTTAAATCCATAAGGATATTGCTCGCCATTGTTACTCATTATGATTATGAGATCTAGCAGATGGATGTTAAAACATCATTCCTGAATGGGGATTTAGACCGGGATGTGTATATGACACAACCTGAGGGTTTTACATCTCAGAATGGCTCAAAGGTATGCAAGCTACAAAGGTCCATTTATGGACTTAAGCAGGCATCCAGGAGTTAGAATATAAGGTTTGATCAGACAATCTGTGAACTTGATTTCTCTCCAAACATTAATGAGGCTTGTATTTATAAGAAGGTTAGTGGGAGTGCAGTCATTTTCTTAGTATTATATGTCGATGACATTCTACTAATAGGAAACGATATTTCTCTTCTTCAAAATGTTAAAGTATGGTTGTTAAGAAAATTCTCCATGAAAGACCTTAGTGAAGCAGCATTTATACTAGGTATAAAGATCTATAGGGATAGATCCAAGTGGCTATTAGGTCTTTCTCAAAGTACATATATAGACAAGGTATTGAATAGGTTCAACCTTGAGCATTCAAAGAAAGTTTATCTGCCAATGACAAAGGGCATTCACCTATCTAAGGCTGAGTGTTCAAAGATAGCTCAGGAGAGAATGCACATGAAGGATATACCTTATGCATCTGTGATAGGATCCATCATGTATGGTATGACATGTAGTAGGTCAGATGTCTCTCAGGCTTTGAGCTTTACAAGAAGATATCAGTCAGATCCAGGTGAAAAGCACTAGATGGCCGTCAAGGCAATTCTTAAGTACTTGAGAAGGACTAAAGATGAGTTCTTGATTTATGGAGAAGGTGACCTCATAATTAGAGGTTACACTAACGTGAGTTTTCAATCTGACAAGGATGACTTTAAGTCTCAGTCGGGTTTTGTGTATGTGTTAAATGGGAGGCAGTGTGCTGGAAGAGTTCCAAGCAAGAAACTACCACCGGTTCAACCACGGAATCTGAATACATTGCTGCATGTGAAGCAGCAAAAGAAGCTACTTGGTTAAAGGGATTTATTGGTGATCTCGGTGTGGTGCCTGAGACTGTTGATCCAATTAATTTGTATTATGATAACAATGGTGCCATAGCTCAAGCAAAGGAACCACGGTCTCATCAGAAAAACAAACATGTATCCAAAAAGTATCATATAATCAGGGAGATTGTTGATGCTAAGATAATAAGACTAGAATATGTACCCACTGATCAAAACCTCGCTAATGGTTTGGCGAAGCCATTAACTCAAGTCAAACATGACCATCATGTTAAAGCATATGGCTTAAGACATATGGCTAATTGGCTTTAGTGCAAGTGGGAGTTTGTTGGATATGATGTATGCCCTTAAGGCAATTAGGGCGATATACGTTAATTATGTAATTAGTATGAATATTATTTGCTTATAAATATATTATAGCTAGTTAAATTATATTCATTGATGTATGTATACAAAAGTCCTTGACATATCATAGCATGAAGTTAGGGAAATTATAGTTGGACTAAAATTTAGTGAGACCTGCTTCATGTGCAATTATGATTATGTCTAAACTATCCCTAGTCACAGTTTCATCAAGAAAGGATATTGATGAAGCCGAAAGACTAGTATGTGGTAAACTTTCTTGGAAAGGGTCCAAGCAGTCAATCTCCTATGGACTGAAGGTGGTGCCTTAAGTTTGACACATGGATATATCTGGGAGATATATTGGAGACCGCAATAAGATAAACACTTGGTGTATATGTCAATGTGTTAGTCTTTATCTTCATGCAATAAGCTTTGCGAATATCCTCATACTTGAGATACTAGTTACCTTGTGTGATACTATTGCTATACTTTGGGTCATTCCTATGCATTCATTAATTTAGGATGCCATGGGTGATTACGGATATAGTGATGACACCACGTTGGTAAGCTAAGTAGTCGGAAAGAATCCATCACTCCGGATATATTAAGGAGTTGTACCTGGCTGCTTATTGAAGTGATGATTGCTATAAACCTCTGATCAGAGTATGTGTTTGATAGAAATAGTTTCTAGTCAAACACACTATGGTAAAAGGCAATATACTTCAGTAACAAGTTAATAACTGGGGTAGCTTGGAGCAACCTTGCTATTAGTGGGTTAACACTTTAACCAAACCCTATAAACCAGATGGTACTAATATTAAAGAATGGAACGAGTTCATTGCATTGGACAACTATTGCACTAACCGGGATTAAGTTATAAACACAAATGACGTTCCGAGAAATGGGGGATGGTAGACCCTTGCTAGAGGCGTACTATAGTCGTTTAAGGTAATCGAGTTCTATTCATAGTTTAGAACCTCGAGCCAATGGTTCCATTAGAACAAGGGTTGGTTAAGCCTTAACAGCTCAATACTTTGGGATCATATAAGGTCACACACATTGGACCTTCATCAGACTAAGTAAAGAACTAATAGATTTATTCTATTACGAAAATATAACATATTGATAATTGGATTATTATTTAATTGGTTAAAAATGATTAGATCATTTTGGATAAACCAAGGAATTTATTTTTGACCGATAACTAATTTATTAGGGTCATAAAATAAATATTTATTTGAAAGGGATTAAAAGAGAATTTTTTTCGAATGGGTTGGACCCAATAAAATTGTTGGACAATTCTGAAATCTTGCAAAATGGGCTACGAGATTCGCAACATGTTCGGTGCGTGAAATCCTGCACTGTGGGCTTGCAAGTGTCGCAATGCGGTAGTTGCATAAGCCACGAGGCTGGGCTTGCCGGTGCTGCCTTTGGCAGTGCTGGGTGAAATCTCGTAAGCCTAGCTTGCGAGAAGCACAGCGTGCACATGGGCAGAACCTGCGAGTCGAAAAAAGGGGGAGCAATTTTGCTCCCCCAAGCCTATATATAGGCTTCTCCATGGCCCCTTTAAAAGTGTACCAATAGCTCAAAGTATAAATCCTAAGTGAGATTCGCAAAGATAAATCTCTCGGGTATTTGAGCAAGTTTTTTTAGGAGCTTGATTTTAATCGAGCAGCTCTAGTCTATATTTTTGGGTGGAGCTTCTGGAGTGGTCTAGAAACTACTCGAGGCTCCTTAGTTCTTCCTCTCGGGGAGGTTTTGGTTGGTTAGGTTCATGTGGATACTCATAGAGGCTATCCTACGCTTGGAGGGTTGTGCAAGGAGGTTCTACTAAAACACGCTTCAACTGGTAAGTTTTCTTTCTTTCTCTTTTAATTATTAGGTCTTTTTCTTTAAGCGTTTTTAGACTTAATAATTATGCTTAGGTTGTTTTGCATGCTTAGTTTATTTTATGCGTAGGTTATAGCTTAGAGTTATAACATGCTTAGTATAATATATATATATATATATATATATATATATATATATATATATATATATATATATATGTTAGGATATAATTTAGAATTATGGTATGCCTAGCCTATGCATGCTAACCTAGGTAGAGAATTATTTAGTTAAGACTTTATTTAATTTATATGCATCTAATAGGAGTTACTGGGGACAGGGACAAAACTTTGAATTTCCAGCGTGCCTGTTATGCATGTTCAATTTGATTGTCAGTTCCCAACAGTATCTGCTTTTCCTCTGACATAACCTTTTCTAATTAAAAAATTAGTCAGTCTCTCATCCCAAGCTCTTGGAGCCTGTTTCAGTCCATATAGAGCCTTCTTCAGCTTGAAGTCATGATCTGGATACTTTGGATCTTCAAAGCCTGGGGGCTATCTGACATAGACTTCTTCTTGAATATAACCATTAAGAAATACACTCTTGACATCCAACCGAAACAACTTGAAGTTCATATGGGATGCAAAAGCACAAAGAATTCTTGTGGCTTCAAGTCTTGCTGCTGGTGAAAATGTTTCTCCATAGTCAATGCCTTCTTGTTGATTGTAGCCTTGAGCAACTAATCTGGCCTTGTTTCAAAGAACAATACCAGCTTTATCTAGCTTGTTCTTGAAAATCCATTTGGTGCCTATGATTAACTTGCCATTGGGTTTCTCCACCAAATCCCATACTTCGTTTCTTATGAATTGGTCTAGCTCTTCTTGCATAGTAATCATCCAGTTGTCATCAAACTCAGCATCTTCAAACTTCTTTGGTTCAATCAATGAAACAAATGCTAAATGGCTCATCATCCTATTTAGTTGACCTCTTGCAATTACTGGATTTTGCACACTATCAATAATCTTCTCAACTAGGTGATCTCTCCTTGCTCTGACTTCTTTTGGTAGATCAGGATCAGCTAGCTGAGCTACTGTCGTTGGTTGAGTATCCATATCTTCATCAAAGTTGATTGATTGGTCCAAGTCAACTTCATAATCTTCTTTTTTTGGTACTAGATTAGGAATAACAATGGGCTGACTGACTGATCCACTGACTTAATCCTTTTCTCTTTCATCATCACTGGCTTCTCTACCTGCACTGTTAGTTTTATCAAAATCTACATGCATGGGATCCTCTAAAATGTTAGTCCTTTTGACATACACTCTGTATGCCCTACTGTATGTTGAGTAACCCAGAAAGATTCCTTCATCAGCCTTAGGGTCAAATTTATCCAATTGGTCTTTAGTATTTAATATGAAGCATTTACAACCAAAGGCCTTGAGATGACCCACCTTGGGCTTACGCCCCTTCCAAAGTTCATAAGGAGTTTTATTCAAAACTAGGCGAATTAAAACCCTGTTTAGAATGTAACAAGCTGTGTTAACAGCCTCTCCCTAGAAATACTTTGGTAGATTGTTATCACTCAACATAGAATGACCCATCTCTATAATAGTGCAATTCTTTCTCTCAACAACCCCATTCTGCTGAGTTGTATGAGGGCAGAAAAATTGTGGTCAATACCATGCTTAGAACAAAATTCCTCAAACTACTTGTTTTTGAATTATCTTCCACGGTAACTGTGGATTCTATTAATTTTAAGGTCTTTTTCATTCATGATCCGGGTAGCCAACCAAGCGAATGATTCAAATGTTTCATCTTTGCTTGCTAGTAAGACAATCCAGGTGAACCTACTCAGGTCATCTATAACCACAAGGGTGTATTCCATTCCACCTAGACTTGTTGGCACAACAGGCCCAAACAAATCCATGTGTAGAAGATCAAGGGGGTGAGAAGAAGATATATCAGCTAATGATTTAAAGGTCTTCCTAAATTATTTCCCCAGTTGCCAAGCTGAGCAGAGTCTATCTTTTTCAAAGGCTAGATTGGGTAAATCCTCAACAAGTTCATGTTTGGCTAATTTGGACAGATTGGTCATATTGATATATCCTAACCTTCTGTGCCATAACCATGAGTTCTCCTCCTTAGAAACTAAGCATATATCATTGGAGCCGGGGGATAAATCAAACATATAAACATTATTGATTCTAGGTGCATAAAGAATCGTTTGGTCAGAGTTACCATCAATGACTGAGCATCCCGCTGATTCAAAAATCACTTTCCTACCCTTATTACACAGATGAGCAACGCTTATCAAGTTGAACTTTAGGCCTTTCACCAGAGACACATTACCAATTGAAGGCTTGACTCCCACTGTGCCATTACTAACAATCTTTCCCTTTTTGTTGTCTCCAAAACTGACACTTCCATTTCTTCTTTGCTCCAATGTGATGAATTTCTTTTCATCATCTGTCATATGCCTCGAGCATCCACTATCCAAATACCACATTCTTCTATCATTAGTGGATCTCAGGCTCACCTGCAAAACAATTAAGTTTTCTTAGGTACCCATGCCTTTCTCTGGATGGGTCCTCCCTTGATAGTGGTGGTCATCCATGACCAGTCATACTCATCATAGTAACCATTTTGTGCCTACACATGACTGTTGTATATCTTGACTTTCCAAATAAACTACAAGCGGCATTAGGATTAGGCCTGCTTACTTTACTCTTTTGAGAAACCTTCTCAGAGTGGTGAGTGCGATTACTCTGAGTATTCCTGCTAGGTTGAGGAGGGACCCGCACCTATTTCAAAGCTGTTAATTCAGTAGCTAGCTCATCTAATTTCTTAGTGAGATTGCTTTTATATCCATTTTGGTACTCAACTTTTTCCATTAGGTATAAGATGTCAAGTGAAGTAGAAGAGTTGATATCTTCTATATCATCTCACCTTCTCTGAAGTGCTTTGATGTATTTGGTTGACTTCTTAGTCACATTAATAACATCATTAAGTATTGTGGTAAGCTCATCTGAAGATAAAGGGGGTTTAGAATTTACCTCAGAGTGGTTTCCTTTATCTCTGCTCTGGTTAGCTGATTGTCTGGCAGCGGAAGTAGTTGGTTGGCCAGCTGACTCTGAGTTGGGTATATCATCCTTAGCCATTGGACAAACATTGGCAGAATCTTGTGTCTCTTCATATGAGGATGATGACTCTTGTTCAGAGTCACTCCAGGTAGCAGCAAGGGCCTTTTTACTTTTCTTCTTCTTGAACTTGTCCTTCTTAGCATTAGGATAGCTAGACTGGATATGCCCCTTCTCACCACATTCAAAGCATTTGATATATTTGTTATGCTCTTTATTGAACTCCTTTTATGGTCTTTCATCTGCTCCTTTTCTATACTTAACTTTCTTTCTGAACTTCTGGAAGTTTTTATCTTTCCCCAAGAATCTTCTGAAATTCTTGGTCATCAGTGCAATTTCTTCCTTTATATCATTTGGATATTCTTCCTTAGAGGAATCTTCTTCATCATTAGCTCTCAGAACAACAGTACTGCTAGAGCTCTCTTTCTCCTTGTGCCTGTGCTTCTTGGACTCATCTTCATATTGGTTTAAAGACATCTCATGAGTCAACAAGGTTCCAATCAGCTCATCAAACTTATAGGTCTTCAAATCATGAGCTTCTTCAATGGCACTCTTCTTTGCTTCCCATTCTTGAGTTAAACTTCTCAAGATCTTCTTGATAGTCTTTTCTTCTGTGAAGGTCTTGCCAAGTATTTTCAGCTCATTGACTATATTCATGAACCTGGTATCCATGTTGGAAATATCATCCTTGGGTTTCATGTGAAACCATTCATAATCCCTCATAAGGATATTAATCTTAGACTCTTTCACCTTGTCAGTTCCTTCATAAGTTACTTCCAACTTCTTTTATATGTCTTTGCCCGTCTCGCATCCAAAGATATGATTAAACTCAATTTCATCAAGAATGCAATGGAGATAGTTGATAACAGCTGCATTTTCTTTTAGTCTGGCCAAGTCTTGATTATCTCATTCAGTAGAGTACTTGTCAGTAGTTACTCCATTATTCACATGTGATGGAACATATGACCCTTTTATAATAGCCATCCAAGCGTGCATACTCTGGGACTAAATGAAATTAGTCATTTTGTTCTTCCAGTAAGTATAGTGCTCGCCATTAAACATAGGAGGCCTGGTGACAGACATGCCTACTGGCAGAATATAAGCTTGGGCCCTTCCACTGGATTCTCCTTTGTAGCCATGGTCTTTGTCTAAAAGATTGTGAAATCTATGAAATGAGAATTGTTTTGATACCACTTGTTGATCCCTATGCGTAAACTCACTGAGTCAAAGGGAGGGGGGGTGAATGACTCACTCAAAAACTTATGAAACTTTTTCGCGATAATAAAAGACTCCGCTGAGTGAGGTCAGCTGGCTGAGTGAAAAACTTAAAAATGCTACAAACTAAAGAACACTGAGATTTTTATACTGGTTTGGTAACCTGTGCTTACATCCAGTCCCGAGAGAGTGTCTCGACTTTAATCCACTAATCTCAACTCCTTTACCCTAGGCAGAGAAGCCTTTCACAAATTCCCCAACTATAGTAAGTACCATCTAAACTGCAATCGCTCACCCACTAACTAGAATACCCTCTTATATCAGCAACTCACTAAGAGTCTAAACAAGAGCTGGATTCAACTTATAAAAATGTTGATCCAGTTACAAAAATCAGATATTACAATAATGTGATCTATTCTATTCTCTCTTGTTCTAAAGCAGATTCTCGCTGAGTAGTGCTTTCTTGGTTGAACTTCTTTAAAGCTTGTAAATTGGTATAGTTTTAGTTTTTGAGAAATTCAGGTGTAATCACCAAGTTCTAACGCTTGCCTTCTTGCTCCTATTATAGATGGATTGAGAAAGTAGCCGTTGAACTTACTTTGGCATCTTTTGAAATTGACAGCTCATCTATCTACCCGTTGCTTCTTCAAATCAATCCGTTAAGAGATATAATTGCACCGTTGTGAGATAGAAAATAAATCCATTAGATTGAGATTAGAGCTTTAATTTGAATCCTTTGTCGTTTGTTGCCAGTCTTCCATTAGAGAGAACTCGTGCTGACCTGCTACGTGTCATCTTCCCATTCCTTCTGGTATTCTGCCATTTGGCAGAGCGCGTGATACTAGGTTGGTAGATCTCCAAAATTGCCCAAATTGGCAAATGACTTTTTGCAGCTTGATCATGGAAGACTTTGTCATTTTCTTCATTAAAACTGGGTCTTGTCAAGGCATTAATTCTTTTTGTCTTTGTCTCATTAGTGTCCTGCAAAAAGCAACACTAAAAGCAAAGATCCCTTTTTACCTTAAATGGTAAGGTCAGCAGCGTTGACAGACATAAAGTAACTCAGCGAAAATAATATATCGTAAAGCATACAGCTGAAACAAAATCTAAATATCAAGCGCTGAGTGAATATTACTTAGTCAACGACAAAAGTAGATACTTAGCCCAGAACAACTCAGAGTTAAACTAAATAGATAGGTCATCAGAGACACAAAATTCTACCCTTGAATTTACTAACTCCCTTACAACCATAGACTATTTATTTTAACATCATTATTGATTTAATTATCCCATTCTTAACTTAATTGTTATGATAAAAACTTAAGCACTACTCAGTCATCTACTGAGTCAGTCTAAACTCGTGCTTGGTTCAACAGATAGTTCACTTCCTGCAATAGCTTAAAAATGTGATTGCGCATAACTTTGTCTGGGGCCAATCGGGATAGCGGTTTTGTGCATGAGTTTATACAACTATGTTTCACCATACTACATTAACCTTATCACCCAACTTGTGCCAAATCTTGAAGCATAAAAAATTGAGCTGCAGAAGTTCATCGAGCCATTTGCTCAACCCCTAGAAACTATCCTAACCAATGCTGAAGCTTAGAAGTAGGGTAAGTCTTCATTGATTTCTTACCGAAAAGCCTGGGCTCAATAAATTCACTCACTGTCGGCACCAATGGATGTAGACACCCCTTCTGATGCTAACAAAAATGGGGAGAATCATAAGCAAGGGGATGAAAAAAGATGATGATGACACAAGGACCCTCCCTCAAATAATGAATCAGAAGCCACATCAAGCTGCAGCTAGTGATAGTTTATAGCTATAGCTAGTTATCTTTTATTTTTGAAATTTTTGCTATACTCTTCAATGTACTTGTAACGTGAACTTTATAGAAGTTAACGAATTGTTAACACTTGAATATTTATGGTAAAAACATTATCTATGATTCTAAGTACAATATAGAAATTGTACAATATATATAATTCTTAAAATCGGCATAAATTATAAGGGAGCAAACCTGTCTTGCAGGTTTTTGTTATCATCAAAATGGAGGAGATTGTTAAGCTTAGCTCACTAGACGAATTCTCAGAAGCTAAAGTTTTGAACATAACATAACATCAGAAAACATCGAAAGCTACACTCGGGAGATGAATAAGCTCATAAGACAATACAATCTCAGAGGCAAGACAAAAGACTGGAAGATAAGAAGAAAATCTCAAAAGCCAAAGATAATATAAGTCTTGGAAGACTATCATGGCGTATCAAAGAAGAAAAGTATCTTCCGCAATCATGCTCAAATCCCAATGCAATAACTCACGTGAAGAAAAATATTAAAAATAGGCTCTTACTTTGATAACAAAAGATAGGTGATATGTTCTCCATAAAAAGTTGTAAAAAGCTTTTCCATAAAGTTAGTTGACAACAAGAGATAAGAAACACTTTTAGCCACCTAACAAGCTAGCACAAGCAAGCGGTATGGGACTAAAAGGTGTAAAACACTGAAAAGTTACAAAAAGTTGGTAGAGCTGACTCCTGCTAATGTGCTTAACGGAAAGGAAGATAAGTCTAACGGAAGATCCAATGACAATTAAGGAAAATAGATGTTGTGAGACAACAGCCAGGACTGAGACTTTGAGGAAGAGTCACAACAGGAAGATTTAAAAGACTGCCTATAAAAAGGCTTCTACCAGCAAGAAAACCATCAAAGCTTTCATTAACAATTGCAATCTCTCATTCTAATCTGCAAAAATATCAAAAGCAACCAACTCTCTCAAATCAGTTTGTCATCATCCAGAAAGCTTAGAACAATCAATTTCCAATCTGTTGTAAAATTGATTATTGATAACAAAAGTAAAAGATCACTAAAATCTCTTTCAATCCACTTTCTAAGACTAAGCAAGATGCTTGGTGAGGTCTTGTTGTAACCTAAATACAACTTGGGGAAAATTGTGATGTAGAAGAATTCAAGAGGAGGGTGCTCTTGAATTGAGGAATTAGAGACAGGAAGAGAAGGATATTCTTGGTTGTGAGAATTCTAATTGTAAAGGCTTCTCCGCTACGGAAGGAGTTGACTATAGTGGATTAAAGCTTAGAAGCAAACACTCTAGGGACTGAAAGTAGGTAGTGTCTGAACCATTAGAAATCACAGTGTTTGAATCTCTAACTTTCTTATTCTCAATTTATTTTACTATTTCATAAGCTTATATTTAATTACTTGACTATTCACGAAAAGGAATCAATCACCCCACTCACTGACTCCTAATCACCCCTCTGGGACCAACAAAAGTAAACCTAACTAATTTGTGTGGTATAAGCATTTTATTTCAAGTATTAGGAAGTCAGATTTTTGTAATTACTATAAATTAAAAATTGCTATAAAAATTTCTTCCTAGTTCCACTTAGGTGCTATATTATTTGTTGTTTCGCGACTTTTCGTTTCCAATGAACTATTAGGCCCTTGATCAATTTTTTGCCACCTAGGCGGCTAGTCCAAATTTTTTCTATCCAAACGGTGCATAAGCACAATTTTTAAGTTATTGTACTTGTAATTATTATAATTCAATTTCTTTAAAACACAAAAAAAACAACTCAATTGGTAAAACTAATATATATAAAATTAGGGTTAACTTAAAAAACGGCACCGTGGTTTCACTCATTTTCAAAAAGATCATTGTGTTATTTTTTTTTCAAAAAGGCTCTTGTGGTATCAAAAGTTAGTAAAAAACGGATTTTATCTCAACAAAGTTAGTTGTGCTGAGTTGACAAATGCTATTTTCGTCAAACCCCAAATTTTCCAAATTTTAAAGTAAAAAAAATGATAATTCGTCTTGCCAACTCAACATAATTAACTTTGTTATAAAAAAATCTTTAATTGCTAACATTTGATACCACAAAAGGCCCTTTTAAAAAAAATGATGCAATGGCCTTTATAAAAACGAGTGAAACCACGTGGAGAGTTCTTGAAATTAACCCATAAAATAATTCACACCATAAAATTCTAATATTGAATCTTAAACCAAGAAATATTTCATATACTAATTTCTTTAACATAATAGTATTATTTTATAATTTATTTTTGAATTTATACTTCATGTGTATTAATAAATATTAAAAAATGACAAATCCAATAAGGCCCGAATAAAGGAATTTCAGGTTTGAGGTGTTGTTCCATCCCATCATGGATTCAAGGATTGAATATCTATCACCATCAAACAAGTAGTCCACCCAATAATCAGGTCTAGCAAACATCCTAGCCCTAGGACTTGAAAAGATATAGATGCTCAAGTTGAAAGCAGAAACAAAAATATAGAGAATAAGAAATACTTGCTAAAAATTAAGCAAGAATAAGCCACGACATCGGTTACAAAGGAAATAAAGCACTTGAAATTAATCCAGCGGGATCCCTGGCCCTATTACCGTTAATGAAGAGAGTAAAGCACATTCAGATCCTAATCCTATAAATATTCCATCCACACCATCTACTCTTGGCTTTCCCAATACTTTAAAGATGAAACACAATAAATACGTAACAAATCGCTTCTTTTTTTATTTCCAAAGCTTGCGTAGCGACATATTCTTCTCAGTTTCCTTCTTCATGACCTTTGCAACGGCCATCTCAAAGTCCTCTTGCGTCACATGCACCCTTCTCTCCCTTAGTGCAAACATTCCTGCCTCTGTGCATACAGCCTGCCCATACCAAAACACCATCAGTTACAATTGTGAGCCATAATATACACAACTAAGTTTTACATGGTAAATTTACCTTAAGCTCAGCACCAGATGCACCGTTCATCTTTTCAGCTATCTTCTTCAAATCAATCCCTCGCATCAAGTTCATTCTTCTTGAATGAATTTTCAATATATCCCATCGTGACTGTAATTTCATTATTAACAACATTATTACTCTACATGCCACGGCAAAAAAGAAAAAAAAAAGACAACTAATAATAATAGACTTACCTCTTCATTAGGATTTGGAAATTCTATCTTCCTGTCAATCCTGCCAGGCCTAAGGAGAGCTTGATCCAGAATATCAATTCGATTAGTTGCCATCAAAACCTATTTTAGAGCGACCAAACAAGTAAGACACAAAAAAATAAAGATTAACATCCCAACTTTTTGAAGGTATCAATAGTACCTTGATCTTGTTTGATGCTTCAAATCCATCCAACTGATTGAGAAGCTCTAGCATAGTACGCTGCACCTCACTGTCACCATTCCCACTTCCAGATTCCATTCTTGCCGATCCAATACTATCGATTTCATCCATAAATATGATAGATGGAGCATGCTCCCTGCACAAAAATAAAAAAAAAAAGAAAAATCAGATATATTATCCACATATATTACATATATTCTGTTTCATGTCATATGTAAGGTTGAGCATGTTGATGTTATATACACTATTAATTCTGCTAAACCTCGTTGTTCATGATTTGCTTTGGAGAAAAGTATACCTATACTATACCCCACTGCCTAGTATAATAGCCAGTTGAATTTCAAACAATAGTACATAAGTTGGACAACAGATACCAAGGTTTGAAACCACTTCTAGAAACATGTATTGGATTTTTCACATCCATGTGTTTCAGAGATGAGAAAGAGATGTACAAACCTAGCCATGACAAAAAGTTCTCTGACCATTCGAGAGCCCTCACCAATGTATTTCTGAACCAATTCAGAACCAGAAACCCTAATGAATGTGCAATCAGTATGATGTGCTACAGCCCTAGCCAATAGTGTTTTCCCTGTACCAGGAGGCCCATACAATAGAACACCCTGTGTCAAGAGAGTAAGAGAGATTTAGCGCATATTTTTCATACCAAAAACACATTAACAGGTTAAGACATCAATTATGCTGCTTCACCTTTGGCTGGGCAATTCCAAGACTCTCAAACAATTCGGGATGTTTGATGGGAAGTTCAATAACCTGTAAAATTCAATAAAACAAGGTCAATAATGAAGCCAATCAATACTCTAGCACGACTACCATAAAATAACAATCAAAACTGGATTCGAAAGACAGGAGATGAGAGCATAGACTCTAAACGAACCTCCTTTATCTCCTTAATTTGTTGATCAAGGCCACCAATCATGTCATATGTAGAATCGGGAACCTTTTCAACTTTCATTAGGTTGACCAATGGATCCACTTTGCTAGGCAATACCAAATGAAGAACATAGCTGTCATTCCGAAGGGCAACCCTAGTTGATGGTGTGATCTTTGTGATATCAATACTTTTATCAATGTCAACCACATATTTCCCTTCTGGGTGAACCTATAAGCCAAAACAAAAAAAGCACATTATTAACAAAAAAATTTAATCCCAATTTTTATGTTAGATTTCACGCAAGCACAACCAAAGATCTCGGTGCTTCTTTCTTTTTCCTTTCCACTTAGTACACTAGAGAATCCAAATCAGAAATCCCATGCATAAAGCATAAACAATGTCAGTTAGCATACTGATTCTGAGACACTTGGTACTCTTCTCACAATGTCAAAGTGACCTATCATGCTTTATCAGTATTATATTCAAATGAGATAATATTGATTAATTTAAGGCTAACAATATAACAGATCAAGCTTCTTAAGTAATAAATAAAACTGGTCTTAAACATGGAAAAGTTCCCTCTTTACCAGAATGCTAAACAGTCATTTGTATTTACATGTACACAAAAATTTGGAATAGCCCACTTGCATATTGTTTATAAATTTAAAGTCATTATTTGTCTTTTCTGCCTAAACTATATTTTGACGTGAAAATATTTCCTTGCCTAAGGTACAATGACTTATCTGACGAAGATACCCTACCATGCCCATCCCAGACAAATTCTCATAATTGAGATTCGAGAATGCTGAATTTTCCTGATTCAAAACCTCTTAACCAAAAGTATCATTGTAGTTGTAGCTCATATGGGAAAAATATTTTCCCTAGATGCCAAGCTTCCAACAATTAAATGCCACAATACCAATATACACGCAGGCGAAAGACATGTGAAAGATAACAAAACAAGCCATAAATAAAAGGACTATCACTTTGAGCATGAGATATCAATAACAGTATAAAAAGCTAAATGTTCAATCGGTAATTGTCTTATTTCTGCACAGAAAACTAACAGTAAAATAAATATAAAAACTGCAAATCCGGTAAAGTTGAAGAAAGAAAAACACAGTACCTTAACTAAGACTTTATTTTTACCCATTACTTTGACAACTTCACCAACATATGATCCAGGTTCCTGAAGCAATTGTAGTTCTTCTCTAAGCATCCTTACTGGCAACATAAGATATCATTTTTAAAAAAGCTGACCAATGGAAAAATTACATTCAATTATTCATCAATACAAGTGTAGAATGGCAGGAAATAACAATTACAAGCAAAAACAATGTCAAAGAAATAGTAGGCTAAGCTACCTAGTCAGCATACACCACAAAATATGTACAATTATAACAGAAGCAAAAATTAACAGAGATCATACTCAAAGAGCTACAGCACAGGGAGAGACAGTTCCAACAACATTGGTAATATGCACTTTATAGATTATCTTAACTTCCACTTGTGAATGTATATAGTTGTTGAACACTCCAAAAATATGGGAATATGATATGAACATGAAGCAGTTACAGACAAAAAAGTTGCTAACATACAGGTCAACATCACAGAAGATGTTTATGCACGCTTCCAAATCTAATAGAGTTGTAATATCAACCTCAACTTCCTTACAACTTATGCAGAAGCTGAGATCAGGAATGCAGACCCAAACTAGGATTACTAGAATATTAATTTGCAATTACTAAGATCATCTGTTTGGAAAATTTTGTTTTTATTTATCAAATTACTTGTAATACAAATTATATGCGTTTACCAAATTGAGTATTGAAATACATAAGACTTTGGTTACCAAATTAATATGCAAGTGCAACTACACAAAAGCCCTAATTTCAAAATCAATCGAGAAGAAAAGCATAACCAAAAACACAAAAAATCGTTATAGAAAGCAAAAAGAAGTGAAATATGGAGCACACACCCCTGGAATTAAGCTGGTTACGCTGGGCTTCAAGGCGATTAAGGTTGTTAGTCTTTTGTCGAACGAGAAGCTGGAGCTCGTGGATATGCTGGAGATAGTATTGGCGAAGGCCCTCGCCTTGCATAGACGCGCTCTTGGCAGAGCAGGACTCCTCTACGATCATGGAATCTGGTTGTTTGGTATCTACTCCTACAGCGGCCATGATTGTGAGATTTGGTCGCAGAACTTGGAGATTTCAAGTTTTCTTTGGGAACAAGTCCGAATGAGAGAGATGCAATTTGTTCCCTGTAGAATTTATGTGGACTTTGTTTTATGGGCTCGAGCCCAACTCTTGAATACGATTCTCGTTATACCCACTTACTTGCAATCTTTAACATGGGTTATCCGGACCGTCCGGATCCATAGTTTCGAATCTATTTTTTTAGGATCTGGATTCTATTATTTTATATTCATCGGATTCGGATCGGATTTTGGTCAGGAAAATGGATCTGAATTCAGTATCAGATTTCAGTGTGAGATCCGTATCCGGACCCGGATCCGTAGAGTATGTATATTTTTAAGATAATTCTAATGAAAACATAATACAAAAGAAAAATATTCAAAATTCAAAAAAATCCATAATTGTTCAAGTTCCTAGTTGTTAATTTGTTTACCAATAAAAGAAAGATTGTGACCATAAAACTTTATCTTCTCTTGTGTAGTATGGAAACGTAGATGTATCAACAAACATGAACTTAATTTCCTCACGTTTGATAAAGTAGAGATTGTCAAAGAATTACATTTTTGTTTTGTTATTGTAAATGAAATAGAACTATTTTATTTGTTATTTCTTTAGAATTTAATGGATTGTTAATATCATTTACATAGACCCGTTTGGGATCCGTTTCAGACCCGAATCCATGGGGATTCGTTGGATCCGGATATGAATATGAAAATTATAGACCCGATGGATCTGAGGCGGATCTGGGTCTAGTATGTGAAAACGGATCCGGATCGGGTCCAAGCTGGATCCGACCCGTTGCCATCCCTAACAGGGGTATTTGAGAAAACAATATCCTATAAGGGGTGTTGGACTCCTGGACAGTTTGGATATGAGTTTTCGAAAGCTGTAGATTTGATTTTGAAAAAAATAAATCATATAGTTACAAATTAGTATAAAAGATCAAAATGTGTTGTTCGAAACCAAAATATATAGTTCTATCAAAAGTTTATGATAATAATTTATTTTAATAGCAGTTTAAAAAATAATGCCAAACTGACCCTTTCTTAAATTCCCTTTTTGTTAAAACAATATCCTATATAGGAGGGGTGTTTATAAAAATTTACCCCTTCAATTTTCATATTTGTTTTATTTTAAGGAATTATTGTTGTTTGATGATACTAAAAATTTCCAATTGTAATATGTGGTAAAACCCATCTCTCCCAGAAAATACTAATACGTTATTTAGCAAATTAAAATAATTGATGCAAAAAATTTTACTCCATGCTTTTTGTTACTTCAAAACTATACGACGATGTTTGGTTCGCGGGATAGTAGTTCCATGGAATACAATAAAATTGAGATAAAATATTAAGAATAATTCTACTTTGTAAATTATTTATAAATTTACTATTAAGCCAAACTATTTATAAATACACATTCCCTTCAATTCTATTTGCATACTATGTCATCCACTTGTTTCTCCCCTTTTTCTTTTAATTTTTTTTGTATTTTTCATTTCTCTCTCAAACTGTTTATTTTTACGACATGCCGCTTTAGAGTTTTTTGTTCGTTTTATTTTTATCTTCGAAATGACATCCATTATGACATTTTCGAATTTTTTGAACCAGTAGACATCTGATAGATGTCCAATAGACATGTGATAGAAGACTGTAGACATATGGTAGATATTATTTTTTGATGGTTTTTTTTTATAAAATCGTTATATTAGTTTGTGCAAATCTTGAAATCAAACCACCTGCTAAACAATGATAAATTAGTGGCGAAAATCAAACAAATATCAAGAAGAGAAAAGAATCGAGATACGATTTCCAGATCAAGAAAAGAACGCAAGAGCAGATCCAATAGAGAGAAAGTACAATATACATATCAAAAGAGAAAAAAGGCTAATAAAAAAATAGATTCCACACATCTACCAAACTTCTACCACATGTCTATCAGACTTCTATAACATGTCTACCAGATATCTACCACATGTCTATTAGTTGAAAAAGTTCGAAAAAGTCACAGTGGTTGCCATTTCAAAGATAAAAAAGAGACGAACAAAAAACTCTAAAGCATCATGTCGAAAAAAATGAACGGTTTGAGAGATAAATGCAAAAGAAAGTAAGGAAATTAATTAATTACATGCACTGTCGCTCATGATTTGCTAATGAACGTATATATGTAATAAGTTTCTCATTAGGCTTAAATTATTTTATGAAGAGAGGTATTTTTTTTGTAAGAGGCCCTAAAATTGAAGGAAGAAATGTGAAATATGATAGACTACCTTATCTTTGATTCATCATAATTAGCCTAACTACCTTATCTTTGATTCATCATAATTAGCCTAGCTAATTCTAGATGAAATAAAAGAAATGTATTCACATGAGATATGTAATAGTAAGGGGTGACTATGATGAATCGAATAAAAGAAAAGTCTCTTATATTTCACATTCTTTCATTTATTTTTATTCTATGTCATGAGATACATGTCATACAAACGCATAGATACCAAAGATAACCAAAGAATAGAAAGCAAGTGCCTTCATATATATTAGTAGAATTCAAATGCAATGTGAAAATATGTTTTTTCTCTAAACTAATATAATCCATCACATGCCAATATTTGGTAATTAATGTGGTAGATTATGGGTTGAACGAGAGAGAGAGGGACAAATATTTGAGTCATCCACAATCGACGTAGCATAGAAACTCTTAGACACTAATATTTATTGATCTAACGTTATAGTTGGTATTTCCCTGTGTGCGTTTCCATTTGCGGATACATCTTTATTCTAGTAGTTGTGCTACATAGTCCACAACTAAAAGTGATGTTGGTATCATAATCCACATTTAAAAGTGATATTGCTACATTAATCCACTAAACAGATAAATGCTAAAATCTATTTCAACCATATAATAACATTAGTAGTCTAATTTACTCTCATTGGTCAATAAACTAGCCGTTAGGCTTATGAGGGTATTTTAGTCATTTTGCAAATCCAGTTATGTAAAGTAGAAATTAAGCCAATATTAAGTTAGTTATCTTTTTCTGTTTTTACTGTTCATTCTTCTTCTCTCTTTTGAGACTCATTCCTGTAATCTTTGTTTGAGTAATCAATGGAAATCCTTCTTTGTTTCTTCAATTACTTGATTAATTCTTGTTTGAATTACAATGTTATGATGGTATCAGAGCGATTTCTACAGATTTTTGTTTAGATTTCGCGCTTTCTTTAGCTCGATTAGGTTTTGCGATCTGCTTCTTTTCCGATTCTAAACATGGCGAGAAATCAAGTCAAGATTGATGAGAAGAGTTCTTTTTTCCTTCATTCAGGTGAAAATCCTTCTTTTATTTTAGGTACGCCTTTGTTAGACAAAAATAACTATCATTATTGGGCTAGATCTATGAAAATGGCGTTGATATCTAAGAATAAGTTTGAGTTTATAGATGGAACTATAGGGAAACCTAATTCTATTGATCCTATGTTCGCTCCTTGGAGGAGGTGTAATAATATGGTGTTATCTTGGATTATAAGGTCGCTAACACCTTTAATTGCTCAAAGTGTTATGAACTTTCAAACTACTAGTGCTTTATGGAAGAGTTTGAAGGAAAGATTTTGTTAATATGATGTATATAGGCTAGCAGACTTACAGACATTTTCAATATTTCGCAAGGCACTAAATCTATTACAGAATATTTTGCTTGTTTGCAGAGTTTGTGGGATGAGTATATAGAGTTAAATCCCTTGGCGGTTTGTAACTACGACGGTTGTATATTTAATCTTTGTGATTCTATCAGAAAGACTCATGAGTCTAATCAAGTGATATGTTTCTTAAGAGGTTTGAACAAGTCTTTTGCTACAGTCAAGTCACAATTAATGGTGATGGATCCTATTCCTTCCATGAATAAAGTTTATTTTATTGCTTTTACAATATGAGGGACAACTCTTAGCAGAAGATAAAGAATTAGAGGTTGTATAAGAAGAAGCTGCTTTTGCTCAATACAATATGGCAAGGAAATTTTGAGGAAATATAGACAGTGGTCAAAATAATGCTAGTAAAGGAGATGGCTTTGATGGAGGTAACATCTATACACAATAGGGTGGTAGAGATTTTAGGAAGACTGGAAAAGGAAAATGTGAATAATGTAATGGAAATCACTTTGTGAACACTTGTTGGAAAAAGTTTCCACATTTGAGGCCTAAGCACATTAGGGCTAATATGGTAGGAGAAGGTAATGTTTTCCAAGCTCCAGGTGAATATGATGAAGAAAATGGTGGCTTCGTAGTCAATGTTGTTAACATCAGTATTTTTACACCTGATTAGATAAAATCAACTAGCTCAAATGTTTCAAGAGTACAACAATCAAGGGCAATCCAAACCTGAGATGAAAACTGCCTATGCTATAACTACAAGACTTGTGCCTATCAATACATCATCAATTTCAGAAAAGAATGATTTTGCTTACACTTCAGGTAGCTCAGGTTGAAACATTATTATTCATGTTGAACCAAGCACAAGTTTGGACTGACTCAGTGGATGACTTAGTAGTGCTCAAGTTTTAATCATAACAATTAAGTTAAGAATGTGATAATTAAATCAATAATGATTTTAAAATAAATAGTCTATGGTTGTAAGGGAGTTAGTAAATTCAAGGGTATAATTTCAAGTCTCCGCTGACCTAGCTATTTAGTTTAACTCTAAGTTGTTTCTAGGCTGAGCATCTATGTTAGTCGCTGACTAAGTAATATTCAATCAGCGCTTGATATTTAGATTTTATTTCAGCTATGTGCTTTACAATTTATCATTTCCACTGAGTTACTTTTAGTTTGTCAGCGCTGCTGACTTTACCATTTAAGGTAAAAAGGTATCTATGCTCTTAGTGTTGCTTTTTGCAGGTACATTAATGAGACAAAGACAAAAAGAATTGATGCCTTGACAAGACTCAGAATTATGAAGAAAATGACAAAGTCTTCCAATGCAAAGCTGCAAAAAGTCTTTTGCCAATTTAAGTAATTCTACAGATCTACCAACCTTGTATTGCGCACTCTGCAACATTTCAGAATATCAGAAGTAATGAGATGAAGACACGTGGTAAGTTAGTGCGAGTGCTCTCTAATGGAAGACTGGCATCAAACGATAAAGGATTCAAATTGAAGCTCGAATCTCAATCTAATAGATTGATTTTCTATCTCACAATGGTGCAATTCTATCTCTTAACGGATTGATTTGAAGAAATAATGGGTAGATAGATGAGCTGTCAATTTCAGAAGATGCCAAGATAAGTTCAACGACTACTTTCTCAATCTAACTATAAAAGGAGTAAGAAGGAAAGCGTTAGAACTTGGTGATTACACCTGAATTTTTCAAAAGCTAAAACTCTACCAACTTACAAGCTTTAAAGAAGTTCAAGCAAGAAAGCACAACTCAGCGAGAATCTGCTTTAGAACAAGAGAGAATAATATAGATCATTCAATTGTAATATCAGATCATTTATAATTGGATCAAAGTTTTATAAGTTGAATCCATCTCTTGTTTAGACTCATAGTGAGTTGCTGATAGAAGAGGGTATTCTAGTCAGTGGGTGAGCGATTACAGTTTGGAGGGTACTTGCTCTAATTAGGGAATTTGTGAAAGGCTTCTCCGCCTAGGGTAAAGGAGTTGAGATTAGTGGATTAAAGCCAAGATACTTTCTTGGGACTGGATGTAAGCACATGTTGCCGAACCAGTATAAAAATCTCAGTGTTTCATGGTTTCACTCAGCGAGCTGACCTCACTTAGTTTAGCAAGTCATTATCATGAAAAAGTTTTATAAGTTCTTGAGTGAGTCAATCACCCCCGTCTGACTCAGTGAGTGTACACATAGGAATTAATAAATGGTATCAGAGTGGTTCTCATTTCACAGATTTTACAATCTTTGAGACAAAGACCATGGCGTACAAAGGAGAATCAAGTGGAAGGGCTCAAGCTTATATTCTGCCTGAAGGCAAGTCAGTCATCAGGCCTCCTATGTTTAATGGAGAGCATTATAATTACTGGAAGAATAGAATGACTAATGTCATTCAGTCCCAGAGTATGCACGCTTGGATGGTTATCGTAGAAGGGCCATATCTACCATCACATGTGAACAAATGGAGTACAAGTTGATAAGTACTCTACTGAATGGGATAATCAGGACTTAGCCAAACTAAAAGAAAATGCAACTGCTATCAACTATCTTCATTGCACTAATGATGCTACTAAGTTCAATCACGTTTCAGGATACGAGACTGCCAAAGAGATATGGAAGAAGTTAGAAGTGACTTATGAAGGCACTGACAAGGTGAAAGAGTTGGCAAAGGAGGATAGTTCCAACATGAACACCAGGTTCATGAATATAGTCAATGAGCTGAAAAGACATGGCAAGACCTTCACAGAAGAATAGACTATCAAGAAGATCCTTAGAAGCTTGACTCAAGATTGGGAAGCCAAGAAAAGTGCTATTGAAGAAGCTCATGATTTGAAGACCTATAAGTTTGATAAGCTAATTGGAACTCCACTGACTCATAAGATATCTTTAAAGCTATATAAAGATGAGTCCAAGAAGCACAGGCACAAGGAGAAAGAGAGCTATAGTAGAACTATTGTTCTAAGAGCTAATGATGATAAAGAAGAAGATTCCTCTGAGGAAGGATATCCAGAGGACAGAAAATAAGAAATAGCTTTAATGACCAAGAATTTCAGAAGATACTTGGGAAAAGATAAGAACTTTTAAAAGTTTAGAAAGACAGACAAGTATAAGAAGGGAGCAGATGATAGACCATGAAAGGAGCATAATAAAGAACATAATAAAGATATTAAATGCTTTGAATGTGGTAAGAAGGGGCATCTTCAGTCGAGCTATCCTAAAGCCAAGAAGGACAAGTTTAAGAAGAAAAAGAGTAAGAAAGCCTTTGCTGCTACCTGGAACGACTATGAGAAAGAGTCATCATCCTCAGATGAGGAGGAACAAGATTTCACAAATGTGTGTCTTATGGCTAAGGATGATCTGTCTAACTCAGCGTCAGCTGACCAACCAACTACTTCTGCTGCTAACCAACCAGTTGACCAGAGCAGAGACAAAGGAAATCACTCTGAGGTAAACTCTGAACCCCCTTTTTCTTCAGATGAGATTGCTATAGTACTTAATGATGTTATTAATGTAACTAAGAAGTCAACTAAATACATCATAGTACTTCAAAGGAGGTGTGATGATCTAGAAGATGTTAAGTCTTCTACCTCACTTGATATCCAATACCTGATGGAAAAAGGTGAGTACTAAAATGGATATAACAACAAACTCACTTAGAGATTGGATGAGCTAGCTGCTAAATTAACAGCTTTGAAAAAGGTGTGGGTCCCTTCTCAACCTAGCAGGAATACTTAGAGTAACCGCACTCACCACTCTGAGAAGGTTTCTCAAAAGAGTAAAGTGAGCAGGCCTAACCCTAAGGCCCCTTGTAGTTTTTTTGGTAAGCCAAGACATGCTACAGTCATGTGTAGGCACAAAAATGGTTCCTATAATGAGTATGACTGGTCAAGGATGACCACCACTAATAAGGGAGGACCCGACCAGAAAAAGGCATGGGTACCTAAGAAAACTTAACTATTTTGAAGGTAGGCTTGAGATCCACTAATGACAGAAGAATGTAGTATTTGGATAGTGGATGTTCGAGGCATATAATAGGTGATGAAAAGCAATTCATCACATTGGAGTGAAGAAGGAATGGAAGTGTCAGTTTTAGAGACAATAAAAAGGGAAAGATTGTTGGCAATGGCACTGTAGGAGTGAATTCTTTAATTGATAATGTGTCTCTAGTAAAAGGCCTAAAGTTCAACTTGCTAAGTGTTGTTCAACTGTGTGACAAAGGCATGAAAGTGATATTTGACTCAGTGGGCTGCTCAGTCATTGATGGTAAATTTGACCAAACTATTCTTTATGCTCCTAGAATTAATAATGTTTATATGTTTGATTTATCCCTCGGCTCTAATGATATATGCTTAGTTTCTAAGGAGGAGAATTCATGGCTATGGCACAAAAGGTTAGGACATATCAATATGAACAATCCATCCAAATTAGCCAAAAATGAACTTGTTGAGGGTTTACCCAATCTGGCCTTTGAAAAAGATAGACTTTGCTCAGCATGCCTACTTAGGAAACAATTTAGAAAGACCTTTAAATCATTAGCTGATATATCTTCTTCTCATCCCCTTGATCTTTTATACATGGATTTGTTTGGGCTTGTTGTGCCAACAAGTCTAGGTGGAATGAAATACACCCTTGTGGTTGTAGATGATCCGACCAGGTTCACTTGGATTGTCTTGCTAGCAAGCAAAGATGAAACATTTGAATCATTCTCTAGGTTGGCTTCCCAAATCATGAATGAAAAAGACCTTAAATTTAATAGAATCCGCAATGACCATGGAAGAGAATTCGAAAACAAGCAGTTTGAGGAATTATGTTCTAAGCATGGTATTGACCATAATTTTTCTACCCCTCATACACCGTAGTAGAATGGGGTTGTTAAGAGAAATAATCGCACTATCACGGAGATGGGTCATTCTATGCTGAGTGATAATAATCTACCAAAGTATTTCTAGGGAGAGGCTGTTAACATAGCTTTTTACATTCTAAACAGGGTTTTAATTCACCCAATTTTGAACAAAACTCCTTATGAACTTTAGAAGGGGCGCAGGCCCAAGGTTGGTCATCCGGAGGCCTTTGTTGTAAATGCTTCATATTAAAGACTAAAGACCAATTGGCTAAATTTAACCCCAAGGCTGATGAAGGAATCTTTCTGGGTTACTCAATACATAGTAAGGCATACAGAGTGCATGTTAAGAGGACTGGCATCTTAGAGGAGTCCATGCATGTAGATTTTGATGAAACTAATAATGCAGGTAGAGAAGCCAATGATGATGAAGAGAAAAGGAACAAGTCAGCAGATCAGTCTGTCAGCCCATTATTATTCCTGATCCAATACCAGAAAAAGAAGATGATGAAGTTGACTTGGACCAATCAATCAACTTTGGTGATGATGTAGATTCTCAACCAATGACAGTAACTCAGCGAGCTAATCCTGATCTACCAAAAGAAGTCAGAACAAGGAGAGATCACCCAGTTGAGAAGATTCTTGACAGTGTACAAAATCCAGTGCTGACTAGAGGTCAGCTAAACAAGATGATGAGCCATCCAACATTTATTTCATTGATTGAACCAAAGAAGTTTGAAGATGTTAAGTTTGATGATAACTAGATGATTGCAATGCAAGAAGAGCTCGACCAATTCAGAAAAAATGAAGTTTAAGATTTGGTGGAGAAACCCAAAGGAAAGTCAATCATAGGCATCAAATGGGTTTTCAAAAACAAGCTAGATAAAGCTGATAATGTTGTCAGAAATAAGGCCAAACTAGTTGCTCAAGGCTACAATCAACAAGAAGGCATTGACTATGGAGAAACATTTGCACCAGTAGCAAGACTTGAAGCCATAAGAATTCTCTGTGCTTTTACATCCTATATGAACTTCAAGATATTTCAAATGGATGTGAAGAGTGCATTTCTTAATGGTTGTATCCAAGAAGAAGTCTATGTCAGACAACCTCTAGGCTTTGAAGATCCAAAGAATCCAAATCATGTCTTCAAGCTGAAGAAAGCTTTATATATACTGAAATAGGCTTCAAGGGCTTGGTATGAGAGACTGACTAACTTTTTAATCAGCAAAGGTTATGTCAGAGGGAAAGCAGATACAACTCTGTTTATCAAGGAGAGGCATCAAGATGTGTTGCTTATCCAAATCTATATGGATGGCATCATTTTTGGAGCAACTGATGAAAATCTATGCAAAGAGTTCAGCTAGCAGATGAAGAAAGAATTTGAAATGTCAATGATGGGAGAGCGTAATTTCTTTCTTTGTATGCAAATCAAGCAAGGTGATGATGGGATCTTCATTAGCCAAGCTAAATATGCCAAGGAAATACTTAAGAAGCTTAACATGGATAAAGCCAAGCCAATGTGAACACCTATGGCCACTGATACTATTCTGAGTAAAGATGAGGAAGGTAAACCTGTAGAGAGTAAGCTTTACAGGGGCGTTATTGGTTCTCTACTTTCCTTAACTGCTAATAGGCCTAACATTCAATATACTGTATGTTATTATGCAAGATATCAACCTGACCCCAGAGAATCTCACTTAGCTGCTATTAAGAGAATTCTCAAGTATTTGCTAGGCTCTATTGATGCAGGATTATGTTATCCAAGTAATGCAGATATCACTCTAAGAGGATACACTGATGCTGACAATGGAAGAGACAAATTAGAAAGGAAAAGCACCACTGGAGGTTGTCATTTCCTTGATGATTGTCTAGTAACATGGTATAGCAAGAAGCAAGCTTTTGTGGCTCTAAGTATAGCTAAGGCTGAGTACATTACTGCAGAAAGTTGTGTAGCACAACTGTTATGGATCAAGCAACAACTGGAGGATTATGGTATAAGTCTAAGTGCCTTAAAGTCATGTGTGACAATAAGAGTGCAATTGACCTATCCAAGAATCCAGTTCAACATGGCAGGATGAAGCATGGCAATATTAGACATCACTTCATAAGGGATCATGTGCTAAAAGGAGAAGTCAAGCTCACCTACATTCCTACTGAAGAACAACGAGCTGACATATTCACAAAGCCTATTGGAAAGGATCAATTCAACATGCTTAGACAGCTGATCGGAATGTCCAATCCAATTTAAAGAAATACATTCCACTCTGACCTATTTTGGAGCTGACCAAATTAGGGCACACTCTTAGCTTCTACGAATTAGGATAAGCATTTCTTTTGCCGCTTGAATTTTGGATATGTTATTAATTGTCATAGGTTATCTTTCAAAATTAAACTTGATAGAAACGGTAGCAAGTTATGAATTGATCCATATTCTGTAGTAGTTATCCAGTGTTTTTCGTTTTCATTACTCCTATGGTATATGTTATGCAATCTCACCGTTGAATCTTAAGACCATGGATTATGAGTAGTACATGTAGCTTTACAGGTTTAGAGTTTTTGGCTATTTAAAGGGAAGTTTAGAAAGAGGAAAGGTTACTTCACCAAATTTCTCTTCTGCAATCTTCTTCTTTAAATCTCAAAATTCTTCAAGTTTCTACAAGCAATTTCAATGGCGAGTTCATCAGGAAGACCACCTGAACCCAATTCTAAGAAGCAATTGTTTGTAAGAAATAAAAAGAATACTTGCTAGATTACAACTCAAGACCATATCGCGGAAGTGGCGATTGGATTCAAAAAGAGGGAAAATCTTCTAATCATATATCCCTACTGAATGGTGGTCTATAGAGAAAATTGAAGCGGATAGCCCAATTATTGTAGATATGCTGAGTTTTTGTAGAGATAAAAGGTTTGGGAAGTGGGCGCGCTAGCATCACTTGAGATGGTTCTTTGTACTTCCAAATAGCTGCTATGAGGAAATAGTTATGAGATTCTTTCATGGAATCCACCTGATGGAAGGACAGAAAGATCTCTTTGTAACTACAATGATAGGGAGGAAAGTCTATATTACTCCTAAGCTGATTGCAGGGCTATTAAGGATGCACAAAAGAGGACTCAAACTAAGGGTGATAAAGGATGAAGAGCATATAGATATCCCCATAGATTATGAGGTTCTTGAAGATTACAAGTCTGTGAACTTACTGCCTCAATGTTCACCAAGGAAGGAAAGCAAGCACATGAGCTTGTTACTAAAGTACTTTTGCCCAAAAAGGCTCTACAGGGAGCTGCTCAAAGTTTGAAAGGGTATTTGTATATGCTTTAATGCATAGGATAAGCATTGATTGGCCATTGGCCATTCTGTATAGATTTTTGAAGGTCACCAAGCATTTGGTATATGGCCAGCTCGTAATGGAGATTTGCAGAGCTTATGAGCTTGACATGGGAAGATGGGCAGCAAGGAACAATATTCTGCTGAAGATAATCGAGTCCAGGGTACTCAGCAATGCCCATTTTTATGGACTAAGAGCAAATGAGAGACCCTCTAACTTAAAGTACATAAAGCTGAAAAGACGGGAGGTCAGAGTCAAGGATCCTAAGGCAATAATGGAAATGAAGCCTATTCAGCCCCATGAAGAGGATCAGACCTTAGATTCCTTTGTGGCCAGCAAGCTTGAGAGGATTACCAAGCTCAGAGCGGAAAAGGGAGAGGAAGTGCTTGAAAAGCAGGAAAGTAAGAAGGAGGTGAAGAAGGACTCCAAGAAAGCTAAGAAAGGGAGCTCAGTGACCTCTATTCCTACAGCTACCCCAATTCCTAAGAAGACAAGATCTATAAAGGGAACTAAGGAGGAGAAGGTTAGAGAGTTGACTTGAAAGGAGATAGAGGAAGAGAAGTAGGCTAAGGAAGAGCTAAAAGAAGAAATGCCCCTGAAGAGGGAGAGAAAGAGGAAAGTCGAGGAAGCTCAGTTAGATGAGGTGACTACAAAGGGAAAAGAAGCTACATCAGTTCCTATTCCCTAAGTAGGTCAGCCAAGCAAAAAGCTGATAGTGAGAAAAAGGACTGGAATTGTCCATGATATAGAAGAAGCTGAAAGGATTAAGGCTGCAGAGGAGGAAAGAATTAGAAAGAAGCAGGAGGAGATAGAGGCTAAAATTAGAAGAATGGCTAAGGAAGCAGTAGCTAGAGTTAAGACTGATACTCAGAAAATTTTACAGTCTGTTATTGCTAGCCTAGTTGAGAAAGAAGTGCCTGAAGTAGTTAAAGAGATGATTTGGGCTCTTGAAGGAATTAAGAATTAGGAAGAGCAGGAAGGAGTGGAAGATGAAGTTGTTGAAGTTGAAGCTGTGGAGTTTGATATACTTGAATCTGACCAGTAGGTCACTCTGACTACTGAGGAAGCTGAGGAAGCTTGGGAAGCTAAGGAAGGTAGGAAGGAAAGGAAGAGAGGGTTATTGAAGAGGATGAAGATTGTTATAGATGAAGATGAGGATGACCTAGAAGATAAGGAGGATAAAGTAGTTGAGCAAGGAGCTCAGTTGACTAAGGAAGCTCAATCTAAGGTCAGCGAGTCCGTTGTTGAAGGTGTTGATAGAGAAAAGGAGGAAGAAAACCTTGAACCATTTGCCTTCCTAATCCCATCTACTGAAACACCTCTCGCACCTACACCAATTTCTGCCTTACCTTTACCTGAAACCCAAACACCATCCACATCCACATCCATCTCTGACCAAACCTACACCACAGACCAAATAGCTATCATCCCATATCTATCCCCCACCGGATCTCCTATGCATGAACATTTATATTTGGAAGAACCTCCACCAGTTAGAGGGCCTTCAATTATTGAGGAGATTCCAGAACAACCACAACAACAACAACCACCTCAATGACCTCAACTATAACCCAATTTAACCCCCAAGCTAAATATTTTAGAGATATAAGGAGAATGGGGAGAGCAAGGTATAAAGGATTGAGGAAAGATGCTGAAATAGAAAAATCATTACTGTCTGAGGATGTCCTAAGGAGGATTGTAAAGGTTATGGAGCCAGTGCAAGGGTTTATGGAAGCTGTTGAGGAGATGAAAGCCCACTTCAAGTCTGTCCCTACTCAGATCTCACTGGTAAAGGCAATAGTATCCCATGTGTTGCCTTTATTATCTATTGTAGGTACGCAAGCTGGTGGATTGAAGGTGGAAGTTGCAGAACTCAAGACTAAAATGGAACTATGAGAGTAACTGCAAGGTGCTTAATGATGAAAGGGATTTCAGAAACTCAATGATATACAAGTTTAATCCCTTATTGGCAGCTATCCTGAAGGTACTTGATGGGTATAGCATTCAGAGCAAAGAAAATGAAGACAACACAACTCTTTTAAATACTGTAGTTGATGGCCTTAATGCTCTGATCACAATGGTAACCAAGCATAATGGGTTACACACTGAGTTAAGGAATGTGAAAGAGGAGATGCTGAAAGGAGTCAAGGACTCAGAGGGAGCTGTGCTTAATGCCTTAAAGAGGCTGAATATTTTAGATGCTCTGAATAGTGATATAGTTATAGCAGATGCTAAACTAGAGCCTACACTTCATCAAAAGCTTGGTCATATCAGAGACCAAATCAAGTAAGTTCAAGCTAATGTCATCAATGATGGAGAAGCGACTAATAAGATCTATGATATAGTCACTACTCATATCAGGAGCACTCCCATGCTGAAGCGGATACTCAGAGAAAATTATCAGGCCAAGGCTCTAGCTAGTCTCACCCAGATATCCAAAGAAGGATTGAGCACTCAATATCAAGTTAATCTCTCTCAATCCCACGCTTTGGTAGGCTTATTCACCTTTTGCAGAGAACAAGATGCGATATCACAAGAAATATATGAGCTGCTTGTGCAACATTTTTCATCCAATGTTTATGGCGATAGCCATTTCTTTTGAGAAGTCTCTGAGCTCATTTGATCTTCGAGCCCAAGCCACTTTGGATGCAATGACAATAGGGGAGAAGGATCGCGAGAAGCTTGAGAAGGGAGAAAAGGAAAGAGAGCAGAGGATTGCTGAATTTTCCTATAATATGTCCAAGGATATGGAGCGCATACAAAGAGGATATCATGAGACAAGAAAGAGGAAAGGCAAGGAGATTGCGCTGCCCAAAGGAAAGAAGTCTAGAAGGGATTAGCAAGTCTTCAAGGAAAGGAGAGCGAATTTGGGAGCCCCGCCTATGCCTAAAGAGTAGAATAGAATATCCATGTAATCGTTAGATTATATTGTAAAACTTTGTATAGATAAACTCATCATTGTCTATACTCAAGTTATTAATTAATGAAAGATTACATTTTCTGTTCTAAGTTAGGATCTTCTTAACTTCATATATTTTCTGTTGTATACAAATGTGTTGATCTTTTGCAGAAATGTATAAGAAGTATAGAGGAATGCTAAACTCAAAAGATTCAAGAATTATAGGGAGTTAGCATTCACTCTGAGAAAATTGAAGATGCCGAACAAAGACATATCAAGCATGAGTATAAGGTAACTCTGATCTAAATATCTTATTGATTTAATTCTCGCTTAGTTAATTGCCATTGATCAAAATGGGGGAGATTATTGAACCAAATAGAGTTTGGACTGATTCAGTGGATGACTCAGTAGTGCTTAAGTTTTGATCATAATAATTAAGTAAAGAATGAGATAATTAAATCAATAATGATATTAAAACAAATAGCATATGGTTGTAAGGGAGTTATTAAATTCAAGGGTAGAATTTCAAGTCTCTGTGACCTAGCTATTTAGTTTAACTCTGAGCTGTTTCTGGGCTGAGTATCTATGTTAGTTGCTTACTAAGTAATATTCACTCAGTGCTTGATATTTGGATTTTGTTTTAGCTATGTGCTTTACGATTTATCATTTCCACTGAGTTACTTTTAGTCTGTCAACGCTGCTGACTTTACCATTTTAGGTAAAAAGGTGTCTTTGCTTTTAGTGTTGCTTTTTGTAGGAACATTAATGAGACAAAGATAAAAAGAATTAATGCCTTGACAAGACTCATAATTATGAAGAAAATGACAAAGTCTTTCAATGCAAAGCTGCCAAAAGTCTTTTGCCAATTTGGGCAATTCTGTAGATCTACCAACCTTGTATAACGCACTCTGCAACATGTTAGAATACCAGAAGGAATGGGATGAAGACACGTATCAGGTCAGCGTGAGTTCTCTTTAATGGAAGACTTGCATCAAACGACAAAGGATTCAAATTGAAGCTCAAATCTTAATCTAACAGATTGATTTTCTATCTCACAATGGTGGAATTCTATCTCTTAACGGATTGATTTGAAGAAGCAATGTATAGATAGATTAGCTAACAATTTTAGAAGATGCCAAGATAAGTTCAACAACTAATTTCTCAATATAACTATAAAAGGAGTAAGAAGGTAAGCGTTAGAACTTGTTGATTACACCTGAATTTCTCAGAAGCTAAAACTCTGCCAACTTACAAGCTTTAAAGAAGTTTAAGTAAGAAAGCACATCTCATCGAGAATCTGCTTTAGAATAAGAGAGAATAATATAGATCATTCAATTGTAATATCCGATCATTTGTAACTGGATCAACTTTTTATAAGTTAAATCCAGCTCTTGTTTTGACTCATAGTGAGTTGCTGATAGAAGAGGGTATTCTAGTCAGCAGGTGAGTGATTATAGTTTGGAGGGTATATACTGTAATTTGGGAATTTGTGAAATGCTTAGGGTAAAGGAGTTGAGATTAGTGGATTAAAGCCGAGACTCTCTCTCGAGTCTGGATGTAAGTATAGGTTGCTAAACCAGTATAAAAGTCTCAGTGTTCTTTACTTTACTGCATTTTCTAAGTTTTCACTCAACGAGCTAACCTCACTTAGCTGAGCAAGTTATTAACCCAAAAATTTTTTATAACTTCTTGAGTGAGTCATTCACCCTCCCTCTGACTCAGTGAGTGTATACATAGGGACCAACAGCTGGCCCCTATGAGTATAACTCAATGAGTTAGAGGGGGGGGGGGGGGGGAATGACTCACTTGATTAAAATAGTGAACTTTTTTGCGATTAGAAATACTCCACTGAGTAGGTCAGTCGGCTAAGCTAAAACACAAGAAAACTTCTACTACAAAGTAAAGAACACAGAGATTTATACTGGTTCGGCGACCTGTGCTTGCATCCAGTCCTAAGAGAGCGTCTTGGCTTTAATCCACTAATCTCAACTCCTTTACCCTAGGCAGATAAGCCTTTCACAGATTTTCCCAATTACAACTGAGTACCCTTCTCACTGTAATCGATCACCCGCTGACTAGAATACCCTCTTCTATCAGCAACTCAATAGAGTTTAAATAAGAGCTGGATTCAACTTATAGAAATGTTGATCCAGTTACAATAATAAGATATTACAAATCAATTAATCTATTCTATTCTCTCTGGTGTTAAAGTATATTTTCATTGAGTAGCTTTCTTGATTGAATTTCTTCAAGTGCTGTGAATTTGACAGAGATTCAGCTAAGTAGAAATTCATGTGTATTCACTATGTTCTAACGCTTGACTTCTTGCTCCTTTTATAGTTAAAATCAAGAATGTAGCCGTTGAAATTGCTTTGGCATCTACTAAAAATTGACAGCTCAGCTATCCACCCGTTGCTTCTTCAAATCCATCCGTTGGGAGATAGAATCAGATCGTTGTGAGATAGAAATCAATCCGTTGTGAGATAGATTGAATAAGAGCTTCAATTTTGAATTCTTGTCTCTTTGATGCTAGAAATCTGCTAGAGAGATTCTGCGTTGACTTGCTACCTATAATCTTCCCATTCCTTCTGGTAATCTAACAAACTTGCAGATGCGCACATTTACAGGAGATACATACTACAACAACCCGATTTGACTTTGTCCTCTTACAGCTTTTCTCCGGACAATCTTTATCTTTATCAGCATTGCACTTTTTGTCTTTGTCATGTCATTTATTCCTTTTGTCTTTTGTATGACGTTTTTCATTAATGTCTGTAAAAGGGTTAGACTAAAAAGCAAGATTTCATTTTTCCTTAAAGGGAAAGGTCAGGGCAATTGACAAATCATGATAAATCAGCGAAGGTATATACTTATAAGCACAAATGAAACAAAATCTAAATATTGAGTTAGTGAACAGTACTTAGTCAGCGAACTAAGAATACTGCTCAGCCCAAAAACAACTCAGAGTTAAATCATAGAACTAGGTCAACGAAGAACATTAATTCTACCCTTGAATTAACATATTCAACCAAGACCATAGTCTAACTAATTTAACTTCATTATTGGTTTATTTAACTTAAACTGAGCTTATTTGTTATGATCAAAACTTTAATCACTACTAAGTCATCCACTGAGTCAATCCAACCTTGTGTTGGGTTCAACAATTATATTTCAAATTTAGCTTGGATTGTTGTATAGGAGCCAGTTGTCTCATTTCAAGCTCTCTTTCTTAGTTTGTAAATACTAGGCCTGTTAAGAATTCGAGTGTGTTATTCCTAATAACATGAAAATTTATGCTACGCATATATGTTAGATATGACGTATGCACCAGAGGCAATCAAGGCGATATATCTTATTTAGTTTTATTTGTACTAACAAAGCTAAATTAATAAAGGAATTTTTTTGTTATATCACTGGCTATGAAAATATATTATGACTAATTTAGAATATATTCATTGGAGTGTTTACTAAAGTCCATGACATAATCATAGTACGTATTGCAAGGGCATAATGAGACTATGTTGGTGAGAACTAGTTTGTGTGTAATTATGATTTGTCTAAATATCCCTAGTCGTAGTATCATCAAGACTAGACATTGATGAATACGGATAGACTAGCATGTGTTGTCATACCTCTTGAATTTGATTCAGAGTAGCATATCTCCAATGCTAGAGGGTGGTACCTTGGGTTAGCACATGAATGTATTCAGGAAGATACATTGGAGACCACTATAAGACAACACTCGGTAATCTATATTATGTGTTAGTGTTTTAGTGGTCTCATTGCAATAACAATACGAATATCCTTAGACCTGAGATGATAGTTATCTTGTTCAGATGTTGCTATACTTTGGATTATACCTATACATTCTATAGACTGGATGATATGGATAATTACGGGTATAATTGATGTCTGTCCGTTGGTAAGATGAGTAGTCAAGATGGAATCTATCACTCCATTATAGCAATATAAGGGAGATGTACCTTGGCCACTTGTTAGAGGTGACACACTCGTAAACCTCTGATCAGAGTATAAGTTGATAGGATGGGATCTTGATCAACACAATAAATGGTTGAGTAGTGTACTTTGGCAGTAAGACTAAACTACTAGGGTAGCTATCATAGCTACTAGTGGACTAACACTTAAATCGAGTCCTAGAAACTGGATGGTACTTAACAGGTGATAGAAGGAGTGAATTATATTGATACTATTGTAGAACCTGGATTAAGTCATAATGCACATGACGTTCTGAATATTGAGGGGTCATATGCCCTTGCTAGAGAGACACTATGACCGATCAAAGTAATTGGAGTCCATAACGGTCTGGAGCTCCGGGCTAGTTAATTCCTAAAAGGGATTGAGCTAGGTTAAACTTTTGACTGCTCGATATTACGGGATCCTATAGGATCACACACTTTGAGTTACGACCGAGCTATGTAAAGAACCATTAGACTAGGTCTAATCTAGAAGAGCAAGGATATATGGTTAGGCTATAATATTGGTTAGGCCAATATTCATTGGTTGGACCAATGAACCTGTTAAATAATGAGGTTAAAATAGAAAAAGGGGAAGTAGAAACACAAACAGAGTGGGGTTCGGGTAACCTGCGTGAGTGGATTTGCATATGTACTATTGGACAATACATGCACAAGATCTGTATGCAGGCTAGTGCACAAGTGCATAAAGGCCTGTAGGCCTTGCGCGAGCGGGGCTGCGCAGGCGTGCAATCCACAGGGACTTGCACGGGCTGCGTTGAGTACAACCCACTAGCGGGCTGCGCAAGCTCGAATGGCCTGTGCTCCTATGCAGGCCACAACCCAGCCATACTGCTAGCCGCCGACTAGCAGTGTTATGGTTTAATTAGGGAGCTTGCTCTTCAAGCAAGCTCCCCAGTGTTTGTGTCAGACTCTACTTCTAGTTTTAATTATATTGTCTTAATTACCCTTTCTATTTTAATTCTGATTGGTTTAGGTTAGGGACTTTATTGTCCTTTGAATATATCCTAACCACGATAAATACAAGCCTCCTCCTTCATTATTTTTCGTCCTTAATTTCATACTCCTTCTCTTGCTCTCTTATTCTCTTGGTTGTTCCGATTCCTAAAAGTAATTCGTTGAAAGACTTATTTACTTAGAATAGAAAACAAAGGGAACTTCTTATAGAATAAATTAGTAGGGAAGATCTAGCTATCTTTCACTTATTTATCGGTACTCCCTTTCTAGAAGGTTTTGGTCGGTGGTGCTCGTGTGGACTATTTATAGAGGGCTTCTACTTTGGAGTTTGTGCATATAACTGAGGGGTCTTTCTACCAACTACGGGATTCACACTTCAACTGGTAAGTGGTTAAATTATTATTAGGTCCTTTTATTAAGTGTTTATGACCTAGAATAATTTAAGACTAGCACTATTATCAATCATGCCATGCTTAGGAGAGATCTAGGGAACTAGATTAAATTTTTGAATTTCCACTGCGCATATTTTACTTGCTAAAATCCTTAATCTAGACCAACAATATAGGTGATATTCATGTTAGTGATAAGCTCATATTATATGATGTTCTCTTTGTTCCATCATTCAAATAGAACCTAATTTTTGTTACAAAACTAATTACATCGCTAATTTGTGAAGTGATATTCTTTGCTAACAAATGTGTTACACAAGATGCTTTGACTAAGATGAAGATTGGTTTAGCTGAAGTATCAAGTGGACTTTACATTCTTAATATTTTGAATTCTAGTATTTCTCTGTTCAATAATGAGTTAGCTTTTATTACTACTTGTAATAGAGATGATCTCTGGCATTATAGGTCTGCACACTTATCAAACAATGTGTTACAAATTTTGAATAAATATTGCCTGATATTACTTCTTCTACTGATTTAGTTTGTGAAATTTGATATTGCCTGATATTACTTCTTCTACTGATTTAGTATGTGAAATTTGTTATTAAGCCAAGTTAAAAAAGAAGAAGCCCTTTCCTACTTCTAATTCTATTTTTGCTGATATGTTTGACTTGGTACATATTGATATTTGGGGTCCTACTGCTATGCCTCTTAATGGTTACAGGTATTTTGTCACCATTATTGATGATTTTTCTAGGCATACATGAGCTGTTATGATAAAGTGTAAGAGTGAGGCATCTATGGTGGTTAAAAATTTCACAAAAATGGTTCATGTCCAGTTTAATAGACATATTAAGGTGATTAGGACTGACAATGGTGTTGAGTTCAATTTAGGCAATTTTTATAATGAAAATGGGATTCTTCATCAAAGATCTTGTGTTGAGACACCACAACAAAATGGGTTGGTTGAAAGAAAGCACCAACACATCTTGAATATGGCTAGATCTCTTAAATTTCAAAGCAAACTGCCTAAAGTTTTTTGGAACTATTTTTATTGGACATGCTATTTATCTTATCAATAGATTGCCAACTCCTATTTTGAAAAAAAAGTCCTTATGAAGTTTTATATGGAAAGATTCCTCACTATGATGTTTCAAAGCCTTTTGGTTGCCTATATTTTTTTAACACTCTATCTCGAAATAGAACAAAGCTTGAACCCAGAGGCATAAAGGGTATTTTCTTAGGATTTATTGATGGAGTTAAGAAATATAGAGTTTTTGATCTTGAAACCCAGAATATTAGTGTTACTAGAAACATTACTTTTCATGAGTGTCTATTTCCTTATATTAGTCAAGGTGAAGACCAGATTGATGAGACACCAAAAGTGGTTAGCCATAATATCCCTGTTGAGAACCCAAAAACAAGAAAGCATAATCAACCTAAGTACCTACAGGACTACCACTGCTACTTAGCAAAACACAGAAATGCTACTCTTTATGAAGGTAACAAAAAACATCCTCTATCTTTAATCCTATCATATAACAAGTTAAGTCATTCTCAGCAAATTTACTCAATGGCCATTTCAGCAGAATGTGAACCAAAGAGTTACAAAATTGCTAAGGAAGATGTTAATTGGCAAAATGCCATGAATGGTAAAATTAATGCTTTAAATATTAACAATACTTGGACAATTATCACACTGCCTCCTAGAAAGAAACCCATTGGATGTAAATGGGTTTTCAAGATTGAAAGGAAGAATGATGGTAGTATTGAGAGATATAAAGCTAGATTAGTTGCTAAGGGGTACACTTAACAACCTAGTATAGATACCTTGAGACTTTTCCCCTGTAGCTAAAATAACCACTGTTAGAGTTATTTTAGCCTTAGCAGCTAAGAAAAATTGGTTACTTGAGCAACTAGACATTAACAATGCCCTTTTTAATGGTAACCTAGAAGAAGATATATACATAAATTTGCCTCAAGGCATTAATTCTACAATTTCTAATACTGTTTGCAAATTAACTAAATCTCTTAATGGTTTAAACCTAGCTAGTAGATAATGGTATTCAACTTTGACTTCCTCTTTAATAAAAAGGGCTTCTCTCAATCACAAGCAGATCCCTCATTGTTTATTGAATAGGAAAAAAATGAATTCATTGCATTAGTTGTTTATGTAAATGATGTAATGTTACCAAGCAATAACCAAAAGGCAATTGATGAAACTAAGTCATATCTGCATAAATGTTTTAGCATAAAAGACTTAGGTAAGTTAAAATATATTTTAGGAATTGAAGTATTAAGATCTAAAAAAGGCATCTTAATGAATCAAAGGAAATATGTGCTGGATTTATTAGCAGAATATGGATATTTAGATTCTAAACCTTGCTTAACACTAATGAGCATTGATAAAATAAATCATTCTAAATTTCCAATTTTGTCTGATAACACACATTATAGAAAACTTGTTGGCAAACTGCTATATCTTACAAACACCAGACCTGATATTGCATTTGCAGTCCAATAATTATCTCAGAATCTTGATAACCCTCATGAAAGTCATTTACAAGCTGCTAACAGGATCCTAAGGCACCTTAAAGGGAAACCTGCTTAGGGTTTGTTTCTATCTTCTAAATGTAGATATATAGGTAAAAGCATACACTAATGCAGAATAGGGAAGTTGTAAAACTTCAAGGAAGTTAATAACTGGTTTTTGTGTCTTTTTGGGAGATTCCTTGATCAGTTGGAAATCAAAGAAACAAAATACCATAAGTAGAAGCTGAATATAGAGCAATATCCACAATAGCAGTGGAGGTTCATTGGATTCTATATTTACTCAGAGATCTATAGATACAACACTCAACACCTACAATAATGTACTGTGACAATATTTCTGCTATACACATAGCCAAAAATCTAGTTTTCCATGAAAGGACAAAACACTTGGAGATTGATTGTCATTTTGTGGGATCAAAAGCCCAAGACACATCATTCACCTAGTACCAGTAAGGACAAAGGAACCATTGGCAGATTATTTCACAAAAGCCTTGTGTTGAAACAAGCACAAGTTTGGACCGACTCAATGGTTGACTCAGTAGTGCTTAAGTTTTGATCATAACAATCAAGTTAAGTTTGAGTTAATTAAATCAATAATGATGTTAAAATAAATAGTTTATGGTTATATGCGAGTTACTGAATTCAAGGGTAGAATTTCATGTCTCCATAGCTATTTAGTTTAACTCTGATTTGTTCTAGGCTAAGTATGTACTTCAGTCGCTGACTAAATACTCTTCACTCAGCGCTTGATATTTAGATTTTGTTCCAGGTGTGTTTATTGATTTATCTTTTCGCTGAGTAACTTTGTATTAGTCAAAGGCACTGAATTTTCCATTGATGGAATCTTTCCTTTTCAGTTTTGCTTATATAGACATTAATGAAAGAAAGACAAAAGGAATTAATGCCTTGACAAGACATCCGCTTCATGAAGAAAACTTCAAAAATCTTCATTATTCAAGCTGCAAAAAGCAATTAACAGATTTAGAAATATTGCAGACCTACGCTGTCAGATTACTAGAGGAATGGGAAGATGACACGTAGCAATTCAGTTCAAGATCTCTCTAACGGAAGACTAATATCAAATGGTAAAGGATTTAAATTGAAGCTCGAATTTGAATCTAGTGGATTAATCTTTACCTCACAACGGTGTGATTCTATCTTTTAACAGATTGATTTGAAGAAGCAACGGGTGGATAGCTGAGCTAGCAATTTGCAGAAGATGCCAAGACAAGTTTAATGGCTACATTCTTGTTTTCAAGTATAAAAGAAGCAAGAAGGCAAGTGTTAGAACTTGGTGGTTACACCTGAATTTCAAAGAAGCAAAACTCTACCAATTTACAAGCTTTAAAGAAGTTCAATCGAGAAGGCAACTACTTAGCGAGAATCTGCTTTAGAATATGAGAGATTAGAGTAGATCAATAGATTTATAATATCTGATAATCTGTAACTAGATCAATGTTTTTATAAGTTGAATCTAGCTATTGTTTAGACTTAGTTGAGTTGCTGGTAGAAGAGGGTATTTTACTCTGTGGGTGAGCGATTACAGTTTGGAGGGTACTTTTTGTAATTAGGGAATTTTGTGAAAGGCTTCTCTGCCTAAGGTGAAGGAGTCGAGATTATATAATGAAAGCTAAGACACTTTCTTGTGACTAGATGTAAGCACATGTTGCCAAACCAGTATAAAATCTCTGTGTTCTTTACTTTGAAGTTTTTCCCAATTTCACTCAGCTCACTCACCTACTTAGTGGAGTTCATAATATCTTGAAAAAGTTATTGTTTTATTAGAGCAAGTCATTCACCCCCTCTGATTCATTGAGTGTATGCATAGGGACTAACAACTGGTATCAGAACAGTTCTTATTTTGAAGATTACACAATCTTGAGATATGGACCATGGCATACAAAGAAGAAGAATCCAGTGGAAGGGCCTAAGCCTACATTCTGGCAGAAGGCATGTCAGTCACCAGGCCTCCTATGTTTAATGGTGAGCATTATACTTACTGGAAGAACAAGATAAAGAATTTCATCCAGTCTCAAAGCATGCATGCTTGGATGGCTATTATTGAAGGGCCATTTATTCCTACTATCATAAAGAATGGAGTGCGCATTGATAAGTTCTCTGAAGAGTGGGACAATCAAAACTTGGCCAAATTGAAGGAAAACACAGTTGCTATCAACTATCTTTATTATGCTCTTAATGCAACTGAGTTCAACCGAGTTTCAGGTTATGAAATAGCTTGAGAGATATGGAAGAAGTTGGAAGTAACTTATAAAGACACTGACAAAGTCAAGGAGTCCAAGATCAAAATCCTCATGAGGGATTATGAGTGGTTTCATATGCAACACAAGGAAGATATTTCTAATATAAACACCAGGTTCTTGAAGATTGTCAATGAACTAAAGAGACTTAGTAAGAACTTTATAGAAGAGGAGATTGTCAAGAAGATTCTGATAAGTTTGACATAGGAAAGGGATGCAAAGAAGAATACTATTGAAGAGGCTTATGATTTGAAGACCTAGAAGTTTGATGAGCTAACAGGAACCTTTCTGACTCATGAGATATCTTTGAAGTAATATATAGATGAGTCCAAGAAGCTCAAGCACAAGGAAAGAGAAAGCTCTAGTAGAACTGTTGTTCTTAAGGCTGATGATGATGATTCCTCTAAGGAAGAATATCTATAGGACAGAAATAAAGAGATAACACTGATGACCAAGAACTTTAAAAGGTTCTTGTGGAAAGATAAGAACTTTCAGAAATTCAGAAAGTCCAGTAAGTATAAGAAGGGAGCAGATGATAGACCACGAAAGGACTTTAACAAAGAGCGTAACAAAGACATCAAATGCTTCAAATATGATGAGAAAGGGCATATCCAGTATAGCTGTCCTAAAGCTAAGAAGGACATGTTCAAAAAGAGAAAGGATAAGAAGGCTCTTGCTACTACTTAGAGTGACTCTGAACAAGTGTCATCATCCTCAGATGAATAGGCACAAGATTTTGTAAATGTGTGTCTTATGGAAAAGGATGATCAACCTAACTCAAAGTCAGCTGACCAACCATCTACTTTTGCTGCCAATCAATTAGCTGACTAGAGTAGAGACAAAGGAAAGAGAAATAAGGTAAATTTTGTGCCCCCTTTGTCTTCAGATGAACTTGTTGTAGTACTTAATGATGTTATTAATATGACTAAGAAGTCAGTCAAATACATCCAAGTAATCCAGAGGAGGTGTGATGATCTAGAAGATGTCAATTCTTCTACCTCACTCGACATCTTATACCTTATGTAAAAAGATGAGTACCATAATGGATATAACAACAAGCTCACTAAGAAAATGGATAAGCTAGCTGCTAATTAATAGCTTTGAAAAAGGTGTGGGTCTTGTGAGCGGGCGAGGTTTTGATGGGATGCACGCGGGGTGCGGTGCATAGGGTGCATCTGGTTCGATTTGAGAAAATCCGATTTGCTTAAATGCAGTGACTTTATATAAGCCAAAAAAATGTGATTATATTGAGAAATATATTTGCACATTTTATTAAGGAAAGGTATTTTTAAAATAAAGTGTTTTTACTATATTTAAAAATAAAACAGAGTCGCCACCCGGTTCAGCTCCATCGGGAATTATGGTATACTGATCTAAAATGGGATTTTTATACCGAAAAGAGAATGAGATTCTGAGTTCGGACATAATAGTTACTCATATTGTTCAAATTGTCTAGATTAATTTTAGAATTTTGGAATGTGTGGTATTTTTGCATTATAATGGCTTTATTTAAGAATTACATTCAAGAAATAAAACGAGAATTATAACAGCATAATAAATAGATATTTTCTATTGAAATTTTGGCAGAGTAAAGGCAGTGCTTGGATTTTGGCCCGGAAACTCATATAACGTTCCCTCACATTCTGGATGTTTCATCCGTACCTACAAGCTCATTTACACATGTTATAGTTTAAGTGGCTCTAGTGGCTCACTTAACCAGAGAAATAAAATGTAATGTGCAATAATATAATAATGAAAATGACTTTAAATGAATTTTGAAAGTTGGGCTTAGAGCCAATTACCCTGAGTTTACCTTTTCGTTTGTCCAGGTTGACTTGAGAGCCAGTGCGGGACCGAAGTTATCAGAGGTTGTGATTTCTTTGGAAAACAGGTTTAACCCAAGTTATGACTATAATCTTGGATTATACATGTAGAAAATGGGGGTTTCCGGGAAATTGAGTCATTTTTAGACTGAAGATCACTGCAAGATCTCGATCTAAAAAGACTATAAAATGAGTTTATATTGAATGTCGGTGATAAAGCTCAAATTTGGAGGTGTTTTGGCAGAGTTTCGGGGCTTTTAGGACTCCCAAAACAAAAGGGGACAAATTTGAGATTTCAGGATTTTTTTTTCCGTTTTTCGTCTGTTGAACTGAGGGGGGGGGGGGGTGACCACATATTTATAATGGGATAGTAATTAGCCGGCAGGCTAATTACATAGGTAATTAGCCTGCGGGCTAATTACCTATCTCACAGGATTTTACATTAGATCCCCGTAAATCCTTGCCAGATCTCGGTAAGATTTGATTTTTTTTACTGTAGATGGGTAATTAGCCGGCAGGCTAATTACCTATATTTGACCAAACTTTGACTTTTTGATTTTTCAGTAGGAAATTCTAAATCAAAGCTTCCCTAGAATGTGGATTTTTTAATTTCGGATTTTGGGTGACAATTCAGTCCTTTTTGGCTCTTTTGTTTCATCACTAAATGAAATATGCATAATTCCTCATCGGGCCCGAACGGGCCTGTGCTAACAGTTTGCCCCTCACATACATAAATTTTGTGCTAGAAATTTTATCGTATGCGAAACAAGCAAAATAGTGTATGCATGAAATGCAATGAGTTAAAATATTTTTAATCACAAATTTTGAAACAAAATATATTTTGCCCCTTCGATTAAAAATTTATTAATGTGTTGCATGAGGTTAAAATTGACTGGGGGTCAAAATAAATATTTTTGGTTGCTTAATGCATGAATGATCGTGTAAAAACAACTTTTAGGTCTGCTCGTTTTATAAAAAATGCAGAAAATGGATGAACTATGAAAAATTGCAAAAATTTTCAAAACATACGTAATTAGTCGGCGGGCTAATTACCTATGTAACAGTAGCTTCTATAGCCGTTATACGTAAACGCATGCAATGCGTAAATGGGTGACAACTGGATATGTAATTGGCCGGCAGGCTAATTACATATATAATTAGACTGCGGGCTAATTATCTGTGGGCTATAAAAACAGCAGCTTGGCTCCCATTTTCTCCACACCAAAAAAATTTCTCTTCTTCTCTCTTACGAGTTTGGCTCCTTTTCTTCAAAGATTTTCGCCTCCTATCTATTCCCGACGATAATTTCTTTCATCTTTTTTCCTTTTTTGCCCCTTCTAGTTAGATTTTACAGGGTCTCCATGTGGTTTAAGCTTTACAATATCCGCTTGGATTTGCCAGCCATCCAAGTGACTACTCGGAACTTGCTCATCAATGGTCAACAAGTGGAACTATCTGAGGTTCCTTTCGAGGCTTTATACGGGCTTTCGTTGAATTGGATGTACTATGGGATCCATCCTGGGATTTTTATTCTGCCTACTTTGAAGCCTTCTGACCACCTTTCTTGGATTCTGGTAAGCCTTACTGCCTTTACCGCATTTGCTACCACTTCATTGTTATTATCATTATTATGATGCTATTACTTGTTTGTTATACATGTTTTTCTTGCTCTTTATTTATGGAATGAATGCAATGACCTTTGATAATCATGTGATTTATCGAAGACTGGTGTGTGATTAGTGTATATACTTATTTTAGGTCACCAGACATGAGGGCGGTAGTATTACCCACTTTCACAAGTGGTACAAGGTGCTATCTCCTCGTGCCATAGCCATTGTCGATGGGACGTCTTTGGGGAGGATGGTGAGGAACTGCAAGTACATGAGGCATCACAAGTATCCGTACATCCTGGCTAGTACTTCTACCCATATCTTGAGTAGGTGGTCCGAAACTACCCACACTTTCTACTTCCATTGTGGGGAGTATACCATCACTCTGCTGGATTACTGTACCATCACAGGTCTTCCCTTTCACGGTAATATGATCCATTTCAACGCTTGCTTTACTTAAGACAACCTTAATGTGGAGACCATTGAGGCTTTGATCGGCTACTCTAGGGATAAGCTCAGGCGGGTTTCTTTTGAGAAACTCATGACCTTTTGGACCACTAGGGATAGGAGGCACTTGACTTCTGCCTGTATGGCCAGAGCTTTCATGGCTGCTACTTTGTCATGGCTATGTTTTCTTACTGGGGGTTTGATCATGAATCTCCACATTCTTCCCACTCTGATTGACCCGTCCTACTTCGACGAGTATACCTGGGGTCGAGCCGCGTTGGGTCTTTTGTATTAGGCCCTTGATCAGTGCATGAGGAGCAGAATTGGAAAGTTCAAATCTTGTCTCCAGATTGTCTATGTAAGAGTTTAACTCCTTTTCTTCCTTATGTGCATTTTCGTCTGTCTTTTGGTGTTCTAATTTCTTTTGAATGGTTGTAGATCTGGATTTTCACGATGGGGATTCTCCCGAGGACCAAGCTAATGCTAGATGGTATCTTTCCATTTTGTCCTCGTCTGCCACACTACTAGCGTGGTTGGGAGATGGAGTCCCTTTCCGCTCTTTCCACTTACCTTCGCACTCTATCTTCGGAGCAGGTATACTCTATAACTTCCTTGATTTATTTTAATCACTATATCTGCTACAACCATTGTATTAATGCTTAGTTATCTTTTTTCAGATTAAGACACAACCTTGGGGGTATGATCTTCACTAGCTAGAGATTATGAGATTAGCTAGGGGATTTGTGAACACCTGACTGATTATAGATACTCCCTTCTCCTTAGAGTGGTACCTTGGAGAGCACATATAGAATTGGCATCTTCCTCCCAAGTTGCATTCTATTCCTCCTGAGGTGCCCCGGTGGATTTTCTAGCCTCATAGCTCGCCTGACTTTGTGCAATTGGCGTCCAATGGCTTACCTAGTGCTTTCTTAGAGCGGGTTGGGGGATATGAGGAGTTCTACCATTTGCAGCTGCTTGGATTACCGGAGATAGACCCCATTCCTATTGAGCTTGAGCTAGACATTTATAACCCTTCCGAGGGTGATGCCCCTTCGACTTATGCCCCTAGCTGTCAGGCTAGATCGAGTTCGCCTAAGACTGTCCGGATGATGGTACCTTATTTTTCATTGACTCGAGTTTCTTCCTCGCCTTTGCATCTTCGTGCTTAATCGGATTGATTTGCCCTTGCTTTGTTGTCTTTGCAGGATCACCAAGGTAGGAAAAGGCTTGCATCTACTTTCGCTCATGTGGGTAGTTCTTCGGCGTCATTTATCCCGCCTCAGAGTTTGGCGATGGTGGAGGGACATCGGGGGTTTTAGTATCAGCCGCCTATGTCTCTGATGTACCTCCCCGACCTGAGCACTTATATGCCGGTGATTCAGCGTTATTTGGATCCTGAGCATCCAGTGGCCTTCCATCCGGCCGATACCACTCACGTGGGTCTTCTCTGCTCTTTTTTCTTCTCTTTTTCCTTAGATTGCGATGGTTCTGACTTGTTCCAATCTCTCGTTCTTGCAAGTGCTTATTGTTGATAGCATCTACGATTGAGGATATATCCAAGGTCAGCAGGTTCATGATGAACCAAAACTCTGATACGTCGGTATGTTAATTATTTTATCATTTTAATGATGATGCATGGCATGCTATGAAATGCATATGAATGATCTATGTCAAAATGTTATAGCTGGAGATCTGACAGCTTCGAGGTCTATTGGGGATGATTCGGGTGGATGACCCGCAGCAGCAGCCGCAGCAGAGATAGGGTGATCCTTCCGGATTCTTTCCTCAGGGTGGCTATCCTCCTTTTGACCCTATCCACCCGAGTTCTAGATAGGCTTTCTTTTTGTCGTTTTCTTTTCGTTGGGCCATTTGCAGTAGGGGTGTTCAAAAACCGAACCGAAATAACCGACTGAACCGATGTAATTAGGTTTTTCAGTTTAAACGGTTCGGTGTCGGTTATTGATTTTATATATTTTCGATTTGTTTGGTCGGTTCGGTTTTAAGTGGAAAAAAATCAATATAACCGAACCGAACAATTAATTTATATAAATATCTTAAAAGTTGATTATATATTAATTTTAACCTGAAATTAATTTACATATCAAGTTTCCTAGTTTACTTTCTAAATAGGTAACTTATCACGAGTAGAAACTTACTATATACATCTTCCAAAAGTTAATAATTGATTTATAAATAGGAAAATGTCACAATTTTTTTTATGAACTTTCACGATTGTTTTCTTTCTATAATTTTTCAATTTAAATACATTTCTGCCATGTGAGTTGTGATATTCATTAAATGCCATAATACTTTCTCTGTTGAATTCAACAAATATATTGGTTGGTGTTAAGTCTAACCCAATTTTTACAAATAAAGTTAGTTGAAATATACAATTTATGTCAATTTACATGTATCTCTCCTCTTATGTCAGTGCAAAGAATGAATTATTCGATTGTTGGTACTTTGTTCAATAATGGATAAAACATGATTTATTGATTGCAATCTGTTTTTCATTTTCTCTATTCATTTTTCATTGAATTCAATGGCTATTATGTTGTATTGAAGTGAATAAATGAAGTAATTTATTGGAGAAAAATATTCAAGTAAAAACCGAAATAACCGAACGAACCAACCGAACTAAATTAATTCGGTTCGGTTCGATTATCCTTGTACTTCGGTTTGGTTTCGGTTATTATTTTTTGATTCTTGGTATATTTGGTTCGATTCAATTATTCAATCGAACCGACCGATGAACACCCCTAGTTTGCAGTGCTCTTTTCTTGTATGAACACATTTTTATATATAAAAGAATTTTGCATTATTCCTTTGCTTTGTGCTTTCTTTTGTCGTTGATCGAGTTTATCGGGGTAATCTGCCAGATATTGACAGATTGCCCCATAAACTACGTATAGCGAACTGCTAATTACATCCATTTTTGTGCTGATCTGAATGTTTATCTGAAGAACTGCGATGGTTGGGACCGTCTCGGGGTTGGCGCATATGAAGGAATACTATCGCATTTTTGTTAAGAATAACGTGATCTAGGCTGCTATCAGATTCTGGGATCCTGTTGACAACGTGTTCCGGTTTGGAGATCATGAGTTATGCCCCTTGTATGAGGAATTTTGTGGGCTCATGAGATCTTTAGCTGACATGCCCCCAGCCATTCTAACGCATCGTCCTGAGTTTTCTGATCTGTTTTCAGTTGAAAAGATTTGACCGACGCCGATTGATTTGTGACGAGGGCTTGAGGTTGAACGTGGCTTTTGACATAGTTAGGAACCTTTCTCCTAACGACACTAGCTGGCTTCCGCTTATTTGTTTACTCTTGTTGGGAGTCTTCCTTTGTGAGGTTCCCACTATGGTTTGTAGCTTTGCCTTCCTGACTATCGTTGATCAGATGTTAGAGGGGAAGTCTCCTACTGTAGTGAGTTTGGCTGAGACACTGATCTTTGTGCGTTCTTCCCGGAATGGGACTAAAGCTATTACTAGGGGTAGTAGACTTCTCCTTCAGGTAAATTTTATTTGAGCCTTTCTTTTTGCATGAACTGCCCTTTTGGTTTTCGATTCATCAGGCTTGCCTTAATTTTTACATGGACCGCCTTTTCAGGTTTTCAATCCAGCAGGCTATCTTTTTCTTTTCTTTTTCTCTCTCTTTTTTTAATTTTTCTCATTTTTTTCTTTTGAGCTTTTGTGTTGCTTTTGCAGCTTTGGCTTTGGGACAAGCTTTCTGTGTTGTCCGTCCCTATGAGCATGGATTATTACCAAAGGCCTACTGGGCACAGGGTTCCGTAGTTTGCATTGGCAACCTTCATCATAGAGATTTTACCGTCGAGGAGTGGGTTAAGTTTCTAGGGAACCAAGCCGCCAAGGATATTTGTTGGGTTTGCCCTTGGTGGGGAATCACATATGTTACTACTGACGTTTCTATAGATGGCGTAGTCCTCATTGGTCTTTCTGAGATCATCACCTACTCTCCTGGTAGCTTGTGTAGGCAGTATGGTCGTCCTCAGGGGTTCCCGACATCCTTGTGTACCTTGATTGGCTCTGAGCTTTCTTATACTCAGGTTTACCGTTATGACGTAAGGTGGATCAGTTGCTTTAGGGTGGAGAGGAACTATTCCATGCCTTTTGATATCCACCCCTCCGAGACATATCGCATTTGGGTTGCGAGTATTCGTGGGCTTCCTACCCTCGGAGAGAGGCTCATCGAGACACAAAGACTCCGCAGTTTCCTTATGGGTCATTGAGCTTGTCACCGTGTGTCTTTTGTTCCCTTGGGAAAATAAAGGCTTCAGGCCTTGCCTTTGTCATTTCCATTTCCTATTTATGATGCATTTTTATGTGTAATAAGGATGAAATGATGTTATTTGAATGCGTGTTTTATAAAAAAATTCGTAGTTTTCATTTAATGCACTCATTTAGTATATTTAATATGAACATGTTACCACAAAAATATCATTTAAATAGGAAGGACAAATGATATTTATTCCTAAGAAACGCCCACCGTCGCCTAAGGTTCCGAATGGATTTTACCTAAGCTTTGCTCCTTTATTTTGGGATCTTTATTTTTGCTCGAGAGCCCTCACTAGCTATTGACAGACCCTTTTTTCTTTTCTCATTTTTTTACATGAGATAGCACTTCAGCTTGTCGCGATTTACTGGAATTTACAAATTCGTTGCCATCCAGATCTAAGATCTTTACCGCCCCTTTACTGAGAGTCTTTCTTACTACATACGACCTTTCCCAGTTTTGCTGGAACTTCCCTCGAGCATATGTGTGTGTTTTACGAGATTGCATTAAGACCAGATTGCCCATTCTCAGAGGTTGATCTTGCCCCTTGACTTTACGGTTGTAAGCCTTGGCCATGCACTGCTGGTATAACTGTAGATTCTCTAACATGGTTAATCATTTTTCATCGATCAAAGTCAGTTCCTCGTGTCTTGCCCTTGCCCATTCATCTTCAGGCAGTCTTGCTTTAAGGGCTATGCGCAAAGATTTGATTTCATTTTCCACGGGCAAAACCGCCTCCATTTCGTAGACAAGAGAAAAAGGGGTTTGGCCTGTAGGAGTCTTGACACTGGTTCTATATCCCCTCAAGCCATAGGGAAAATGATCGGCCCAGTCTTGGTAGTTAGAGATCATCTTGGAGAGAATTTTATTAATTGCTTTATTAGCCGCTTCTACAGCTTCATTGGCTTGAGGGCGATAGGGAGAAGAGCGATGGTGCTCTATCCCATACTTCTCAATAAGATCTGCTATTTCCCCTTAGAATTGCACACCATTGTCACTTGCTATATGATGAGGAATACCATATCTGGCGAAGATATGTCGCTGAATAAACTAGGCCATTTTCTTCGCTGTGATGCTCGTGTACGATTCTGATGAAGCGATGGTCGTTGGTCGAAGATGGTCTTATCTCACCGATGATATAGATGCCCCATGCTGAGAATGGCGAAGGCATTGTCAAGCTTTACAATGTTGTCGGGGGCAAGTGGCTCACATCTCCGTATATCTGACAAGAATGGCAAGTCTTTGCTTCTTGAATATAGTCAGCTAACATGGTTAGCCAAAAGTATCCCATTCTTTGGATTTTCTTTGCCATCATGATGCAATTCATGTGTGGACCACTATCTCCTGAATGTACCTCTTTCATCACCCTTTTAGCTTCTTATTGGGTCAGACACTCTAACATTAGGCCGTCGGATAACCTCTTGAATAGAACCCCTTTAATTAGGTAGAACTGCACAACGAGCTTCCTTAGTGTATTTCTGTCAGAATCCATAACCTCGGCTAGAAATTCACCATTCTCGAGGAACTTAATGATGTCAAAGTACCAGGGTTCTTCCTTATCCACAGTGTCATTTATTGCATGGATGTATTGATTGGCTACTTTTGGGGCCCTTCCCACATGGAGGCTAAAGTGGCCAACGCATCTGCCATCTAGTTCTCCTCTCAGAGCATGTGTAAAACTCGCATTCGCTGAACATTGCGGCCTTACTCCATATAGCCTCTAAGTAAGGTCTGAGGGATTCCTCCTTTAGTTCCTAGTCCCCTATGACATGTTTGATCATCAACGTTGAATCACTGATAATTTTTACTTTGTCTACTCTAAGAGTGACCAGGGTAGACATTCCGAACAGACAGGCTTCATATTCTGCCTCATTATTTATGGTCAAAAATTCCAATCATTGTGATAGAGGTATGAGTGCTCCATCTGGCATAATGATGATGACTCTCAAGCTAGCTCTTCGCTTATTAACAACCCCATCGAAGAACATGGTCTACCTTCCAGAACTTTGTGTAGCCATTGCAAAGCATTTGTCAGGGAATTCTAGGTTTTCCTATTCTCCTTCATCGAGTAGTTGGTTTGCTAGGAATTCGGCCACTGCCCTCCCCTTGATGGTCTTCTTAGTGACGTACTTGATATCGAATTCCAATAGTAAGAAGAGCCACCTTGCCAGTTTTTCGGTTAGCAAGGGAGCCTGGCGTAAATACTTCATTGGATCCACTTTCATGACTACTTGAATTCTATAAGATTGGAAGCAATGCCTGAGTTTCTTGGTAAGCCAGACCATGGCGGCACAAGTTTTCTCCATGATAGTGTATCGAGTCTCGTATTCTAGCAATTTCTTGCTGAGGTAATAAATTGTGTGTTCCTTCTTACCTTTGTGTTCTTGAACCAACATAGTCCCTATAGATGTTTCTTCTACTGCCAAATAGAGAATGAGTGGCTTTCCAAGAATTGTCGGATTTGGTACAAGAGGGTTCATCAGATAAGCCTTGATCCTATCAAAGGCTTCCTGACATTGGTCGTTCCATTCTATTGATTGTTATCTCCTCAAGAGTTTGAAGATAGGCTCGCATGTGGTGGTTAATCGTGCTATAAAAATGGTTGGCTCACATGTGGCGGTTAACTATGCTTTAAAAACTGTTGACGTATTGTATGGACCCCAAGAAACTTCTTATTTCTTTCTTGGTTTTTGGCACATGCATTTCCTTGATGGCATTGGCCTTATCGAGATCCATCTCTATGCCTCTCTTGCTAACCATGTGTCCCAGTAATTTGCCTAACATGACATCGAATATAAACTTCTTTGGGCTAAGACGGAGATTGTATTTCTCTATTCTCATAAGGAATTGTTCTAACACTGCTGGGTCCTCTTCCGGTGTGGTGGATTTTACAAGCATGTCATCTACGTAGACTTTGACTTCTTTGTGGATCAAGTCATATAGCAATGTCGTGACTGCTAGTTGGTAGGTTACCCCTGCATTTTTGAGCCCAAAAGGCATTACTCTGAAACAATAGGTTCCACACTCTATGATGAATGCAGTTTTGAACTTGTCTATTACGTTCATGGGGATCCGGTGGTAGCTAGAGAACCCATCCATAAAGGAATACATGGCTTCTCTTGCCACGCTTTCTACCAGAACGTAGATGTGTGGTAGTAGGAAATCGCCCTTAGGGGCAGCCTTATTCAAGTCCCTGAAGTCAATACAAACTCAGATGTTGCCATTTTTCTTGGGCATAGGAGCTATATTGGATAGCCAAGTGGGATGCTCGACGACTTTAACGAAATTAGCCTTGATCTGCTTGGCTACTTCCCTTTGACCTTTTCAGCTCATTTTGGGTGCATTCTCGTCATCTTTTGCTTTACTGGTCAAATTTTTGGTCTATGGGGGATCTTGTGCTCGGCAATGTGCCAATCAAGTCCTGGTATGTCTTCGTGAGACCAAGCGAAGGCTAAAACATGATTTTTTAATACGTTCATTAATTCGCACTCTTGTTCGATGGGAAATTGATTGGAAATGTATACCATTTCTGGATCATCTTCTGTATTTAAGTTAATTTCTTTTGTAATATCGTTATTGATTTTAAATATGCTAGATGAATGTTGGAATGGATGCATGGAATCGTAATAAAAAACACAATCCAAATAAGCAAAGTTCTTCATCTTATTATCATAATAAAGTACATTATTCATTTCTAATATGCTGGAAATGAAAATAAAAGACTCATCCTGATCAGTGGGGTCTGGCTTTGCAGCGGATGATTCTTTTATGGTAGCTTGCTTCAACAAGATGTCCTCATTGTCTTCCTTTTCCACCTTTGCTTTGCCCTTCATGATCTTGACCATGTCTATGATATTCTGTCTCAAGATGCCTCTCTTATTCCTTGTTTCTTCCACTATCCTGAGTTATGCTTGAAGGTGCTTGGTTAGAGTGTCGAGGATTTCCTCCTCTTTACTTGGCTTCTTGATCTTCTTTGGGTGTATATGTTCATCAAGCTTGGTCTAATCCGGGTTTGCCCCATCATTTAGCTGATGACCCGCTTTCTTTATTACACAATATATGAAGCTTTTACCATGCTTGCCATAGTCAACTACATCTGAGAAAATCTCGAATCCCGAAATCGTCCTTCCTTAGTGAGTAACAGGTTCTGGGGCCCCATTGTAGGGTTGCCGTGACTTCTTCTTAGAGACCGTCTTATGGGTGATTCTTTTGGATCTTGTATAACCCAGTCTTGTGGGCTTCCATTCTCCTACCCCTATATTGAAGGTCGACATTCCGTATTCATGGGCATGTAGTCCTTTCTCGTGAGTGTGGTGTTTCCTCATGTAACCCTAAATCCAAGGGACCCAGTGCACCTCTGGCTACTTATTCGATTCCTAGCCAATTGTGGCTATGGTAAATCCTTCCATATGGCTTTCTTCCATTTTCAGTGCTGCCACCACTAAGGCTTCGTCAGCCTCTAGGGTAATGATCTTTCCGTGGAACAGGATTTTGATTTTCTACTGAAGAGTGGATGGAATTCCTCCTAGAGCATGGAACTATGGCCTTCCAAGCAGCATGGAGAAGGTCATAAGGATGTCCATGACTGTGAAAAAGTACTATAGATGAGATTTCATCGATGGTAACTTCAGCCTCAAACGTGCCAATGACGATCGTTTTGGAGTTGCCGTAGGCCTTAATGACTATTGTGGATCTCTTTAAGTCCCTCTTGATTAGTCCTTGAATTGGTAGAATATCCTTAGGATAAACGTTCAGTGATGAGCCATCGTCAACCATTACACTAGCTTTCAAGTAGAGGGCCTTATTATAGCGAATGCCTTCATCAGGTAGATCCAAGCTCAAGAAGATAATGTTAGGGATGACAGTGCTAGCCTCGTTGTTAAGTAGTGCACAGACCTGTTCGAGCGATGCCAAGGGATATGTTTCAATTTCCATCAGCTTTTTGACAATAGTAAGCCTGTGGTCTTGAGAATTGAGGAGGAGGTCCCAGATGCTCATCTTAGTAGTGGTAGCCTTCAATTGATCCACAATCGGGCTTTCTATCCACTTTGAGGATTTAACAAAAGTAGGAGGTGCCGGAGGTTCTGCTTTTAGCATAGCTGGGACTACTGGCCTAGTGATTTTCCCTTATCTGGTGACAGGACTGGCAACCTGGGTTTGCGAGTTTATTGTTTCAAAGACTTGAAATTCGTTAAAATCTTCATCAAGGGGTATCTCTCCTAAGTTAATTTGTTTGTTTATGGAAGATAGCGCTTTTGTGGAAAAGGGCCATTGCATAAAGGGAACCTTTTCATGCTGCCTTTATGGAACAATGAGGTTCTCTGGCAGAATCAGCCATAGAATGGGGTTGGAGTCTTGCCCAATCATGTGAATGGATGAGGAAGCTCCATCAGTTGGTTCGACTTTGCCAAGTACGTTGGGTGCATTGTCATAAGCGGTTGACTCATTGTCATATTTATTCATGTACGATGGTTATTCCTTGGCCGATTTGCTCGATGTTGGGCAGATAGCGTTGGTTGCTTCCCATTCCTAATACAACAATGGGTTACCATGTTTATCAATCTCGGGGTCAAGTCTTCTAGCGGATCAACCCATGTGAAGTAATCAATAAATTGCTTAGCTAGGGTGATCCAAAATGACTTTTGGTAAAATGTTAGCCCTTTGTGCCAGACTATTGCCTTCTCCTGAAGATTCAAGTGGAACCTTTAAGGCCAATGGCTGTAGTGAATGTACCCATCGTTCATCATTTGCATAAATTCATAGATGTGGGGCTGTGGCCTTGTATTTCCATTATAGAATATGGGATAAACCTTTGCCAAGTCTAGACTTTGGATTCGATAACTAGCCCTGGCTAATTCATTTTCGGCACGAACTCTCTTCATGATGTACTCTTAAGAAGGTTCTTGTCCCTCTTCTCGGATCATATTAATAAAGCATTCGCTACTTGAGTCAAAGTCCATGAAATCTCCAGAATCGTCACTTCCTGTAGACCATTAGGCACCTGGGGAGTCATGCTATAATGACGAGGCATAGCTCTCAGCACCATCGTAATCGACCATCATGCCATTAGGGAAGAGAACCTCATACTCGAAATCTTCCGGTAAGTGGTTTAGCTCGTCGCTTGAAAAGACCTCTGATTCATACCCCAAGTTATCTTCAACACTTTCTTCTTCGTGATCCAATTCGCCGGAGTCCATAAATTCTTCTACTTCCTTGTTTGAATCCTCAAAAGGTTGTGGCTCATTCTAAGGCTCAAAGATCCCATTTGGTGCATGCTGAACTGGGGTATCGCCATTAGAATCTTCCTTTGGATCCTTCTTGGGATCTTCTTCTGGATCTTCCTTGAGATCTTCCTTGGGATCTTCCTCTGCATTCATTCTAGCCTTGACCCCCATGATAGCTATGCAAAAGCTAGAGACCATAGCCCATATGGTGGCAAATGTTTCCTCTATGCGGGCACCATATGCTTTAATGTCAGCACAGATTCCTTCAAATGAGTTTCACGTTTCCTCATCTAGTTTCAATCCTAGATACCTTTACTGGTCCTCATGATTGCTCTAGGCTTGTTCAGGATCATATAGGTCTTGACTTTCTGGGCGTGCTGTCCCAGAGGACCTTCCAAAATCGAACAAACTTGTTCTGACGTAGTTCAGGCTTATGTAATTAGAGGGAGTATACATAGGAGGCTGAGGAGGAGGAATATCCCGCCAGCCAGCATTGTGTTGGTTTACTTATAGTGCCAACCACTAGTAGAGTGCATCCTGTATGATTGGAAAGCCCTGAAGTAATGAAGGAAGGACCTCTCCATAAAGTACCAGTTCCATCGACCTTCCATTAGCATCATGCTGTACCAGTCCATGGCTGGTCCTTCAAAGAATATGGGAAATGAGGTTCAAAACCCATCATGGCTATTCCTTATTCGTCCATAAACTTGGTCATGTTGAAAGTTATCTGTCACATCAATACCATATTCGTCAGCCTCTACATGGATACGGATGGCGTTTACTGTAGCTTGAAAGTTTAGCAAAGGATTAGTCTATGTGCTTGGTTTCTTCTTGGGCTCTTTCATTCTCCAGTCGGCTATCATCTGCTGCAAATCTTTCAGTAGTCTAGTGCATTCATTAGTGCGGTGCCCCTTGGTTATGTGATAGGCATAAAAGTTGTCTCCGTCTGGTGCAGCTGATGCTCTGGAGTTGGTTAGATTTCCTCAGTTTGGTGAATATTTGTGACAATGATTTTACCCATGGGGATTTAGATTGGTGAGTCTGAACCTGAGTGGCTGCTACAACCTTAGCCGAAGCCTTTGAGGATTCGAAATTGCCTTGTTTGGAGGATCCACCCTTTTCCCAGTATCTAGGTTTAGCATAAGCTTGCTGCTCTTGCTTCTTTGCCCAGTCTTCTTCCTCATACTTTTCCAGTCTCTTAGCATAGTCCACCATGTCATTAAAGGTATCGAATCTTTTCATCTTTAGCTCATCCTAGTATTTCGGGCTAGATCCTTCGACAGGCTTCACTATTATGGCATCTTGGTCGGGTGCCCTAGTTACAAGTACATAGACGAACATCCACCTCAGGTAAAATTCTTCAAAGGACTCATTTGGCCGTTGTTTGATCCTTTCAAGGTCTTGCAAAGTAGTTTTGACCTTCATATTGAAGGCATAATTTTGCAGAAATGCAGAGCATAGCTTCTTCTAATCAGATTTCACATCCGTTGGCATCCTCATGTAGCACTCAGAAGTGCGTCCTCATAGAGTAGCTTGAAATAGATTGACTATATGAACCTTAAGGATGTTCATGCTAGTCATAATCCAAAGGTAACTTTCCACATGCGAGTGAGGAGGCCCGGTACCAACATATAGGGCCATATAAGACCTCACAAATTTGGCCGGAAGGGCTTCTAATTCTTTTGGCAAGAATTGATCGATATCCACATACTGCTCGATGGAGGAAGCAAAATATTTGTCTTTTGTAGGAGAAAACTTTTCCATATCCACCATCTTCGCCTTTGACACCGCTATCTCAGCCTCTTGGTCTTGGGCTCTCTGAGCATTAGTAGCGCTCAGTCTTTCCCAAACATCATGAAATTCTGAACCTCAAGAATCCTCCTGAGGGACTATTCAACTACATCATCATCTACCATTGCGGTTTCAAGTTCTAGATTGGAGAAAAATCCGGCCAGAGATTCTACTGATGGTGGGGGTGTGACTTTTAGGCTTCCTATAATACGTCTTAACCTCCTTTTCTCTTGCCTCTAACCTAAAAAATGCAAGAGATCAAGTGTTAGTAAGTATATTGGGTGTAGCTCTAAGCCCTACCTACTTCGGCCTGTCGGGATACATGAGTGGATGAATGAATGAATCAGTGAATGAATGAATATATGGATATGTACAAATAATAAGGGGGTTGGGTGTATGCCATTTGTTCTTAGAACAATGGGCAAGCATAGTCTGTAATATTCGTGGAATACCACAAACTTGCAGTTCAAAGATCATGGATCGAATCTAAATTTGATCTATCTTGATAGTCAAGGAAGAGTTGACTCACTAGTCACTCGAGGGTTGACTCTATGGTCCAAGGTGATTTGACTCGCTGGTCATTCGAAGGTTGACTCTATGGTCGAAGATGAACTAGCTCGCTGGTCACTTGAAGGTTAACTCTATGGTCTAAGGACGAGCTAACTCGCTGTTCACTCGAAGGTTGACTCTATGGTCCAAGGTGAGCTGACTCGTTGGTCACTCGAAGGTTAACTTTATGGTCCAAGGGTGAGCTGACTCTATGGTCCAAGGTGAGCTGACTCGCTGGTCACTCAAAGGTTGACTCTATAGTCTAAGGTGGCTGACTCGCTGGTCATTCGAAGGTTGAATCTATGATCCAAGGTAAGCTGACTCGCTGGTCACTCTAAGGTTAACTCTACGGTCCAAGGTGAGCTGACTCACTAGTCAATCGAAGGTTGACTCTATGGTCCAAGGTGAGCTGACTCGCTGGTCACTCAAAGGTTGAATCAATGGTCCAAGGTGGGCTGACTAGCTGGTCACTCGAGGATTTGCTTATTATGGGTCATTAGTTATGCCTTGGTGGACTCACCGATCTCAGGCTATTTCGGCTCATGGGCTGAGCCTAGGTGGACTCACTGGTCTTGGTTTAATTTGGCTCATGGGCTGAGCCTAGGGGGACTCACTGGTCTTTGTTTATTTCGGCTCATGGGCTGAGCCTAGGGTGACTCACTAGTCTTGGATTATTCCTAGGTTCTTATGACCAATAAAATGAAATGGCATGGCACACATTAATGTCATGGCTGCATAAAGATGTGGTTAGTTTTCACACGATCGTGATGCTTATGATGACCCTTTTTAGTTTATTTATATTTAATAAACTTGCACATGAAGCAAACAGTTAGATCATGCCTACCGCCCATTTAACTCCATTTAGTTACTTCGCTTTAAAGTCAACAGGGGACTTAGCGGAGTCTGCTCATGTGCACTGAAGTTTTTTTTGGGTAAACCTATGGGGAAGTGTCTATGGTTCATCTATATGCGGGTTTCAGTCTCATGATCGGGTGCGATTTGGGTACCCTGCGCCTTTGTGTACCGAGTCCTAGCCGCCCTAAGCGAACCAAAGGAAACTTTTCCACATATAATATACTCAGGTAATCATGCCCTTAAGCGAGCAAGGTCCTCATATGTTATGCAAGGGGTGTGATTGAATCCATACCCCTTAAGCCCTAAGCGAACTTGGAGATACTTCACCAAAAGACACATAATTGGTTTAGGGGTAAAGAATGCAGATGCTATGCAATACTAAAATTTGTGTAACGTTGAAATCACCACATATTCTGTAATTCCAAAATTTAATTTGAACAATATTTTAATTATTATGTCAAGAAAGAATTTTTATAAAAATCGGGTTTTTATAAAAATAATTGAGTCCCTAGCAGAGTTGCCACTGTAAGCGGGCAAGGTTTTGACGGGATGCACACAGGGTGAGGTGCGCGGAGAGCGTCTAGTTTGGTTTGAGAAAATCTGGTTTGCTTAAATGCAATGACTTTATATAAGCCAAAAAATGTGATTATATTGAGAAATATATTTGCACATTTTATTAAGGAAAAGTATTTTTTAAATAAAGCGTTTTTGCTTTATTTAAAAATAAAACGGAGTCGCCGCCCGGTTCAACTCCACCGGGAATTGTGGTATACTGATCCAAAATGGGATTTTTATACAGAAAAGAGAATGAGGTTCTGAGTTCGGACATAATAGTTACTTATACTGTTCAAATTGTTTAGATTAATTTTGGAATTTTAAAATGTGTGGTGATTTCTGCATTACAATGGCTTTATTTAAAAATTAAATTCAAGAAATAAAATGGGCATTATAATGACATAATAAATAGATATTTTCTACCAAAATTTTGGCAGAGTAACTAAACGTTTGGATTCTGGCCCAAAAATTTAGATAGAGTTTCCTCACATTCTGGATGTTTCATCCATACCTGCGATCTCATTTACACATATTATAGTTTAAGTGGCTCCAGTGGCTCACTTAACCAGAGAAATGAAATGCAATGTGCAATAATAGAATAATGAAAATGAGTTTAAATGAATTTTGAAAGTTCGGCTTAGAGCCAGTTACCCTCAGTTTACCTTTTCGTCTGTCCAGGATGACTTGAGAGCCGGTGCGGGACCAAAGTTATCAGAGGTTGTGATTTCATTGGAAAATAGGTTTAACCAAGTTACAGTTATAATCTCGGATTATACCTATAGAAAATGGGGGGATTTTTGGGAAATTGAGTCATTTTTAGACCGAAGATCACTGCAAGATCTCGATCTACAAAGATAGTAAAATGAGTTTATACCGAATATCGGTGATAAAGCTCAAACTTGGAGGTGTTTTGGCAGAGTTTTGGGGCTTTTAGGACTCCCGGAAAAAAGGGGACAAATTTGATGAGTCATACAATGAAACTTTGGGAGAGAGTGATTGAACACCGTCTTAGGATGATCGCTAAGGTTTCTGCAAACCAATTTTGTTTCATGCCTGGTAGGTCCATAAATGAAGCTATTTTTCTTCTGAGAAATCTAATGGAGATATATAGGGAGAAGAAGAAGGACATTCATATGGTTTTCATTGAGTTAGAGAAAGCATATGATAGAGTGCTGAGGAAAGTAATTTGGTGGGCACTGGAGAAAAAAGATATTCATGTAAAGTACATAAACTTAATAAAGGACATGTATGAAGAGGCAGTAACAAGTGTTCAAACTAGACAATGAGTGACAGAGGAGTTTCCCATCACGATTGGATTGCATCAAGGATCATCTCTAAGCCCATTTTTATTTGCCCTAGTTATGGATGAGTTGACCACCAAAATACAAGACGACATCCCATGGTGTATGTTGTTTACGGATGACATCGTATTGGTTGATGAATCAAGGGAAGGGGTTAACAAGAAGCTAGAGGTGTGGAGAAATGCATGAGAGAGTAAAGGTTTTAAGTTAAGTAGAAGTAAGACGGAGTATTTGCACACCAAGTTCAGCTTACGGAAGGGAGACGGAGTAGAAGTAAAACTAGCAGATACAATCGTGCTAAAATGCAAACGATTTAGGTATTTGGGCTCTATCTTCCACGAGTAGGGGATGATTGATGATGATGTAACTCATAGAATTAATGTAGGATGGATGAAATGGAGAAGTGCTACCGGAGTCTTACGTGACAAAAAGATACCTTTGAAAGTGAAAGATAAATTCTACAGAATGGTGGTTAGGCCAGCTATGACATATGGGAGTGAATGTTGGGCTATTAAGACGCAACATATTCAAAGGATGAATGTGGCAGAAATGAGGATGCTTAGGCGGATGAGTTGGCATACCAGGATGGATTGAATTAGAAATGAGTGCATCCGCCAAAAGACCGGTGTGGCACATATTGAGGATAAACTGAGAGAAGGACGACTAAGGTGGTATGGACATGTGCTACGTAGACCAATAGATGCTCTAGTTAGAAAATGTGAGAACTTATGGATAAAGAGTAAGGGTAGAGCTAAGATTACTTAGAGGGAAACTATTTCTAAGGATATGCGTTTGCTCGGTATGGATGAAAATTTGGCTTTTGATAGAGCTTCATGGCATCGAAAGATCCATATAACTGACCCCACCTAGCGTGGGATTTAAGTCTTAGTTAGTTGGTTGGTTTTCGTCTGTTGAAATGAGGGGGGGTGACCCCATATTTATGATGGGATGGTAATTAGCCAGCGGGCTAGTTACCTATCTAACAGGATTTTACATTAGATCCCCATAAATCCTTGCCAGATCTCGGTAAGATTTGATTTTTTTTTTACTATAGATGGGTAATTAGCCGGTGGGCTAATTACTTATGTTTGACCAAACTTTGACTTTTTGATTTTTCGGCAGGAGATGCTAAATCGAAGCTTCCCTGGAATGTGGATTTTTGAATTTCGGGTTTTGGGTGACAATTCGGTCCTTTTTGGCCCTTTTGTCTGATCACTGGATGAAATAGGCATAATTCCTCATCAGGCCAAAACAAACTTATGCTAATAGGTCCCTCCTCATCCAAACAGGAATACTCAGAGTAACCACACTCACCACTCTAAGAAGGCTTCTCAAAAGAGTAAAGTGAGCAAGCCCTATCCTAAGGCTATATGTATTTTTTTGTGGAAAGTTAGGACATGCCACAGTCATGTGTAGATATAAAAATGGTTACTATGATGTGTATGACTGGTCAAGGATGACCACCACTAACAAGAGAGGACCCAGCCAGAAAAAGGCATGGGTACCTAAGAAAACTTGATTATTTTAAAGGTGAGCTTGAGATCCACTGATGACAGAAGAATATGGTATTTGGATAGTGGATGCTCGAGGCATATGACAGGTGATGAAAAGCAATTCATCACAGTGGGGCGAAAGAGGAATGGAAGTGTTAGTTTTGGAGACAACCAAAAGGGAAAGATTGTTGGCAATGGCATTGTAGGAGTCAAGCCTTCAATTGAAAATGTGTCTCTCGTGAAAGGCTTAAAGTTCAACTTGCTAATCATTGCTCAACTGCGTGACAAAGGCAGGAAAGTGATATATGACTGAGCGGGCTTGTGAGGTGTCGATGACGTGTGGGCGGGGCCTACTGGGGGGGGGGGGGGTTTGGTGGATATAGGCTTGACAAAACATTTTTTAGTTAAAGTTTGCACAATAAGCCAATTTTAATGAATAAAAGAATCGAGACCTAAATCTCAATACAATTGATAGAGTCACCACCAAGTTGTCTACTTGGGAAAGAGTTTTGGTATGGTTCCCTCTGGGCGGTAGAATCATACCTATTGGATCAGAGATTCGGGTATCGGATATTTCTCATTTAGTTGATTCAAAATTACTTTTACCGCGTAAAACCATTTTAGTTTTCATCATTTAGGGAATTATCACAGAAATCCTATTTCTACACTCTTTCACACTTGTTACATGCGTTTACATATTGCAATAAAGCACATCCAATAAATGGGGGATAAAAATTACAACTGGGGGAAAATGGGGGAATTGCAAAGAGAACCTATACATTTGTTCTAAGTTATAAAACAAAATAAAAATAAATTCTCCTGCATCCACAGATGTTAGCACAACTTATAGCACACCATAAACAATCATTCTATTGAAAAGAACTTGATTTATTTCTGTGGGTTGATTTATCGGATTATTAGTGAAAATGACCGCATGGCAAATGGTGATTTCAAGATCATTCTATAAAGAAAACAGGAAAATAAAGAAAACCTAGATTCTGCCTCTGAGGCCTATACCCGTACGGCCAATGGGGTACTAGTACGAGTATAGGGGGGACCCGTATGGGTATAGGGGACCCATACGGGCCTAGGAAGGCCGAGACAGAATCAGCCGCCAGATAAAAACAACAAAATGACAAAAGAGGAAGAAATGGGATTTCCTTTTGTATGAGTATGGAGTACCAGGATAACCACTAAAATGGCATATTAGGTGCCAACAAGGCTCATATTAATCGGGATCGGACCCAAAAGAATAATAAGGCAAATATGACAAATAATAATGCCAATAGTAGAAATAATAGTATAACCAAGTGGAATTTCCCTCCTTATGAGTTTGGCGCACTGATATAATATCCCTAGGGATGTATGGTGCCAACAATACTTATAAGGGATAGGACTAGACCCAAAATAATAGTAGAAATAGAAATGATAGAAGTAGATAATAATAATGAAATAAAAGAGGTGTGAGTTTCTTTGAAACTCGGGAGCGTTACCTTTATGGCGTGAATCCACTTTGAGGCGATCCCTTTACTATTGAGAGAGCTTGGCCAAAGTGCACGGAATGAAGTCAGGAATGAATAAAATATGGACAAAATCTCAAGGAATGGGTTTTCTCCCTATTTTATACTTCCTATACCCCCACTATACCGTTTCTATACCTTTAGAACTATAATTTCTCTATAATTTTTATGGTTAAGAGTTGTGTGTGTTGTGAAATGAAGGGAAAAGGCCCTATTCATAGGGAAAATAGGGTCTGAACGCATTAACCAGCATTCATAACCTACCATTTCCGAAATAGGTAAGGCTTACCTTCCAAGCAAGCCTAAACTGGCAATAACTGGACCCGTATAGTGTGGCCCCACCCATACTGGTACTAGGGACCCGTACGGGTCCTCTCTAGCCATATAGAAGTTGATACCTATACGGGTACTGCCAATGGATCTGTACCACCAGGCAATACCCGTAAGGGTCCCTAAGGGTAGACTAGGTCTCCTAATAATGGCCAAACTCTACTCTGCATTAGTAGGAACATATCTGATGGACAATACTTGTAAAAGAATGTAGTATAAAGCTCTTATCATCATTTCATAACGTGGATCACTAAAATCCAGTGCTCACAGACTGCCCCTCATGGGATCATTACAGATAGGGATCTATATGATCTCAGGATATGAGCGAGGGTTTGGGAATTATACTTGAGTTGGTGATGGTGATCTGAACAAGTTCCTTTTCTTGGGGAAAACTGTTTCCCTTTGCTTTCTTTTCCTGAGGCAAACAACTCTCCTATAACTAGCAACTTTGCTGGGGAAGAAGCGCATATCCCTTTCTTAAGGTGGATCGACTTTCCTGAATGATGTATCCCTTTCCTAAGATGGATGACTCTCCTGACTGGTGTATCCTTTTCCTAAGGCGAATGACTCTCCTGACTGGTGTATCCCTTTCTTAAGGCGGATGACTTCTCCTCATATCCTTTTCCTAAGGCGAATTGACTCTCCTATGTGTTCCTATGTTAAGGCGAACAGCTTTCATGAATGATGTATCCCTTTCCTTAGGCGAATGACTTCTCCTCACTGATGTATCCCTTTCCTAAGGTGGATGACTTCTCCTCGTATCTCTTTCCTAAGGCGGATCAACTTTCCTGACTGATGATTTTACATAACCTCTGAAAAGAGACAACAATCAAACTCTGAAAAGAGACAACAATCAAACATTGAGTTAATCATTGTCTAAGCTGACACATCTTTATTCTTAATTGACTTTTGTGGAAACAAAAATTTTTGCCCCTTCAATTAAGAATAAAGATGCGTGGACGGGGGTTGGCCCCTGAATAAACCATAAACTAAGTGCAAGAAATGTCAGAGTTGTCACGATTGTTCTAGAATGAAGTGCTCCTTGGAAGGGTGCCTCCTAAAGAATGCCCGTAGGAGGGCTAGACTATGGGGGGAATGCCCCTAGCTTGATTGATTCCACTACTAGGGAATTGGGGGCTGCCCTTGGATCTGATTCTTCTGCTGGGGAATGGGCGGATGCCCTTGGGATAGTTCTTGTAAGAAAGGAATGCCCCTAGACTAGCCTGCTGCTGAGGAATTCCCTCGGGGGAATGCCCCTAGGATACTTAGATAATGCCCCTTGACCGGTTCCGCTACTGGTAAATGAGGCAAAGTCCTTTGGAAAATTCCCTCTTACTAGGGAAAGTGTTTCCCTATATTTGTGTAAACCTGCAAAAAGAACTATTTTTATTGGTAACCATTCTGAATTGACTAATGGTCTTTGCCCCTAGTTGATTTAGGATAAAGTGGAGAGAGTGTGGGGTTGGCCACGGACTCGAACTTGATGAGTCGCTGGTACTTGCTGAGATAGAGATCTTCCCCTGAATGGCAATAAAGAACCCGTACGGGTGGGATTTTGGGGGACTGGCACCAGCATGGGTAGGCGGGACCCGTACGGGTCTTAGTCGGGGGGTTTTAAAAACTGATCAGACCCCTCACATCCCGCCTCACATAAAAAATTCCCTTTTTGCAATTCTAAGCAATTCTCATCCGAAATCCAACCAAAATGTATAAAAAGATCCCACAAACAAGCCGTTTCTCCCATAGGCTCAAAGATTTTTCCCCAGTGGGTAATTTGGGGCTTTGAGAATGCCCAGTTTCTGTCGGGTACACTTTTTACGAAGGGGATTCCTTTCTGGGGCTCACACCGGCTTTTGAAGTGCCTCTAATCCCTTCCCTTGAGACTCACGCTTCTAGAGCCCAGGTAATTTCACTTAATTCCCTATTTTCCATTTTTGAACTTTTGAAAATTCTTCAAAATTTAGCATAATCTAGGGCATTTTAGACCATGAGATAGAGCCTAATGCAAGTAACTTTAGCCTAGGATGCTTTCAGGATAGCTTTTGATGAGCTATGATTGAATTCGGATAATTTTGGATTTTTGGGAATTCTTTTCGAGGAGCTACTGTTTGTAGGTGACCCCATACGGGTCCTATTTTTCATACGGGTATCGAACGTGTACCCGTACAGGTGGGGCTTGCCTGTACGGGTCCCACTCCCAGGGATAGAATGCCCACTTCCTTGATTTCTATCGTGCATTTCTGATTCTTGATGTGTTTGCTGTGTTCTAGCCTTGTTGACCTGTAATTCTATCTTTACAGTTTTAGTATAAGATTGTGGGAGCCTTGAGCTTTTGTAAAAAATGGTATGTGGAGATATGCAATGCAGAGGATACCGAGTTGCTGGCCTGCATCGACTCTTTTAGCTTTAGCGACATCATCAGGCCCATCTTGCAGGCTCCGAAGATGCTGGATCCGAGGGCTATTTCTGCTCTAACTGAGAGATGGTCGGAGATAACTCATACCTTCCACCTGCTGATCGGGGAGGTCACTATTACTTCTTTCAGTATCTATACTGCGACGGGGCTCGAGAGGACCGGGGAGATCATCCACGTTGATGTGTTCACTGATAGGTAGCACTCCTGGCCTGAGGTCAAGGCTTATATAGCTGGATTACTTGGGATTCATCCGAGGGGGACGAATAAGCTCAAGTACGGGGATCTGCACTCTTATTGGATTAGGCACCCGAGGCCTTTTGCAGCTGATAAGAGGGATCCGTATGCTAGGTCCATCCTACTGACGTTCCTCGCTACTATCTTCTTCCCAGTCTACTCTGGCAACTTCAACTATAGTTTGCTCGCTGCTGTAGAGGATCTTGCTGCTGTGCCTGGCAAGAACTGGTGCCGGTCCATCTTGGCATAGCTATACTATGGATTATATATTGGAGTTTAGGGCTGGTAGTCCGACCTCAAGATCTGCCACCTAATCTTGCTGGTAAATTTGAAAGCTAATCTCTAGTGCCTTATCTTTTCATTCAAAATGTGTTGTGACTAATCCTTTGTTTTGCCTTTCAGATTTGGGCTTTTGAGCACTGGTTTATCCCTAGGCCGGGATTGCCTATTCAGCCCGAGACACCGCATATCATCTCCCGATGGGTGGCTTTTTAGCAGGACCAGCCCTTGAGTACGGCTTAGTATAGAGAGTTCCTATGCTAGCTGCGCTCAGATCGGGTAAACTTCTTCCCTATTAAACCTGCATTTTACATTTTAACAAACCATTAGTAGAAACTATATTTACTAGGTTATGATACTCACAGTGCACTTATACTGTGCAGGTTATCCGAGACCCATGGGAGAGATTACCCACGTATGGGGCCATTGAGCAAATACGAGCTGGTGTTGATGACCGTCACTTTGTCTTGGAGCCCCCACTCTCCTATGAGTGCTACTTTGGCAAGCGGGTCTGAGATTAGAGAACCAGTGTAGTTGTGGAGAGATCGGTCCCTCCTCCGATCCCAATGGGCATATTCTGGCCTCACCTCATGCCAGGGACTGACCAAGGACTCTATCTGTTAGGCAAGGGGGCTCGGGTGCTATCTGAGGAGGGTTCTTATAGAGACTTCATCAATTTCTTGCTTCTCCCTCCTTGCAAGAGGATTCATCATGAGAATGTCCCCTTCAAGTTTCATTAGAGTGATGGTAAGGATGACGATGGTGATGATGATGATGAGGATGGGCCGGGGGGTGACTAAGTGGCTCATTTGTGGCTCGGGGTATTGGGGGCTTGGCTAGGTCTACTATCCCTTCTTCTCAGGTATTTTCTTGACTCAAGGCTTTGTGAATACTTTATGATTTCTTATAATTGCCTGTTATTCTGAGTATGATGTCCTATTATTATAGCCTCCCGCCCCTACGCGGAAGAGACCTACTACCACTGCTGTTGTGTCCCCTGAGCCACCGGTGAAGCGGTCTCGTGCTTTTGGATCCGTGAGAGAGGGGATCCTCTGAGCTGAGCTGGATACCTTCTTCTGACTCCTTGACCATTCAGGGAAGCAAGCCGTCAAGGAGCTTGAGGAGTCAGTCTAGCCCATTAGTTTCACTCCCTCTATAGCTACCCATGTAAGGAGTTTCTCGCTTTTACCCTTGTCCATTATAGTGATTGCCTGGAATGTTCCATCTTGATATGACCCTTTATTTCCAGGTGACTATTGCTGAGGTAGAGATGATTGCCAGGGGGTACTTTTCGGTGAGAGACCTGCTACTAGAGCAGGATGCACTAGCCTCGATAAGTTTTACCTATAAAATTTAACAAATTATGCATGATGCATGCCATAACATGTATGTATACTGATCTCATAATTCTAATGCAGACCCTGCTGGCCATGGAGTGTAGTAGATCCACCCGGGACTTGGGTGCTACAGAGGAGAGGGCTAGATTCCTGAAGGAGCAGTTGAGGGTGGCCACTACTAAGGCTGATTAGGCTAGGACCGAGACTGCTCGGGCTAGGGCCGAGATAGAGATGCTGAGGGGCCAGCTGGCGGTGATGACCGAGGACAGGCAAACACCGACCCCTTCTGATGTTGAGTCCGAGGATGATCTTTTTGCATACCGAGTGACTCAGAAGGGAGGAGGTCAGCCAGCTAAGGGTGAGGATGCTACTATGGGTACTGAGGCATTAGGGATTAGGGACTCTGTTTAGCCAGCCACTGGTGCTGATAGGGCCGAGGAGCATATGACCATAGATGTGGATGACCTGCTAGCGGATACCCAGGATCAGGCTTAGGAGGGTGGCCAAGGATGGGATCCCCGGACGTCTTAGATTTGATTACTTTGGTAGCCTTTTGATACTTTTGGGCCCTGCATGGCTTATTTTGAATATGAACTTTGAACTGCTACTTTTGACTTTTAACTTTTATGCATGTGAACTTTTCCGAACCGAGACCATTGAATATTGTCGTTTTGTGAACCCAGGTTACTTTCTTCCTCACAATTCTGTAGTGAAGGGATTATGTTATGTTCTAATTTTTGCCTAGGCTATTCGATGTGAGATGACCTACCGAACATTTATTTTTTGTGTCCTAATTTTTGCCTGGACTATCCTTGACGGCTAAGCCCAGCTGACTTTTTTCCTTTGCCTTAATTTTTCCTTAGACCTCCCTTTTGGGTTTTCAATCCAACAGGCTTTTTGCCTAATTTTTGCTTAGACCGCCCTTTCGAGTTTTCAATCCAACATGCTTTCTTGAGTTTTGCATGGGACTAATTTCTTTTGTGACCCATCAAAATATTTTGTCTTTCTTTTGTGACCCATCAAAATGTTTTGTCTTTTACTGAATGGTGCACGTAGTACAAAGAATTTTAACAAAGATGCATAACATGATACTGAAAAATTGATGTTCACATACCTGTGATTATTTCACCTAAAGACATGCATGCATTCATAAGACCAATATTCTTAGCAATTCATAACATGTTTATTGATGAGATTAATTTGAGTACATAGGCAATGGTAACAATTTCCAATGGTTAACCCCTACTGCCTACTGGTCTTTTGCAGATTTTCTAGAAAGCAACTGATGTGTTTTCTCTCGATGACCTAACTTTTGCCTAAGCCGCCCTTTTCGGGTTTTCGAATTAGCGGGCTTTATTTTAAGTTCCCTAACTTTTGCCTAATCGATTTGCAGAATATCGATCAGCGGATTGCACCCTAATGTTTGCCCAAGCAGTTCATGACCACTTGTCGGGTGTTTTATTTATTTTATTCATTGTGCTGCTTTTTTGTGATTTATTTCTTTTATCTTAAACATGATAGCGCTTGAGCCTGTCTTAATTTACTGGATTCACGAATTCATTTCCATCCATATCCATAAGCTTGATTCCTCCTTTACCAAGGACTTTCTTAACTACAAACGGTCCTTCCCAGTTAGGCCTGAACTTGCCCCTTACATCAATGTAGACCTAGCGCAACTAATTGAGAACTAGATCACCCACCTTGAGAGGCTATTTTAGGTATCTAACTCTATTGTTGTAAGTGCGAGCCATGTGTAGTTGGTACATCTGTAAGTGGTCGAGTGCTTTAAGTTGCTTTTCATCTATTATGTTCAACTGTTCATATCTAGCCTTTGCCGAGTTTGACTCGTTTAACTGGGCTTCGAGTGCTACACGTAATGATCTTACTTCCATTTTAATAGGTAATATTGCTCCGATCCCATATACTAAAGAGAAAGGTGTCTGGCCAGTGGGCGTCCTCACACTGGTTGTATACCCCTAAACTGCAAATGGAAGTTTGTCAGCCTAATCCCTATAAGTGGCTACTATCTTGGATAAGATTTTCTTAATCGACTTGTTAGCAGCTTCTACTACCCCGTTAGCTTGTGGCCTATATGGGAAATATCAGTGGTGTTCAACATTAAACTTCTCAAGTAACTCACTAGTTGCCCCTTAGAACTGAACCCCGTTGTCGGAGACTACATGGTGAGGAATCCCGTAACAAGCAAAAATATGCCTCTCTATGAACTTGGCCATTTTCTTGGCGGTGATATTGGGGTAAGATTCGGCCTCTACCCATTTTGAAAAATAATCGACTGCGACTATGATAAATCGATGTCCGTTAGCTGATGATGGCCAGATTTCACCAATTATATCTATCCCCAACACCAAGAAAGGCTAAGGAGTAGACAAATTGTGAAGTTCAGATGGAGGTAGGTGTTGTATGTCCCCATGAAATCTGGCACTCATGACATTTCCTAACACTATTCGTATAGTCAACATTCATCATGGTCCAGAAATACCCCAATCACTGGTTTTTTCTTGCCAAAGCCATACTGTTCATGTGCAGGCCGCAATCCCCTGAATGAACCTAGGCCATCACCTTTTCTGCTTTTTCTTCTGATAAACACCTCAACAGTAAACCTTCATCTGTCCTTTTGAAGAGATCTTCATTAACTAGTCTGAATTGTGTAGCTAACCTTTTAAGCGTCAAGCGATGTAACCCTGATGACCCATCAGGGCATTTCCCTTCCCTCAGGATCTTTTTAATGTCATTAAACTAGCAACTCTTTCGCTCCCCTATGGTCATGACTCTAGCCTTCTCATGAAATGGGGAGCGAGTCGTCTCTATTATAAGTGGGCGGATGGGCTGTACCTCTTCTCCTTCCCACATTGAGGCCAGGGTAGCTAGAGAATCAGCCATTTTATTATTGACTCTTGGTATATATTGGAAGAAGCATTGATTGAATTGTACCGCCAAGTCCCAAACTGCCTCTACATATGGTCTGAGCAATCCTTCTCTATTTCCCATTCCCCAACAACCTATTTTATTACCAAAGCGGAATCTCCCATTACCTTGACCTCCTTTGCTTCTACCTTCAATAGGACATCAAGACCGAAGAGACAAGCCTCATATTCGGCTTCATTATTGGTGACCGAGAATTCCAATCGCTTGCTCAGTGGGATAAGTTCGTTTTATGGTATGACAATGATTACCCCAAGGCCGGCACCCTTTCTATTCACAGCCCCATCAAAATACATAATCCATTCATCCCTCTCTACTCCCACCGCTGCTAACTATTCATCGGGAAAATCCAGGTTCTCCACATAATCAGATTCTATGGGTTGACTTGCCAGAAATTCAGCCACCACTCTCCCTTTGATGACCTTCTTCGTGATATACTCAATGTAAAATTCAGATAGCAACAGGAGCCAATGAGAGAGTTCTCCTACCAATGTAGGGGATTGACAAAGATACTTCATTGGATCCACTTTCGCAACCACTTAGATTCTATAGGACTGGAAGTAATAACTTAACTTCTTAGTTAGCTACACCATGGTAGTACATGTCTTTTCCACTATCGTGTACTTCGTTTCATAATCTAACGACTTCTTACTCAAGTAGTAGATGACGTGTTCACTCTTATCTTCCTGTTCTTGGACCAACATCACACCTACAGATGACTCCTTTATGGCCAGGTAGAGTATCAACTGTTTACCAGGCATCAGAGGTTTCAAAATCGGAGGATTCACCAGGTAAGCCTTTATCTTATCGAAGGCCATCTGACATTGATCATTCCATTCTATTAGTTTCTTTCTTTTTAACAACTTAAAGATAGGCTCACAAACCGTGGTTAGATTGGCAATGAAACGGTGTACGTACTGAAGCGATCCTAGAAATGTCCTGACTTCCTTTTCCGTTCTAGGAATAGGCATTTCTTGAATGGCCTTAACCTTATCAGGATCAACCTAAATTCTCCTCTGAGTAACTACGTGACCAAGAAGCTTCCCTAATGGAACTATAAACGCACACTTCTTCAGGTTCAACCGAAGGTTGTACTCCTCAATCCTTGTCAAGAATCTTTCCAAGACCTCCGGATGTTCTTCTCTCTTGTTGAACTTGACTAGCATGTCGTCCACATAAATCTCAACCTCTTTATGAATCATATCATATAGCAAAGCTGTCACGGCTCTCTGATAAGTTTCCCCTGCATTTTTTAGTCCAAAGGGCATTAACTTGTAATAATATACTCCTAATTCAGTGATGAAAGATGTCTTGACCTTATCTATGATGTCCATTAGAATCTTGTTGTATCCAGAAAATCCATCTAAGAATGAGTACATTGCAGCCCTGGCAGCGCTGTCTATCACCACATCAATATATGGTAATGGGAAATCATCTTTGGGTGAAGCCCTATTTAAATCACAAAAGTCGACGCACATCTTGAGCTTTCCATCTTTCTTAGGAACAGGGACAATATTGGCTAACCATGTAGGATACTCAATTACTTAGATGAACTTAGCTTCAAGCAACCTAGCAACTTCAGCTTTGATTTTATCAGCCCATTTCGGGCACAATCTTCTCAATTTTTGTCTAACTGGTTTGAACTTGGGGTCAGTAGGGATACAATGCTCGGCTATCTGGCGATCTACCTCAGGCCTATCTTTGTAGGCCATGTGAATGCACTAACATGTTTTCTAAGCACTTTTATTATCTCTCTTTTTTCGATAGGGGTTAAGTCATTGGAAATGGTCACCATTTTTGGATTTTCCTTTGTACCCAAATTAATGTCATGCAATGAAACATCATGAATGCCAAAATGTTATGGGTATGGTCAAATGAATGCATGGTGCCATTAGGCAAAAAATCAAACAAGTAAGCAAAATCTCCACTATTATCATTAAGATGCCTGAAGGCTATATTATTTTCATTATATAAAATTGCATTGTCGTCCTCCATAGCCAGAGGGTCTTCTCGGTCATTTATTAGAATATGAGTCAGGTCAAGATCTAGATCTTGCAACTGTTTCACAGTCAATATGTCATTCACGGCTTCCCTTGTGACTTGGGCTATTTCTCAGTGCTTCTTGAATAGGTGTCTTCTTCTTATCCCCCAGTTACAAAATAGTGTATGTTAAAGTGGTGAGAGTATCAACGGCTTTGTCAACTTCAATTCTTCATCCGCCATAATCTTGGAGAGTCTCTCGGCTTCTATAGCGACTTTGTAACTTTTAGGGATAGACTTGTAGGCCTTTGCGAATGTCATCTTGCGAAGCTAAGGTGATAATCCAAAGATGAACCAGTCAGCTAATTCCATTTCCTGAGGTTTTCTTTTAAGGGCCACTGCGATTGTTAACCACCTTTGAAAGTAGTCATGGACAGGCTCTCCATTCCACTGTTTGATAGCTATGAGATCAAATATGGATGGCTCTTCTCTTGCTTTCCTAGCTTCCATAATGCTTTTCCACACCTTGTTTTCCTCTAATCCTGAGTTAATCATGGCTATTTCCTCCCCTCTTCTATGGTGTTCACAAACTTTGCCTTCATTGATCAACGTAGCGATAGTTTTGAGGAGATCTTTGCATATTTTAGTCGGATGACCAGGACTGACATGATATATATAGAAGTTGCCCCTTTTTTCAGGCTTTGGTTGAACTTATGGCTGCAGGTGATCGATCAATCCATATTCCTTCAACTTCCTAAAGATGACCAAAAGGGGAGTATCCCAGGGTGAGATGTCATCAAGGGCCATGGAATGAGCCATTTGGTCCTGAGTTATGCCGTAGGGTAGACCCATGAAATAAGGGAGGATCATCCCCATTGGCATAACTACAAATTCTAATGACTGACTTGGGTCCTTACTATGGCGAAATTGCAGAATAGCCTCTTAGCTAAGCGAATGAGTCCCACTACTGACCTTGCGGAGCGTTGGGTTTGCTGACTGAGCTGACCGACCAAGCTGAACCATGATAGTGACCGGGATGAGTGTTGGATAGGATTACCAGCTCTTGAGCTAAATTTGTAACTAAGAGATCAGTACATTCATGGGATGTGATATGCATGGATAAACTATGGCGATGCTTGGTGGGGTTAATCATAAGAGTAGGTAACATAACACATACAAAGCAATCGATTCCGTCCTTATTTCTCCCCGCCGAGTCTGAGGGCATTCTTCCTTAGTCTAATCTCACTAGAAAAAGGTACCCTAGAGGATAAAATTCTATGGCTTTCAATAAGAATGGTGTAGGGACATATCAGAAGTTTAATGTAGAAGGTTCCCATCGCATCAAGCCTCTTTTGGAGGGAGATGGCAATGAGTGCTCCACCCACTAAGGTGTAGGTATCACCATTACGAGTGTCACGGAAATAATAGGGCACCCTATCCTAGCGCTAGAAGAAGAGCTCATCTAACTAAAGAGAGAAGGAGATGAGAAGATAGAGTGTGATAATTTTATCAAATGATGAAAATAAAAACGAGTTGAATTAAGTAAATGATTTTTGGTGCTCATCTTAATCTTTTAAGCTTTTAAAACAAACCAATATTTTGCAGGTAAAAGATTAATTCCCCAGTAGAGTTGCCACTATGAGGTTTTGATGACGTGTAGGTCTCCCTTGGTGCCTTTGTGAGAGAGGTGGGGCCCACTAGGGGGGTTTGGTTGGATTTAGGCGTCACAAAACATTTTTTGGTTAAAGTTTGCACAATAAGCCAATTTTAATGAATAAAAGAATCGAGACCCAAATCCCGATACAATTGATAGAGTCGCCACCCAAGTTGTCTACTTGGAAAAGAGTTTTTGAACGGTTCCCTCTAGGCAGGAGACTCATACCTATTAGATCAGAGATTTGGGTATCGGATGAGTCACTTATTTCTCATTTAGTTGATTCAAAATTACATTCACCGTGAAAAACCATTTTAGTTTTCATCATATAGGGAATTATCACAAAAATCCTATTTCTACACTCTTTCACACTCATTACATGTGTTTACATATTACAATAAAGCACAAGCAATAAATGGGGGATAAAAATTACAACTGGGGGAAAATGGGGGAATTGCAGAGAGAACCTATACATTTGTTCTAAGTTATAAAACAAAAGAAAATAAATTCCCCTACATCTATAGATGTTAGCCCGACTTATAGCACACCATAAACAATCATTCTATTGAAAAGAACTTGATTTATTTATGTGGGTTGATTTACCTGATTATTAGTGAAAGTGACCATATAGCGAATGGTGATTTCAGGTTCATTCTATAAAGAAAACAGGAAAATAAAGAAAACCTGGATTCTACCTCTAGGCCCTATACCCGTAAGGCCAAGACAGAATCAGTTGCCAGACAAAAATAGGAAAATGACAAAAGAGGAAGAAATGGGATTTCCTTTTATATGAGTATGGCATACCAGGATAACCACTAAATTGGCATGTTAGGTACCAACAAGGCTCATATTAATCGGGACCAGTCCAAAAGAATAATAAAGCAAATATAACAAATAATAATGCCAATAGTAGAAATAACAGTATAACTAAGTGGGATTTCCCTCCTTATGAGTTTGGTGCACCGATATAATATCCCTATGGATCTATGGTGCCAACAATACTTATAAGGGATAGGACAAGACCCAAAATAATAGTAGAAATAGAAATGGCAGAAGTAGAGAATAATAATGAAATAAAAGAGGTGTGAGTTTTCTTTGAAACTCAAGAACGTTACCTTTACGGCATGAATCCACTTTGAGGCGATCCCTTTACTGTTGATAGAGCTTGGCCAAAGTGCATGGAATGAAGTGAGGAATGAATAAAATATGGACAAAACCTCAAGGAATGGGTTTTCTCCCTATTTTATACTTCCTATACCCCCACTATACCTATTCTATACCTTTAGAACTATAATTTCTCTATAGTTTTTATGGTTAAGAGTTGTGTGTGTTGTGAAATGAAGGGGAAAGGCCCTATTTGTAGGGAAAATGGGGTCTGAACGCATTAACCGGCATTCCTAACCTACCATTTTTGAAATAGGTAAGGCTTACCTTCCAAGCGAGCTTAAACAGGTAATAACTGGACCCGTATGGGTGGGCCCCCACCCGTACGAGTACTAGGGACCTGTATGGGTCCCCTACAGCCGTATGGAAGTTAATACAAGTACGGGTACTACCAGTGCATCTATACCACTAGGCAACATCCCTACGGGTCCCTAAGGGCAGACTAGGTCTCCTAATATTGACCTAACAATACTCTGCAGCAGTAGGAACACCTCTGATGGACAATACCTGTAAAAGAATGTAGTATATAGCTCTCATCATCATTTCATGAGGTGGGCTAAAATCCAGTGCTTATAGGGCTGCTCAGTCATTGATGGTAACTTTGACCAAACAATTCTTTATGCTCCTAGAATTATTAATGTTTATATGATTGATTTATCCCCGGCTCCAATGATATTATCTTAGTTTCTAAGGAGGAAAACTTGTGGCTATGGCACAGAAGGTTAGGACATATCAATATGACCAATCTATCTAAATCAGCCACAAATGAACTTGTTGAGGGATTACCCAATCTATCCTTTGAAAAAGATAGACTCTGCTCAGCATGCCAGCTTAGGAAACAATTTAGGAAGACCTTTAAATCCTTAGTTGATATGTCTTCTTCTCGTCTCCTTGATCTTCTACACATGGATTTGTTTGGGCCAGTGTTGCCAACAAGTCTGTTGGAAACAATAATCCAGAACAACAAATAATTCGGATTAGGTTTGAAGTAAACAAAACACCTAAGTACAAAAAGACCTAAGTCACTTATCCGGACATATAACCACAACATCCAAAGTCTAAGACAAGTGAAGGCAATTATCTAAGCATATAATGGAAGCATCCGGTTAAAGTTTGCAAAGGAAATAAATGTTGAACCACTCAAAACAACATCCAAAATAATTGATTGAATAACATCCGGATAACAAGAGAAAAAGTCATTTGAAAGACACAGTTATAAAGACAAGGAGAAATGTTTAGAAAATAACTTTTCCTCCATCTTTTTGGTCTATTAGTCAAAGATCCCTTTTCCATATGCAAGATAAAAGAAAGCTACCATACTTCTCAAAAAAGGATAGAAGGACTGACATAGGAAAGAGAAAAAGCTAACAACCTTTTTCATATAGAGCAATAAGAATGGTGCATGATACACACACTCCGGAGTAATGGCATAAAAGTTGGCGAGTCACTAAAATACAAGGAAAACGATCACTGACAACTTTTCAGCATCAATCCCAAGGATTTAAACGGGTCAAAATCTTTGTCTAACGGATTGATCAGCGGTTTTGAAAGCGCCATATATTACCTTATCAATGGTGAAGATTAATTCAAGCTCAACAACCCACAACAGCTACATTTATGATGGAAGCCTATAAAAGGGAAGCTTCACAAGTTGAGAAGGTGCTGGTTGATTTTAAGAAACCATACACAAGAGAATTCGCTAGAAAGCAATCCATTTATAAATCCCTCTAAGAACTAAACCATTTAAAATCTATTTGTAAGCATTCCCAAGTGAAGTTATAAACTTGAGGAAGTCCAAAACCAAAACCTTTGAGAAAACCAACGTGTAAATGATCTCCTACTTGGGTGAGTAGCGAGATTGAGATATAGCTTGAAGTTGGTGCTTTGAGTGGGATCTCCCTGTAGGACTCAGCTTAGGTTTGGGTAGAAATCTAAGTGGTATATCCTGCTAAAGATAAGAGGACTCACCTAGGAGTTGGTGCTTCTAGTGGTATATCCTACATCTGGAAGGGGTTACCATCTAGAGATAAATTGTAAGGCTTGATTCTTGCCAGTTGGAAAGGAATCCACTAGTGGAAAAACTTGGAGGAAGGAGGCTCTTGGGACTGGAGTAGGCTGGGCCGAACCAGGATAAAATCCTTATGTTTGATTTTCTTACTCTTTACTTTTGCATTATATTTTATATTTGCATCATCCAGATCCATCCTCAGGAACATAATCAAACACGATACACTAAGACTTTTCAAAGTCTATCTATTCCACGAAAAAGGTCATTCACCCCCCTCTGACCTTAATTAGACCCTTAAAGGGACCAACAAGTGGTATAAAAGCAAGGGCACAAACTAGAGATCTATCAATCTCGAGCTAAAGGTCCATATATTTTGATTCAAGAATCAAAATGAGTTTCTAAAACTCATAGCTCCTTTTAGAGGGTATGTCTATTACCCGTCTTCCACTCTTCACCGATGAACAGTACATGTTTTGGAAAAACTGGATGAAGAAATTCATTTAAGCATAAAGCATGATGGCATGGATGACCATTAGAGATGGCCCATATGAACCTACTCATGAAGTAGGTGGTTTAACTACTCGCAACCCCTCGAGCTTATGGGATGAGAATGGTTATAAAAGATTGCATAAAAATGCAAATGCTATTAACATGCTTCATTGTGCTCTTAGTGTAGCATAATTCAATAGAATATCTAGATCTGGGACTACACAGGAGATTTGGCAAAAGCTAGAAGCGACCTATGAAGGAACCAACAAGGTTAGAGAAGCTAAACCTGATCTACTACAGCAAAAGCTTGAGACTTTCAAAATGGAGCCTAAAGAGTCAATCAGTAGCATGAACACCAATGAGTGGGATAATAGAAAGACAGCCACTGAGGAGCCTCATGACTTAAAATTCTATAGTTATGATGAACCCATTGGTAATCTCTTGACCCAAGAGCTATCCGTGGAAAGATATAGCCAATAGGAGAAGAAGCCTATAGAAAGAAATAAAGCTATTGCACTCAAGACAGATGTGAGCGGATGACATTTTTCCCACCCGCGAGGATCACGTGAGATGCATAGTACGGGGGGTGGAAAGATAACGAGCGCTGTGAAGCGTGCCGAGGGATTGATCGTCATTTTAGCATGATAAAAGAATTGCTAAAATTGGTGTTGAATTTATGTCCAATTCGCATTTTAAAGGATACTAGACTTGAAAACCCCGTATTTTTAAATAGAGTCGCCACCCGGTTAAGCTCCACCGGGTGGTTAGACTGCACATTAAAATAGAGATTCCAAGTTCGGATGATGTTATCTATTTTACATTAGGCCAAGTTAAAATATTTCATTGTTTCTTAATCGATTTTAATCCTCTTATTTATTGTGTTTTTGGTTTATATGTTGTTTTCGTATTTATCTAGCATTCAAAGCGGTAAATAAATAATTATTATAGTTGTCTAAAAATAAATGTGGAAGATAAAATAATAATTACATGGCTTTCCAAATCCTATACATTTTTCTATACAATAAGTAAAATACCCGAAGGCCTAGCATACATCTAACCTAAATCTACCTGCACAAAATGGTTAGCTCAAATACGGCACATTATATGGGGTATATAATAAAACATGCATAGTTAGTAAACAAAATAAGACCCAAGTTAGCATGAACATGGCATATTTTATTTACAATTTATGGATCCCAGTTGGATGGCTAAAATGTGATTTAAATGGCGTTTGCGAGAAAATTCCGTCATATCCATATTTTAGACTCGATTGTTATTTTAACCGGATTCTTAGTGAAAATGCCACATGGTATGGGGTGGGGCCTATTTTCAGAAGGTTCTTGACCTTCGTCATTGCACTGTACATCCTAACTTCGGAAATTTAAACTAGGTCAAAAAATAAACAAAACTAAACTGTTGTTCAGAAGGTCATGCCGTTGGTGGCATGACTGAGGCTGCAGCCACTGGCAATATCAGTTATATAAGAAGGCTACATGACTTTTTGGACACCATAAAGAATGGGTGCTACAAGAAATGGGGCCATTGGGGGCAAGTGAGGCCACTAGTGGCATCAACGATGCCGCTGGTGGCATCGTTGATACCCCCGGCGGCTTCAAATGCCTTCGGCGGCTTTAATTTCTTGCAGCAGCTATTTTTGGCCAAAAATTGACCAAAATCCCAAAGCTAAGTCCAAACAACAACCAAAACACAACAAATAACCAAAATGGAAGCCAAAGAGCTATGAGACTCAGAATTTTTACCCCGAGGCCGTGAATCCACCTCTTCGTGATCTGTACGACACCTCTCGGGAGCTCAAATGATGATTTTGGAAACTAAGGGGTGGTTTAGTCTCTAAATCCTAATTTTGGTTGTTTCTAAACCTAAAATACACTTAGATATCTGAGAGTTCAGTAGAGAAAAACCAACAAAATATGAATTGAATCCTCTTTTCTTACCTTTTCTAAACTTTATCTTACTAAAGCTAACTATAATGCTCAAAATTTACTTGAAATTTTGAGTGGTTGAAGCTTAGAACCCTTCAAATGGCTAGAAAATAGCCCTTATATTGGCTAAAATCCGTGTGAAATTGCTTTAGATCAATTATCCATCAGATATCGAATGAAAAGTGCACACAGCTATCTGCAGAAGAAATGATATAGCCGGCGGTATAGATGATATCTCTGGCAGTATCAGTGAGGCCACCGATGCCTCGTTTCTCTGGCAGGTCTGAAAAGTTAAACGATTTGTGCCTGAAATCGGGGAAAAGGAGAGGAAATGCAGAAAAGGTTGATATTGACGGAAAAACTCAGATATTGGGCTTATTTTTTAGTTTTTAATGGGTATTTTGGACTAAATTATTTTTTGGTGCAAATCATCGGTCTGAGATACCACCGGACGCGTTACCAGACATGCTGAATTGAATTTTTTTTGAAAATAAAATTCATAAAGAATTTTATATCGGTAATAAAAATTCTAAAAAATAATTTTTATTATAAGGAATAATATCGGGCATACGTCATCATTGTCTCACAAGATGGACTGTAAAATCCTGTGCACATAGGCTACCCCTCGAGGGATCACTGCTGCCACATGTTAGTATGATCGGATGAAAGAGCAAGGTTTAGGAATGATACCTGATGGATGGCTGGTTTGCCCCTTGGTCGGGCTTGAGATTTGCGGATTGGTTTGCCCCTTGGTCAGACTTATACTTTATGGATTGGTTGCCCCTTAGTCGGACTTATGCTTTATGGATTGGTTTCCCCTCGGTCGGACTTATGCTTTGTTAATTGGTTGCCCCTTAGTCAGACTTATGCTTTGTGGATTGGTTGCCCCTTGGTCGGACTTATGCTTTATGGATTGGTTACCCCTTAGTCGGACTTATGCTTTATGGATTGGTTGTCCCTTGGTCAGACTTATGCTTTGTGGATTAGTTACCCCTTGGTCGGACTTATGCTTTGTGGATTGGTTGCCCCTTGGTCGGACTTATGCTTTGTGGATTGGTTGCCCCTTGGTCGGACTTATGCTTTATGGATTGGTTGTCCCTTGGTTAGACTTATGCTTTGTGGATTGATTGCCCCTTGGTCGGACTTATGCTTTGTGGATTGGTTGTCCCTTGGTGGGACTTATGCTTTGTGGATTGGTTGCCCCTTTGTCGGACTTATGCTTAATGGATTGGTTGCCCCTTGGTCGGACTTATGCTTTGTAGATTGGTTATCCCTTGGTCGGACATATGCTTTGTTGAATGGTTGCCCCTTGGTCGGGCTTAAGCTTTGTGGATTCACCAAGTGGACTTGGACTTTGAGATTTGCCAAGCAGGGTTGGGCTTTGAGATCGCAAAGTGTTATCCCTATAATAAGTGACAAGTAAAAGTTTAGACTAGCTCTTAAATGATGTTTTTACTGCTTGATCGGTTTTGTGAAACAAAAAATATTTTTGCCACTTTGATCAACAGTAAAAACATAGTAATTAAAAGAGTAAGGGTTTCAGAAGTCCTAGGATGTCAGGGCTAGAGCCGAGATTCCATCGAATTTGTTAAAAAATGTAGGGGGAAATTTTGATGTCGCTGGCGGCCTAGCTGATGCCACCGATAATCTGGAGTGATACCGCCGGCAATTTGGGTACCACATGGCATGTTTGACCAGTCAAAAGAATTCAAATTCAAATTAGGATAGCTGAGGCCACCGGCGGCATGGGCAATATCATTAGTGGTTTGAAGTGATGCCGCTGGCGGCATCACCGGATAGTTTCAGATTACTTCAAACTCTTTGAATTCCGTGCAGGCGTTTTAAAAGGGTAAAAACCCTCTTTTTTCTCTTCTCTGCATTATAGAAGACAAATGCCCTCCCCTTTTTCTCTCTATTTCCCCCAAACTCAAATCTTTCTACTTTCTTTCAATTCCCCGACCATGAAGAATATTTTTCGGAAATCTAGCAGTTTTAAGTCTGAGGAACTGCCCAATTCTTCTATTGAGGGGCTGAAGCTCTGTTCAGTTCATGTGGGATATGGCTTTAGGGAGTCCAACATCATTTTTGGGTACAGGATAGCGGCTCCAATTGATGATCTCGTCCTGGATAAGAAGAATCACAGCTCAAATATCCAGGTAATCCTACAAAACTCAATCCCTTTTTGTTTTGATTTTGAAGATTTCGGTTCTAGACTCAAAAACTTGTATATTAATGGTTAAGAATAATTGATACATGTTAGGATGCATGTTATAGACTTTATTTTATGTGATGTATGCCATTTTAATGCCTTGAAATTGGTTGATTTTGATTTTGGGTGATTCGTGTGAGTGTGGGCATTAATCTACATTCTGCCCATAGAAGCGATGCCGCCGGCGACATCACTGATGGCACCAGTGGCTTCAAGACATGAAAAGAGGAGGAAAAAGGCCATGTCACTGCAGGATTCAGCGATGTCACCGGCGACATCGTCCATACCATCGGCGGTATGGGTGATGTCACCGGCGGCATCACTACCCAACAGCGGCATCAATAGCTTTCTAAAAGAAAAATGAAATAGAATTTGAATTACTTAACTGATTCATTCCTTTCTGATTTTGCAACCATATACCCATACTTGTACTGGAGTATGGGAACCATGGGCGAGTGGTGACAACATATAGAAGAGAAAGACTCGGCGCTTGTGGATACGATCGATGATATGGGGTTTGGGGATCTAGTCCAAACTATGCCCCTCTTGATGCCAAAGCTTTCTCATTCAGCCTTGACCGCCTTAGTCGAGAACTGGTCCGAGACTACACACACTTTCAACTTCCAAATCATGGAGGTCACAATTACTCCCTCCGATATGGTAGCAATGATCGGGCTACCATGGATAGAAATAGTGATTCACTTTGATGTATACATGGAGAAGAACCACCTCAGGGGGCCGGTGGTGAAGAGAGTGACTGAGTTATTCGGGCTAAAGTGCAAATCAGGGAGGCTGTGCTATGGGGAGCTACACAAATACTGGAAGGGGGTTAGAGTGGTCCCAGAGACTGATCGAGATGCCTATGTCTGGTACTTTATTAATTCCTTATTAACTGTGTTGTTCTTCTCAGTTTCAGGCAGCAAGGTTAATTATTGCTTGATTTCGGCGGTTAAGGATGTCAAGACCATCAAAGATAAGAATTGGCCCAGGGCCATTTTAGCACAAATGTATTATCGGCTAGACGTAGGCACTCAAAAGACAGAGAAAGCCCTTTTCGTGAGTCACTTTCTACTTCCAGTATGTCCCAGTTGAATGATTGCCTTATTAACATGGTTATTTGTTTCTTCTTTTTTAGCATGTTGACCTTTTTGGACTGATTGGTTGTTAATTGTACATGTGTGGGCTTTTGAGCCCCAGATCCACCCCCTGTCCTGTTTGGTACTACAGTGGAGCTGGGTTCTCACTTCCTCGCCCGGTGGTGCAGGAGCATCGGGGGACTTGGCAAGTACCCCATCTCATACAGGGAACGGTGCCTTCAGATTAGCTTGATATGCTACTTTGACTTTCTACCCTGTCTTACATTCAACAAACCATTAGTCAACAAAAACATATGAATGAATTTGAATTGCTTACATTGATTTATGTTTGATTAGTTAGTCAGGTTGTGCGTGATCCCTTCGACAAGGTGTCAAACCTTATGAAGGTGGCTAGGGTTTGGAAGGAGGTGGACGACTGTCAATTTATCATGGAATCCTCTCTAGCCTTGCCCTAGTACCTGGGGGAGAGAGTTTGAGGCTGGAGAGAGCTTATGCCTATTGTTAGGCCTGTTCCTATGGATCCCACAACAGGCCTCTAGTGGCCTTATCTGACTATCACCGGGGAGGCTGATAAGGTCGATTATTTGGAGGGGAACGGCCAAGTGGTGCGGAGTGTCCCCGGTCCTTACAATGGTCACATGACACAATTGCTTCCTACGTGCCCCCGTATCCACAAGAATGATACCATATCCTTTCATAGGAAGAAGAAGGAGGAGGATCTAAAGAAGCAGAGGCACAAAATTATCGTTGAAGATGACAATGAGGAAAGGAGTGGCGGCGGCAAGGACCATCTTGAGAAGCAGGGAGAATGCACCAATGGCTCACGAGGGGCATCATTCTTTTGATATGAGATAGCACCCTTTCTTTTTATGGTTATATTTGTGCCATATGCCTAGGTCAAAATAGTTATTTATGTTTGCTTTTTGGATTTTTTAGGTACCCTTTAGGAAAAGCGGTCGGGCTTATAATAGCAGCGAGGGATATTGTGGCATACCCGAGGGTGTTGACTTTATCTAGGGGCGCCTCTCCACTGCCTTAGAGACTTGATTCTAACTTATGAACTCGAGGGGCGATTTCAGGCTTAGGGAGATAGGCTCGAGCAACTATTCGTTGAACTTTGTACCAGAGAATACCACTTATGTAAGTCTTGTGCAAATGTGAACAAAACATATGATAAGCCTTCCATGAATGCCTTTTGATTGTCTTTTGGATTTTTCAAGTTCCTCATAGTGAGACAGAGCGATTGGCGAGCAATGGCTTTGCCCTTAGGGACACTCTTGTTGGCTAGTCTTTGCTTGTTCAGGTATACTTCCTGTAATGATATGACATAATAAAAAAAGGAATGCATGAATGGATGATATGAATGATATGGGTTGCTTATTATTATTTCTTTGTCTGCAGGATTTTCTGGCCCTCACATTGTCAGATGCCAGCGAGGCTCAATGGAGATATCAAGAAGAGACGAGTGCACTCCGGCACTGAGCGAGCGAGCCAGAGAACCAGTTGGATGCCACATTACAAGAGAGACGGATCAAACACAACATAGATCGTGCTGCCCCGAGTGAGTCGGGCTGAAGGGGGGAAGGTGATGGCCGGGTGCCTTCATGGAGCTGCCCCTATAAGCACTTGGAGTATCCCAGGGACTAAGGAAGATGATGTCAATACTTACCTTCTCAGTGAGGAGGATGTCTCATCTCACCCATCTGTCGGTGGCAATCAGCCCTAGATCCATTCGAATGATTTGATTTCTTTTTTGCTTTGAAATTTATTTATAATGATTTTGAACATGGATTTTGATTTGTGTGCCTTTGATACATTAGTCTTTGATTGATTTTGGATTTTGGATTATTTTGGTGTTATTTAGGCTTAGTGTTTGGATATTTGGATGGTTTTGTGCCTTTGGGCCTTTGATTTGAATAAGATTTGAATTTTATGCTTGCATATCTTCTAAAAACATATTACAGGGTTTTTATAGGTTGTTTACAGGCTTGAACTGATGAAAATAGGTCTAAAATTCACAGGGGAAGTGCCATGCCGTCGACGGCTTGGCTCGTGTTGTCGGCGGTTTCATTCATATCGCCAGCGGCATCGCTCTATTTCCAGCGGTATCAGCTCTAGGATTTACAGATTCAGGCTTTTCTTTTTTATATTTATGTTTTTCTTATCTTTTTTACTCTAACTTTTGCATAGACTTCCCCTGGGGGTTTTCAATCTATTGAGTCTTATCTTAATTTTTGCCTGGATCGTCCTTCTCAGGTTTTCAATCCAGTAGACTTTTCCCGACTTTTGAATAGACCTGGATGTTTTCAGTTTATCCAGATTTATCATCTTTTCAAATTGAAACATTGATGAGCTCTAAGCATCTTCAATTAAGCTTACTTCCAATGTTTCCTCCCTTTGGTCGCTAGGCATGCATACAATCACAAGCATAGAGGTTTCAGTATGAAAAATACTTTTATCGAATGAATTTAACCGAGGTACAAGATGTTGGTAACCACTTCTATTAATCAAACTCCTGGTGTTAACCAGTCTTTACAGATTTTCAAGTTAACATCTCACTGTTTTTCCGTCATACCTTAATTTTTGCATGAACTGCCCTTTTTTGGGCTTTTAGTTTAGTAGGCGATATTGACTCATCCCCTAATTTTTGCACGAAAAGTTTGCAGAATACCGACCATCGGGTGTCGCCTACTTTTTATCTGAACTGCCCTTTTTGGATTTTCAGTTTAGCGGGCGATATTTACTCATCCCTTAATTTTTGCATGACCAGTTTGCAGAATACTGACAGCCGGGTGTCACCCTAATTTTTGCTCGATCAGTAAAAGATGAAAGGCGGGTGATTATCACATTTATTTTTTATTATGCCATTTTTTCTGATTTATTTCTTTTTTTAGATAAGATAACGCTTAAGCCTGTCCTAACTAATAAGTTCGATGGACTCGTTCTTGCCCATGCTCATGACCTTGGTCGCCCCATTCATTCAGCACCGTCTTTGGCCATACGACAGTCTTCTTAACTTGATCTGAACTTCTCTTTAATGCTAGTGTTGGAAGATTCTTGATGCCTCAATCCTGGGTCTATGACTCTTAGCGAGAGTATCAAGTATCTGACTTATTGTTGTGGGCCTGGCCGCGCCTTTGCATATTCTCCAAGGCTCTTAGTGTCTATTTGGCTTTCACGCCGGATCACTCGGTTCATTCTAGCCTCTAAAATTACATTGGGTGACCCTACTTTGATTTTGATCGACCATGTTACAAGGTGCTTGGTTTGTAGGAGTTTTGGTGTTTGAAAAGCGTCACCTCGATTGGTTTGATTGCTGTTCTTATTGCTCCTTTAGTCTGTGGTTTGTACGGTCCTCCCTAATAAGGCCTAACTTTGCCCCTTGTATCAGTGGCAAGGGGTTTCAACTGTATCTTGTTTCCATAAACCAAGTGACATTTGGTTTGGGGGGGCTTTTGCTTGGTGCCTTCAAAAGAGCGAATGGTAGTTCATTTAGCTAGTTTTCTTGACAGGCTGTTTTGTAACTCCTATTGTGCGATTAGCATGTGGCTTATGGGGGGATGCTTGATCTCATTTTTTTACATTGTTGGTGGTGGTTGCCCCCTTAGAACTAATCTATATTCCTAGAGGGGTGCTTGTGGCGGGTTAATTTGTGCTAGGTGAAGATGTGTCTCTCTGCGAGTTTGGTCATTTTCTTAGAGGTAAGATTTGGCTTTCCCAGAAGCTGTGATGATGTGGCTATGTTTGTTTTGATAAAGGCCAAAGTTTGTCAATTTTATTTTCCCCCACTCTAAGAATGGCCAAAGAGCAGGGAAGTTTTGAACAAGGGTTGATAAGGAAAAGGAGTTGGGTGGCCGAAAATGTATGGCATGATTTTTTCATTTCAGGGGCCTAGTCGACACTTCTTTAGTAGCTTGGAGGTGCACAGTTGCGGGGTTACTGATCTAATTCTAGAAGATACCCATGATGTTCGACAATCTGACCATCGATCTTGGACTTATCTCATGAGCAGGACCAAGCAAAAGCGTTACCTCAGAATTTAAGCACTTTTATTATCTCACATGTGTTTTGGCAGGAGTTAAATTTTTGGAAATGATTACCACTCAGGAGATTCCATTTGTACTCAAATTAATTTCATGCAATGAAGTATTTTGAATATCCAAAGTATCATGCATATTTTCATATGAATGCATGGGTTAATTGGGCAAAACATGAAACAAGTAACAAAATAGAAAGTTGCTCGCGGAGCTGAGAGTTATAAACATAACATTGTTTAAATTGAAAGCATCTAAAGATAACAAATCAGTGCTTTTCATCCTCCACAGATGGAGGGTCTTCGTTGTTGATGGCGGCGGTGAGCTGAGTCTCATTCTGCTTGGTACTTGGCGAGACGTCCATCACTTGACTTGACTCCCCGGTGAACTACCTTATGGCCTTGATCATCGAGTTCTTCGCTTCGCTTTGGCCGTATTTCTTTACTAAAACTGTCATGGCTTTGATCATGGTGGCCATAACCTCCTTGGCCTCTTCATCGATTGACTCCTCATCCTCATCGTTGGAGCACTATTTTCCCTTGCCTTTGGAGCAGATGACCTTGATGAGTTCCTGTGGCCCATTCCCTTATTTAGGTAACCCAGGATTAGTCACTCCTGACTAGTTGTCAGACTTTGGTAGGGGACAATTCACCTTGCTACAGGCCCTTTTGGGCTCCACAGACTTCGTAACCCTTATCAAACGTTGCATGGCATTGAGTAGAGCCTTACATTCATTGGTGCAGTGACATGGCAATATGTGATATCCGCAGAAGTTTTTTCTCTCATTTTTTTGTGGGGGTTTGTACTTGCGGAGAGATTTGAGAAGACCATCCTTTCTTACTTCGGCAAATACTGCATTGAGGGGTAAAATCCATAGGTTTATGCTACCTGTAGGACTACTACTCGATTGGGTAGCGGAAGTTGAGGTTGGCTTTTGAGAGGCCTTTTTGTCCATCCCGACTCGGGAGGGGGATACGCTTACTTTACCACTGCCAGTCAATGAGCACATGCCATAGTTTTTTGAAACCCGCTCTTTCTGTTCATAATTAGCTGTTATCAACTGATGCAAGAGGGTCTCAAACTTGGGTGTCATGCCTGGAGATTGCATGACTTGGTCATACTGAGGAGGTGATAGGGCTGTGGATAGCATAAATTGCGAATGTCAGAGGGAAGAGGCTAGAGAGATACAAGGGAGCTGAATGCAGGGCTCCTTCCTTTTGCCCAACGTAAGCGGATGGCAGTGATGATAAGAGTGTTTCACCATTGGGTGTCAAGCCCTGGAGGTTACAAGACCTAGTCGCTGGTTCAAAGGATGGATGACTATAGCAGGGTAGTCGTAGCTAGGGGTGTCTCGCCCGAAGATTGCATGACCTAGTCAGAGTTCTGGTTTACTAAGGCTTGCTTGATGATCGTCTGTATAGCTATCTGAATCAATTCTTGAATGATGTTTAGGAATTAATCTGAGCTCAGAAACTGGATGATGGCGGCGGCGATTTCTAACCCAAGAGACGGAGGTTGAGCTATCAAAGGAGTAGGATCGATTTGTTCTTTGGGCATGGCGATGTTGTCATTATGAGGCATGGCTGGTTGTGAAGGTCCGGATTTAGGAGGAAGACTATTTAGGATCATAAACTATAGGTCAAACCGTGAATGGGTTGTAAATGGTATGGACGCTATGTATGCTTTTTGTTTTTAGGAATCGATGCATGATATGTATGGCTGTACGTAGACATGGTTAGTGATGATGTGGTGACGTATTCCTCCAACATACATGGGACGTTTGTACTCCTCGCCACACATAATGATATGTCATGACTCAACAGGGGTACAAAAGAAGTCTTACGGAATTTGCTAAACCTCTTCCATAAGTGGAGATTGGTAAGGGTAAGTTGAACTTTGGCTCTTGAAGCCGATGCATGGGTGATGCATGAGCATATAGTGCATAGCACACCAAACGTCCCTCTTCCAACCTTATGACTCCTGCATAATGCCTCTTTGGAAGGATGGAGGTTTGGCTTCTTCACCGGTAATGGTGAGAGAAGTGCATCCTAATTATTTTCATTGTTTTGGTGATCCTAAAGAAATGAAGTGCTAAGGCTTTTTCTAGCATGGTTTTGGTATAGGGTTGTTGCTGTAGAAGGTTCTTGTTTACCTTGATTCTACGTTACTCAACCACTCCCCAAATAGGTGCTATTGCAGGAGTTTACATGTTGGTTAAAACCACCCGCTAGGCATCCTCAATTCCAAACAGGGCATGAGTGATACTTTCGCAAGCTTCTCGGGGAAAACGGGGCACCTAAAAATTACCGAACTATCGTTATAAAAAAGAATGAAGTTTTAATTTGGCCAATGATTTCAATACATCATCAAAATCCTTTAAACTTTTGAAAATTATAAGTTCAAGTTTAAAGAGATAAATCCCTAGCAGAGTCGCCACTATGAGCGGATGACATTTTTCCCACCCGCGAGGACCGTGTGAGATACATTGCATGGGGGGTGGAAAGATAATGAGCACTGTGAAGCGTACCGAGGGATTGATTTTCATTTTAGCGTGATAAAAGAATTGATAAAATTGGTGTTGAATTTAAGTCCAATTTGCATGTTAAACGATACGAGACTTGAAAAGTCATATTTTAAAATAGAGTCGCCACTCGGTTAAGCTCCACCGGGAAATATCTGGTATGATATTCCCACCGGGTGGTTAGGCTGCACCTTAAAATAGAGATTCCAAGTTCAGATGATGTTATCTATTTTACATTAGGCCAAGTTAAAATATTTCGTTCTTTCTTAATCGGTTTTAATCCTCTTATTTATTGTGTTTTCGGTTTATATGTTATTTTTGTATTTATCAAGCATTCAAAGTGGTAAATAAATAATTATTACAGTTATCCAAAAATAAATGCGGAAGATAAAATAATAATTACACGGCTTTCCAAATCCTATACATTTTTCTATACGATAAGTAAAAGACCCAAAGGCCTAGCATACATCTAACCTAAATCTACCTGCACAAAACGATTAGCACAAATACGGCACATTATACGGGGTATATCACAAGACATGCATAGTTAGTAAACAAAATAAGACCCGAGTTAGCGTGAACATGTCATATTTTATTTATAATTTATGGAGCCCGACTGGATGGCAAAAATTGTGATTTAAATGGCGTTTGCGGGAAAATTCCGTCATATCCATATTTTAGACTCGATTGTTATTTTAATCGGATTATTAGTGAAAATGCCACATGGTATGGGGTGGGGTCTATTTTCAGAAGGTTCTGGACCTTTTTCATTGCACTGTACATCCTAACTTCGGAAATTTAAACTAGGTCGAAAAATAAATGAAACTAAACTACTATCCCAAAGGTCTTGCCGCTGGCAGTATCAGTTATACAGTCATGCTACATGACTTTCTGGTTACCACAAAGAATGGGTACTACAAGAAAATGGGGCCACTAGGGGCAGGTGAGGCCATTGGCAGTAGGAACGATGCCGCTGGCGGCATGGTTGATACCTCCGACGGCTTCAAATTCCTCTAGCGGCTTCAATTTCTTGTAGCAGCTATTTTTGGCCAAAAAGCGAGCAAAAAACTTGAAACTAAGCGCAAATAATAACCAAAACACAACAAATAACCAAAATGGAAGCCGAAGAGCTATGAGACTCAGAATTTTTACCTCAGGGTCGTGAATCCACCTCTTCGTGATCCGTATGACACGTCTGAGGAGCTCAAATGGTGATTTTTGGGAAGTAAGAGGTGATTTTGTCTCTAAATTATAATTTTTGTGGTTTCTAAACCTAAAATACACCTAGATAATAGAGAGTTCAGTAGAGAAAAACCAAGAAACGATGAATTGAATCCTTTTTCTTTACCTTTTCTAAACTTTATCTTACTAAAGCTAACTAGGATGATCAAAATGTACTTGAAATTTTGAGTGGTGGATGCTTGGAACCCTTCAAATGGCTGGAAAATGACCCTTATATAGGCTAAAAATTGCCTTGGATCAATTATCTATCGGATATCGAGCGAAAAGTGCAAGCAGCTGTCTGTAGAAGAAATGATGTTGCCGGCGGCATGGATGATACCGCCAGCGGTATCAGTGAGGTTGCCGGCAGCCTTACTCCTCTGGCAGGTCTGAAAAGTTGCACGATTCGTGCCCGAAATCGGGGAAAAGGAGAGGAAATTCCAAAAAGGTTCATATTGGCGGAAAACTCAGATATTGGGCTAATTTTTTGGTTTTTAATGGGTATTTTGGACTAGATTATTTTTTGGGTGTAAATCATCAATCTGACCTACCACCGGACGCGTTATCAGACACGCTGGACTAGAATTTTCTGAAAATAAAATTCTTAGAGAATTTTATATCGATAATAAAAATTCCAAGAAAGAATTTTTATTATGAGGAATAAAATTGGGCATACATCATCATTGTCTCGCGAGAGGGACTGTAAAATCTCATACTCACAGTAGAATCCACCGGATTAGCTTCATTTGGGGAGGAAAAACAACTCAAGGAATCTCGAAGGAACAAGGAACAAATGGCTATGCTAGCCAGCCAGTTTAATAGATTCCTACAAAAGATAGAAAGGAGGAATTCTAGAAAGTATGAATCCAACAGATCGAGGGAAGGAACCTCTAGAAGAGATAGGCCCAGAAAGAATACGGAAGAAAAGAAGGATTCGGAAAAAGAAGCTGACTTTTTCAAATGTGGAGAAAGAGGCCACTTCAGAACCATGTGCCCTAAACTTAAAAGAAGTAAGAAACACAAGAAGAAGGCAATGGTGGCCACTTGGAGCAATAGTGAGGAAAGTAGTTATTCATCTTCAACAGAATAAGAAGAGACAGCCAAGTGTGCATTTATGGCACTGACTAATCCAGAAGCAGAACAATCCGGAAAAAATCCATCCAAGCAAGATACTTTGCAAATTAAAGAATCAGGATCAGAGACATCTAGTACTGAGGTAAACTCTCACTCTAATTCTGTTTCAAACTTTAAACTTGCTAGAGCTTTAGAGATTGTGACCAAGAATGTGAGGAAGAACACAAAAGCTATCAAATCCCTAAGAAGACAAGTGATGGAGCTTGCTGAAGATAATGAAGCATTGGCATAAGATGTCAACTTGATAAGAGCCACCAAATCCGTTGATGTGGTTGAAGAAAACTTCTTGAGAAATCAAGTGTAGATCTTAAGTGCTAACTTGATGGGGTTAGATAGTGAGCTAACTCTAATGAAGGAAGCATCCAGAAGGAAACCAGGTCCTTCACAACCAAGAAGAAATAAGGCAGGGAACATAAAGAAATTAAAACTCTAGTGCTAAAAGGAATCCAGGACCCTCAAATCAAAAAGAGAAGAAACCTCAGAGGCAACCTCAAGCACAGAGATACACAACTGCCCAAAAAGGAAAAGCTAAAGTAGTGCATAACAACCAACCTGCCAAGTAAAGAAGTAACTATGGAGCAGAAGTTGCACCTCCAGCCAGCTTCCAGATACAATCCGGACAAACAAGCATATAAGAAGTTGGATATATGGGAACCTATGGAAAGGAGGATCTTGAAAAAATCTAGAATAAGTAGGAGCAGAACAGACCTGTCCCAGGGTGCAGGTTTTGTAGGAAAAACAATCATCATACTAAATTATGTAGATTAAAAAATGGTTATTATGATGTTTATCCTTGGCCTGAAATGGTTGTTAACCCCGAGAAGACCCAAATCTGATTGGGTATCCAAACCCCCTCGATATGTTTTGCAGGTATGCTTTAGATCTACAGTAGATCAAAACATGTGGTACATTTATAGTGGATGCTCAAGGCACATGATAGGTGATAAGAGGGCCTTCATCACTTTAATCCGGAAGAAAGGAGGCAAAGTAAGCTTTAGAGACAATGAAATGGAATAGATCATTAGGCATGGAACCATTGGATCTAAATTAAAGATAGAAGATGTCTCATTAGTTGATGGACTAAAGTTCAACCTGCTAAGTGTTGCTCAACTCTTTGATAAAGGAAGAAAAGTCACCTTTGACTCCAGAGGTTGCTCAATCATTGATAGTAAGTCAAATCAACTCATTCTTTATGCACCTAGAGTAAAAAAAATTTATTCAATTAACATTAAAAATGAGAAAAAGAATATATGTTTGGTGTCTAAATAAGAAGAATCATGGTTGTGGCACCGGAGGTTGGGACATGTTAGCATGAACCTCTTGTCCAAATTAGCCAAAAAGGAATTGGTTGTGGGTTTGCCTAAGGTTGCTTTTGATAAAGATCATATATGCACTGCATGTCAATTAGGTAAGTACCATAGGAAAATCTTCCCTTCCATCTCATACACACCTTCCAAGAGAGTTCTTGAACTCTTACATATTGATCCCTTTGGTTCAATCAAACCATTGAGTTTAGGTAAAAGAGAATACACCATGGTCATTATAGATGATTATTCTCATTATACCTGGGTTGCTTTGCTAGCTAGCAAAGATGAAGCCTTTGACCAATTCTCAAAAATATTCATCCGGATAGAAGTAGAACAAGGCATAAGCATTGCATGCATCTGGACTGATAATGGAGGAGAATTAAAAAACAAGCACCTTGCTGAATTCTACGAATTTAAGGGCATTGAACATAACTTCTCTACCCCTCATACTTCTCAACAAAATGGAGTTATTGAGAGGAAAAATAGCACTATAACTGAAATGGCTAGAACAATACTAAGTGAGAATTGTTTGCCAAAATATTTTTGGGGTGAGGCCATAAACCTAGCATTCTACATTTTGAATAGAGCTCTCATTAGAAAGACCTTAGAAAAGACCCCCTATGAAATCTGGAAGGGAAGGGAACCCAAAATTAGGTATTTCAAAGCCTTTGGATGTAAATGCTACATCCTAAATGATAGAGAGCAGTTAGGAAAATTTGATCCTAAATCTGATGAATCGATTTTCCTTGGCTACCCAACACATAGCAAAGCTTACAGAGTCTATAACAAAAAAACTCAAACTATAGTAGAATCTATACATATAGATTTTGATAAGACTAACCATGCAGGAAGAACAAGTTCAAATCCAGATGATATAACTCCGGAAGTTGAAAACACTGGAGAAAAAGAAGAAGTGCAGATTCCAGATTCCTTCCAAATCAAGAAGTACAAGGAAGAAGATGAAGGAATTAATCTCAATCCAAAAGAACCACAAGGCTTCCTCAATAATCATGAGATAAATTTTGGTGATCAAGAAGAAGAAGTTGAGGCAGTTGAGGAACAAGCCCCAATCCAGCATGAAGATCTTCAAAGAGAAATTCAGACTCATAGAAATCATCCGGTAGAAGCTCTTTTGGATGGTGTCCAAACTCCAGTCAGAATTAGAGGGCAACTTAACATGATGATGAGCCATGCTGCTTTTTTCTCTCTCATTGAGCTAAAGAAATCCTAAGATACAGAAGGAGATGAAAGTTGGATGATCGCCATGCAAGAAGAACTTGATCAATTCACCAAGAATGATGTGTGCGATCTAGTGGCACCTCCAAAAGGAAAGTTAATCATTGGCACCAAATGGATATTTCAGAATAAGCTGGATGAATCCGGAGTAATGATGAGAAACAAGGTAAGGTTGGTTACTCAAGGCTACAATCAACAAGAAGGGATTGACTTTGAAGAAACAATTGCCCCTGTAGCAAGATTGGAGGCAATCCGGATTCTATGTGCTTTTTCATCATTCAAGGGATTCACATTATACCAAACGGATGTCAAAAGTGCATTCCTCAATGGAGTTATCTAGGAAGAAGTCTATGTGAAGCAGCCACCTAGATTTGAAGATTCAAAGCATCTGGATCTTGTTTACAAACTAAAGAAAGCCCTATATGGATTAAAGCAAGCACCAAGAGCTTGGTATGAGAGACTAACCACATTTCTCATATCCAAGGGATATATCCAGGGAAAAGTAGATACAACACTTTTCATCAAGAAGAAGAAGTGTGATATCATTCTAGTCCAAATTTATGTTGATGACATCATCTTTAGAGCAACAGATGAAAAGATGTGTGAAGAATTTAGCACTCAAATGCAGAAAGAATTTGAGATGTCTATGATGGGAGAACTTAATTTCTTCCTTGGATTGAAAATCAAGCAGATTCCCGATGGGATTTTCATTAACCAATCCAAGTATACCAAGGAGATTCTCAAGAAGTTTGAAATGGACAAAAGCAAGCCAATGTCCACTCTAATGGGTTCAAATACAGTCCTATCCAAGGATTGTGAAGGGGACGATGTTGATCGGAAGCTATATAGAGGAATGATTGGGTCACTTCTATACTTGACAGCTAGCAGACTTGACATACACTATGGAGTTTGATATTGTGCAAGATATCAAGTCAATCCTAAGGATTCACATCTAAAGGCAGTAAAGAGGATCCTTAGTTATTTCCTAGGAACCACTGAAGTTGGGTTATGGTATCCTAGTAATGGAGAATTCACACTCCAAGGATTCACTAATGCAGATTATGGTAGAGATACTCTTGAGAGAAAGAGTACATCCGGAGGTTGTCATTTCCTTGGAGATTTCTTAGAATCATGGTATAGCAAAAAGCAAACATTAGTTGCTTTATCAACCACCGAAGCTGAATATATGGTAGCAGGAAGTTGTGTAGCTCAACTTCTATGGATCAAGCAACAATTGGAAGACTATGGAGTTCAATCAGGATGTGTTGAAGTGATGTGTGACAACAAAAGTGCCATTGATGTGTCAAAGAATCCAGTACTCCATAGCAGGATGAAGCATGTAAACATCAGGCATCATTTCATCCAAGATCATATGATGAAGAAGGATATTGCATTGGTATGCATTCCAACCAATGAGGAAAGAGTAGATGTCTTTACTAAACCATTAAGTAAAGATCAATTCAATAAGCTAAGGAAGTCAATTAGTATGTAAAATCCAATTTGAAGAAAGATCCGGAAGATAAACATTAGTTATCTTGATCCTTCTCAAGTGAAGAAATCTGGAAAAGAAGAAGAAATTATGTTGATTCTGGATCCAGTATAAGGACTACCAGCTCAGCAGACAGAATGGACAAATGGTAGAAAAAGCATTGAAAAGTAACTGTACACGTTTTGAATTTCAAAAGCCCATTGGGTTTTACACACGCAGTAAAATTAAATGGTTGTCCTCACTTTGGAAATCCTATATAATCCCCCAAATGTCCCCTTCTTCCTCACGCGAGCAACTTACTAATGTTACTCTGCAAAATCAAATTTCCAAACCCTAATTCCTTTAAACACTCTCAAATGGCAGCCATAATGACAAGCAAAGGAATCCAAATGCTTCTTCAAAGAAACATCTCTGTAGAATCTGATCTCAGAGATGAAAACTTCACACCTATCAACCTAAAACCCACCGACTCAGTAGTTCCCACTAACTACTTGGGAGATAACTTTCTATTTGAAACAGACCCCTACTCTAAACTTATTGAGGATCAACATTTAGGGTGATTACTTGTACAACTTATCCAAATTTAGTGCAAGAATTCTACTCAAATATGAGAGTACACTCCTACCATGACGCTCTCAAAACCATGGTTCAAGGGAAGGAAATCACTATTTCTCCAGAATTCTTCAAAAAGTACCTTAATGTGAACAATGATGGAGTTCAACTTAGAAATAATAGGGATGAATTGCTTGTGAAGTATCACCCCAAGATGTGGCTTCACCCAAATTACTTTGGTGATAAATTCGCAACCTATTTTCCAAAAACACCTAGATATCTCCAACAAGTGCTTGCTAAGTTAATTTTGATCTAGAAGGGCTTTCTAACCATCGTATCCTCCTTCCAACACTATGTCTTACAACACTTGGTAGAGAGTAGAGTTATGAACATGCCGGTACTAATCATCCACTACCTGAGATAGCACAGGAACTCCCATGATGCCCTAATCATAAGAATTCTTTTAGTAAATGGAGTGAATATCTTCGGATCCCAGTCAGTCCAAGGAAAAGAAATTCTCGAGAAAAACTTCAAGATATTGACTTTTGGAGAAACTTGGAATGAGGCAATGGCCATCAAGCAAAGGGATGAGAAGAAAAGCAAGGCTAGGAAAGCAGTGGATCCGGTTGAAGACACTCCAGTTCTTAAGAAGGCTAGAACCACCAGACCCAAAGCAAAATAGCAACATGCTTTAGTTTCGGTGGAAGAGGTTAATTAAGATACTCAAACCCTCACTCAACTTATGAATAAGAGCCCAGAGAAGCCTAAGAAAAGGGGGAGATTAATAAAGGTAGTAGCTAGAAAGGGGAGGAATGTAGAGACCCGGAAGTGATGGTGGAGGATCAGCCTCTAGTAGTAGTTGAGGCAATCTTGGCCCGAAGAAGGAAAGTAGGAAAAACCTTGGATGAAATCCTGGGTGAAAATGAAGATGATGAGGAAACGGGGGATGAAGCTTCGGAACCAAAAAGGAGGCAGTTCACAAGAAAGGGCTGCACTTTTGATGAGGCTGTGGTAGCCCAGAAAAGCAAAACCAAAAAGCCTGCGGGAATTGTAATTGATGAAAGAGCTACAAAAAGGGCTGAAGAAGAAAAATTGGCTAAGGCCAGAAAAACCAAGGGCAAGCTTATGCCTGGATCTAATGAGGAAGTCACTCCAGATGACTATCAATATGAAGAGATAAGGGAAGCCATCAAGGATAATAATAGAATCAATAAGCTTACCACAGAAGGACCCAGAGGCTCTTCCAGTGATCAAACCAAGCTAGTGGCTCCTACAGACTTGGAAACCATCGCTCAAGATTCGGAAGCAAATCTATTTATCTTCAAGCCAAGAACTGGACCACTTCTAAAAAATCTACTCAATCCTGAAGCTGAAATCATCAATGAAGTAAGACCTGAAAAGGCATATGTAGAGGGTGTTGAGGACACTACCAACACGCCTGGGGAAGCAATTAAAAGACCTAAAAAGGAATCTGAAGGGAAGACTGAGGACATTGCCAGTCTTTTAGGGGTTATGGAGGTAGATGAAGGAAGAACAAATTCAGAAAATCCAGATTAAATGCCAATAAATGAGGTAATCCCTGACTCAGTTTCTTTTAATATCAATGCTGATGCTACTACTATTGTTGACATAGCAGATAAAAAGGAGGAAACTTAGATACACATATTCAAAGTGTATCTAAGGAACAAGAGTCCAACCCGGAACAAATCATTTTGGATGAGGGACTAAGTCTGAGATCCATTGAACACGCTTCTAAAGTAGATTAAAAGGGCAAGGCAAGTCCAGGGGAAAGGTTGGACGGAAGAGAAGAAGACAAGGATGACTCTAGTGAAGAGGAAAGTAGTAAAGAAAAGAGCAATAATGGAAAGCCATCCGAATCATCTGGGAGTAGCTCAAGCTCTGGAGAAACCTCATCTTCCTCGTCCGACAAGATATAACAGCCTAAAACTATCAATCCTCAGTAAACTAGGCATAAAAAATTCAGTGTGGCCCTTAGACTAATTGAAGAAGCCACTGTTGAAGGGCATAGGGAAGATAATATTTCCAAAGCACTCCAGGAAGTAATGGATAGATTGAAATCCATGGAGACTTTCCTACAAGATAAATCCTGTGCTCCAGATTTACAGTCTGATATTAGAGAAATAAAGGGTAGTGTACAGAGGATAGAGTAGAAGGTAGAAGATTTTCCTACTACTAACTTGGTGGCTGAGGTATCAATGGCCAAGATTACCCTAGTGCTAGAACAGATAAACACCAATATTATAGGAGCAAGTCGCTCTACAGATCAGGGTAACACTGGAGCCACTAATAACTATGCCAAAATCTTGGATAAAATCACCTCCTCCTCCTCTGAATTGACTATAGAAATAAAGGAATATCTGGACTCCAAGTTTGAAAACTAGTCAAAATTCATAGCTGAAAAAGATGCAAATTCCACCATCTCAAGCTTAAATGAAAAATAGTAAGCCACATTGGACAAGCTCACAAAATTCATTGATGAAGGATTGCCCAAGCTCCTGTCCAAACAGATGGAAGATATTGGCACTAAATTTGCGGGTCAAATGAATGGACAGGACACATTCCTCAGTAATCTCAAAGAGGCTCTTCATAAAGACATTATGACTGTCAATAATAGTGTTCACAACTGCCATAGGGACATGGGAAAAGAATTTGAAAAGTTAGCATCAGGCTAATCCAATCTGTCCCTCTCCAGATCTTCTTCCTCACCTTCTATTTCGAAAAGTCAACTCAACTAGGTGCTTCAGGATCTCATCCAACATATTGGGGATACTGGCTTCTTTGGACATAAAGGGATTACTACTCTCCTAAAAGCCCTCTTCCCTTACTTAGATGAGAAGGATCGCAAACATGTTCTATCCATGCATCCTTATCTCACAAAGTCATATACCTAACTCCAGAAGGTCTTTTAACCCCTGCATCTAGCTCCAGCCACTATGGATACAATTATAGAGCACCGAAGACAAGGGAATAAGGATTATTCTATTTACTCCAAGGCTTGGCAGGAGAGCTGGGATGGTAAAACCTACATGGTAATAGAGCCCCAAGATGATGCAAACAAAAAGGGGGAGAATAAAAAGGGAGAAGCTGAAAATGACAAGGGAAAGCAGAGCAAAGGCAAGGAGAATAAAGGAGAAGCATTCGGAATGAAATAATTTTTTATAGTAATAGCTATGTAATAATTATAATAGCTAGAGTTATTTTCACTTATATATTTCTGTATCTTGTAATCCTGAACTTCATTGATGTTAACTATTGTTAACAGTAGAAGTATATATAGTGAAAAATTACTACAAAAAAATTTGCTTCTAAAGTACAATCTGCAATTGTACTAGAAAAACCTTAGAAGCTAGGATTAAAAAATGTTTGGGGAGTTAGGGATGCTAAAATTATAGGGGAGTAAATTGTAAATGACTAAGTATCAAGAATCATACTTAGTTCATAAAAACTCTCTTTCCTTATGCTTAGATAACTTAGGTTTTGTCTCCATCAAATGGGGGACATTGTTGGAAATAATGATCTGGAACAACAAATAATCTGAATCAGGTTTGAAGTAAACAAAACACCTAAGTACAAAATGACCTAAGTCACTTATTCGGACATATAACCAAAACATCCAAAGTCCAAGAAAAGTGAAGACAATTATCTAAGCATATAATGGAAGCATCCGGTTAAAGTTTGGAAAGGAAACAAACGTTGAACCGCTCAAAGTCGCATCCGAAAAAACTGATTGAATAGCATCTAGATAACAAGAGAAAAAGTCATCCGGAAGATACAATTATAAAGGCAAGGAGAAAAGTTTAGAAAATAACTTTTCCCTCTATCTTTTTCTTCTATTAGTCAAAGATCCCTTTCCTATATGCAAGACAAAAGACAGCTACCATACTTTTCAGAAAAGGATAGAAGGACTGACACAGGAAAGAGAAAAAGCTAATAACCTGTTTCACATAGACCAATAAGAATGGCGTGTGATACACACACTCTAGAGCACTGGCATAAAAGTTGACGAGTCACTAAAATACAAGGAAAATGATCACTGACAACTTTTCAGCCTTAATCCCAAGGATTCAAATGGGTTAAAACCTCTGTCTAACGGATTGATCAATGGTTCCAGAAGTGACACATATTACCTTATCAATGGTGAAGATTAATTAAAGCTCAACAACCCACAATGGCTACATTTATGATGGAAGCCTATAAAAGGGAAGCTTCACAAGTTGAGAAGGTGTTGGTTAATTTTAAGAAACCATACACAAGAGAATTCGCTAGAAAGCAATCCATTTATAAATCCCTCCAAGAACCAAACAATTTAAAATCTGTTTGTAAGGATTCCCAAGTGAAGTTATAAACTTGAGGAAGTCCAAAACCAAAACCTTTGAGAAAACCAAAGTGTAAAAGATCTCGTACTTAGGTGAGTAGTGAGATTGAGATATAGCTTAAAGTTGGTGCTTTGAGTGGGATCTCCCTGTAGGACTCAGCTTAGGTTTGGGTAGAAATCTAAGTGGTATATCCTGCTAAAGACAAGAGGACTCAGCTTGGAGTTGGTGCTTCTAGTGGTATATAATACATCTGGAAGGGGTTACCATCCGGAGACAAATTGTAAGGCTTGATTCCTGCCAGTTGGAAAGGAATCCACTAGTGGAAAAGCTCGGAGGAAGGAAACTCCAAGGACTAGAGTAGGCGGAGCCAAACTAGGATAAAATCCTTGTGTTCGACTTTCTTACTCTTTACTTTTTCATTATATTTTGTATTTGCATCATCTGGATCCATCATCCGGAATATAATCAAACACGCTACCCTAAGACTTTTCAAAGTCTGTCTATTCCATGAAAAAGGGTCATTCACCCCCCCTGTGACCATAATTAGACCCTCACAGGGACCAATAAAGTTTATGTGGAATGAAATACATCCTTGTGGTTGTAGATGATCTAACCAGGTTTACTTGGATTGTCTTGCTTGAAAGATGAAACATTTGAATCATTCTCTAGGTTGGGTACCTGGATCATGAATGAAAACGACCTTAAAATTAATAGAATCCGCAGTGACCATAGAAGAGAATTCAAAAAGTAGGCAATTTGAGGAATTATGTTCTAAGCATGGTATTGACCTCAATTTTTCTACCCTTGATACACCTCAGTAGAATAGGGTTGTTGGGAGAAAGAATTGCACTATTGTAGAGATGGGTCATTTATGCTGAGTGATAACAATACACTAACGTATTTCTGGGGAGAAGCTGTTAACACAACTTGTTACATTCTAAACAAGGTTTTAATTTGCCTAGTTTTGAACAAAACTCCTTATGAACTTTGGAAGGGGCTCAAGCCCAAGGTTGGTCATCTCAAGGCCTTTAGTTGTAAATGCTTAATATTAAACACTAAATACCAATTAGCTAAATTTGACCCCAAGGCTAATGAAGGAATCTTTCTAGGTTACTCAACACACAGTAGGGCATAGAACTGGCACATTAGAGAATTAATGCATGAAGATTTTGATGAAACAAATAAAGCAGGTAGAGAAGCCAGTGATGATGAAAAGGAAAAAGAAAAAGTTAGTGGATAAGTCAGTCTGCCCATTGTTATTCATGATCTAGTTCCAGAAAAAGAAGATTATGAAGTTGATTTGGTTAAATACATCAACTTTGGTGATGATCATGATGGTCAACCAATGACTGTAACTCAGAGAGCTGATCCTGATCTACCAAAAGAAGCCAGAGCAAGGAGAGATCACCCAATTGAGAAGATCCTTGATAATGTACAAAATCCAGTACTGACTAGAGGTTAGCTGAATAGAATGATGAGTCATTCAACATTTGTCTCATTGATTAAACCCAAGAAGTTTGAAGATGTTGAGTTCAATAACAACTGGATGATTGCAATGCAAGAGGAGTTAGACCAATTCAGAAGAAATGAAATTTGGGATTTGGTGGAGAAACCTAGAGGCAAGTCAATCATAGGCACCAAATGGGTTTTCAAGAACAAGCTAGATGAAGCTGGTATTGTTATCAGAAACAAGGTCAAACTAGTTGCTCAAGGCTACAATCAACAAGAAGGCATTGACTATGGAGAAACCTTTGGACTAGTACCAAGACTTGAAGCCATAAGAATTCTCTATGATTTTGCATCTCATATGAACTTTAAATTATTTCAAATGGATGTTAAGAGTGCATTTCTTAATGGCTATATTCAAGAGGAAGTCTATCTCAGACATCCCCTAGGCTTTGAAGATCCAAAGTATCCAGACCATGTCTTCAAGTTGAAGACGGCTCTCTATGGATTGAAGCAATCTCCAAGAGCTTGGTATGAGAGACTGACTAACTTTTTACTCAACAAAGGTTATGTTAGAGGAAAAGCAAATACAACCCTTTTCATCAAGAGGAAGCATCAAGATGTGTTACTTATCAAAATATATGTTGATGACATTAATTTTGGTGCAACTGATGAGAAGCTTCGTAAAGAGTTCAGCCAGCAGATGAAGAAAGAGTTTGAAATGTCAATGATAGGAGAGCTTAATTTCTTTCTTGGTTTGCAAATCAAGCAAGGTGATGATGGGATCTTCATCAGCCAAGCTAAGTATGCCAATGAAGTACTCAAGAAGTTTTACATGGATAAAGCCAAGCCAATGTCAACACCCATGGCCACTGATACAATTTTAAGTAAAGATGAGGAAGGTAAACCTGTAGAGAGTAAGCTCTATAGAGGTATTATTGGTTCTCTACTTTACTTAACTGCTAGTAGGCCTGACATTCAATATATTGTATGTTATTGTGCAAGATATCAAGATGACCCCAGAGAATGTCACTTAGCTGCTGTTAAGAGAATTCTTGGGTATTTGCTAAGCTCTATTGATGTGGGTTTATGGTATCCAAGTAATGCAAATTTCACTCTGAGAGGATACATAGATGCCGACTATGGAAGAGATAAACTTGAAAGGAAAAGCACCACTAGAGAATGTCATTACCTTGGTGATTTTCTAGTAACATGGTATAGCAAGTAACAAACTTCTATAGTGCTGAGTACAAATGAGGCTAAGTATATGGCCGTAGGAAGTTGTCTAGCATAACTACTATGGATTAAGCAGCAATTGGAGGATTATGGTATAAAGTCTAAGTGTCTTGAAGTCATGTGTGACAACAAGAGTGCAATTAACCTATCAAAGAATCCAAGTCAACATAGCAAGATGAAACATGTCAATATTAGACATCACTTCGTAAGGGATCATGTGCTAAAAGGTGAAGTCAAGCTCACATACATTCCCACTAAAGAATAGTAAGCTGACGTATTCATAAAGCCCATTGGAAAGGACTAATTCAATATCTTGAGAGAATTAATTGAAATGTCCAATCCAATTTGAATAAATATTTTCACCACTAACCTATTCTGTAGCTGACCTATCTTCCACTCTAAGCTTCTTCGAATTAGGTTAAGTATTTCTTCTTCACTCGAGAATTATGGACACGTCATTAAAACTATCACCGATTTCGTTTCAAAATTAAACATGATAAAAACGGTATCAAGTTTAAAATGATACATATTCAGTCACTTTAACTTCATGAATTTCGTAATCATTTGTTCCACGGTAACCATTGATCAATCTTACTGTTCAAATATGACCATTGCTTGTGAGTCATACACATAGCTTTGCAGGTTAATTCAAAGAGTTTTTTCTATTTAAGGAGAGATACAGAAGAAAGAGGGTTTCACTTTACCAAATTTCTTCATGTAATCTTCTTCTTAAATCCCCAAATTCTCTAATACTTTAAAAGCTAATTCTATGGTGAGTTCTTCAAATCCATCACCCAATTCACCTAAAAGAGAACCTCTTTTTGTTAAATATGAGCAACATACTTGATGGGTTACAACTGTAGATCACTTGGCGCAAGTGCCTACTGGATCTACTTTTTCCCGTAGGAACTGCTTACATACCAACTGAGTAGTGTATAAAGGAAGGAGTAGAGGTAGAGGAACCTATCACCGTTGATATGCTAAGTTTCTTCGATGACAAGCGCTTTGGGAAGTGGATACGTCAACACCGATTAAGAGGGCTCTTCGAAATACCCAATGGCTGCTATGAGTAGATAGTGAAGAGATTCTTCCATGGTATCCACATGGTTGAAGGATTCAAGGATATGTTCATCACTACTATGATAGGGAGGAAAGTGTATATGACCCCCAAGCTAATTGCTAATCTTTTAGGAATGAAGGAAAGAGGGCTAAGAATGCGAGCAGTGAAGGATGAAGAGCATGTGGACAACTCGGTGGACTATGAAGTTTACGTTGACTATATGGCTGGTGAACTTATAGCCTCCATTTTTTCAAAGAAGGGAAAGCAGGCCCATGAGTTGGTTACTAAGGTACTTTTGCCAAAGACTGCTTCTACTAGAAGCTATTCTAAATTTGAGAGTGTATTTGTCTATACTCTGACTGAAGGGATGATTATCAACATGCCATTGGCCATTCTGCACAGATTTTTTAAGGTGTCTAAACACATGGTTTATGGGCATCTTGTTATGGAGATATGTAGGGCCTCTGAGCGATTTAGAAGGATGGGCACAGAGAAGTGGAATTGCTCTCAAAGTAATTGAGTCCAGAATACTCAGTAATGCACATTTTCATGACTTGAGATGTGAGGAAAAACCCAAGAACACTAAGTACATTAAATGAAGAAGGGAGAGGTCAGAGTGAAGGACCCAAAAGCTATAATGACAATTAAACCAATCAAGCCAGAAGATGAAGATCAAACTCTAGAGGCATTTATGGCTAAGTAGCTCGAGAGGATAACTAAGAATAGGGCTGAGAATGGAGGAGAGAGAGCTGAGAAGAAGGAGAGTAAATAGGAGGTCAAGAGAGAATCCAAGAAGGATGTGAAGAAGGCCAGCTCAGCTAGCTCTAATCCGTTGGTTTCCCCTATCCCTAGAAAGTCCAAATTTTCCAAGGGAACTAAGGATATTAAGCCTAAAGAGCTGACTTCCAAGGAGATAAAGGAAGAAGAGAAGGAAAAAGATGAGCTAAAATAGGATATGCCTCTGAAAAGATTGAAGAAGAGGAAGAGTGATGATGCAGGCCTTAATGTAGAGAAAGTTGAAGGATAGATAGCTACATCAGTGTCTGTACCTGAAGTTGGTCAGCCCAGGACGAAATTCATGGTGAAGAAGCTAATTGGCATGGTCTAGAATGTTGAGGAAACTAAGAAGATAAAGGCGTATAAAGCAGAGAGACTGAGGAAGAAGCAAGAGGATTTGGAGGAAGAGATTAGAAGAAGTGCAAAGGAGACAACTACTCAGAATAAAGCTAAAGTTGAGAAAGCCTATGAGAAGGCTAGTGCTAGTCTAAGTGAGAAGTCTGCTCTAAATGTAGTTGAGGAGATGATAGGAGCTCTACATGGAATTGAAAGTGAAGAGGAGCAGGAGGATGAAGTAAATGTAGTAGAATTTGATGTTGTGGAGAAGGAAGATAAAAATCAATAGGTTACTCTGACTGCTGATGAAGCCAAGAAGGAGAGGAAAAGGAGATTGTTTATGAAGATAAAGGTAGTAATTGATGAAGAAGAAGGTGATCCAGAGGATAAGGAGGAAGGAGAGATTATTATTGAGCAACAAGCTCAACTGACTGAGCATTTACCTTTAGCTCCTGTCAGTGAGGAAGTTATTGAAGGTGTTGAGGAGGAGAAGGCTAAAGTGAACCAAGAAGAACCATTCTTATTCCCAAACCTATCCTCTAAAACACCCCTTTCACCCACACCCCTTTCTATGCAACCTTTATTAGAAAACCAAACACCATCCACATCAAACTCTGACCAACCAAATTCTTCTAACTCTAAACAAACTACTGTCCAAACACCTAAATCATCTATTATTCCACTCTTATCACCTATAGCATCCCCATAACATGAACTACTTATGATAGAAGGACCTGTTATTAGAGGTCCTCCTACTTTTGAGGAGATTCCTAAAGAACAACCACCACTACAACAACCACAACCTCAATCCAATTCAACCCACAAGCTGCTCTTTTGGGAGATATAAGGAGGTTTGGAAGAGAAAGATATCCAGGACTGAGGACTAATGAGGAGATTTATGCTGAAATTGCTAAATCATTACTATTTGAGGAAATACTGAGGAGAATTACAAAGGTTGTTCAGCCAGTGCAAGGTTTTATGGAAGCTATAGAGGAGATGAAGGCCCACTTCAATCAGTCCCTACCCAGTTTTCTCTAGTAAAGGCTATAGTATCCCATACTTTGCCTATTTTAAATATTGCAGGTAGGATGGCTGAGTATTTGAAGATGGAGGTTGTAGAACTCAAGGAGAGAATGGAAAATATTTTTGAGAGCAACTGCAGAACTATGAATGAGGAAAGGGAGTTCAGAAACTCCTTGATTGACAAGTTCAATCCAGTTTTGTAAGGGATGCAAGCTGTTCTTAATGGCTATAGCATTGTGAGAAAGGAGAATGGCACCAACACAGCCAAGCTAGATGTTATGATTGATGTTGTCAATGCACTGATCACTGTTAACAAAAATCAAGGCAACTCTAATGAAATGAAGCAGATGAAGGAAGATATCTTGGAGGGAGTTAAGGCCTCTGAGGAAGGAATTTTGACCGTGCTAAAGAGACTCAATATATCTGATGCTTTGAATAGCGGCATCATGATGTCAAAGGATGAACAAGAACCTACTCTTCACCAGAATCTTAGTCACATCCATGATCAAATTAAAGTTGTTCATGCTGATGTCTTTAATGATAGTCAAGCAATTGATCAGGTACACAAGCAAATTTCTGCTCACATCAAAAGCACACCAGTTCTTGAGAAGGCGTTGCAAGAAAATAACCAAACCAAATCTCTAGCAAGCCTAACATAGATTTAGAGGGAAGGGTTTGATGCATAATTCAGAGTGAATCAATCTCAGTCTCATGCCCTTATGACACTCTTTTCTTGCCTAAGGGAACAGGACTTCATTTCTCAAAAAGTATATGAATCCCATGTAAGGAACTTTCAAGCTGACATCTTTGGAAATTTGAAAAATTTTGAGAAGGCGATTAACTCATTCGATGTTCAAACTCTAGCCATTTTGTAGTCAATGGAAATGGAGGAGAAAGATCGCATGAAGCATGAGTAGGAAGAAAGAGAGAGTGAAGCCAGAATCGCTGAATTTAATTTTGAACTATCCCAGAATCTGAGGCGAGCTGAAAGAGAATTTGAAGAGCTGAGGAAGTGGAAAGGCAAGGATCCAATGCCACCAAAGTAGAAGAAGTTTAGATGGGATGATTAAGAATATCAAAAGAAAGCTGACAATTTGCAAGGACCAATCCTGCCAAAATAGAATAGAATTCTTTGTAATCCTTAGCGCTTTATTTTAAAACTTAGTTTAGATAACTATCTGTTACCTGTACTTAAGTTTTTTAATATATATAAAGGATACTTATTCTATTCTAAGTTAAGAACTTCTTAATTTCTTGTATTTTCTGCTATATATTTGTTGCTGACCTTGCAGAAAAATATGAGAAGTGTTGAGGAATGCTGACTTTAGAAGAATCAAGGATTATGGGGGAGTTAGCATTCACTCTAAGTAGAGTGAAGATGTTGAACAAAGACATATCAAGCATGTTTGTAAGGTAACTTTAATCTAAATATCTTATTGATTTAATTCTCGCTCAATTAATTATCATTGATCAAAATAGGTGATATTTTTTAACCAAGCACAAGTTTGGACTGACTCAGTGGTTGATTCAGTAGTGCTTAAGTTTTAATCATAACAATTAAGTTAAGTTTGAGTTAATTAAAGCAATAATAATGTTAAAATAAATAGTCTATTGTTATATGCTAGTTACTGAATTCAAGGGTAGAATTTCATGTCTCCGTTGACCTAGCTATTTAGTTTAACTTTGAGTTGTTCTAGGCTGACTATGTACTTCAGTCGCTGACTAAATACTATTCACTCAGCGCTTGATATTTTGATTTTATTCCAGCCGTGTTTATTGATTTATCTTTTCAATGAGTTACTTTCTATTAGTCAAAGGCATTGACTTTTCCATTTAGAGAAAGATGGAATCTTTCCTTTTCAGTTTCACTTTTGCAGAAATTAATGAAAGAAAGACAAAAGGAATTAATGCCTTAACAAGACATCTACGTAATGAATAAAATGCCAAAATTCTTCAGAGTCCATGCTGTAAAAAGCAATTACCAGATTTGGAAATGTTGCAGACTTACCAACCTAGTATCTCGTGACTCTACAAAGTTGTCAGATTACCAGAGGAATGGGAAGATGACACGTAGCAAGTCAGTGCAAGATCTCTCTAATAGAAGACTGGCATCAAACAATAAAGGATTCAAATTGAAGCTTAGATTTTGATCTATCGGATTGATCTCTACCTTACAATAGTGTGATTCCATCTCCTAACGGATTAATTTGAAGAAGCAACTGGTGGATAGCTGAGCTGGCAATTTGCAGAAGATGCCAAGACAACTTCAATGTCTACATTCTTGTTTTCAAGTATAAGAGAAGCAAGAAGGCAAGCGTTAGAACTTGGTGATTACACCTGAATTTCTAAGAAGTAAAACTCTGCTAATTTATAAGCTTTATAGAATTTCAATCAAGAAAGCAACTACTCAGCGAGAATCTGCTTTAGAACAAGAGAGATTAGAGTAGATCAACAGATTTGTAATATCTGATAATCTGTAACTAGATAAACATTTTTATAAGTTGAATCTAGCTCTTGTTTAGACTTAATAGAATTGCTGGTAGAAGAGGGTATTCTACTCAGTAGGTGAGCGATTACAGTTTGGAGGGTACTTTCTGCAATTGGGGAATTCTGTGAAAGGCTTCCCTGCCTAGGGTAAAGGAGTTGAGATTAGTGAATTAAAGCCAAGACACTCTCTTGGGACTGGATGTAAGCACAGGTTGCCGAACCAGTATAAAATCTCTGTGTTCTTTACTTTGAAGTTTTTCCAGATTTCACTCAGCTCGCTAACCTACTCAGCAGAGTTCATAATATCACGAAAAAGTTATTGTTTTAGTAGTTCGAGTCATTCACCCCTCCCCCCTGACTCATTGAGTGTGCGCATAGGGATCAACACCTTGCATTCACCAGCTCTCAAAGAACAAATACAAAAACTTGGATTATTAGATGTTCATGATGTTGGTCTTTTTTTTGGGGTGGGGAGGGGGGGTGTTAAAAACACTGGTAGTCTAATTTACTCTCATTGGTCAATAAACTAGTCGTTAGGCTTATGAGGGTATTTTATATGAAGTAAAAATTAAGCCAATATTAAGTTAGTTATCTTTTTCTTTTTTATTGTTCATTCTTCTTCTCTGTAATCTTTGTTTGAGTAATAAATGGGAATCCTTCTTTATTTCATCAGTTACTTGATTAATTCTTGTTGGAATTACAATGTTATGACCATATAACTAGGAAAGGAATCAAAGTTTTAGTAGATGACAAATCACTAGAACTAATCAATAACAATTTTTTTAAATAAAATTTTTTTTCATTGGGCTTATCTTTTTTAAGAATGTCTCATAGGGCTTATAATAATAACAAAGAAAAGTTGCACCCCACTAATATGGATTCGAACTCGTGACCTATAATATAAGAGCTTAAGACTCAACCACTAGGCTAAGACATTTTTCACAATCGATAACAGTTATAATAGCGACTTTATGACCTAAAAGAAAAGGTGTTCTAAAGTATTTTACAATACTTAAAATTTGTCTAAAACTACTCAAAAGTGTGTTCAATCTAAATAACAAAATTTAAAAATATATAGAAGTTTTTTAAATGATTCTTTTTTTTATGAAATTTTAAATGACATTTAAATACTGTTCAAAACAATGTATCATGTTAAATAGTGTACAGTAAAAGTGCTAAACAAGTGTTCAGAAATGGTAAAAAAAATGTAAGTCGAGCGTTATCCAATTAGGCAAGATTCGTAGCTGAATAAGATTTATTTTTCTTTGTAGGACAAGGAAAGAATTATATAATGTGAATATATCTTATTTCTAGTGCATCTAAAAATGTTGTTCTTCAGGAAAATGGCAACAGCTCATTCTACATATACTGTGCAAGGATTTTTACACCGTGGGACAAAATATGATAGAAAAAATCATCGTGGCTGTGTGACTCGATATTTTACAGATGTCGCGTGGAAGCTCCCCGAGGTGTCACGTCGTCATTCCGCTTCGCAACTGGATCGCCATCCGGCTAGCCGATTGAAGAGTCACAATTACACGGACCTAAATAGGAGATAGAGTCCCGCCATAACTCCTCTTCCTAAACAGATAAATAGGAAGAATATTCTTTCCTAAACGGATAAATAAGAAGAAACCTCTTATAGAGGAAATCACGCCTAAGTAGAATCCTTACCTAATAAGGACTCCTCACCGCCAATATAGGAAATACACTCCTAATGAAACAAGGACACCATTCACTATAAATATGGGGTCACCCCCATACTCAGGTATCACATTCTAAACCCTAGAACTCACTTACTTACTTGCCTCTTCTTTATTACCGCCGCTAACTTAAGCATCGGAGAGGTCACGCCGTTCACACGGTTAGTCACTTTGACGCTCTTTTCTGTCTTGCAGCCACCATCTCCAGCGAAGGCAGACCCTCTTTCTTTCTATGAATGTTAGCTCAAGAAACCTTTCTTTGACCAATCTTTCAATGGTGCGGTGAGCGTGCACAAACTTACTTGCTCCGGCGAGAATTTTATCTTCCGACAAACACAAAAATCCAACCAGATGGATGATAGCCAAAACCATGATCAAACGACCAACGACAACACCGATAACTCAGGGACGGCGATCAACTCCCAACCAATTGCAGCAGCGCCCCCCTCCTCCACGATCCCAGCCATGGACTCTGCCGTGATGCCACCGGTAAATTCCGCAACCGGAATGGCGTTCTTTGAAAGCTTCGCTCAACGCTATCATGTTTTCGTCGAAGACCAAGATCAACTACGAAGGAACCTATTCGGAGTGATGAAGGAAGGAATGGTTGGACATACAGTCAGTGGACCGCTACACCGCACGGACGCTCTCATCCGCCCTGTCACCCACTGGGTTAGGCTTTGCAACACCCACCCGGGGGGATCATCCAACACCAATCAAGGTGAGCCATACAACGCTCAGCTTGAAGGGCCACACAATGGCCAGCAGTATGTATATCTAAATACTTACTCGGTAGGGCCATACAGCGCTCACCCGAGTCCTAAAGTTGAAGGAAACGGCTCCCAATCGGCTCAACACAACACCAACCGCAATGCATCCTTCACGGATAGAAGCCTAGAAGTCCCCTCATGGAGGCATCTGATTGGTATCTCAAAGACGCGGCAAATGGAATGGTCACGGCGATTGAACTTGCGTACGGCGCGCACTGCCCTCAAGGACCTACTCCGCCAGGCTTCTTCCACCCGGGCGGTCCGTATTAAGGTCCGACTCACTCCACTCGTCTTCCTCTACCACTGCTACTAGGTTCATAGTCGAAGCCCAAGAAGTTCATTTACTAGGATGACCCAAAGTTCCAAAAGATGTTCAAGGAAGGTCTTAATGGCTATGTTGTTTATCTGCAAGAGCCCTACTGGAAATTTCCGACTCCCCATTTAGTGTGGAGATCGTCGCGGAATAACTCAACTCACGAGTCAAGCTACCATTCATTGACAACTATAGTGGGGACGTGGACCCTCAAACCCATGTCCGGACTTACAAGAACAAGATGGACTCGACAATCGCCTCGGAGGCATACGCCTGCAGGAACTTCCCTAACATATAAATTGGTCTAGCAGCCTACTGGTTCGACTCATTATCAGCCGAGTCCATAGATTCATGGGTGACCTAAGGTAGAAGTTCTACACGTAAGTTATTGGCTCCATCCCTGCAGGAACTACCACTTGTACCCTCAACGAGATCAGTCAAAGGATGGATGAGTCACTTCGCTCTTACATTGAGCGATTCGACAAAGCCTGCCTACAAATATGAGACCTGGATTATAGCACTACTAGGGAAGCTATGATCAGAGACACAATGAATGAGAGGCTCCATGCAGAACTCATTCAAAGGCAACCAAAGAAGCTGGATCAAATGATCACCATTGCGTAGAACTTAATTAAAGTAGACGAAGATGATAGGCCACATAAGACATTTGAAAGAACTTAGTCTAAAGACCAAAAGGCTAGGAAGAATGGAGGAAACTATCGTGAGCAGTCCTCCACCTAAAGTAGATATAGATAAGAATTGAACGCTCCCCTGTGCGACATCTTGCTAGCTATGCAAAATAGTGTTGATAGAAAGTCCATTAAATATCCAAGAGTAACGTCTGAGTAATATGTAGGAAAAGACACGAACAAATACTGCAAGTTCCACAAGTCTAGAGGCCACGACATGGATGAATGCCGCATTCTAGCAGATGAGATCCATGCCCTAATAGAGCAAGGGAATCTTTCATAATTTGTGAAGGGGATCACTAAAGAAAGCATATCCGGATCAAAGAAGGATGATGAAGACAAATCCTCACATAAGTCAAAGGCGCTCGTAATGGTAATCACAAGCGGACCAGGCTTTGAAGGGCTCCCCTCAAAAGGGAAGAGTTCGGAACGTAAAAGATCAAACACTGAAGACGACTCAGAACTCAGTAGACCTTTCTAGAAGCAGAGCTTAGTGAAGAACCTGCATGCTGATCCCTTTGTGTTAGAAGCCTTAGTAGAAGGATACAAGGTCAAGCGAATTATTATTGACATTGGCAGCTCCATCAATCTAATTAGAAAAGAAGTGGTTGAAAAGCTAGAAGTTCATCACAACCATACGCTGCCAGCCCATTCCCCACTCATTGGTCTTAATGGCCATTCGGTTCCAGCACTGGGCCAAACCACCTTAGAAGTTGAGCTTGGCAATCACAAGACCAAGTAGAGAGCGAAACTAGACTTTATAATCGATTATGTAGCAATTGGCTACAACATCATCCTGGGCAGACCATTCCTTGCCGAGTCAGACACCCTGATCTTGATCAAACACCTAGTCATGCAGATCCCTGTCACAAGGGGAGTCGCGGTAGTTGTAGGCAACCCCCTAGTAGCACAAGAGACCTACTTAGCATCACTGAAGATGGATGAAACTGTCATAGAACTGGAAGAGACAAAGAATACTAAGCCAGCCAATCTCATTGAAACACTAATAGTAGGGCCTAACCGGCAGGTACGCATAGTCGTTGATCTTCTAGAACCTATAAAGGCAGACATCAGCTGAGTGTTGATCGAAGAACAACTCACCTTCTCTTGGACGAATAAAGATGTAACAGGGTTACCACTTGGGGTAATTCAACATAGCTTGAACCTCGACCCAAAGGGGTCGCCAGTAAAACAAAAGAAGTGCAACCATGCACCAAATAGGCAGAAGGAAATCAAAGCTGAGATCCTGAAACTCTTGAAAGCCAACCACATCTGTGTAGTGCACTACCCCAAGTGGCTCGCAAATGTGATATTAGTAAAAAAGGCAAACGGAGCTTGGCAAATATGGATAGACTTTACATATCTCAATAAAGCAACACCAAAGGATAATTATCCGCTCCTAAGCATTGACCAGCTGGTAGACTCATCAGTCGGCTATGCCATACACTCCTTACTAGACACAAAAGCGGGGTATCACCAGATTCCTATGGATCCAGCTGATGAAGAAAAAACGTCCTTCATAACGCACTAAGGAAATACTGCTACAGGGTCACGCCATTTAGCTTAAAGAACACTAGAGCTACCTATCAACGCCTGGTGAATGATATGTTCAAAGGCCAAATAGGAGAAATAGTGGAAGTCTAGTTTGATGATATGATCATCAAGAGCAGAAGCCTGGAGTAACATGCGAAATACATTAGAGCTGTGTTGAAAACCCTATAGAAATATTAGCTCAAATTAAATCTGGAAAAGTGCACTTTTGGAGTAAGAGGTCAGAAATTCCTTCGTTTCCTAATCTCCCAAAGGGGAATCAAGGCAAACCTAGAGAAGATAGAGGCTATCATGAAGATGGAGCCAACTAAAATGCTGAATGAGGTTCAAAAGCTGAATGGAAGGGTGAACGTGCTTGGCCGCTTCATATCATTCTCGGCCAAAAGATGTCTCCTATTTTATAGAATCATCAAGAAGGATAAAGCATTCAGTTGGGACAAGCACTACTAGGAGGCCTTTGAAAACATTAAAGAGTTTTTTAGTACGCCACCTATTTTGAGCCACCTAGAGAAGGATGAAGAACTAATGATGTATCTAGCGGCTACGGATGAAGCAGTAGGATCAGTGTTGATTAGAGAAGCAGATGGGAACCAGCACCCGGTCTACTACACAAGCAAAGTACTAAAGAATGCGAGCTCAGATATCCAAAGATTAAGAAATTAGCTTTAGCCTTAGTCTCAGCAGCAGCAATGCTTCAACCCTACTTCCAATCTCACAAGGTTATTGTCAGAACCAATTTCCCTTTGAAGAAAGTACTGCAGAGGGAAGAGACCTCCAAACGGCTGACTGGATGGGCCATATGACTAGAAGAGTTTGACATATGTTTTGAAGGAAGAAAGGCATTAAAAGCACCAGTCTTGGCAGATTTTATCACTGAGTTTATGGGGATTAACCCTTAACCCAGCCTCAATACTGAGTCATGGCATATATACGTTGACGGGGCATCTACCCATGAAGGAGCTGGAGTCGAAGTTTAGATAGAAGGACTAGAAAGGATACAGATGAGCTACTCAGCAAAACTAGCCTTCCTAGTCACCAATAATGCCGCCAAATATGAGGCAATGATCAAAGGCTTAGAACTTACAAAAGAAATTGCTCCAGGCAGAGTAAGCATCAAAAGTGACTCAAAGTTGGTGTCTAACCAAATCAATAAGAATTATACAACAAAGGAGGATGGAATGGTGAAATACTTGGTAAAAGTAGAAACATTACTGAAGGAACTCAAGTTGAAAGGCACCACATGGGCACTTGAACACATCCCTAGGGAGGAAAATGAGAAAGCAGATGAGCTGGCCAAAGATGCGGCAAGCATAGACTGATGGAAGAAGCTTAGCTTCCCATTCAAAATTATGAATGCCCCAACGATAGAGAAATAGAACCTAATGTTGATAGAGCAAAAAGAACCTGAATGGATGCAACCACTGATTGACTACTTAGACAACAACATCCTTCTAGAAGACAAGGTTGAGGCATCTAGGATTGTGAAAAAGTCATCAAGGTACCTGGTCATTAACGGAACACTATACAAACGCTCCTACTCGGACGCTTTGCTAAAATGAATTACTCCAAAAGATGGAAAGTAGGTGATCCAAGAGATACATGAAGAGAATTATGGCTGCCACCAAGTAGCCTCCACCATTACTCGAAGAGCTAAGCTCCTGGGAAACTACTGGCCAACTATGGAAGTATACTCAACCAATTACGTACAGTCTTGTCACAAGTGCCAAATCCATGCAGAAAAGTCACACGTGCCGCATGCAATGCAAAAGCCTCTACTAATCTGGAGGTCGTTTGCCACTTAGGGAATTGATATTGTTGGACCAATGCCTGAAGCCATCAGACAAAATAAATTAATCATTGTGGCAATTGATCACTACTCAAAATGGGTGGAAGCAGTGGCCGTTAGTACCATCACTCCTGAGAAAGTAATCAATTTTATTTGGTGTCACATTATCATTCATTTCAGCGTACTAAACAAAATTGTCTGAGACAATGGGTCACAGTTTATCTTTGAGTAATTCCATAAATTTTGTGAAGGTCTGTAGATTTGAAATTGATTTGCATCCGTAGCATACCCGCTGATGAATGGAAAGACAGAAAGAACCAATAAGATGCTTGGAGTAGGACTAAGGAAGCAACTAGAAGGAAAGAAAGGTGCATGGCCAGAAGAGTTAAACAACGTCCTCTGGTCGTACAAAACGACTCCATGCCGACCGACTGGAGAAACTCCTTTTCCCTTAGTCCACGGAGTGGAAGCAGTCATACCTGTAGAAATAGGTGCCCCCTTGGACCGAGTGGTCTATTATTGTTGGTCCCTGTGAGGATCCTTATAAGGTCAGAGGGGGTGAATGACCCTTTTTTGTAGAATAAATAGACTTTAAAAAGTCTTAGTGAAGCATGTTTGATTATGGTTTGGATGATGGATCCGATGATGTAGTTATGATAATATAATGCAATAAATAAAGAGTTAAAGAAATCAAACACAAAGGATTTTATCCTGGTTTGGCCCTGCCTACTCCAATCTCTGGAGTTTCCTTCCTCTGAGCTTTTCCACTAGTGGATTCCTTTCCAACTGGCAGGAATCAAGCCTTATAACTTGACTCCAAATGGTAACCTTCAGGATGTAGGATATACCACTAGAAGCACCAACTCCTAAATGATTCCTTTAGTCTTTAGTAGGATATACCACTTAGACTTCTACCCTGAATCTAAGCTGAGTCCTACAGGGAGATCCCACTCAAAGCACCAACTTTAATTTATATCTTAATCTCACAACTCACCTAAGTTGGAGATCCTTACACTCTTGTTTTCACAAAGGTTTTGGTTTTGGACTTACTTAAGTTTATAACTCACTTAGGAATCCTTGCAACAGATTTGGAATTGTTTGATTCTTAGAGGGATGTGATTGCTGATTGCTTTAAGCGAATGTTCTTATTAATAGCTTTTTCAAATCAACTAGCCAACCTTCTTAATGTGTGAAGTTTCCCTTTTATAGGCTTCTATCATAAATGTAGCTGTTAAGGGTAGTTAAATCTTGAATTTAATCTTTACCCTTGATTAGGTTGTATATGGCACTTCTGGAGCCATTGATCAATCCGTTAGACAGTAATTTGACCCATTTGAATTCTTCGGATTGAGACTAAAAAGATGTCAATGATTGTTGTCCTTGTATTTTAGTGTCACACCAACTTTTACACCATTAGCTTTTTAATTTGAGCTCCACGTGCCTCCTTTTTGGTCTAGGACAAAAAAGGTTGTTAGCTTTTTCTGTTCGATGTTAGTCCTTTTGTCTTTTTTCTGAAAAGTGCAAGCTGTCACTTTCGTCTTGTTCATGGGAAAAAGATCTTTGACTTTGTAGACCAAAAAGGTAGGGGATCAAGTTATCTTTGAAACTTTCCTATTATCTTCAAGTATTAGTCTTTTGGATGACTTTAGACTCATTATCTCTGAATCTGTCTTCTTTCGGAGCTAGTGCAATCATTTCTTTTGGATGCTGATCTTGAAGGAGTAAAGTTTGTTTCCTTTCCAAACTTTATCCTGATAATTCCAGTATATGCTTGGGTACTTGATGTCATCAATGGATGACTTTGTGGTTAGATCTTGTCCGGATGTTTTCATTTGGATTTAGGAGTTTAAGTATTTATTTCTTTCAAACTTGATACGGATAATTTAGTTTAATTTTTTATCCGGTTCATTGTTTCCAAACAATCTCCCCCATTTGATGCAAACAAAAACTAAGCATATGGGAAGGGAGTTTATATGAGCTAAGTATGATTCTTGATACTTAGTCATTTACTTATTTTACTCCCCTATAATTCTAGCATCCTAACTCCCCCAATATTTTTGAATTCTAGCTTCCAATGTTTTTATAGTACAATTGTAGATTGTACTTTAGAAGCAATTTTTCATAAATTAGATATTCACTATATACTTCTGCTATTAACAATAGTTAACATCAATGAAGTGCAGGATTACAAATACAGAGATATATAATTGAATCTAGCTATTACAAAATTTTACATTGAATGATTAGCTAGTCTAATTTCCTCTAATTTCCTCCGGATGGTCCTCCCTCTGTTTCCTTGCCCATGCTTGTCCCTTCCCCCTGCTGACTTTTCTCCCCCTTTTTATTTTTAGCTTAAGGATCGATTACCATATAGGTTCTATTATCCTAGGCTTCTTGCAAGCTGTGGAGTATATAGAGTAGTCCACATTTCCTTGTGAGCGATGTTCAAAGATGGTCTCAATAGTGATCAGAAGGAGCTGATAAGGCTTCAAAAATGCCTGAAGTTCTTTATAGGACCTTTTCATATCTGGAATCATTTTGAGTGCATGGGCTTGGTTAGCTTTGTCAAAATAGGGAAACATGCACTTGAGAAGAGTTAAGCTGCATTTATACCCAAAGAATCCAGTGTCCCTTATGTGTTTTACCAAATCATTGACTACTAGGATCATAAGGTTGTCGCTTGTGGAGGAGGAGGATCTGGATTGTGATAAGTTATTGATTTTGGTTTAAAGGAGAGTGATTTCTTCACTTATTCCTCTCCTGATGTTATGGATGGATTCTGTTTGGAGTGATATCTCTTTTGTTATGGAGGCTTTCCAGTCATTTATTATCTGTTCAATTCCCTGAAGGCGACTTCCCATCTCATCACCCATATCATCTAATATTTTCTCTTGGATTATGGGGAGAGATTCATCCAAAAAGTTCTCAAGCATTTCCTGGACTACTTGTTGGTCTATTCCCAATTCCGTGATTGAGAGCTTGAGATCCCTTTTGGCCATGAATTTTGACAAGTTTTCAAACTTGGAATCCAGGTATGCCTTAATTTCATCTGATAGCTCAGAGGAGGAAGAAGTAATCTTGTCTAGCACTATTCTACTATTATTAGAGGCCAATGTATTTTCTTGATAAGCAGTCTGATTGGCTGTTGCAATACTAGCTTTAAGCTCGGTGATTGTTGGATTGGTCTGAGATAAGGAGGCTTTAGCGATTGCTCTAGGAGAAGGGAAATCTAGAACTTTTTCTTCTATCTTCTTCATTGATTGTTTGATTTCTCCCAACTCCTGCTTTGAATCCAGGCTAGAAGATTGTTCAAGCATTATCTTTTCAACAGCTCACAGATGGATGCAAATGTTTTGGAGACTCTGCTTTATATACCCTTCCTCATTTTCCTCTTGAGTGGCTTTGTTTAGTAGTTTAAGTGCTACTGTAACCTTAGCCTCTTTGGTATTGACTCCTGGTAGTTTGATTAGACTTGTAATTGGAGAGAATTTGTCTCCGGAAGAACTGGAAGAGTCATCTTCTAAACTATTACTACTTCCAAAGGGCTTATCAGATCCAGATGTTTCTATCTCAACTGATTCTTCTTTGTTCTCTTCTTTCTCTTCTTCCACCCGATCTACTAGACTAGCCTTGCCCTTTGAGTCCACTCTAGGAGCATTCTTATTGGATCCTAAACTATATCCCTCCTCCGAAATTTTATGTTCCGGGTTGGACTCATCATCCTTAGATACATGTGGAGACTTTGCCTCTAAGTTATCCCCGGTCTTAACTGCTATTTCAGCATTAATATTAAAAGATACTGAGTTAAGAATTACCTCACTAGATGGCGATTTGTTCAGATCAGCTGCTTCTTTACTTCCTTCCTCAACCCTTGGATGGCTGGTAATGTCCTCAGCCACCCCTGCTAATACCCATAAGGGACTTGCTACTATTATAATCTCTTATCTCAGAATGGTGGAATTGTCCTCACGATTCCCTTCAATTGCCTTTTCAGGACTTTTTAGCACTATTACTTTCTGATTTATGATGATCAAGTTTTTAGGAAGAGGGTCAGAGCTAACTTTAAAGTTCAGTAGGTCCTCATCTGGATATTTAGAATCTTTAAGAAGTCCCAATTCTTTTTGGGTTATTAGAGTTAGAGGACTATTGGAGTTGGCTGTATTGGATGATCCTCCAGGTCCTTCTTTTGTCAAGAGATTAATATTTTTGTTGTCTTTGACTACTGACATCATTTCATCAAATTAAGGATCTTTTAGGAAGATATTGTCCTCTGGTGTTGGCCTTTTACCGCGCTGAACAGTTTCTTTTCCTTTTTTGGTTGCTTCTAGAGTGGTAGACTTGGGAGTCGGTTCCCTTATGGTTATTCCAGAAGTAGCTTTCCAGATTTGAATTTTGGCTCTAGCTTTTGTGCTTTTAAGGCTTCTACAAATGTCAATCCTCGCTTTTGGAGTTGCTTCTTGGGAGCCAGTTTCCCATCCATAGTTTCCTCACTATCGGACTTATGCTCTTCTACGAGCATATCTCTTACTTCCCTTTTCTGCCCCTTTTGGTATCCTTTTCTAATGGCAGCTGCAGCTACTGCAATGATCTCTCTTGCCTCTAGATCACATACCGATCTCTTTAGTTGTTCACAGCTTTAATTAACCTTCCTCTTGGCTTTTTGGTAGGAGAATTAGCCATTAGTTGGGTTAAGGGCATGGTGTCCTCATTTACTTCCTCAACTGGAATCAAAGCAAGTTCCTACTTTGCCTTTGGCTTGTTGGTTCTTGCCTTCTTAGGAACCAGAGCCTCTACTGAATCTATTGCCTTATGGGTCCTGCTCCTCTTCTCATCCCTCTGCTTTTTGGCCTTATCCTTATCCCAAGTCTCATTAAACCTTAGGTTGAGAAAATTCTTCTTAAAGATGGCTTTTCCGTTGGTACCCTTGAATCTAGTGAGGTCTATTTCAAAAGCCTAGAGGATTTGGGTGATCAGAGCACTATAGGAGTTCCTGTGATGCTTCAGAAAGTGGATTGTGACCACTGGCATATTGACTTCTCTGCTCTCTACCCAGTGTTCTAACGCACAGTGTTGAAAATTTGACACTGTGGTTAATGATCCCTTTTGGATGAGGATCAGCTTGGCAAGTGCGTGTTGTAGGATCCTTAGTGCTTGTGGCCACTAAGTGGAGAATTTATCTCTAAAGTATCTTTTTGGAACCCACATTTTTTTTATCATATTTCACCTTCAGCTCATCTCCATCAACAAGTATTTTAACTCCACTATTCTTCATGTAGAGATATTTTTCAAAGAAATCAGGAGTTATCGTGATTTCCTTACCCTGCACCTTGGTGCGGAGCGCATCAAACTTCTTATGAGCTCTTAGATTGTCGTAGAACTCCTTCACCAAATATGGATATGTTGGGTAGTTGATCTAGAGGAAATCTTTCAAGTGTTGATCTTCAATCAACTTAGAGTAGGGATCGGTTTCGAAGAGGAAGTTGTCACTCAAATAGTCAGTGGGGACGACGGAATCATTTTCTTTGAGTTTGAGGGATTTGAAATCTGTATCTTTCAGATCAAACTCTATAAAGATATTTTGAATTGGAAGCATTATGGGGTCTTTATCGTGTCATGATTGCTGCCATTTGAGAGTTTGAATAAAAATTAGGGTTCTGGGTTTTGACTTTTGCAGAGTAATAGTGTATAGTTGCTCGCGTAAGGAAGAAAGTGATTTTTGGGGAGTTTATATAGATTTTTCAAAATGATGGTATTTAGGTAATCCGGATGCCAACAATTTGGCTGGATTGATGACATGGCAATCAGATTTTTAGGAGAGAGGTAGGTTCAGTTTAACTTGAGAATGGGAACAGTATATTTTAAAAACTAACTGTTAAATTTTCTGTGCATGTAACAACCAATAAACATTTGAAATTCAAAAAGTAACTGTTACCTTTAAGCACTTTTACTACCATTTGTCATTCTTGTCTGCTGATGTGGCATTCTCTCTTCCTGAATAGATTTCTCTTCAATGCTTCTTCTCTTCTGGGTTTAATGTTTTGCCAGTGATCCAAAAATAGTCTAGGACTGTCTTCTGGATTCCCTTCAAATTGGATTTGACATACCAATTGACTCCCTTAGCTTCCCAAATTGATCTTTACTCAACAGCTTAGTAAAGATATCTGCTCTTTGCTTATTAGTTGGAATGTATACCATTGCAACATCCTTATTCATCGCATGATCTTGGATGAAATGATGCCTTATGTTGATATGTTTCATCCGACTATGGAGTACTGGATTCTTTGACACATCAATGGCACATTTGTTATCACTCAAAACATCCACACATTTGGATTGAACTCCATAATCTTCTAGTTGTTGCTTGATCCAAAGGAGTTGAGACTCACAACTTCCAGCTGCCATATATTCAGCTTCTATAGTAGACAAAGCAACTGAAGTTTGCTTCTTGCTATACCATGATACTAAGCAATCTCCAAGGAAATGGAAACCTCCAGATGTACTCTTTCTCTCAAGAGTATCTCTGCCATAATCTGCATCAGTGAATCCTTGGAATGTAAAATCTCCATTACTAGGATACCATAACCCAACTTCAATGGTTCCTAGTAGGTATCTAAGGATCCTTTTTACTACTTTGAGATGAGAATCTTTAGGATTGGCTTGATATCTTGCATAGTAACAGACTGCATAATATATATCAAGCCTGCTGGCTGTCAAGTATAGAAGTGAACCAATCATCCCTCTATAGAGCTTCTGATCAACATCTTCACCTTTACAATCCTTGGATAGGACTGTATCTAATCACATCGGAGTAGACATAGGCTTGCTCTTATCCATTTCAAACTTCTTCAAGATCTCCTTGGTATACTTTAACTAGTTAATGAAAATCTCATTCGGACTTTGCTTGATTTGTAAACGAAGAAAGAAATTGAGTTCTCCCATCATGGACATCTCAAATTCCTTCTACATCTAAGAGCTGAATTCTTCACACATCTTTTCATCTGTGGCTCTAAATATGATATCATCTACATAAATTTAGACTAAAATAATGTCATTCCTCCTTTTTTTTGATGAAAAGTGTTGTATCTGCTTTCCCCTGGATATATCCCTTGGATATGAGAAATGTAGTGAGTCTCTCATACCAAGCTCTTGGTGCTTGCTTTAGTCCATAGAGGGCTTTCTTCAGTTTGTAGACATGATTCGGATTCTTAGGATCTTCAAATCTAGGTGGCTGCTTCACATATACTTCTTCCTGGATAACTCCATTAAGAAATGCACTTTTGACATCTATTTGGAACAGTGTGAATCCCATGAATGATGCAAAAGCATATATTATTTCCAGTCTTGCTACAAGTGCAAAGCTTTCTTCAAAGTCAATCCCTTCTTGTTCCTAATATCCTTGGGCAACCAATCTTGCTTTGTTTCTTACCACTATTCCGGATTCATCTAGCTTATTCTGAAATACCCATTTAGTGCCAATTATTGACTTTCCTTTTGGTGGTGCTACTAGATCCCATACATTATTTATGGCAAATTGATCTAGTTCTTCCAGCATTGCCATCATCCAGCTTTCATCTCCTTTAGCTTCTTGGAATTTCTTTACCTCAATTAATGAAACAAAGGTAGCATGACTCATCATCCTATTGAGTTGACCTCTGGTTCTTACTGGATTTCGAGCATCATCCAGAATATTATCTATTGAATTATCTCTGTGAATCCAAATTTCCCTTTGTAATCCTTCATGTTGGATTGGAGCTTATTCCACTTCTGCCTCAACTTCTTCTTCTTGACCTTCATTGAAGTTAATCTCTTGTGGGTTGAGATTAAGTTGTTGTACATCCGGATCAAGGTATATTTCTTCATCTTCTTCTTTATACTTCTTGATTTGGAACGAATCAGGAATTTTTGTCTCCTTCTTTTCTCCAGATTCTTCAGCTTTTGGAGTCGGATCTTCCGGAGTTGAACTTCTTTTACCTGCGTGGTTAGTCTCATCAAAATCTACATGTATAGACTCTACCATAGTTTGGGTCCAGTCCATTTATTGAAGACTCTGTAAGCCTTACTATGTATTGAGTAGCCAAGGAAAATTGCTTCATCAGATTTAGGATCAAATTTTCCTAGTTGCTCTCTATCATTTAGGATGTAGCATTTACATCCAAACACCTTAAAGTACCCAATTTTGGGTTTTCTTCCCTTCCAGATTTCATATGGGGTCTTTTCTAAGGTCTTTCTAATGAGAGTTCTATTCAAAATATGGCATGATGTGTTCACAGCCTCTCCCCAGAAATATTTTGGCAAACAATTCTCCCTAACCATTATTATAACCACCTCGACTATGGTCCTATTTTTTCTTTCAACAAATCCATTCTATTGAGGAGTGTAAGGGGCAGAGAAGTAATGTTCAATGCCCTTGGAGTCACAAAAATCAGCAAAATGCTTATTTTTGAACTCACCACCATTATCACTCCGGATGCGTGCAATGCTTATGCCCTGTTCTACCTCTATCCAGATGAATTTTTTGAGAATTGGTCAAAGGCTTCATCTTTGCTTATTAGCAAGAGAACCCAGGTATACCGATAATAATCATCTATAATGCCATAATGTATTCTCTTCTACCTAAACTCAATGGTTTGATTGGACCAAAGAGATCAGTATGCAAGAGCTCTTTTGGAAGGAATGAAGGAGATGGAAGGGAAACTTTTCTTATGCTGTTTACCTAATTGATATGTAGTGCATAGATGATCCTTATCAAAAGCAATCTTAGGCAAACCCACTACCAATTCCTTTTTGGCTAACTTAGACAGAAGGTTCATGCTAATATGTCTCAACCTCCGGTGCCATAGCCATGATTCTCCTTCTTTTGACACCAAGCATATATTATTTTTCTCATTTTTAATGTTTATAGAGTAGACATTATTTACTCTAGGTGCATAAAGAATGAGTTGGTTGGACTTACTATCATAGATTGAGCAGCCTCCGAAATCAAATGTGACTTTTCTTCCTTTGTCACAGAGTTGGGCTACACTTAGCAAGTTGAATTTTAGTCCATCAACCAGTGAGACATCTTCTATCTTTAATTCAGATCTAATGGTTCCATGACTAATGATTAGTCCCTTTTGATTGTCTCCAAAGCTTACTTTGCCTCCCCTCTTCTGGATCAATGTGATAAAGGCCTTCTCATCACCTGTCATTGAGCATCCACTATCAATGTATGAAGTGTGTTGATCTACTGTAGATCTAAGGCATACTTACAAAATGAATCAAGTGGGTTTAGGTACCCAATCAGATTTGGGTCCTCTCGGGTTAATAACCATCTCAATCCAGGGATTAACATCATAATAACCATTTTTCAATCTACACAATTTAGTAATAAGATTGGTTTTCCCATAAAACATGCACTTTACAGTGGATCTGTTCTGTTCCTGCTTCTTTTTTATCTTTTCAAGATCTTCCTTCCTATAGTTCCCTCTATATCCAGCTTCTTATACACTGCAGATGATTCGGTGTGTATCCAAAAACTGGCTAGAGGTGCAACTTCTGCTGCACAATTTCTTCTTTGTTTGGCAGGTTGTTGATTGTAAACCATCTTAGCCTTTCCCTTTTGAGCAGTAGTATATCTTTGGGCTTGTGGTTGCATGCTAACCTCCTTCACCTTTTGATTAAAGGGCTTAGGATTTTCTTTGGCAGCTTACCTTGGGTTTTTCCTTCTTTGTGGAGGATTAGGTCTCCATCCGGATCCCTCCTTCATCAGGGGTATTTCTCTATCCAGCCCAAGCAGATTAGCACTTAGCATTTGCACTTGATTCTTTAGATAGTTCTCCTCAACTTCATCAATGTGCTTTGTTGTTCTTATCAAGTTGACATCTTGTGCCAATGCTTCATTATCTTCAGCAATCTCTAACACTTGTCTTCTTAAGGACTTGATTGCTTTTGCATTCTTCTTTACACTCTTGATCACAATAGATAAAGCTCTAGCAAGATCAAAGTTAGAAGTAGAATTAGAATAAGAGTTTACCTCAGTGTTTGCTATTTCTATTTCTAATTCTTTGATTTGCATTGTATCTTGCTTAGACATAGTCTTTCCAAATTGCTCTACTTCTGGATCAGTCAGTGCCATGAATGCACAGTTGGCAGTCTCTTCTTCTTTTGTTGAAGATGAATGACTACTTTCTTCACTATTACTCCAGGTAGCCACCATTGCCTTCTTCTTATACTTCTTGGTTCTTTTAAGCTTTGGGCATTTTGTCCTGAAGTGGCCTTTTTCCCCACATTCAAAATAGGCAGCTTCTTTTTTTGGATCTTTCTTTTCTTCCAGATTTTTTCTAGGCCTGTCTATTCTGGATGTCCCTTCCCTTAGTCTTCGAGATTCATATTTTTTGGTCTTTCTCCTTTCTTTCTTTTGTAGGAACCTATTGAGCCTTCTAGTTAATAGAGCTAGTTGCTCCTTGGTACTCTGATGTTCAGTGATTTGTTCTTCTTCTCTGGATGAAGCTGATCCACTGGATTTTGCCTTAAGCGCAACAGCTTTCTTCTTTTCTTTAGGCTTTTTCTCCTGTTAACTGTATCTCTCCAGAGATAGCTCTTGAGTTAAGAGATTTCCAATGATCTCATCATAACTATAAACATTTAAGTCATGAGCTTCCTCAATGGCAGTCTTCTTATTATCCCATTCCTTGGAGAGACTCCGGAGCACCTTTTTCACCATTTCTACTTTAGAGACTTCCTTTTTGAGCCTTTTCATTTCATTCACTAGATTGGTATATCTAGTGTTCATGCTACTGATGGATTCTTTTGGCTCCATCTTGAAGGATTCGAGTTTTTGCTGGAGTAGATCAATCTTTACTTCTTTCACTTTACTTGTTTCTTCATAGGTTACCTCCAGCTTTTCCCAGATCTCCTTTGTAGTCTCACATCCAGATATCTTGTTGAATTCTATTGCACTAAGAGCACAGTGAAGCATGTTAATAGCATTTGTATTTTCACACAACTTTTTAAAATCATTCTCATCCCATAAACGTGATGGCTTTTGGGTGATCATACCCTCTACTTCATGAGTAGGCTCATATGGGCCATCTTGGATAACCAACCATGCTTGCATGCTTTATGCTTGTATGAAGTTCTTCATTCGATTTTTCCAGAATGTGTAGTGTTCACCGGTGAAGAGTGGAGGACGGGTAATGGACAAACCCTCGAGAAGGAGTTGTGAGTTTTGGAAACTCATTTTGACGACTGAATCAAAATTTTGAACCTTTAGCTCAAGATTTTTAGATCTCTAGTTTTAAGCACTTGCTCTGATACCACTTGTTGGTCCCTGTAAGGATCTTTATAAGGTCAGAGAGGGGTGAATGACCCATTTTTGCGGAATAAACAGACTTTAAAAAGTCTTAGTGAAGCGTGTTTGATTATGATCTGGATGATGGATCTAGATGATGCAGTTATGATAATATAATGCAATAAATAAAGAGTTAAAGAAATCAAACACAAAGGATTTTATCCTGGTTTGGCCCACCTATCTAGTCACCGGAGTTTCCTTCCTACAAGCTTTTTCACTAGTGGATTCCTTTCTAACTGGCAGGAATCAAGCCTTATAACTTGTCTCTAGATGGTAACCCCTTCCGGATGTAGGATATACCACTAGAAGCACCAACTCCTAGCTGAGTCCTTTAGTCTTTAGTAGGATATACCACTTAGACTTCTATCCCGAATCTAAGCTGAGTCCTACAGGGAGATCCCACTTAAAGCACCAACTTTAAGTTTTATCCCAATCTCACGACTCACCCAAGTTGGAGATCCTTACTCTCTTATTTTCACAAAGGTTTTGGTTTTGGACTTCCTTAAGTTTATAACTCACTTAGGAATCCTTACAATAGATTTAGAATTGTTTGATTCTTAGAGGGATGTGATTTCTTATTGCTTTAAGCGAATGTTCTTGTTAAGAGCTTTTTCAAATCAAGCAGCCAACCTTCTCATTGTGTGAAGCTTCCCTTTTATAGGCTTCTATCATAAATGTAGCCATTGAGGGTGGTTGAATCTTGAATTTAATCTTCACCCTTGATTAGGTTGTATATGCCACTTCTGGAGCCGTTGATCAATCTGTTAGACAGTAATTTGACCCATTTGAATTCTTTGAATTGCGACGGAAAAGATGCCAATGATAGTTTTCCTTGTATTTTAGTGTCACACTAAATTTTAGATGATTAGCTTTTTGATGTGAGCTCCATGTGCCTCCTTATTGGTCTAGGATAAAAAGGTTGTTAGTTTTTCTGTCTAATGTCCGTCCTTTTATCCTTTTTTTGAAAAGTGCAAGCTGTCACTTTTGTCTTGTTCATGGGAAAAGGATCTTTGACTTTGCAGACCAAAAAGGTAGAGGATAAAGTTGTCTTTGAAACTTTTCCAATTGTCTTCAAATATAAGTCTTCCAGATGACTTTAGACTCATTGTCTCTAGATCTGTCTTCTTCCGGAGCTAGTGCAATCAGTTCTTTTGGATGCTGAACTTGAAGGATTAAGGTTTGTTTCCTTACCAAACTTTATCCTGATAGTTCTAGTATATGCTTAGGTATTTGATGTCTTCAATGGATGACCTTGTGGTTCGATCTTGTCCGGATGTTTCCATTTGGATTTAGGAGTTTGAGTTTTTGTTTCTTTCAAACTTGATCTGGATAATTTAGTTCAATTTTTGATCCAGATCATTATTTCCCAACAATTATATGGAAGAAGAAAATGTCATCAACTTGAGACATTAGTTTGATAGTTTGGAAGAGCGCCGAGATAGAGCTTACATCCTGATGGCTGCCTACAAATCTAGGGTTACCAAATACCATGACAAGAAGGTCAAAGAAGTGAGACTCAAAGAAGGTGATCTAGTACTCAAAGACATGGCAGCATCATAGTTCAAAGAAGGCAAAGGCAAGCTAGGATCCAACTGGGAAGGACCTTACAGAGTCACTCAGGTCGTAGGACCTACCACCTACCGACTCAGCAAAATGGATGGAAAAGAACTCCCCAAAACCTGGAACATAGCTAGCCTTAGGAAATACTATGTAGCAATAAACCTTTAGGGGCCAAGTGTCTGCACTCTTTTTCCCTTGCCATAGACTTCTTCCCACTAGGTTTTTTCTATGACAAGGTTTTTAACGGGGCAGCACTCCCTAAGCGGACTTTTATCCGGCATCACACTATAAGCCCTGACATTGTAATCTTTCTATTTCTCTAATAAATAAAGATTCAAATTTTTTCACACATCTGTGCATCTTAGAAGTTCTGATCAGACTCTCTTAACACTCCACCCGACCACAGACTTGGCATTAGACCGGCTATAGCTCTACAAAAAGCCCTAGGCCACTTAAGCCCTCATGTGTAATAAAAAGTCCTAGACCACACTTGAGCTCTCAGGCATATTGAAAAGTCATAGGCTAAACTTGTAAGACCGTAGGCATAACAAAGTCCTAGGCCCCAGGAGCCATCAGGAAAATAAAAAGTCCAAGGCCATTCGTAAGCCCGCAGGCGTATTTAGTAAGACCTAGGCCACACTTGAGCCCTTGGGCATATTAAAAGACTTAAGCAAAAAATAATGCTTACAGCATTACACAAATTTGTCTAACATATGTCATTTGTCATAAAGGCCGAATGCACGGCATACTGCATATAATGAAAAACCTAAGTCAAATTACTCGTCCTCTCAATCGAGTGTGGCGTACTTAGGATAATCTACAATAACCTTCCTTATGACCGAATGTAAACATTCATTCATCCTAATGGATCGAGAAGACAAACAAGCATAGCAAAAACATTCTAAGAAAAATGCAAGGACAATCCATTCGGCAAGCATATGAAATTGAAGAAAATTGAAAGCCTATTACAAATAAAGTGCCATAGAGGACAATTGTATGAATGTTACAAAATTAAAAGGCCTGAAGGCCAAAGCAAATACAAAAAATAAAAATCACTCTGCTGGAGGAATGACATCTTCTATCTGAACATCCAGGTCCTCTCCAGGAACCGTCCGAGTTTCATTATTGGGGTCCTCTTCTACCGCCTCAACTTCCTTAGCCCCGCCAACACCCAGATCCTTTTGACTTAAGTCCTCTTAACCTTCCTTGACTGCCTCTGCCTAGGCGGCCTTGTGAGCGGCCAGTCTTCATAAGACAGGAAATCCACGTCATCAATATCAGACTAAGAAAGATCCGAGTGAATGAGTTGGTAAGCCTAGAAGACCAGCTTACCATAGAGAAAGCTGCAATCACCAAGCTTGTCAGTAATCATTTCAACCGTCCCTTATCCCCTCTCTAGCAGTTTCTAGCTCTTTCTCCAAAGCAACCACCTGGGCCTCTACCTCATCTTTGACTCGGTCGCTCTTCACCTGGAGCTTCCTCGCCTCATCTCTCTCACCCTCGAGCTTAAAGATGCTCTTTTGGGTCAATGTTAGCTTTTGATTGGTGTCGGTAAGCTCTTTCTCCTTCAACTTTAACTTTGTCTTACTCTTATCCTAGGGCCTCTAGATGAGCTCCGATCCTCGGGACATGGCCTAAGAATGAATGGAAATACTTAGAACAAAAATTCACAAAATCAAGGGAGCACAGAAAGATAAAAGAATGCTCGAGTGAGATCTTGGAAAAAGAGGGAAGAAAGCAAGGCAGTAGGCTCCTCCTTATAGCCCACCATATCAACGCGAAGGGGAAAAGCTCCCTTCAAAGCGCCTTGCACGATCTCATCCGTACAAGGGAGGTTGGGGAAGGATTGCTCGAAGAACTCAGCCAACGCCGGCTGAGGAAGAGGGCGAGGAGAGATGGATCCATTATCCGTCCTCGGGCCTGGATGCAAAGCCTGCATAAGGTAAGAAATCATCAGAGCTAGACAAATTAAAATAAACTTAAAATAAAGTTCAAGCATGCCTCAGGACGGGGAGCAGGCACATCCCGTATGGAGGACGTGTCTAGAAGAGTCATAGTTGGCCTCTTGCTGGAACCTTGAAGTTGGGTAGACTTCCTCTTGCCCCCGCTTACAGCTACCTTATGAGTGCGGTTATTCTTTCTCTGCGACTTCTTGGCCTCTAATAGAGCATTGGCAGATTCAATATTAGATATGTTTACCTAAAATACAAAAAATACAAGTGAGAAAAGAAGCATACCAGTTGCTGCAATCAGCCCAGGAAGATAGATTATCCCAGTCGATGAGCGAGCAAGAAGATGGTATCCAAAAATAGAGGCTCAAGCAGTCAAATTAAAACTCTACTTGTATTGCTCCAGGGAATGAAAAACTTGTAATCGGGGGTCTGGATTGTTGGCCTTAGTCCTCCTCTTGGATGGGGTCGCAATGGACCAGGTTGTAGGGAAAGTAGGGTAGTCCTCATTCACCCAGATGTAGAACCAAAACTCCTTATAATGGTGAACGGAAGAAGGATGATTGGAGAAGTGATACATCCCATTCTTCGTCACTAACTAATAATAGTTGTCATCCTTGTTCCGCTTGGTAGAACAAATTTTATGGAAAAAGGTGGTGTCAAAAGCCAGGTCCAAATTAAGACATATCTGGTGATGCCCCATCATCATCACCTAGGCATTCGGATGTAACTTAGCTGGACATAACCCCCACACTTCAAGCAGGTTGGCCACGGATGCAGGAAGAGGATACCAGAAACCACCTTTGATCAAGTCTAAATATATGCTGAAGTACCCAGCCGGAGGAGCATTCACCCATTGATCCACACTAGGAAGAAGGACGTGAGAATTCCTTAGCCATGGATACACTATGGCCTCCTTCTCAATGTGATCCTCATGGATGCACGAAATCATGTCATCCACTCGGGAAGTCATGTTCCTCCCTTTCTCTTCCTCTTCTTCAGAGGAGTCTTCCTCCTCCTCTCGGCCACTAGTGCCAACCTCCTCAACCAGGTGAGCACCCTCCTCATCCTGGTAATTCTCTATGTCCTCTAGAACTTTAGAGGAATCTGCATGAAGGCTAACTTGGCTCATGTGCTCTACGCTAGTGTCATCCGCTAAACAGACCGGGCTGGACGCATCTAAGTTACTCATTGTCCTCCTAGCGGTACATTTAACCCTAGGGGGGAAGGTAATTAGAATTATCAACATTTAAAGGGGGGAACAATTGAGATAGAAGTTCAGCAAATTTACGGCTCAAAATACGAGATTCCTCGCTATCATAACTACTACCGAATGAAGAAATCATACACCATTTCCTCATTTCTAGCAAATGTAAAGATCTAAGGGCGCTAAAATGAAGAAAAATAGAAAAACAAACATGCAAAATTCTAAAAAATATAACAGGCGCAAATCAAAGAAGAATCCAGAATCAAAGCAAGGGGCAAATTATAAAACTAAAAGCACAACGAGGCAAAATCATAAATCATACATAGAATAAACAAAGAATAGGAACACAGCAAGTAATTTCCAAAAATCAAATGGAAACCCAAAGCCATTACGCTGAAAATGAAGTTAAAAGCAGAAGGGAAGAGATTGGAAACTCACCGAAGTTGAAAGAAAAGAAGGCGGTGAGAAGCTTGCTCAAAATCACCACCAGAAGTTTGTAAAGTCACCGAATGAGAAATCAGGAATGCCAAGGAAAAAGATGAAGTGTAAAAAGTGTGAAATGAAGAGGAACAAGCTACTTAAAGCTATTGCAAAAAGACGCCTTTTCAAATATAGCCGTTGATTATATCCATGTGTCACTTCATCCATGGATCGCGTGTTATTCGAGAAAAAGTTAATGATGAATTAGCTGTCATGAGCTGAATATAGGCAAAGATGAAGAGTTGGGGTCGAGTTCTCACTCGATATGTGGATCCAGAACATAAGATGAAGAGTCTGGCCGACTGCTCACATGGTCGGAACAAATCCTAAAGGATTTGACAAAACATGTGGGGGGGACTTCTGTTGACTCGATATTTTATAGATGTTGCGTGGAAGCTCCCTGAGGTGCCATGGCGCTATTCGGCTTCACATCTGGATCGCCATCCAGCTAGCCGATTGAAGAGTCCCAATTACACCGACCTAAATAGGAGATAGAGTCCTGCCATAACTCCTCTTCCTAAATAGATAAATAGGAAGAATATCCTTTCCTAAATAGATAAATGAGAAGAAACCTCTTATAGAGGAAATCACGTCTAAGTAGGATCCTTACTTGATAAGGACTCCTCACCGTCAATATAGGAAATACACTCCTAATGAAACAAGGACACCATTCACTATAAATATGGGGTCACCCCCATACTCAGGTATTACATTATAACTAGAACTCATTTACTTACTTGCCTCATCTTTATTACCAACGCTGACTTAAGCATCGGAAAGCCTACACCGTTCACACGGCTAGTCACTTTGACGCTCTTTTCTGTCTTGTAGCCACCATCTCCGGTGAAGGCAGACCCTCTCTCTTTCTGTGAAGGTTAGCTCAAGGAACCCTTTCTTTGACCAATCTTTCAGAGATAGGGGGGTTTTTTACAGGGCGCCGAGAATTTGGTTTACTCTGCCCTTAATAATGACATTTGTAAATTTGGAACAAATGTCATCTATTAGGAGCATGGTACTCCATATCCCTAGCTCCCAATAAAATTTCCTATAAATGTAGAGGTCCATTTTGAAAATTTTCAAGGTATTTTAGAAATTCATCGTATTATATCTATTGGTCCTAGAGGGGTAATGTAGGAGTCAGAGGGGGGTGATTGACTCCTTTTCAAATATGGATGTCAAATAACAAACTTTTTGTTCAATTGATTTAATTTGGGTATTGACACAAGTTTATTGATGAATATAGTGTTTGATATATGTTATTTACTTGTTAGCGGAATATGATCAATGTAAATAGGTCAAAGTAAATAAGTACAGAGTAAGGAAAAATCAAACACGAGACTTTATCTTAGTTCGGCCCTACCTACAACCAATCCTCGGAGTTTTCTCCTCCGAGCTTAAATCCACTATTTGAACTCATTCTAAGGCGGAGAAGCCTTTACAATGTTGGAATATTATTCACACATAGAGTACACCACTCTTGCTGCTTTTGATTCCTTAATCTAAGAGTACCCTCCTCTTAGATTCTTCTACCTCACCAACTTTGCCAAGTTGTAAGCAGGGTTGAAGACCTCAACACTCTCACCTAGTCTGTTATGACTTAGAAGCCTCGCCAAGTCCCCCTTACCTAGCTTCCGATCACCTTATTCTTCAGTGGATTGATTGAAGATTTATGCTCTTGTACTTTGTTATTAAGTAGCACTTACAATAGATTAATGAATTATCCTAATCGAGCTTTTTGTATTACAAATAGATGTAGAAATGAATTTATTTGCTTTTGAGAATTTGCACCTTCTTGTTATGATTTGTGCACTTGTGAATTTGCTTGACACCTTGATGGTTGTGGATAGATGTGTATTTATACTCTTTTTGCTCTATGTGACCGTTGATGCACGTTTTGATGAGAGAGAATGTGTGTGCTATTGACTGTTGTAATAAGATAAATTCATTCCTCCGAAGGACTACATTCTGAGTAGCCTTGTAGTCGTTGTCTCTAAATGGCTTCTTCATTCATGACCATTGGATTTGATGCAAGACTAAGATTAATCTTTCCGTTAGATAAGTCTAAACATGGTCAGCTCTATCCATACTCTGACTTCTGCCAATTTCAATGTGTGGGTGCTTCCAGCTTTCCATGTGTTAGGTGTTAGGTGGCAGAAAGTGGCTTTTTGCCCTTGCTAGTCATCTCACTTTGCAGAGGTGTCTTATCTCTTTTATTGAAAGTCATATAGCTAACTTTCTAAGATTTACAGAGAATAAGACTCCATTCTTCGAAAAGGTGGAATCACGTGAGTTGCCCAGGGATTATCAATTTCTCAGAGATATGAGTTGGTTTTGAGAACAATTATGCTACCATTCCCTTTTATCCTTGAAGTAATGTTCCTCTGAGCATGTTTTCTACTTAGTGACGTGAACAACTTCTGATGTGGTAGCTTGAGCCTTTGGCACTTGTAATTTTGAGGAATCCTTGGTGTTTCTCAGAATTAGTTCTCTAGTGCCTTTCTCCTAGCATGTTCTTCCTTCTGATAGATATTCTTCTTTGTATGAGGATTGTCCTTGGATTAATGCTTCAGAGGTTAAGACATGATGTCCTTGTTCGGAAACAATAATCTGGAAGAACAGTCATGTAACTATTCAGATCAAGTTAGAAGAAAACAAAAACGTGTAAAAACTTAAACATGTAATCTCCTAAATCCAAATCGAAGCATTCGGTCTAAATCAAGCCATAAGGACATGCATTGAAGATCATAAGTACCTAAGCACATAATGGAAGCATCTGGTTAAAATTTGGAAAGGAAACAAACTTTGAACCGCCCAAAACAGCATTCAGAAGAAGACCAATTATATAGCATCCGGATATATCAAGACTAAGGTCATCCGAAAGATACCGTTAAAAAGATAAAGGGAAAAGTTTCAAAATTTACTTTTCCCTCCACCCAATTGGTCAGAAAGTCAAAGATCCTTTCCCCTTATGAAAGACAAAATTGATAGCTAGCACTTTTCGGAGAAGGACAGAAGGACAGACATGGGAAACAGAAAAAGGTAACAACCTTTTTCACCTAGAATAATAGGAATGGCGAATGGTGATCACACATCCGGTTTACTGGCGTAAAAGTTGGTGAATCACTAAAATACAAGGAAAACGATCATTGACAACTTTTTAACCCCAATCCCAAGGATTCAAACGGGTCAAAATCTGAGTCTAACGGATTGATCAACGGCTCCGGAAGTGCCACATATTACCTTATCAACGATGAAGATTTAATTCAACTTCGACAACCCACAATGGCTACATTTATGATGCAAGCCTATAAAAGGAAAGCTTCACATGTTGTGAAGGTGCTAGTTGTTTTAAGAAAGCACACACAAGAGAACTCGCTATTGCAATCAGTGACAAAATCCGTCCAAGAATCAAACAATTCCAAATGTGTTTGCAAGGATTCCCAAGTGAGTTATAAACTTGAGGAACTCCAAAACAAAATCTTTGAGAAAACCAAAGTGTAAAAATCTCATACTTAGGTGAGTAGTGAGATTAGGATATAGCTTAAAGTTGGTGCTTTAAGTGGGATCTCCCTGTAGGACTCAACTTAGGTTTGGGGTAGAAATCTAAAGTGTATATCCTGCTAAAGATAAGAGGACTCAGCTAGGAGTTGGTACTTCTAGTGGTACATCCTACATCCGAAAGGGGTTACCATCCGGAGACAAATTGTAAGGCTTGATTCCTGCCAGTTGGAAAGGAATCCACTAGTGGAAAAGCTCGGAGGAAGGAAACTCCGAGGACTTGAGTAGGCAGGGGCCAAACCAGGATAAAACTTTGTGTTTAGTTTTCTTACTCTTTATTTATTTGCATTATAATTCATACTTACATCATCCGGATCCATCATATCCGGAACATAATTAAACACGCTACACTAAGACTTTTTAAAATCTGTTAATTGGCGAAAAAAGGGTCATTCACCCACTCTGACCTTATTTAGACCCTCATAGGGACCAACAGTCCTTAACTCTAAGCTTGCCTCATATCCTCTAAACTCTTCACTTGGATATATCCTTCTTGGGAGTGTTGAGTTTTGATGGCTTATATAGTTGATTTGTATTCCGTAGCTTTCGATTCTGACGCAGTATATTTTAGCATGTGAGCAGCTGCATCTTCTGATGCGTTTTGCCTTTTGATGGTCTCTTTGTGTGAGTCTGTTTGATTGGAGAGCTTGTGGCCTCGGGCGATATTCTTCTTTGGTTGTGAGATGAGCATGGATATGATATCAACTTGTGTTGACTTAGATTCATCTCCTTTTAAGTTCCTCTGAGCCTGGTCTTCTTGTAAGCGCAGTCCTTTTTATCTTTGATTCTTTCTTGTGAACATTTCTAAACTCTGAGTTGTTCCTCTTCTGAGTTAAGTTTGATCCAATGGTCTTGCTATCTAGATCCAATCCTTTGTTTATCTTTTTGTTATCTTCAAAACATTTTGAATCTTTTGAGTTCTGAGCTAGAACCTAAAATCTAGGTTCTGAGGAGTTCATGCTTCAGAGCTAGATCCAATAATATCCCATTCAAACGGAATGACTGATGCTCAAAATGTCGGTGTTAACCATACAAATGTCTTAAGCCTCGTGATTAACACTGATATTTTATAACTTTTAAAAGTCTGATATTTTACATTTAATGTGATTACAACCGTTGAAAGTAACCGAAAAACATGGGTTAATTTCACTTATTGTACATCAATTATACCTTTAGTCTCAGTTTCATACATGAACTTTGTTTTTATTCATTATCATACATGAACTTGTATATTACATGTCATTATAGTCATGTTACCTGATACTTCAGGTAGATTTAGCTCATTTTAAAAGCTGGCGTGCATCAAGTCCTAACATATTACAGTTATGCCCTCATTTTTCCCTCCCAGCTCTTTCGTCATTTTCCCTCTCTCCTTAACTTATCTTTCCCTTTTTGCTCTCCATCTCTTCCTAATGTCATGTATGGATTTTTTTTCCTATTATGCAGAATACCTAGATTAAATATTATATTCACTGAATGGGAAAACAAAACCCGCTGACCTTTTATGTAATTTGCTGCAAATACTTCAATAGTTCTATTATCGATTTTTTTCCTATACTTCGTTATATATTTCGCTTTGTCTCATTCTCTCTCACCCTTTATAGTTAATCTCTCACTCCATTGCTCTATTAGAATTTGATAAAAGGTATACTTTTGTCTATGAAAAAAAATTACGAATGAAAATTTTTTGGTTCTTTAATATTGTATTTGTAGTGGTCTTGCAGACATATTTCTTTTTGGAGCTGTGCACAAGCAAAATTTGTTCAAAACAATATCTTTTATTTCAGTTCTCATCCAGACCAAATCTTTACAGTAAACATTAATACATAATTAACAAAAAAATTCTTGTTTCATAAAGGAATATAGCCTTGCAACAAGAGGAATACAACTTTCAAATCTTTCTCATAAGACTATTTTTGGATATAGAATACTTGAAGCTGACAAATGACGATCATTTGGAGTACTAGAGTGCTGAGTAGTAGTAGTAAGGCAACACCAATCAAAAAAATAAACTCAAAAAATTGGAAACCCTAAATTTAAATTAGCACCGAAGTTACATTCAAGGACCATAGCCATAAGAAGGTTTAATAGAGATTGAATTAGATTGCAGAGGGCGAGGAAATTTTCAAGGAAGAATCAAAAAGCTTTGGACAAGTGAATCATGAAAGCAATCTTTTGTTGAGATGTAATTGTGGGAAAAGTAGCCAATATTGGAAATAAAATTGATATTTGTTAAATTATTTGATGTGACCCATGTCATTAAATTATTGATGTAGGGTCCACGTCCTTAATAATTTGATGTAATATGTTTTCTACTTTTCTACCTGTCATTATTATTTTCTGTAAAATGTTTCTTACCTATTTACCATTCTTACCGTTGGATTTCTCTATAAATAGGAATTCAATTTCTTCATTTTTATATATCTCAGAAATAAGAAATAAAAGTTTCTTTCAAATTCTCTCTCTGCTTTCTCTCTTTATTGTTATAATATCCTTGCATATATAGTCGATTTCCAACACGTTATCAGCACGAGCTTGCTCTAATCAACTGAGGATATCACCAAATAAATCCAAAGTAAGGCATAATTATTTTATTTTCTATAAATATATATTATACCTATAATTCTTAATATGTCTAATATCAAAAGTTTAGAATTTACTCCTCTTGATGTATCGGGGAAAAATTATCTTACTTGGGTGCTGGATGCAGAAATGCATTTAGAATCGATGGGTCTTAAGAATACTATTATTGAAAATAATAATCTCAGACCTCAGTATATGGCAACAACTCTAGTTTTTCTCCGCCGGCATCTTGATGAATCACTTCAATCAGAATATTTGACTATCAAAGATCCTGCAGATCTTTGGAAACAATTAAAGGAGAGGTTTGAACACCTAAAGAAAATATCTCTACCAAATGCCCAATATGAATGGATAAACTTAAGGCTACAAGATTTTGAATCTGTCAGTGCATACAATTCTAAACTTTTTCAAATTACATCCACATTAAGATTATGTGGAAAGGAAATAACTGATGAGGATTTACTGGAAAAGACATATTCTACTTTTCATTTGAATAATATGGTATTACAGGAACAATACAGAGCAAAAGACTATAAGAAATATAGTGAACTAATTACTGCTCTTCTCCTAGCAGAACAGAGAAATCAACTCCTGTTAAAAAACCATGAACTACGACCTACCGGAACAAATCCATTCCCTGAAGCGAATGCGATAATTCATAATAATTTTAATGGACGCGGCCGCAGAAATGGTCGTGGTCGTGGTCGTGGTCAAGGTAGAGGTCGTAAAAATGAGCGTGGTAGATGATATAATAATAACAATTTCCACCAGAAGTGGAAATATGTAAATAATAATAATAGCAATAATTTCCACCCGAAGTGAAAAAATACAAATAACCACCAGAAGTGGAATAATCAAATTGAAAGATTTGATAAAAGAAAAAACAGTCAAGATGATGAAAATAAATGCCATAGATGCGGTATGACTGGTCATTGGTCAAGAACTTGTAGAACCGCTAAACATTTGGTAAACTTATACCAAGCCTCTCTCAAGAAATATGCGGAACCAGAAACCAATTTTATATTGGATGATAATACCCCAAATAATGAGCCTATTGATGTCCCCAATATGGAGATGGATAATTTTCTGTTACCCAGCACCAGTGGCAAAGAAAAATTTGAATAATTAGTCCATATATTTTGCTTAGTTAATATAATGTAATTTTTATGTTATTATTGGTTTGCTTTTGTTATTGCTGTTTAATGTACTTTTTATGTAATGTTTATTTATAAATAAATAATAATGCATCTTTCATTTGTTCAATGAAGAAAATGAATTCTTTCCCGGTATTATATGACTTGAAGGAAAATGAAGGAAATTTATGTATTGTAGATAGTGCCACTGCCCATACTATTCTCAAAGAGGCAAGATATTTTAATATTCTTAAAAAGGGTGAAACTGTTGTTACCACAATATCGGGACAAACAAAAATGGTTGAAGGCTTCGGAAGAGCTAGTATTATATTACAAAGGGGAACAAAACTTATTATAAATAATGCATTATTTTCCCCGAATTCTCACAGAAATTTATTAAGTTTTAAAGATATTCGCAGAAATGGATATCATATTGAAACTGTGAGCGAAGACAATAAAGAATGTCTTTATGTTACAAAAATAATTTTAAGTAAGAAATGTATACTCGAAAAATTTTATACTCTTTCATGTGGCTTATGCTATACATATATTAATATGATTGAGGCCAATTTGACTATAAACCAGAAGTTTATAGATTCAGATACTTATAAAATTTGGCATGATCGACTGGGTCATCCTAGTTCGATAATGATGAGAAAAATTATTGAAAATTCATATGGGCATCCATTGAAGGACCAGAAGTTTCTTCAAAATAATGAATTATTTTGTGCTGCTTGTTCGCAAGGAAAATTAATAATAAAGCCTTCCAGAAGTAAGGTTGCAATCGAATTGCTAGCATTTTTAGAGCGCATACAATGTGATATTTGTGGACCAATTCATCCATCATGTGGACCATTTAGATATTTTATGGTTCTAATTGACGCCTCAACTAGGTAGTCACATGTATGCTTATTATCTTCACGAAATATGGCATTTGCAAGGTTAATTGCTCAAATTATAAGGTTACGAGCACAGTTTCCCGATTATCCTATTAAATCAATTCGTCTTGATAATGCTGGGGAATTCACATCCAAATCATTTAATGATTATTGTATGTCGATTGGAGTAAAAGTTGAACATCCTGTAGCATATGTTCATACACAAAATGGTCTAGCAGAATCATTTATTAAACGTCTGCAATTAATTGCGAGACCGCTAATTTTGTGAACGAATCTCCCTACTACAGTTTGGGGTTATGCAATATTGCATGCAGCATCTCTTATACGTTTAAGGCCAGTAAGTTATCATGATTATTCTCCATTACAATTAACTTCTGGCCATGAGCCTAGTATTTCTCATCTTAGAGTTTTTGGTTGCGCAGTATATGTGCCTATTGCTCCACCACAAAGGACTAAAATGGGTCCTTAAAGGAGATTAGGAATTTATGTTCGCTATGAATCCCCTTCAATAATTAAATATCTTGAGCCATTAACTGGCAATATGTTTACTGCACGATTTGCAGATTGTCATTTTGATGAAAGCACTTTCCCAAAATTAGGGGGAGAGAATAAGAACCCAATTTTGGAAAAGAAAATAATATGGAATGCTTCATCACTTTCTCATATGGATCCTAAATCAAATGATTCTGAACTAGAAGTTCAGAGAATAATCCATCTTCAACATTTAGCAAATCGATTGCCTGATGCACTCGCTAATCCTAAAAGAGTAACGAAATCGCATATACCAGCAGTAAATGCGCCAATTCGTATTGAGATTCCTGAAGAATAACCTACAGATAATACTCTAACACGCCTGAAGCGTGGATGACCAATTGGTTCAAAGAATAAAAATTCTAAAAAGAGGAGAATTATTGATAGTGAAGATATTCCCATTGAGGATATAAATATAAATACACTTCCGGAAGAAGTGCAAGCACCTGAAGTGCAAATACCTGAAGCTATTGAAAATGAAGAAATTCAAATAAATTATATCACTAACGAAAGAAGATGGAATTGCAATAAAATAGTTATAGATCATATTTTTTCATATAATGTTGCGATCAATATTGAAAATGAAAACGTGGATTATGAGCCAACATCTATTGTAGAATGCCAAAGTAGAAATGATTGGCAACAATGGAAAGAAGCAATTCAAGCAGAGCTGAATTCTCTTGAAAAACGCAAAGTATTCGGACCAGTAGTTCGAACACCACAGGACGTAAAACCTGTTGGTAATAAATGGGTTTTTATTAGAAAGGGAAATGAGAAAAATGAAATAATAAGATATAAAGCCAGATTAGTTGCACAAGGTTTTTCCCAAAGACCCGGTATACACTATGAGGAGACATATTCTCCGGTGGTGGATGCAATAACTTTTAGATATGTTATTAGTTTTGCAGTGCAAGAAAATTTACAGATGCACTTGATGGATGTTGTCACAGCTTACCTTTATGGTTCGCTTGATAATGATATTTATATGAAAATCCCTGAAGGATTAAAGCTGCCAGAAAAATATGGCACACGAGAACTTTACTCAGTAAAGTTACAAAGATCCTTATATGGATTAAAACAATCTGGGCGCATGTGGTATAATCGTCTCAGTGAATATTAATTGAAAGAAGGATATAAAAATGATCCAATTTGTCCATGTGTTTTTATAAGAAAATCAGGATCTAATTTTATTATCATCTCAATTTATGTTGATGATTTGAATATTATTGGAACTCCAGAAGAGATTCCAAAACAGTTGATTCTTTAAAGAAAGAATTTGAGATGAAAGATCTTGGAAAAACAAAATTGTGTCTTGGTTTACAAATTGAGCACCTTGAAAAAGGAATTTTAGTGCATCAATCAAACTACATAGAAAAGATCCTGAAACGATTTAATATGGACAAAGGACATCCATTGAGTAACCCAATGGTTGTACGATCACTCGATGTGAAAAAGGATGTTTTTCGTCCTAGAGAAAATAATGAAAAAGTTCTCGGTCCTGAAGTACCGTATCTAAGCGTAATAGGTGCTTTAATGTATCTTGCTAATAACACAAGACCGGATATAGCATTCACTGTTAATTTATTATCAAGATACAGCGCTGCACCTACAAGACGGCATTGGAATGGAATTAAACATATAATGCGCTATCTTCGAGGAACTATTGATTTAGGCTTATTTTATTCACATGAATCTAAGCTTAAATTAGTTGGATATGCGGATGCGGGTTATTTATCCGACCCACACAAAGCTCGATTTCAGACGGGCTATTTATTCACATATGGAGGAACAACTATATCTTGGCGATCGACAAAACAAACAATTACAACTACTTCCTCAAATCATGCGGAGTTAATAGCTATTCACGAGGCAAGTCGTGAATGTGTGTGGTTGAGATCATTAATCAAACATATCCAAGAAGCATGTGAAAAAGTTACGGTCAAGGAAGGTCCGACGACAATATATGAAGATAATGCTGCTTGTATTGCTCAATTGAAGGAAGGTTATATTAAAGGAGACAGAACAAAGCATATTTCACCAAAATTTTTCTTCACTCATGATCTAGAAAAGAATGGTGAAATCATTATTCAACAAATCCGCTCTTGTAATAATTTAGCAGATTTGTTTACCAAGGCTTTACCTTCCTCAACTTTCAAGAAATTAACTTACAACATTGGAATGCGTCATCTTAAGGATCTCCAGTCAACTCGCGAATAGGGGGAGTAAACACTGTACTCTTTTTCCCTTAGCTAAGGTTTTTATCCCACAGGGTTTTTCCTTAGTAAGGTTTTTAACGAGGCAGTGTCCCATTCGCGGCAGATGACACATCAAAAGGGGGAGTGTTAAATTATTTGATGTGACCCACGTCATTAAATTATTGATGTAGGGTTCACGTCCTTAATAATTTGATGTAATATGTTTTCTACTTTTCTACCTGTCATTATTATTTTCTGTAAAATGTTTCTTACCTATTTACCATTCTTACCGTTGGATTTCTCTGTAAATAGGAATTCAATTTCTTCATTTTCATATATCTCAGAAATAAGAAATAAAAGTTTCTCTTAAATTCTCTCTCTGCTTTCTCTCTTTATTGTTATAATATCCTAGCATATATAGTCGATTTCCAACAATATTAAAGAAAGTACAGAGAACTCATACGTGAATGGGGTACGATAGAATTATAATAGGGTAAATCCTCGTCAGCTTTTAAAATGAGTCAAATCTGATGATGTGGACTAGCTTACTTGATACTTTAGGTAAAATGACTATAATGATCAGTAATATACAAAGTTCATGTATGATAATAAATAAAAACAAAATTTATATATGAAACTGAGACTAAAAATATAATTAAAATTAACCTACAAATGTCTTAAGCCTCTGATTCACACTATATTTTATAACTTTAGAAAGTCGAATATTTTATATTTAATGTGATCACATTCACACTATATTTTATAACTTTAGAAAGTAGAATATTTTATATTTAATTTGATTTGCTGAAAAGTAACCAAAAAACATACAAAATGATAATATTGCTAATGTCAAATATCTAGCCCATTCTCTTCTACAGTAAGAACCCATTCTCTTCACTGTGGACATTGTTACCATTGTGAAGACAATGATTGTTGACTTATTAGCCTGGATCTCAGATTATTGTTCCTCTAATGAGCAGTAAAACAAGACCAGCAATAAGAATAATAAAGAGACAAGTTAATATGAACAGCACACTTTTGTCAAGATCCAAAAAGGAAATTAAGATCAAGATGAAACCAATGATTAGAGATAAATTAAATAATATTCCAGTTCAAAATAGCTTACATATTCAAATTCCAGACCTAAAAATAAACTGGTCCTAATTCTACAAATCATCAGAAATCATTACCAAACAATCAAACAATAAATCTCACGCTAGGTGGAGTCGGTTATATGAATCGAAATCTTCTGACACCATAAAGCTATCAAAAGCCAAATGTTCATCATAAATCGGTGAATTTAAAAAATCTTTTATCACTCCTAAAGCACGGATACCTTAGGCACATCAACAGGAAACCGATTAATCTCATCCATCCATGGATTCTTCTCCTTTTCAGGGTTCACACTCCTCAAAGCCTTCCAAACAGCACTATTACACTTAAAACCCGAACCAAACGCAATTTGCCACATTCTATCTCCCTTCCTAATCCTCCCTTTCGCCTCTGAATAAGCCAATTCATACCAAAGCGAACTGCTTGAAGTATTCCCAAATCGATAAAGTGTCATCCTCGATGGCTCCATATGCCAATCAGAAAGCTGCAAATTCTTCTCCAATTCATCCAATACCGCTCTCCCCCCAGCATGAATACAAAAATGCTCGAACGCCAGTTTAAAATCAGGGATATAAGGCTTAATCTTCATTTTCAAAAGCTTTTTCCCGACCAATGTGGCAAAAAACAGCAGTTGTTCAGACATTGGAAGTACAAGCGGTCCTAGTGTTGTGATGTTCGTTTTTAAAGCATCGCCTGCAACAGCCATTAGATCTTTCGAAAGGGTAACACCGACCTTTCCATTAGCGTCCTCTTCTTGGGTTACACAAGTAAAGCACTTATCGTCTGCCCCCTTGTGGGTTCTAACGGTATGTACTAATTGGTACTTCGATCGTTTTTTCTCAGACCGTTTGTTCGAGAGCAATATCGCAGCTCCTCCCATTCGAAACAAGCAATTTGAAACGAGTTTCGATCGGTCATTACCGAAATACCAATTCAATGTGATATTTTCCATGGAAATAACTAAAGCGTATGAATTTGGGTGGACTTGAAGTAAATCCTTAGCTAAAGCTATCGAGATTAAACCAGCACTACAACCCATTCCTCCTAGATTGTAGCTAACTATGTTCCCTCTAAGCTTGTAGTGGTTAATAACCATGGCCGAAAGAGATGGGGTAGGGTTAAACAAGCTGCAATTCACAATCAAAATCCCAATATCTTTGGGCTTTACAGAGGTCTTAGCTAATAACTCATCAACACAGCCAAACATTACAGTTTCTGCTTCTTTTCGAGCTTCTTGCATTGATGGGTTAGGGGGGATGTTAAGGACAGCTTCTGGAAGGTAAGTAGATTCCCCTAGGCCGGATCTCTCGAGAATCTTCTGCTGAAAGTTGAGATTCTCCTTGGTAAACACCCCGGTGATACGAGACTGATCCATGAAAATCCTTTTCGTGCATTTACGAGACTCGTCTGGCTTGTAACAGGAGAAGTTGACAAGGTACACAGGGCGAGGACGAGTCATGAAATAGAGTGTGAATAGGAAAACAAGGAGAGTGGAGCAAACAATCACTGAAATGAGATTGAATTGTAAGTGCTCCCAAAGGGTATACAGATCTTGGAGTGAAAAGGTCGAAATTTGAGCAGCAATGACAACTACAAGAGGGGAGAGGAAAAGGTACATTCCATGTGTGATGAGATAATGATAGCCAAGTTTCACATATTTTAGCTTCACGGATTTTTTGAAATCTGGTAGGTTTCTTGATGAAGATGGTTGAATTAGGGGTGTATTTGGTTTTGGATCCGCCATCTCTCCCTGTCAAAGATGAAAATTCAGCAAAATTGGTAAGAATTGAGAAGAATACGCAAAATTGGGAGTCAGTATATAGCATATCAAGAATTAGTTCGTGCAGTAACTGAAATTCAAAATTTCAAACCCTAAAGAGACCATATGACCTAAATTTTGCCCATGTTTTCCGAACTTGTTGGAGAATTCAATTTTAAAACAAGATATTAAGATCTAGAACAATGCGAACAATCAAGAAGACGATATCAGAAAACCCAATCAGTGAAACAGTAAATGAATTTACTTCATATCTATACATGGAATTTAACATCGAACAAGAAATCCCCAAAATGCATTCTGTATCACAGATTAAATCATAGCATAAAACGCAGCAATCCCCTATTAGAAATTCAAAAGCAACAGAAAAGGGGAACGCCAGGCCAATTACCATCACCATTGAATCAAACAAGAAAAAAACCCAGATCCCGAAATAATAGGGGAAAATGAATCAAACAAGAACTAGAACAAACCTTAATAGAGGAGATCCACAGACGGCGGATGGATTGAATGTGTCGAGAAAAGCAAAGAGGAAGAAAGGAAGAGAGGGAAAAAAACAAAGCTGGATGTGTAGAAACGAGAAATGGAAGAGAGGACAGACTGTATTTAAAAAAAAGCGCAATAATGGAACAAAAGAATAATGGAAAAAGGGAATATTTATATAACGAAAAAACGGAAATAGGCAGGCAGGTAAGCAAATTTTGACGCGGTTTTGAGTTTTGAAAATTCAACTGCTTTCAAATTCATCAATTAGGCGGCTGCCAACTGTGTGTCTTTGACTTGTTTCTTTCCATTTTGTTTCTAGATCCTTTTCTTTTTTCATTTTCTATTTTATCACCCCGACCGTGATTTGTAATCCGCTCGTCTAAGTCCGATTTTTATGAATTGAACTTGAATAAATATATATTAACATTAGTCTGGTCTGATTTTAACTTATGGAAACTCGAATATATAATAAGTTGAATTTGAATTTTATAAAAAAAATTAAAGCATATATATATATATTTGATGTTGACAATTTAAGCAATAAAATTATTCAAAATTTAATCATCTTTTAAGACTAATAATATTTAAAGGTTGGATTGGATAAGGCTTGAATTTACAATTTATTTGTCTAATCCCGCCTAACTCAAGTCCGTTTAATATTAATATGGACTAGGTTGGGCTTGGATATAACATTTTTCAATGAGGCTTTGATAAGGCCCCACCAAGCTTGCTCATTGAACAAGTCTTTCGGTAATTTATTTAACTGAATTTCCAAAGTTTCAAGCCAAAATGCTAAGTGTTATTTAAAATTTGAGTAGCTAAAAATGATTCATTTTGATGGAAGTAGAGATCCATGGGCTAGAGTATCTATCCAATCCTTTCAATTGGTCTAAATTTGAACACTACATTATTTTTCAAAAGTTTGGCCTGACCTGTTGAAGGCCATTAAAGTCCAAAACTTTTTTTGATGGGGCTTAATTTTTATAAAATTATATGAGCTTAGTTTGATAAATAATAATTTTATTTATTATATTCAATAGATTTTTTATTTGTATACTTTAGCCTATTATTCTTTTTAATTTGACCAAGAGAAATCCTACTATTTATTAAAAAACTAAAATATTTCATGAAAAATTTAGATATATTTGTACAAAATTTACCATTTTATTTTTTTAGCTAATAAAAAATTTATAAAAAAGAACTTCTTATGAATCATGAATCGGACCTAAAAATGACTTCGTAAGCCCAACCCAAATCCGAAGTTTTAAAGCGTGGTCCAAAATTGGATTTGAGTAAATGTTTTTATTAAAAAGATCGATGAAACACAGTTTAAACCTGAGTTGTTCCGTCTAACAAACAAGTTCAAATGAAAAGTTAAAAACAAATTTAAACAAACACAAATGTATAGTATGTATAAACAACTACAAAGTTCAAAAGTCTCGAACAACTTGAGATTTTTAACAGAGGCTCAAATCCATATAAACATAAATAAAATATCAACCTCTCATTATGTCAAAAGTTTTGGCTAATAGGTTGAAATGTGTCTTAAATGGGATTTTGTGTCAGAGAACTAAAGTGCCTTCATACCAGGTAGACTTAGTCAGGAAATGACGGTGTTGCTGCTCTCAAACTTGATATGGCTAAGGCTTACGATCACATCGAATGGGATTATGTCAGGGTTGTACTTGTTAGAATGGGGTTTTCTCATACTTGGGTTAATTGGACGTATATGTGTATTTCATCTGTCAATTATTCTTTCTGCTCTAGCGGTAGAAGATTTGGAAATTTTGTTCCGAAACGAGGTCTAAGACAAGGCGATCCGCTTTCTCCCTATTTATTTATTTTGTGTGCCCAAGGGTTGTCGTCAACTTTGTCAAATATGGAGAGGGAAGGTCTGATACATGGTTGTCAAGTTGCAAGAACTGCCCCACCTATCTCTCATTTATTCTTTGCGGATGACAGTTATCTATTTTTTCGAGCCCATTTATCTGAATGTCAACATATCACAAATTGTTTGGGGGCTTATGAGTAAGCGTCGGGTCAAATGATAAATTTTCATAAATCTTCAATCTCCTTTAGTGAAAATTGGATTGTTATTATAAGCAAGTGATATGTGATTTCTTTGATGTAACAACCTCAAACTCTACCTCAAAATATTTAGGAATGCCTATGTCTGTTGGACGTAGTAAAATTGCTTCTTTTGGTTTTCTGCGGGATAGAATTTGGAAATGGATCAATTCGTGGAGGACTAAATTTCTAAGCTGGGGTTGGGTGGGGGGTAGAGAGGTCCTAATTAAATCTGTTATGTCTCTTTTTAGGCTTCCTTTGAACCTCTGTAAGTCTATCCACCAAATTCTCAATTCGTTTTGGTGGCCGTCAAACAATGGGGACTGTAGAGGTGTTAATTGGCAGCAATGGGAGCTATTGTGTAGGCCGAAAAAACATGGGGGTATGGGGTTTTGAAACCTTTCAAACTTCAATATAGCTCTTCTTGGCAAACAACTATGGAGAATTCTAATTTTCCCATACTGTCTTGCTTGTCCTATTTTTTGGCCTCTATATTTTAAAACGGGTTCTGTGTTATTGGTAGAGTTGACGTCATCTCCTAGTTATAAATGGCGAAGTTTATTCTCGGTGATGTCATTTTTCAAAGATAGCCTTAGATGGAGAATTGGAGATGGTAATTCAGTTAGCATTACAAAAGATATGTGGGTTAGCCAGAGAGATGGGGTTATATTGCATGGGATAGAGGATGTGAGTTTGGAAGATAAATGCGTAGCATGGCTTATACGTGATGGTATTTGGGATTACCAAAAAAATTCAAGAGATATTCGATGAGAGGGAGGCTCAACTTATTCTTCGAACCCCACTGCCTACTTATCCTAGGCTAGATAATTCTTAATGGCCTTATGAAGCTACAGGGCGTTACTCTGTAAAGAGTGCATACCGAACTCTGCCTTGCCATGGACCTTCGAATTTGCCCATGTGGTAGAAAACACAATTTGTCCACTTTGTTATCTTGAGCTGGAAACCATTCATCATGTCCTCTTTGAATGCAATTATGCAAGATGTATTTGGGCTTTATTTGATCGCTCTTTGATTTTTCCCTTTGCAATCTTCTGTAGCGGAAATTATTGATGAGTGGATTATAATTAAATCACAAACTTTTTTTCAACAGGTCACTCATTTGCTCTGGGTCATTTGGTTTGCTAGGAACAAAGTAATTTGGCAAGCTATACATAAACAACCAAGGGCAGTTCTCATGCTCTATTTCTCATCTTGGTTTCAATGGAGTTCTATGTCGACAGATTTTAATGCAAATGCAAACGGAGAAGCCGTTCCTAGACCATGTCAACGAAGAGCAAATTAATTGGGGGTGCAACATGCCAATAATTTTTTGGCACATGATCAGAATAATTCCATGGCTTTAATGGACCCAAATGTAGAGCAAATGGCGTTAATTGAAATGTCTAGATGGGACCCTCCTTAAACACCATACTTGAAATGCAATAGTGATGCTGCTCTTTTTGACAATGGAAATTCATGGTGCTTTGGTTGGGTGATGCGCAACTCTTCGGGCAGCTTTATTTGTATAAAAGTCAGAACATTAATTCTTCATGTATTAATTTTGGAAGTAGAAGTTTTATCGGTTTGTGAAGCTTTATTTTGGTTGAATGATTTTAGGTAACACCTATGTGATTATTGAAATTAATAATAGTGTTCTATTTGAGTCGCTTGTCAGTCATGAATTAAGTTTCTTTTATTTTTCTTCAGTTATCTTATATCGTAAAGGGCTATTAAATTATTTTTCTTCTTGCATTTTTAGCCTAGTAAATTGAGATGCTAATGTAATTGCCCATTTAATAGCAAGATCTTGAAAGAAGTATCCACCTTCTTATATTACTCATTTTTTTTAGCTCTTTTTAATACTCTCCATTTGTTAAAAATAAATATCAAGGTCTCGTATGAGTGGTATAAAAAGCCTAACTCATATGAGTAATATCCAACATTAATTTATTTTCTGGCGGAAGTATCAGGGTTTCCAATTTTGACTAATTGATTGACTATCCAATTTTGATTTGAATTATAAGATGATGACTTCACATTTTCCATATTTGTGAAATTAACACAAATCTGGATGGACTACAGACACGAGGGAATTTTTGTTTTTCTGGTATTTGGGCAATTTTTTTTATTTAGCGTTTTATGATTAATTTATTCTGTTTAGGAATGCTACTCATGTATTTGAATTTTGAATTTGAATTTCAACTAAAATTAAATGCTCTCTCTACTCACTTTAGTTTTTATATATATATATATATATATATATATATATATATATATATATATATATATATATATATATATATATATATATATATATATATATATATATATATATATATTAGCAATTCTTATTTGATTACATATCTTCAAATTTATGAATCAATTGAAATTAGTGGAATCTGTTATCGTTAGAAACTACCCATGACTTTCCCTATAATCATAGTTGTATCAGATTTCAAGTAAGGATTGTGATGAGGGTTCAAGCCATCAGGATCCGGACCCGTCAGCAAAGATCCGAGCTAAGAGGAGGACCAAAATTCCAGCAAGGCTCCTTGACTAATTCATCCCATTATTCTGCATTTTGTTAGTTAGTTATTTCCATTATGAGCATTACTATTCTTAGTTGTATGCATTTCCATGTAGTGGCGTATGTGCCTGTTAGATTGATCATGTTAGGTAGTTATTTCTCTTCATTTTCCTCTTTATATGCATTGTAATTGAATTCCAGAATATCAGAAAATTTGCCCCAAAAGTGTTCCTTCCTTCCTTTATTTTGTGCTTGGAGTTTAACCCACTTACGGGTCCTATCATTTGGTGCTTTCATTCGTCTTACCATGCCTCCCCGACAAGACCAATCTCTTGCCGAATCCATTCAGACATTATGTGACCAATTCACGCAATTTGTTACCCATCAAACCACAACCGCCGCCCAATCCGATGCCCTCATTTCCACCCATTTCGACGCCATCCAAACATCCATTCAACAACAAACCAATAATATCGACCGCCTTATTACTATTCTTACCACCAACCCCAACAACAATAACAATGTCCACCGACAACGCCCGCCAATCCCGGACCCACCACACCCTCAACCACCCAAAATCACTCTCCCCACCTTCGACGACTCTAACCCCCTTGATTGGATTTTTCAGGCCAACAATTACTTCACCTACTATAATATTCCCGATAATCGACGCCTCGCATTGGCGGTCTTTTATTTCACGGGCGAAGCCTTGAGTTGGTACAAATATCTAGCCAATAACGGCATGCTTGGTACATGGCCAGAATTCTCCCGAGCATTGGAACTCCGTTTCGGCCCATCCGATTACGACAACCATCAAGCCGCCCTCTTCAAACTCCGACAGACTTCGACAGTCATGGCGTACCAAACGGAGTTCGAACGACTCTGTAATTGTGTCACCGGTCTTTCAAATGAGGCTCTTCTCAATTGCTACTTATCCGGCCTCAAGCCCGACATCCACGCCGAATTAGCCATCCTAAAACCGACCACCTTACACCAAGCTTACGGATTGTCAAAACGAGTTGAGGATAAACTGCTCCTCATCAAACCCAAGCCACCCCTCTCCCGTCCATATTTCCCCAACGCAAGCTCCGCACCGCCATCCCCAAACACCATCACAAACACCACCACAACACCAGCCACGACCAACCAAACCACACCAAACCGCCAAGCACCTACCCCATTTTTACCCAACTCTAGAGCTCAAATTCCATTTACCAAACTTTCTCCAGAGGCGTTACAAAAACGTCGGGCAGAGGGATTATGTTTTCGATGTCCCGAAAGATACTTTCCCGGACACAAATGTAACCCACCCCAATTCCTTCTCATTGCCGACAATGAACCCGACGAACAATTCGACCCCGAGCCGGAAACACCGGCCATAACCCTTACACCAGCAAGCACCGAACCTGACAAACCGACTCAATTTTTCTCCTTATCCTCAGTCGCTTACTTTGGACTTTCTTCCCCCCAGGCGTTACGAGCCACCGGATATATTAACAATCAGCCGGTCCGAGTACTCATCGATTCAGGGAGTACGCATAACATTGTGCAGCCGTGCATTGTTTCTTTCCTCAAATTGGCCACCCATCCAATTCCGCCATTTACTGTCATGGTCGGGAACGGCAAAACGCTACAATGCAACTCCGCCTGCCCTTCGCTTCAGCTCGCTATCCAGAACGCTACCTTTGACATTCCTGTCTTTGTTCTTCCGGTTGAAGGAGCCGATGTAATTCTAGGGCTCGCCTGGCTTCGAACCTTGGGGCCTGTGTTGGCCGACTTTGCGGTTCCTCAATTAACTTTTAATGTGGACTCAAAGGCTATCACTTTACGTGGAGAGGCCCACGCCAGCCCAGTTTCCCCGTCTTCGCTCCATACCCTAATTGCAAAAGATAGCATCGCCTCCTTGCACGCCCTCGTTCTACAACAGTCCCATCCCACATCCTTAGACCCGCCAATTCCACCTACCCACTCGGACCCCATCATCCACAATCTCCTTCACACCTATGGCCATCTATTCAACCGTCCCACTCATCTACCCCCATATCGGTTCCATGACCACCATATCCCCACCATTCCCATGTCCAAACCAGTCAATGTACGCCCGTATCGATATCCACATTATCAAAAACAAATCATGGCCAACCTCATCGCCGATATGCTACGCGATGGCATAATCCAACCGAGTCAAAGCCCTTTCTCCTCTCCCGTCTTGTTGGTTCGAAAGAAAGATGGGTCTTGGCGCTTTTGCGTCGACTATCGCGCCCTCAATGCAATTACAATCAAAGACCGGTATCCAATTCCAACCGTTGATGAACTCTTGGACGAATTACATGGAGCTGCCGTCTTTCCGAAAATCGATCTCACGGCCGGTTACCATCAAATCCGCGTGGCAACGGACGACATTCATAAAACGGCATTTTGTACCGTTGATGGACACTATGAATTTCTGGTTATGCCCTTCGGGCTATCCAACGCTTCGTCCACCTTTCAAGCTACTATAAATGATCTCTTCCGAGACAGCCTCCGCCGGTACGTTTTGGTTTTTTTTGACGACATATTGGTGTACAGTAAGACCACGGCAGAGCATTACATTCACCTAAATAAGGTGTTTGAAACACTGTCCAAAAACCAATTTTTTGCCAAAGCTTCGATGTGTACTTTCGCGCTGTCATCTATTGCCTATTTGGGCCACATCATCGCGGCCAACGGTGTCCAAGCCGACCCCGAAAAACTGCAGGCTATCCAATCCTGGCCACCGCCAACTAACTTCACCCAGTTGCGAGGATTTCTTGGTCTCACAGGTTATTATCACCGTTTCGTCCGAAATTATGCCCGTTTAGCGGCCCCATTAACCGATCTCTTGAAGCTCCAATCTTTTTAGTGGACAACAGCTACTGCCGCGGCATTCACTGCCTTGAAAGAGGCAATGGTTACATTGGTGACTCTAACTCTCCCCGACTTCGCCAAGCCGTTCGATGTCTCAACGGACGCGTTGAACACCGCTATCGGTGCGGTCCTCTCCCAATCCGATCAGCCCATTGCTTTTTTTCAGCAAAAAGATGTGTCCCCGAATGCAGGCAGCATCTACCTATGTCCGTGAATTGTATGCCATCACGGAGGCCGTAAAAAAATGGAGGCAGTACTTAATTGGGAATAAATTCCATATTTTTACAGATCAGCGAAGTCTGCGGCATCTTTTATCCCAAGTTGTTCAAACACCGGAGCAGTATAAATGGGTGACTAAATTGCTTGGTTACAACTTTGAAATTCATTACAAGCCCGGGAAAGAAAACCAAGTGGCGGATGCTCTCAGCCGTGTTCCGGAAGTGATGGCGATTTCCTTTTCTAATCCTCAATGGGTGTTGGAATTGAAGGAATTTTACAGCTCCGATGAAGGGAAAGTTTTAATCCAAAAGTGCGTTTCCAACTCTCTGGAATCCATTTTTTCGCTCAAGGAGGGGCTGCTCTATCACAAACACAAATTGTTCATTCCGAACATTCCAGCTGTTCGTTCACTCCTCCTCCAGGAATATCATTCATCACCGATTGGGGGACATTCGGGAATTCGGGCCACCATTAAACGCATCGCAGCAGCGTTTTCTTGGCCTAACTTACGAGCCGATGTTGTATCTTTTGTTCATCAATGCCAAATATGTCAACAAGTCAAATACCCAACTCACAAACCGTACGGCCTTCTTCAACCTTGACCCATACCCACGATGGTTTGGCAGGACATTTCGATGGATTTTATCACTCATCTCCCACCATCTCAAGGGAAAACGGCGATTTGGGTTATCGTGGACCATTTTTCAAAATTTGCCCATTTCATAGCCTTGACCCCGCACTATGGAGCTGTAACTTTGGCACAACTATTTCTCCAACACATCTATCGTCTACATGGGCTGCCCCGGAGCATCATCACGGATAGAGATCCCATTTTCCTTAGCACATTTTGGAAGGAACTCTTTCGCTAAATGGGCACCACACTCAAATATTCCACCGCATATCACCCACAAACCGATGGCCAAACCGAGGTAGTAAACCGTTGTTTACAAACTTACGTTGTTTTGCAGGTGACGAATCCCGATCGTAGAGCAAATATTTGTTTTTGGCGGAATATTGGTATAATACTTCCTATCATTCCTCCATTGAGATGAGTCCTTTTCAAGCCCTGTACGGTCAGCCCATTCCGGATCACATTCGGTACCTTCCTGGCAGTTCCACTATTCCCTAGATTGATGCAACCTTAACTGACTTACAAAGGCTTCGGACCACGGTCAAAAACAACCTTCACAAGGCGCAGCAACGTATGACGACCTTACCCAACAAGCATCGAATCGACAAAGAATTTCAGGTTAGCGATATGGTCTTCCTCAAACTGCACAATTATTGGCAAGGATCAGTGGAAAGTAGGAAATATCGAAAGCTTTCCAAACGATATTTCGGTCTATTTCCAATCATTGAGCGCATCGGCCCATTAGCATATCGTCTCTAACTTCCGCCCGGCGCCAAAATTCATGACGTCTTCCATGTTTCGATGTTGCGGGAAGCAAAAGGGAACCCAATACCCATGCCATTACCGGACTTCATTGGTGGTGACACACCACTGCGCCAACCGACGTAAATCCTAGACCGACGGCACCATCTCGAAAAATGGGAACTCTTGGTTTCGTGGAAAGGACTTGACAAAGCTGAAGCAACATGGGAGCCTTACGCGGAATTCCGTCACCGATTTCTGGAATTTCATGATCAGCTCGAGGACGAGCTTATTCTGGAGGGGAGGGCAGTTGATGAGGGTTTAAGCCATCAGGATCCGGACCCGTCAGCAAAGATCCGAGCTAAGAGGAGGACCAAAATTCCAGCAAGGCTCCTTGACTAATTCATCCCACTATTCTGCATTTTGTTAGTTAGTTATTTCCATTATGAGCATTACTATTCTTAGTTGTATGCATTTCCATGTAGTGGCGTATATGCCTGTTAGATTGATCATGCTAGGTAGTTATTTCTCTTCATTTTCCTATTTATATGCATTATAATTGAATTCCAGAATATCAGAAAATTTGCCCCAAAAGTGTTCCTTCCTTCCTTTAAGACCCGTAAGTGGGTTAAACTCCAAGCACAAAATAAAGGAAGGAAGGAACACTTTTGGGGCAAATTTTCTGATATTCTGGAATTCAATTACAATGCATATAAATAGGAAAATGAAGAGAAATAACTACCTAGCATGATCAATCTAACAGGCTCATACGCCACTACTTGGAAATGCATACAACTAAGAATAGTAATGCTCATAATGGAAATAACTAACTAACAAAATGCAGAATAGTGGGATGAATTAGTCAAGGAGCCTTGCTGGAATTTTGGTCCTCCTCTTAGCTCGGATCTTTGCTGACGGGTCCGGATCCTGATGGCTTGAACCCTCATCAACTGCCCTCCCCTCCAGAATAAGCTCGTCCTCGAGCTGATCATGAAATTCCGGAAATCGGTGATGGAATTCCGTGTAAGGCTCCCATGTTGCTTCAGCTTTGTCAAGTCCTTTCCATGAAACGAAGAGTTCCCATTTTCTGAGATGGTGCCGTCGGTCTAGGATTTGCGCCGGTTGGTGCAGTGGTGTATCACCACCAATGAAGTCCGATAATGGCATGGGTATTGGGTTCCCTTTTGCTTCCCGCAACATCAAAACATGGAAGCCGTCATGAATTTTGGCGCCGGGCGGAAGTTGGAGACGATATGCTACTGGGCCGATGCGCTCAACAATTGGAAATGGACCGAAATATCGTTTGGAAAGCTTTCGATATTTCCTACTTTCGACTGATCCTTGCCGATAATTGTGCAGTTTGAGGAAGACCATATCGCTAACCTGAAATTCTTTATCGATTCGATGCTTGTTGGCTAAGGTCGTCATACGTTGCTGCGCCTTGTGAAGGTTGTTTTTGACCGTGGTCCGAAGCCTTTGTAAGTCAGTTAAGGTTGCATCAATCGAGGGAATAGTGGAACTGCCAGGAAGTAACCGAATGTGATCTAGAATGGGCTGACCGTACAGGGCTTGAAAAGGACTCATCTCAATGGAGGAATGATAGGAAGTATTATACCAATATTCCGCCAAAAACAAATATTTGCTCCACGATCGGGGTTCGTCACCTGCAAAACAACGTAAGTAAGTTTGTAAACAACGGTTTACTACCTCAGTTTGGCCATCGGTTTGTGGGTGATATGCGGTGGAATATTTGAGTGTGGTGCCCATTTGGCGAAAGAGTTCCTTCCAAAATGTGCTAAGGAAAATGGGATCTCTATCCGTGATGATGCTCCGGGGCAGCCCATGTAGACGATAGATGTGTTAGAGAAATAGTTGTGCCAAAGTTACAGCTCCATAGTACGGGGTCAAGGCTACGAAATGGGCAAATTTTGAAAAACGGTCCACGATAACCCAAATCGCCGTTTTCCCTTGAGATGGTGGGAGATGAGTGATAAAATCCATCGAAATGTCCTGCCAAACCATCGTGGGTATGGGTAAAGGTTGAAGAAGGCCGTACGGTTTGTGAGTTGGGTATTTGACTTGTTGACATATTTGGCATTGATGAACAAAAGATACAACATCGGCTCGTAAGTTAGGCCAAGAAAACGCTGCTGCGATGCGTTTAATGGTGGCCCGAATTCCCGAATGTCCCCTAATCGGCGATGAATGATATTCCTGGAGGAGGAGTGAACGAACAGCTGGAATGTTCGGAATGAACAATTTGTGTTTGTGATAGAGCAGCCCCTCCTTGAGCGAAAAAATGGATTCCAGAGAGTTGGAAACGCACTTTTGGATTAAAACTTTCCCTTCATTGGAGCTGTAAAATTCCTTCAATTCCAACACCCATTGAGGATTAGAAAAGGAAATCGCCATCACTTCTGGAACACGGCTGAGAGCATCCGCCACTTGGTTTTCTTTCCTGGGCTTATAATGAATTTCAAAGTTGTAACCAAGCAATTTAGTCGCCCATTTATACTGCTCCGGTGTCTGAACGACTTGGGATAAAAGATGCCGCAGACTTCGCTGATCTGTAAAAATATGGAATTTATTCCCAATTAAGTACTGCCTCCATTTTTTTACGACCTCCGTGATGGCATACAATTCACGGACATAGGTAGATGCCGCCTGCATTCGGGGACACATCTTTTTGCTGAAAAAAGCAATAGGCCAATCAGATTGGGAGAGGACCGCACCGATAGCGGTGTTCGACGCGTCCGTTGTGACATCGAACGGCTTGGCGAAGTTAGGGAGAGTTAGAGTCACCAATGAAACCATTGCCTCTTTCAAGGCAGTGAATGCCGCGACAGTAGCTGTTGTCCATTAAAAAGATTGGAGCTTCAAGAGATCAGTTAATGGGGCCGCTAAACGGGCATAATTTTGGATGAAACGGCGATAATAACCTGTGAGACCAAGAAATCCTCGCAACTGGGTGAAGTTAGTTGGCGGTGGCCAGGATTGGATAGCCTGCAGTTTTTCGGGGTCGGCTTGGACACCGTTGGCCGCGATGATGTGGCCCAAATAGGCAATAGATGACACCGCGAAAGTACACTTCGAAGCTTTGGCAAAAAATTGGTTTTTGGACAGTGTTTCAAACACCTTGTTTAGGTGAATGTAATGCTCTGCCGTGGTCTTACTGTACACCAATATGTCGTCGAAAAAAACTAGAACGTACCGACGGAGGCTGTCTCGGAAGAGATCATTCATAGTAGTTTGAAAGGTGGACGGAGTGTTGGATAGCCCAAAGGGCATAACTAGAAATTCATAGTGTCCATCAACGGTACGAAATGCCATTTTGTGAATGTCATCCATTGCCACGCGGATTTGATGGTAATTGGCCGAGAGATCGATTTTCAAAAAGACGGCAGCTCCATGTAATTCGTCCAAGAGTTCATCAATGGTTGGAATTGGATACCGGTCTTTGATTGTAATTGCATTGAGGGCGCGATAGTCGACGCAAAATCGCCAAGACCCATCTTTCTTTCGAACCAACAAGACGGGAGAGGAGAAAAGGCTTTGACTCGGTTGGATTATGCCATCGCGTAGCATATCGACGATGAGGTTGGCCATGATTTGTTTTTGATAATGTGGATATCGATACGGGAGTACATTGACTGGTTTGGACATGGGAATGGTGGGGATGTGGTGGTCATGGAACCGATATGGGGGTAGATGAGTGGGACGGTTGAATAGATGGCTATAGGTGTGAAGGAGATTGTGGATGATGGGGTCCGAGTGGGTAGGTGGAATCGGCGGGTCTAAGGTTGTGGGATGGGACTGTTGTAGAACGAGGGCGTGCAAGGAGGCGATGCTATCTTTTGCAATTAGGGTATGGAGCGAAGACGGGGAAACTGGGCTGGCGTGGGCCTCTCCACGTAAAGTGATAGCCTTGGAGTCCACATTAAAAGTTAATTGAGGAACCGCAAAGTCGGCCAACACAGGCCCCAAGGTTCGAAGCCAGGCGAGCCCTAGAATTACATCGGCTCCTTCAACCGAAAGAATAAAGACAGGAATGTCAAAGGTAGCATTCTGGATAGCGAGCTGAAGCGAAGGGTAGGCAGAGTTGCATTGTAGCGTTTCGCCGTTCCCGACCATGACAGTAAATGGCGGAATTGGATGGGTGGCCAATTTGAGGAAAGAAACAATGCGCGGCTGCACAATGTTATGCGTACTCCCTGAATCGATGAGTACTTAGATCGGCTGATTATTAATATATCCGGTGGCTCGTAACGCCTGGGGGGAAGAAAGTCCAAAGTAAGCGGCTGAGGATAAGGAGAAAAATTGAGTCAGTTTGTCAGGTTCGGTGCTTGCTGGTGTAAGGGTTATGGCCGGTGTTTCCGGCTCAGTGTCGAATTGTTCGTCGGGTTCATTGTCGGCAATGAGAAGGAATTGGGGTGGGTTACATTTGTGTCCGGGAAAGTATCTTCGGGACATCGAAAACATAATCCCTCTGCCCGACTTTTTTGTAACGCCTCTGGAGAAAGTTTGGTAAATGGAATTTGAGCTCTAGAGTTGGGTAAAAATGGGGTAGGTGCTTGGCGGTTTGGTGTGGTTTGGTTGGTCATGGCTGGTGTTGTGGTGGTGTTTGTGATGGTGTTTGGGGATGGCGGTGCGGAGCTTGCGTTGGGGAAATATGGACGGGAGAGGGGTGGCTTGGGTTTGATGAGGAGCAGTTTATCCTCAACTCGTTTTGACAATCCGTAAGCTTGGTGTAAGGTGGTCGGTTTTAGGATGGCTAATTCGGCGTGGATGTCGGGCTTGAGGCCGGATAAGTAGCAATTGAGAAGAGCCTCATTTGAAAGACCGGTGACACAATTACAGAGTCGTTCAAACTCCGTTTGGTACGCCATGACTGTCGAAGTCTGTCGGAGTTTGAAGAGGGCGGCTTGATGGTTGTCGTAATCGGATGGGCCGAAACGGAGTTCCAAGGCTCGGGAGAATTCTGGCCATGTACCAAGCATGCCGTTATTGGCTAGATATTTGTACCAACTCAAGGCTTCGCCCGTGAAATAAAAGACCGCCAATGCGAGGCGTCGATTATCGGGAATATTATAGTAGGTGAAGTAATTGTTGGCCTGAAAAATCCAATCAAGGGGTTAGAGCCGTCGAAGGTGGGGAGAGTGATTTTGGGTGGTTGAGGGTGTGGTGGGTCTGGCGGGTCCGGGATTGGCGGGCGTTGTCGGTGGACATTGTTATTGTTATTGGGGTTGGTGGTAAGAATAGTAATAAGGCGGTCGATGTTATTGGTTTGTTGTTGAATGGATGTTTGGATGGCGTCGAAATGGGTGGAAATGAGGGCATCGGATTGGGCGGCGGTTGTGGTTTGATGGGTAACAAATTGCGTGAATTGGTCACATAATGTCTGAATGGATTCGGCAAGAGATTGGTCTTGTCGGGGAGGCATGGTAAGACGAATGAAAGCACCAAATGATAGGACCCGTAAGTGGGTTAAACTCCAAGCACAAAATAAAGGAAGGAAGGAACACTTTTGGGGCAAATTTTCTGATATTCTGGAATTCAATTACAATGCATATAAATAGGAAAATGAAGAGAAATAACTACCTAGCATGATCAATCTAACAAGCACATACGCCACTACATGGAAATGCATACAACTAAGAATAGTAATATTCATAATGGAAATAACTAACTAACAAAATACAGAATAGTGGGATGAATTAGTCAAGGAGCCTTTCTGAAATTTTGGTCCTCCTCTTAGCTCGGATCTTTACTGACGGGTCCGAATCCTGATGGCTTGAACCCTAAATTGTTTTGCAAAAAAACAGTTTGCTTAAGTAATCTACGTGTTGTACACTAAATAGTTATTTATTAGGTTCCTAGTAGAACTTTACATGTCTACAATTTCTTGTGTAGTTATTCTCATAATTATCTTTGTTTAAGAGAGATTTTCATTTCTCTTTTTTATTGTTATTTTATATTTTTAAGGTATTTTTTTTAAATTTTTTATTTTTACCCTTATTAATAAAGCCTTAAAAATAGAGTAGAATATTGATAAAAGGATAAATTAATAAATCACTTTATTCAGTTAATTATTATCCTAAAAAGTGTAAATTAATTAAAATGACAATAATTATTGAAATGGAGTAACTTGAAATTCAATTTCAAAAGGACGAATAATAGACATATACTAGAATCGAAATGGCAAGATTCTTCTTGCAAGTTATCTTAATTTCACACGTTGTAAATGCATTCACAAATTTATTTCTAGATTATAGTATTATCTATACCATTAAATAGTCAAACCTTACATGTTAGAATAATACCAATCATTTTCCTCATTTTTCATTTTTTAAATCCCATTTTAGAGAATTTATAATATTTTTGCTTCAACCATCTTCCCCATTTTTCATTCCTCATATTAGATTCTCCAAAAATAATAATATTATATTAATTTCTTTACACCGTTTCAATTCTAATCAACTAACAAAATAATAAAATAAAAATAAAAATGATTTCCATATATGAGAAACACCATTTTAGAGATATGCCATATGAGGAATGATTGGACTCAACCATTCCCCATACGTATTTCCCAACAATGAATAATCATGGTAAATTGAGAAAAAAAAAAAGCTTATCGAGTACCTAGCCTTTTTGAATCATTGGGTGAGCTACAGTACACTTTCCTTAAATGGTTAAAGTTTGGAGGAACACAATTTAGCTACCGTTTCAAAATTCTTGTGTTTCAAGAGCATTAATCAAGTAAATCTATCTTAGAGCACAAGTGAAAATATGGCAATCAACGATTCACTTTTTCTAAGGAATGGAATTGATTTGAACAATTAATTCTAAAAAAAATGAAGCAAAATTATATAAAGCCGAACCTAAAATTTTATAAAATATTGACAAAGTAAAAATAAATATTTTAAGGGATTCTTACAAAAACCACATCCATTTATAAAATAATTTGGCACAGGATTAATGGTATAAAGTAATTAAAATAATGCCTAATGCATGTTTTATTTTTAATTTTTTTATTTGTTTTACATTTATTTTTCAAATCGTTCATTTTTTCGACATGCCGCTTTAGAGTTTTTTGTTCGTCACTTTTTTATTTTCGAAACGACATCAATATGATATATTTTTTCCAAGTTTTTTTTGAACTGTCGCATATCCAATAGATATTCAATAGAAGTCCAATAGAAATTAGTAAAATATAGAAAAACTTTGATTAAAAAACTAAATAGATTTTTAATAGATTAGAACTTTAAAATTTGCTTGTACATATGTTTAATATCAACTTTAAATTAGATTTTTCTGATAGAGGTCGAGTAACTATCTAGTAAATATCCAATAAATATCTGGTAGACGTCCAATAGATATGTGGTGGACGTCCAATAGATGTCCAATTGCAGAGTAATGAATTGATTCCTTTGTAAAGTGAGGAGGATTAGTTGCCTTTGTTGTTGGAGACATTTGAATTGTAGCTTGTATTTGGGTCCTCTTACTGTTAATAAAGGAAGGATCCATAGTAAAGGGAGGGCACGTCTGACCGTATTAATGCAGCTAAAAGAAAAAGGCAAGCGCAGCGGCTCGAAGATCCAAGTCAAAACTTGCTGCGCAATGCCAATACCTTCACATTAAAAGTAAGCCTCAGCCCGACAATTTCCCTCATAAACTCCTTTTAGGGATGGAAGCAAGGAATATCTAGCCCAGGAAAGCTGTCCAAAACGCGCATCTTCATCTCCTTTCCGTGGATCAAGCCTTTCTTAAACTTAAAAGCTTTAGCTAAGCCCAAGAGAGAACAAAGAGGTTCTATCTATCCATAGCTGTAGGTATTGGTTATGACACCTGTTCTTAGAGAACAAGGGAAAGATTGATTGGAGAAAAAAAGACTAGGATTTGAGCATTCATTTACTATTATGTTAATATTTGGCTGTTTTAATTTTAGTATGCATTTTATTCAAGTACGTGAATATTTACATAATTATTGAACTTAGTCCAGAAGAAGAATTTTTAGAAGCTAAGTTTTAAAGATAACTAAAAATCAGAAATTGCTCACTCGAAAGATGATCAAGCTCAGTAGACACAGAACCTCAAAAGCAAGACAAGAGACTAAAAGATCAGAAGTCAAGGATATCGAAAGACTACTCTGGCTTACAAAAGAAGGAAAGCATCTTCTACCGTCAAGCTCAGATCTTAATGTATCAACTCACGTGAAGACAAATACTAAAAATAGGCCTCTACTTTTTATGATCAAAAAGATAGGTGATCAGGATTGTATGAAAAGTAGCAAGAAGTTTTTCAAAAAGTGAGTTGACAACAAGAGAGAAGAAACACTTTTAGCCACCTGACAAGCTGACACAAGCAAGCTGTATGAGACTAAAAGGTGTAAAAGTCTAAAAATTGCAAAAATTTTGTATAGTTGACTACTGCCAATATATATGCCTAATGGAATTGAAAATGTGTCTAACGAAAGATTCAACGGCTCTCAAGGGAAAAAGCTATTGAGAGACAATTAAGATTGTGACTCTGAGGATGAGTCACAACGGAAAGATTTTGAAGACTTCCTATAAAAAGGTCTCTACCAGCAATAAGAAGATCATCAAAGCTTTCACTAACAATTACAATCTCATAATCGAATCTACAAAAACTCTCAAGAGCAAACAATCAGTGACGAATTTACATGAAGAGATGTGGGGTCCATGAAACCCACTCTTTTTCTTATATTAACGTCATATTATATAATTATTCAATATGTGGACACCATTAAAAATTATAATTGGACCTCACATACTAATTAACTCATGCTCAAGCTCTTGTGTAAAAAGATTTAATGTATAATAGTGGATTGTTTATTACCGATATGCAATTAAAACCAATACATCAACAAATAGAACTTCAAAATCTAACTCAACTGTTCTTGAAATCAATTCTAAAGATAACTAAATTCTACATTAATTTATTTTTTTTCTTTGTTATCTTTATACATTATCTATTTAATTTCATATTTTACAATCAAATCCGTAAGTTTGTACTATTTTAAGAGCACGAAAACCCATAAATGAAAGTTACAAATGAATTTTTTCTCTATATTATCTAAATGTATGTTTATTTACATAAGGTTTAAATTTATTGATATATTATTATTTGGACCCCATGGAAATATATCTCTGGATTCGCCACTGCAAACAATCATCTCAAACAAGTTTGTCATCATTTAGAATGCTTAGAACAATCAATTCCAAATCTGTTGTAAAAGTGAAACTTGATAACACAAAGTACAAGATCACTAAAATCTTTTCAGTCCACTCTCAAGACTAACCAAGGTGTTTGTTGAGGTCTTATTGTAACCTAAATACAACTTGGGGATAAGTTTTGATTTAGAAGCTCTGGGAATTAGAAACAGGAAGAGGAGGGTACTCTTGGCTGTAAGAATTCCAACTGTAAAGGCATCTCCGCCTTGAAAGGAGTTGACTACAGTGAATTAAAGTTCAGAAACGTACGCTCTGGGGACTGAAGGTAGGCAGTGTTCGAACCAATATAAAATCCCTGTGTTTTATTTTCCAACCTTTTTATTTACAGTTTATTTCACTACTTCAGAAGCATAAACTTTATTATTTGCTTGTTCGCGAAAAAAAGTCAATCACCCCCCTCTGACTCCAAATCACTCCTCTGTGACCAACTATAATTTTGATGATTACAAGTCTTAGTAAAGCAGCAGCTAAACTGAATGTGAAGCATAATGGGATTTGCACCTCAGTCACATGATGTGATAATAAGCATATCAACTAAAGCATTGAAACCCGATGTTGTATTCTTCTTCTTCGTGAAAATTTATCCAAGCTCATATGCACACTTGTCTCATCTTTTTTCGCTTGAAATCACTAGTTAATTAAAAATTTGATTAATAGAGCAATATCTCACACCCAAAACCCAAAGCAACACTAGATCTAGTCAAAGAAATAACATCACAAAACTAACATAACGATTCCATAAAAATATTGTCGAAACTAAGATCTACTACTTATCTATTGGATATCTACCATTTGTGTATTGGATATCTACCACTTGTCTATTGGTTAAAAAATTTCGAAAATTCACAGTGGATATCATTCTATAGATAAAAATAAGACGAACAACTTTAAAGCGACATGTCAAAAAAAATAAACGGTTTGCGAGATAAATGAAAATTAAGAAAGAAATCATAAAAAATGAGAGAAACAAGTGGATGACATAGTTGTAAATAGGAATTGAAGGAAATATAGATTTAAAATTAGTTTCAATTGCCAGTGAATTTATAAATACAGAAATACTTTACCAACTATGTCTAGTTTTGATAAATAACTAGATTTAGGGCTTTTACATAAATGGGCTAAAAAAACATATTTGGCCTAAAAAATAACAACTAACAAAAATAAAGAAAACATGGGAAAATATTTTTTATCTTTTTGTTGCAGTGAAAAGAAATCTCAAACACCTCTTACAATTCCTCTCCCTCTCCCTCTCCCTCTCACGCTTTCAACAAAACTCAAATCCAAAAAGCTTCAAAAACACCGTCAAAATCGTTCCAAAATCTTAAAAATCGTTTGAATAATCTACAAACAAAGTTGAGTCAACTTCAGAAAGTGAAAAATCGTTCATATTCATCATTTAAAACAGTTCTATTCACTTCAGGTAATGTAAAATCATTATCAGTTGTGCTCGAAAATCTCCTACTACTTTGATTTCCTATCTAAAATCGCAAAACTCAATAGGTATGAACTTGTGTACTCGTGAATTGAAAAAAATTCTTGTTTCTCTTTCTTCTTTGTTGTTTTTGCTAATTTCAGATTTAATGGTTGCTTTCAATAGCTTATTTCTGGTTTACTGAATATGAACTTTGGTTTTGTGTATTTGATCTTAAATTTTGACAATAATGGTTGGGTTTAGATAAATTTTGGGGGTTTTTTTTTATGTTAAATGTATTGCAGATCAATTTTTGTTAGCTATTTAAAATGATGAATGGTTTGATTTAAGGAAAATCTCATGTGAAGTGTAAAGATAAGGTGTTTGTAGAAATGCCTGAATTATAATTGGTAAATATCTTGTACAATAGAAGTTAAATAGACGCATGATAGACATCCAATAGACATCCAGTATATATCTACTTTATATATCAAATGAAACTAAAACTGTCCTGGTATATTTATCAGAAGTTCAAGACAAGAAACAAGGTTTCAAAAATTAGGTTTTCACTTTATTACCGTTGTTGATTGATTTTGAAACGAGAGGAAAGTTGATATCGTTGTGTTTTTTTGAAGATTATGACGATGATTATAATAATTGGGTTCTTTTGTATGCTTGAATTTACTAATTTGAACTGAACTGGATTCTGGATCCATACCAGAAGCTTATTTTGATTCCGATTTTGAATTAGGAGTTCCATGGTTTTTTTAACTTGTTTTTTTAGATAGATTGCATAAATGGATTCATTTAAATGTGTTCAATTCTTCAAACATTGCATTTCCACTGTTGGATAGGTTTTTTAAAAGGTTGCAAAGAATTTCAGCACTATCTCATTTGTTTTTAACAGTCCGAGAGTTGCCTGTTTGGAAGCACGATGTAGCTTGTCCTTACGTCTTTTGTAATTATAATTAAACCAGTTTTTGGATATATTTATTACATCTTATTCATCAAAATATCTTATTATAATACTGATATTATATTTACAAAATAAATTGCAGTGATTGTAATATCTTTATGCTGAGCTTTTTGGAGTACATGATTGAGCAGAAACCAATCCCATATCAGTTTGATGTCCAAATCCACGGAAGACAGTTGGCTAGCTTTGAGCTAATACATGAATGGAAGGGAATATCTAGAAATCAAACTTCAGAGCCATGAGCAGCATATCAACACAATAGACAATCCATAGAGATAGTTCTGATGATCAATTAGATTTGAATTCTGGAAATCTTGTGTAGTTAGGGATCTAAGTAGTTGGAATTGATGTCTGTTTGAACATACTTGAATTTTAATAGTTATGGCACTGTGTTTGCAATTAAAAAATCTTTTATCTTTTATCTTAATATATTATTTGTTTTATACTTCAGCTGGATAACTATGACACATATACAAGATATTAGGCATATTCTGTATAACAACAATTAATAACTAAAAAAATAGCAACTGATATTGTATGTATTCATCAGAAATATATCAGTTTACCAATAGACATTTAAATAAATCCAGTAGACATTCGATATTAATCCAATAAACAACTAATGAAACATCCAGAATAATAACAAAATACTATAAGATAACCAACGTATAGCACTTATTCCAACGAAAAAAGAAACAGTAACAAAAAAGGATCAATATTCAATATGCAAAATATCAGACAACAATATATTAGAAATCTATTAACGCCAATTGAAAACACATAAGTCAATTACATATACTTGTACAAATGTCTAATATCAACTTCAAAATAAGTGACACATGAAATTTAAAATATACTTGTACAAATGTCTAATATCAGTTTCAAAATAGATTTTCTAATAAAAGTTCAGTAGATGTTTGTCGATGTCCAATAGATATCCAATAGACGTCTGGTAGATGTCCAATAGATATCCAATAGATGTCTGGTAAGTGTCCAATCGATATCCAATAGATGTTTGGTAGATGACTAGTAAATACTCCAAAAATTTCTTTTGAGCTAACTCGGTGCTGCTAACACTGGTTGAAAAGTCCATCCTAGAAGACCAATGTGAGCACGAGCTTTTCGGTCGCCTTCGAACGATGATGACTTTTTGCTCTAACCTATTATGGACTAGTTATTCTATTCTTTTAGGGTCGAATCATGTTTGACAAGTACCCTTTTTATAATTTTGGACCTTTGACCGCACTTAAAAATCATTAAAATGCTTTTAAAAAATGAGCCGTAATCCTTCTCTCAGGTGCGGTAAACTGTTTTGCCGTTTTCTCTTAAACCCAATCTGTTTTTGGAAGTCTCGTTATTTTTCCTAGATTCTAGACTCTCTGAGGTTTCCAGAATGTTAAGAATCGCTTAAATCGGATAACTTTACCGAGAGTTATGATATTTTGAAGTTTAACGAAGTTTACATCAAGGTGCAGATTTTTTCCCCTTTTCCTCTTGCGGGCTGGAGTCGTCGCCACCACCGCCGCCGGTGGCAGGTGCTCCGGTGGCGGCGGCCACCACCACCAGGGTGGCCACCCCCGTTGTGGCCATCCCCGCTACTACGGTAGCCTTCTCCGCTACCGTAGTAGCGGCCACTGCCGTAGCGGCGGCGGTGACCGATACAAGGGTAGCGGTCACCTTAGATCGGACTGTTTCAGTCCGTGTCATCTTTTTCTGTTATCTTTACTTGCAGTTGGGGCACGTAATTTCCCTAAAATTTCACCCAAAGTCGGTGTATTTTTTAGTGTAGAAGTATTTAAGCCTTGTTTGGAGAGAGATTAAAGGACTTTTTTTCACAATTTTGAATTGGAAATCAGATTTGAGAGAAAATCAAGAACAAGAGAGAGAGAGAGAGAGAGAGAGAGAGAGAGAGAGAGAGAGAGAGAGAGAGAGAGAGGTATGAATTAGAGAGAGGAAGCTTTAGAAAAGCATAAAATCTGAGTTTAATATCTTCTAATCTCGATTCTTAGTTGTTCTTTAGCTTAATCTCATAGCTTAAACATTAAAATTGATTAGAAATCATTGGTAAAATGGTTTAAATAGGTTTAGAGACTTATTTTCCAAAAACTACCAAAAAAATCTGTCACTGATTCTGTCGCGATTTTTGTCGCCACTTTGTCACAAAATAATCAAAAAGGATCTCACCAAGGGTTGATTCAAGTCTCTAAGAGCAGATTCACGGCCTAAAGGTAACAAAACTTAGTTCTTTCATCTATTTTCTTGTTTTTCTTGCTTATTAGTTGCTGTTTTGGTGATTTTTGGGGTTTCTTGCCCATTTCCCTTAGGTATTTTTGCAAAAAGGTCGAAAATCGTCGAGTCCGCTACATCTGTAGCCTTCACCGCTACACATGTACAAGTGACCGCTGCACATGTAGAGGTCTCTGCGATTTTGAACGTTTTTGGATCTTTTTCTCCCCCGATTTGAAAAATTAATACTATTTTGATGTTTTAAGTCTAGATCTACTAAAATAATGTTGATATCGACCCAAAGCTTCAGTGGTTTTAATTTTTTGAGTGCAAAAATGCCTGTTTCCCCCTCATTTTGCATTTTTTTCTTGAGGCCTCTACAAGTGACCTCAAGACCGCTACACTTGTAGCCTCCACCGCTACAACAGTAGTGGTGGCCGCCACACCTGTAGCGGTCTCAAGGGTCACTTGTAGAGGTGTCAGGTAAAAATGTCAAATGGTCCCTATTTTATATTTTTGGCCATGTTTTATCATTTTCTTACATTTTCAGTTCGTTTTACCACCCGAAAAATATTCTAAAATTTTCTGACAATCTAAAATAACATTTATTATTTTTTAATTTGGTCTCTTATAATTTATTAATTATTTAATTGCTAAAATAGCCCAACTTGGCCTAAAAATGATGTTTTGTCACCTTAAAAAATTCATATTAAATTGTTTACGTCATATAAGAATTTGATATTTGCCTGGAAATTATTTGTGCTTTATTTATCATTATTTGTAGGTCATTTATCTCATTTTGGAGCCGGGTTCGTGTTGGTAAGTTCGGTTGAGGTCTGATTTCGGTCTTTTATTATTTATTTTCCCGCATTAGAAAAATGTAAAGGAATTTGTAAAGCCTTGTAATAATTTTAATTTTCCGCAATTTATTATTTGTTGGATGACTGTAATAATTATTTATCTGATTTATTTACCGCTTTTTGCATGATTCGCTGTGTGATGTATGAATTATTACCCAAAAATTCTAATTAGGAGGATTTAAATCGCATAAGAATTAAAGATACTTTTATTAAGATATAAATGATTTGATTTATTAAATGAAGAATATGCAACATCATTCGAGCTCAGAATCTCTATTTTAAGGTACGGTCCAACCACCCAATGGGAATATAGTACCCAAATTCCCAGTAGAGCTTAACCGGGTGGCGACTCTATCTTAAAGTACGAGATTTTGATCTCGTGTGTTTTTAACACTTAAATTGGACTTAAATATCAACTTCAACATCACTTTCATCGATATTTTTATCACGCCTCTAAAATGAGGGCTCTCCTTCAGCTCACTTCACCGCGCTTATTTTTCCCGCCCTTTAAAAGGGGTTGCAAAAAAGGTCGCCTGCACATAGTGGGTACTCTGCTGGGGATTGTCCTTTTAGCTTAAAATTTGAAAATTCTTTTCTTTTTCAAAATTTGTTAAAGGATGCAATGATGTGGTGAAATCATTTTTAAATCAAAACTTATTTATTTCTTATGTCTTTTGGATCCATCGTGTAGATTAGAATACTAGATTAGGGTGCCCATTATTCAGCCGTGAAGCTCACTTGTATCACTCATGGCCTCCAGGAATTGAGGATACTTTGTGAGTGGATCACTCATTTCGACCAACATGTGAACTCATGCATTAGCACTCATTTGAGGAATGGTTGAGTAACGTGGAATCAAGGTAAATAAGAACCTCCTACATCATTACCAGTTTGAGACCATGACCTCATTTAGATAAATCTATAGCAACTTCCCCTTAGGAAATCACAAAAACACGCATGTTTTAGAATTAGGTCGCATACTCTCTTGTCGTTCATTGGCGTTAGAGTTCAACCCTAGATTTTTGAACGGCGTTGCACGGGAGCCATAAGGTTGGAAGAAGTTTCACTTATCGTGCGCTACTTGTGTTGCGCTCATTCATGCAAAATCCAGGCATAAGCCGCCTGTGGCTGACCACTTTTTTATTTTTCGCTTACCTCTACTCTCCCTTCACTTGAGGGGGGAATTTAATAATATGCCTAAGACCGTTTGGGTCCCGATGAACCGTATCTAGTTCGCTAGGAATGACGAAGGAAGTGTCTTATGTATATTGGGGATAAGCTTCGCATCATCAAGCCTTCCTGCTCTCTTCCCCTCTAAACCACCTTATGTATATAACATTCATCACTCGAATAAATTTATTATTCACTCATCTCATTCATGGTTTGATTTGGGCTGATAAGCTCCTGGTTTCCTCAGCTAGGTTGAGGCATTCTCATCATCATAGTCTACTTTGGCTTCGACTCGATCATCATTTAGTTCGTCGTTCTGTGGGTTCAGTGTTAAGCTCAGTCTCAGAATCTGGGTTTTCAGATATGTCGAATCTACCGCCGGTTGATGGGGTTCCATTTGAGGTTACTCCTGCTCCTGCTCTTCCTCTGCCCGATCAGGGTCAATCTCCGTTGGGTATCGAGCTCACCAATGCCATGGCCGCGTTTCTCCACTCTAATTGGTTTCACTCTTTTATTTAAGAGTAAGTACATTTTGTTTTGCATGAAGAGAGGAATGTTTAGTGGCCATTAGGGCATATTGCTCAAGCTCAGGAATAATCGAGGGTAGCTTAGAATGGGTCTGTTCAGAATAGGCCAGGTCAGAATGGGTCAACTCTGTTTCTATAGTTCAAGCTACGTCCACTTTCCTACCACCTCTACCGAGCCAACCCATTCAGCTGAGTCAGTTTTAGTTTGGTCAAACTTTAACACAACAACCCTCATCCTTTGCTCCACCGACCTTTGGCTTTACTCCTCCAAGCCCAAGACCCATATCTTAAGCTCATATTGCTCAAATTTTTTAGGGGGATTTACATTATAAATGACCGCACCCTCCAGTGGTTTTTCACTTCCCCCAATACCATCGATTCCCTTTGCACCATATCCTCCCAATTTTACAATCTCTCCAAGGGGGAATGTTTATCCGCCAAACCCTTTCGCACCTAACTTCCAAACCTGTCCTCATACTGAGACTCCAGCACCTCCTCCACCCTTTCAGTTTGGGGCCACTTCCATGCATAGCGACTAGGTCACATAATCTCTGGGTGTGACACTACTTGACCAGGTCACACAATCTCCGGGTGTGACACCAGAAGTAGGGGCACTTTTGAGGCAGCTGCTGACCAAGAATGATGAGAAAGAAGAAGAAAGGGACAAAGATTAGGTTCCAAAGAACTTTTAGATGCCTAGAATGGAAGCTTACATTGGTGAGGTCCACCCAAATCCCACATTGTGATGTACGAGAGAATTATAAAAGTTCAGAAAATTGGGGATAAGGTTCTTGAGAAGTAATTTCCATGCACTTTGGTCGGGCCAGCTCTCGAGTGGTACAATACTCTCCCTGATTCGATCGTCCTTAATTGGAAACTCCTTTCTAAAGCTCTAATTAGTCACTATGGTTTCAACTCGACCATGGAAACTACTATCTAACACCTTGAGGCTGTGAAACAAAAGTAAGGAGAGACTTTTAAGTTCTGTTTCAATCAATGGATGGCCACTCAAGCCCTGTTAAAGCAAAAGCTCAGTTTAAAGGAGATGATTCTGAAGCTTCTTGATGGATCTCTCCTGGTTTTTTACAAGGAGATGGAAAATGATTCTTATGAGTCCTACATGAAAGTGTTCGAGAAGGCTGAGAAGATCAAACACTGGGAAGAAAAAGAGAAGGAGAATAAGCCAAATGGCGACAAACCCTGGTTTAATAAGAACAACAATTCTTGAGCTTTTGAAGTTGCTCTTGTCTTGGCCGAGGAGGAGACATGCACAGTTCAAGTCATCACTCAAGAGGATGTCTCTACAATTCAAGCTGCACTTGCTTGAGCACCGGGTTAGAAAGCATTCGTGTCTCCGTGGAAACTTCCTCTTAGTGTCCTATTTTCCAAGTTGCGAGAGAAAGGCATGCTTAACCCTCTTTATGAATATCGCTCTCCTACACCCTAGGAAAATGGGAACGCTATCATATTCAAGTAGGGCACAAAACAGATCAATGCAAACCTCTGGGCAGAGCTATTTAGCACTTAGTGATAGAGGGAAAAATGGAACAGCCGGCTAGGAAGAACAGTACTAAGGATAAACCATCACTGAGCTTTGATAATGAGGTGGGTACGATCAATTCTGGTCTCCCCGAAGAAATTATATTAGCCACGGTCTTCTCTAGTTCAGTTGACACCATTATGGAAGTCGATTATATCTCTGAAACTAACAAGAACCCAAGAGGTCTCTAGAGGATGAAGGAGACAAGTTATCTGCCGAACAAGTAGAAATTTTGGGTCTCGACCTGGGCTACACACTACTGAGGATGCCAAATCTACCTATACTACCAATCAAGACTCTCCATCTGTGGAGGATGACTATTTATTTACGTAATTTTCTTTTATTTTTCTAGTATTTTGATATGAACAATGTTGCCTATGCGGCATTTTAATGTAATGAAAGACTCCTATTTTGCTTATTTGCTTGATATTTTGCCCGATGGGCCCATGCATTCGTTCGATTATATATATAATATGTTCAATATTCACGATGTTTCCCTAACTGAAATAAATTTAAGTACAGATGATAACCAAAAATGGTAACCTTTTCTAATGACCTAAACTTTGAAAGAAAAAAGAGAGATAACTAAATTGCTTAAGGATCATGATAACATTTTCACCTGGTCGTGCCCATACATACCCAGGGTCGGTCATCAGAATGCCGAGAATCGCATCCCTGCACCTAAAATAGAGAAAGAAGCTCAGTCCTTCCTTGAATAGATTTGACGAGTCAGTCAATTCAAACCACACAAGTAGGGACAAACCTATTTTCAAGCCACCAAAGGAGCATCAACCTATTATGTAGAAAGAACATCGCCAGGTCACTTTTGACAGGATTATGGCTTACCTTTTTTCGCCCACCCATTCTCAAAATTACCACCCCGATAAATCATTTATCCTTAACAATATCCCATACTATCCAATCACCAAGTTTCTTATTTACCTCCTCATAGGCCATTCTCAACGTGGCAGAAAATAGAATTGTTGGGATTCGGCCATCAATAACTAGTGGACACTGCCTCATCATCTTAGGGGCATGTTATTTCTCAAAATGGGGGGAAACCAAGTCTTACAATAACTTTATTACTAAGAAGATGACCAAGTTCATCGAGAAACACACCTTCACTCGTTGTGGCCTACCTCATTACATTGCCTCAGACAATGAAGTCTTAGTTCCAAGGGGCAACCACCGAATTGATCAAGAAATATTAGTTTGAACACTATAAATCTTCACCATACAAACCATGAGCTAATGGGGAAATCAAAATTGCAAACCAATCTACCAAGAAGATTCTCTTGAAGGCTATTATAGTGCATGGAGATTGGGTTGGCAGACTACCATTTGCTCTTTGGAAGTACCAAACAAGAACAAGAACTCTCACAAACCAAACACATTTCTCCTTTTTCTTTGGAATAGAAGTTTTGCTATCGACGAAAACTGAGATGAAAGCTTTAAGAGCAATGCTAGAATCCAAATTAGAAGAATCTGAATGGATGAAAGCAAAGTTCAAATAATCCAATACCTCGATTGACCTTCTGAAAGCCTCAAGCAACCTTTAGATGTGCCAACATCATACGGCGAGGGTGTACAACAACAGAGTCAAGCATCAAAGGTACCCATCAAAGGCCAATGATCTGATTCTAAAGCAAGTGAAGCCTTCTAACACAGACCTAAGGGGGAAGTTCTGACTGAATTGGGAAAGACCTTACGTAATAAGAATGGTACTTGGTACCAGGGGCATGAAGATTATGGACGGTAATGAGTTCGTAAACCTATTAAAATAGGTGGAAGCATTATCATATCTAATAAAAAAGAATCAAATTTAGAAAAGCGGCATGTGAAAAATAAATATTATAAATCATCCGTCGAGTGGTCCTTTACTGCTTGAGCAAAAATTAAGGTGTAACCCGCTAATTAATATTCCATAAACCAATCAAGCAAAAGGTAGAGTGCAACATAACCCACTAGACAGAAAACCTGAAAAGGGCGGACTAAGCAAAAGTTAGGGTAAAAGTAAGCTACGAGAGAGATGTTGGCTAGAAAAACTACATAGGTTAGTTAATGCCAAAGTTTGGATTAATAAAAATGGTTATCATCATTCTGTACTCAAGGTTAATTCATTTAATGGAAATGTCATTATTACTGAACTTTTATGTTTGTACTTGAATGGATATATTGGGCCCTAAGGGCAAAATGTTGCAGATAAGTCACTCGTTGGGCTTCATACAGTCAACCCAATTCCTCAAAAGAATTGAAAAGAATAGTAAAAGGAACAAATCTCAATAGACTAAAAAGAAGTTGGACTGAAAACCCAAAAAGGGTGGTCTAAGCAAAAATTAGGACATAAAAGCAAAATGATAAACAAGTCTGATAGGCCCATCACAATGTTTGGATCTATGCAAAAATTAAGACATGTAAAGACAAAGATAAGCGAATGCCACGATCACATCGAAGTAATCATCATCAGATTTATAGTACTTGAATATCCTATACTACTTTATAGACTCATATCCGTCCTTTTCACATGTCTATTCCAATCCTGACCAAGACTAGTCGCCTCAAGTCTACAACATCCTAATCCCCTGAAACCATACTTGGTAGAGTTCATCGGTAATGATAGCGTCTGGCCATTCGTAATCCAAAATCTTGAACTTCAATTAGTGCTCCTATTTATCTCTGATATGTTAAATCTAGCGATCGTTACACAGCTGAATAGTCTCCTTCGACAATAAATGATAGGGTGTGTAGAAAGTAACTATCCTTGACCTAGAATTTAGACACGCGAACCCCATATGTGCACTGCAGCATCTCTAATCCCCCATGTTGAACCAAACACGAGTTTGGACTAACTCAGTGGATGACTCAATAGTGATTAAGTTTTGATAATAACAATTAAGTTAAGCTTGAGTTAATTAAATCTATAATGATGTTAAAATAAATAGTCTATGGTTATATGCGAGTTACTGAATTCAAGGGTATAATTTCATATCTCCGCTGACCTAGCTATTTAGTTTAAATATGTTGTTCTGGGTTGAGTATGTACTTTAGTTGCTGAATAAATACTATTTACTCGGTGCTTGATATTTAGATATTATTTCAGTTGTGTATATTGTTTTATCATTTCGCTAAGTTACTTCCCTTAGTCAAAGGCACTGACTTTTCCATTTAGAGAAAGATGGAATCTTTCCTTTATAGTTTCACTTTTGCAGACATTAATGAAAGAAAGACAAAAGGAATTAAGGCCTTGACAAGACATCTACGTAATGAAAAAAATGCCAAAGTTCTTCAGATCCATGCTGCAAAAAGTAATTAGTAGATTTGGAAATGTTGCAGACTTACCAACGTAGTATCTCGTGACTCAGTAAAGTTGTCAGATTACTAGAGGAATGGGAAGATGACACGTAGCAAGTCAGCATAAGATCTCTCTAATGGAAGACTAGCATTAAACGACAAAAGATTCAAATTGAAGCTCATATTTCAATCTAATGGATTGATCTCTATCTCATAATGGTGTGATTCTATCTCTTTATGGATCGATTTAAAGAAGCAACGGGTGGATCGTTGAGCTGGCAATTTGCAGAAGATGCCAAGACAAGTTCAACGATAACATTCTTGGTTTCAAGTATAAAAGGAATAAGAAGGAAAGCATTAGAACTTGGTGATTACACCTAAATTTCTAAGAAGCAAAACTCTATCAATTTACAAGCTTTAAAGAAGTTTAATCAAGAAAGCAACTACTCAGCGAGAATCTGCTTTGCAACAAGAGAGGTTAGAATAGATCAATAGATTTATAATATCTGATTATCTGTAAATAGATCAACATTTTTATAAGTTAAATCTAGTTCTTGATTAGACTTAGTTGAGTTGCTGGTAGAAGAGGGTATTACACTCAGCGGGTGAGCTATTATAGTTTGGAGGGTACTTTCTGTAATTGGGGAATACTATGAAAGGTTTCTCCGCCTAGGGTAAAGGAGTTGATATTAGTGGATTAAAGCCAAGACGCTCTCTTGGGACTGGATGTAAGCACAAGCTACCAAACTAGTATAAAATCTCTGTATTATTTACTTTGGAATTTTTCCATATTTCACTCAGCTTGCTGACCTACTCAGCGGAGTTCATCTTAGTCGTGAAAAAGTTACTATTTTATTTGAGTGAGTCATTCACCCCCTCTGACTCATTGAGTGTATGCATAGGGATGAACAAGTAGTATCAGAGCGAGTTCTCATTTTAAAAGATTTCACAATCTTGAGATAAAGACCATGGCATACAAAGGAGGAGAATCCAGTGGAAGGGCCCAAGCCTACATTCTACCTGAAGTCATGTCAGTTACCAAGCCTCCCATGTTCAATGAAGAGCACTATACCTAATAGAAGAATAGGATGATGAATTTCATTCAGTCTCAGAGTATGTATGCTTGGGTGGTTATTGTTGAAGGGCCATATGTTCCTACTATTGTGAAGAATGGAGTGCGTGTTCATAAGTACTCTGATGAGTGGGACAACCAGGACTTAGCCAGACTAGAGGAAAATGCAGATGCTATCAACTATCTTCATTGTGCTCTTGATACAACTGAATTCAACCTCATTTCAGGTTGTGAAACTGCATGAGAGATCTGGACAAAGTTGGAAGTGAAGGCACTGACAAGGTTAAAGAGTCCAAGATGAACACTAAGGAGAACATTTCCAACATGAACACTAGATTCATGAATATTGTCAATGAGATAAAAAGACTTGGCAAAAACTCTATAGAAGAAGAGATTGTCAAGAAGATTCTGAGAAGTTTGACGTAGGAATGGGATGCAAAGAAGAGTCTATCGAAGAAGCTCATGATTTAAAGGCCTACAAGTTTGATAAGCTGATGGGAACCTTGTTGCCTCATGAAGTGTCATTAAAGCACTATGATGATGAGTCCAAGAAGTTCAAGCACAAGGAAAGAGAAACCTCTAGTAGAGCTATCATTCTTAAGGCTAATGATGATTCATCTGAGGAAGAATATCCAGAGGACATAAAGGAAGAGATAGCACTAATGACCAAGAACTTTAACATGTTCTTGAGGCAAGATAAGAACTTTAAGAGATTTAAAATTTTTGGCAAGTATAAGAAGGGAGCAGATGATAGACCACACAAGGAAATTAGCAAGGAGCACAACAAAGATATCAAGTGCTTTAAATATGGTGAAAAAGGGCATATCCAGTCTAGCTGCCCTAAAGCTAAGAAGAACAGGTTTAAGAAGTATAGGGATAAGAAGGCTCTTACTGCTACCTGGAGTGATTCTGAACAAGAGTCATCATCTTTAGATAAAGAGGTATAAGACTTTGCAAATGTGTATCTCATGGCTAAAGATGATTAGCCCAGCAAGAACTCAGAGTTAGCTGACCAACCATCTACTTCCACTGCTACCAAGTCAGCTGATTAAAGAAAAGATAAAGGAACCCACTCTAAGGTGTATTTTGAACCCCGTTTGTCTTCTGATGAGGTTGCTGAAGTACTTAATGATGTTATTAATATGACTAAGAAGTAAACCAAATACATCAAAGTACTCTAGCGGAGGTGTGATGATCTACAAGATGTCAACTCTTCTACCGCACTTGACATCTTATACCTTATAGAAAAAGCTGAGTTCCATAATAGATTTAACAGAAAGCTTAATAAGAAGATGGATGAGCTAACTACTGAATTAACAACTTTGAAAAAGGTGTGGGTCCTTCCTCAACCAAGCAAAAATACTCAGAGTAACCACACTCGGCACTCTAAGAAGGTTTCTCAAAAGAGTAAAGTGAGCAGGCTCAATCCTAAGGCCGTATGTAACTTTTGTGGAAAGTTAAGACATGCCACAATCATGTGTAGACACAAAATGGTTACTATGATGAGGATGACTAGTCAAGGATGATCACCACTAACAAGGGAGGACCCAGCCAGAAAAAGGCATGGGTACCTAAGAAAACTTGATTGTTTTGCAGGTGAGCCTGAGACCCACGGATGACAGAAGAATGTGGTATTTGGATAGTGGATGCTCAAGGCATATGAAAGATGATGAAACGAAAATCATCACTTTGGAGCAAAAAAGGAATGGAAGTGTTAGTTTTAGAGACAACCAAAGGGGAAAGATTATTGGCAATGGCACTGTGGGAGTCAAGCCTTTAATTGAAAATATGTCTATTGTGAAAGGCCTAAAGTTTAATTTACTAAGCATTGCTCAGCTGTGTGACAAAGGCAGGAAATTAATTTTTGACTCAGCGGGCTGGTCAGTCATTAATGGTAACTTTGATCAATCTATTCTCTATGCTCCTAGAATTAATAATGTTTATACGATTGATTTATCCCCTGGCTACAATGATATATGTTTAATTTCTAAGGAGGAAAACTCATGGCTATGGCACAAAAGGTTTGTACATATCAATATGACCAGTTTGTCCAAATTAGCAAAAAATGAACTTGTTGAGGGTTTACCTAATCTAGCCTATGAAAAAGATAGACTCTACTCAGCATGCCAACTTGGGAAACAATTTAGGAAGACCTTTAAATCCTTAGCTGATATATCTTCTTCTCGTCCCCTTGATCTTCTACACATGGATTTGTTTGGGCTAGTGTTGCCAACAAGTCTAGGTGGAATGAAATACACCCCTGTGGTTGTAGAAGATCTGACTAGGTTCACTTGGATTATCTTGCTTGCAAGCAAAGATGAAACATTTGAATCATTCTCTAGGTTGGCTACCCGGATCATGAATGAAAAAGACCTTAAAATCAATAGAATCCATAGTGACCGTGGAAGAGAATTCAAAAATAGGCAGCTTGAGGAATCCTATTCTAAGCATGGTATTGACCATAATTTTTCTACCCCTCATACACCTTAGCAGAATGGGGTCATTAAGAGAAAGAATGTCACTATTGCGGAGATGGTTCATTCTATGCTTAGTGATAACAATCTACCAAAGTATTTTTAGGGAGAAGCTGTTCTAAATAGGGTTTTAATTCGCCCAGTTTTGAACAAAACTCCTTATGAACTTTGAAAGGGGCGCAAGCCCAAGGTTGGTCATCTCAGGGCCTTTGGTTGTAAATTCTTTATTTTAAACACTAAAGACAAACTGGCTAAATTTGACCCCAAGGCTGATGAAGGAATCTTTCTGGGTTACTCAATATACAGTAGGGCATATAGAGTGTATGTTAAGAGAACTGGCATATTAGAGTAGTCTATGCATGTAGATTTTGATGAAACTAACAATGCAGGGAGAGAAGTCAGTGATGATGAAAAGGAAAAAGAACAAGTCAGTGGATTAGTCAGTTAGCCCATTGTTATTCCTGATTCAGTTCCAGAAAAAAGATGATTATGAAGTTGACTTGGACCAATCTATCAACTTTTGTGATGATAATGATTCTCAACCAATGACTATAGCTCAGAGAGCTGACCTTGATCTACCAAAAGATGTCAGAGCAACGAGAGATCACCCAGTTGAGAAGATCCTTAATAGTGTGCAGAATCCATTGCTGACTAGAGGTTAGCTGAATAGAATAACGAGTCATTCAGCATTCATCTCATTGATTGAATCCAAGAAGTTAAAAGATGCTGATTTCGATGACAACTGGATGATTACAATGTAAGAGGAGCTAGACTAATTCAGAAGGAATGAAGTTTGGGACTTGGTAGAGAAACCCAGAGGCAAGTCAATCATTGACACTGAATGTATTTTCAAGAATAAGCTAGATGAAGCTGGTAATGTTGTCAAAAACAAGGCCAGACTAGTTTCTCAAGGCTACAATAAAAGAAGGCATTGACTATAGAGAAACCTTTGCCCCTGTAGTAAGACTTGAAGCCATAAGAATTCTCTATGCTTTTGCATCTCATATGAACTTCAAATTATTTCAAATGGATGTTAAGAGTGCATTTCTTAATGGTTATATTCAAGAAAAATTCTATGTCAGATAGCCCCCAAGCTTTGAAGATCCAAAGCATCCAGATCATGTCTTCAAGTTGAAGAAGGCTCTCTATGGATTGAAGGAAGATCTAAGAGCTTGGTATGAGAGACTGACTTCCTTTTTATTCAATAAAGGTTATGTCAGAGGAAAAGTAGATACAACCCTTTTCATCAAGAGAAAGCATTAAGATGTGTTGCTTGTCCAAATCTATATTGATGACATTATTTTTAGAGCAACTGATGAGAAGCTTTGCAAAGAGTTCAGCCAGTAGATAAAGAAAGAGTTTGGAATGTCAATGATTGGAGAGCTTAATTTCTTTCTTGGTTCGCAAATCAAGCAAGGTAATGATGGGATCTTCATCAATCAAGCTAAGTATGCCAAGGAAGTACTCAAAAAGTTTGACACGGATGAAGCTAAGCCAATGTCAACACCTATGGCCACTGACACACATCTGAGTAAAGATGAGGAAGGTAAACCTGTAGAGAGTAAGCTCTACAGAGGTATTATTAGCTCTCTACTTTACTTAACTGCTAGTAAGCCTGACATTCAATATGCTGTATGTTATTATGCAAGATATCAACCTGACCACCCGAGTATCTCACTTGCTGCTGTTAAGAGAATTCTCAAGTATTCACTAGGCTCTATTATGCAGATTTATGGTATCCAAGTAATGCAGAATTCACTCTGAGAGGTTACATAGATGCTAACTATGGAAGAGATAGACTTGAATGGAAAAGCACCACTGGAGGATGTCATTTCCTTGGTGATTGTCTAGTCATATGGTATAGCAAGAAACAAACTTCTGTAGCGCTGAGTATAGCCGAAGTGGAGTATATAGCTGCAGGAAGTTGTGTAGCACAGCTGCTATGGATTAAACAATAATTGGAGGATTGTGGTATAAAGTCTAAGTGCCTTGAAGTCACGTGTGATAATAAGAGTGCAATTGACCTATCCAAGAATCCAATTCAGCATAGTAGGATAAAGCATGTCAATATTAGATATCACTTCATACGGGATCAAGTGCTAAAAGGTGAAGTCAAGCTCACATACATTCCCACTAAAGATTAGCGAGATAATATATTCACAAAGCCCATTGGAAATGATCAATTTAACACTCTGAGAGAGTTAATCGGAATGTCCAATCCAATTTGAAGAAATACACTTCTCGCTGACTAATTCTGGAACTGACCTAGGGCACACTCTGAGCTTCTATGAATTAGGTTAAGTAATTCTTCTTCACGCTTGAATTTTGGACACGTCATTAAAACTATCACCAGTTTCTTTTCAAAATTAAACTTGGTAGAAACAGTAGTAGGTTTTAAAACGATCCGAATTCAACTATTTACACTCCCCGTTTATCGCAATCATTAGTCTTACAATTACCATTGATCAATCTCACCATTTAAATTTGACTACAGCTTGTGAGTCATACATGTAGCTTTGCAGGTTAACTCGAATAGTTTTTGCTATTTAAGGAGAGATGAAGAAGAAAGAGGGTTTTACTTTACCAAATTTCTTTTCGAAATCCTCTTCTTAAGTCCCCAAATTCTCTAATTTTCTCTCAAAGCTAATTCGATTGCGACTTCTTCAAATACTTTACCCAGATCATCCAAAAGAGAATGAGATGAGATGAGAAAGATTCTTGATGGATTATGATGGATTACAATAGTAGATCATGTAGCACAAGTAGATCATGTTAGATCATGTTAGAGATGAGAAAGATTCTTGATGGATTATGATGGATTACAACAGTAGATCATGTAGCACAAGTGGCTATGGGTATCAGTTAGAGGGAAGATTTATTCATCCCCGCTGGAATCAAGTATACACCAATAAAGTGGTGTTTCAAAGAAGGAACAGAAGTAGAGGAACCTGTTACTGTTGATATGCTAAGTTTCTCCAGTGATGAGCACTTTGGAAAGTGGATGCGCCAACACCGCTTAAAAGAGTTCTTTGAGATACCCAGTGGCTGCTATGAGCAGGTTGCAAAAAGATTCTTCCATGGTATCCACATGGTTGAAGGCTTTAAGGATATGTTCATCACTATAATGATGGGGAGGAAAGTGTAGATGACCCCCAAACTGATCGCAAACCTTTTGGTAATGAAGGAAAAGGGGATAAGGATGTAAGTAGTAAGAGATGAAGAGCACGTGGACATCTCTATGGACTATGAAGTTCCCGCTGACTACAAGGCTGGTGAACTTATAGCCTCTATGTTCTCAAAGAAGGGAAAGCGGGCCTATGAGTTGGTTAGAAAGGTGCTTTTACCAAAGACTGCATCTGCAGGAAGCTATTCTAAGTTTGAGAGAGTGTTTGTCTTTACTCTTATAGAAGGAATGAGTATCAACTAGCCTTTGGCCATTCTTCACATGTTCTTGAAGGTGTCCAAACATATGGTCTATGGGCATCTTGTTATGGAAATTTGTAGGACCTATGAGTGGGATCTTGAAGGATGGCCATAGAGGAGTGGAATTGCTCTCATAGTTATTGAGTCTGGAATACTTAGTAATGCTCACTTCCATGACTTGAGATGTGAGGAAAAGCCCAAGAACACCAACTACATTAAGCTAAAGAAGGGAGAGGTCAGAGTGAAGGACCCTAAAGCCATAATCCCTTTTAAACCAATCATGCCAGAGGATGAGGATCAGACTCTTAAGGCATTTATTGTAAAGAGGCTTGAGAGGATAACCAAGTAGAGGGCTAAGAAAGGAGGAAAAAGTGCTGAGGAGAAGGAGAGCAAAAAGGAGGTTAGGAGAGACTCCAAGAAGGAAGTAAAGAAGGTACGCTCAGCTGGCTCTAATCCGTTGGTTGCCCCTATCCCTAGGAAGTCTAGATGTTACAAAGGAACCAAGGATGTTAAGCCTAGAGAGTTGACTATCAAGGAGATAGAAGAAGAGAAGAAGGCAGAAGATGAACTGAAAGAGGACATGCCTCTGAGAAGATTAAAGAAGAGGAAGAGTGATGATATAGGGCTAGATGTAGATAAAACTGAAGGATAGATAGCTACATCAGTGTCTATACTTGAAGTAGGACAGCCCAGGAAGAAATTCATGGTGAAAAAGCTAACTGGCGTTGTCCAAAATATTGAAGAAGCTGAGAAGAGAAAGACATATGAAGCTGAGAAACTAAGGAAGAAGTAGGAGGATTTGGAGGAAGAAATTAGGAAAAGGGAAGAAAAGACAGCTGATCAGAATAAGGCAGAAGTTAAAAGAGCTTATGAGAAGGCTAGTGCTAGTCTGAGTGAGAAGCTAGTTCCAGACGTAGTTGAAGAAATGATTGGAGCACTAGATGGGATTGAAAGTGAGAAGGAGCAGGAGGATGATGAAGTAAATGCAGGAGAGATTGTTGTTGAGCAAGGAGCTCAACTGATTGAGCAACTACCTCTAGCTCAGGCCAGTGAGCAAATTATAGAAGGTGTTGAGGAGGAGAAGGCTAAAGAGAACCAAGAAGAACCATTCCTTTTTCCCAATCTATCCACAGAAACACCACTTTCAACTACACCTCTCTCTATGCAACCTCTAAACCCAGAAAACCAAATACCATCCTTTTCTGATCAAACCAACTTTGACCAATCAAAACCTTATCCTCTAAACAATCATCTAACCCAACCATCATTCTACTACTCTCACAAGTGGATCACCTGTTCATGAATCTCTTATAATAGAAGGACCAGTAATCAGAGGTCCTCCAATTTTTGAGGAGATCCCAAATGATCATTAACCACCATAACCTTAATCCAATTCAACACTAAGCTGAACTATTGGGAGACATAAGGAGAATAGGAAGAGAAAGATATCCAGTACTAAGGACAAATGAAGAGATTGATGATGAAATTGCTAAATCATTACTGTATGAGGAAGTACTGAGGAGAATTGCAAAGGCTGTTGAGACAGTGCAAGGTTTTATGGAAGCTATAGAGGAGATGAAGGCCCAATTTAAATCAGTCCCTACCCAGTTTTCTTTGGTAAAGGCAATAGTTTCCCATACTTTGCCTATTTTAAATATTCCAGGTAGGAAGGCTGAGTATTTGAATATGGAGGTTACTGAGCTCAAGGAGAAAATGGGGAAGATTTATGAGAGCAACTGCAGAACAGTGAACTAAGAAAGAGATTTTAAGAACTCCTTGATTGACAAGTTCATTCCAGTTTTCCAAGCGATGCAAGCTATACTTAATGGATACAACATTTTGAGTAAGGAGAATGACACCAACATAGGCAAGCTAGATGCTATGATTGATGCTGTCAATGTGCTGATCACCGTTGTTCAACAAAATCAAGGCAACTCCAATGAACTAAAGAAAGATACATTGGAGGGAGTTAAGGTCACTGGGAAAGGAATTTTGATGGCGCTAAAAAGACTTAACATATCTGACGCTCTGAGTAGTGACATCGTGATGTCAGAGGCTGAATAAGAACCTAGTCTTCATTAGAAGCTTGGTCATATCCATGGTCAAATTAATGCTGTTCATGTCGATGCCTTTAATGATGGTCAAGCAATTGATCTAGTACATAAGCAGATTTATTCTCACATCAGAAGCTCACTAGTTCTTGAGAAAGTGTTGCGAGAAAATAACCAAGCCTAACTCAAATCTCAAGAGAAGGACTTGATGCGCAATTCAGAGTGAATCAGTCTCAGTCTCGTGCCCTTTTGGCACTCTATTCTTACTTAAGGGAACATGACTTCATTTCTTAGAAAGTTTACGAGTCTCTTGTAAAGAACTTTGAATCTGACATCTTTGGACAACCAGAGAAATTTCAGAAGGCGCTCAACTCGTTTGATGTTCAAACTCAAGCCATTTTGAATTCAATGAAAATAGGGAGAATGATTGCGAGAAGCATGAGTAGGCAGAAAAAGAGAGCAAAGCTAGAATCTCTGAATTTAACTTTGAATTATCCAAGAATCTAATGCGAGCTGAACAAGAATTTGCTGAGCTGAGAAAGAGGAAAGGCAAGGATACAATGCCACTGAAGTAGAAGAAGTATACATGGGATGAGAAAGAATATCAGTAGAAGGCTGATAATTTACAAGGCTCAATCCTGCCAAAATAGAATAGAATGCTTTGTAATCCTTAGAGCCTCAATGTATAACTTGGTATAGATAACTATCTGTTACCTATACTTAAGTTATTAATATATAAAGGATACTTATTCTATTCTAAGTTAAGAACTTCTTAACTTCTTATATTTTTTACTATATATTTGTTGCTGACCTTGCAGAAAAATATGAGAAGTGTTGAGGAATGTTGACCTTAAAAGAATCAAGGATTATGGGGGAGTTAGCATTCACTCTAAGCAAAATGAAGAAGATGAGCAAAGATATATCAAGCATGTTTGTAAGTTAACTCTAATCTAAATATCTTATTGATTTAATTCTCGCTCAATTAATTGCCATTGATCAAAATAAGGGAGATTGTTGAACCAAACACGAGTTTGGACTGACTTAGTGGATGACTCAGTAGTGCTTAAGTTTTGATCATAACAATTAAGTTAAGCTTGAGTTAATTAAATCAATAATGATGTTAAAATAAATAGTCTATGGTTATATGCGAGTTACTAAATTCAAGGGTAGAATTTCATATCTCTGGTGACCTAGCTATTTAGTTTAACTCTGTTGTTCTGAGCTGAATATATACTTTAGTTGCTGATTAAATACTATTCACTCAGTGCTTGATATTTAGATTTTGTTTCAGCTGTGTATATTATTTTATCATTTCACTGAGTTACTTTCCCTTAGTCAAAGACACTGACTTTTCCTTTTAGAGAAAGATGGAATCTTTCCTTTTCAGTTTGACTTTAGTAGACATTAATGAAAGAAAGACAAAAGGAATTAATGCCTTGACAAGACATCTACGTAATGAAGAAAACCCTAAAGTTCTTTAGAGTCCATGCTGCAAAAAGTAATTACCAAATTTGGAAATGTTGCAGACTTACCAACCTAGTATCTCGCGACTCTACAAAGTTGTCAGATTACCAAAGGAATGGGAAGATGACACATAGCAAGTTAGCGCAAGATCTCTCTAACGGAAGACTAGCATCAAACGACAAAAGATTCAAATTGAAGCTCAAATTTCAATCTAACGAATTGATCTCTCTCTTACAACGGTGTGATTCTATCTCTTAACAGATCAATTTGAAGAAGCAACGGGTGGATAGCTGAGCTGGCAATTTGCAGAAGATGCAAAGACAAGTTCAATTGCTACATTCTTGGTTTCAAGTATAGAAGGAGCAAGAAGACAAGTGTTAGAACTTGGTGATTACACCTAAATTTCTAAGAAGCAAAACTCTGTCAATTTACAAGCTTTAAAGATGTTCAATCGAGAAAGCAACTACTCAGCGAGAATCTGCTTTGCAATAAGAGAAATTAGAATAGATCAATAGATTTATAATATCTGATTATTTATAACTAGATCAACATTTTTATAAGTTGAATCTAACTCTTTTTTAGACTTAGTTGAGTTGTTAGTAGCAGAGGGTATTCTACTCAGCGGGTGAGCGATTACAGTTTGGAGGGTACTTTCTGTAATTGGGGAATACTTTGAAAGGTTTATCCGCCTAGGGTAAAGGATTTGAGAATAGTGGATTAAAGCCAAGACACTCTCTTGGGACTGGATGTAAGCATAGGCTGCCGAACTAGTATAAAATCCATATGTTCTTTACTTTGGAGTTTTTCCAGATTTCACTCAGCTCGCTGACCTACTCAGCGAAGTTGATCTTAATTGCGAAAACGTTACTGTTTTATTTGAGTGAGTCATTCACACCCCTTTGACTCATTGAGTGTATGCATAGGGACCAACACCCCATCAGAGGCATGATCGTCTTCTCTGTACCGCAAGGCAGTTCCGTATATCCTCTTTCCTAGCAATCAAATCAAGCAAGTGATCAGTCCCCCTAAAGTTGATCATCCCACCAATCCACCAACTCATGCGTTCATGTATAATATTGATAAATATCATGTCATTCTTCTATACTGAATTCTACAGGAAACAAATTAAAGATCTTTTCCCCAGCCATGGAATCCTACAACACCGTTAGAGCTCTCACAAAAAATGCCTTCAAGCTATATGCTCAGCCTTAGCACCTTCTCCGGACCCCCAGAAATCTTAACTCAATTTATATTATATTCTTCCATTTTTATTGCTTAATTGAAGGGGCAAAAATATTTTTGTTTCCATAAAATCCATTAAACAATAAAAACACAACTTTTGTCACTTACTAATGCCTTAAAATTTCCTTGACAGGTTCGCTATACGAAAATCCCGATGGACAATCATCCCGAGGATCATAAATTCAAACCTCAGAAGTTTCTCCCAGGGGTGCCACAATATAACCATTAGGGGCATCCCAACATATATTCTAAGCCTCGTTCAAGGGGCATATCAGCTAGGCCTGATGGACACCTCAGCAGCTTCTCTGGACTTCAAGAAATCTTACCTGAATTTGTATTTCATACTTCTGTTTTTGTTGATTAATTGATGGGGCAAAAATTTTTGCCTTAACAAAATAAATTAAGCAATAAAAACGCAATTCACAACAAGTTACTAATATCTCAAAACTCTCTTGACAAGCACAATCTTCGAGTCCGAAAGTCTCCTTGAAGGTCTCCTCAGATGTTCTCAGCAAATCTTTCAGTCCGAAGGTCTCTTTACACGTTCTCAGCATACCTTTCAGTCCAAGGGTCTCTTTAGACATTCTAGGCATATCTTTCAATCCAAGGGTCTCTTTAGACATTCTAGGCATACCTTTTAGTCTAAGGGTCTCTCCAGACATTCTCGGTATATCTTTTAGTCCAAGGGTCTCTTTCGACATTCTCGGCTCTCTTTAGACTTTCTCGGCATACCTTTCAGTCCAAGGGTCTCCGTACATGTTCTCGGCATATTGTTCAGTCCAAGGGTCTCTTTAGACATTCTCAGTATAGCTTTCAGTCCAAGGGTCACTTCAGACATTCTCGGCATATCTTTTAGTCCAAGTGTCTCTTTAGACGTTCTCGGCATACCTTTCAGTCTAAGGGTCTCTTTAGATGTTCTCGGCATATCTTTTAGTCCAAGGGTCTCTTTAGAAGTTCTCAACAAATCTTTCAGTCCAAGGGTCTCTTTAGACGTTCTTGGCATACCTTTCAGTCTAAGGGTCTCTTTAGACGTTCTCGGCATATATTTCAGTCCAAGGGTCTCTTCAAACATTTTTGGCATACCTTTCTGCCCAAGGGTCTCTTCAGATGTGCTCGGCCTACCTTTCAGTCCAAGGGTCTCTTTAGACATTCTCAGCATACCTTTCAGTCCAAGGGTCTCTTTAGACGTTCTCTAGAAATCCTTTAGTCCAAGGATCTCTTCAGACATTTTCAGCATATCTTTCAATCTAAAGGTCTCTTCAGACATTCTCAGCATACCTTTTAGTCCAAAGGTCTCTTTAGGCATTCTCGGCATATCTTTCAGTCCAAGGGTCTATTTAGACGTTCTCGGCATACCTTTCAGTCCAAGGGTCTCTTCAGATTTTCTCGGCATATCTTTCTTTCCAAGGGTCTCTACAGACGTTCTCGGCATACCTTTTAATCTAAGGGTCTCTTTAGACATTCTTGGCATATCTTTTAGTCCAAGGGTCTCTTTAGACATTCTCGGCATACCTTTCAGTCTAAGGGTCTCTTCAGACATTCTCGACAAATCTTTCAATCCAAAGGTCTCTTTAGGCGTTCTCGGCATATCTTTAGTCCAAGGGTCTCGTCAGATGTTCTTGGAAAATCTTTTAGTCCAAGGGTCTGTTTAGACATTCTTGGCATATCTTTCAGTACAAGGGTCTCTTTAGACATTCTCAGCATATCTTTCCATCCAAGGGTCTCTTTAGACGTTCTCGATAAATCTTTCAGTCCAAGGTTCTCTTCAGACACTCACGGCAAACATTGAAGCACCAACCAGACATCCCTCAGCTATGGCCTTCTATCCCTTGCTCTTTTATGAGATCACACTTGGCTCGTGTAGTGATAATCTCCCGATGGACAGCCTGTGAGCACGGGCTTTTCGGTCCCCTTAGAACGATGATGACTTTTTGCTCTAACCTATTATGGACCAGTTAATCTATTCTTTTAGCGTTAAATCAAGTTTGGCAAGTACCTTTTTGATGATTTTGGACCTTTGACCGCGCTTAAAAATCATTAAAATGCTTTTAAAAAATAAACTGTAATCTTTCTCTCGCGCTCAGTAAACAATTTTGCAATTTTTTATGAAACTCGATCTATTTCTAGAAGTCTCGTTCTTTATTCTAGATTTTAGACTCTCTGAGATTTCCATAATGTTAAGAATCACTTAAATCGGATAACCGTAGTGAGAGTTATAATATTTTGAAGTTTAACAAAATTTACATCAAGGTGTAATTTTTCCCCTTTTCCTCTCTTCGGCCGGAGTCGCCACCACCGTCGCCGCTGCTGCCGACAAGTGCTCCAATAGAGGCAGTGACCACCACACCGCTACCGCTATGGTGGTTGCCATCACTGTGGTGGCACCCCCGTTGTGGCCATCCCCACTACTACAATAGTCTTCCCCACTACCGTCGTAGCAGCCATCACTGTAGCGGCAGCGGTGACCGCTACAAGGGTAGCGATCACCTTGGAATGGACTATTTCAGTCCATGCCATCTTTTTCTGTTCTATTTCCTTGCAGTTGGGCAATGTAGTTTCTCCAAAAATCACCCAAAGTCGGTGTATTTTTTAGTGTGGAAGTATTTAAGCCTTGTTTGGAGAGAGATCAAAGGACTTTTTCACAATTTCGAATTGGAAATCAGATTTGAGAGAAAATAAAGAACAAGAGAGAGAGAGAGAGAGAGAGAGAGAGAGAGAGAGAGAGAGAGAGAGAGAGAGAGAGAGAGAGAGAGAGAGAGGTATGAACTACAGAGAGAAAGCTTTGGAAATGCATAGAATCTGGATTCAATCTCTTCTAATCTCGATTCTTAGTTGTTCTTTAGCTTAATCTCATAGCTTAAACATTAAAATCGATTAGAAATCATAGTTACAATAGATTAGATAGGTTTAGAGACTTATTTTCCAGAAACTACCTAAAAATCCGTCACTGATTCAGATGCGATTTTTGTTGCCATTTCATCACAAAATCATCAAAAAGGATCTCACCAAGGGTTGATTCGAGTCTCAAAGAACAGATTCACGACCTAAAGGTAACAAAACTGAGTTCCTTCATCTATTTTCTTGTTTTTCTTGCGTATTAGTAGCTGTTTTGGTGATTTTTGGGGTTTCTTGCCCATTTCCCTGCTGTATTTTTGCAAAATGGTCAAAATCGTCGAACTCGCTACACCTGTAGCCTTCACTGCTACACCTGTAGCCTTCACCGCTACACATGTAGAGGTCTCTGCGATTTTAAACGTTTTTAGATCTTTTTCTCCCCCAATCTGAAAAATTAATACTATTTTGATGTTTTAAGTCTAAATCTACTGAACTAATGTTGATATTGACTCAAAACTTTGGTGGTTTCAATTTTTCGGATGCAAAAATGCCCGTTTCCTCCTCATTTTGCATTTTTTTCTCGAGGCCTCTACAAGTGACCTCAAGACCGCTACACCTGTAACCTCCACCGCTACAACAGTAGCGGTGGCCGCTACACCTATAGCGATCTCAAGGGTCACCTGTAGAGGTGCCCGCTAAAAATGCCAAATGGTCCCTGTTTTGTATTTTTGGCCCTGTTTTATAGTTTTCTTCCATTTTCAGTCTGTTTTACCACCCGAAAAATGTTCAAAAATTTTCTAATAATCTAAAATAATATTTATTATTTTTTAATTTGGTCTTTTTTAATTTATTAATTATTTAATGGCTTAAATAACCCAACTTGGCCTGAAAATGAAGTTTTGTCACCTTAAAAAATTCATACTAAATTGTCTATGCCATATAAAAATTTGATATTTGCCCGGAAATTATTTGTGCTTTATTTATCATTATTTGTGGGTGATATATCTCATTTCGGAGCCGGGTTCGGGTTGGTAAGTTCGGTTGTGGCCCGATTTCGGTCTCTTATTATTTATTTTCCCTCATTAGAAAAATGTAAAGGAATTTATAAAGCCTTGTAATAATTTTAATTTTCTGCATTTTATTATTTTTTGGATGACTGTAATAATTATTTATCTGCTTTATTTACCGCTTTTTGCATGATTCGCTGTGTGATGTATGGATTATTAACTGAAAATTCTAATTAGAAGGATTTAAATCGCATAAGAATTAAAGATACTTTTATTAAGATACAAACAATTTGATTTCTTAAATGAAGAATAGGCAACATCATCCGAGCTCAGAATCTCTATTTTAAAGTACGCTCCATCCACCCGGTGGGAATATCATACCCAAATTCCCGGTAGAGCTAAACCGGGTGGCGACTCTGTCTTAAAGTACGGGATTTTGATCTCGTGTCTTTTAACACTTAAATTGGACTTAAATATCAACTTCAACATCACTTTCATCGATATTTTTATCACGCCTCTAAAATGAGGGATCTCTTTCGGCTCGCTTCACCACGCTTATTTTTCCCTCCCTTTGAAAGGGGTCGCAAAAAAGGTTGCCCGCTTACAACCAACAATCGATGTTGTTGCTAGTGACTCAAACATTGCTGCAAATAAAACTGAACCATGACATATATCAGCAACAATGGATGAATTACAAGTTACGTTGTTGGTTTCCAAGATTCAAGCCTAATTAAAGAAGTACTAACTAATTCACTATGGAAATAAACACTAAAACTGATAGCAAATCTTTGCAATCAATCACCAAAACTATTTGTGATATAATTGAATGTCATATCGTATTTGCTGACACTCAAATAGAACTGTAGTGTTCTTCATTTAAGTCAGAAGCATAACATTAACAAGCACTGATTAAGGGATTCTTCACTTAAAACCAAAATTAGGCTAAAGTTAAGTAATATAAAAAACATGATATTCAGCAACACGATATATATCCAATAGACATCAAATAGAAATAGGGTAGATAACTCGTATACGTCTAATGGACACCTGCTAACAACTGCAAAGAACCCAACCACCGTCTAGTAGATATATAGTAAATATCTGATAGATATCTAATAGAAATACCACATAAAAAATCAATGAATTGTAAAACACTGAACAAAAGCAAACAAAGCATAAAGACCGATTACCTTTAACATCACTAAAAACAATAGAGAGTGTTGTCAAATACAAAAACTACTCAGTTTTGAGCATGTTTCGAGCAACAAAGAGAGCAAAATCCCACACCTGAAACTCAAAGCAGCAACATCAAGTAGAAAGAAACAACAACACAAACTAACATAACAATTCCATAAAAAAGCTACCAAAACTAAGATATATCACCAATCTATTAGATATCTACAAGATGTCTATTGGATATCTATCAGATGTCTAACAGATTCCAAACCAACATGATTATAATTCAGATCGCTAACCAACACCAATCTCAACCTTAATTTGGAATACAGGCACACTTTTCAACACAAAAAATGCTTGTTCCACCAGCAACCTAATTGAATTAGCCATTAATAAAAAACAACTATCTTAGCATTTTTTCAATCATATAGTGTGCACTTCAATTTCAGCAAAATGATTTCATAAAAAAACTGTTAAAACTAAGATATATTATATATCTATTAGAAATCTATTGGATGTCCATTGGATATCTATAATATGTCTAACACATTCAAAACCAACGTGATGACTATAATTTAGAACACTAACAAACAACGATTTCAACCTTAATTTAGAATACAAGCACACTTTTCAACACCAAAATTGTTTGCTCCTCCAACATGCTAATTAATTTGGCAATTGATAACAAAATAACTATCTTCGCATTTTATCAAACACATGGCATGCACAATGGAGAATGTCTTGTGGGGTGTCATCTGAAAACGAAAATAGCGGGGCTGGAGTTGTTCATCAATGGGATCCTCCACATGTACCGTATCTAAAGTGTGATACCGATGCATCAATCTTTAACTCCAGAGAATCTGTGTGCTATGGTCTTATTATGCGAAATGCTGGGGGGTCTCTTCATTGGTGCAAAATCTGGACACTTATAGCCTCATGTGTCAATTGTTGAGGCTGAAGCTTTATCGGTTTGAGAGGCTTTATCTTGGCTGCAATCACTTGGTTACTCTCATGTGATTATCGAAGTTGATAATAGTATTCCTTTGATGCTCTAACTAGTTCAGATATTGGTTCTTCTTATTTCTCGCTTATTGTTATGGATTATAAGAACTTATCACAAACATTCCAAACTTGTGTTTATAGTTTGGTGCGTCATGATGTAAATGATCTTGCTCACTCTATTCCTCGAGCTATTTTCTTGGATGAGGTAACAGGGGTGTGGTTATCTTCGCCGCCTGATTGTGTTGCCCATCTGTTCTAATTTTAATACAATCCATTTTCTTCAAAAACAAAATTATCGAGAATACAAATCAATCAATGCGCAAAAAATAGAAAGGAAGAAGAAGAAGAATGTAGAACTCAGTACCTAAGAGAGAAGACAAAGATCACAGAGAAACATAAGGCTATATCCAAACTTAGATCACGAAAATGAGAAGAAATAGTTAATGTAAAAAAAAGAACGCTTATATACAACGTATATATGTACATATTTTGTTAAAAAATTTAATCGAAAAATGCTAGCATGGTAAAATAGTAGTTATTTTAGAAAAAGTGACCCATCTTTACAAATTCTCATTTAATCAGCTAAGATCTGGCGCAGTTTCCATGGCTAAGTATAAAGTTCATTAGGACCATCACCATGTCGTCAATGGAATTTGGAGCCTAATTTGACACTATGTTGAAATTGACATGTCCTACCATCCTGATTCCTGCCCGCTTCATTAAACATTTTCATGTTCTGCAAATAGATATGGACAATGTTTAGGTAAATTACAATCGCTATATAGTAATTTGTATATAACTTTGTTTTTTACTTGAACTTTAAATTATAATCCATATGGACAATAAGGATAATACTAGATCTATGACAGCCCGAGACATACCAAATTTTTGAAGTACACCCAATGTCAATGTAGAATGAACAAATCTCTTTATCACAACAAATATGTGAGTAGTTCACTCAATTTATAACTTGGGTATCATAGGGCTTCACTTGATCCCTGACCAACTAATTTAGGTATGCGCTCTCGGTGTTATAATCAGAAAAGTAATTTTAGTTCAATTTAAGGTTATATAATTATAAATTTACAATAAAATAAATCCAGTTCAATTCAATTCTTATAAATTTAGGCATTTTTTATAGTTACTTTGTTTAACCATTACTTTATCTTTCTACCATTGGATTAAAATAACCACCACTCATTCTATGGTGGAAAAGTGCTAAATAATAGGTATTTTATAAAAAACAAAGCAACCATAGAATGTAACATAAATTTATAAAGTAGACTCCATTATTCTGAAGCTCAATGGAGAGCCAGATTTTTTTATATAAACTAAAAATAAATTAAACAATACTTGTTTATTTTAAAAATATAAACTAAGTAAAAACACATTTAACTCAAAATACATATATGAAATGTGTTTTCTATGTAACTTTGATATTTATAAAATAACCAATACTTTAGCGCTTTATCACTATTATTGAATAATACAAAATTTGATCTGATTGTAATAAATGATCAAGTGATAGTTACTTTGCATAAATTTGTTGTAACCAAATGAAGCATCATGATGTAATTCTAAAATTAATTTTTATTTGCATACAAAGTGATTCAACAAAAAATATAAACCCAATTTCAATTAAATTAAATTTTGATATATAATCATGATATAATTTTAATAAAATGCACTGCAAGTTAAAAAATACCAAAGCGTACATAGTATGTTGGGTTCAAATGTGGGGGCCACATATAAGAAAAGAAGAAATCATTGCCCATGTGTCAAATCACAAGGAAAAGATAGGTTTAAATGTGGAAGTCCGACAACTAAATTTAATTTTCTTCTTCATTTTACCACTTCTTCTTCTCAAAACTTCAACTGCGGTCAGTGTTCTTCCATGGCAGTCTAAGGTGGGTCTTTATTGAAAATAAATTTATTGTTCAGATTTAATGAACCAGCAGTTACGAAGTTCAAAGAGTCACAATAGTTATAATAGTTATAAGTCTTTAAGTGTCATTAGTAGTATTTACTTTTGTATATATTTTGTTATTTGAAGAGTCACCTTGTAAGACTATAAGTATGTAATCGTTTCCAAGACAAAAAATATACCAGAATAATATTCACCCACTTATCTCTCTTCTAAAATACGCTCTCTTCATATTCTCTCCCAACAAAGAGGTATTGGAGCATCAAGGAGCGACTAAGAGCGCCAGTGAGCGACTTAAAAAAATAGTGAGCGACTGAGAGTGACTTACAGCGACAAACGAAAAAATTCAGAATCATGATGAACAACATGATTAAATTTCCCTAACTTACCAAAGACAATTACGATGCTTGGTGCATTAGAGTGAAGACATTGCTGGGTTCCCAAGATGTTTGGGATATGGTCAAAACAGGCTATGAACATATTGAGAATAAAGAGCAATTGAATGCTCAACATATGGAGTCTTTGAAGAAGACGAAGAAGAAAGACCAGCAAGCACTCTCTCTCACTCATATGTGTTTGGATGAGAATATGTTTGTGAAAGTTCTTACTGCTTCTAAAGCCAAAGAAGCATCGGAGATTCTGGAGAACGCTTTCAAGGGGAAAGATAAGGTGAATAAAGTTCGTTTGCAAACTCTGAGGAGTGACTATGAGAATTTGAAGATGAAAGATTCTGAATCGATCGAAGAATTCTTTAACAGAGTTCAGTTGATTGTTAATCAAATGAAGAGATATGGAGAAATGCTAGAAGGTGTTCGAGTGATTGAGAAAGTTTTGCATTCGTTAACGGCAAAATTTGATTATATGGTGGCTGCAATCGAAGAGTCGAAAGACTTGCAGATTATGATGTTAGATCAACTCTTGGGTTCTCTACAAGTCCATGAGGAAAGGTTGAAGAAGAGAGAAGAGCCAGTCACTTAGATGTTACAGGGAAAATTGAAATTGTTTGATAAAGAAGAGAAGAAGTCACAAGTTTCCCAAGCGGAAAGTAGTAGAGGACGCGGTGGAGGAAGAGGCCGTGGTCGTGGTGGTCGAGGTTAGTCTCAAGGAAGAGCTAGAGATTCTGGTTGGGTACAAAAAAACTCAACTAGAGGTAGAGGAGGTGGAAATCCTCAATGGAATTCTAGAGGACGAGGCAAAGGAGGCAGATTTGGCGATCGTGACAAATCTAACGTTCAATGTTATATTGTGAAGGATATGGGCATTATGCAGTTGAATGCAGTTTTGATGGTAAACATGATGATCAAGAAAACTTGATAGAGGCTGAAGAAGGTGAGAATGCACATTTGTTGCTGTCTTCTAGTGGAGATTCAGAGAAAACCACAGAGTCTTGGTATCTTGATTCGGGAGCTAGCAATCACATAACTGGTAATAAATCTTTGTTTTGTAATCTTGATGAAATCCCTAGAAGGAGTATTACTTTTTGTGATAAATCAAAAGTTCCAATCATGGGTAGTGGAGAAATTCTTATCAAGCTAAAGAATGGAGATCATGAATTTATTTATAATGTTTATTATGTTCCGGCTTTAAAATCCAACGTTTTAAGCATTGGACAACTTGTTGAGAAAGGTTATCATGTGGAGATGAATAAGAGAAGTGGGCTGGTTGTTCGTAATGGTAGGAGAATGATTACTAGAGTTCCAATGTCACCGAATAAGATGTTTAAGCTAAAGATCGACATCAACAGACCAGAATGCTTGAAAGCTTCTTTTTTGAGTCAGCATGGTTGTGGCATCTCAGAATGGGTCACTTGGATTTCAGAGGCTTGGAGCATATGTCTAGAAAGAGGATGGTCAGCGAATTACCTTTCATAAATCATCTTATACAGATTTGTGAAGGTTGCATGCACAAAAAGCAATCGAGAAGGGGTTTTCCTAAAGAATCCTTTTCTAGCACATCTCAGCTGTTGAAGTTGATATATGCAGATATTTGTGGTCCCATAAATCCAATGATGGTAGCAGGTATATGTTGTTGTTTATTGATGATTCTACTCGCAAAACTTGAGTTTATTTTTTAAAGGAGAAAAGTGAGGCATTTGAAGTCTTCAAGAAGTTTAAGGCTCAAGTTGAGAATGAGATTGGCTTAAAGGTTTTGTCATTTAGAACTGATCGTGGAGGAGAGTTTACTTCATGAAAGTGTAATCAATTTTATGAGTATTCAGGCATTCGACATTTCCTTACTGTTCTTAGATCGCCACAATAGAAAGGTGTGGTGGAGCAAAAAAACAGAACCAGTCTAAATATGGCTCATAGTATGTTGAAGAGCAAAGCCTTGCCAAAGGAGTTTTGGGCAGAAGTTGTGGCTTGTACGGTGTATTTAAACAATAGGAGTCCAACAAAGAAATTTATGGATATGTCCCCTCAAGAAGCATGGAGTGGTAAGAAACCAAATATTTCCTAATTAAAAGTATTTGGTTTTCTTGCTTATGTGCATGTAGCTGATGAATTGAGGAAAAAGCTTGATGACATGAAAGAGAAGATGGTGTTGATTGGTTATTCACCAAGTTCAAAGGGTTATAAGTTCTATAACCCTCAAACCGGAAGAAGTGTCACTAGCTGAGATGCGGAATTTGATGAAGGAAGTTGTTGGAACTGGAATGTTTTAGAAAATGAAAATTAGGATTTTCTTCCTTTCTTTGAAGATGATGTAGTTGCAGGTGGACGCTACTTAAATGGACAGAATACGACATGCGCTGACAGGCAGAATGCGACTTATGACGGACAAGAATGACATAATGCGACTTATGACAAACAGAATGCTACTGATGTTGCTTCACCAAGCTCATCTAAAAGGCAACCTCGCATGAGGAATTCAGATGATATTTATGCAGAAATAATAGAAGTGGATAACACCACATTATTCTTGTAAGCACGGGATTTTACAGTCCCGCTCACGAGACGATGATGACATGTATCCAATTTTATTCCTCATGATAAAAATTCTTTTTGGAATTTTTATTATCGATAATAAATTATCTACAAATTTTATTTTCAGAAAAATTCAGTTCAACGTGTCCGATAACACGTTCGGTGGTAGCTTGAACCTATGATTTGCACCCAAAAATTAATTTAGTCTTAAATACCTTAAAATATTAACAAAATAACCCTAATTACCAAAAAATCCCACCTAAACCCCTTTTTAGGAGGAGTCAACACCTTTTTCTAGCTATTTAGGCTAGGCCATGCTTACTTTTCAGACTTGGCAGAGGTTGATGCTGCCAGCGGCATCAGCGATACTGCCGATGGTATCATCCATACCGCTGGCGAACTAAATCCTGTAGGCAGACAACTTTTTGCAGAAATTGGCTCGATACCCACCGGATAATTGATCAAAGTCAATTTCCATCTGATTTTAGCCTATATGAGGAACCATTTTAGCTGAAATAAGGGTGATAGATTCACTACTTGAAATCTTAAGGAGATTTTGAGTATTCTTAGTTAGTTCTACGGGGATAAAGTCTAGAAAAGGTAAGAAAAGGGGATTTAATCCATCTTTTCTTGGTTTTTCTTTACTGAACTCTTTGATATTTACGAGGATTTTAAGTTTAAAATCACCATAATAGGATTTAGAGACCTAAATCACCCTTTTACTTCCCAAATCATCATTTGAGCTCCCTAGAGGTGTCATTTGGATCTCGAAGAGGTGGATTCATGACCCCGAGGTAAAAATTCTAAGTCTCATAGCTCTTTGGTTTTCATTTTACTTGTTTGTTGTGTTTAGTTGCTATTTTGTGCTTAGTTTTGGGTTTTCGACCCTTTTTCGGCCTTTAACTGCTGCTGTTGCAAGAAATTGAAGTCACCGGAGGCACTTGAAGCCGCCAGCGTTATCAACCATATTGCCAGCGGCATTGTTGATATTGGCAGGGGTCTTATTTTCCCCCAACGGCTCTATTTTCTTGCAAGACCCTTTCTTTATAGTATCTAGAATGTCATACAGCCTGTCTATGTAAATGAAATTACCATCGACATCATTGATGCCGCCAACGGCCTCATTCATTCCACCAGCGGTATGGGATTCTAGACAGTAGATTAGTTTTCATTTTATTTTTGACCTAGTTTAATTTCCAAAGCTAGTATGTATAGTGCAACTACGGGGTTCCAGAGCCTCCTGAAAATAGACCTCACACATAACATGTGGCATTTTCACTAATAATCTGGTTAAAATAACAATCGAGTCTAAAATATGGATAAAATGGGATTTTCTCACAAATGCCGTTCAAACACCATTTTTAGCCATCCAACCAGGCACCTTAAAATTGTAAGTAAATATGCCATGTTCATGCTAACTCGGGTCTTGTTTTGTCTACTAACTATACATGCTACGTGATATACCTCGTACAACATGACGTATCTGTGCTAATCATTTTATGTAGTTAGATTTAGGTTAGATGCATGTTAGGCCTTTGGATATTTTATTTCTTGTATAGAACAAATGTAAAGGATTTGGAAAACCTTGTAATTATTATTTTAATTTCCGCACTTTTATTTGTTGGATGACTATAATAACTTATTTACCACTTTTGAATGCTTGATGACGCGATAATAATATATAAATCGAAACCACAATAAGTAGGGGGGATCAAACCAATTAAGAAAGAATGAATCTTTTAACTTGGGCTAATGTAAAATAGATAACATCATCTAAACTCAGAATCTCTACTTAAGGTATGGTCTACCAGCCGGTGGGAAAATAGTACCAAAATATCCCGATTAAGCTGAATCGGGTGGTGACTCTATTTTAAGTACGGGATTTTGATCTCGTATCTTTTGGACAATAAAATATGCAATACCATTTTCCAACATCACTCATCACAACCATAATTTTCGAGGGATCGGTCCTCCAGCCCAGCTTCACAGCTATCACGTAAAACATCGTCCGCTTATAGTGGCGACTCTACTGGGGAGCAATCTCTTTAAACTTGAACTTAAAATTTTCAATAAGTTTAAAAGATTTAGATGATGTATTGAAATCATTGGCAAAATTAAAACTTCATTTTTTCTTATAATGTTTTATCCTTGCGTATATAGATAGTTCGGTAATGTAAGGATGCCCCATCTTACCCGAGAAGCTCATGAAAGTATCACTCATGTCCTATTGGAATTGAGGATGCCTAGTAGGTGGATCACTTATTTCAACCAACATGTGAACTCCTGCGATTGCACCTATTTGGGGAGTGGTTAAGTAACGTGGAATCAAGATAAATGAGAACCTTCTACATCAAGAACCCTATACCAAAGCCGCATTAGAAAAGACTTAGCACTTTATTCCTTTAGGATTACCAAAACAATAAAAAAATAATTGGGATGCACTTCTTTGCGATTTCCGGTGAAGAAGTTAACCTCCATCCTTTTCAAAGAGGCGTTATGCAGGAGACATAAGGTTGGAAGAGAGATGTTTTGTGTGCTATGTGCTACGTGCTCATGCATTACCCATGCATCGGATTCAGGGGCCAAAATCAAATTACCCTTACCAATCTCCACTCATGGAAGAGGTTTAGCAACATGCGTAAGACTTCTTTTGTAACTTCGTTGTGTCACGACATATAGCTATGTGTGACGTGAGGTATAAACTGTTAATTTACCACGACTAGGAAAGTTTGGAGAGAATGAATTAGTTTTTGAATCTATTATTTCACACACTTTTGTTTACAGAGATGATATGTATTTATACACAAATCTCTTTCATTGTATATTGAAATATGGAAGAAATATAAACCCTAAGCTATCAACCAAGTGTCATTAGTCAAATCAAGTATAGCCCAATATTATCAACCAAGTTGCATTGGTTGATGAGAGTGTCAGTAAAGATGGAGTCCAATATCAACCAAGTTACATTAGTTGATGAGAGCGTTAGTAAAGATGGAGTCCAATATCGTGGGGGGTCAACAATAATGGAATTAATATTTTGATAGTTCTAAATTACAACAAATTGAGTTTTCCAGGAAAGATAATTCTTGGTAGAAAGTTTGACAGAGAAAGAGTCAGAGGACGAAATTGCACTGGTTGATGTATATCTATTAACACCCCCCCTTAAACGGATGCCGGAAGTAGGCGAAGTTTGTATCGGAATTGGTAAAACAATCGAGTGCTAAGAGGTTTAGTTAAGCCATCTGTGAGTTAATCCGCATTATTAATGAAGTGAATCAGAATGTTACCCAATCGAACCTGCTCCCGAACAAGATGATAATCAAGTTCAATATGTTTAGTATGAGCACGAAAAACTGAATCTACCTAGAGATAAACTGCACCAATGTTATCACACCATAGGGTAGCGGGGAAACATATAGGGAACTGGAGCTCCTTTAATAAAGAACCAAGCCATAGTAATTCAGCTGTAACATTTCCCAAGGCCCTGTACTCAGATTCGATTGAAGAACGAGCAACAGTGGGCTGCTTCTTAGATGACCATGAAATTAAATTAGTTCCCATGTACACTAGGAAGCCACTAGTAGGCCGACGATCATCCGGATAACCTGCCCAATCACTATATGAAAAAGCCTGTAATTGTAAAGATGAATTGCAAATGAGCTGAAGACATGAGAAGTAGTACCGCATAAATAACGCATGAGGAGTTTCATGGCTTGCCAGAGTATGTCAGTTGGACAATGCATGAACTAAGTGAGCTTATTAACGGGAAATGCTATGTCAGGTGTTGTTAGAGTCAGATATTGCAAAGCTCCAAGGATTTGATGGTAATGTTCTGGGGAAGAGAGAGCGGTGCTACTTTCCTTTGATAACGACAAACCAGAAGCTATAGGCGTGCTACATGGTTTAGAGGATCTCATTCCAGAGGTAGGTAACAAGTCTTACAAGTACCTCTACTGGGATAAAACCAAACAAGTGGGAAGCCTTTGAACTTGGATGCCTAGGAAGTAATGTAATGGACCCATATCTGGGACTAGGAAATGTTGCTGAATAGATTTGATGAACCAGTCTAGACGAGAACCATCTGTACAAGTGATCAAAATGTCATAAACATACACCAAAACATAAAATATGAGCGAGCCTTAGAAAAGATAAAACAAAGAGGTGTCAACTTTGGAGGCGTGAAAACCAATTTGTTGCAAATATTTAGTAAGGCAATGAAACCATGCCCTGGGCGCCTGCTTGAGTTCATAAAGAGATCGATGGAGATGACATACATGATTTGAAAATTGTTCATGACAGTAACCCGCCGGCTGCTCCATGTAAATTTCTTCCTCCAGGTGACCATGGAGAAAAGCATTTAAAACATCAAGTTGTTTGATTGGCTAGTTGTGAATGGTGGCCAAGGAGAGGATGGTATGGACGGTAGGGAATTTGACTACTGGGGAAAAGGTTTTAGTATAATCAATACCCTCTTGTTGAGTATAACCCTTGGCAATAAGTCTTGCTTTATAGCGTTGAATGCTACCATCAGCGTTTCTTTTGATTCTATACACCCACTTATTGCCAATAACATTTTTATTTAGAGGTCTGGGAACTAACTGCCATGTGTTATTAGAAAGAAGAGCATTAAGCTCATCCTGCATCGCCTTTCTCCAACCTAATATAGTTTTGGCTTGAGTGACTGTGCGAGGTTCAAGAAGAAGATAATTTGGCTTCTTGGTGGCAAGGAGTGCAGTTGGGGATGGATTTCGACCAGAGATGCATTTTGTGGGAACGAGGTAGTGCTAGAGGCTTATTTTTACGGGCACCCTTGGTTGAATGAGGCAGTTTTACGGTAGTAGAGGAAGGTTGTGATGGTTGTTTTGTGGAGGGAATTTTAAGAATAGGTTTGCAATGTTGATAAATTACTAATGGCTTTGGGGAAGGTTTGGTTGGTTTGGGAGAAGCAAATGATAAAGGAGGAGATTGCATACCATTAGAGGATGAAGATGTAGGTGCCAAACTAAGGGTAGAGGTGATGGTTGTAATGTGAAGCCAAGGTGATTAAGTGATGACATTGGAAGATTGGCAACCTGGAAGAGTTGCGTAGGGAAATTCTTGCTCATGAAAATGAACATGACAGGCATAATAGATTCTTCCTGTGTCTTTATGATAACAATGGTACGCCACATGGGTTGGACTTAAACCAAGATTAACATATTTTAGACTCCTAAAGGAAAATTTATGAGCGTTATACGGTCGAAGCCATGGAAAAATAGTACAACCAAAAGGTTCAATATCTAAATAGTTGGGTTATTGTCGATGGATCATGAAGTAGGGTGATTGGTTGTATTTCATATGACTGGCCAAGAGATTGATCAACAAGGCACTTTGTTCCAACACAAAATTCCAAAATTTTGAAGGTAAGGACGCATAAGCAAGAAATGTTAATGTGGTGTCAATTAGATGACGGATTTTTTGCTATGCCATGCCATTTTGCTCATGCGTATAGGGACAAGCAATGTGATGAGTAATGCCTATGCTAGTAAAGTGTTTTTGTAATTTCTGATATTCAGACCCCCCAATCAGAATGAAAATGACAGATCTTGCTACTAAAACGGGTTTGAACAAGTTTCTTAAATTGGAGAAAGACATCTTATACTTCACTCTTAGCTTTCAAAAAATAAACCCAAGTGTATCTAGTGAAATCATCAATAAAAAGCAACATATAACGATGTCCATGAAAGGATAAACAGGAGTAGGACCCCAAACATCAGAATGAATAATATCAATTGGAAAACAACTTTTGTGTTCAACAGCAACAAGTGGTAATCTAGACTTTTTCCCAAGTTGCCAACTAGAACAAGGACTCAAAAAGAGGTAGAACTCAAAATAATTTTACTATTAACTAAGATTTTGAGTTTAGAGTGATTTTGATGATGAAGACGAGCATGCCAAGTATCCAATATCACCACATCAGCCATCAAAGCTTGCTTGGCTGAAGAAAGTTTGTACACCCCATTTTCAGCTAGGCCCTGCATCAGAATCCTCTTGGTCGCCTCGTCCTTAATAAGAAAATGAGTGGGCTAAAATTCAAAGAAACATGAGTTATAGATGGTAAATGTTTGGACAGATAATAAATTTTTGACAATTTGGGGAGCACATAGTACATTGTTTAATTTGAAAGAAGTAGTATTAGAATGTAGAGAGGCAGTACTAGTATCAGTTATAGGTAGCCCTTGACCATTACCTACATGAAGGTAGTCAGCACCAACATATTCTTGTGAAGAGTGTAAGGATTAAACATCTGGAGTGATGTGATAATTGGCTGATGTATCAAGATACCATGGCTGATATAGAGGCGAAGGTCTTACTTGAACATAATTTGCCTAAGGCAGATAGGAAGATCATCCAAAGGACTAATACTGATATGATTGCTGGCCAAAGGAGGGTGGGTTTCCAAAAGATGGTCTAAAGCTACTAGAAGGAGTATATCTATTTCAATAGGTAGTAGCAATATGGTTTTTCATATTACATATTTGATATGGTCCACGGCTACGACCACGGCCATAACCACGACCACGATCAGAAGAAAAACCGAGAGGTCTGTAGTCGGGAGGTTGGTTTGGTCTTGGTGAGGGAGTGCTTGGACTTGGTGTATGAAGTAACATGTTTGCTAGTGGTTGATGTAGATTAGAATGAAGTTGCTCGTGAGCAATCAGTTACCCCTGCAGTTCACAGAAGGAAATCGTTTCAGGGCATAAATTCAAGGAAGTGATAATAGAATGATATTCTAGCCTAATATTTCTATATACAACAACATTAAATTCAGCTAGAGTGAGGGGTTTTTCGGCTGCTCCAAGTTCATTTGCTTTGGCTTTAGCTTTTCAGAGATACTCAGAGACTGACATATCATTCCGTTGTAATTCTTGCAGCTCAATATGGAGTTGGAGTTGATAATTATAGGGCATGAAGACAAATGTAAAGGCAAGAGCATCCTATACCTCTTTTGTAGAGGTAAGACCAATAACATATGGAAAAGTCTCTTTAGGGAAAGATAAGAAAAGCCAAGAGAGAACCATTTGATACTCTTTGAACCATTCAGTATAAGCGGGATTTGGTTGTTCTTTATTTTGATCATTAATTACTATTGATAGAGGTGGGGGATCAATAACAATAGAATTAAGATTTTGATAGTTCAAAATTAGAGCAAATTGGGTTTTCTAGGAAAGATAATTCTCGGTAGACAGTTTGATAAAGAAAGAGTGAGAGGACGAAATTGCATTGGTGATGGTTGGAGTTGTAGTAGGAGTGGGGCTTGACCCTGAGATGGAGGAAGAAGTAGTCATGGTGGAACAAGAATTTTGTAGTAAGCCAAGAAAAACAGAAACAGAAGGATGAAAAAAAATACAGCGGTTGAAAATTCTATCGGCAATGAGATAAAGGCCCTGATACCATGTTAATTTACCATGACTAGGAAAGTTTGTAGAGAATGAATAAGTTTTTGAATCTATTATTTCACACACATTTCTTTACACAGATGGTATGTATTAATACACAAATCTCTTTCATTATATATTGAAATATGGAAGAAATATAAACCCTAAGCTATCAACCAAGTGTTATTAGTCAAATCAAGTATCAGCCCAAAGATTATCAACCAAGTTGCATTGGTTAATGAGAGTGTCAGTGAACATGGAGTCCAATATCAACCAAGTTGAATTGGTTAATGTATATCTATTAACACAAACATGCCATGTATGTTGGAGGGATAAGACTTCGCATCATGACATTACCCCTATATCGCAACCATCCTCGCAAGCATATCATCCATCGCTTCCCAAAGACAAAAGTCATTCATACCATCCATGGCATTACACAATCCACGCATGATCTGATCCGCTACTCACCATCTGTCAGCTAGGAGGAGGCAAAGTTATTGTCACACTCTATTTGGAGAAGCCTAGAGCACCATTTGATTTGTCGTTCTCACCCCGATAGTCACCATGGAAGGGGTACCATATACTGATTCCAGCTGGGAGTCAGATTCAGATCAGATTCAGTTGGGTAAGAATTCCTCTCAGCCAACCATACCTTTCCCGAATAATGAAGGAAATATCCCTCCGCTTGAGGATCTGTTAGGCCCTACTCCCACCTCGGGAGGAGGATCTCAACCGTCCCCTGGTTTTAACTTCGCTAGTACGATGGCCCAGTTTCTAAACTCTGATGCATTTCAGGCCTCCATACAAACCGGGTGAAAATCGGGGTAAAAATGCAAGGAAACGATAAAAAAGGGTAAAAAACATAAAACATGGACCTTTTCGGATTTTTGCCTGTCCAAATGCTGGAGTGGGCATATGAGATGCTACTGTGGTGGCTTAGACGCTGCCATTGCACCATTTGGCGTGTCACCGAAGCATCTAGATGTCCATTGGAGCATTTGGACCGGAAAAATGCCAAACAGACCAAAATCGGTATTTTTACAGCCGAAAGCCAAGATTATCAAAATTTTAAGCCGATTCCCATGATATTGCAGTAGATCTCGACTTAAAATGGCAAAATAACTTTGATTTTTTGACTTTGGGATAAAAAGAAATCCAAAAACACCAGTAGAGGTGCTTGCAAAAATATCGAAAAAAGGGGATAACCACCCCAAAAAGCAACCAAAAGCAGCAAGAATAAATAAATAAATAAATAAAAATAGATTGGAACTTAGATTTGTTACCTCTAGGCCATGAATTTGCTCTTTGGAGACTCGAATCCCCTTGGTGAGATCTTTTTTTGATGATTTTGAAGATTTGGGTAGTGTTTTTGAGGAAAAGTCACTAAGAACCTAATTGATCAATTTTTAAGCTATGATTTCTAACAGATTTTACTTTAAATCTAAGAGATTAAACAAGATAAAGACCCAAGAAACTAATTTGGAGAAATTCTTTAGCCTTTATCTAGCTTTATCTCTCTAGTTCTGAAGTTTATCTCACTAAAAAATGAGTTTTTTAATCTGATAAAAATTAGCCAAAAGTCCTAAAAAAGATGATTTTAAGGGTTTATATAGACTCAATTAGGTGTAAATAGCCTAATTAGTCCCTCAAATACTCAGATTTTATGATAAAAACGGGTAAAAGCCGAAAAAGGGTCCAGACTCGCCCATGGCATGTCAGTCGCACTCCCTGGCGCGCGAAACACTACCTCTGGTGCATTTCACCTCGCCCCTATCGTGTCTTGTAAGTAGGGAGTGGGGTTTATGCGCAGGTACGCCATGCCCCTAGCGCGTGAAATGCACCAAGAGCGCTCCATAGGGGGCTGACTATGAGGGATCGAGGCAAAAAACTTAAAACGAGCATAGCTTTCACCACATTTATCTGATTTAAGTGATTCTCGACATTCTAAAAACCTTGGAGAGTCTATAATCTAATAAAAATCATGGGACTTGCCGAAAATGATCGGGTTTAAGAGAACACCGTAAAAAAATTAGTACGTGTGGAAGGAAGATTACGGTTAATTTTTTAACGTATTTTAATGATTTTGAAGCGCAGTCAAACGTCCAAAATCATAAAAAAGGTACTTGCCAAAAGTGATTCGGCTTTCAAAGAATAGAACAACTATTCTATAAAAGGTTAGAGGGAAAAGTCATCATCGTTCCGTGGGTCACCGAAAAGCCCGTGCTCACAGGCTGCCCCTCATGAGATTACCGTTTGACTTAGTCAAATGTGATCTCACGAAAGAGCGAGGGATAGAACGTCTTAACTGAGGTGCGGATTCTTGAACCGATTGTTTATTGGGGCTGCCATCAATAGACCTATCAAGAATGAAATTCTAAGTTGGAAACTTTGATTCGGTATCATCCTCGACTTTCCCGCGGATTTGAGGTAAACTGCTGGTTGCCTTACATCACCATAACCGATGATTTAACACCGGTCGAATGGCATTGCACTGCTCCATTACAGAAACTCTGATATAGACTGCTGGTTGCCTTACATCACCATAATATAATTGAGGATTAAATGCCCAGTCAAATGGCATTGCGCCACTCCATTACAGAATCTCTAATATAAACTGCTGGTTGCCTTACATCACCATAACATAACCAAGGATTGAATGCCCAGTCGAATGGCATTGCACCGCTCCATTAAAAAAACTCCGATATAAACTATTGGTTGCCTTATATCACCATAACATAATTGAGGATTGAACACCCCGTCAAATGGCATTGCGCCACTCCATTACAGAAACTCTGCTATAGGTTGCTCGTTGCCTTACCTCTGTTAGACATGATGTATGCTCTAGAGCAATTAGGGTTATTGGTCCCTATACATACACTCACTAAGTTAGAGGGGGGGGGGGTGAATGACTCACTAAAAAAACTTATAACACTTTTTCTCGATAATTATGGATCCGCTTAATGAGGCCAGCTAGCTGAGTGAAATAGCTAGAAAATGCGATTAAGTAAAGGACACAGAGATTTTTATACTAGTTTGGTAACTTGTGCTTACATCTAGTCCTGAGAGAGTGTTGCGGGTTTAATCCATTAATCTCAACTCCTTTACCCTAGGTGGAGAAGCCTTTCACAAATTCCCCAATTACAGTAAGTACCCTCCAAACTGCAATCGCTCACCTGTTGATTAGAATACCCTCTTCTATCAGCAACTCATAATGAGTCTAAATAAGAGCTGGATTCAACTTATGGATATGTTGATCCAGTTACAAATGATCAAATATTACAACTGATTGATCTATACTATTCTCTCTTATTCTAAGAAGATACTCTTTGTGTTGTGCTTTCTTGCTTGAACTCCTTTAAAGCTTGTAAGTTGACAGAGTTTTTGCTTCTAGGAAATTCAAGTGTAATCACCAAGTTCTAAAGTTTGCCTTCTTGCTCCTTTTATAGTTGGATTGAGAAAGTAGCCGTTGAACTTATCTTGGCATCTTCTAAAATTGACAGCTCAGTAATTCACCTGTTGCTTCTTCAAATCGATTCTTTAAGAGATAGAATTGTACCATTGTGAAATACATTTCAATTCGTTAGATTGAAATTCGAGCTCTAATTTGAATTCTTTGTCATTTGATGTCAGTCTTCTGATAGAGAGAACTCGCACTGACTTGCCATGTGTCTTCATCCCATTCCCTCTGGTTTTCTGACATGTTGCAGAGTGCGCAATACAAGTTTGGTAGATCTGCAGAATTACCCGAAGTGGCATTTGACTTGTTGTAGCTTTGTATTGGAAGACTTTGTAATTTTCTTCATAATTCTGTGTCTTCTCAAAGCATTAATTCTTTTTGTCTTTATCTTATTAATGTTCCTGCAAAAAATAATACTAAAAGAAAAGATACCTTTTTAACTTAAAAGGTAAGGTCAGTAGCGTTGATAGACATAAAGTAACTCAGCTAAATATGATATAAAAAAGCACACAACTGAAACAAAATCTAAATATCAAGTGCTGAGCGAATATTACTAAGTCAGCGATAGCCCAGAAACCACTCAGAGTTAAACTAAATAACTAGGTCAATGAATACTCAAAATTCTACCCTTGAATTTACTAACTCTCTTAAAACCATATAATATTTATTTTAACATCATTATTGATTTAATTATCTCTAACTAAACTTCATTGTTATGATCAAAACTTAAGCACTAGTGAGTCATCCACTGAGTCAGTCCAAACTCGTGCTTGGTTCAACAATCTCCCCCATTTTGATCAATGGCAATTAACTTGATCGCGAATTAAATCAAAAAGATATCTAGATTAGAGTTATCTTATACTTATACTTGATATGACTTTTGTTCAGCTTCAGAGTGAATGCTAACTCCCCCATAATTCTTGAATCTTCTGAGTTCAGCATCCCTTAATACTTCTAATATATTTCTGCAAATGATCAGAGCATATATATATATATATATATATATATATATATATATATATATATATATATATATATATATATATATATATATATATATATATATATATATATATATATATGGTAGGAAATATATGAAGTTAAGAAGATCTTAACTTAGAACAGAAATTGTAATCTTTCATTAAATAATAACTTAAGCATAGATAACAATGAGTTAGTCTATGCTAAGTTTTACATTGAGCACTAATGATTACATAAATTCTATTGTAGTCCTTTGGCATAGGTGGGGCTCCCAAGTTTGCCCTACTCTCTTCATAAGCTTGTTGATCCCATCTGGATTTCTTTTCCTTTGGCAGAGCAATCTGCTTCCGTTTCCTTTTACTGATCTCTTGATATTCTCTCTGAATGCGCTCTAGATCCTTAGATAGGTTGTATGCAAATTCAATAATCCTCTGTTCTCTTTCCTTCTCTTCCTTTTCACGCTTCTTGTGATCCTTCTCCCCCATTGCCATTGCATCCAAAATGGCTTGGCTCGATGATCAAATAAGCTCAGAGACTCCTCAAAAGTTTCTAGCTAACCATATACATTGGATGAAAAGTTCTACACCAACAGCTCATAAATTTCTTGCGATATCGCATCTTCTTCTCTGAGAAAAGAAAATAGGCCAACTAATGCATGGGATTGAGAGGGATTGACTCGATATTGAGTGCTTAAACCATCTTTGAAAATTTGGGTGAGACTAGCTAGAGCCTTGGCCTGATTGTTTTCTCTTAAAATCTGCTCCAGCATGGGAGTGCTCCTTATGTGAGTAGTGACTTCAGCATGGATTTTGTCAATGGCTTCTCCATCATTAATGACATTTGCTTGAACTTGCTTGATTTGGTATCTGATATGACCAAGTTTCTGGTAAAGTGTTGGCTCTAGTTCAGCATCAACATAACTATGTCACTTCTCAGAGCATCTAAGTTGTTAGGCCTCTTTAAGGCATTTAGCACAGCTCCCTCCAAGTCCTTGACTCCTCTCAGCATCTCCTCCTTCACTGTCCTTAACACAGTATGTAAACCATGATGGTTGGTTACCACTGAGATTAGAGCGTTAAGTCCATCAATAACAACATTCAGAATGGCTGTATTGTCTTCATTCTCCTTACTAAGTATGTTGTATCCATCAAGTATCTTCACCATTGCTTCAAGTAAGGGATTAAACTTGCCGATCAATGAGTTTCTAAAATCCCTTTCATCACTAAGCACTTTGTAGTTGTTTTCATATATCTTCTCCATCTACTTTTTAAGCTCTACAATGTCTAACTTCAAGCCACCAGCCTGCCTACCTATAATAGATAACAAGAGCAATACATGGGATGCAATTGCCAAAACCAAAGAAAATTAGGTAGGTACAAATCTGATGTGAGCCTTCATCTCCTTAACTGCTTCCACCAAACCTTGCACTAGCTCCATAGCCTTTGCAATTATCCTCAGGACTTCTTCAGACAGTAGCAATTTTAGCCTCAATCTTAGCATAAGTCCTCGGTCCCAGAAACCTAACCTCCTTATATCTCCCAATAGTTCAGCATTTAGGTTGAATTGGGGTTGTGGTGTGATTATTGAGGTTGTTGTTGTTGTTATGGTTGTTTAAGAATCTCTTCAATAATTAGAGGCCCTGTGACTGGTGGAGGTCCTTCCAAGTATAGCTGATCACGGACAGGAGATCCTATTGGGGAAAGGTATAGGTTGATGGCTGTTTGGTCAGAGGCGTGGTCATTTTGGTCAAAGGCTTGGTTTAAGTTGGACTTGGATGGTGTTTGGCTTTCTGGTAGGGGTAAGGCAGATATTGGTGTAGGTGAGAGTGGTGTTTGGGCGGATGTGTTTGGGAAAGTAAAGGGTTCTTCAACTTCCTTCCCTTTCTCTTCCACAGCACCTTTAACAGTGGACTCGCTGACCTGAGTTAAAGAGTCCTCAGTCAGCTGAGCTCCATGCTCAACTACAATAACTTCCTCCTCCTTATCTTCAGATCTCCTTCATCCTTATCAATAACAATCTTCATTCTCTTCAGTAATCCTCTCTTTCTCTTCTTCCTAGCTTCCTTGGCTTCCTCAGCAGTTAGAGTGACCTGTTGGTCAGAGTTTATCACATTAAATTCAACAGCTTCAACTTTAACCACATCATATTCCTCTCCTTCTTGCTCTTCTTGATTATCAATTCCTTTTAGAGCTCCTATCATTTCTTCAACAACTTATAGCACTTCCTTCTCAGCCAAGCTAGCTACAGGTGTCTACAAAATTTGCTCAGTGGTAGCTTAGGCTTAGCCTTAGCTGCTGCTTCCTCAGCCTTTCTCTTGATAGTGGCTTCAATTTCTTCCTGCTTCTTTTTAATTCTTTCTTCTTCAGCAACTTTAACGCTCGTAGCTTCTTCCACATCCTAGATAACTCATGTCCCTCTCTTTATCATTAACGTTTTCTTAGGCTAACCTACTTGAGGAATAACAACTGATGTAGGTTCCTTTCCCATGGCAGTCACCTCATCTAGCTGAGCATCATCTACTTTCCTCTTCTTCTCCCTCTTTAGAGGCATCTCCTCTATCAATCTTCCTCAGTCCTCTTTTCTTCTTCTATCTCGTTAGGAGTCAATTCCCTGCTTTTATCTTCTTTAACTTCCTTAGAAGATCTTGTTTTCTTCAGGACAACAGTTGGAACTGAGCTCGCTGAGCTCCCTTGCTTTTGTTTCTTAGAGTCCTTCCTGACCTCCTTCTTACTCCCTTTCTTTCCTTTCTCTCCTTTTTCAGCTTTGAGCTTAGTGATTCTCTCTAGCTCCTTAGCCACAAAGGCATCCAAAGTCAGGTCCTCTTCAAGAGGCTGGATAGGCTTCATTTCTATTATGGCCTTTGGATCATTCACTCTCACTTCTCGTAGCTTCAATTTGATGTACTTAGTGTTGGACGGCCTCTCATTAGCTCTAAGTCCATGAAAATGAGCATTGCTTAAGATTTTGGACTCAATCACCTTCATCTGATTGTTACTCTTAGCAGTCCATCCCTCCATATCAATCTCATAGGCTTTGGAGATCTCCATAACCAACTGCCCATGCAAGAGATTCTTGTTCACCTTTAAGAACCTGTGCAAAATCGCCATGGGCCAAATAATGCTCATTCCAGGGCTCAGAGTATAGACGAATACCCTCTCAAACTTGGAGCAGCTTCCAATTGAGCCAGTCTTAGGCAGAAGAACTTTTGTAATAAGTTCATGGGCTTGCTTCCCCTCCTTAGTGAATATAGAGGCGATGAGTTCACCTACTTTTGTGTCTGTTGGAACTTTGTAGTCAAAAGGGATATCAACATGGTCTTCATCATTGATAACTCGCAGTTTGAGACCTCTTTCCTTCATTCCCAGTAGACCTGCGATTAGCTTGAGGGTGACATAAACTTTCCTCCCCACCATAGTCGTAACAAAATGGTCCTTCTGACCTTCCACCATGTGAATTACATTGTAGAATCTATGTACAATTTCCTCATAGTAGGCATTAGGCAATTCAAAGAAACCTCTTAAGTGGTGTTGGGGCATCCATTTTCCAAACCTCTCATCACTGGAAAAACTCAACATATCTACAGTAGTTGGTTTTTCAACTTCTATTTTCTCCGTGAAACACCATATCGTCGGAATATACTTGGTTTCGGAGGGATTTTTGAGTTCTTCTATTTTGTCCATACTAATTGCTAACTGAGCAATATGATCTCTGATAGTAACCCAGTGAGTATCTTTCTTGTTTCTCATAAAGAGATCAGATTTCCGTCCTGATGTGCTCGTCATAGTGAATTTGCTTTGAGAAAAGTAGAGATCTTAGGGATTTAGGAAGGAAATTGCAGAGAAAAGAATTTTGGTAGAGTAACCTTTCCTCTTTCTAAATTTCTCCTTAAATAGCAAAAAACACTTCTTATGAACCTGCAAAGCTACGTGTATGACTCATAATCCATGGTCTTAAGATTCAATGGTTAGATTGCATAACGTATACCATAAGATAAATGTGCGCGAGAAACACGGGATAACTACTCTGAATATGGATTGTTTCATAACTTGCTACCATTTCTATCAAGTTTAAATTTGAAAGATAACCGATAACAGTTAATGACGTGTCCAAAATTCAGGCGGCAAAAGAAATTCTTAACCTAATTCACAGAAGCTCAAAGTGTGCCCTAAATTGATCAGCTCCAGAATAGGTTATAGTGAACTATATTTCTTCAAATTGGATTGGATATTCCGATCAACTGTCTTAGTGTATTGAATTGATCCTTTCCAATAGGCTTTATGAATATGTTAGCTCACTGTTCTTCAGTAGGAATGTATATGAACTTGACTTCTCCTTTTAGCATATGATCTCTTATTAAGTGATGTCTAATATTGACATGCTTCATCCTGCCATGTTGAACTGGATTCTTGGATAGGTCAATTGTACTCTTGTTGTCACACATGACTTTAAGACAATTTGACTTTATACCATAATCCTCCAGTTGTTGCTTGATCCATAGCAGTTGTGCTACACAACTTCCCGCAGCCATATACTCAGCCTTAACTATACTCAGAGCTACAGAAGTCTACTTCTTGCTATACCATATAACTAGACAATCACCAAGGAAATGACATCCTCCTGTGGTGCTTTCCCTTTCAAGTTTGTCTCTTCCATAGTCAGCATCTGTGTATCCTCTCAAATTAAAGTCTGCATTACTTGGATACCATAAACCTGCATCAATAAAGCCTAGCAAATACCTGAGAATTCTCTTAACAATAGCTAAGTGAGATTCTCTAGGGTCAGCTTGATATCTTGCACAATAATATACAACATATTTAATGTTAGGCCTACTAGCAGTTAAGTAAAGTAGGGAACCAAACCTCTATAGCACTTACTCTCTATAGGTTTACCTTACTCACCCTTACTCAGAATTGTATCAGTGGCCATGGGTGTTGCATTGGCTTGGCTTTATCCTTGTAAAACTTCTTGAGTACTTCTTTGGCATACTTAGCTTGGCTGATGAAGATCCCATCTTTGCCTTGCTTGATTTGCAAACCAAGAAAGAAATTTAGCTCTCCCATAATTGACATTTCAAAATCTGTCTTCATCTGCTGACTAAATTCTTTACATAGCTTTTCATCAGTTTCTCCAAAAATGATGTCATCCATATAGATTTGGACTAGCAACACATCTTGATGCTTCTTTTTGATAAACAGAGTTGTATATGCTTTTCCTCTAACATAACCTTTGCTAATTAAAAATTTAGTTAGCCTCTTGTACTAATCTCTTAGAGCCTGTTTCAGTCCTTATAGAGCTTTCTTCTACTTGAAGATGTGATTTGGATATTTGGGGTCTTCAAAGCCTGGGTGCTATTTGACGTAGACTTAACCATTAAAAAATGCACTCTTCACATCCATTTGAAATAGCTTAAAGTTCATATGAGATGCAAAAGCATAAAGAATTCTTATGGCTTCAAGTCAAGCCACTGGTGCAAAAGTTTCTCCATAATCAATGCCTATTACCAGCTTCATCTAGCTTGTTCTTGAAAACCCATTTGGTACCTATGATTGACTTCCCTTTGGCTTTCTTCACCAAATCCCAAACTTCATTTGTTTTGAATTGGTCTAGCTCTTCTTGCCTTAAAATCATCCAGTTGTCATCAAACCTAGCATCTTCAAACTTCTTTGGTTCAATCAATGATACAAATGCTGAATGGCTCATCATTCTATTCAACTGACCTCTAGCCAGCACTGGATTTTGCACACTATCAAGAATCTTGTCAACTGGGTGATCTCTCCTTGCTCTGACTTCTTTTGGTAGATTAGGATCAGCTCGCTGAACTACTGACATTGGTTGAGCATCCACATCATCACCAAAGTTGATTGACTAATCCAAGTCAACTTGTTCATCTTCTTTTTCTGGTACTGGATCAGGAACAATAATGGGCTAACTGATTGATCCGCTGACTTATTCCTTTTCTCTTTCATCATCACTATCTTCTCTACCTACATTGTTAGTTTCATCAAAATCTACATGCATGGACTCCTCTAAGATGCCAATCCTCTTGACATACACTCTGTATGCCCTACTGTATGTTGAGTAACATAGAAAGATTCCTTCATCAGCCTTAGGGTCAAATTTAGCCAATTAGTCTTTAGTGTTTAATATGAAGCATTTACAACCAAAGACCTTAAGATGACCAACCTTGGGCTTACGCCCCTTCCAAAGTTCATAAGGAGTTTTATTCAAAATCGGGCCAATTAAAACCTCATTTAGAATGTAACAAGCTGTGTTAACAGGCTCTCCCCAAAAGTACTTTGGTAGATTGTTATCACTCAACATAGAATGACCCATCTCCATAATAGTGTGATTCATTCTCTCAACAACTCCATTCTACTGATGTGTACGAGGGGCAGATAAATTGTGGTCAATACAATGCTTGGAACAAAATTCCTTAAACTGCCTGTTTTCGAATTCCCTTCCATGGTCACTGCGGATTCTATTAATTTTAAGGTCTTTTTCATTTATGATCCGGGTACCCAACCTAGAGAATGATTCAAATGTTTCATCTTTGCTAGCTACCAAGACAATCCAAGTGAACCTGATTAGATCTTCTACAACCGCAAGGGTGTCTTTCAATCCACCTAGACTTGTTGGCACAATAGGCCCAAACAAATCCATGTATAGAAGATCAAGGGGATGAGAAGAAGATATATCAGTTGTAGATTTAAAGGTCTTTCTAAATTGTTTCCCAAGTTGGTATGCTGAGCATAGTCTATCTTTTTCAAAGGCTAGATTGGGTAATCCCTCAACAAGTTCATTTTTGGCTAATTTGGACAGATTGGTCATATTGATATGTCCTAACCTTCTGTGCCATAGCCATGAGTTTTCCTCCTTAGAAACTAAGCATTTATGATTGGAGCCGGGGGATAAATCAATCATATAAACATTATTAATTCTAGGATCATAAAGAATAGTTTGGTCAGAATTACCATCAATGACTGAGCAGCTCACTGAGTCAAATATAACTTTCTTGCCTTTTTCACGTAGCTAAGTAATGCTTAGGAAGTTGAACGTTAGGCCTTTCACTAGAGACATATTATCAATTGAAGGCTTGACTGCCACTGTGTTATTGCCAACAATCTTTCCTTTCTTGTTGTCTCCGAAACTGACACTTCCATTTCTTCTACCCTCCAATATGATGAATTGCTTTTCATCACTCATCATATGCCTCAAGCATCCATTATCCAAATACCACATTCTTCTATCATCAGTGGATCTTAGGCTCACCTGCAAAATAATCAAGTTTTCTTAGGTACCCGTGCCTTTTTCTGGCTGGGTCCTCCCTTATTAGTAGTGGTCATCCTTAACCAGTCATACTCATCATAGTAACCATTTTTATGCCTACACATGACTGTTGCATGTCCTGGCTTTCCATAAAAACTACAAGTGGCCTTAGTATTAGGCCTGTTCACTTCACTCTTTTGAGAAATCTTCTTAGAGTGGTGAATGCGGTTACTCTGGGTATTCCTGCAAGGTTGAGGAGGGACCCACACCTTTTTTAAAGCTATTAATTCAACAAATAGCTCATCTAATCTCTTAGTGAGTTTGCCATTATATCCATTTTGGTACTCAGCTTTTTCCATCAGGTATAAGATATCAAGTGAGGTAGAAGAATTAACATCTTCTAGATCATCACACCTCCTCTAAAGTACTTTGATGTATTTGGTTGACTTCTTAGTCACATTAATAACATTGTTTAGTACTATGACAAGCTCATCAGAAGACAAAGGGGGTTTAGAATTTACCTCAGAGTTATTTCCTTTGTCTTTACTTTGGTCAACTGATTGTCTAGCAGCGGAAGTAGTTGGTTGGTCAGCTGATGCTGAGTGAACTAGATTATCCTTAGCCATGAGACACACATTGGCAGAATCTTATGCCTCCTCATCTGAGGATGATGACTCTTGCTCAGAGTCACTCCAAGTAGCAGCAAGGGCCTTCTTACTCTTCTTCTTCTAGAACTTGTCCTTCTTAGCCTTAGGACAACTTAATTGAATATGCCCCTTCTCACCACATTCAAAGCATTTGATGTCTTTATTGAATTCCTTTTGTGTTTTATCAACTACTTTATCAACTATTCCCTTCTTATACTTGCCTGTCTTTCTGAACTTTTGAAAGTTCTTATCTTTTCCCAAATATCCCCTTAAATTCTTGGTCATTAGAGCTATTTCTTCTTTTCTATCCTCTGGATGTCCTTCCTCAGAGGAATCTTCTTCTTCTTCATCATCAGCTCTCAAAACAACAGTTCTGCTAAAGCTCTCTTTCTCCTTGGACCTGTGCTTCTTGGACTCATCTTCATATTACTTTAAGGATATCTTATGAGTCAGCAGAGTTCCAATCAGCTCATCAAACCTATAGGTCTTCAAATAATGAGCCTCTTTAATAGTACTCTACTTGGGTTCCCAATCTTGAGTCAAGCTTCTAAGAATCTTCTTGATATTCTCTTCTTCTATGAAGGTCTTGCCAAGTTTTTTTAGCTCATTAACTATATTCATGATCCTGGTGTTCATGTTGGAAATATCCTCCTTGGGCTTCATGTGAAACCATTCAGAATCCCTCATAAGGATATTGATTTTGGACTCTTTCACCTTGTCAGTATCTTTATAAGTTACTTCCAACTTCTTCCATATCTCTTTGGCTATCTAGCATCTAGAAACACTATTAAACTTAGTAGCATCAAGAGCAAAATGAAGATAGTTGATAGCATCTGAATTTTCTTTTAATCTGGCTAAGTCTTGATTATCCTATATAATAGAGCACTTGTCAACACATACTCCATTCTTCACATGTGATGGAACATATGGCCCTTCTACAATGGCCATCCAAGCATGCATACTCTAGAACTGAGTGAAGTTAATCATTCTATTCTTCTAGTAAGTATAACGCTCTCCATTGAACATTAGAAGCCTGGCGACTGACATGCCATCAGGAAGAATGTAAACTTGAGCCCTTCCATTGGATTCTCCTTTGTACGCCATAGTCTTTGTCTCAAAGATTGTGAAATCTTTGAAATGAGAACTGTTCTAATACCGCTTGTTGGTCCCTATGCGTACACTCACTGAGTTAGAGGGGGGGTGAATGACTTACAAAAAAACTTATAAAACTTTTCTCGATAATTATGGATCCATTGAAAGAGGTCAGCTAGCTGAGTGAAATAACTGGAAAATGCAATTAAGTAAATGACACGAAGATTTTTATACTGGTTTGGTAACCAGTGCTTACATCTAGTCCTGAGAAAGTGTCTCAGCTTTAATCTACTAATCTCAACTCCTTTATCCTAGGTGGAGTAGCCTCTCACAAATTCCCCAATTTTAGTAAGTACCCTCTAAACTGCAATGGCTCACCCACTGACTAGAATACCCTCTTCTATCAGCAACTTATAATGAGTCTAAACAAGAGCTGGATTTAACTTATAGATACATTGATCTAATTACAAATGACCTAATATTACAATTGATTGATCTATACTATTCTCTCTTGTTCTAAGCAGATTCTCGCTGTATTGTGCTTTCTTAGTTGAACTCCTTTAAAGCTTGTAAGTTGACAGAGTTTTTGCTTCTAGGAAATTCAGGTGTAATCACCAAGTTCTAAAGCTTGCCTTCTTGCTCCTTTTATAGTTGGATTGAGAAAGTAGCCGTCGAACTTATCTTGGCATCTTCTGAAATTGACAGCTCAATAATTCACCCTTTCCTTCTTTAAATCAATCTGTTAAGAGATAGAATTGCACCGTTACGAAATACATTTCAATCCATTAGATTAAAATTCGAGCTCCAATTTGAATTCTTTGTCATTTGATGCCAATCTTTCGATAGAGAGAACTCGCACTGACTTGCCACGTGTCATCATCCCATTCCCTTTAGTTTTCTGACATGTTGTAGAGTGCGTGATACAAGGTTGGTAGATCTACAGAATTACCCAAAGTGCCAATTGACTTGTTGCAGCTTTATATTGGAAGACTTTGCCATTTTCTTCATAATTCTGTATCTTGTCAAAGCATTAATTCTTTTTGTCTTTGTCTCATTAATTTCCCTACAAAAAGCAATACTGAAAGCAAAGATACCTTTTTACCTTAAAAGGTAAGGTCAGTAGCGTTGATAGACATAAAGTAACTTAGCTAAATATGATATTGAAAAGCACATAGCTGAAACAAAATCTAAATATCAAGTGCTGAGTGAATATTACTAAGTTAGCGACTAAGTAAGTGCTCAGCCCAGAAACCACTCAGAGTTAAACTAAATAGCTTGGTCAGCGAAGACTCAAAATTCTACCCTTGAATTTACTACCTCCCTTAAAACCATAGACTATTTCTTTTAACATCATTATTGATTTAATTATCTCAAATTGAACTTAATAGTTATGATCAAAACTTAAGCACTACTGAGTCGTGCTTTGTTCATCAAGGGCGATATATCTTAGTTAGTTTATTTGTACGAACAAATATAAAGGCATTTCTTTTGTTACATCGACGACTGCAAAAATATATTATGATTGGTTAAGAATACATTCATTGATGTGTTTGCAAAAGTCCATGATATAATTATAGTACGTATTGCAAGGGCATAGTGGGACTATGTTGGTGAGAACTGGTTCGTGTGCAATTATGATTTGTCTAAATATCCCTAGTCATAGTATCATCAAGACTGGACATTGATGAATACGGAAAGACTAGCTTGTGTCGTCATACCTCTTGAATTTGATTCAGAGTAGCATATCTCCGGTGCTAGATGGTGGTGTCTTGGGTTAACACATGAATGTATTCAGGGAGATACATTGGAGACCGCTATGAGACAACACTCGGTAATCTATATTATGTGTTGATGTTTTAATCGTCTCATTGCAATAGTAATACGAATATCCTTAGACATATAATACTAGTTACCTTGTTCATATGTTGCTATACTTTGGGTCATACCTAACCATTCTATAGATTGAGTGATATGGGTGATTACGGGTATAGTTGATGTCTAGTCATTAGTAAGCTGAGTAGTCAAGATGGAATTTATCACTCTGCTATAGTAATATAAGGGATTTGTAGCCTGGCCACTTGTTAGAAGTGGTAAACTCGTAATCCTCTGCAGAGTATGAGTTGATGGAATTCTAGTCAATACATTAATATGGTTGAATAAAGTACTTTGGTAGCAAGACTAAATCACTACGGTAGCCTCTAAGGCTACTACTGGACTAACACTTAAACCGAGTCCTAGAAACCAGATGGCACTTAACAGTTGATAAAAGGAGTGAATTATATTGAGCTACTGTAGAATTGGGATTAAGTCACATGTACGTGACATTCCGAATATTGAGGGGTCATATGCCCTTTGCTAGAGCGCCACTATGATCGATGAGAGTCATCGGAGTCCACGACAGTTTGGAGCTCCTAGCTAGTCAAATTCCTGAAAATGAATTCGAGCTAGGTTAAACTTTAATGGCTTGATATTATGGGATCCTATAAGGTCACACACTTTGAGTTACAACCGAGCTATCTAAAGAACTATTAGACTAGGTCTAATCTAGAAGAGAAATAATGGTAAGACCGGTTTAATTAGTTAGACTAATTTTTACTAGTTGGACTAGTATACCAGGAAATAAATGGTTAGACCATTTTATTCATTAGAAAAATTTTACTGGTTGGACCAGTGTATCGAAAATAATGGGAAGGCATAAAAGGAAACAGAAACCGCATAGTGGGGTCCATGGTAAGTTAATGTGTAGACTCGCATGAGTGGGCCTACACAAGTGCTGTAGGACAGCACTCGTGGTAGGCCTACTTGTGGGCCTTGGAAGTGCTGTGCAGCACTGCTAAGGCCCAGTAGGCTTGCGGCAATATGCTGCAACGCACAGGCAAGGGCCTGTGCGCATATGCGGTACGAACGACCCACAAGTGTGGGCTATACGTAAGCAATGCGCAGGCCCGTGCGGGCACTCAAGTACGCATGCTGCTGGCTTCGGCCAGCAGTGTTTTAGTTGGACTGGAAGTCCAATTTGTTTGTCTATAATTGTTTAGTATTATTTAAATAAGTTTTAATTATTATTTACTTAATTAATCAATTATGAAATTATTTGATTGTTTATTAATTTGTTGGATAATTATTTAATAAGTGTTGTAATTCAAGTCTAACTTTGTGCCCTATTAAATAGGAATTATTTATTCTATTAATTAATTAATTGGATTAATTAATTCAATAGAATAGTAATAAAGGAAGATGAATTTGATTCTAACTCTTTCTTATTTAGTAAATGACTAAAAGGTTATGTTTATTTATTTATGATTGGTTGAGGTTAGAGACTTTATTGTTCTTTGAATATTTCATAACCACTATAAATAGAAGCCTCCTTTCTCATTATTTCCCATTCCATTTTCGCAAGTCTCTCTCTTTCTCTCCTATTCTCATAGTTGTTCTAGTTCCTAAAACTAATTCGTCGAAAGACTTATTTACTTAGAATAGAAAGCTAAGGGAATTTCTTCTAGAATAAATAGTTGGTAAGGTCTAGCTATCTACCACTAATTTATCGGCGCTCCTTTTCTAGAAGGTTCTGGTCGGTAGGGCTCGTGCGGACTATTTATAGAGGGCTTCTGCTTTGGAGTATGTGCACGCAGCTGATAGGGTCATTCTGCCGACATCAGGATTCACGCTTCATCTAGTACGAGGTTAAATTATTATTAGGTCATTTTAATAAGTGTTTATGACCTAAATAATAATAGACTAGTGTATATTATCAATCATGCAATGCTTAGGAGATCTAGGGATCTGTATTAAATTTTGAATTTCCGCTGCGCTCGTTTTACCCTTAATCTAGACCAACAGTGGTATAAGAGCCTGCCTAATGTAATTTTATGATTGAATAGAAACATGCTAGGTCTAATTTTCTATTAAATATTTTGAAGTATGCTGTGCCATGCCTAGGAATTTATTTCTTGCAATGGAAAATGTTGTGATAACTAGATTAAGTATTGCTCAAACTTAGTCAGGGTAGTTATCTAAGGATTAACAATGTTTTACTTGAAATTGTAAATGCTTTAATTTATGAATTAAATGGAATAATTCTTAAATTAGAAATGAATGAAATCTTTAATTTAATTAGTCTATGGTTAACTGAGTCAGAAGGGCCCGTGTTTTTTCTAGCAAGGATTGGACTTGGCTGCTCATTTACTTTAAGGGGGCCTCTCCTACCTGGGAATTTGCATCGGTTCTAGACTCTAATAACCAAAGGGACAATTTTGAATTAGTTGATTTCTAGTATAATGAATTGGATTCATTATATGGTTTTACAATGAAAGTTTAAATTGTTAAAATAAAACTTATAGACATAGGTGCAAGAACTTGAACGATGAACACCATTCTTTGTTTTGCATGCTATAAGGAGTCTTGGCATGATGGAATGATTATGAATTACCAGTTGAGCATAACCTAGGTTGGACCTACTAATTCCTTATAGCTCGAAATTAGTTATAGTTTCATAATCATGTCCATGTATAAGTCCTAGATTAGGCGAGACCTGTTGCACCAATAAATCCCCATTAAAATACTAAGACAAAATTATCCTTCCTAAATAATCGAATATGTGCTTCTAGGATTTTTCATTGAATGAATTGTTCACGCATAACATCGTCAATTCACGTGATTCGAATTAGGGTTAAGTCTTAAGCGGACTAGGTTAGTTGTCCGTAATATCGAAGCTAATGCTGGGATGGAGGCATCATTTGAGGAGTCATATAATTGGTTATGCACGTCTATTAGTTAGAACTCAAATGGATTACCAATTGCATTAGAAGCAAATGGACTAGATCCTCCTAGAGCTATTTAAGTTAGCTTGACTCGTGATAGCGGGGGTTAGCTTAAATGAGTTATAGATGCTACCTACTAAGGAGAATGGTTAGACCATGTTCCCCGAAAGATAATAGAAGGGCTATTATATTTTTGAATAAATAATAATAAAATAGTAGGAAAATGTATTTAATTTAAAGACCTTAAAAATTAAATGCATGTACAAAACTAAGTCTAAGCATTTATTCTATTTATTACATATCGGTTTGAATCTTTACTTCTTACATAAATTTTGCATGTATTGATAATTGGTTTGACTGGATCTAGCTTCAAAGGCTTTGTTTAGAAATGTGAGGATAGTCCTCAAAGCCTAACGCTTGGCCTATATACGATATGAGCCCAATACTAAACAAAATGATGCAAGTTTTTCTACCTCGAATAGAAATGCAGAGTTTACATGAAGCAAACGAGGATACGACACCTTAGAGGTTGTTAAGATCCATGTTGCCTTATATGAGTGGCTTGCAGGAAACAAGGATAAACATCAAGTTAGAAGTTCGAATTTATGTTACCTTAACCATTGGAAGCATCATGAAATCGTGGACTTAGAAGTCTATGTCTTTACATCTTAGAAAGGATTTTTCCAAGGAAGGAAAAATGATTCAAAAGTATTTTAAGGATATAAAGGGACATAGGTTATCCAATATAGAAGCAGGAAAGAGCAAAGTTAAGAGAAAATGAAAGGATCTTGAGAGAAGGTTTTGAAAACTTCCACTTCAAGGTGTTACAATTGAGAATATTCTACATCTCTTGGGGATCCACCATAGATATGGGATATTAAGTATATGAATCACATATCTGTACAAGGTATAGGCTATAGAATATCATAAGAGGTTGTTAGCTGCTATTGATGTAGGAACTTAAAATCTCCATTTGGCTATTTTGTATTAAGGACAAAATTATTGCTATACTTCTATAAATATTATTTCCTGCTTCACGGCAGATGGAACTAATTCCAATTTGATAAAAGATGTTATCAAAGATTATAAAAAATATTCTAGATAGAAGTGTAATGAAAGATATTTTATGATTATAAAAGCATATTCTCAATATTAACCATGCTAAGAGAAATTAGATAAAGACAAGTCATCTTACTTATGGCATTGTCATTTAGGCCATATAAACAAAACTTGCTTAACTAAGTTACACAAAGGTGATAACTTGGGCCTAATAGACTGGGAGTCTTATAGGGCTTGCGAACCTTGTTTAAAAGGTAGAATGACAAAAAAACCCTTTTAAAGAAATAAGGGGAATGTGCCACGAGTACATTGGAAATAATACACTCAGATGTATCTGGTCCATTGAATGTCTAAATACATGGATGAATTGTTTACTTCATCACTTTTATCGATGATTACTCACGATATGAGTATTTATACCTTATGAGGCATAAACCATATAGTTTTGAAAGGTTAAAAGACTATAGGAATGGAGTTGAGAAACAACTTGAAAAGAATATTAAGGCACTATGGTTAGACCGAGGTGGAAAATATTTAAGTCAAGAGTTTCAAGACTATCTAAGGGATAATAGAATATTATCCCAGTGGACCCCTTCTTGTACTCCTCAGCACAATGGTGTGTCTGAGAGGAGGAATTGAACTGTATTAAACATAGTTCGGTCCATGATGAGCCAAGAAAGTCTCAGTAAATCCTTTTAGAGATATGCACTTGAGAGCACATTTTATATCCTAAAACATGTGCCCTCAAAATCAGTTGATACTACACCATATGAAGGGTGGTATGGTAAGAAACCCAATCTTTCTCACTTGAGAGTTTGGGGTTGTCCTGCCTATGTTAAAAGGACAATGTCAGATAAGCTTGGAGCTAAATCTGACAAGTGCTTGTTCGTTGGTTATCCTAAAGAGATAATAGGATATACCTTTTATGATCATGAGGAACAAAGGTATTTGTTTCTAGGACTGTTTAGTCCCTTGAGAAGGAACACATGCTTGTAAAAGCTAGTGGGAGTGACCTTAAACTTAGAGTTCAGGCAGGTGAACAAGATGATTAACCGATGATTCCTATGCCTGATACACAAGAAAGTGTGATCGAGGAACAACCTATTATACAATAGCCCTTATGTAGATCTGATAGGGTTCCCAACGCTCCTAAAAATACGGATTTTTCATCACGGATGATAAATAAATTTTTCTAATAGAGGATGATAAACCTAAGACCTACAAGGAAGTAATGGAGACCTCAAACTCTGATAAATGGTTAAAAGCCGTGAAATAAAAAATGGATTCCATGTATGAAAACCAAGTTTAGAATTTGGTCGATGCACTTGATGAGGTTATACCCATGGGCTGCAAGTGGGTTTTGAAGAAAGAAAACCAACATGGAAGGTAATGTAATTACCTATAAGGTAAGGTTAGTTGCAAAAGGTTATAGTCAATGAGAATGGATTGACTATGATAAATCCTTTTCACCAGTAGCGATGCTTTAATCCATAAGGATACTCTTAGCTATTGCTGCTCATTATGATTATGGGATATGGCAGATGGATGTAAAGACCACTTTCCTAAATGGAAACTTAGATCAGGATGTATATATGGTACAACATGAGGGTTTTACATCTCAAAATGGCTTGAAGGTATGTAGGCTTCAAAGATCTATTTATGTACTTAAGCAGGCATCCAGGAGTTGGAATATAAGGTTTGATGATATGATTAAAGAGTTATATTTTATATCAAATGCTTATGACCCTTGTGCATATAAGAAGATTAGCAGGAGTGTAGTCATTTTCCTTGTATTGTATGTAGATAACATACTACTAATAGGAAATGACATTTCTCTTCTTCAAACAGTTAAATAATGATTGTCAAGAAAGTTCTCCATAAAGGACCTTGGAGAAGCAGCATTTATACTAGGTATAAAGATCTATAGAAATAGATCCAAGAGGCTGCTAGGTCTTTTAAAAGTTGCATACATAGACAAGGTATTGAGTAGGTTCAACCTTGAGCAATCGAGAAAGGGTTATCTTCCAATGTCTTATGGAATTAAACTTTCTAAATCTGAGTGTCCGGGGATACAAGAGGAGAGATTGCGCATGAGTAGAATACCTTATACATCCGTTATAGGATCTATCATGTATGCTATGGTATGTACACAGCCAGATATCTCACATGCATTGAACATCATAAGCAGATTTCAATCTAAATGAGGTGAAAAGCACTTGATGGCCGTTAAGAAAATCCTTAAGTAATTTAGAAGAACTAAGGAAATGTTCTTGATATATGGAGAAGGTGATCTCTCAATAAAGGGATAATTGATGCGATTTTCCAATCTGACAAAGATGATTACAAATCATAGTCAAGTCACTTATTTATGTTAAATGAAGTGGCAGTTGTTTGGAAGGGTTCCGAATAGGATAGGACTGCTGATTCAACCACAGAATCTGAGTATGATGCTACTTTAGAAGCAACATAACAAGATGTCCGTATAATGAGATTTATTGGTGCTCTCGATATGGTGTCTAACAGTGAAGATCCAATAGTAATGACACTGTGATAACACTAGGGTTGTTGCTTAGGCATAAGAACAAAGGTCTCATCAGAGAAACAGACATGTACACCAAAAATATCATATAAGATATGATAAGGGATAAGAATGTAATAATGGAACACATTCCCACATATCAAAACTTGGCAAAAGGTCTAATAAAGCCGTTAACATAGATTAAGCATAACTAGCGTGTTAATAAGTTATGGCATGATGCACAAGGCTAATTGGCACTAGTGCAAGTGGGAGATTGTTAGATGTGATGTATGTCCTAGAGCAATTCGGGCGATATATCTTAGTTAGTTAAATTTGTACGAACAAATATAAAGGCATTTCTTTGGTTACATCGATGACTGCGAAAATAAATTATGACTGGTTAAGAATATATTCATTGATGTGATTGCAAAAGTCCATGACATAATTATAGCACATATTGCAAGGGCATAGTGGGACTATGTTGGTGAGAACTGGTTCGGGTGCAATTATGATTTGTCTAAATATCCCTAGTCATAGTATCATCAAGACTGGACATTGATGAATACAGAAAGGCTACCATGTGTCATCATACCTCTTGAATTTGATTCAGAGTAGAATATCTCCGGTGCTAGTGGGTGGTACTTTGGGCTAACACATGAATGTATTCAGGGAGATACATTGGAGACCGCTATGATACAATACTCGGTAAACTATATTATGTGTTGGTGTTTTAATCGCTCATTACAATAGCAATACGAATATGCTTAGATCTGAGATACTAGTTACCTTATTCAAATGTTACTATACTTTAGGTCATACCTAACCATTCTATAGACTGAGTGATATGGGTGATTACGAGTATAGTTGATCTCTGTCCGTTGGTAAGCTAAGTAGTAAAGATGGAATCTATCACTCCGCTATAGCAATATAATGGAGTTGTACCTTGGCCACTTGTTAGAAGTGACACACTCGTAAACCATTGTAGAGTATGAGTTGATAGGATGGAATCCTAGTCAATACATTAATATGGTTGAGTAAAGCACTTTTGTAGCAAGACTAAATAACTAGGGTAGCCTCTAAGGCTACTAGTGGACTGATACTTAAACCGAGTCCTAGAAACTAGATGGTACTTAATAGTTGATAAAAGGAGTGAATTGTATTAAGCTATTGCAGAATCGGGATTAAGTCACATGCACGTGATGTTCCGAATATTGAGGGGTCATATGCCCTTTGCCAGAGAGCCACTATGATCGATCAAAGTCATTGGAGTCCACAACGGTTTGGAGCTCCTAGCCAGTCAAATTCCTGAAAAGGAATTTTAGCTAGGTTAAACTTTGATGGCTCGATATTATGGGATCCTATAAGGTCACACACTTTGAGTTACAACCAAGCTATGTAAAGAACTGTTAGACTAGGTCTAATCTAGAAGAGAAATAATGGTTAGACCAATTTAATTGGTTAGACTAATTTTTACTGGTTTGACCAGTATACCGAGAAACAAATGGTTAGACCATTTTATTAGTTAGAAAAATTTTACTGGTTGGAGAGTGTACCAAAAATAATGAGAAGGCATAAAAGGAAACAAAAACCGCATAGTGGGGGACCATGGTAAGTTACGGTGTGGACTCGCACGAGTGGGCCTGGGCAAGTGCTGTGGGATAACACTCGTGGTAGGCCTGCGCATGGGCCTTAGCAGTGCTACTCAAGCAGCACTACGCAAGGCCCAATGTGGTTGTGCTAGCGGGCTGCCTAAAGCAGCCCACAATATGCAGCAGCGAGCAGGCAAGGGCCTGCGAGCAGGCAAGGGCCTGCGCGCATATGTGGTGCGCACAGACCACAATTGTGGGTTGTGAGCACTCAAATCCACACACTGCTGGCTTCGGGCTAGTAGTGTTTTAGTTGGATTGGAAGTCCAATTTGTTTTTGTCTCTAATTGTTTAGTATTATTTAAATAAGTTTTAATCATTCTTTAATTAATTAATCAATAATGAAATTGTTTGATTGGTTATTAATTAGTTGGATAATTATTTAATAAGAGTTATAATTCAAGTCTAAATTGTTTCCTATTAAATAGGAATGGTTTATTCTATTAATTAATTAATTGGATTAATTAATTGAATAAAATAATAATAAAGGAAGATGAATTTGATTCTAACGCTTTCTTATTCTGTAAATGACTAAAAGGTTATGTTTATTTTATTTATGATTGGTTGAGGTTATGGACTTTATTGTCCTTTAAATATTTCCTAACCACTATAAATAAAAGCCTCCTTTCTCATTATTTCACATTCGATTTTCAAAAGTCTCACTCTTTCTCTCTTATTCTTTTAGTTGTTCTAGTTCCTAAAAGTAATCTGTCGAAAGAAGTATTTACTTACAATAGAAAACTAAGGGAATTTCTTCTAGAATAAATAGTTGGGAAGATGTAGCTATCTTCCACTAATTTATCGGCGGTCCCTTTCTAGAAGGTTTTGGTCGGTAGTGATCGTGTGGACTATTTATAGAGGGCTTCTACTTTTGAGTCTGTGCAAGCAGCTGATTGGGTAATTCTGTTGACATTGGGATTCACGCTTCAAGTGGTATGTGGTTAAATTATTATTAGGTCTTTTTAATAAGTGTTTATGACCTAAATAATAATAGACTAGTTTATGTTGTCAATCATGCCATGCTTAGGAGATCTAGGGATCTAGATTAAATTTTGAATTTCTGCTGTGCCCGTTTTACATGTTTAAAACCCTTAATCTAGACCAACGTCTCCATAACATAACTGAGGATTAAATGCCCAGTCGAATGGCAATACGGCGCTCCATTACAAAAACTCCAATATGAATTGCTGATTGCCTTACGTCACCATAACATAACTAAGGGTTGAATGCCCAGTCGAATGGCATTGTAGCGCTCCATTATAGAAACTCCAATATGAACTGCTGGTTGCCTTACGTTACCTTGCGTAACTAAGGGTTGAACGCCCAGTTGAATGGCATTGCGGTGCTCCATTATAGAAACTCCAATATGAACTGCTGGTTGCCTTACGTCACCATAACATAACTCAAGATTGAATGCCTAGTCGAATGGCATTGTGTTGCTACATTACAAAAACTCCAATATGAACTGCTGGTTGCCTTACATCACCATAACATAATTGAGGATTGAACGCCCAATCGGATGGCTTTGCGTCGCTCCATTATAGAAACTCCAATATGAACTCCTGGTTGCCTTACGTCACCATAACATAACTAAGGATTGAACGCCCAGTCGAATGGCATTGCATCGCTCTATTACAGAAACTCCAATATGAACTACTGGTTGCCTTACATCACCATAACATAACTGAGGATTGAACGCCCCCAATCGAATGGCATTGTGCTGCTCCAATGCAGAAACTCCAATATGGACTGCTGGTTGCCTTACGTCAGCATAACATATCTAAGGATTAAATGCCCTTTTGAATGGCATTGCGCCGCTCCATTATAAAAACTCCAATATGAACTACTGGTTGCCTTATGTCACCATAATATAAATGAGGATTGAACGCCCAGTCGAATGCCATTCTACCGCTCCATTATAGAAACTCCAATATGAACTGCTTTCTCAAATTGGTTGTTTTTCTGGTGTTTTGGGGATGTACCATCAATGGACCTATCGAGAAGAGAAACTTGAGAAGTTAGTAGTTGTTGTAAATTGCATTTTCAATTGCTTAATTGACTTTCTGGAGACAAAATTTTTTTGCCCCTTCAATTAAGCAATAAAAATCAAATATTGAGGAAAACAAGTTTGGAGATATCCGGGAAGTTCGGGAAAGTCATTGTTATGTTGATTTTGCAATAGTTGCATCGAGGCACTCCTGGAGGGCCTAAAGCTGCAGCGTGGTGCCCTTGAAGGGTTGAAAGTTGCATGGAGGTGCCCCTAAAGGATTGAGAACTGCATTGAGGTGCCCGTTGAAGGATCTTCTGAATTTTGTATTTTGGATCTTCAAATTGATTGTCCATTGGAATTGCCATGTGGTGTACCTGTCAAGGAAGTTTTAAGATATTAGTAAGTGATATAAGTTGCATTTTTATTGATTAATTGATTTTGTGGAACAAAAATATTTTGGCCCCTTAAATTAAGTAATAAAAATTGAAGAATGAAATATAAATTGAGTTAGAAGTTTCGGGAGTCCAGAGAAACTGGGGTGCCCATCGGGACTCGCTGATGCCCCTTGAACGCAGCCTAGAATATATGTCGGGATGTCCTTGATGATCATATCAAGGTACCGTTGGGAGAAGTTCTGAGTTTTGATTTTAGGATCCATCGGGTTGGTTGTCAATCTGGATTGCTACATGGTGCACCTATCAAGAAAGTTTTGAGGCATCAGTAATTGCCAGAAATTGTGTTTTAATTGCTTAATTGATTTTGTGAAAACGAAAAAAATTTTGCCACTTCAATTAAGCAATAAGAAAGGAAGAATGAAATAAAAGTTGAGATTTCCGGGAGTCTGAAGAACTGCTGAGGTTGACTGATAGCTTCAGGAGACTTTTCTGTGCTCTTCCCTGTAGAATTTAGCATAGAATAATAGATATGAAATTCATGAATACTATGCATGAATGTATGAATGCATGAGCTGCTTAGACTAATTGTCCTCCACATCTAAGCTACATGGCTGCTCGCTTGATCTATTTTGCTTAGTTTGGTTGCTTGCTAGGAGAGAGAATATATGGAATTATATTGCAGCATAGAACAAGCAAGAATGCCTTTTGCAGAGGATTAGGGATGTCACACAGATTAGGTAGGGATGCCCCTGGTGGAGAACTAGGGAAGTTACGGTATGCATGCGAGGCTCGTGTAGCTGTATATTGGGGCTGATGATTGTCATTTTCCATACACCCTCTCGCTTGCTATCCAAAGAGGTGAGTTAGCTGTATAAATGATTGTTGAATTGAGCGTATTGAAGATAAGTGGGAGCATGAAGCAAAGTTTGGGATATTGGATGACGAACGGCTGGACGCTATCACTACCAATGAATTCTACTAAGGACAACTTTGAAAGATTAGGATGTTATGGACTCGAGAAGCTCGATCGTGGTCGAGATTGGAGTGGACATGTGTAGAGGATGGATTTGAGCCCTTCGAATCCATCAAATTGCAGAAGATATCCAGGCACTATGACGATGATGACGATAATACGGGTATTTCGATGTGATCAATGGCAGTCATTACTTTTATTTTGTCTTAATTTTTGCATAGACCTGAATATTGAGATAGGCCTATCAGACTTATTCATATCTTGCTTTTATGTCCTAATTTTTGCTTGGACTGCCCTTTTCGGGTTTTCCATCCATCAGACTTTTCCTGGCTTTTGTATAGACTTCGGTTCTTTTCGGTCTATCTAGATTTTTGCCTTTTATTATCTTTCTTTTCTTTTGAGTAATTGAGTTGACTGCTATGAACTCCACATTCAACTCATCTATTGCATTTTACCTTTTAGGCCTAATATATTCATTCAAGCACAAACATAAAGAATTCAGCAAAATGACATTTTCATTAAATGAATTAAGTTTTAGTACATAATGATGATAACCATTTCAATTCACCCAACCTCCGGTGTTAACTAGCCTATGTAGGTTTTCTTGCCAACACACTCTCATATTGCTCACATTTACCCTAACTTTTGCCTAGATTTCCCTTTTCAAATTTTCAGTCTAGCGGGCTATTTTGCACCCTAACTTTTGCCTGACCGGTTTGTGGAATATCGATCAGTAGGTACACCCTAATTTTTTCCTCGAGCAGTAGAAGACCACTAGCAGGGTGATTGATTTTATTTATTTTCTTATGTGTCACTTTTTTGGATTTGATTCTTTTAGATTAGATATGATAATGCTTCAACCTGCTTTATTTGATACGGTTTACGAACTCGCTACCCTCTAAAATTTTCATGCCCCTTGTATTGAGCACCTCTTTGGTTACGTAAGGTCCTTACCCATTAGGTCTAAACTTCCCCCTAGGGTCAGTGTGGGTAGGCTTTACTTGCTTCAAAACTAAGACACTGACTTTCAATGGATACTTCTAATGCTTGACACGGTTGTTATTCAGCCTCGCTGTGCACTTTTGATACATCTGAAGACTGTTTAAGTTGTTCGAACCATGCTTTAGTCCATGGGGGTCCCTTTGACTTGGATTGAGTGCAACTCTCAAGGACTCCATTTCAGTTTTGTTCAGGATCGCAACCCCATAGCATAAACCATAAAGGCAGTGGATTTGACACTTGTTTGATACCTCCAAAAGGGCGAATGATAGCTCATCAGCACAATCTGTAATCCTTGTGGTAGTCTTGGAAATAAACTTCTTGATAAGCTGGTTTATGGCTTCAGTTGCCCCATTATCTTGTGGTTATAAGGTGAATCCTTATGGTGCTTAATCCCATATTTCTTGATCAAATCAGCTGTTGCCCCTTGAAACTGAAACTATTTAACTGAGATGATGCGATGAGGTAGGATATGTCGAGCTACGATGCATTTCTCGATGAACTTGGCCATCCTCTTAGCGGTAATGTTGGTGTAAGGCTCAGCTTTCCCCTATTTTACGAAGAAACCTACCCCTATGATAATAAAGTAGTGTTCATTGATTGGTGATGGTCGATTGAGAATGGGTGGGCGAAGAAAAAAGTAAGCCTTGATTTTGTCAGAGCTAATCTGGCGATGTTCCATCTCCATAATTGATTGACGCTTCTTCGGTAGTTTGAAATAGGTTTGCACATAGTGGCATGCAATGAACTGATTGACATATTGAACCTATCCAAGGAAGAACATAGTTTCTTTTTCTATTTTAGGTGTGAAGATGGGATGCTCGGCAATCTGACTATGAACCTTGGGTACGTCTAGGTATGACCAAACGAAAGCGTTATCATGATTCTTAAGCTCTTGTTATCTCTCATTTTCTTTCAGAGGTTAGGTCATTAGAAAATGGTTACCATTTTAGGTTATCATCTGTACTCAAATTTATTTCAGTTAAAGAAACATCGTAAATACCAAACACATTATACTTATGATAAATTGAATGCATGGACCCAACGGGTGAAACATCAAGCAGATAAGCAAAATGAGAGTTTTGATTGAATAAAAATGCATTAAAGGTAGAGTTGTTCATATCTAAATACTAGAAAAAGAAAACTACATCATAGATAGTCGTCCTCCACAGGTGGAGGGTCTTGATTGGTAGATCTGGTAGATTAGGCATCCTTGATAGCTTCCATCAGTATGTTGTCTAGGTTGAGATGAAAAATTTTCACTTGTTCGACTGATGACTTCTCTCCTTCATTTGCTAGAGATCTTGCGAGTTACTTGTCAGTTGATACTTCAGCGACAGAATTGGTTTCTATAGTGGCGTCAACTGAACTGGAGAAGACGATGGGCAACACAATTTCCTCAGGGAGCTCGGAATTGATCGCACCCGCCTTACCATCTGATCTCAATGATTGTTTCTCCTCAGTACTGGTCTTCCTAGCCGGTTGTTCCATTTTCACTTCTCTTACTAAGTGCCAAGTGGTCCTACCCAGAGGCTTGCATTGATCTATTTTGTGTCATACCTGAACATAATAGTGATAAAAATTCCCTTTTTCCCCAGGTGTAGGAGAACGGTACTCATAAAGAGAGTTAAGCATGTCTTTCCGTCGCAACTTGGCAAATAGGACACTAAGAGGGAGTTTCCATGGAGACATGAATGCTTTTTGACCAGGCACCTGAGTAAGGGCATCTTGACTTCTAGATATGTTTTCTTGAGCAATGACTTGAACTGTAGGCACCTTCCTCCTAGCTTATGTGAGGGCAACGTCATAAGGTTCAGAGTCATTGTCCTCAAGCCTAGACATGTTGTCACTTAGCCCATCCCATGTCTCTTTTCTGCTCTTGTGCTCGATTTTCTAAATTTTAGATTCATAATTAGAGAATACCCTCCTTTTACCCTTGGAGCTGACGGCTTTGATGAGTTCATGTGGCCCGTTACTTCTTTTAAATGAACCAAAACTGAGGACTCCTGCCTGACTATTGAACATTGGTGAGGGGTTATCCATAGGGTTAAATGCCCTTTCCGACTCAATTATCTTCCCTTCCTTTACCAAATGGCGGTTATCTTGAATCAGGTTTTGACATACGTTGGTGCGGTGGCCTCGTTGGACATGATATGCACAAAAGTTATATTTCTCATCTTCCCTCGGGGGCCAATGCTCATGAAGGGTTCTGAGGAGGCCATTGTGAGGTGTTGATGATGTGTGGGTATCCCTTAGTACCTGTGTGAAAGACGGGGCCCACTGGGGGTTGGTTGGATTTAGGCGTGAAAAAACATTTTTAGTTAAAGTTTGCATAATAAGCCAATTTTAATGAATAAAAGAATCAAGACCCAAATCTCGATACAAATGATAAAGTCGCCACCCAAGTTATCTACTTGGGAAAGAGTTTTGGTACGGTTCCCTCTGGGCGGGAGACTCATGCCTATTGGATTAGAGATTCGGGTATCGGATGAGTCACTTATTTCTCATTCAATTGATTCAAAATTACATTCACCTCGTAAAACTGTTTTTTTATTTTCATCATTTGGGGAATTATCACAGAAATTGTATTTCTACACTATTTCACACTCGTTACATGCGTTTACATATTACAATAAAGCACAAGCAATAAATGGGGGAATAAAAATTACAATCGGGGGAAAATGGGGGAATTGCAAGAGAACCTATACATTTGTTCTAAGATATAAAATAAAGTAAAAATAAATTCAACTCCATCCACAAAGATTAGCATAGTTTATAACACATCATAAGTCAGCATTTTATTAGGAAAAATGTGATTATGTCAGCGTGGTGGTTTTACGATCGATAGTGCTCGGGCGGCTTCTAGGATCGGAAAGAAATAACGGATTTTGAATGTATTTTGTTGTAAAAACACATTTTAACTTTTATGGGTTGATTTACCGGATTATTAGTGAAAATGATCGCATGGCATATGGTGAGTTGGATTGATTTTAACCAAATTAGAAATGAATTCTAGATTCTGCCCGGGGCTGGTACCCGTACGAGTGGGTGGGACTCGTACGACTGCCAGGGAGGATCGGTTTGGGTATGGTATACCCATAAGGGTCCTATCTAGTCCCAACAGAAGCTTTGTTTAGTTTAACTTGCAGATAAATAGATTAATGGCAGAAGAATGAAATAAAAAAGGGATTTCCCTCCGTATGAGTATGGAGCACCAATCTAATACCCTTAGGGATATGCAGTGCAACAAGGCTCATATGGGTTAGGACCAGACCCAAAAAGATAACAAGAACAGATATAATAATAGAGTTAGAGAATAACAATAAAATAACTGAGATTTGAGTCTCTTTGAAACTCAGGAGCGTTACCTTTGCGGCGTGAATCAACTTTGAGGCAATTCCTTTGCTGTTGAGAGAGTCTGGCCAAAGTAGGTGGTGAAATAGGACTATTTAGGCGAGTATTTGTGTTGACAGAACCTCCCCTAAATCCTAATAAATGAAGTTAGGAATGAATAAAATGTGGGCAAAACCTCAAGGAATGGGTTTTCTCCCTATTTTATGCCTCATATACCTCCACTATACCTTCTGTCCCTTTAGAAATTGCTAGAACCTTACTATAATTTCTATATAGTATATTTTTCACATGAAATGAGTGTCTTGAAATGGTGGGGAAAAAGCCCTATTTGTAGGGTGAAAATCAGGTCTGAATGCAATAAACCACATTAAAGACTTACCTTTGCCCAAAAAAAGGTAAGAGATAGCTTTTGAAAGAGCCTGATTAGGCAACAAGAGGACTCATACGGGTGGGGCCCATCGTTACAGGTCCCTTCTAGGCATACATAAGAATTTGACCTATACGGGTCAACCAGTGGATCCATACCACAAGGTAGTACCCATACGGGTCCCTAAGGGTAGACTAGGTCTCTGGATCTCGCCCAAACTCAACTCTGCAGTAGTAGGAACACCTCTGATGTATATCACCTATAATATATTGCATCATATAGCTCTCATCATTGTTTCGTAAGAAGGATCATTAAAATCCAGTGCCCACAGACTGCCTCTTGTGGGATCACTATATATACGGATCTGTATGATCTCATGATGTGAGCGAGGGTTTAGAATGTTAGGAAACAATGATCCGAAACACAGATTATCTAGATCAGGTTTGAAGTAATCAAACCCTAAGTATAACTTAATCCAGACAATTAAAAGCAACATCACCTAAGTACAAAAAGACTTAAGTCATAATATTCGGATACGTTAGGAAACATCAAATCAAAAGACAAAGCACTCAAGTAAAAGACTATCACCTAAGCATAAGTGGATTAACATCCAGTTAGAGTTTGGATAGGAAATAAACTGCTAACTTCCCTACAACACATCTAGAAGATAGAGTGATTGAAGCTACATCTGGATTGGATAAATCTAAAGATATCCGGAAGATTTCATTCAAGACAAAGGTAATGTTTTCAAATAATTCACTTCCCTCCATTTGGTCGTAGGTGTCATCAATACCTTTCTCATACCAAGGAGGAAAGTTACAGCTAACATATTTTCAGAAAAGGATGGAAAAGATGACACTGGAAAGAGAAAAAGGTAACAACCTTTTTAACATAGACCAGTAACAAACGCGCATGGAGCAGATGGATTGGACCACTGGCTAAAATTTGGTGCATCACAAAAGCCAAGGAAAAGGATCACTGACAACTTTCTAGCCTCAATCCCTAGGATTCAAATGGGTCAAAATTGAGTCTAACAGATTGATCAACGGCTCCCAATGTGCCACATACAACTTGATCAAGGGTGAAGATTTATTGCAAGCTCAATAACCCACTATGGCTACATTTATGATAGAAGTATATAAAAGGGAAGCTTCATCAAATGAGGAGGTCGGCTGGTTGATTTGGAAAAGCTATTATCAAGAACACTCGCTTAAAGCAATTAGAAATCACATCACTCAAAGAATCAAACAATTCCAGATCTATTGTAAGGATACCTAATTGAGTTATAAACTTAAGGAAGTCCAAAACCAAAAATCTTTGTAAAATAAGAGTGTAAGGTCTCCAACTTGGGTGAGTTACGAGGTTGGGATATAACTTAAAGTTGGTACTTTGAGTAGGATCTCCCTATAGGACTCAACTTAGATTCGGGGTAGAAGTCTAAGTGGTATATCCTACTAAAGACTAAAGAACTCAGGTAGGGGTTGGTGCTTCTAGTGGTATATCCTACATCTGGAATGGGTTACCATTCACAGACAAGTTGTAAGGCTTGATTCCTGCTAGTTGGAAAGGAATCCACTAGTGGAAAAGCTCACAGGAAGGAAACTCCGGGGATTGGAGTTGTCGAACTAGGATAAAATCCTTTGTGTTTGATTTCTTCAACTCTTTATTTATTGCATTATATTGTCATAAATGCATCATCCAAATCCATTATCTTGATCATAATCAAAAAGACTTCACTAAGACTTTTTGAAGTCTATTTATTTCATGAAAAAGGGTCATTCACCCCCCTCTAACCTTATAAAGACCCTAGAGATCTAAAAATCTCGAGCAAAAGGTCAAAAATTTTGATTCAAAGATCAAAATAAGTTTCCAAAACTCACTACTCCTTCCCGAGGGTATGTCCATTACCTGTCCTCCACTCTTCATCGGTGAACATTACATGTTCTGGAAAAATCAGATGAAGAACTTCATACAAGCACAAAGCATGCAAGCATGGTTGGTCTTCAAAGATGGCCCTTATGAGCCTACTCATGAAGTAGAGGGTATGATTACCCGAAAGCCTCATGTTTATGGGATGAAAATGATTTTAAGAAGTTGCATGAAAACGCAAATGCTATTAACATGCTTCATTATGCTCTTAGTGCAGTTGAATTTAACAGAATATCCAAATGTCAGACTGCAAAGGAAATTTAGGAGAAGCTAGAGGTAACCTATGATGGAACTTCCAAAGTAAGAGAAGCCAAGGTTGATCTACTCTAACAAAAACTTGAATCTTTCAAGATGGAGCCTAAAGAATCAATCAGTAGCATGAACAGTAGATATACCATTCTAGTAAACGAGATAAAAAGGCTGGAAAAAGAAATCTCTAAAGTAGAGATGGTAAAGAAGGTGCTCAGGAGTCTCACCAAGGAATGAGACAACAAAAAGACTGCCATTGAGGAAGCTCAAAACTTAAATTTTTATAATTATGATGAACTCATTGGTAACCTCCTAACACAAGAATTATCCTTGGAGAGACATAGCCAACAAGAGAAGAAGCCTGAGGAGAAAAAGAAAGCCATTGCGCTTAAGGCAAAATCCACCAGATCAACTTCATTCGGAGAAGAAGAACAAGTCACGGAACCTCAAAGTACCAAATAGCAGCTAGCACTATTAATTAGAAGGCTCAACAAGTTCCTACAAAATAAAGAAAGAAGGAAGTCTAAAAAATATGAATCCGCAGATCAAGGGAAGGTACTTCCAGAAAGGATAGGCCCAGAAAGAATCCGGAAGAAAAGAAGGATTCAGAGAAAGAAGCTTCCTATTTTGAATATGGAGAAAAAGGCCATTTCAGAACCAAGTGCCCTAAGCTTAAGAAAACCAAGAAGTACAAAAAGAAGGTAATGGTGGCTACCTGGAGCATCAGTGAGAAAAGTAGCAGTTCATCTTCAACAGAAGAAGAAGAGGCTGCTAATTGTGCATTTATGGAACTGACTGATCCGAAAGTAGAGCAATCTAGAAATAATGTTTCTAAACAACACATAATGAAAATCGAAGAATCAGAATTAGAGGCAGCAAACACTAAGGTAAACTCTTATTCTAATTCTGCTTCTAAATTTAACCTTGCTAGAGCTTTATCTATTGTGATCAAGAGTGTAAAGAAGAATGAAAAGCAATCAAGTCCTTAAGAAGACAAGTGTTGGAGATTGCTGAAGACAATGAAGCCTTGGCACAAGATGTCAACTTGATAAGAACATCAAAGCACATTGATGAATTTGAGGAGAACTAACTAAAGAATCAAGTGCAAATGTTAAGTGCTAATTTGATTGGGCTAGATAGAGAAATAGCCCTGATGAAGGAGGCATTTGGATGGAGACCTAATCCTCCATAAAGAATGAATAACCCAAGGCATGATACACAAAGAAATCAACCTCAAGCTGTCAAATGAAATCCTAAGCCCTTTAATCAAAAAGTGAAGGAGGTTAGTAGGCAGCCATAAGCCCAAAGATATACTACTGCCCAAAAGGGAAAGGCTAAGGTGGTCTACAATCAACAACCTGCCAAACAAAGAAGAAATCTCGTAGCAGAAGTTGCACCCCCAACTAGCTTCCAGATACCCACCGGACCATCTACCATTATACAAGAGGCTGGATACAAAGGGAACTATAGGAAGGAAGATCTAGAAAAGATCAGAAAGGAGATGGAACAAAATAGATCCAATGCAGGGTGCAGGTTTTGTGGGAAAAGAAATCATATTACTAAATTATGTAGATTAAAAATGGTTATTATGATGTTAATCCTTGGCCTGAGATGGTTGTTAACCTGAGAGGACCCAAATCTGATTGGGTACCCAAGCCTACTTGATCTATTTTGCAGGTATGCCTTAGATCCACAGTAGATCAACACACTTGGTACATTGATAGTGGATGTTCAGGGCACATGATAGGTGATGAGAAGGCCTTCATCACATTGACCCGGAAGAAGGGAAGCAAAGTAAGCTTTGGAGACAATCAAAAGGGACATATCATTGGTCATGGAACTATTGGATCTGAACTAAAGATAGAAGATGCCTCACTGGTTGATGTACTGAAATCCAACTTGCTAAGTGTGGCCCAACTCTGTGGCAAAGGAAGAAAAGTCACATTTGATTCCGGAGGTTGCTCAATCTATGATAGTAAGTCCAACCAACTCATTCTTTATGCATTAGAATAAATAATGTCTATTCTATAAACATTAAAAATGAGAAAAATAATATATGCTTGGTGTCTAAAGAAGAAGAATCATGGCTATGGCACTGGAGGTTGGGACATGTTAGCATGAACCTCTTATCCAGGTTATCCAAAAAGGAATCGGTAGTGGGTTTGCCTAAGGTTGCTTTTGATAAGGGATCATCTATGCACTGCATGTCAATTAGGTAAATAGCATAAGAAAAGTTTCCCTTCCTTCTCCTATATTCCTTCCAAAAGAGTACTTGAGCTCTTGCATATTGATCTCTTTGGTCCAATCAAACCTTTGAGTTTAGGTAGAAGAGAATATACCATGGTCATTATGGATGATTATTCTTAATATACCTGGGTTCTCTTGCTAGCAAGCAAGAATGAAGCCTTTGACCAATTCTCTAAAACATTCATCCGGATAGAAGTAGAATTGGGCATAAGCACTGTAGGCATCCAGAGTGATAATGCTGGAGAGTTCAAAAAATGAAGAATTTTGCTGATTTTTATGACTCCAATGGCATTGAACATAACTTCTCTGCCCTCACACTCCTCAACAGAATGGAGTTGTTAAAAGAAAGAATAAGACCATAGTTGAGATGGCTAGAACAATGCTTAATGAGAATTGTTTGCCAAAATATTTCTAGGTAGAGGCCGTAAATACTGCATATTATATTCCAAATAGAGCTTTCATTAGAAAAACCATAGAAAAGACCCCATATGAAATCTGGAAGGGAAGAAAACCCAAAATTGGGTACTTTAAGGCATTTGGATGTAAATGCTACATCCTAAATAATAGAGAGCAACTAGGAAAATTTTATCCTAAATCTAATGAAGCAATTTTCCTTGGTAGAGTCAATACATGTAGATTTTGATGAGACTAACCCTGTAGGTAAGAAACGTTCCACTTTGGAAGAGCCAGTTCCAGAAGTTGAAAACTCTTGAGAAAAGAAGGAAGCAGAAGTTCCTGATTCATTCCAACTAAAGAAATACAAGGAAGAAGATGAATGAATATCCTTTGATCCAAAAGTACAACAAGCTAATCTCAATCCACAAGAGATTGACTTTAATGAAGGCCAAGAAGGAGCGATTGAAATAGATGTATAGTAAGTCCCAGTTCAACATGAAGGTATACAAAGGGAGATCCGGACTCACAGAAATCTTCCACTAGAAGCCATTATGGATGATGTCCAAAATCCAGTCAGAACTAGAGGATAACTCAATAGGATGATGAGTCATGCTGCCTTTATCTCTCTCATTGAGCCAAAGAAATTTCAAGATGCTGAAGGAGATGAAAGTTGGATGATGGTAATGTAGGAAGAGCTAGATCAATTCACCAGAAATGATGTATGGGATCTAGTGGCACCCCTAAAGGGAAGGTTAATCATTGGCACCAAATGGGTTTTTCAGAATAAGCTAGATGAATTTGGAGTAGTGGTGAGTAACAAATCAAGATAGGTTGCCCAAGGCTAGTTTTCGCATTATTTATGATTACTCGCATATATTTTCCCTCGTTTGGAGCTGGGTCCGATTTGGTAAACTCAGTTAGGGTCCGGTTTCGCCCTTTTATTTATTTATATGCTTTATTTACTTTTCTGCATTAGAAAAATGTATAGATATTTTTTGAAGCCCTGTAATAATTATTTATTTTCTTGCTTTATTTACCGCTTTTGTGTGATGTATGGCAATATAAACCGAAAACTCCAAATATTAACCAAATTTCAATCACATAAGAATTAAAGTCGCGCTTATTAAAATGTAAACGGTTTGATTTAAAAATTTAAAAGTAAGCAACATCATCCGAACTTGGAATCTCTGTTTTAAGGTACGGTCTAACCACCCGGTGGGAATATCGTACCCAAATTCCTAGTGGAGCTAAACTGGGTGGCGACTCTATCTTAAAATATGGGATTTTGAGTCTCGTATCCCTTAACATGCAAATTGGAATTAAATTCAACATCAACATCGATTTTATCAATCCATCTTTTATCACACTAAAATAAGGATCAATCCAACAGCTCACTTCACAGTGTTTGTCATTTTCCCCCATGCTACGCATCTCATGCGGTCCTTGTAGGAAAAATGTCATCCGCTCACAATCCCCCTCGCAAAAAGCATATCCAACCGAAATTGGGCATTCTCGGAACTCTAAATCACCCACCCGGGGCAAATCCTCTTGTCTAAGAGAAACGGCCAACCTTAGGAACCTTCTTGTACATTTTTGCTTAGATTTTGGGAAGGAATCGTCAGAGTTTTAGTAGAGGGAGAGTTTGGTGCAAAACGGGAAGGGGAGGGGTCGGTTTCCAATTAAACTCCCCAACCAGGACCCGTACAGGTCCCACTCCACCTGTACTGATCCCACTAAGGTGTAATTTCAAAACATGATTTCATGAAAACATCAAGAGCACATCTAGTCCAGACCAGGGGCCAACTCCACTTCCCTTAAACTCCCCATTTCAGTTAAAAGCGGGGCAAAATCCCTACCTCACCTTGATTCTTGATTGAGGGGGAAAAATTTTTTTTGTACAAAACCAATCAAGAATCAATGTAAGCCATTTCAAGACATTTACTAACGCAGATAATTTTCATGTCTAGGTTTTGCCCAAATAGGGGAGATTTTCCCCAACAAGCAAGTCATCCAAGAACAAAATTTCCCCAGCAGAAAAGAAATCATACAAAAAGAAATTCCCCAGCAGTGGAATCAGTCAAGGGGCATCCTCCTATCATCAAGTACCCTAAGGGCACCTACCTTAGGGGCATTCCCTAGTAGTGGAACCAGTCAAGGGGTATCCCCCTCATCATCAAGTACCCTAGGGGCACCTACCCTAGGGGCATTCCCCAACAGTGGAACCAATTAAGGGGCATCTCCTTGAGGGGCACCACCAAGTGGCATTCTAGCTCAAAGCAGTTGGACCAAACCCAACATATCTTAACTTAGTTTACAATTTACTTTAGGGATCAATCCCTACCCATACAGCTCAATTCAGTAACTAACTCAATGTTTATCTTCTCGTAATAGGTTTCTCAAAATCCCCAGTAGGATAGTCATCCGCCTTAGGAAAGGGATACATCACCACCAGCAGGAGAGTCATCTGCCTTAGGAAAGGGATACACCAGTAGGATAGTCATCCGTCTTAGGAAAGGGATATATCACCACCAGCAAGAGAGTCATCCGACTTAGAAAAGGGATACAACAGCAGGAAAGTCATCCGCCTTAGGAAAGGGATACATCACCATCAGTAGGAGAGTTAAACCGCCTTAGGAAAGGGATACATCATCATTAGTAGGAGAGTCAATCCGCCTTAAAAAAGGGATACAATGAGAAGTCAATCACCTTAGGAAAGGGATACATCATCATCAGTAGGAGAATTGATCCACCTTAAGAAAGGGATACAAGGAGAAGTCATCCGCCTTAAGAAAGTGATATATACAGCAAAATAGGAAAGTCATCTGCCTTAGGAAAGAGATACACCATCAAGGACAACACCTTCTGCAGTGAAGTCGTCAGGGATACACTATCAATAGAGGAAAGTCATTCGCCTTAGGAAAGGGATACACACGGCAAAGGAAAGGAGTTCACCTCAAGCAAGGAACCTACCTATGTCATCACCTTAGGTATAATTCCTAAACCATCGCTCATGTCGTGAGATCATACGGATCCATATTTACAGTGATCCCACGAGGGGAAGTCTATGAGCACTGGATTTTAATGGTCCTTCTCACAAAACAATGATGAGAGCTAGATAATGCAATGTTTTATAGGTGTTATCCATTAAAGGTATTCCTAACGCAGCAGAGATGAGTTTTAGCCAAAGTTGGAGACCTAGTCTTCCCTTAGGGACTTGTATGGGTCACACCTTATGGTACAAATCCACTTATTGACCCGTACAAGTCAAATCCCCCTGGCTGCTTGGGAGGCACTTGTACGGGTCCCACCCCACCTGTATGGGTCCCTCATGTGTCCAAACAATCAGTATGGTTAGTTAATCATGCCTTATTCAGAGAATATCAATCGTGAATGAAATTTATTGATTCAGACCCAATTTTCTCCTATAATTAGAGGCTTTTTGCTTCATTTTCAAGGGATCCAAATTAAAAAATGATAATAAACTATAAAATGAACATTTCTACCAATTTTTCATAGGTATAGCAAGGGTATATTTGAGGTATAGGAGGTATAAAATAAGGCAAAAACCCATTCCTTGTGGTTCTGTCAACATTTCATTCATTCCTAGCTTCGTTTATTAGGATTTGGGGGAGGTTCTATCCTCATAAACACTTACCTAAATAGTCCTAAATCCATTATTTCATCATCTATTTTCGTTAGACTCTCTCTCGGCATAGGGATCGCTTCAAAGTGGATTCACAGCGTAAAGGTATCCTCCTAAGTTTCAAAGAGACTCACACTCTATTTATTTTATTATCTTTTTTATTTATTTTATTTTCTATCTTCATTCATCTTAAAATCTAAAATGAGATTCTGCCCGGGTCCATATAGGACCTGTACGGGTCCTACCAGTAGCAGTATGGGTCCCACCCTACCCATACAAGTACCGGTCCCTAGGACAGATCCTTGCTTCCCCTTTCTTTTTAATTTGTAAAATAAATCCAACACCATCATTTTCCATGAGATCATTTTCACTAATAATCCCATAAATCAACCCACAAAAAGTTAAAATGTGTTTTCATAACAAAATGCGTTGAAGACTCGTTATTTCTTTTCAATCCTTAAAGCCGTCCAGGCACTATCGATTGCAAAACCGCCATACTAACAAAATCACATTTTTCCTAATGAAATGCTGACTTATATTATGCCATATCTGTGCTAATGTTTTCATGCAGGCAAATTTATTTATTTTTGTCTTATTACTTAGAACAAATGTATATGTTCACGTACAATTCCCCTATTCCCCCGTTTGTAATTTTTGTTCCCCCATTTATTGTTTGTGCTTTATTATAAATTGTTGAACGCATGAATCGAGTGTGAAAGAATCTAGAAAATAGGATTTCTGTTGTAATTCCCCAAATGATGAAAATAAAATGGTTTTACGATGAATGTAATTTTGAAGTAACTAAATGAGAAATAAGTGACTCATCCAATACCTGAATAGCTAATCCAAAAGGTATGAGTCTCCCACCCAATAGGAATCATACAAAAACTCTTTCCCATGTAGACAACTTAGGGGTGACTCGATCATTTGTATTGAGATTTGGATCTTGATTCTTTTATTCATATAAATTGGTTAAAATGTGCAAACTTGAACTAAATGGTTCCATTGCGCCTAAATCCAACCAACCCCTAGTGGACCCCGCTACAAGGTGCCAAGAGAGACCCACACGTCATCGACACCTCACAATAGCCCAAGGAAGGAATCTCTAACATGAACACTAAATTCATGAATATTTTGAATGAGTTCAGAAGATTCAGAAAAGATTTATAGAAGAAGAAATTGTTAAAATGATTTTGAGGAGTCTCACTCTTGAGTGGGATGCAAAGAAGAGTACTATTAAGGAAGCTCATGACCTCAAGAAGTACAAGTTTGATAAGCTTATTGGAACCTTGTTGATTCATGAAATGTGTTTAAGAAAGTTTGAAGATGAGTCCAAGAAGAATAAGAGCAATGAGATGGAGAATGCCAGAGCTATTGTCCTCAAAGCTAATGATTCCTCTGATGAAGAAGACTTAGAGGAAGGAAAAGACCAAGTTATGTTGATCATTATGAAGTTTAGGTAGTTCTTGAAGAAAGATAAGAACTACTACAAGTTCACCAGCAAGAAGCCAAGTCAATATAGAAAGGGTGATGATGACAGTCCTTGAAAAGAGCATAACAAAGACATCAAGTGCTTTAAGTGCACTGAGAAGGGATATATTCAGTACAACTACCAGTTTCAAGAGGAAGAAAGAAAATAAGGCATTAGATGATACTTCCACCTTAAGTGACTCTTACAAGAAGACATCAAGTGCTTGGCCTCTGATGTATCCTTTTAATATAAGGAAGTTGGTCATCTCTCATACCATGCCCTCAGAGCCTGCTTCAGACCATAGAGAGCCTTCTTTAATTTGAATACACGAACAAGGTGTTTTAGATATTCAAATCCTGGTGGTTGCTTCATATATACCTCTTCTAAGATAACTCCATTTAGAAAGGCACTTTTTACATCCATTTAAAATAAGTTAAAATTCATATGGGATGCAAAAGCACACAGGCTTTTTTATGAATTTAAGTCTAGAAATAGGGGAAAAGGTCTAATCATAGTCAATACCCTCATGCTGATTATATCCTTGTGCTACGAGCCTTACCTTGTTTCTGATGACATTTCCTTCTTCATCAAGATTGTTTTGGAAAACCCATTTAATAATAGACTTGCTTCTGGGAAATGGAACTAAGTCTCATACATCATTTTAAGCGAATTGATCTAGTTCTTCTTGCATCGCCATTATCCAGTTTGTATCATATTCTACATCTTCAAATTTCTTTGGCCCTATAATTGATACAAAGGCTGGATGGCTTGCCATTCTCTGAAGTTGTCCTATAATCAATACTGGATTTTGAAAATTATCAGCTATATAATCCAGAGTGTGATCTCTGTGAGTTCTGATCTCTCGTTGAATATTGTGGACATAAGTTTGTGCCTGCTGAAATTGCTATTCTGGATTTCCAAATGAAATTGTTTGATTGCAATTATCAAAATCAACTTCTGAGCTTACTTTCCTCTGAGGAAAGACTTCATCTTCTTTTGATGAATTTCTTTGATTTCCTGCATGGTTAGTCTCATCGAAGTCTATCTATACATATTCTTCTAGTGTGTTAGTTCTTTTATTGAAGACTCTATATGCTTTACTATGTGTTGAGTAGCCTAGAAATATAGTCTCATTAGATTTTGGACCAAATTTGCTACGATGTTCTTTGGTGTTGATTATGAAGCATTTACATCCAAATGCTATGAAATATTCTATATTTGGGCTTTCTACCTTTTCAAAGCTCATATATAGTTTTTCTAACTCAGATCTGATGAGAGCTCCATTAAGAGTGTAGCAGTTAGTGTTGATAGCTTCTTAATAGAAGCACTTGGGTAGACAGTTGTCACTAAGCCTAATGCGAGCCATTTCCATTACGGTTCTATTTTTCCCCTCAACAACACCATTTTATTGAAGAGTATGTGAAGAAGAGAAATTGTGTTCAATTCCTCTATCCTCACAGAATCGAGCAAATTCCTAATTCTCAAATTCTCAGCCATGGTCACTTTGAGATGATGATGCAATGTTCTACCTCTATGCGGATGAATAATTTTGAGAATTTTCTAAAGACTTCATCTTTGCTATTGAGCAAGATGAACCATGTATATCGGGAGAAATAATCTACAATAACCGTTGTAAACTTGCTTCCCCCTATACTTGTTGGTTGAATAGGTCCAAACAAGTCAATATGTAAAAGTTTTAGGGTTCTTTTAGATGAAAATCCTTTTTAGATTTAAAGCTCCTTCCGGTTTGTTTACCTAATTAACATGTTGTACAAAGATGATCCTTTTCATAGGCAATATTAGGCAATCCTTCAACAAGTTTTTGTTTCTCTAGTTTAGACAGAAGATTCATACTAACAAGTCCCAATCTTCTATTCTAGAGCCACGATTCCTCCTCCTTTGACACCAAACATATATTTTTTTTGTCTCAAATGAGACATTAATTTTATAGACATTATTTGTTTTAGGTGCATACAATAGAGTTGAATTGGACTTACAATCAATGATTGAGCAACATTTGAATCAATGACTACCTTTCTTCCTTGATCATAGAGTTGTGCCACACTCAGAAGGTTGAATTTTAGTCTATCCACAAGTGAGTCTTCTTCTATAGGGTTCTCAGAGCCTATTGTTTTGCTTCCGAGGATCTTTCCATTCTTATAGTCTCTAAAGGTTACACTTCCTCCTCTCTCTAGATTTAGTATAATTGAGCTCTCATCACCAATCATGTGCCTTGAGCATCCACTATCAATTTAACCCATTTTCTTGTGTTTTGTGGATCTTAAGCCTACCTGCAACATAAATGAAAGAGTTTAAGTGCCCAATTTATGATTGGGTCTTTCCTTGTTAGCGATCAGATTAGGCCATGGATTTACATCATAGTATCCATTTTTGAGTCTACATATACTCATGGTGTGGTTGTTTCTCCCACAGAACCTACACAGCATTTCTTGCCTTTTTCTTTCTCATTATATCTTAGTTTGACATATGTTAAATATTTCTAATATCCTTTTAAGAGGATAACTTTTCTTTTGAGGTTGTCCTTTTACAAGATGTTGTATTTGCTTCAGAGCCCTAGGAAGCTTTTGTTGACTAGAGATTGAAGCTTTATTACATTCTGATTCCTTTAAACTAGCTTGAAGTAAAGTTACTTCTCTTTTAAGGGCATTGACATTCACATCCAATTGAGTGATGTTCTTTTTAGTGACTTCATCAGCTAAGCTTCTTTTGTGATCATTAACTTTGATAGTTTCAAGTCTGCAACTTGTTTGTCATGTTCCTTTTCAAGTTGAGTGACCTTTTTTGAAGTTCTCAGAGTGATTTCTTGTATTTTTAACAAGCTTATAGATGGTAGCCATCATATGTATAACTTCATTAGATAAAATGGGACATGAGTTTACCTCTTCTTAAAGTTCTGATTTTGTTTGTATTTCAATGCTTTTTCCTTGGTTGCTGTTGGAGCATTCTGCTTCTAAGTCTAGAGCATTTACTACCATAAAGTAGATTTGAGCAGTTTCTTGCTTCTTTTTAACTTCTGAGAAATTTTATTCTTCATTGTTGGTCCATATGGCAGCTAGAGCTTTTTCTTATCTCTTCTCAACTTTGTACATTGAGCTTTGATATGTCTAGTTTGGTTGCATTCTAAGCAGGTCATATTTTTTTTATAATCCTGCATTTCTTTGTCTTTTAAGGGCTTTTGAGCAAGATATCTCCTAGAATTTATCTTTTGATAATCCTTCTTTTGGAAGGAGTCATATATTCATGAGCTCTTCTGAGGATATCTATTTCCTTTCCTCATCACCCTTTTGAAGTTTCTTGTAAACATAGCCATCTCCTCATCATCTGAGAAATTTTCTTCTGATGAATCAGCTTTGACGATTATTGCTTTCTTTCCTTCTGATTTGGATTTCTCCTTTTTGTTAAATGTCTACAATGAGATCTCATAAGGGATTAGAGATCCAGTGATCTCATCATATCTGCAAGTGGTGACATCTTAAGCTTACTCGATAGATGTCTTCTTGGCTTTCCAATCTCTGGTCAGGCTTCTGAAGATCTTCTTTACTTGTTCCTCTACTGAGAACTCCTTTCCCAGTCGTTTCAGCTCATTTACTATGTTGGTGAATCTATTGTTCATACTTGAGAGAGATTCTTTTTCCTCCATCTCAAAGAGCTCAGAGTATCTTAGATTCTGATTGATCTTAGATTCCTTCACCTTGTTGGTTCCTTCGTAGGTGACTTCCAATTTCCTCTAGATTTCCTGTGCTGTCTTGCAACCTAAAATTTTGTTAAACTTATTTGCATCTAGAGCATAGTGAAGCATCTTAATAGCATTTGTGTTACTATAATAATGCTTTACCCCTAATTCAGTCCATTGGTTTTTTGGTTTTGGTTGTGGTTGATTGTTTACCATGATGGTGGCACTAAAGGGGCCATGGACAATTGCTTGCTAGACGTAGTAGTCTTGAGACTGTATGAATTTTTTCATACAATTTTTCCAGAATGTATAATTCTAGCCATAAAAAATGGAAGGTCTCATCACAGAGAGTCCCTCTGGGTGGGTCTAAGCAGTTTGCATGTCTCCTCCTGGTAGTTGTCTCAAGTTTCTATCACCCATAGTGATCTTTAGACTCTTTAACGGTTAAGTCTGCAAAGCAAAGCTTGCATGATACCACTTGTTGATCCCAGATGGGTGATACAATAGTCAGAGGAAGGGGGTGATTGACTCCTTTTCGTATAAAACAAATAAGTAAATGTAAGCTTCTAATGTAGAAAGTGTAAAAATAAAGAAGTCAAAGTTAGAGATTTTTACATAGCTATTTTATACTGGTTCAGACCCTGCCTACCTCCAGTCCTTAGAGCGTCCGCTTCTAAGCTTTAATCCACTATTTCAAACTAATTTTGAGGCAGAGTAGCCTTTATAATGGAATTCTCTACAACCAAGAGTAACTTCTTCTTCATGTCTCTAATTCCCTAGTTCAAGAGCGCCTTCCTCTTGAACTCTTCTGAGACACAACTTACACCAAGCTATTCTTAGGGTTCCAACCAGACCTCAGCAATCACTTGCTTAGTCTATGAGTGGATTTGAATGGATTTAGGTATCTTTTACTTTGAGTTATCGAGATTCACTTTACAGCATATTTAAAATAGTTGTTCTAAGCTTTCTAGAATTCAAATAGATTTGTAATGGTTATTTGCTTGAGAGTTTTAACATATGTGTAAAGGGATTTGCAATTGATTATGAAAGATTGGATGATCTTCTTCCCATTGGTAGAGGTCCTTATATTGACGATCTTCAAAATCTTCCCACTGTGACTCATCCTTATAGTCACAATTTTAGCTGTTGTATTCTAATAGCTCTTTTCCTTTAGAGCCGTTGGATCTTCCATTAGACTCGTCTTTTATTTAGTTAGAACTTCTAGTGGGAGTCAACTCTACCAACCTTTTGTAATTGACCAGCTTATATGTCAATTATACTTGGACAACTATACTTGTGTCAGTCTTTTCTGTGGCAAGAGTGGTCTTTCCTTCTTTGTTGTCAACTTGCATTTAGTGTTGGTCCCTATGCGAGTATAACTAGGGTCAGAGGGGGGGTGAATGACCCTTTTTATAGAATATTTATCCTTTAAAAGTCTTGTGTAGCTTGTTTGAAATGTTCTGGAGTTAATGGATCCAAATAATGCAAAGATGAAATGAAATGCACTTAAATTAAAAGCTTAAAGTTAAGAAAATCAAAAATTTTAATTTTATACTGGTTCTGCCCCGCCTACGTCTAGTCCCCGGAGTTTCCACCTCTGAGCTTAAGTCCACTAGTGAGATTTCTTTCACGGATAAAAGTCAAGCCCTTACACTTGTCTCTGGAGATTTTTTTCTCCTACGAATGTACGATATACCACCACAGCTACTCCAAGCTTGGCTGAGTCCTTTGTCTCCAGAAAATCATCTTCTCCGCATCTAGGATATACCACCAAACTACTACCTAGCTTGGATGAGTCCTCTCTTCTTCGGGATATACCACTCAAACTTTCCCCAAGTTCAAGCTAAGTCATGCACGGATATACCACTTAAACTCTACCAAGTTCAAGCTAAGTCCCAATCTCAATACTTACCCAAATATTAGATTTTAAAAGTTTTGTTTTAATCAAAGGTTGGATTTTGAATTCTTCAAGTTTATAAGTTCACTTGCGAATTCTTACAAATAGATTTTTAAGGTTTAGTTCTTGCAAGGATTTTGATCACTGATTGAATAGCAAATTTCTCAAGGTAATAACTTTTTAAAATCAACCAGCATCTTCTTAACTTGTGAAGCTTCCTATTTATAGGCTTGGATCATAAATGTAGCCGTTGATAGCTCTTGAAACTTCACCGTTGATCAGATATGAGATGGCACTTCTGGAGCCATCGATCTTTCCGTTAGACCCAATAAGTGTCCCATTTGAATTTGTTGGGATTGGTGTGGGAAAGATGTTAGGCATCATTTATTTTGCTTTTTATGCACTGCAAACTTTGGTGCAAAGTTTGTCTACATATGAACTCCATGCGCCTTGCTATTAGTGTAGGTGAAAAAGGTTGTTACCTTGATCTCTCTATGTGTCTGCGCTTTTTGTCCTTTTTTCTGAAATCGTGCGAGCTATCACTTTTTCTTTCTCCAAGGCAAAAAGGCAATTTTGACTGAGACCAAATAGGAGGGAACCATGATAATTTGAATAATCCCTTTGTCTTATAAAATGTGTCTTCCGGATGTCTTCACACATATCTTTACCGGATGCTCTTTCAATTGTGATCTCCTTTGAATGCTATCTTCTTAGACTAAGGAGTTGTATTCTTCTGCCTTGAACCAGATGAAGTCTTCTGGGACTTAAGGATTTTGTTTTCTTCAAAACCTAGATTCGGATGCTTGTCTTGAGCTGTTTGCTAAGTCTTCCGGATGATTGATTTCCAACAATCTCCCCTATTTAGATGAAAACAAAAACCTAAGGGCAGAAGCATATATATGGAAAGATGAGCTAAGTATAATTCTTGATACTTAGTCATTTACATTAATTCTCCCCCATAATCTAGCATCCTAACTCCTCCAAGATATTTGCATATTAGCTTCTAAGTTTTTCAAGTACAATTGTTAATTGTACTTAGAAGCAATTCTTTTGAATAATGTTGTTTTCACTATATAACTTCTATTGTTAACAAGTGTTGACATAAATGAAGCACGATTAGAGATACAGAAGATTATAAGTGAATTATTACATAGCTAGCTATTACATATTGCAAAAAAAATTCTAGCTATAGACTTTCTTCCTTTTTCCCTTGTCAGCTTCAGCATTGTTCTGTTCTTGGTCGTTCTCCAGCTTTTTGTTTGCATCTAATGGAGGGTCTATCTCAATGTTGGTCCAGTTATTCCACTTCTTTTCCCATGCTTCAGATAGGATAGTATAATCTGGATTTCCTACAAGCCTCTACCCAATGATTTTGTCCACTATAGAAGGCATAAGGTGGATTCGTTTAATTAGCTTTCGAAGCTGAGTATAGCACTTGGTTAGATTTAGGTGCATTTTAAGAGCATAATGCTGATCCTCCTTCTCAAAAAATGGAAACATCCCATGGGTAAGGGTAAGAAGCCACTTGTAGCCTCCGTATCTAGTGTCCCCAATGTACTGGACAAGTTGCTGGAAGTATGGGAGAATAATGCTTTCATGGACATAGCCAGAATGAGCTGATATGGAAGTAGTATTGAGGTGAAGATTTTACATTACCTCTATTATGGTTGTGGATACTTTCATTTAGGTGTCGGAGCTCTATGAATGTGTCCCTCCAACTCGCAATAGTTTTTGTTAGATATGATGTATGCCCTTAAGGCAATTAGGGCGATATATCTTAATTATTTAATGGTACAAATAATTTATTTTATTAATAAAGGCATTTAATTTTTTTTATATCAATGTGTTCATATATATTATGACTAGTTAAAATATATTCATTGATATTTGTGTACAAAAGTACTTGAAATATCATAACATGAAGAAAGAAATCATAGTTGGACTATGCTTAGTTAGATCTGCTTCATGTGTAATTATGATTATGTCTAAACTATCCCTAGTCATAGTTTCATCAAGAAAGGATACTGATGAAGTAGTAAGACTAGCATGTGGTCAACTTTCTTAGAATGGGTCCAAGAAATTAATCTCCTAAAGCTGAAGGTGGTGCCTTAAGATTGACACATGGATATTTCTGGTAGATATATTGGAGACTGCAATAAGATAAATACTTGGTATATAGATCAAATTGTTAGTGTTTATCTTTATGTAGCATCTTTGCGAATATCCTAATACTTGAGATACTAGTTACCTTGTAAGGTACTATCGCTATACTTTGGTCATGCCTATTCAATCATTAATTTAGGGTGCCACGGGTGATTACAGGTATAGTGATGACATCACGTTGGTAAGCTATGTAGTCGGGAAGAATCCATCACTCTGGATATATTAAGGAGTTGTACCTGGCCACCTGTTGAAGTGTTGATTGCTATAAACCTTTGATCAGAGTATATGTTTGATAGAAATAGTTTCTAGTCACATTATAGTAAAAAGCAATATACTTTGGTAACAAGTAAATAACTAGGATAGCTTGGAGCAACCTCGCTATTAGTGGGTTAACACTTTAACCGAACCCAATAAACCAGATGGTACTAATATTAAAGAATGGAAGGAGTTCATTGCATTAGGAAACTATTGCATTAACCAGGACTAAGTCATAAGCACAAATGACATTCCAAGTAATAGGGGATGGTGGACCCTTGCTAGAGGCGTATTACAATTGTTTAAGGTAATCGAGTTCTAATCACGGTGTAGAACCTCGAGCCAATTATTCGTATAGAACAAGGATTGGTTAAGCCTTAACAACTCAATACTACGGTATCCTGTAAGGTCACACACATAGAACTTTCATCTGACTGATAAAGAATTAATTTACGTAGTCTATTTCGAGAATATTAAATGTGGAATGGTTAGACCATTACCTGATTAGACCAGATTTTATTTTGATCGGTAATTAATTTATTAGGGTAATAAATACAATATCTATTTGGAAAGGATTAAAGGGGAATTTTGCCTTAGCGAGTTAAATAGGACCAAGAGTACAAAATATATTTTGTACAAGCTTGGGTGCATGGGAGTGCACTGAAAGGTGCACTAGCACTACTGGTTAGTGCTCGCTGCAGCCTATGAAAATGGGCTACACATGCACAGCCCATAAGGAGCACCGTGAGTTGGGCTTGTGGCATGGGCCGTGAGGCCCAGCTCGCGAGCTAGGCAAGCCTAGCTTGCCTTGCATGGCATGCTCACAGCGTGCACTGCACGCTGTGTGAGCGGACCAGCACGCTGATCCCATAGGATCCCCAATCTTACCCCTGTGTGGGATAGGCCTTACCCACATTGAAAATTAGGGAGCTATTTTGCTCCCATCCTCCTATATAAGGATGCCTTCCTCCTCCTTTTTCTAATGTACCAGTTCTTCGTTTGAGCTTTGACTTGAGATTCTAACGAATTTTCTCAAGTCAACTTAGAACAATAAAATTAGGGATTCCTATTTATTTAAGGAGTCCCTCTAGGTTATATTTTTAGGTGGGTTTTGGATTTGTCTAGCAGCTACTCAAACCTCTACAGTTCTTCCTCTTGTGGAGGTTTCAGTTGGTAGGGTTTGTGTGGATATACATAGAAAGATTTTTGTTGAATAAGAGTAGATAGTTGCTCGCATGAAGAAGATAAGGAGTTTGGGGGGCTTTTTATAGAGCTTTGGAGGTGAGGGTATTTTGGTAATCCGAAAGTGGTTAAATTTAATAGGATTGATGACCTGACTGTTAAATTTGGGAGAGAGATAAATGGCATGAAAATCAGATAATATGAATAGTTTATTCCATTTCCAATTGTTATGTTTTATCGCGTATGGGGCACACAATAAACTTTCAAAATTCAATCTTTTACTGCCATTTGTCATTCTTGTCCGCTGAGCTAGCAATACTCTCCTTCTTCTAGACCTTCAATTCATCCAACATAATTTTCTTCCTTGTTCCCTTTGCTTTTAATTGGATTTTACATTCCAATTGCCTCCCGAAGCTTGTTGAATTGATCTTTACTAAGTGGTTTAGTATGATATCTGCCCTTTGCTCATTAGTAGGAATGTAGACAAAGACCACATCATTTTTCATCACATGATCTCTAATGAAATGATGCCTAATATTGACGTGCTTCATCCTGTCATGTAGCACTGGATTTTTGGATACATTAATTGCACTTTTGTTATCATACATCACATCAACACATCCTGGTTGAACTCCATAATCTTCCGGTTGTTGTTTGATACATAGGAGTTGAGCAACACAGCTTCCATCACCCGTGTATTCTGATTCTATAGTTGATTATGCTACTGATGTTTGCTTCTTGTTACACTATGATACGAAGAAACCTTGTAGAAAGTGGCAACCTCCGGATGTGCTTTTTATCTCAAGCATATCTCTTCCATAATCTCTATCAATGTGCCCTTACAATGTGAAATTGCTAATACTTGGATACCATAGGCCAAATTCAGTTGTTGCTAGAAGATATCTGAGCGCCTTCTAATAGCCTTTAGATGTGATTCCTTTGGATTGGGTTGATACCTTACACAATAGCAAATGGCATAGTGTATGTCTGGTATTCTAGTAGTAAGATATATAAGTGATCCAATCATCCCTCTATATAGCTTCTGATCTACCTCTTATCCACCATAATCCTTTGAAAGGACTGTATTTGATCCCATTGGAGTGGACATTAGCTTGCTTTGTCTATTTCAAACTTCTTTAGAATCTCTTTGGTGTACTTGGATTGGTGTATAAAAATCTCATCCGGACTCTACTTGATTTGAAGACCAAGGAAGAAGTTGAGTTCTCCCATCATTGACATCTCAAATTCTTTTTTCATTTGAGTGTTGAATTTTTTACAAATCATCTCATCAGTTGCTCTAAAGATGACATCATCCACATAAATTTGAACAAGAATGACAATCACCCTTCTTCTTCTTGATGAAGAGAGTTTTATCTGCTTTCCCTCGGATATATCCCTTGGATATGAGAAATGATGTGAGCCTCTCATACCAAGCTCTTAGGCCATGCTTTAGTCAATAGAGAGCTTTCTTTAGTTTGTGGACATCTCCGAATGCTTTGAATCTTCAAATCCTAGTGGCTATTTAACATAGACTTCTTCTTCAATAACTCCGTTTAGGAAAGTACGTTTGACATCCATTCGGAACAAGGTGAATCCCATAAAGGATACAAAACCACATAAGGTCATAATTACCTCCAATCTTGCTATAGGAGTAAAGGTTTCTTCAAAGTCTATGCCTTCTTGTTGATTGTATCCTTGAGCAACCAGTCTTGCTTTGTTTCTCACCACAGCTCTGAACTCATCCAATTTGTTTCAGAATACCCATTTGGTGCCAATAACTGACTTTTCTTCTAGAAGTGATACTAGATTCCAAACATCATTTTTGGTGAACTGATCTAGTTCTTCTTGCATGGCCATCATCCAGCTTTCATCTCCTTCTACATCTTGAAACTTCTTTGGCTTAATGAGAGAGACAAATGCAACATGGCTCATCATTCTATTGAGTTGTCCTCTAATTCTGACTAGATTTTGAACATTGTCCAAAATAGCTTCTATTGGGTGATCCTTGCGAGTCCGAATTACTCTTTGAAGATCTTAATGTTGTTGTGGAGCTTGTCCTTCATTAGCTTCTTCATTTGCTCCTTGTTAATCATTGAAATCTATTATAACATTGTGGAGATTTTCTAATGGCTGATCATCATTCAAATTGATATCTTTATCTTCCTCTTTGTATTTCTTTACTCGAAAGATTTCCTGAATCTCCTCTAGTTCTGCTTCATCTGGAACTATTTTCTTCGGATCTTGATTTTTCTTTCCTGCATGGCTAATCTCATCGAAATCTACATGTATTGACTCTACCACAATTTGAGATCTTGTTAAATACCCTATAAGCTTTACTATGTATTGAGTAGCCATGGGAAATTACTTCATCAAACTTTGGATCAAATTTTCCTTATTGCTCTCCATCATATAGGATGAAACGCTTACATCCAAATGCTCTAAAATAGCCAATTTTAGATTTTTTCCCTTCCAGATTTCATATGTGGTCTTATTCATGTTCTTTTTAATGAGAGAATTATTTAAAATGTGACTTGCAGTATTAACAACTTCTCCCTAAAACTATTTAGTTAGGCTATTCTCACTAAGCATTGTTTGAGCCATTTCAACTATAGTTATGTTCTTCCTTTCTACAACCCTATTTTGTTGAGGTGTATGAGGAGCAGAAAAGTTGTGCTCAATGCCTTTGGATTCACAGAATTCAGCAAACTAATTATTTTTTAATTCTCCTCCATTATCACTCCAGGTGCGTGCAATGCTTATACCTTGTTCTACCTCTATTCTAATGAATATTTTAGAGAAATGTTCAAAGGAAGCATTCTTGCTAGCTAGCAAAGCTACCCAGGTATAATGAGAATAGTCATCCACTATAACCATGGTGTATTCTCTTCTACCTAAGCTCAATGGTTTAATAGGACCAAAGACATCAATATCCAAGAGTTTAAGAACTCTTTCAATAGGTGTATAGGGAATGGAAGGGAAACTCTATCTAGTTTGTTTACCTAGTTGACATGCCGCACATATGTGATCCTTATCGAAAGCAACCTTAGGCAAACCCTCAACTAGTTCCTTTTTGGCTAGTTTAGATAGGAGGTTCATGCTAACATGTCCCAATCTCCAGTGCCAAAGCCATGATTTTTCTTCTTTAAACACCAAGTAGATATTATTCTTTTTCTCATTCGTAATGTCAACAAAATGAAAATTATTTACTCTAGGTGCATAAAGAATGAGATGGTTGGACTTACTATCAATGATTGAGCAACCTATGGAGTCAAAGATGATCTTTCTCCCTTTATCATAGAGTTGAGTTGTTGGTCCCTGTGAGGGCCTTTATAGGGACAGAGGGGAGTGAATGACCCTTTTTTTGTGGAATAAATAGACTTTAAAAAGTATTAGTATTGCGTGTTTGATTATAATCTAGATGATGGATTTGGATGATGCAGTTATGACAATATGATGCAATAAATAAAGGGTTAAAGAAATCAAACACAAAGGATTTTATCCTGGTTCAGCCCTGCCTACTCCAGTCCGCGGAGTTTCCTTCCTCAGAGCTTTTCCACCAGGAATCAAGCCTAACAGCTTATCTCTAGATGGTAACCCCTTCCGGATGTAGGATATACCACTAGAAGCACCAACTCCTAGCTTAGTCCTTTAGTCTTTAGTAGGATATACCACTTAGATTTCTACCCCAAATCTAAGCTAAGTCCTATAGGGAGTTCCCACTTAAAGCACCAACTTTAAGTTGTATCCCAATCTCACAACTCACCTAAGATGGAGATTCTTCTTTCTTGTTTTCTCAAAGGTTTTGGTTTTGGATTTCCTTAAGTTTATAACTCACTTAGGAATCCTTACAACATATTTTGAATTGATTGATTCTTGGTGGGATTTGTAAACTGATTGAATGCTTGTTCTTTGTTACTTGTTAATGTGAATCAAACAACCATCCTTCTCACTTGGTGAAGCTTCCCATTTATAGGATTTTATCATAAATGTAGCCGTTGTGGGCTGTTGAGCTTGTAATAAATCTTCACCCCTGATCAGGTTATATGTGGCACTTTTAAAGCCGTTGATTTATCCGTTAGACTATAATTTGACTCATTTGAATCCTAGGGATTGATGCTAAAAAGTGGTCAGTGATCATTTTACTTGCGTTTTTGTGATGCACCAACTTTTACACCATTAGCTTTTTGGTGTAAGCTCCACGCGCCTCCTTATTGGTCTAGGTGAAAAAGTTTGTTAGCTTTTTCAGTCCAGTGTCAGTCCTTTTATCCTTTTACTGAAAAGTGCATGCTGTTACTTTTGTCTTATTCATGGGGAAAGGATCTTTGACTATGAAGACCAAAAGGTGGAGGGAAAAGTTATCTTTGAAACTTTTCCTATTGTCTTCAAGCATGAGACTTCCGGATGTCTTTAGACTCATTGTCTCTGGATCTCTATGCCTTCGCAGTTAGGGCAATCAATTCTTCCAGATGTTATTCTTAAGGGATTAAAGCTTGTTTCCTTTCTAAGCTTTATTCTGATGATTCCATGTGCTTAGGTACTTGATGTCTTCAATAGACAACCTTGTAGCTGGATCTTTGTTTGGATGTTTCCACTTGGATTTAGGAGGATTATATAATTTAAGATTTTGTTTCTTTGAAACCTGATCCAGATAGTTTAGTTTAATTTGTGGGCCGGATCATTGTTTCCCAACAATCTCCCCCATTTGATAGAAACAAAAACTAAGGATAAAGGAATGGAGTATATATGAGCCAAGTATGATTTTTGATATTTAGTCATTTACAGGTTTTACTCTCCCATAATTCTAGCATCCTCACTCCATTAATATTTTCTAATTCTAGCTTCTAAGTTTGTTTTAGTACAACAACAAATTGTGCTTTAGAAGCAATTTTTAAGACTTAGATTGTTTCACTATATATACTTTTGCTGTTAATAATAGCTAACATCAATGAAGTTCAGATTACAAATTACAGAAATATATAATAGTGAATCTAGCTATTACACGATTTTACAACATTATAGCTAGTCTAATTGTCTCCGGATGGTCCTCCTTCCTTTCTTTCCCTTTGCTTGCTCCTTCCCCTTATAGAGTTATCTCCCCCTTTTTGTTGTCAGATTGGGGATCAATCACCATGTAGGTCTTGTTGTCCAAGGCCTCTTGCCAAGCTTTTGAGTAGATTGAGTAATCAGGATTACCTTTGGTTATTTCAGCAATGATGTGGTCAACAATAGGAGGAGTAAGATAATAAGGCTGGATAGTCTTCTTCAACTAATCAAAGGATTTTTTTATGGACGGATGAATGCCCAAGACAAACTCTTGATCCTTTTTGTCAAAGTACGGGAAGAGCACTTTAAGGAGAGTTGTCATTCCCTTCTGACCAAAGAAGTCGAAATCTCTAATTACTTGAATAAGGTTATTGAAGACTGGAAGGAGCTAGCTTTCCGGAATAGCAGGAGAGAAAAAGGATTCGAATATTGAGAGGTTATTGATTTTGGTTTGGAGTCGGGTTATTTCTTCACTAATCCCTTTCCGGATATTATGAATGGATTCCGTTTGAAGAGAGATTTCTTTGGTGATGGATTCCTTCCAATTATTTATTATCTTCTTTAATCCGGCTAGACGGCTCTGCATTTCATTGCCCATATCATCCAAGATTTTATTTTGGATTTTAGGAATTGTCTTCTCAATAAAGTGTACCAACATTTCCTAGAGAACTTGCTGGTCTACTCCTAGATCATTAATGATTGGTTTGAGGTCCTTCTCAGCCATGAATTTTGACAAGTTTTCAAACTTGGTATCTAGATAGGCTTTAATTTCTTCTAAGAGCTTGAAAGAGGAGGAAGTGATTTTGTCAAGTACTATTCCACAATTGTTTGAAGCTAGGGTGTTGGCTTGATCAGCAGTCCAGTTAACTATGGAAGCATTTTTTTAAGCTCATTTAAGGTTGGTGTGATCTGGGAGAGAGAAGCTTCAGCAATAGCTCCTGGACAGGGGAAATCCAAGACTTTTTCTTCTATGTTCTCCACTGATTGTTTGATTTCACCCACCTCCTTCTTCATATCCAAACTAGAGGCTTGTCTGATTAATTCCTTTTCAACTCCTCTTAGATGAGTACAGATAGTCTGGAGGCTTTGCTTGATGTACCCTTCTTCATTTTCCTCTTGAGCAGCCTCTTTCAGCAAGTGAAGCACTACTGAAACCTTGGCCTTTATTGTATTATTAGCTAAAACTCTCATAAGACTAATTTTTGGAGGGAACCATTCTTCAGAGGAGCTCAAGAAGTCATCTCCAGAACTAGAGCTGCTTTCAAGGGTTCATTATCTGCTTCGTTATCACTCTCCTCTAAATAAGACTGATCTTATTCTTCTCTCCTCTCATCCGACCTTTCCCGCAGACTGGCCTTACCCTTAGAGTTCGCTTTAGAAGCATTCTCTTTAAATCTCAGACCCTGTCCCTCCTCTAGAATGGTGTGTTCCGGGTTGAATAGATCTCCCTTAGATTCATTTGAGAAAGAACATCCAAGTTGTCCTGTGCTACATTATCAATATTGGAATCATAATTAGTGTTTAATGTAGCTATGATTGGAGTTACCTCACTCATGTGTGGTTAGAATAGGACAAATGCAGCTTCTATTCTTACTTTATCTTCCACCTCAACCCCTAGATGATAGGAAGTGTCCTCTATCACCCCTACACATGCCTTTTTAGGACTTTCAGTACTACCCCCAAGTGTGTTGGAAATGTCCTCAACACCCTTTATAATTGCCTTTATAAGACTTATTTCTGCTGGGATCTGTGTTTCTAGATTCAACAGGTTCTCCAGAAGTGGTTTTGTAATGGGTAGGAAGTTGAATGAGCCAAATTCTAGAATCTTTGACATCTTAGCCAAGGCAGCTTGATTTAAGGATTGGTGTAGCAAAGGATCCTCTGGGTCCCTCTATGGCTAGGTTATTTGTCCTATAGTTATCTACCATAGAGGCCACCATCTCTTCATATTAAGGATCTTTAGGAAGGATATCCTCGTTAGCTCCTAGCACATTTTTTCCTTTGTTAATTTTGGCCATTGCCAACTCTTCCAAGCCAACCCTCTTCGCATCCTCTTCATTAATCACATTGGCAGTTGTCTCCTTAATCCTTTTTAATCCTTCTCTTGATGCTTTTATGCCTTGATTACTTCATCAAAAGTGCACCCCTTTTGGGTGAATTGCTTCTTTGGCATTGGCATTTCATCTTCTGTTTCCTCCTCATTAGACCCATTACCCTCTATCAGCAAATCTGATAATTTTCTCTTTTGCCCTTTCTGATAACCTTTCCTTATTGCAGCAGCAGCTACTGCAATTGACTATCTTGCTTCCAGATCATAAATCAGTCTTCTTAACCTATCAGCTAATTGATCAGCCTTCCCCTTGACTTTGCCTTTTATGGAGATTTGTTAAGTAGCTGGGTGATTGTTTGTGTGTCTTTATTTACCTCTACATCCAGAATTACAACTTGTTTTTTTAACTATCTTGGATTTAGCAGTCATGGCCTTCTTTAGAACTGGAGCCTCTATTGGATCAGTAGCTTTTCTAGGTCTGCTTTTCTTCTCATCTCTTTGTCTCTTGGCCTTTTCTTCATCCCACTTCTCTATATAATTCAATTTCTTAAAGTTCTTCTCCAAGACTTCTTTACCAGTGACTGATTGAAATCTAGTTAGGTTGATTTTATTTGCAAGGAGGATTCGAGTGATGAGATCGCGTTGAGAGTTTACATGTTGCTTAAGGAAGTGGATGATTAGTATAGGCATGTTGACTACCCTGCTCTCTACCTAGTGTTGGAGCACACAGTGTTGGAATGAAGACACTGTGGAGAGAGATCCTTTCCTTATGAGCACCAATTTTTCCATGACATGCTGGAGATATCTGGGAATTTTAGGAAAGTATGTGGAGAATTTGTCTCCAAAGTAGTTTGGATGCAACCACTATTTGGCTTCATACTTAACTTTCTATTCATCACCATTAGTCCATAGTTGAACCCCTTCATTTTTCATGCCCTTATGTTATTCAAGGAAATCTGGGGTAATTGTAATGGCACTGCCCTGAACCTTGGTTCTCAGAGCAACAAATTTGGAGTGGACGCAGAGATTTTCATAGAACTCTTTGACTAAGTTTGGATACGTAGGGCAGTTAATCTTGAGGAAATTTGTGAGATGCTGATCTGTGGGGATAATGGATATGGAGGGGTTGAAATGGATGGGAATGAAGTCTTTATCTTGAAGATTAGACTCTTCAAAGATGTTCTAGGTTGGAAGCATTACAGGTCCTTCTTTGGTCATAATTGTAGCCATTTTAGAGAAAGGATTGAACGAATTAGGGTTTTGGTTTCGATTTTTGCATAGTAATAGTAGAGTAGTTGCTCACATGAGAAAGAAGGGTGGTTTTGAGGGGTTTATATAGAATTTTCAAGGTGAGGGTAGTTTGGTAATCTAGACGCCGGTAATTTGGCTAGATCGATGACATGGTAACCAGATTTTTAAGAGAGAGGTAAATTTAGTTTAGCCGAAGAATAGGAACGGTTTATTTTAAAAATAAACAGTCAAATTTACCGCGTGTGTAACAGCCAATAGACGTCTGTACTTCTAAAAGTAATTGTTACCGTTACGAGCTTTTACTGCCATTTGTCATTACTATCTGCTTACATGGTAGAGTTTCTTCCAGTATAGGTTTTTCTCCAATGTTTATTCTCTTCCAGATTTATTTTTCTTGCCAAGGACCCGGCTGGATTTCAATCCGTCTTCCGAATTAACCCTAAATTGGATTAAACATTCCAATTGACTCCCTTAGCTTCCTAAATTGATCCTTACTCAGTGGCTTAGTAAAGATATCTGCTCTTTGCTCATTGGTTAGAATGTATACCAATGTAATATCCTTCTTCATCACATGATCCCTGATGAAATGATGCCTTATGTTGGCATGCTTCATCTTGCTATAGAGTATTGGATTCTTAGACACATCAATAGCACTTTTGTTGTCACACATAACATCCACACATCTGGATTAAACTCCATAATCTTCAAGTTATTGCTTGATCCAAAGAAGTTGAGCTACACAACTTTTAGCTGCCATATATTCAGCTTCTATAGTAGGTAAGGCAACTAAAGTTTGCTTCTTGTTGTACCATGAAACTAAGCAATATCTAAGGAAATGGCAACCTCCTGATGTACTCTTTCTCTCAAGAGTATCTCTGCCATAATCTGCATCAGTGAACCCTTGGAGTGTGAAATCACCATTACTAAGATACCATAGTCCAACTTCAGTGGTTCCTAGTAGGTATCTAAGGATTCTTTTTACAGCTTTGAGATGAGAATCCTTAGGATTGGCTTGATATCTTGCACAGTAACAGACTGCATAATGTATGTCAGGCTTGCTAGCTATCAAGTATAGAAGTGAACCAATCATTCCTCTATAGAGTTTCTAATCAACATCTTCTCCTTCATAAATCCTTGGATAGGACTGTATCTGATCCCATTGGGGTGGACATGGGCTTGCTCTTGTTCATTTCAAACTTCTTCAAGATTTCCTCGGTGTACTTTGACTGGTTAATGAAAATCCCATCCAGACTTTGCTTAATTTATAGACTAAGGAAGAAATTCAATTCTCAAATCATGGACATCTCAAATTCCTTCTGCATTTGAGAGTTGAATTCTTCACACATCTTTTCATCAGAGGCTCCAAATATGATATCATCCATATAGATTTAGACTAGAATAATATCATTCTTCTTCTTCTTGATGAAAAGAGTTGTATCTGCTTTGCCCCGAATGTACCCTTTGGAGATTAGAAATGTAGTGAGTCTCTTATACCAGGCTCTTCGTGCTTGCTTCATTCCATAGAGAACTTTCTTCAATTTATAGACATTATTCAGATGCTTAGAATCTTTAAATCCAGGAGGCTGCTTAACATATACTTCTTCCTGGATAACTCCATTGAGAAATGCACTTTTTACGTCCATTTGGAATAGAGTGAATCCCATTAACGATGCAAAAGCACATAGGATCCGGATTGCCTCTAGTCTTGCTATAGGGGCAAAGGTTCCTTCAAAGTCAATCCCTTCTTATTGATTATAGCCTTGGGTAACCAATCTTGCTTTGTTTCTCACCACTACTCTGGATTCATCTAGCTTGTTCCAGAAAACCCATTTGGTGCCAATGATTGACTTTCCCTTTGGAGGTGCTACTAGATCCCATACATCATTCCTGGTGAATTGATCTAGCTCTTCCTGCATTGCCATCATCCAACTTTCATCTCCTTCAGCATCTTGAAATTTCTTTGGCTCATTAAGAGAGACAAAAGTAGCATGGCTCAACATCCGATTGAGCTGACCTCTGGTTCTTACTGGATTCTGAACATCATCCAAAATATTATCAATAGAATGATCTCTATGTGTCCAGATCTCCCTTTGTAAGCCTTTATGTTGTACTGGGACTTGCTCCACTTCAGCTGCAACCACTCCTTCTTGGCCTTTGTCAAAGCCAATCTCTTGCTGGTTGAGATTAACTTGTTGTATTTCTGGTTCAAAAGATATTCCTTCATCTTCCTCTTTGTACTTCTTGATATAGAATGAATCAGGAACTTCTCCCTCTTTCTTTTCTCCAGAGTTTTCAACTTCCAGAGTGTAACTTTTCTTACCTGCAGAGTTAGTCTCATCGAAATCTACATGTATTGACTTTACTATAGTTTGGGTTTGTTTATGGAAGACTTTGTAAGCCCTACTATGTATTGAATAGCCAAGGATAATTGCTTCATCCGATTTAGAGTCAAATTTTCCTTGTTGCTCTCTATCATTAAGGATGTAGCATTTACATCCAAATGCTCTGAAATACCCAATTTTGGGTTTTCTTCCCTTCCAGATTTCATATGGAGTCTTTTCTATAGTTTTTCTAATGAGAGCTCTATTTAGAATATAACATGTTGTATTCATGGCCTCTCCCCAAAAATATTTTGGCAAACAATTTTCACTGAGCATTGTTCTAGCCATCTCAACTATGGTCCTGTTCTTTCTCTCAACAACTCCATTTTGTTGAGGAGTGTAAGGGGCAGAGAAGTTGTGTTTAATGCCCTTGGAGACACAAAATTCAGCAAACTTCCTATTTTTTAACTCTCCACCATTATCACTCTGGATGCGTGCAATGCTTATGCCCTGTTCTACTTCAATTCGGATGAATTTTTTTAGAATTGGTCAAAGGCCTCATCTTTGCTTGCTAGCAAAAGCACCTAGGTATATCAAGAATAATCATCCACAATGACCATCGTGTATTCTGTTCTACCTAAACTTAATGGTATGATTGTACCAAAGAGATCAATATGCAAGAGCTCAAGTACTCTTTTGGAAGGAATGCATAAGATGGAAGGGAAACTTTTCTTATGTTGTTTACCTAATTGACATGTAGTACATAGATGATCCTTATCAAAAGCAACCTTAAGCAAACCCACTACCAATTCCTATTTGGCTAGTTTGGACAGGAGGTTCATGCTAACATGTCCCAACCTCTGGTGCCATAACCATGATTCTTCTTCTTTAGACACCAAGTAGATATTCTTTCTCTCATTTTTAATGTTAACAGAATAAACATTATTGACTCTAGGTGCATAAAGAATGAGTTGGTTGAACTTACTATCATAGATTGAGCAGCCTTTGGAGTCAAAAGTGACTTTTCTTCCTCTATCACAAAGTTGGGCTACACTCAGTAAATTGAACTTCAGTCCATCAACTAAAGAGACATTTTCAATCTTCAACTCAGATCCAATGGTTGCTTGTCCAATGATCTATCCTTTTTTATTATCTCCAAAGCTTACTTTGCCTCCCTTCTTCTGGGTTAATGTGATGAAGGCCTTCTCATCACCTATCATGTGCCTTGAGCATCTATTAATATACAAAGTGTGTTGATCTACTGTGGATCTAAGGCATACCTGCAATACAAATCAAGTGGGTGTGGGTACCCAACCAGATTTGGGTCCTCTTGAGTTAATAACCATCTCAGGCCATGGGTAAACATCATAATAACCATTTTTTAATCCACATAATTTCGTAATACGATTTTTTTCCCACAAAACCTGCACCCTGTAATGGATCTATTTTGTTCCTGCTTCTTTTTTATCTTTTCAAGATCTTCCTTCCTATTGTTTCCTGTATATCTAGCTTCCTGTACACTGGTGGATAGTCTGGAGTGTATCCAAAAGCTAGTTGGAGGTGCCACTTTTGCTCCATAATTTCTTCTCTATTTGATAAGTTGTTGGTTATAAGCCATCTTACCCTTTCCCTTTTGAGCAGTAGCGTATCTTTGGGCTTATGGTTGCCTGCTAACCTCCTTTATTTTTTGATTAAGGGCTTTTTGGGATCTATTTTGATCAGGAGGATAAGGATCTCTTCTTGGAGCTTTTGACCATGGCCTCTTCCTAGACACTTCCATTAATAGATTGAATTCTCTATCTAGTCCCATTACATTTGCATTTAGAATCTGGACTTGATTCCTCAGGAAGTTCTCTTCTACAACATTAATATGCTTGGTTGCTCTAACCAGATTGATGACTTATGCCATTGCTTCAGCATCTTCTGCTAACTCTATCACTGCTCTCTTGAGGGACTTGATTGCTTTTGCATTCTTCTTTACACTCTTGATTACAATAGACAGAGCTCTAGCAAGGTCAAAATTAGAAGTAGAATTATAATAAAAATTTACCTCAGTGTTTGTTGTTTCTGATTCTGATTCTTCGATTTACATTATATCTTGCTTAGAGGCATTTCTTCCGAATTAGTTTGCTTCAGGATCAGTTAGAGCCACGAATGCGCAATTGGCAGTCTCCTCTTCTTCTATTAAAGATGAGCTGCTACTTTCTTCACTGTTGCTCCAGGTAGCTACCATTGCCTTCTTTTTGAACTTCTTGGTTCTCTTAAGGTTGGGACATTTTGTTCTGAAATGGCCTTTTTCTCCACATTCAAAACAAGTAGCTTCTTTTTCCGGATCCTTCTTTTCTTCCGGATTCTTTCTGGGTCTGTCCCTTCTGGATGTGCCTTCTTTTGATTTCCAAGATTCATACTTTCTTAATTTCCTTATGTCCTCTATTGAGTTTTCTGGTCAACAGAGCAAGCTGATCTTTGGTGCTCTGTGATTCAGTTATTTGCTCTTCTTCTCCGGATGAAGCTGATCCGGAGGATTCTGCCTTGATAACTCTTGGGTTAATAGATTGCCAATGAGGTCATCATAACTATAGAAATTTAAGTTATGAGCTTCCTCAATGGAAGTCTTCTTTCTATCCCATTCCTTGGTGAGACTCCAGAGTACCTTCTTTACCATATCTACTTCAGAGATTTCTTTTCCAAGCCTCTTCAATTCATTTACTAGATTGGTATATCTAGTGTTCATGCTACTGATTGATTCTTTTGGCTCCATTTTGAAGGTTTTAAGCTTTTGCTGGAGTAGATCAAGCTTAGCTTCTCCAACTTTATTAGTTCCTTCATAGGTTACTTCCAGCTTTTCCTAAATTTCCTTTACAGACTCACATCTAGATATCCTATTAAATTCAGCTGCACTAACGGCATAATGAAATATCTTAATAGCATTTGTGTTTTCACGGAACTTTTTAAAATCATTCTCATCCCACATACTTGATGGCTTTCGAGTTGTCATACCCTCTACTTCATAAGTAGGCTCATATGGACCATCTTTAATAACTAACCATGCTTGCATGCTTTGTGATTGAATGAAGTTCTTCATCCGGTTCTTCCAGAATGTGTAATGTTCATCGATGAAGAGTGGAGGATGGGTAATGAACATACCCTCGAGAAGGAGTTGTGAGTTTTTGAAACTCATTTTGATATTTCAATCGAAATATATGGACCCTTAGCTCGAGATTATTATATCTCTGGTTTGAGCACTAGCTCTAATACCACTTGTTGGTCCCTATGAGGGTCTTTTTAGGGTTAGAGGGGGGTGAATGACCCTTTTTATAGAATAAACAGACTCTAAAAAGTCTTAATGTAGCGTGTTTGATTATGATCCGGATGATGGATCCGGATGATGCAGTTATGACAATATAATGCAATAAATAAAGACTCAAAAAAATCAAACACAAAGGATTTTATCCTAGTTCAGCCTCGCCTGCTCCAATCCCCGGAGTTTCCTTCCTCTGAGCTTTTCCACTAGTGTATTCCTTTTCAACTGGCAGGAATGAAGCCTTACAGCTTATCTCCGGATGGTAACCCCTTTCGGATGTAGGATATACCACTAGAAGCACTAACTCCTAGCTGAGTCCTTTAGTCTTTTGTAGGATATACCACTTAGATTTCTACCTTAAATCTAAGGTAAGTCCTACAGGGAGTTCCCACTCAAAGCACCAACTTCAAGTTGTATCCCAATCTCACAACTCACCCAAGTTGAAGATTCTTACTCTCTTGTTTTCGCAAAGGATTTGGTTTTGGTTTTGGATTTCCTTAAGTTTATAACTCACTTAGGAATCTTCACAATAGATTTTGAATTGATTGATTCTTGGAGGGATATGTAAACTGATTGAATGCTTGTTCTTTGTCAGTTGTTTTTGTTAATCAAACAACCAACCTTCTCACTTGGTGAAGCTTACCATTTATAGGTTTCTATCATAAATGTAGCCATTGTGGGTTGTTAAGCTTTTTATAAATCTTCACCCATGATCAGGCTATATATGGTGCTTCCGGAGCCTTTGATTTATCCATTAGACTGTAATTAGACCCGTTTGAATCCTAGGGATTGATGCTAAAAAGTTGTATGTGATCGTTTTACTTGGCTTTTTGTGATGCGCCAACTTTTGCACCATTAGCTTTTTGGTGTGAGCTCCACATGCCTCCTTATTAGTCTAGGTGAAAAAGTTTGTTAGCCTTTTCAGTCTGGTGTCAGTCCTTTTGTCCTTTTACTAAAAAGTGCAAGCTGTCACTTTTGTCTTATTCATGGGGAAAGAATCTTTGACTATGAAGACCAAAAGGTGGAGGGAAAAGTAATCTTTGAAAATTTTCCTATTGTTTTCAAGCATGAGTCTTTCGAATGTCTTCAAACTCATTGTGTCCATATCTCTATTCCTTAGGAGTTAAGGCAATCAGTTCTTCCGGATGCTGTTCTTGAAGGATTAAAGCTTGTTTCCTTTCCTAGCTTTATTTTGATTATTCCATATGCTTAGGTACTTGATGTCTTCAATGGTCAACCTTGTAGCTGGATCTTTGTTCGAATGTTTCCATTTGGATTTAGGAGGATTACATAATTTAAGTTTTTGTTTCTTTCAAACCTGATCCGGATAGTTTAGTTTAATTTGTCGTTCGAATCATTATTTCTCGACATGAGCAACACTAAGTAGGTTGAATTTCATTTCATCAACTACTGAGACATCTTCTGTCTTTAATTCAGATCCAATGGTTCCATGTCCAATGATTTGTCCCTTTTGATTGTCTACAAAGCTCACTTTTCCTCCACTCTTCCATGTTAAAGTGACGAAGGCTCTTTCATCACCAGTCATGTGCCTTGAACATCCACTATCAATGTACCATATTTGTTGATCTTCAGTGGACTTCAGGCATACCTCTGTACTGGCTGACTCAGACTCAGACTCTCCAGTTTGCTGAGTGACTTTCTGAGTTGTTCCTCTTTCGGAATGATCTATTTCCGGATCAGTCAATGCAATAAATGCACATTTTGCTGTATCTTCTTCCTCTGGGGATGATGAGCTACTGCTTTCCTCACTATTGCTCAATGTGGCCACCATTTCTCTTTTCTTGTAATTTTTCTATCTTTTGAGCTTAGGATAGTTTGCTTTAAAAGGTCCTTTCTCACCACATTCGAAGCATGCAATCTCATTTTCTTGATCCTTCTTATCCTCTAGAGCTTTCATATATTTATCCTTTCTAGAGCTTCCTTCTCTCCTCTTTCCAGAGTCTAACTTTCTGAAGCTTCTCTTTGATCTTCTTTCTTCCTTTTTCAAGAATTTGTTGAATTTTTTGGCTAGCATAGCCATGTCATCATTTTTATAGGAAGTTTGCTTTGATTCTTTTTTTGTTCCGAAAGAGTTTGATCCAGAGTCTGCCTTGAGAGTAATTCCTTTCTTCTTCTCTTCAGGTTTCTTTTCTTGATGGCTATATCTTTCTAGGGATAGCTCTTGAGTCAGGAGGTTTCCAATGAGTTCATTATAACCATAGAATTTTAGGTCATGAGCTTCCTCAATGGTTGTCTTCTTGTTGTCCCACTCCTTGATGAAACTTCAGAGGATCTTCTTTACCATGTCCTCCTCTGTGATCTCCTTACCCAGTCTCTTCATTTCAGTAGCTAGATTAGTGTATCTACTGTTCATGTTCCTGATAGACTCTTTGGGCTCCATTTTGAAATTTTCCAATTTTTACTAGATGAGATCAATCGTGGCTTCCTTGACCTTGTTGGTTCCTTCATAGGTCACTTCAAGTTTTTGCCATATTTCTTGAGCTATTTTGCAGCCTAAGATCCTATTGAGTTCTACTGCACTCAAAGCACAATGGAGCATGCTAATAGCATTTTCCTTTTCATGCAACTTTTTGTAATAATTATCATCCTATTGATGAGAGAGTTTCCTGGTGGTAATACCCTCAATTTCATAGGTAGGGACATATGTGTCATCTTGAATGGCCATCCATGCTAGTATGCTTTAGGCCTGAATGAAATTCTTCATCTAGTTATTCTAGAACATGTAGTGTTCACTGATAAAGAGTGGAGGATGAGTAATAGACATACCCTCTGAAAGAAGCTGTGAGTTACTATTTGGATAACTCATTTTGCTTGGGATTAGTTGGATCTTTAGCTAGAGATTGTTAAATCTCTATTTATGAACACTTGCCCTGATACCACTTGTTGGTCCCTGTGCAAGTATAACTAGGGTTAGAGGGGGTGAATGACCCTTTTTGTTGACTATTAGACTTCTAAAAGTCTTGCATAGCGTGTTTGAAATATTTCGGATTTAGTGGATCTGGATGATGCAAATATGAAATGAAATGCACTTAAAGTAAAAGCTTAAATTAAAGAAAATCAACCATAATAATTTTATACTGGTTTGGCCCTGCCTACGTCCAGCCCCAGAGTTTCCTCCACTGAACTTAAGTCCACTAGTGAGATTTCTTTCACGGGCCAAAATCAAGCCTTTACAGTTACATCCGGAGATTTTTTCTCCACCGAATGTAGGATATACTTCCACAAATACTCCATGTTGGTCCAGATTAATGGGTTTAATTGGCAAAACATATGCAGCAAAAATTCAAAATTAAATCTAAAGTCCAATGATCTCCTAAGCATGGCATGATTGACAATAGTACTAGTATAAAATTATTCTACGTCATAAACACTTATTAAAAGGACCTAATAATAATTTAATCACTTACCAGTTGAAGTGTGAATCTCGTAGTCGATAGAAAGACCCCTTAGCTACGGCAGAAAGACCCCCACACATGCACCACTGACTAAAACCTTCTAGAAAGGAATACCGATAAATTAGTGGAAGACATCTAGATCTTCCCTACTAATTTATTCAAAGTAAATACGTCTCTCGACGGATTACTTATGAGAACCAAAATAACTAAGAGAATAAGAGAGAAAGAGAAGGAGTATAAAATTAAGGATGAAAAATAATGAAGGAGGAGGCTTCTATTTATAGTGGTTAGGAAATAATCATAGGATAATAAAGTCCCTAACCTCAACCAATAGAAATTAAAATAAAAAGGGCAATTAAGTATTTTAATAAACAAAAATAGAGTTTGAAACCAAACTCTACTTAGGAGCTTGCCTGGGGAGCAAGCTCCCCACTTTAAACCAAACATTGTTGGCTGAAAGGCTAGCAGTGGCATGCTGGGCCTGCACAGGAATGCAGGCCCAAAGCCCGCAGCAATACAACCCTTGCGAGATATGTTGTACGGCACCATGCACTGGCCCATTGGACAACGCAACGTGCTCAGTGGGCTGCCCTTGGTAACCCACCAAATCCTAAGGCCCCTATATGGGCCTTGAGCAGTGTTCTTTACATACAACACGACTTTGACCCGCATGCAGATTTAAGTCCAAAATTGTCTAACAATTTTCTTACTGATCCACTTGCTCCAATTCAAGCAATACCTAGTATTCATTAATTATGCTATTTGGTTCTTAATCCCCTTTATTTATTTTATCCTCCTTATTATTTAATAGGTTCACTGATCCAACTAGTGAATATTGGTCTAACCAACATTATGGTTTAACGATATTTTATGGTCTAACCATATATCTTTGCTCTTCTAGATTAGACCTAGTCTAACAGTTCTTTACATGGCTCAGTCGTAACTCAAAGTGTATGACCTTATAGGATCCTGTAGTATTGAGCTGTCAAAAGTTTAACCTAGCTCAATTCCTTTTAAGAATTGACTTGCTCAGAGCTCCAGACCGTTGTGGACTATGATTACTTTAATCGGCCATAGTGGCTTGGAAAATCACATGCATTATGACTTCATCTAGGTTCTGAAATATTACAATACAATTCAATCCTTCTATCAACTATTAAGTACCATCTGGTTTCTAGGACTCAGTTTGAGTGTTAGTCCACTAGTAGCCTTAATAGCTACCCTAGTATTTGGTCTTGCCACAAAAGTACACCTCTCAGCCATTTTAATGTGTTCATTAGGATCTCATCCTATCAACTCATACTCTAACTAGAGGTTTATGAGTGTGTTGCTTCCAACAAGTGGCCAAGGTACATCTCCCTTATATTGCTATAACGGAGTGATAGATTCCTTCTTGACTACTCAGCTTACCAATGGACAAACATCAACTATATCTGTAATCATCCATATCATCCATTCTGTAGAATGCTTGGGTATGACCCAAAGTATAGAAACATCTAAAAAAGGTAACTAGTATCTCAGGTCTAAGGATATTCGTATTGCTATTACAATGAGACTATAAAACACCAACACATAATATAGATTACCGAGTGTTGTCTTAGAGCAATCTCTAATGTATTTCTCTGAATACATTCATTATGAGCACACAACATTTCGGATGGCTGCGAAGCGGGCCAAAGGATCGACCTCTAAAAATAATAATGAGTGTGAGGTGATAGAAAATGGTTTTGCATGTTTTAATACTCAAAAGATACAAGATCAAAATCCCATATTTAAGACAGAGTGGCCACCCAGTTCAGCTCAACCGAGAAATTTAGGTACATTTTCCCACCAGGCGGTATACATACCTTAAATAGAGATTCTGAGTTTGGAAGATGCTATCTATTTTACATTGGCCAATTTACAAGTATCATTCTTTCTTGTTCAGTTTTAATCCACCTTATTTAGTGCTTTTGATTTATATTTTGTGTTCGCGCATTTATAGCAAGCATTCAAAAGCGGTAAATAAATAAATTATCACAGTCATCCCAATTGAAAATCCAAAAATTAAAATAATAGTTATAAGGCTTTCAAATCCTATACATTTTTTTCTAAAATTAAAAATAAAATACCCGAAGGCCCAACATACATCGAACCTAAATCTACCAGCATCGGTAAAGGTTAGCACATATATCGCATGTATATGAGATATATCACACAAAGCAATGGCCCTGGAAGTATGGTCTGAGGGACAGTAGCCCCTCACGGGGTCCAAGGGGCAGCGATCCTTACGCGGTCGAGGAGCGGTAGCCCCTCGTGAGGTCCCAGCGCATGGCCCTTGGCGAGGTTTGGGGGCAGAGCCCTAGACTGGGGTCGAGCTAACCTTTGAAAAATTCATTTTCCGAACGAATTTTAGGAAAAAATCCATTTGGGACATGATTATTATTTCAACCAAATTATTAGTGCAAATGCCACAAGTTTTGGGGTTTGGACCATTTTTGGGGAATTCTGGATTCCCGTCATGATACTATACATGCATATATGAGAAAACAATAAATCTATGTCTAAGGGTAGCAAGCGGGGCTACTGCCTAGAATCCCATGCCGCCGCCGGCGTGATCCAATGACACATTCGGGAAGCTTGAAATGACGATTTGGGTAGTGATTTCAAATATTAAATAATGTTTATCTCTAAAAATCCTACTAGATTGATTTTAACCTAGGACTTCTACTCATTTTAAGTTTAAACTAAGAGATTAGATGAAGAAAAACCTAGAAAACATGAATTAGATCCATTTTCTCACCTTTTCTTTGCTTTCTCTCTCTAAAGTCACTCCTTCTAACTCCTAAAACTCTCTTAATGTTTCTACTAATGTCTTCTCTTCTCTTGCCCTTGTTCTGATGTTTTAAGGGCTGAAAAACGAGCTAAAAATTGATTTTTGCAATTATCCGGTAGGTTTAAGACAAATAGTAAAAGCTGGCAAACTGCCATAGGGGGTAACACTACCGGCATGGCTTAGGTCACCGCTGGCCTAATTGAATTCACTAGCAGCATGGCTTATGCTACCGGTGGCTTCAAGCCCTTATTGATAGACTGCCAAATGGGGCCCACAGCTTGAAAAGATGCAAAAAGGGGCTTTTGGGACAAAAAAGTCAAATTCTGAATTTCTAAAGATATTTTAGGATATTTTGAGATATTTTAGGATATTTTAGGTGAGAATAATTGGTTTGAGCTTCTACCGGATGTGTAGTTGAACATGCTGAACTGAATTCAAATGTTAATAAAAATTAAAAATGAATTTTTAATGAGGATTTAAATTTGAAAATACATCATCATCGTCTCGCGAGAGGAGCTGAAAAATCTCATGCTCACATCCATATGTTGACCAAAGGTACCACCCTCTAGCACTGGAGATATGCTACTCTAAATCAGATTTAAGAGGTATGACAATACATGCTAGTCTATCCATATTCATCAATTTCCAGTCTTGATACTATGACTAGGATATTTAGACAAATCATAATTGCACATGAACCAGTTCTCACCAACATAGTCCCACTATGCCCTTGCAATACGTGCTATGATTATGTCATAGACTTTTGCAAACACATCAATCAATATATTCTAAACCAGTCATAACATATTTTCACAGTCATTGATATAAAAAAGAATGTCTTTATTAATATAACTTTGTTTGTACAAATAAAACTAACTAAGATATATCACCCTAATTGCCTCTAGGGCATACATCATATCTAACACTCCAAGCTTGGTTGAGTCCTTTGTGGGTTGTCTCCAGAAAATCTTCTTATCCAGATGTAGGATATACCCCCAAACTACCACCTAGCTTGGCTGAGTCCTCTCTTCTTAGGGATATACCACTCAAACTCACCGCAAGTTCAGGCTAAATACCACAGGGATATACCACTTAAACCTTGCCTAGTTCAAGCTAAGTCCCAATCTCAACACTCACCCAAGTATGAGATTTTACAACTTTTGTTTTACTCAAAGGTTGGGTTTTGAATTCTTCAAGTTTATAATTTCACTTGAGAATTCTTACAAACATATTTTAAAGGTTTAGTTCTTGGAGGGATTTTGATTACTGATTGAATAGCAAATTTCTCAAGGTAATAGCTTTTTAAAATCAACCAGCATCTTCTCAACTTATGAAGCTTCCTATTTATAGGGTTGGATCATAAATGTAGACGTTTATAGATCTTAAATCTTTACCATTGATCAGATATGAGATGGTACTTTCGGATCCATTGATCTTTTCATTAGACCCAATAAATGTCCCTTTTCAATTTGTTGGGATTGGTGTGAGAAAGATGTCAAATGTCGTTTATTTGGCTTTTGTGCACTGCAAACTTTGGTGCAAAGTTTGTCTCCTTGGGAGGTCCATGTGCCTTGCTATTGGTTTAGGTGAAAAAGGTTATTACCTTTTCTCTCTCTGTGTCTGCACTTTTTGTCTTTTTTCTGAAATCGTGCAAGCTGTCACTTTTTCCTTCTCCAAGGCAAAAAGGCGATTTTGACTGAGACCAAACATGAGGGAACCTTGATAATTTGAATATTCCTATAAGCAGGCGAGGGGTTTTAATTAGGTTAGCATGCGGGGTGCCGTGTGCGGGGAGCATCTCGGTTTGGCGCAATTTGAGGAAACCGCGGTGTTTGGTCTGGTTTGAGAAAATCCAGTTGGCTTAAATGTGGTGGCTTTGTAGGCCAAAAATGTGATTCTATTAAGAAATATATTTACACATTTAAATAAGAAAATGATATTTTAAAATAAAGCATTTTTACTTTATTTACAAATAAAATAGAGTTGCCACCCAATTCAGGTCCACCGGGAATTGTGGTATACTGATCCAAAATGGGATTTTTATACTAGAAAGAAATTTAGATTCTGAGTACGGACATGATAGTTACTCATATTGTTCAAATTGTTTGAATAAATTTTTGAACTTTGGAATTCGTGGCAATTTTGGCATTACAACAGCTTCATTTAAGAATTAAATACAAGAAATAAAACGTGCATTATAATGGCTTAATAAATAGAAATTTCCTACCAAAATTTTGGCATAGTAACGGCAGTGCTTGGGTTTTGGCCCAAAAACCTGGATAGAGTTTCCTCTCGTCTTAGATGTTTAAGCCATACTTGCAAGCTTATTTACACATATTATAGTTTAAGTGGCTCCAGTGGCTCACTTAACTAGAGAAATGAAATGCAATATGCAATGATAGGATAATGAAAATGAGTTTAATCGAATTTGAAAGTTGGGATTTAGAGCCAATTACCCTTAGTTTACCATTTCGTCTGTCTAGGGTGACTTGAGACCCGGTGTGGGATCGAATTTGTCAAGGATTGTGATTTGGTTGGAAAACAGGTTTAACCCAAGTTATGGCTATAATCTTGGATTATTCCTAAGAGAAATGCAGGATTTTGAGAGAAATTGAGTCGTTTTTAGATCGAAGATCACTGTGGGATCTTGATCTAAAAAGACAGTAAATTGAGTTTCTACCTATTGTAGGTGATAAAGCTCAGATTTGGAAATGTTTTGGCAGAGTTTCGGGGCTTATAGGACTCCCTGAACTGAAAAAGGACACAAATATAATTTTGAAATTTCTAAAAATTTTCATCTCCCTTGAAATGAGGGGGGTGACCCCGTATTTATAATAGGGAGGTAATTAGTCGGCGGGCTAATTACTATCTCCTAAGATTTTACATCAGATCCCGTAAAATCTTACTAGATCTCGGTAAGATTTGATTTTTTTACTGTAGATAGGTAATTACCCGGCGGGAGGATTACCTATGTTTGACCAAATTTTGACTTTTTTATTTTTCTGTAGAAAATGGTAAATCGGAGCTTCCGTGGAATGTGGATTTTTGAATTTCGGATTTTGGATGACAATTAGGTCCTTTTTGGCTCATTGTCCGGTCGCTGAATGAAATAGGCATTATTCCTCATCGGGCCGGAACGGACCTGTGCTAACAATTTTCCCCTTGCACACATAAATTTTGTGCTAGAAATTTTGTCGTATGCGAAACAAACAAAATAGTGGGTGTGAAATGTAATGAGTTAAAATATTTTTAATCGACAAATTTTGAAACAAAATATATTTTACCCCTTCGATTAAAAGTTTATTAATGAGTTGCATGAGGTTAAAATTGATCGGGGGTTGAAATCAATATTTTTGGATGCTTAATGCATGAGTGACTGTGTAAAAACAGCTTTTAGGTCTGCTCATTTTATAAACAATGCATAAAATGGCCGAAATATGCAAAATTGTAAAAATTTTGAAAGCATACATAATTAGCCGGTGGGCTAATTACCTATGTAACGGTAACTTTTATAGTCGTTACACGTAAACTCGTGGGACGCGTAGACGGGTGACAACCTGATAGGTAATTAGCCGGTGTGCTAATTACATATGTAATTAGCTGGCAGGCTAATTACCTGCGGTCTATAAAAGCAGTAGTTTGGCTCCCATTTTCACCACAAAAAAAATTTATCTCTTCTCTCTTTGCATTTTCTTCTGTTCCTTTTTGAAAATTTTTGCTTCCGAGCTATTTTTGGCAACGATTTCCTACATCTTTTTCCTTTTCCTGCCCCTTCTTTTCAGATTTTGTGGGATTTCCATGTGGTTCAAGCTTTATAATATCTGCTTGGATCTGCCAGCTGTTCAAGTGACTACTCGGAACATGTTCATCGATGGTCAGCAAGTGGAATTATCTGAGGTTCCTGTCGATGCTTTGTACGGTCTCCCGCCGAATTGGATGTATCATGGGATTTGTCCGGGGAATTTTATCCCGCCTGCTTTGAAGCCTTCCGATCATCTTTCCCAGATTCTGGTAAGCCTTACTGCTGCTTTAATTTTGCACAAGGACTTATCCATTTTATTGCTTGTTTATTTTATTTAATGATTTATTTAATGCGATGATTGTTCGATAATCATGTGATTTATCGAGAACTGGTGTGTGATATATGTGTATGCATTTTTTAGGTGACCAAGCATGAGGGTGCTAGCATTACGCACTTTTATAAGTGGTATAAGGTGCTATCTCCTAGTGCTAAGGCCATTGATGATGAGACGTCCTTAGGGAGGATGGTGAGGAATTGCAGGTACTCAAGATCTCACAAGTATCCATACATTCCAGCCGGCACTTCTACCCATATTCTAAGCAGGTAGTTTGACAATACCCATACTTTCCACTTCGGTTGTGGGTAATATACCATTACTCCGCTAGATTATTGCACCATTACAGGTCTTCCTTTTCATAGTAATATGATCCACGTCAATGCTTGTTTTACTTACCACAACTTCAATGTGGAGACCATCGAGGCTTTGATTAGCAATTCTAGGGACAAGCCCGGGCAAATTTCTTACGAGAAACTCATGACCTTCTAGACTACTAGGGATAGAAGGCATTTGTCTTCTACATATGAGGCTAGAGCTACTATGGCCGCCACTCTATCATGGTTGTGTTTTCCTACTGGGGGTTTAACCGTGAACCTCCATATCCTGCCGGATTTGATTGACCCCCTCATTTTGATGAGTACGCCTGAGGAGGAGCCAAATTGGGACATCTGTACTGGGCCCTCGACCAGTGTGCGAGGAACAGGATTGGCAAGTTTAAGTCTTACCTCCTGATTGTCTATGTAAGGACTTAGATCTTTTTCTTCTTTTTGAGCATTCTCGGTTTATCGTTTAGCGCTCTAATTTCTTTTGTCTTCTCACAGATCTAGTTTTTTGAGATGGGGATCCTCCCAAGGACCAAGCTTGTATAAGATGGTAGCTACCCATTTTGTCCTCAGCTGCCTCATTATTAGCATGGTTGGGAGATGGAGTCCCATTTTGTGCTTTTTGCTCATCTCCGCAATCTATCTTCAGAGAGGGTATGCTTTATGATTCCTTGATCTGCTTTAATTGCTATATCTGCTACAATAGTTATATCAATGTTTGGTCTTTTCTTTCTCGCAGATCAAGACGCAGCCTTGGGGTCATGCTTGTCATTGGCCAGAGGTCATAAGGTTAGCTGGGGAGTTTGTGAACACCCGTCTGATTATAGAGACTCCTTTCTCTCTAGAGTTGTACTTGGGAGAGCCATTCAAGGTTGGAATCTTCCTACCAGGTCGTATTTCATCCCTCCAGAAGTGCCCCGGTGGATTTTCTGGCCATATAGCTTGCCTAAACTTACGCATTTGGCCTATGGTGGTTTGCCCAATGCTTTCCTGGAGTAGGTTAGGGGATACGAGGAGTTTTACCGCTTGCAGCTACTTGGATGGCTAGAGACGGACCCCATTTCTGTCGAGCCTGAGCTGGACATTCATAATCCTTCTTAGGGAGATGGTCCTTCGACTTCTGCCCCTAGCGGTCAGGTAAGATCACCTGAGGCTATTCGGATGATGGTATGCCCTCTTCATTGGCTTGAATTTCTCCCTTGTCTTTTGTCTTATTGTGTTGATTTCACTTTGTTATCTTTATAGGATCACCAAGGTAGGAAGAGACCTGCGACTACTTCGGCTAATGTGGGTACTACTTCGGTGTCGCCTGTCCCACCTCAAGGTTTGGTGATCATAGATGGACATTGGGAGTTTCAGTATCAGTCACCATGTCTCTGATGTAATGTCCTGACTTGAGTACCTATACTCTGACAATTCTGCCTTATCTGGATCCCAAGCATCTGGTGGCCTTCCATCCGACCAATACCACTCATGTGAGCTTGTTTTGCCCTTTTTTTTCCTTAGAATCTCGGATCGTTATGGTTCTTGACTTGTCCCTGATCTTTTGTTCTTGTAGGTGCCATTGCTATAGCATCTCCGATTGGGGGTATATTCAATGGCAGCAGCGGTTCATGTTGAACCAAAAATCCGATATGGCGGTATGTTCATTTTTTTGTTATTTTAATGATTATACATGGTATGTCATGAAATACATATGAATGATCCTAGTTAAAATGTTGTAGCCAGAGATCTAACAGCTTTGAGGTCTATTGGGGATGCTCCAGGTGGACGACCCGCAGCAGCTATAGCAGGGACAAGGCGATCCTCTAAGATTATTTCCTCAGTAGTAGATAGGCTTTCTTTTTTTGTGTTGTTTGCTATTTTTTCTTTGGGCCTTTTGCAATGCCTTTCCTTGTATGAACACATATTTTATATAAATAAGAATTTTTCTTTATTACTTCGCTTTGTGCTTTCTTTTATTGTTGCTCGAGTTTATTGAGGTAATCTGCCAGATATTGGCATATTGCCCCATAAACTATGTATAGTGAACTGCTACTCATAAGAAATTTTGCCATAAAAGGCTATATTCATTTTCGTGCAGATTTGAATGTTTATCTGAAGTATTCCAACGGTTGGGACAGTCTCGAGGTCTGCGGTCTTGCGCATATAAAGGAATATTGTCATATCTTTATCAAGGATAGCATGATTCAAGCTATTGCCAGGTTTTAGGACCCTGTTGACAACGTGTTTTATTTGGAGATCACGAGTTGTGCCCCATGTATGAGAAATTATGCAGGGTCCTGAGATCTTCAGCTAACATGCCCCCAGCCATTCCGATGCATCATCCTAAGTTCTCCGACCCATTGATGAGTCATTTCCAGCTACAGCGGTTCAACAGGCATTGATTGATTTATGATGAGGGCTTGAGGTTGGATGTGGCTTTTGACATAGTTACGGGTCTTCCTCCTAATGAGGCAAGTTGGCTTTCACTCATTTACTCCTATTACGGGTCTTCCTTTGTAAGGTTCCCACTATGGTTTGTAGCTTTGCCTTCCTGACTATCGTTGATCAGATGCTAGAGGGGAAATAGCTTATTGTGGTGAGTTTAGCTGAGACACTAATCTTTGTGCATTCTTCCCGGAATGGGACTGAAGCTACTACCAGGGGCAGCAGGCTTCTCCTTCAAGTAAATTTTATTTAAGCCTTTCTTTTGGTATGAACCGCCCTTTCAGGTTTTTGATTCATCAAGCTTGCCTTAATTTTTGACTGGACTGCCTTTTCAGGTTTTCAATCCAGTAGGCTTTTTTTCCTCTTTTTCTTTTTTTCTTATATTTTTCTTGTAGCTTTTGCTCTGGGAAAAGATTTTAGTGGTATCTGTTCCTATAGCATGGATAATCATCCAAGGGCCTACTGGGTACGGGGCTCCATAGTTTGCATTTGCAATCGTCCTCACAGAGATTTCACCATTGAGGAGTGGGTTGATTTTATGGGTAGCCGAGCTGCTAAGGATATTCATTGGGTTTGCCCTTAGCGGGGTATCATGCATGTGACTACTGATGTTGCTAGAGGTGGCATGGTCCTCATCGACCTTACAGAGATTATTACTCATTCTCCTGGTCGCTTGTGCAAGCAGTATGGCCATTCTCAGGGGTTCCCTGCATCCTTGTTCATGCTTATTGGCTCAAAGCTTTCCTATACTCGGGTCTATTGACATGACGTGAGATGGATCAGCCGCACTCAGGTGGAGATGAACTACTCCGCCCCCTTTGATGTCCATCCTTTCGAGGCTTATCGCATCTGGGTTGCGAGTACTCGCGAGCTTTCTACCCTTGGGGAGAGGCTCATTGAGACGCATAGACTCCATAACTTCCTTGAGGGTCTTTGAGGTTGCCATCAGCTGTCTTTCATTCCTGTGGGAGAATAAAGGCTTTACGCCTCATTGTTCATCTTTGTCGCTTTTATTTTCTATTTGTAACATACTTTTATGTGTAATAAAGATGAAATGATGTTGTTTGGATGCGTGTTTCATTAAACAATTTGCAGTTTCCATTTAATGCGCTCATTTACTATCTTTAACATAATCATGTTACTACTAAAGACATTATTTAGATAGGAAGGGCAAATGATATTTATTCCTAAGAAATGCCCATCATTGCCTAAGATTCTGAATGGATTTTACCTAAGACTTCACTCTTTTATTTTGGGGTCTTTTTTTTCCCAAGAGCCCTCACTAGCTCTTGACAGACCTTTGTATTAATATTTATTTTTTTTACATAAGATAGCGCTTCAGCTTGACGTGATTTACTAGATTTACAAACTCGTTGCCATCCAGGTCTGAGATTTTCACTGCTTCTTTCCTGAGAGTCTTTCTTACTATGTACGGCCCTTCCCAATTTAGCTGGAACTTCCCTCGAGCATTTGTGTGCATTTTATGAGACTATTTTAAGACCAGATCACCTATTCTCAGAGGTCGGTTTTGCCCTTTGACTTTTTGGTTGCAAGCCCTAGCCATACGCTGTTGGTACAACTGTAGGTTTTCTAGTGCAGTTAACCATTTTCCATCAATCAGAGTCAATTACTCATGTCTTGATTTTACTCATTCATCTTTGAGAAGTCTGGCTTCAAGATCTATGTGCAAAGATTTGATTTTCATTTCAATGAGCAATACCGTTTCCATCCCATAGACGAGAGAAAAAAGGGTTTTACCTGTAGGGGTTTTGACACTAGTTCTCTATCCCCATAAGGTGTAGGGCAAATGATCGGCCTAATCTTGGTAGTTGGAAACCATCTTGGAGAGGATATTCTTGATTACCTTATTAGCCAATTCTACAGCTCCCTTGGCTTGAGGGCGATAGGGTGAAGAGCGATGGTCCTCAATCTTGTGCTTCTTAATAAGGTCGGTTGTTGCTCCTTGGAAATGTACACCATTGTCACTTAATATGTGGTGCGGAATGCCGTATCTGGCAAAGCTATGTGGCTGAATGAACCGGGCCATATTTTTGGTCATGATATTTGTGTATGATTCTCCTTCAACCCATTTGGAAAAGTAATCGACGGCCACTATAATTAAACGATGGCCATTAGTTGAAGATGGTCTTATTTCACCGATGATGCCGATGCCCCAGGCTGAGAATGGCCAAGGTGTTGTCAAGCTTTGCAACGTTGTCAGAGGTAAGTGGCTTACATCCTCATATATTTGACAAGTATGGCAAGTCTTCACTTCTTGAATACAATTAGCTAGCATGGTTAACCAAAAGTATCCCATTCTTTGGATTTTCTTTGCCATCATGACACCATTCATGTGTGGACCGCAGTCTCCCAAATGTACCTCTTTCATTACCCTTTCAGCTTCCTATTGGGCTAGACACTTTAATAGTAAGCCATCAGAGGACATCTTAAATAGATCTCCTTTAATCATGCAGAATTACATAGTAAGCTTCCTCAGCATATTTCTATCGAAAATCGTAGCCTCGGCCGAAAATTTGCCATTTTCAAGGAACTTGACAACGTCAGAGTACCAGGGTACTTCCTTACTTATGGCGTCATTTATTGTACAGATATAATATGGAGATTGGGTTGTCTCCATAATAAGAGGCTTGATTGGCTGATTTTGGGGCCATTCCCATACGGAGGCCAAAGTGGCCAATACATCTGCCATTTGATTTTCCTTGCGGGGCATGTGGCAAAATTTGCATTCACTAAAAATTATGGATTTCCTCCATACAGCCATTAAGTAAGGCCTGATGGATTCCTCCTTTAGTTCCCAGTCACATGTGACGTGCTTGATGACCAAAGCTGAATCGCCAATGATTTTTATCTTGTCTGCTCTGAGAGTGATTAGGGCAGACATCCTAAATAAGTAGGCTTCATAATCTACCCTATTTTTTATGGTGAGAAACTCTAGTCGCTTTGATAGAGGTATGAGCACCCCATCCGGCATTATGATGATGACCCCCAAACCATCCCCTTGCTTGTTAACGGCGCCATCGAAGAACATGGTCCATTTTCTAGGATTCTCCGTAATGGTTGTGAAACATTCATCGGGAAATTCTAGGTTTTCTTGATCTCCTTCCTCGAGTGGCTGATTTGCTAGGAATTCGACTACTGCCTACCCTTGATAGTCTTCTTTGTTATATACTCGATATCGAATTTTGATAGTAACAAGAGCCACTTGGCCAGTTTTCTAGTTAATATGGGAGCCTGGAACAAATACTTCATCAGAACCACTTTCGCGACTGCTTGGATTCTGTATGATTGGAAGTAATGCCTGAGCTTCTTGGTGAGCCAGACCATGGTGGAACAAGTTTTCTCCATGATGGTGTACCGGGTTTCATATTCTAGCAATTTCTTGCTAAGGTAATAAACCGCGTGTTCCTTCTTATCTTTATATTCTTGAACCAACATGGCCCCCATAGACATCTCTTCTATCGCTAAGTAGTGAATGAGTGGCTTTCCAAGAATTAGAGGATTTAACACTGGAGGGTTCATTAGGTATGCTTTAAATCTATCAAAGGCTTCTTGACATTGGTCGTTCCATTCTATTGGTTGTTGTTTCCTCAAGAGCTTGAAGATAGGCTTGCATATGGTAGTTAACCGTGCTATAAAGCGACTGATGTATTGTATGGACCTTAAGAAACTTCTCACTTCCTTCTTGGTTTTTGGTACAGGCATTTCCCTGATGGCATTAGCTTTATCGGGATCCATTTCTATGCCTCTTTTGCTAACCATGTGCCCTAGTAACTTGCCTGATGTGATGCTGAATATGCATTTTTTTTGGGTTGAGGCGAAGATTGTATTTCTCTATCCTTATGAGGAATCACTCTAACACTGCTGGGTGCTCTTCTGGCATGGCGGACTTCACAAGCATGTCATCCACATAGACCTCGACTTCTTTGTGGATCAGGTCATATAGCACTATTATGACTGCTCTTTAGTAGGTTGCCTCTACGTTTTTGAGTCCAAAAGGCATTATCCTAAAATAATAGGTCCCCTATTTTGAGATAAACGTGGTCTTGAACTTGTCTATTACATTCATGAGGATCTGGTGATATCCCGAGAATCCATCCATAAAGGAAATACATGGCTACTCTTGCTGCGCTGTCTACTAGAACATTAATGTGTGGTAGCACAAAATCGTCCTTAGGGGTGGCCTTATTCAAGTCCCCGAAGTCAATGCAAACTCAGACATTGCCATTCTTCTCAGGTATAGGAACTACATTGGACAGCCAAGTGGGGTATTCAATAACCTCAACGAAATTAGCCTTGATCTGCTTGGCTACTTCTGCTTTAACCTTTTCTACCCATTCTAGACGCATCCTTCTCATCTTTTGCTTCACCGGCCGAATTTTTGGGTCAGTGGGGATCTTGTGGTCGGCGATGTGCCAATCAAGTCCTAGCACGTCTTCATGAGACCAAGCGAAGGCTAAAACATGATTTTTTGATACTTTTATCAATTCTCTCTCTTGTTCAATGGGCAATTGTTTGGAAATGTATACCATTTTTGGGTCATCTTTCGTATTCAAGTTAATTTCTTTTGTAATATCATTATTAATGTTAAAGATGCTAGATGAATGTCGGAATCGATGCATGGAATCGTAATCAGAAACATAATCTAAATAAGCAAAGTTCTTCATCTTATTATCATCATAAAGTACATTATTCATTTCAAACAAACTAGAAATGGAAATAAAAGACTCATCCTAATCGGTCTGGCTCCGCAACGAATGATTCTCCTATGGCAGCCGGCTTCATCAAGATATCCTTGTTGTCTTCCTCTTATATATTCACCTTGCCTTTCATGGTTGTGACCATGTCCATGAGGGTTCGGCTCAAGTTACCTCTCTTGCTCTTTGCTTCCTCCACTATCTTGAGTTGCGCTTGAAGGTGTTTGGCTAGGGTGTCGAGGATCTCCTCTTCTTTTCTCAGCTTCTTAACCTTCTTTGGGTGTACCTATTCATCAAACTTGATCTGATCTAGAATTACCCCTGCGTCTGGCTGACGACTTGGTTCTTTTAACACGCAGGTTATGGAACTTCCACCATGCTTGCCGTAGCTAACTATGTCTAAGAAAATCTCGAATCCCAAAATCATCTTTCCTTGGTGAGTAACAGGCTCGGGTGCCCCATTATAGGGCTTTTGCGACTTTCTTTGAAATACTATCTTGTGGGTAGTTCTTCTAGGACCTGTGTAATTGAGTCTTGTGGGTTTCCACTCTCCTGCCCCTATGTTGAAGGTCGGCATTCCCTATTTATAGGCACCTAGTCCCTTGCCAGGGGTGCATTGTTTTTGCATGTATTCCCAAATCCATGGGCCCCAGTGCACCTCTGATTGCTTGTTTGATTCCTGTCCAATTGTGGCTGTGGTAAATCCTTTTATATGGCCTTCATCCATTATTAGTAATGCCACTACTGACACCTCATCAGCCTCTACAATGACGATCTTTCCGCAGAATGGGATCTTGATCTTCTAGTGAAGAGTGGACAGAACTCCTCTTAGAGCATTGAACCATGGCCATCCGAGCAGCATAGAGAAGGTTACTGGGATATCTATGACCGTGAAAAGTACTATAGATAAGATTTCGCCAATGGTAACCTCGGCTTCGAATGTGCCAATGACGGTCCTCTTGGAGTTATCGTAGGCTTTGATGACTATGGTGGATCTCTTCAAGTCCCTCTCAGTTAGTCCTAGGATTGGCAGAATATCCTTAGGACATACATTCAGTGATGAACCATCGTCGACCATTATACAAGGCATGATGCGCTCGAAAACACTAGCCTTCAAGTAAAGAGCCTTATTATGGCGAATGCCTTCATCGAGTAGATCCAAGCTCGAGAAGACAACGTTGGGGATGACAGTGCTAATCTCGTGTTAAGTAGCTCGTAGACCTTTTCTAGCGATGCCATGGGAGATGTTTCAATTTCCATCAGCTTTTTGACGATAGCAAGCCTGTGATCTTAAGAAACCAGGAGCAGGTCCTAGATACTCATCTTAGTTGTAGTGTCTTTCAACTGATCTAAAATTGGGCTTTCTATCTGTTCTGAGGGCTTAACAAAAGTGGGAGGTACCGGGGGCTCAGCTCTTGGTGTGGCCAGGCCTATTGATCTAGTGACTTTCCCTCCTCTGGTGATAGGGTTGACAACTCGGGCTAGCGAGTTTGTTATTTCGAAGACATCAAACTCGTCAAAATCTTCATCGAGTAGTATCTCTCCTAAGTCAATGGGTTTGTTTATGGGAGCTAGTACTTTAGTAGCGAAAGGCCATTGCATGAAAGGAACCTTTTTAGGCTACTTTTCTGGAATGACAGGATTCTCCTACAGAATCTAGCATAGGACAGGGTTGGATTCTTGCCTGATCATATGGATGGATGAGGAGGCTCTGAGTTGGATCTTCTTCATCAAGCATATTTAGTGCATCATTGTAGGCGATTTGCTTGTCGTTATACTTATTCATGTAGCATGGGTATTCTCTGGCTGGTTCCATTGACATTGAATAGATAGCGTTGGTTGCTTCCCACTCCCAGTACCGTAAGGGGTTTTCGTGTCAATCTAACTTAAGGGTTGAGTTTTCTGGCAGATCAACCCATGTGAAGTACTCGATGAATTGCTTAGCCAAAATATTCTAGAATGATTTCTAGTAAAATGGCAACCATTCATTCCAAACGATTGCCTTTTCTAAGAGAGTCCAGTGAAACCTTTTAGGCTAATAGGCATAGTGAATGTACCTATCGTTCATCATTGCACAAATTCATGAATGTGAGGGCGTGGCCTTATGCTTTTGACATAGAATATGGGGTAAACTTCCGTAAAGTCTAGACTCCGGATCTGATGACTGGCTTGAGCTAACTTGTTTTCAGCGCGAATTCTCTCCAAAATGTACTCCGGAGAAGGTTCTTTTCCTTCATGTCAAATCATATTAATGATATGTCTGCTACCTGAGTCAAAGTCCATAAAGTCTCGGGAGTCGCCACTTGCTGTAGACCATAAGACGCTTGGGGAGTCATGCTCTAGAGAGGAGGCATAGCTCTCGGCACCGTCATAATCAACCATCATGCCATTGGGGAAGGAAGCCTCATACTCAAAATCTCCAGGTAAGTGATTTAGCTTATCATTTAAAAAGGTCTCTAATTCGTACCCCAAGTTATCCACTTCACTTTCATCCTCGTGATCTGATTCACTAGAGTCCACAAATTCTTCTACTTCCTCATCCGAATCCTCAAAAGGTTGTTGCCCATTCCATGACTCAAAGACCCAATTTGGTGGTTGCTGAGCTGGGATATCGTCATCAGAATTTTCTTCTAGATCCTCCTCGGGGTTTTCTTTTGGATATTCCTCAAGATCTTCCTCAAATTCCTCCTCGGGATTTTCCTCATGATCTTCATTAAGACTCATTCTGGCCTCAAATCCCGTAATGGCTATACAAAATTCAGACACCATAGTTTGTATGCTGGCGAATGTTTCCTCCATACGGGTACCATATGTTGTAATGTCGGCATGGATTCCTCTAAATGGGTCTCGTGTACCCTCATCTAGATTCAGGCTGAGATACCTTTGTTGGTCTTCGTTGCTGTTCCACACCTGCTCAGTAACATATAGTTGTTGGGTTTCTGGATGTGCTGCTCTAGAGGAGCTCCCAAATTCAAACAAACTTGTTCCGATATAGTTTGGACTCATGTAATCTGGGGGTGGGTAAATAAGAGATTGGGGAGGAGGGATATCCTACCAACAGGTATTATGTCGATCTACCTGTAGTGCCAACCACTAGTAGAGTTCATCTGGGTATGGCTGAGATGCCCTATAGTAGTGGAGGAAAGATCTCTCCATAAAGTACCAGTTTCAACGGCCTTCCAAAGGCATCGTGTTATACCAGTCTATGGTTGGGCCTTCTAAGAATCTGGGGAACTGAGGGGCAAAACCCATCATAGCTATTCCCTGTTCATGCATAAATCAAAGGAATTCCCCTACATGTTCATTCAGGTCAAAATCTCCTAGGTATATGAGGTGTGGTGGCACTTGGTATTGATCTAGCCCTTCTCTCCTCATTCTCAGGACGTATTGGTCTACCATGTAGATGATATCCATGTTATCAAAGATCATATTGTCCCCCCATCCTGGGTCATGTTGGAAGTTATTCGTCATGTCAATACCGTATTCATCGGCTTCCGCATGAATACCGATAGCATTCACCGTAGCTTGAAAATTAGGTAGAGGATTAGTTTAAGTGCTTAATTTCTTCTCAGGCTCTTTCATCCTCCTGTCGGCTATCATCTATTCTAGATCTTTTAGTAGCCAGGCACATTCATTAGTCTGGTGCCCTTTGGTTATGTGATAAGCACAGAAGTTGTCTTCGTCTGCCACAGTAGGCGACACGAATGGCTTGATGCTCTCAAGTTGGTCAAACTTCCTCAGTTTGGTGAATATCTGTGACAGTGATTCTACCCATGGGGAGATAGATTGTTAAGCCTACACCTGAATGGCCGCTAATACTTTGGTTGGAGCCTTTGGGGACTCAAAATTGCCTTACTTGGAGGATCTGCCCTTTTCCTAGTATCGAGGTTTAGTATACGCTTGTTGTTCTTGCTTCTTTGCTTGATCTTCTTCCTTATACTTTTCAAGCTTGGCGTAGTCTACCACGTCGTTGAAGGTGTCGAATCTTTTCATTTTCATTTCATCCCTGTATTTCGGGCTAAAGCCTTCGACAAGCTTCACTATCAGGGCATCTTGGTCGGGTGCCACTGTTACAAGTACACGAACTGCCATCCACCTCAGGTAAAATTCTTCGAAGGACTTATTTGGCCGTTGGTTGATTCTTTCAAGGTCTCGCAAAGTAGTCTTGACCTTCAGATTGAAGGCATAATTCTCCAAGAATGTCGAGCATAGCTTTCTCCAATCAGATTTCACATCCGTTGGCATCCTTATGTACAATTTAGAGGCGGATACTCATAGAGTAGCTTGGAATAGATTGACTGTGTGAACTTTGGGGATGTTTATGCTAGTCATAATCCAAAGATAACCCTCTACATGCATGTGAGGAGGTCCGATACCAGCATATAGGGCTATGTAAAGCATCATAAAGTTAGCCGAAAGGGCTTCTAACTCCTTTGGCAAGAATCGATCAATATCAACATACTGCTCGACGGAGGGAGCAACAGATTTATCTTTAGTCGAGGACAGCTTCTCCATGTCTACCATCTTCGCCTTTAATGCTGCTATTTTGGTATCTTGCTCTTGGGTTTTCTGAGCATTAGCAGCGCCCAACCTTTCCCAAATATCACAAAATTCTTGAGCGTCAAGAATCCTTTTGAGGGACTATCCAACTACCTCATCATCTACCATTGCAGTTTCAGGTTTTGGATCGGAGAAAAATTCGGTCAGATATTCGATTGGTGGTAGGGGTGTGACTTTTAGGCTTCCCGTAATACGTCTTAAGATGCATGAATGAATGCATGAATAAGTGAGCAAATGAATGAGTAAATTCGTACAAATAATAAGGGGGTTAGGTATGTTCCAATTGTCCGAGGAGCAATCGGTGAAGGTGGTCAGTGATATTCATGGAACATCACAAACATACGGTTCAAAGACCAAGGGCTTGAATTAGATGAGACTTGATAGCCCGGGAGTGAATTGACTCGCTGGTCAAAGGTGGGTTGACTGATTGGTCCAAGCGTGAGCTAACTCTAGGGTCACTCAAAGGGGTTCCAACTCATTGGTCTAAGGGATAAGCTGACTCTAGGGTCACTCAAAGGGTTTTAACACATTGGTCGAAGGGTGAGTTGACTCTAGGGTCACTCAAAGGGTTTCGACTCATTGGTCCAAGGGGTGAGCTGACTCTAGGGTCACTCAAAGGGTTTTGACTCATTGGTCCAATGGAGAAGTTGACTCTAGGGACACTCAAAGGGGTTTTGACTCATTAGTCCAAGGGGTGAGCTGACTCTAGGGTCACTCAAAGGGTTTTGACTCATTGGTCCATTAGGTGAGCTGGCTCTAGGGTCCCTCAAAGGGGTTTTGACTCATTGGTCCAAGGGGTGAGCTGACTATAGGGTCACTCAAAGGGTTTTGACTCATTGGTCCAAGAGTGAGCTGACTCACTCAAAGGGTTTTGACTTATTGGTTTAAGGTGTGAGCTGACTCTAGGATCAATCAAAGGGTTTTGGCTCATTGGTCCAAGGGGGCGAACTGACACTAGGGTCACTCAAAGGGGTTTTGACTCATTGGTCGAAGGGGTGAGCAGACTCTAGGGTCACTCAAAGGTTTTTGACTCATTGGTCTAAGGGCTGAGCTGACTCCAGGGTCACTCAATGGGTTTCGACTCATTGGTCCAAGGGATGAGCTGACTCCAGGGTCAATCAAAGGGGTTTTGACTCATTGGTCCAAGGTGAGCTGACTCTAGGTTCACTCAAAGGGTTTATGTCTTTTGGCTAGTGGGTCAAACCTAGGTGGACTCACTAGTCTTGGTTTATTCTGGCTCATGGGTTGAGACTAGGTAGACCCACTAGTCTCGGTTATTTCAACTCGTGGGCTGACCCTAGATGGACTCACTGGTCTCGATTATTTCGGCTCATGGGCTGAGCCTAGGTGGACTCTCTGGTCTCGGGAGATAAAATGAGATGCCATGCACAAATGTTATGGCTGCATAACGATGTGGTTAGTTTACACACAATCATGATGTTTGTGATGTCCGTTTTCAGTTTATTTATATTTAATAAACCTGCACATGCAGAAAACGGTTAGATCGCACCTATCGCCCTTTTAACTCCATTGAGTTACTTCACTTTAAAGCCAACGGGGGACTTAGCGAAGTCTGCTCGAGTGCACTCAAGGATTTTTGGGTAAACATATGGGGAAGTATCTATGGTTCATCTACATGTGGGTTTCGATCTCAGGATTGGGTGCAATTTGGGGTACCCTGCGCCTTTGTGTACCAAGTCCTAGTGGCCCTAAGCAAACCAAAGGAAACTTTTCCGCCTATCATATACGTAAGTAGCCTTGCCCTTAAGCGAGCAAGCTCCTCGTACGTTACGCAAGGGGTGTGATTAGATCCATACCCCTCAAGCCCCAAGCAAACTTGGAGATACTTCACCAAAAGACACCTAAATTGGTTTAAGGGTGAAGAATGCAGATGCTATGCAGCCCTAGAATTTGTGTAACGTAGAAATTATCACAAATTCCACATTTCCAAAATTTAATTTGAACAATATTTTAATTATCATGTCAAAAAAGAATATTTATAAAAATTGGGTTTTTATAAAAATTGTTTAAATCCCTAGTGGAGTCGCCACTATGAGCGGGCGAGGGGTTTTAATTGGGTTAGCACACGGGGTGCGGTGTGCGGGGCGCGTCTCGGTTTGGTGTAGTTTGAGGAAACCAAGGTGTTTGGTCTGGTTTGAGAAAATCCAGTTAGCTTAAATGCGGTGGCTTTGTAGGCCAAAAATGTGATTATATTGAGAAATATATTTACACATTTTAATAAGAAATGATATTTTTAAAATAAAGCATTTTTACTTTATTTAAAAATAAAATAGAGTCGTCACCCGGTTCAGCTCCACCGGGAATTGTGGTATACTGATCCAAAATGGGATTTTTATATCGGAAAGAAAGTAAGATTCTGAGTTCGGACATAATAGTTACTCATATTGTTCAAATTGTTTGAATAAATTTTGGAACTTTGGAATTTGTGGCAATTTTAGCATTACAACGGCTTTATTTAAGAATTAAATTCAAAAAATAAAACGGGCATTATAATGGCTTAATAAATAGAAATTTGCTACCAAAATTTTGGCAGAGTAACGGTAGCGCTTGGGTTTTGGCCCGAAAACCCGGATAGAGTTTCCTCTCGCCTTAGATATTTCATTCGTACCTGCGAGCTTATTTACACATATTATAGTTTAAGTGGCTCCAGTAGCTCACTTAACCAGTGAAATGGAATGCAATGTGCAATGATAGAATACTGAAAATGAATTTAATCGAATTTGAAAGTTGGGCTTTAGAGTCAATTACCCTCAGTTTACCTATTCGTCTATCTAGGAGGACTTGAGAGCCGGTGCGGGACCGAAGTTGTCAAGGATTGTGATTTGGTTGGAAAACAGGTTTAACCCAAGTTATGGCTATAATCTTAGACTATTTGTAAGAGAAATGTGGGATTTTGAGAAAAATTGAGTCTTTTTTAAATCGAAGATCACTATGGGATCTTGATCTAGAAAGACAGTAAATCGAGTTTATACCTAGTGTAGGTGATAAAGCTCCAATTTGGAAATGTTTTGGCAGAGTTTCAGGGCTTATAGGACTCCAGGAACTAAAAAAGGACACAAATGTAATTTTAAAATTTCTGAAAATTTTCGTCTCCCTTGGGGGTGACCCCGTATTTACATCAGATCCCGTAAAATCTTGCCAGATCTCGGTAAGATTTGATTTTTTTACTGTAGATAGGTAATTATCCGGCGGGATGATTACCTATGTTTGACAAAATTTTGACTTTTTTATTTTTCAGTGGAAAATGCTAAATTGAAGCTTCCCTGGAATGTGGATTTTCGAATTTCGGATTTTGGATGACAATTCGGTCCTTTTTTAGCTCATTTGTCTAATCGCTGAACGAAATAGGCATTATTCCTCATCGGGCCGGATCGGACTTGTGCTAACAATTCCCTTTATCTTGTGAAATGTGTCTTCCAGATGTCTTCAGACACATCTTTACCGGATGCTCTTCCAATAGTGATCTCCTCCGGATGCTATCTTTTTGGACTAAGGAGTTGTATTCTTCTGTCTTGAACCGGATGAAGTCTTCTTGGACTTACGGATTTTTTTTTCTTCAAAACCTAGATCCAGATGCTTGTCTTGAAGCTTTTGCCAAGTCTTCCGGATGATTAATTTCCAACATTTTGTAATAGGCAGATCATCTTTCTTTTTGTGTCATAAAAAGTAGAGGCCTGTTTTCAGAATTTGTCTTTACGAGAGTTGTTGTATTGGGATTTGAGTTTTATCAGTTGGAGATCCTTTCCTTCTCTTGTAAGTCTCAAGAATCTTTTGATTTTATTAGCTACTGATCTCAGAGTCTTTCTTTGTCTTGCGACGTATGTTCTTCTAAGCTTGAATAGTCTTCTGAGCTTAACTTCTTCTTCCGAGTGTGCAGCTTCTGATTAATTTTTAGTTATTTTCAAAACTTGCCTTATAAGTTCTGAGCTTTAACTTCCGAGACTTCTTTACTTCTTGTAAGCTAAATTCAATATAAAATCATCCCTAAAATAGGGAATGATTAGATTTACTCTAAGATGTGTAATAAGTAAAAATGTGTTAATAATGTGTTTGTAATTATAGCATTACCCAATCTATATAGCCAAATAAATAAAATTGATCATTAATGAGCTGACATAACCCGTCATCTTAATGACGCTGATCACTGTTTAAGATAGAATTGTGTAATCAACTATAATTGGTAATATTAGCCTCACCGCAGGTATCTACAATCTCTATGATCATAGCGGGGACTAAGGGATTCGTTCATTCTATATTGACATTGAGTGAGTTTTAAACGCTTGGTATGTCGCGGGTTGTCATGAGTCTAATATCGGCCTTAAAATTGTCCATATAGATTATATTTTAAGCTCAAGTAAGAAACAAAGTTATATACAAACTACATTGTGATTGTAAATTAAACTTATCTAAACATTGTCCATATCTATTTAGTAAAAAGAAAAAAAGAAATTGTATCTTATACCTTTTTTTATTAATTTTATGTAATTTTTTTTGTTGACTAGTTTTTATATGATTTAAATATTTTTTTAGTCATGTTCTATACCTCAAATGCCTTTTTGGTGACCGACATATTGAAATTATCTATTTGGTGCCTAATATATTCACTTTTCGCCTATTTGGTACCTGATGTATTCAAAATTAGCCTATTTGGTGTCTGATCTATTTAATTTTAGTATATCAAGCGTTTATCTAACAACACCAAAAACGTGAAATATCTATAGCATCATTTTGAACATGAATATAGTTTGTTGATCAAGCATAGAATTGTCGACTCTCAGTATTCCGTTAAGTTATCATACTATAATTGAATATGTCAGATACCAAATAAATAAAAATTAAATACGTCAAACATCAAATAGGTGATTTTAATATATCCGATACTAAAAAGACATTTGATCATAGAAAAGGATCTAAAAAGTATTGAAGTCATTTTTATATTGGTTTCGTTCTTTTTTAACTTTTCATTTTTCATTATACATGAATTACACCCACTAATATTCACCTTCCCTCCTTATTAATTTAAATTTCTCTAACTTAAAATGACCATATCATTCAAATGGCTAATTTTTCTTTGATATGATCCTTTATAATATTTTATTCATTTTATTTTTGAACTTTAATACAAAATTAAACTCGATATGTTTTTGACAAACTTTTCTTTTCAGAAATTAATTTGGTATAAAATTGGGTGTGTGGTATAAAAGCTTTTATACCGAATTTATATATTTGATATAAAAGTTGTTATATCAATGATACTTGTCAAATATAAAGCATTTATACTATAAAAAATCAACAACATACGTGATACAAACTTCTCTAAATCATGTATAAATCATTTATACTGTTGAAAATCAGTGATAAAATAACGAGGTAAATAATGATTTATACCATGTATAAAGTCTGTATTTTTTTAAGAAAATATAAAATCAACAACAACACTGATATTAAGTCTTTTAACCACAAAAAAAGCAACAAAACAAGTGGGTTGTGGGTTAAATCTCATAATCTACAAAAATAGCGAAAAAGCGACTTATTTCTACAAACAAATATTGAAATATGCCAACTGAGATAAGTGGTTACAAACAATAATTTCTTACCTCAAGAGGTCTTTGTATCACATGTGGACACAATAAATACCACATGGATTCTTTTTCTTAAATTGTCAGCCTTGAATGTGCGGGAGATTCTTTGTCAATTCCAATTTGAGTAAAAACTAAAAGAATGTTGGGAAATTATACATGATATTATTTAATTGAAAGGGTTTAGTCTGTGTATAGAACATAAAGAACTAATATCAAGGGCTTAATTGCACTTATAGTACATGAACAACATCTATTTTCTCAATTTGATACGCGAACTTTATATTTTTCACGTTATCATATATATACTAAGCTGTGATAAGTAACTTGACATAGCAAGCTACATATATGACATTGAAAGGTAATAAACAAGTTTATATAGGATAATGTTCATGTATCATTTGAGCAAACATAGTTGATGTACAATAGATGTAATTAAGCCTAATATCAGGACATAAACTATATTTCTTCTAAACAAGAATACGAGGCTATGACATCCATCCAGCTAAATACATTCCCGGACTAAGTATACGTTTCGACTAGAAGATGCATCATCAATAAATAAGAAGTTGTAGTTCGATCACGAGTCTTCCATCGAAAACTCCTCTAGCCATGATAGCACTTCATTCCTCTTTATTCCATCCAACCAGGATACTTACGTTAGAAGGCAAATGTAAGAACTCAAATAAAATAGATATAAGAATATATATGTATTTACCATTAAAAAACTCCATGTTATTCCTTGATCGTTATACCGTGCAAGAAAACAACCCGTCTTTGGTTTAAGATCATCTTCGACAAGGCTTGAGCGCAACGTTTTCTCTTTCTCACGGACAACATCTTCAGTTGGTTTTCCACTGAACTTTACTTCAGCAGCCGTGCCTCCTTCTACTTTCCTCAGCCTAATTTTCTCCTCATTAGGATCCGGTAAACTGCTCAAATCATACACAGGTCTTTATCAGCCACTCATTGTCATAGACAATTGAGTCAGTTTTGCTAAAAAACAAACGACCCCATTGATCACGTGCATTCTTCCACTCAACAATGGGATCATTTTTGTAAGAAACGGAACCCAATCCATTTGACCCGAAAAATGGATGGGATTCGAGCATTCACCTGCTTAATTCTTTGCCTGATGGAAGCACTATGTGGACTGACGCTACGGAATGTTGAGCATCATTTGTCTGAGTGAAGACAGGTGTTGTCATCGGTATTTTTTCAGCAGTGGAATTCTTTCCGAAGATGTACCTAAAGTCGCGGAATTATTCGGATATCCTAAGCCTATATAAGAAAATAAGTCATATTATTGGATTCCACTGATACTAACCCAGCTACATCATTGAACCCTTTTGAGTTGCACAATTTATCTCCTATGGTTTCTACTACGATAAACGGGGAATACTTAGAACATTGCAGTTCATAGTCCAAGTTCCAATTTGGGATTTTTCTCTCATCAAAGTACCGTTAAAAAAATAACTTTCAAATTAAGTGATGTATAAGAAAGTTGATATGTGTTTGGTGATTTGTTTGCACAAGTGGCTTTATCCTAATAAAGAGTTTTTTTCAATGTCTAGAACTATATAAAAATGTTATAAAAAGCATAATGAATAACACAAAAGACATGTCTATATACTAACAACCAATGTTATTAAAATTGTACCGTACCTATCGGTTCAACCAAAAAAATCAGGAACAGGTGATGAGTCCAGTCCGGTTGATAAAAATAAACGGTCTAGTGTGAAATCAGACTTGACCGGTAAAACTCGGAAAAAAAACGGGGGAATCGGCCAAAATCCGATTTTTATGATACTTGCATAAATTTGGAGGTAAATTAGGAAATCAACATAAATATATTATACTTATGGAAATGATATTATAATCTAGTTATTATTTTTTACTTTCTATGTTATAAATGAGGTAAAAGATTAGCTTAATAATTATTAATTTCACACATAAAAAAAATAAATTAGTATTTATTAATTTTATTTCATTAAAAAAATGTTTGTTGCTTTTAATGTAATATATATATATATATATATATATATATGATTTTATTTAAAATTAAAAAGAGATTATTAACATTTATTATTTTTATATTATTCCATAAAAATATTCACCATTATAAATCTAATCATGTTTCTTCTATGGAAATTAATTGTTAATATTTACTGTTTTATTTTCTTCCATAAACTAATATCTATATTGGATGAATATATAGTTGTTATTTTATTTCTTGTTAAAGTATTTATTAAGAAATCAAACAACCGGTTGAATCATTTGAATTCGGTTAAACCGCTAAAATCATGACCACTTACTTCATCTCTTTAATATCGGTCCGGTTTTTGTTACATTGCTAACAAAATTTATTTCTTTAACAAATAAATTGTGCAATTTCCCTTATATTATATAAAAGGAAATAGCTAGGGTTTAAGGCCCTGTTCTTTTGGATTACGATTCAATGTAATTCAGTTCAGTTCAGACCACTTCAGTTCAGTTCAGTTAAGCACATTTTAGTTCAGTTCAGCTATGCGTAATTATAAATTTACACTGAAATAAGTTCGGTTCAGCTCACTTGAGTTCATTCAGTTCAGTTCAGCCTACTTCAGTTTAGTTCACCTTTCTGAAGTTGAAAAGACTATGACCTAAGTGAGATTTTCTAAAAATATATATTAAAGGAAATAGCAATAATATAATTTAAAACTCAGAAAATTTTTAATTTTTATTGTAACATAAACTAATAAATTAACGTAGAAAAGATATGAAGTATGTGGTTCTCTTTTTAGTTATATTTTTCTCTTGTTCTTTATAATTTATGTATTATAATTATCAATTTTTTGTATATAATTTAATTTTGTAGTATTACAATTCTATGTGTTGGATTTTAGACCTGATCCACCTATATCAGTACAGGTTTGGATAAATTCAGTATTAGTTTTAGACCCGATATACCCATATTAGTATCGGTATAGGCTAAAGTGGACAATATGTATAAGTACATGTTAACCGAGTAATTAATTGAGGGGTCAAACCCATTAATAATATTACTCTATAGAGCGGTGCATTAAATTGCACCAACTCCACGCAGTAGGTGCAGCCGATGCATTATTGCACCTACTCCATACACTCAATGCAGAGTCCTATTAAAGGACTCATTTTCTCTGCTAAATTAGTAGAAAAAATGTAATTCTCTCCCTACAAAAATATTATATGGTTTTCTCTTTTTTGCTTTAGTTCGCGGTTTGTATAAGGTTTTCCTATAGGGAGTAATTCGTTATCGACTAGTAATACGTAGTTCTCGATCATACTCTTTCCGCTGCATTTTCTAAATACATTTTCTGTATTGAAAAAAGGTACTTAACTATCTTTTACTCTTTATATAATATATTGATATTATATTCTAACATTGGTATCAGAGCCATATACTACGTATTCGGTCGTTTTTTGAAAATCAATTTCGAACCACATTTTAAATTTTGTATAAAAATTTTTTTTGAGAAAAAATGATTTTAGGGAGATAAGTTTTGGACTGATTTTATGTGAAAATCAGTGTAAACGAACCTGAAGAGTTTTTAATTTTATATATATATATATATATATATATATATATATATATATATATATATATATATATATATATATATATATATATATATATATAACACTCTCAAGTTTAAGAGTTTGTATGTCAAACTCCATCTTCCGGCTCTTGAAAAAAAAACTCCATCTTCCGATTGTCAAACAGACAAACGGACACCACCAACGAATTTGTAGTACCCAAAAATCAAGGGGTAGCCGGAACCTGGCCTCCTGAAAATGTCTAGAGGATGGCGAGTGGACCCACTCTCCAATTAGGTGGAGAGTGAAGTCATTTTTCGGCGACGTCCGGCCACTGGCTTTTGGCAGTTTTACAATTTTGAATATTTTGGATTTTTCGGTGAATTTTGTTTAATTTTTTTATGAGCAAAAAATTAATTCTTAATATTTTAATTAACTAAAAATTAATTTAAACTTATTTCTGTTCAATAAAAAATTTCCGAAAAATTACAAATGTTTTTAAAAATTTGAATTTGTTGGACGAGTACTATTCCAATTTTCGGATTGATCGAAATATGTTTTGATCATAAATAATACATATAAGTACATTAAATAAGTGTATTTTTATAAATGAGTTGCGAAAACAAAAACTGGACTAAAATATTATTCTTTATTGTGATAAAGAAATAATTATGATCATTTGGACATTTATTGAATATCAAAGAAAATAGACTAGATTTGTCTCATCTATTAAAGTTCCTATAAGTTTGATTATTAATAAATGAACATATTATTATTACTGGAACCTTTCTAATATTGTTGGGTCCTATTAGTATACACCCTAACAAATCATAAGATTTTTCTTATGGTTTATTGTAGATCAGAAATTAGGGATACTCATATTTGAAAGTTAAATATATGCAATATTTATTTTATTTAAGATTGAAATAAATAATGCTTAGTAATGATAATTATTGATAAATTGTGTATAACCAAATTTTATGGAACATTTTAATTTATAACATAAACATGAGTATTATGTTGATATTAAGAATGAGTTCTTAATTAAAATAAACATATTTTGGTCAAGTTAATAACACAATGAGAATAAGTTTCTCCGTTAAGAAGTTAAGAATAAGTTCTTACTTAAAAATAAATATTTGAGGATATTTATTAATTTTATAATTTATTATATGAGTATAATAAATTGTATGTATTTAAGATATAAGTACTAATATATATGAAATTGAAATCTCTATTTGTTAAATTGTTAAGAACAAGTTCTTTAAAAATAAATATTTGAGAATATTTATTAATTTTTTGTCAATTTATTATATGTGTATAATTTATTGCAGTTACCTAAAGAAAAAGTACCATATGGAAATTTTGAATGAGTTCAAAATCCATGTAATAAATATTTGTTAATATTTATTAATAAAATTTATCATTGTACAATTTATTATATGAGCTTAATATATTGTAAATACTGTAGGTGACAGTATTCTTAAATTTTTATTCTTGTAATAACTTATAAAAATATTGATATTTAATATGCATGTATATGAATTTAGCAAACTTTTTCATTAGAAAAGAGAGGGTGATTAGTGCCTATATGACTCTTTTTTGAATTGAATTCCAATGAAAATTTTTTCTTTAATTTATTGGTTGTATATTAAATATTTATGTATTATCAAATTCATATTAAACCGTGCTTATAAACGAAAATTGTAAGAATAAGTTCATATAATATAATTATAATTAATATCAACTGTGGTTGAATTAATAAAATAAATGTGACTCAAGTTGCAAGCGAACAACTGTGAGAAAGAGCATTAAATTGTCATGTTGGGAAGAATATGTTCTAGAATACTGAACCATAGTTATGACTAAGTTCAAAGGGGAACAAATGTTTAGCATAAATTGGACAGATGTCCATGTGGGCTAACAAAAGGAAAATTAATGTTGTTATCTACTCTTTGCTAATATCATAAAAGCATGTAAAATGCTCATAAATTATATCAAAATATTAGTATTTTGATAATAAAATCCACCCAAATAAGTTTGAGGGTAAGAGTCTAATATTGATTATTACGTCAATAACGAGACATTTTATGTATTTATTAGAAATAGTTTCAATAAACATGAATAAAAACATAAGCGCTTTTATTAATAAAAAAATGCAAAGAGGTGACTTATGAGACTAATGACATTTGAAATGAAAGAAATAGATACATATTTCAAAAGTGAAATATTTTAAATTCTAATTCAGATTGTCAATTTAATGTCAAAGTATATCTAATTAACTCAAGTGTGAGTAAATTTATGTCTTCAATATATCATACAAAATATAATTCATTTGAGAATTGTTGACTCAAGTATCGTCATATAGTGAGGACAGAGGATCCTTTATGTTTTTTTAAGTAATCCTGTATAGATAAAAATATCTATGTAGAAATCAACTTGAGAGTTGAAATCACAGGAATTGATGAATTGTTATGTCTATAAAGTTAGATGTACAATGATTATATATGATATCCTATTTCTTTCAAGATTTTAAGGAATCTCACTTTTGTTACAATTGTGTTGAATATAAGATTCAACTTGTATTTTGAAAATAACAGTTTAAAGTTGTGTTGGGACATATTTTGGATGATTGAATAATTTTTTCTTTTGGATATTGATCCAAAAAGAAAAAATAAAGACATATTTTCAATTGTTTCTTCTTCTATATGTGATTAAAAGTAATACAATTTAATGACATATTACATTAAACTATGTTGACTTAATTTGAATGAGTCGAATAAGTCAAAGAATGTTTAATCGTAAATTCAAATAAGTTTGAATTATTTATTTTTGTCATCTATAAGAAAATATATAAATATCATTCAAAAGGCAAATGATTTCCTTTTATAATTAATCCTTTAGTGATCTCATTGGAAGTGAGGGGAAAAAAAGAGGTATGTGGCCTATTATATTTCATCACTCTCATTATATATTGTATAATATATAGTATTGATTAATTAATATTTCATAAGATTGGAGTTATGTACTACTTCAAATGGTTTATGAACCTTGTTGAGAATCAACTAGTTTAAAATTATAGCTTTGAGAACTGACCGTGGTCAGATATATTTTGTTATGATAAAATTCAAGCTTATGTGATGAAAATGAAATTGAACATAAGTATTCAATTTCTTTCACTCAACACAACGGTGTTGTTAAGAGAAGAATATGAATCTTCTCAGTGTAGTCAAATCAATGGTGGTTGTAACAGATTCATTTATCTCCTACTGCGGAGATATCTTATTAACAAACACATAAAGTTTTAAGCAAGTGCCTTCTAAATTTGTCACTTCCACTACTTATGAGTTGTGGACATGTCAAAAACCTAATTTTTGTAACCATAGAGGTTACAAATTTTTTCACCCATGATACATTGAGCAAGTATTAGTTACTACACTTAGGATGCAAAAGTGCATTATTTTTAAAAGTGTCATAACATGGCAAAAGGACATGTCGCAATGGGAGAAAAAACAAAGTGGCAAAAGTCAGATCAAGTATTGTTGTCTTCTTAGAGAATAAGTTCACTAAGTTAGATGAGTTGAACCATTATTTAGTATACCATTTTCCTTAACATTGATGAACGTATCTCTCCATTTGAGTGGGAGAAATTTTGAGGTCCATGAATATGTTCAAAAACCTCAAAACATTACGAATGATCGAGATCAAAGTCTTGACAAATTTTCTATGTCTTTGGGAACTAGATAGATCCAAACTTTAGTGGGAGTATTGAACATGGTTAAAGTGGGAGCATATAGAATTTTGAAAAACGTATGAGATATTTTTCAAAATTTGGAACTGCGGCAAAATAGTTGAATATCGTCGATTGAAGTATTGATGACATGACTATTTTGCTTTAATTGTTTAATTCATAACATGATGATGAGAGAAAGAGACTCTCCCATTCCCACACAAGAATAATGGATTAAAACTATATATATAAAAAATAAATAATGGCTTCCGTGAAATCCAACAGAGTTTATGAACTCGTTGAATAGTCATAGGGAAGAAAGGCTATGAAGAACAAGTGGGTTCTCAAGCATTAGGTTGGTGGATATTAAGTTCGTCTAATTGCAAAAGTACTATACACAATCCATTAGATGATCCATGCTATTATAACAAGTCAAGATCTGGAACTACATCAAGTGGAGGTTAAGAACATTTTTCTCTATTGTGAGAAGATAAAAAAATCTACAAGAAAAGACCTGTAGATTTGTAACTAAGGCACAAACAAAATGTTTGTATGTTGAAATGATCAATTTATTGCCTCAAATAGTCTTGCAAGAACAAGAAATATTCGTTTTTATAATATGATCAAATAGATTTGTTAGTATGTCATTGCATGTCAACGACGTTCTAATAGCTGGAAATGACATGGAATGTCTGAATTAGATCAAAGTTTGATTAATATCAAATTTTGAAACGATAGTTCTAAGTAAAATTGCTTATACTCTTAGAATTAAGATTTGAAGAGAAAACTCGTGAAGTTGTTAACCTTGTCTTAAGAGACATAAACCGACAATGTTCTTGAGTTTTCAATATAAGCAATCTTAAGCCTATATATAACCAGATGACTAAAGGTCAAAGTGGAAAACACTTGCATGTGTCCCACACCACAAATGAGAAAATGACGAATGATTAATTTTCCTTATATGAGAGCTTTCTGAAGCCTCATATATACACTATAGTGTGTATACAATCTGATAATTGTAATGCAGTTGGCATTATAAGCATATAGTAGCCAAATCTAAGAAAAGCACATTAGAAACTGGGGAAAGGATACTGAGGTACCTTAAAGGCGTTGTAGGCTATTTTTGTGTTGTCAGTTTGCAATAATATGCAATTAAAAGGATGCACAAAAGCGATTGGGTTAGAGACATGGATAAAATATTATCTATAATTTAGTTTTATCTTGTTAATTGACAATAGTGTCATATTATGAAGTAACAAGAAATAAACTTATGCCGCCCTATCCATTATAAAGTAGAGTGTATGTGATACTCTTATTTAGAAGCTAATTGATTAAGAAGGTTAATGAACCATCTTTATATTACTTCTACAAATGCTCAAATTGTAATTAAAAAGGAAATGACACTAAATCTAATATAGCTTTTGCTATGGAATTGAGGTTCCTCATCAAGTTAAAGCATATAAAAGATTAAATATCATTTTTCTATATAGCACGTAAAAGGTTCAACATTAAAGATGTTTATGTTGAATATGTTAGATCTACCGGATCTAGGTCATATGTTTAAGAACATATTATTCAATAGAGTTTGAATTTTGCAATACACGAGTGTGAATATTATTTATCAATATTTGTTATTATTTGAAATGCATGAAAGACAGAGAAATAGTTCTCTCACACAAGCGTTTACCCTTTTTCTGTTATTAGGTAACAGATGTGAATGATGAGGCTATTTTTGAACAAATGAGAGCTTGTTCAATAATGGAAACCGTCTTGCTTGAAATATGAAAAATGTTTTCATGAAAGTGCAAGAATCACATATTTGCAAAAGGCAAGTATGTAAGAAATTATATGTAATCTACAAATGGACTTGTTGAAAGTAACATGCTCCTATTCTGTCTTTGTAGCCCAAAGTAGTTCATAAAGTAAGTGAACTAAAGTTAGATGTTTTGGCACATCCTACTGATGCTTTTGTATGGTCATGCGCTTCTTTAAAATGGAAAGAAAAGAACACCATAACACATGATTTCATACTATGTGTGCTTATCGACCATGAGATGGAAAAGAAATGATCTCAACTTTTCCTAGTGTGAGACTCGTGCAACAAAACTATGGTTTTGTTAGCTTGCTATCCTCAGGACCCTAACTTATTCTGAAAGTATAGTCTAATGTGGATGTTTTGGAAGGAGACTCTGAAGAGGTTATGTATGATTGGACCTTGAATGAGCTCGACTGCACAAGCGAGTTAGGTTATGATGGAAGGTATATAGTAAAAGGGGAAGATTACCATTTGTTCACATCTTAAGTTTCTATGCTTCACAACTCGGGTAGTTATGTATGTGTGCATAGCCGTGATAATAGAAAACTATAGAGATCAAAAGATTACAGGGGATGTGATGTGGAATCTAGGATAAGGCATACAATCCTTTGGTTATTTTTTTTCATCGAGCCGCTGTATATCTCCAACGAGTGTATAGCATTAGAGCTCTCGAGGAATGCTGGTCGCACGAACTATTTGCAAGTATGAAAGAGACAAAAAAGTGATAGATTTGTTCTGTTACGTGCGAGTGGGAGATGTTGGTAGACCCGATCCGCCCGTATCAATACAGGTGTGGATAAATTTGGTATTAGTTTTAGACCCAATATACCCATATTAGTATCGGTATAGGCTAAAGTGGACAATATGTATAAGTACATGTTAACCGAATAATTAATTGAGGGATCAAACCCAATAATAATTTTACTTTGTGGAGCGGTGTATTAAATTGCACCTACTCCACGCAGTAGGTGTAATCAATGCATTGAATTGCACCTATTCAACATAGTAGATGCAAAGTCCTATAAAAGGATTCATTTTCTCTGCAATGAGTAGAGAAAATGTAATTCTCTCCATACATAAATATTATATGGTTTTGTCACTATTTTGCTTTAGTTCATGGTTTGTATAACGTTTTTCCATGGAGAGTAATTCGTTATCGACTAATAATACGTAGTTCTTGATCATACTCTTTCGGCTGCATTTTCTAAAAACATTTTCCGTACTGTAAAATGTACTTAACTATCTTATACTCTATATATAATATACTGATATTATATTATATTCCAACACCATGAAATAATTATAGATAAAAAGAATAAAAGGATTAATTATTATTATTATTATTATTATTATTATTATTATTATTATTATTATTATTATTATTATTATTATACGAGGATACAAACATAATTAAAGTGTTGAAATTAATTTAAGAACCGAAATTGAAACTTGAATCTGTATTATATAAAAATGATTTTTAAAAATTTACAATCTTAATTTAGTTATTCATATCATTACCCCAACTATATTTTTCAAAAAGTTAATTTGGTCAGACCGGTTTCTTATTGATCCAGCCCATTTCTAGTCTGACTAGACAATGACCGGTTCTTGACCAAATTAGAATTAGAATCGTCTAAAACCGACCAGACTAGTGGTCTGCTCTATTCGAACACAGTCCGATGTGGTTTTTAAAACTATTCAAAATACACTTGGCTGTGCATTTGATACTCTGAGTAAGAAAAAACATACAAAAACAATTCAGCAAACGACAAAGAAAAGCCTGAAGGCCCTAACTAGATAATGTTGGGGAATTACTGAAAATAAGTTAGATAATCTCTGATGTTGTGATAACACTTTCAGATTGAAACTAATTTGGTAGTTCTCCTAAATTATTCAATCGGATAAAATCAGAGTAAAATCAAGAATTTAGAATGAATTATCGTTGTGAAAGAAAATGAATCAGCCCGTAAGCGTTGCAAAAAACCGCCTGTAAGTATTGCCAATGCCAAGTTATTATAAGCCTGAAATAGACCTAGGCATTAACCCGCCGGCCCGCGAGGCCCGCCCATGGCCGTCTTTCATAGGCCGAGTTTGGACAAACTAATTGGAGGTTAAGCCCGGCCCGAACCCCGAAGAGGCCTGAAGAAAGTATGGGATGGGCTTGGTTTTAGTCCCAAAACCCAAGTCCGGCCCGCCCATCCCGAACCACTAAATAAATATATATTTATTATTTATATTAGTAATAATTATTGAAATTTTTAAAATTTCTTGTAAAATTTAGCTTCAAAACTCAATTTTGTGACTTATATTAGAATTTTGGTTTTAATTATTTAATTATAATAATTTTTTTATTAAAAAATATTTAATTTTTTAATTATATATATTAATTGGTAAGCCCGCGGGTCAGGCTTGGGATTCGATTATTTTTTAAAGGCTCGGCCCGGCCCGAGCCCGACTTTTATTTTTTATGGGATGGACGGCGCTTGGGCTACTTTTTTTAGCTAGGCCCGATTGAGCCCAGCCTGAACCCGGCGTAGCCCGGCCCATGCCCAGGTCTAGCCTGAAATGAGCACTTGCAACGCTTAAAAGACAAAGTGTTGCTAAAAGTCGTGTCCATTCGAGCAGTTGCAACAGTTCAAAATAGAAGCGTTGCGAAAAGTCATGTCCCTTCGAGCAGTCACAACTGTTCAAAATAGAAGGGTTGCTAAAGGTTGTGTCCACTCATGCAGCCGCGACTGTTCTAAATAGAAATGTTGCTATAGGTAGCTCCCGGACCCTCGTAAGCTAACTATAGCGATAGAGCTCGAACAAGCGTGCACTCCGCACTCTCCCTAATTGCTCGATGAAATATTACGATCGCATTGGACAACTAGTTGATCCAATTACACTAAATTACCAACAGATAGTGACATGTAAACAAACCTCATAATTCGAAGTCCTTTTAAGTACCTCATATTTGGGCGTTTCTAGTTTCGGAGTCTCGTAAATTTTGAACAACAAAAACCATGTAGCATACATTTAAAATACCATCTAAAGGCGACTAATGAGAAGATCAATATGGAAGTGGCGTATGTGGAGAGTGTGGGGCAGATGGGAAAGAAGCCGCAAGGGGGAGGTCCTTGGATAAACGTTAGTAGGAGAGCACTGAGACAACCTTCACCATGAATGAATTTGGATCCCAAGGGTAAACAGGCAGGTGTAATGATTAATAATGCAACAAATCGGCATGGTACAGGTGCTCATGGCTAACGCTTCCAAGTATTGAATGTAGGAAGTCGTGATGAGGAAGAGGGGGTGGTGAAGAGGTAATCGGTTTGGAGGATAACATAGATGTTGATGTTGTTATAATGGAGAAGGATTCGAGGGGTGGTATTTGTATGATAGAGGGACAAACAATAAGGCTGGGTAATGAAATTGTAAAAGGAAGTGTTGAAGCACCTGATGGTTTGCATGAGAACCATGTTGTAGGTAGTGGGGATTTATCAAATAAGGTACAGGTTGTGTTACAAGATAGTATTGAGATAGGGATTGAGGGAAACTGAGATATGAAAGTAGATGTAAAGAGTGATCGCGTTAGAATTATGCCAAAAAGGAAGAATCGGGTGGCAGTGGGTGATGTGATGAAGAAAATTTATGGGCTTAACAGTGGCAATCATACTATGGCACCTATAGATGGTTCCCCATCTCACAGCGTATGTTTCCAAGCACGTGGGAAGGAACCCTTTTCGGGTCAAACAAAAGAAAATGTGTTTGTGGTGAGAACATGCCCAGACAAACAGAGGAGGGATAAACTAGTAGTAGCTTTCTCTAAACAAGGTAAAAATCTTAAGCTCAAAAAGAAAGATTTGTTATCTTTGTTAGAGGAAGAGGAAAATGTTTTTGAATTGTCTAATATAGATCCTAATGTAGTTATGGTTGGTAAAGTACCTGTTGGTTAGGTGTTATTTTGGTGGGTTGCACAATCTTTTATTTATTTTTAATAGACTGTAAGATTATTGTGTCGAATATCCATGGTGCCTGTGGTAGTGACACAGAACGTGTTTTGAAAAACCTGATTGCTAATCATAAACCGGTATTTTTTGTTAGTATTTTTTGTACTCCCTGAACCACGTACTAGTGGAGAGCAAGCTAATCATGTTATAAGTAAGCTGCATTTTAATTGTTCACATAGGGTGGAGGTAGTTGGTTTCTTATGAGGTATTTGGGTGTTGTGGAAGGATTACGTCTCTATTGAGATCATTGAGAATCATCATCAATTTATCCATATGAGCATGAGGCTTAAGAATGTCAAGGTGGACCATTTTACAATTGTATATGGAAGCTCGCAGAAAATGACAAGGAGGGGCCTCTGGTTTAGATTAGCTAGGATTGGGGCATCAATAAGGGATAGGTGGATTATTGCTGGGGACTTTAATATGTTATTGTTAGAATCCGAGTATGTGTGTGGTCGAGGTCGTCAGTTAAGGGCATGTCAGGAGTTCGATGAGGTGGTCCACTCTTTGGGTCTTGTGGATTTGGGTTTTTTGGGATCAAAATTCACTTGGCGTAGAGGATTACTTTTTGAAAGATTGGACCGAGCTATAGCTAATAAGAGTTGGATGCGGGATTTTACTGAGACTAGAGTGATGCACTTAGCAAGGGTAGGGTCTGATCATTGTCTTCTATTGATATCTTTTAGGGGGCATTCAGATAATAGGAATGGGGTGAAACCTTTCCAGTCTTTTAAGATGTGGTTGGGACACCCGACTATGAAGGACATTGTTAAGAATACTTGGAAAAAAGATGGGCCTATTAGTGCTCAAGTTCAGGATGTTGCAGCTGCCCTTAGTGAGTGGAATAGAACCATCTTTGGGAATAATTTTTATAGGAAGAGGAAGATAGAGAATAGAATACGAGTTCAACGTGCTCTAGATACGAACCTGATGGAAACTCTTGTCTATCTAGAAAAGGAGCTGATTATGGAGTTGGAGGAGGTCCTTGCTTTAAAAGAGAGCTTATGGCATCAAAAATTGAGACGAGACTAAATGCACTTGGGAGACTGCAACACAAAGCTCTTCTATAACTCGGTTATATAGAGGAGGATGTATAATCGGATTAGAGGGATGAGATTGGAAGATAGGACCTAGTGTACGGAAGAGAGAGTGACTAAAGAGAAGGCAGTGGAGTTTTATAAGAGGTTGTATACAGATGAGGAGGGCAGCGACTTGAGGCATCAGGAAGGGGAGTTAGGAACCCACTTTTGGGGCTGTTTTCCACACGTTGAGAGGGCTATCCTTAAGAAATTAGGGTTGTAAGTTACTGATGTAGAGAGTAAAGAGGCATTGTTTGAAATGAGCCCTTAGAAGCCACCTGGTCATAACGGCTTCCAAGCCAGTTTCTATCAACTTCTTTGGAGGGATATTGGACAGTAACTTTGTGATTATGTTTGACGTGTCTTTGATACAGGAGTGGTCAAGGAATGGGTGAATAGAACCCTCCTTATTTTCATTCCGAAAAAGGATAACCTTTAGAATTTTTCGGATTTTTGACCGATTAGTTTATGTAATGTCCTCAATAAGCTTATAACTAAAGACATTGTTTATCATTTGAAAGAGTTCATGGCCGATGTTGTTCTCCCTAATCAAACGAGCTTTGTTCCAGGTAGGCTTATTACAGATGATATATTGATTGCGCAAGAAATTATGCATTCTATGACAGTTAAAAAAGGATGCTGATGAAGATTGATCTTGAAAATGCCTACAATAGGCTTCGTTGGGATTTTATTGAGGATACTCTTGAAGATATAGGTTGCCTAACTATGTTCATTCGAGTCATTATGAGTTATGTTCGTGGAGCATGTATGCAAATTATGCTTAATGGAGCACCAACGAAGAGTTTTTGGCTTTCAAGAGGAATTCGACAAGGAGATCCAACGTCACCATATGTTTTTGTTCTCTGTATGGAACGTTTAGCACACGGCGTTAATTATGTAGTCGAGGGAGGTAGATTGAAGCCAATTAAACTAGCAAGAGATTGCCCACCAATTTCACATTTATTTTTTGTCGTCGATTTATTGCTTTTTGGTACGGCTACGGATGACCAGGCTGATTGTGTTCTTAGTACCTTGGAGTACTTTTGTTTGTTTTCAAGGACTAGAGTGAGTGAGTATAAATCAAGTGTAGTTTTTTCAACTAACACACCACTCAATCTACACCGTGACATTGCTCGTAAGGTGGGATATTTTTTGGCACCATCGTTGGTTGCTTATCTGGGGATGCCGTTGATTGATCGTCGTGTTCAAAAGGATGATTATAGGTATCTCTTAGATAAGATTTGGGAGAAGCTAAATGGTTTCACTTCGAGGTCGCTCTCTTTAGCCGGGAGGATCACTTTGGTTAAATCTGTTCTCTTGTCTATTCTATATTATACTATGCAATCAACGAGGGTACCAGAGTTTGTTTGTTGTAAGATTGAAGAGTTGGTTCGTAGTTTTATTTAGGGAAAGTTAAGTGAGTCAAGGAAAATCCATCTAGTGAAGTGGAGGGATGTGTGCAAGACGCTTTATGAAGGTGGCTTGGGTTTACGAAGGCCTGCAATCATGAATTCGGCTTTCCTTATGAAGTTAGGTTTTTTACTTATTTCAATACCAGACTCTTTATGGGCGAGGGTGTTTATGGAAAGTATAAGTGTGCGAATTTTTTAGTGGCATAGATTGGGGAGAGGCAACAAGTTTCTACTCTTTGGAGAGCATTGTTTCGTTTGAAGGAGGAGGTATTATTATGGCTGAAGGGGTCGGTGATACAGGGTGAAAATGTTCGTTTTTGGGCAGATTCTTGGGTTGGTAATTTGGAACCCCTTCAACATCTTGCATCAATGCCAATCTCTTAGAATGAGATGAGCATTAGGCTGAGAGACATGGTCGATGATGATGGTAATTAAAGTTGGGATTTAATTGAAAATAAGCTATCGATGTCCAGCCTTTTACAAATTGCTTCGCACAAAGTAAATTTTGATTCGCATGATTCCGACTTGTGTTTTTGGAATGGGTCCTCTAATGGTCATGTTTCGGTTAAAACAACATATATGAAATTAACGAATGATGATTTGGACCATAGGGGTCTTGATTAGCAGTGTATTTGGGAGTGGAGAGGACAGGAACAAGTGAAGACCTTCCTTTAGCTATGTTGTCATGATAGAGTTTTAACGAATGTGGAGAGAGTTCGTAGACATCTAGTAGATGATTAAATTTGTTCCAGATGTCATTGTGCGAGTGAAGATATCAACCATTTCTTGAGGGAGTGTGAGTTTGCTACACGGGTGTGGTGTCTTGTTATTGGCGAGCGAAACATGTTTATTTTTATGCAGGGTTCATTGCTCGATTGTATTGGTCAGAACCTGTGCATGAAAGTGGCTATGGGAAAGGATAATTGGAGTCCGATTTTTGGAATGTGTTCCTAGTTATTATAGGGGTACAGAAACCGTTTTATCTTTCAGAATGAGGTGAGAGATGAAAGGCAGGTGGTGGCTCTATTATGGGGTATGGTCAAGGCCTTTGTTGAGGGGGATCAAAGGATGGAAGCGCGACGCCAGTGCGTGAATGGTTGGCGGTAGGCTGGTCATTGCTGGTGAGAGGGTGGGTCAAATAGAATGGGGATGGCTCGGTTAGAGGGAATGAATATAAGGCGACGGTGGGTGGTTTGATTCATCGGTGGGTGGTTTGATTCGAGATAAGGATGGACGTTGGCTTGATGGTTTTGCGCGAAATATTGGAATTTGTTCCATTGTTAGAGCTGAGTTGTGGGGGGGGTCTTTGATGGATTGGCATTAGCATGGGAGAGGGGCTATAAGAGGGTCATTGTGGAGGTGGATAGTAAATTTGTTTTTTATGTTTTACGTAAAGTTGTGCATGAAGTGAATGATTGTTATAGCCTTGTGTGTCTATTAAGCTTCTATTAAGTAAAGAGTGGGAGGTGGTGATCCAACATGTTTATTGGGAAGGGAATTGGTGTGTGGACAAGATGGCTTATTTAGAGGGGAATTTACCGATTGGGTACCATCTCTTTGATAGCCTAACGCAAGGATTGCTCGAGCTTATTCATCAAGATGCATCTGGGGTTTATTTTCCACGTTTCAGAATAGCTTAATTTGTTCTTTTTTTTCTTTTTCTATCAAAAAAATGGATACGGAAGCTGTATATATGTAAAGCGGCATTTTATATAAACTAGAGAAATCAATATATACCTGCTTAATTACATCTAACAAACCTTCAAGTGACAAGTATTCATTATTCTTTATGGAATCCCACAAGTCCTGCATACCAAATACAAAGAATAAACAACACATCCACACACACCCTTGGGAAATTATGGGTGTTAGTATTTTAGTGTAATTGGATCAACTAGTTGACCAATGCGATCATGACATTTCATCGAACAAGTCAGGAGAGTGCAGACTGCACGTTTGTTCGGGTTCTATAACGATTTGGAGTGTCTGGGGCAACGCCCTCGGGTGCGGGTTCCAAGGGTTGGTAGCCCCTGAGGGGTCTAGGGGCAGCGCCCCTAGAGGGGTCCAGAGGTGAACCGACCAAATAAATGTCAATCTAACATCGTATTTGCAACTTCAGAATCGTCAAATTAATCCTCGTATTTCTAACACCGGGTATTTAATATCTTCTTTAATTTAACGGTTGAGTATTTATGAGAGTGTATTTATATATTCTTTCATCTTAATTAAATGATCCCTTATAAATACTCAACCGTTGGATTGGAGAATGGTATTTAATACCCAGTACTATATATAAAAACCCCACACCATTATAAGTTTTATCCTATAAAAGAAAAGATATTTACCAAGTAGCTGCAAAATTTGCCAGTGTCATGATTTATACCCATGATAGAAGCCTGTTAATACAAATTCGGGTTTCGATGGCAGAAGCATATATGTCACACCACTGTCCGCCTGGCTGTAATATTATAAGGCCCTGTATGTATCAATTTCATCAATAAAATTCTCCACAAAACATGTGAATGTTTGAAGCAAATGTACTTTATTGGTTTCTTTGGATGAATTGAAGAGCCAAATGGACCCTTTAGCTACATTCCTTTCTAATGTCTTCAACTGATGAAACTAATCTGCTGGTATATATTTAAAGCTTAGTATGAGTTAGGTTCCAAAGCTAGCATTCAGCCTTGGAGTAGAATCATTACATACTATCGTCTCGTTCTTTACTTTGTTTGCTGTTATCAAGGGACGTGATTCCTACTCATGACACGTGCCATTGAGGAGAGTAAACTGTATTTGTTTTGCTAACATTAGGGTGTAAATTGTCCCACTTGAAAGTTCGGGGTGGCCAGAGGCGGTTAGAGGCAAGTTCAGTCGCAACGTATAAATTTGGCCTTTTACTAATTGTTATTGATGAATTAAAATAGGGAAATTGTAAAGAATGAAGGGGTTAGCTAAAATATATACCTCTTTACCTTCTACTTTTATAAAAAAACTCTTTGGTCAGGTTTTGAACTTTCTCTTTTCAGTTTATACATTCTTTTCTTTTCCTTCTTGTTCATGCGAGTCATTCCCTTTTTTACTTCTTTTTTTTTACTTTATTTTGCATTTATCTCGCAAACCGTTGATTTTTTCGATATGCTACTTTAGAATTTTTTGTTCGTCTCATTTTTATATTTGAAACTAGATATATGATGATATACTTTTTTCGAATTTTTATTTTATACCAGATTTATACAAGATTTATACCAGCAAAATACTAGGTGTGATGAAAATAACCCATAAACTTGCATTTTATGAAGAAATCAAACAAAAGCCACTTCATACCAGATTTATACCAGATTTATACCAGCAAAATACTAGGTGCGATGAAAATAGCCCATAAACTTGCATTTTTATGAAGAAATCAAACAAAAATCACGTCCCACCAGATTTATACCAGCAAAATAATAGGTGTGATGAAAATAACCCATAAACTTGCATTGTTATGAAGAAATCAAACAAAAACCACTTCATACCATATTTATACTAGCAAAATACTAGGTGTGATGAAAATAACCCATAAACTTGCATATTATGAAGAAATCAAACAAAAACCACTTCATACCAGATTTATACCAGCAAAATACTAGGTGTGATGAAAATAACCCATAAACTTGCATTTTAGGAAGAAATCAAACAAAAACCACTTCATACCAGATTTATACTAGCAAAATACCAAATTTATACCAGATGTCGAAAAGTTTGGAAAAAAGTCAATAGTATATGTCAATGGATGATGTTTCGAAGATAAAAACGAGCCGTACAAAAAAGTCTAAAGCGACATGTAAAAAAAACGGTTTGAGAGATAAAAGCAAAATAAGAAAATAAAATAAAAAAACATGCCTTGCACATGTGCTGTTTTTGGAGAGGAACGTATTTATGTTGTGAAGTTGTGTGGAACGTATTTATGTTGTTGAGACTTGTAGAATTAGGCACTTGTGTTGTTGATCAAAGTTTTAATGGAAATTATTGATGAGCTTTGGTAGAGTTATGTACTTTTCCCATTAAAATACGAGTAAGTTTTTTTTTTCAATTTGGTATTAGTTTAAACTTCTAAAATAATTGGCTAATTTGCTAACAAATTTTGGTATTTAATTTTTGATTCATTTTTAATTGCAAATATGGAAGTGTAACTTATTAAATATAAGAAACTGATAGATATATTTACATTTGGAGGAACAATAAATATTATTTTAATTGTTTATATATATATAGTAGAGATTTTGATACCGTATTTTAATTAAAGTCATTTTTTCGAATCAATAATAGGGTTATCATGTGGTTGATGTCTTTATCTAGTAGTTTAGACTGAATGTCTGACTCTAGAGGTCGTAGATTGAAATAAAATTCATGATTGATTGAGAATTTTCCTTTATATTAATAATATATTTACACATTTTTTTCAAGAATTTAGACTCGCAATATTATTATATCATTAAAAAATCAATAATCAATAAAATGGAGAGAGAATGTGATTTATAGATAATTTTTTTAGATTAAATTTTTATTAATATTTACCAATACCTTCATTGAGATAATATTTGTTCGGAGCTTAGTTGCAATTAAGACTTTTCACTTCTCCCAATAAAAGTATTTAGGTGGATTCGAACTTATTATATTTAAGTTTGCATATAAATGCTCAATTAACTAAAATTTTCAAATTATAATATTGCCGCCATAACAAATATGTGTGTATATATAGAAGAAAAACATTTTTTTATCAGTGAAATATTAAAATTGTTGTTGAACATTAGCCATTTAGGCTATCATACTTGGTGATGGGGTCTCTGTACTTTAAACACTCATTATAAGCCATCCGATGTATGCCTTGATCATCTAAACAGGGAAGATCATCATAAAAGAAATTCACTAATTGTTTAACATCAACAGCAGGGGAACTTTGATCCTCTAGACTAAACTTAAGCTGCCATTTTGTTGTACTGAAAAGTTTCTTGGCTCTTCAATTTTACAATAGAGTACAAAATATGATACATGTGATTTCACTATTTTCTAAAAGAGGCTTGTGAAATTATTTTTTATTTAAAACAAGGTGTGTAATTTTAAAAGTTTACAAACAAAGGATCAATGATATTAAATTATGTCACATCAAATTTTTTTTGCGCATTTTACATTGAAATTTTGCGCGTTGGTTACAAAAAAAATACAATACACCTTATTGATAAATTTTGAAAATTTTTTAGAATTACAAATATATTTTAATTATAAACCGAAGATAAACTTTAAAAACTCAAAATAATTTATAGAAGTGGTTAGAAATGTGAAATGACTAAAATGAGCATATTTTAAATTAATTATTAAATGAAAACAATGTGAATAAAAGGGTAATTTGGATAAAATAATTCAAACCACTTAATACTACAGTAAAATTATTCAATTTATTGAGGTTTCATAAAGTAGTTGAATCCTTTGAAAGACTACATCTGAATGTGTTTAATAGCTAAATCAAACTCTTTTAATTTCTGAAATATTTCCTTTAATTTTAAAGAAAGCACATGAACGAGCTCGGAAATGTTCTAAAGTTACACTAATAATAAAGTTGTTATTAAGGGTTAAGATTGAAATTTGTTATTTGTGAAGACCCACAATGCACTAAATTTCAAACATTTAAATTTAGTTAATAATACTTGAGATTAGTCTAACTTTATAACTTTATCGATCTTCAACTTTATAAAATTTAAATTTTAAACTAGTTAACCCCTAAAACTTGGAAAAAAATTTGGGACCATATAACATGAAAGAGAGTATAAATGTGCAGTTTTTATTTTTTTTGAAAATCCTCTTGAGGAACGTTGTGTCCCTCTAAAAAGAAAAAGGTTGAGGCAGGTAAAAATTTCAGGGCAGACCTACCAACTAGGTTGGCACTTCTGCTTACCTACAAAACACCTACCCCTCTTTTATTAAAAAACCAAACTCAGGTTCTCAAGACGAGAACATAAAAAAGTCAATTCCAAGAGAGTAGCAAATTTGTATTATTCAAAATATCCGAAATAAGAAAACCTAGCTGCCGCTTCCTACATTTAAATACATTCCAACATAAATAAATACTAACATATAAATGATCCTCCGAATAAAAAATGCCCTCGAACACGTATTTATTCCGACGTTTCCACAATGACCAAACAATACAAAACCAAAGGGCTGTTCCAAATTCTCGACTCAGGCCCGGGGTAAAGTAACTCCGCAACAGCTGAACAAACTCGTACCCATTCAATGGAATTGTGACGTGGATGCCAAACAATCTGAATGCCTCCCTCCATACTCGAAAACTCCCAGAACGATGGAGCGCTGCATGCTCAGCCGTCTCAATATCCGCACAAAAGGGGCAATTTCCGTCCGAAATAGCTTGGCACCGTCGGTTAAAAAGCAGCAGCCTTGTTGGTAGACGTTTATGGAATAGAAGCCAAGCAAAAAATTGAACCTTGGGCATCAAGCACAACTCCCAAATCACCATGAAATTAATTTCATTCTTTGGCCAAGACGAAAAAATACCACGAACAAAGGAAGACGCCAGGTATTGATTCTGAGTCTCTAGGGTCCATATAAATTGATCTGCCTCCCCATTAAAAAAATAATTGACGTGGCAGCCCCACACCAAGGTCACGTTCTTCCTCAATAAACAATGCAGTACAATTTTGGATAATCTAATTTCTGAGTTCAATGCACCGTTCCTGACTTGTTAAACGCAAGCTTCGCTTCTGAAAGGGCCTTGAAATCGCTATTTCTCCAAATAACAAAGAGCAACCCCGCATTACTGAGAAAAATTTACGATTACACAAATGATATAAGTCCGGGAATAAAGACGATAACATTTGGTTAGCTGTCTAGTTATCATGCCAAAACGAACATAAAACCCCATTTCCCACCTCAACTTGCACGTTTCATGTAAAAAAATTCCACCACATATTACTTTTGACACAACACAAAATAATGCCCCACCACACATGAGAGACACGTCTATCCATAATTAAATCAATTGAAGGCCATGTAAGAAACTCATAACGGTTCACACAAATTTCAACCTATAAAGACCCTAGCCTCGGAACTCTCGTTTTCCATAGCCACTTCAAAAGAAGGCTGCAATTCACAAGATTAACATCTCTAATGAATAAACCTCCTAAATGTTGGTCCCTGTTAGAGTATTTGTAAGGGCAGAGGGGGTGAATGGCCCTTTTTCGCTAGTTTTATAGACTTAAAGAAGTCTATGTGTAGCGTGTTTGATTATTGTCCGGAAGATGAATCCGAACGATAAATGTGATCCGGAAGATGTATCCGGATGATGCAATGTGTATGCAAGATAGTAAAAATAAACAAATATCAAACACAAGTAATTTATACTGGTTCGGCCCTACCTACGTCCAATCCCCGAAATTTCCTTCTTCTTAGCTTATCCACTAGTGAATTCCTTTTCAACGGCCAGGAATCAAGCCTTACAGATTTGTCTCCGGATGATGACTTCTTCCGGAAATAGGATATACCACTAAAAGCACCAACTTCTAGCTGATTCCTATCGTCTTTAGTAGGTTATACCACTTAGCCTTCTACCTCGAATCTAAGCTGAGTCCTATAAGGAGATCTCACTCAAAGTGCTTACTTCGAGTTCTATCCCAATCTCTTGTTGGAAAAATGAGAATATTATGTTACTTTTAAAAGAATATTTTGTGATATTTTTGTTGAGAAAAATATCTTGTGGTAAAAATTTTAATTGTGGAAGTTATCATTTTTATTTCTTTCATAAAAGCTAGTTTAAGTGTGTTTAATTCTCCAACGGTTACATTTGTTTAATGTTTTGTAACTGCCGTCGGTTATGGTTTTAATAAATTTTATTTATTATTTTATAACAACTATTTTATGACCTATAAATAGGTTGGCGAGTTTTTCATTTTAATGATGAGAGGACAATCCAATTTTTACATACTCACTTCTTCCTCTATTTTTCTGGATATATATATATATATATATATATATATATATATATATATATATATATATGCATTTCTGATTCCTGTATCCAAACTCAAATTGAGTTTGAAGGAGTTGTTTAATCCTGGAAGGAACTACGAAGTATCCTTTATGGACAGAATCTCCTAGTCGACTTAACTCATCCTAACGCTTAAAAGTTTGTTCTTGATGTTTCAGTGATGTTCCAAGTGGTTAAGATCATAATTTGCAGCTTTTGAAGGTCATTATCAATTTCAGTAGAAAAGTGTTGCCTGTTGTAAGTAAAGCGTTGCCTTTTAGCTAGTTTGCATCCAGATCAAAATCCGGATCAGTTTGCCTCCGGATCCATCTAGATCAGTCCGGATCATTTTTATCCGGAAGTTGCCTCCAGATCTATTGCAACAGATTTTGCCCCTAGAAGTGTTGCCTCTGATCCAGTTTTGAGCTTCTGCAACAGTTATTGAAGAAAAGCGTTGCCTCTATCCGGAAGCAACTCCGGAACAAAGTTTTAAAGATTAAATTTTCCAACAATCTTAAAGGATACTTCGTAATGGAAAATTATGCTACTTCATGAGGATCCAATTATTTCGAAAATATGAGAATAGTTGTTCCTCCTCTAGCTATTCCATTATATTGGTGAGCAAAAGTTTATCGTTAGGCTAGAAGATGTTGATTGGAAAGAGAACAAAATGACTAAAAGGAAGGAGATAGTCTCAAAGGCAAACATTGTGGAGTACAATCCTTACTAAGGAATAAGGTATGGATTTCTCTATGGTTAATTTATAAAGCTCAGAAGTAATAAAACCTACAATAATATAAAAAGGGGAAATTTTATGCATGTGATCACCATGCTCCTAAATGAAGGAAAAGAGTTGTGAAATGCGACAAACCTACTCAACTTACAGTTAAGTAGATGATATTATTTTATAGTCATTTCCCAAGTAAACATGGTGATTGATGTGAATGAGTGGGTTATTGACTATGGAGTAATGAGACACGTTTGTGAGAGTAAATAAAAATTCTCCATAGTCATATATACCCAAGTTGAAAGTGGAGAATTAAGGTTCTCCTTAAGCTCATATCTTTAGCACATAATGAGGCGCTACTTGTTCCCAAAGATTAAACCGAATCGATTTCAATGAGCCTTTTAGGCAAAAATGGAGTGAAAGTAATTTTTGAGCCTGACAAGGTTTTAATAACCAAAGATAGTGTGTTGTCGGAATGGGCTATATGAACCATAGAATTTTCTTTGACGTTTTTTGAGATTATCAATTTATATGTTTGCCCTTCTTTGCCTATTTGTGTTGAATCAAAATATTTATTTATTGAGAAATAAATGAGGTTTTGATATGTTTTATGTGGATCAATATGCTTTGAATTAAGTTGTTTTGAGACATCTTGATTTCATGTTTATTGGAGTTTGTTGATATCCAATTTGTGATAAAACTTTTGTTTTATGTTTTTGCTGAAAATTTCACCTTTGAACACTCTTGCTTGTTTATGAGTTTTCTTGTGTTATTCAACTCAGTTTTAAGTGATTCTTATTTCTATGGTTTTATGAGACATAGATAAAGATATTTTTAGAATGAATGTTTTTTAAATTCTTTCGTTTAGTGGGTTGAAATATTTATTGAAGTTGAGACAAGAATCTCGATTTTCTGAAATTTCAGCTTTGAGCGCAGCTGATTGTTTGTAGCATAACTTTAGTTATGCAAATCAGTTTTATGTATTTTCAGTGGCGTTAGAAACTTAAGACATATATGTTTTTATAAGTAGAACAAAGTTTTGTCAAATAACTTTGTTTACATGTTCAAAATTTGAGTTAAAGTGGACTCACGAAATGTGGAGCTGAGCAGATTTCAGGTTTGCAAAATTGTTAGTAACCATGTGTGGTTATATGAGTATAATTTTTGGTGCGTTTACCTTGAAATTTGATGGTCTTTAATTTCTAGTAAACTTGAGGTACATGAGAGCATATTGTGAGTTATTATTAAGTATATATGTGAGTTTCATATTTAATATGTTAGATATATACTTGAGATGTTTGTTGGTGAAGCTATTTGTTAAGTTTTCTATACAAATAGAATTTCACATGAGAAAACGATAAGACACCATAAGAGAAATAAGAGGATTATAATCCTAATTTGAAATATTCAAAATTGTGGGGGTGTCTTATCAAGGTTATTATTCTTGAACCTATATAAAGAGATATAGGTACAAAGTTTGTTTGTTTGTATGTTCATAAGTTATGTTGAACATGGTGATGTGCTTAGAGATAACATTTTTGAGACAAAGAACACAAATTCTTTGTGAATGATTTCAATAAAGACTAGAGAGACTTCCATTTTTAAGTATTGTTCCGGATATTGTCCCGGTTGCACCTATTTTTCAAATTGAGTTTAAAAAGATGATCTTTTATTGTTGGCAAACTATTTCATCTTTTGAATCAAAGGTTTTGAATAAAACTTCTTCTTACAATTGAGTTCACCACATGGGTGTTAAAATTCCCTTTCAAAATAAAGTTTTTATATATGGTGCAACTTGAGGGGTATGTAGAGCCTGGACATAGATGGAAAGTTGAGAAAGTCTTTATATGGTTTATTGACAAGCACCTAAATAACGAATTGATAAGTATAATCATTTGAGGTGGATATGTGTGTATATACTAAAGTGATTAATGGTATATGTGTGTTTATCTTTATTCTGAGTATTGATGTTGTCAATAGAATAAAGATAATCTTATTATCAATATTTGTCATGAAAGACATAAGAGAAGCCAATGTGATATTGGGTGTGTGAATCATATGGAAGAATGAGAGTGTCTTGTTAACACAAGAACACTATGTTGAGAAACTTCTTATAAAGTTTGAATTTTATGATGTAAATCATATGAGTATCCCTTATGATTTCAATACTTAAGGGAAGATAATTGTGGCTAAATCCAAGTATGCATTTGTACTTGATGAGTTTCACACATTGAGACATAGCATATGCTGTGTGAGCAAAGTATACACATAATATAATCATTGATTATAGATAAGCCATATTGAGGCTTGAGAAATATTTGAGAGATACCATTAAGTATGGTATTCTATATAATGAATTTCCCATTTGTTCTTGAGAGGAACAATGATGTTGAGTGAATCTTTGATTCATTTGAGAAAAAAATTCTGTAGTGAATTCCCCATTGTTCTTGAGGGGAGCAATGACAATGAATGAATTTTAGTTCATGTGGGAATAATTTCATTAGTGGTTATATTCTAATATTTGGTGGTAGAACAATAACATGAAAACCAACTATAAGCAAACTATATTAAGAGTTAGTTGCTTGAGAATTGGAATATAAAATGAGACTAAGTGGTTGGAAAACTTTCTTAGTAAGTGTTATAACACATGCCATGTATTGAGATTGCAAAATATATTGAGAATGTCAAGATGCAATATATATTTTGAGAAACAAGACCTATAATGGCAAAAGTATACGTATACGTTTGAGATATATTATTGAGATGGAATTTTATCCATTTGAGTCTAGAGTGATTCTAATCAAATCATCTGACTAACATTTGAGAAATAAATTTTGTAAAAAGAAATTTATTTTTGATACATCATAGAGGATGAGACTTAAGCCAATTTGAAATTAATGAGGGGTGGGAACCCAACCTATATGAGTGAAGATCCTATGGAATAGGTTCATATGGGTACTAACAAGCCTTCTATTAGTTTTGCTAGCACTATAAATGTTATCTCCAATCCTAGATGAGAGATAAGTGCTATGTTGCATATCTTGAGAGGTTGAGTCAAAAGGACTCTTAATGAGATTTCATAGCTCTTATGAGTGGTGTATAAAGTGCAATATACACTTGGTGATATCACCTATGTGAGTGTGAAGTGGGGCCGATTCTATGAGATATAATATTGGCAATATCTCTAGAGCACTCATCAAAGGCTAGGCACGCGCACGGCCTATTCGTGCAAAACCGCGATGAATAGAAATGTACTTGGTATAATGCGATATGGTAAAATCCCTATCTTACAATAGTACTTATTTGGTTCATAGAAACTATATATTACACCAAATATTCCGTAAGTTAAACTTTATCTATCAAGTTCTGGTTTATAGACCACAAGACACCAGCTCCATGCATTATATGTTAAACTCGAGATATCCAGAAAATTATTTTCATTTGAACTTCTTTTGAAAGTTGTGGGGGATTGTTGGAAAAATGAGAATATTATGTTACTTTCAAAAGAATATTTTGTGATATTTTTGTTGAGAAAAATATCTTGTGGTAAAAATTTTATTGGTGGAAGTTATCTTTTTTATTTCCTTCATAAAAGATAGTTTAAGTTTGTTTAATTCTCCAACGGTTACATTTGTTTAATGTTTTGTAACTGCCGTCGGTTATGGTTTTAATAACTTTTATTTATTATTTTATAACAACTATTTTATGACCTATAAATAGGTTGATGGGTTTTTCATTTTAATGATGAGAAGACAATCCAATTTTTACATACTCATTTCTTCCTCTATTTTTCTGGATATGTATATGCGCATTTCTGATTCCTGTCTCCAAACTCAAAACGATTTTGAAGGAGTTGTTTAATCCAGGAAGAAACTATGAAGTATCCTTTAAGCACAGAGTCTCCTACTCGTCTCAACTCATCCTAACGCTTAAAAGTTTGTTCTTGATGTTTCAGTGATGTTCCAAGTGGTTAAGATCATCATTTACAGCTATTGAAGGTCATTATCAATTTCAGCAGAAAAGTGTTGCCTTTTGTAAGTAAAGCATTGCCTAAGATGAGCATCCGGATCTATCAGAAGACTTTAGATCTATTGCAAGGGATTTTGAACAATAAAGTGTTGCCTAAGCTATGCATTCGGATCCCTATTGCAACAGTTTCAGACAAAGTGTTGCCTTTTAGCTAGTTTGCATCCGGATCAAAATCCTAAGCTGTGCATCCGGATCCCTATTGCAATAATTTCAGACAACGTGTTACCTTTTAGCTAGTTTGCATCCGGATCAAAATCTGGATCAGTTTGCCTCCAGATCCATCTAGATCAGTCCGGATCATTTTTCATCCGAAAGTTGCCTCCGGATCTTTTGCAACAGATTTGGCCCCCAGAAGTGTTGCCTCTGATCCAGTTTTGAGCTTCTGCAATAGTTATTAAAGAAAAGCGTTGCCTCTATCCGGAAGCATCTCCGGAACAAAGTTTTAAAGATTAAATTTTCCAACATCTCCTAACTCACCCAAGTTGGAGATTATCACACTTTTGATTTACAACAAAAAGTTGGTTTTAAAGTACCTCAAGTTTATAGTTTCACTTGGGAATCCTTACAAATAGATTTTTAATTTGGGAGTTTCTTGGAGGGATTATTTCTAGTGACTGAATGTATGTCTTTATTGCTTGCTTTTGTAATTTAATCAGTTGTATTCACATTTGGTGAAGAGTTCCTTTTATAGGCTTTGAGCATAAATGTAGTCGTTTGTAGTTGGTGAGCTTTCATTTATTCTTCACCTTTGATTAGGTTGTGAGGTGGAGCTTTTGGATCGTTGATTAAAACGTTAGACCATCTTCTTGGAATTGATGCTGACAGTTGTCATTGATCGTTTTTCTTGTCATTTTATGATACTGCTAACTTTCACACCAATTGCCAAATGGTGTGAGCTCCACGCGCGCCTTCATTGGTCTAGTCTAAAAGTACTTGAGACTTTCTCTGTCCTTTATCTGTTCCTTTGAACTTTTCTTTGATCTTTGTCAGTTGTCTTCAAAAAGGTTCTTTGACTATTGTAGATCAAGGCGGTATAAGGAAGGTTGTGTTTTATTCTTTCCTTAGTAATTAGGGATATGTTTTTCGGATGTGTATTCTGGATGACTTTTGCATATATATGTTCCAGATCTTTCTTCTGGATAGGGCGTCAATCATTTCTTCTGTTTGCAAGTCTTGAGGACGGAAGATTGTTTTCTTTTTAGACTTTGCCCGGATGATTTTTCTCCATTGCTTAGGTTTCTAATTTTGTTCAATAGTTGATCTTAGCTTTGTCCGGATGCTTCCATTTGGATTTTTAGAGAGTTTTTTTACACTTATTTTTGTTTCTTTCAAACTTGATCCAGATTGTTATTAGTCTTTATTATCCGGATCATTGTTTTTCCAACAATCTCCCCTATTTGATGGAAATAAAAACCTTTAACATATTTAATTGAAGTTACTACCCCATAATTTTAGTATTTAGGCTCCCCCATAATTCTATGACTCATGCTTCTAAGATTGTTGTAGTACAATTATAAATTGTACTTTAGAAGCAATTGTTTTGATAGTTAAGAGTTCTCTCTTTATATATACTTCTGTTGTTAACAATAGTTAACATCATGAAGTTCAGGTTTACAAGATACAAAAATATATATAAAGAGAATCTAGCTATTACATTTTTATTTAGCTAGCCTAACTATTTCTCCGGATGGACCACTCTTCCGGACTTGCACTGTTTTTCCTTTTCCCCTTCCGTCTCCTTTACTATCTTCTTCCTCCCCCTTTTTGCTTCCATCAAGGAGGTCAATGACCATGTAGGTACGCTTATCCCAAGACTTCTGCCATGCAGAGGAGTAGACAGAATAGTTTCTATTACCTTTGGCTTGCTCATCAAGGATCTGATTTACAATTGGTGGAGTCAGTAATAAGGACGAAAGGCCCTTCTAAGCTGATCATATGACTGTAAGACTTGAGGAAGGATGCGCAGAATCTGTTCTTGGTCCTTCGGATCAAAATAAGGGAATATGGCCTTAGTGAGGATAGTTAAGCCTTTTTGGCTCATGAACCCTGAATCCCCTATAGACTGAACCAGATCGTGCAGGATTGGAATAAGCTGGCACTCTGGAGTATCCAGAGAGGAGGAGAGTCCAGAGATAGATAATTTATTTATTCCATCTTGAAGAAGAGTGATTTCATCACTAATTCCCTTCTGGATATTATGAATAGATTCCATATGATCTTCGATCTCTTTGAAGACGGTTTTCTTCCGCTCATTTATTGATTGTTCTATATTGGAGTTTCTTGCTTGCATTTCGTCACCCATATCATCAAGAATTTTTTCTTTTAGTTGGGGGAGGATTTTGTTAATAAAATTTGCAAGCATCTCCTGAGTGACTTGCTGATCAGTCTCCATACTGAGCAGAATTGGTTTCAGATCCCTATCCTCTATGAATTTTGACAAGTTTTCAAACTTGGTATCAATGTAGTCTTTAAGTTCTATGGATAGGTCTGTGGCTGAGGAGGACACCTTTTCTAGTAATGTTGCGCAGTTATTAGAGGCTAGGTTATTTGCTTAACTGGCATTGCGATTGCATTCCGAGGTGCTTTCCTTTATTTCATTTAGGAGAGGCTTAATTTCAGAGAGCGAGTCTGCCGCTAGAGCTCCAGGTGTTGGGTAGTTCATGACTTATTGCTCAATTCTGGGCAGACAGTTCAACCTTTCTTTGATTTCATTCAAGTCTTTGCTTACCTCCTTATTCGACATTTGCCTCAATAGTTCCTTTTCCATAGCCTTGAGATGGGTGCAGATTGTCAGAAGGCTCTTTTTGATAAACCCTTCTTCATGGTGTTCAAGGGTTGCCTCCTGAAGAAGTTTAAGAGCTGCACTTACTTTAGATTCTTTGGAATTTTCATCAGGAAGGGTTACTGACTTGGTGTGAGGAGGGAAGTTCTTGTTGGAGGGTCCAAATGATTCACTTTCGGATGAGCTTGATTCACTTTCGGAGCTTGAGCTGCTTCTGGAGGGGCTATTATTTAGCGTTAGTGAGCCTCCAACTTCGCCTACTTCCTTGTTGCTTATTTCCATTTCCTCCGGATTAGCCTCGCCCACAGGATCCACTTCAGAAGTGTGTCCCTTGGAACTCAGACCTTCTCCCTCCTCCAGACCTGTTGCATCCGGGATTGGCACTATGGCCTTATCCATATTTTGAGAGATTGTAGCTAAGTTATGCTTTTTAGTATCAGATGAGAGATGAAGAGGATTAGAAATTACCTCATTTATTTGTTATGTCTGACTCTCATCCCTTCTTTCTTCTTCCGTCCCTTCTTCCGGATGGCTGGAATTGACCTCAGCCAGTTTAGATGCCTTTTCAGGACTTTCTTCCATTGGCATGTTGGCACTGTCCTCAATAGCTTTCTACAATGCCTTTTTAGGACTTTCAAGGTTTATGATCTCAGAGTTTGGTCCAAGCAGATTTTCCAGAAGTGATTCTGCTCTTTCAGCAAATAGGACTATGTATGCTTTTTGGATATAGTCTCCATGTCTTCTAGGAGTATTAATATTTGGGGAGTTTGAGATGATTCACCCGAACCTCTAGTTGTTTTCTTCTACTTTGCAGCTTTTTCTCTGTACTGCTTGGCCTCTTCATTTAAGATTATCCCAACAAGCCTTCTGCCCTCATTAGCTTTCTTTTGTTGGGCAGCTAGAGCTTCATCAAATATTAGCCCTTTTCTTTAGAGCTGTTTTTGAGGAGGATCCTCATCCTCTATTTCCTCATCAGCCTTTTCCTCCATTTCAGCCAAAGTTCTCTTGGCTTTCTTCCTTCCAGCTTCAATTGCCTTGGTAGCAATTTTTAGTAGCCTAGTAGTAAGCCCATGTAGTCCCTTCTTGGCTGCTGCTTTAATCAATCTGCCTCTGGATTTTGGTTATTCAGAGGCTAGAACTTGAGTGAGAGGCAGAGTGTCCTCATCAACTTCATTCGGTACCAGTTTTATCTGCCTTTTGGCTTTGGCTTTTGTAGTTCTAGGTCTCTTGGGAACTAAAGCTTCTGCTTCCGGGTTATCTACCTTTCTGGATTTTACTTTTCGCTCATCCCTTCTTAATTTCAGTTTTTCTTCATCCCATTCTTCATTGAAGCGGAGATTTTGGAAGTTCTTCTCGAGGATTGGCTTTCCATAAATTCCTTCAAATCCAGTGAGATCCACTCCTTCCGTTTGAAGGATCCTTGTGATCAAGGCACCATAGGAGTTGACATGATTCTTTATATAATGGATGATCAAGACTGGCCAGTTTACTTCCACGCTGCCAACCTAGTGCAGCAGAATGCAGTGCTGGAGTGAAGAGACTATAGTCAATGATCCTTTCCTTATTAAGATGAGTTTTGCCAGAGCGTGCTGTAAGAATCTGGGCATTCTGGGAAAATAGGTTGAAAATTTGTCGCCGAAATAATTCTGATGGAGCCACTACTTGGAGTCATCCTCAATTCTGATCTCATCCCTATCTTTTCTTAACAAAACTCCAGAGCTTTTCATGTTTAAGTTCTTCTCAAAGAATTCTGGTGTTAGGAGGATAGTCTTTCCTTGTACCTCAGTGCGTAGGGCATCAAAATGATTATGCGCACTTAGTTTTGAGTAGAACTCTTTCACCAGCTTGGGGTAGGTAGGGCTGTTTATTTTGAGAAGATTACCCAGATTCTGATCTTCAATTAGGGTAAAGAAGGGTGGAGTTTTAAATAGATAGTCATCCCCTAGATGATCAGTAAGGATGACGAAATCGGAGGTTTTGAGGTTTAAGGGTTCAAAATCTGTTTCTTTCAAGTTAGATACTTGAAAGAGGTTTTTGCTTGGTAGGGTCTTGAGGGCCTTTGAGGTGTTTTTGGCTGCCATTTTTGAGTATTGGAGAATTTATGCTTAAGGTTTGAATTTTACAGAGTAATAGTTAGATTGTTGCTCGTGTGAAGAAGAGAAGAGATTTTGAGGGGGTTTATATAGATTTTCAAAGGTGAGGGTATAATTGTAATACAGACTTTGATGTTTTTGACTGGATTAATGACATGGCAGTAGGATTCTTAGGATAGAGGTAAATTCAATTTTACCGGAGAATGGGAACGGTTTATTTTTGAATTAACTATTGTATTTACGGCGCGTGTAACAACAATTGGACTTTTGAAATTCAAAACGTAATTGTTACCTTGATGGGTTATTTCTGCCAAACATCATTGTTGTTAGCTGACGTGGCAGACTTCTGGAATATACTCTCCAATTCTTCTTTTCTTCCGGAGTGAGTATTTTATCTTAACATCCGATGTGTTTCAGGGCTGTCTTTCGAAGTTTTTCTAAATTGCATTTGACATTCCAATTGATTCTCTTAGCTTCCAAAATTGATCCTTGCTTAGTGGTTTAGTAAAGATGTCAGCTCTTTGTTTATCGGTTGGGACATATACCAATGTAACATCCTTTTTCATTACATGATCTCGGATGAAGTAATGTCTTATGTTGACAAGTTTCATCCGACTATGAAGTACCAGATTCTTTGACACATCAATGGCACTTTTGTTGTCACATAATACATCCACGCATCCGGATTGTACTCCATAATCTTCAAGTTGTTGTTTGATCCATAGGAGTTGAGCAACACAACTTCCAGCTGCCATATATTCTGCTTCTGTGGTGGATAAGGCAACTGAAGTTTGCTTCTTGCTATACCATGAGACTAAGCAGTCCCTAAGAAAATGATATCCTCTGGAGGTACTTTTTTTTCAAGAGTATCTCTGCCATAATCTGCATCTGTGAATCCCTAGAGAGTAAAATCTCCATTACTAGGATACCATAATCTGACTTCAGTGGTTCCTAAGAGGTATCTCAATATCCTTTTGATAGCTTTAATATGAGAGTCCTTTGGATTGGCTTGATATCTTGAACTGTAGCATACTGCATAGTGAATGTCAGGTCTGCTGGCTGTTAAGTATAGGAGTGAGCCAATCATTCCTCTATATAACTTTTGATCAACATCTTTTCCTTCACAGTCTTTCGATAAGACTGTGTCGGAACTCATGGGACTAGACATTGGTTTGTTGCTGTCCATTTCAACTTTTTTCAAAATCTCCTTGGTGTATTTTGATTGATTGATGAAGATCCTGTCTTGACTTTGTTTGATTTGTAAGCCAAGAAAGAAGTTTAGTTCTCCCATCATCGACATTTCAAATTCCTTCTGCATTTGGGAGCTGAATTCTTTGCATATCTTCTCATTTGTGGCACCAAAAATGATATCATCCACATAGATTTGAACTAGGATAATATCATTCTTCTTCTTCTTGATGAAGAGTGTTGTATCTGCTCTACCTCTAGTATGTTCCTTGGATATGAGAAATGAGGTTAGTCTTTCATACCAGGCTCTTGGTGCCTGTTTTAATCCATAGAGGGCTTCCTTTAGTTTGTAGACATGATCCGCATGCTTTGGATCTTCAAATCTGGGTAGTTGCTTGACATATACTTCTTCTTGAATAATACCATTTAGAAAAGCACTTTTGACATCCATTTGGTATAATGTGAATCCCATGAATGATGCAAAAGCACATAGAATCTGGATTGCTTATAGTCTTGCTACAGGAGTGAATGTTTCTTTAAAATTAATTCCTTATTGTTGATTATATCCTTGAGCAACTAATCTCGCTTGTTTCTTATTACTGCTCCAGATTCATCAAGTTTATTTCGGAACACCCATTTAGTGCCTATAATTGACTTTCCTTTGGGAGCGCGCACAAGATCCCATACATCATTCCTGGTGAATTGATCTAGCTCTTCCTGCATTGCCATCATCCAGCTTTTTTCTCCTTCAGCATCCTGAAATTTCTTTGGCTCTATGAGAGAGACCAAAGTAGTGTGACTCATTATCTGGTTAAGTTGTCCTCTGGTTCTGACTGGATTCTGAATATCGTCCAGAATATTCTCAATGGGATGGTCTCTGTGTATCCGGATTTCTCTTTCCAGATTTTCATGTTGAATTTGCTCTTCTTCAGCTTCAACTGTTTCTTTGTTAAAGTAGATTGCCTATGGATTGTGATTCACTTGATATACCTCTGGATTATAAGATTTTCCCTCATCTTCCTCTGTGTATTTCTTGATTTGAGATGAATCAGGGATATCTTTTTCTTTCTTCTCTTCAGCTTTTTCAGCTTCTGGAGCTTGATCTTCCGGGGCGAGGTTCTTCTTTTCTACAGTGTTAGTTTCATTAAAATCTACATATATAGACTCTACTATGGATTTGGTTCATTTATTGAAGACTCTATAAGCCTTACTATGTGTTGAGTAGCCTAAGAAAATTGCTTCATCAGATTTGGGATCAAATTTTCCTAATTGCTCTCTGTCATTAAGGATGCAACATTTACATCCAAATGCTTTGAAGTATCCGATTTTTGTTTTCTTCCTTTCCAGATTTCATAAGGGGTCTTTTCTATAGTTTTTTTGATGAGAGCTCTATTTAAGATGTAGCGTGCTGTGTTTACGGCCTCTCCCCAGAAATATTTTGGCAAACTGTTTTCACTTAGCATTGTTCTTGCCATTTCTACTATAGTCCTATTTTTTATTTCAACTACTCCATTTTGTTGAGGAGTGTAAGGGGCAGAGAAGTTATGTTCAATGCCCTTGGAGTTGTAAAAGTTAGCAAAATGCTTATTTTTGAACTGTCCACCATTATCGCTCCAGATGTGAGCAATGTGTATGCCCTATTCTATTTTCTACCGTGATGAATGTTTTGGAGAATTGGTCAAATGCCTCTTCCTTGCTTGTTAGCAGGAGAACCCAGGTATATCGAGAATAGTCATCCATAATGACCATGGTGTATTCTCTTTTACCTAAGCTTAGTGGCTTAATTGGTCCAAAAAGATCAATGTGTAAGAGCTCAAGAACTCTTTTGGAAGGAATGTATGATATGGAAGACAAGCTTTTCTTATGTATTTTACCTAATTGACATGCGGTGCCTAGATGACCCTTATCAAAAGCAATTTTAAGTAGACCTTCAACTAATTCATTTTTGGCTAATTTGGACAGGAGATTCATTCTTATATGTCCCAATCTCCGGTGCCATAGTCAGAATTCTTCTTCTTTAGACACCAGGCATATATTCTTTTTTATCATTTTTAATATTCATAGAATAGACATTATTTACTCTAGGTGAATAAAGAATGAGCTGATTTGACTTAGTATCATAGACTGAGTAGCCTTTTGAGTCAAATCTGACTTTTCTTCTTTTGTCACATAATTGAGCTACACTTAGTAGATTGAATCATAGTCCATCAACTAGTGAGACATCTTCAATCTTTAGCCTAGATCCAATGATTCCATGACCAATGATCAGTCCCTTTTGATTGTCTCCAAAACTCACTTTGCCTCCCTTCTTTTGGGTTAATGTGATAAAGGCCTTCTCATCACCTGTCATGTGCCTTGAGCATCCACTATCAATATGCCAAGTGTGTTGATCTACTATAGATCTAAGGCATACCTACAAAATAGATCAAGTGGGTTTAGGTACCCAATCAGATTTGGGTCCTCTCGGGTTAATAATCATCTCAGGCTAAGGATAATCATCATAATAGCAATTTTTTAATCTACATGATTTAGTCAAATGATTATTTTTTACACAAAACCTAGATCCTGAAATAGGCATGTATTGCATTTACTTCCTGCTGATCTTCTTCAGATCCTCTCTTCTGTAGTTGCCTTTATATCTAGCTTCCTATACACTAGTGGTTGGTTCGGTATAATTCCAGAGACTGGTTGGAGGTGCAACTTTAGCATTATGATTTCTTCTCTGTTTGATAGGTAGTTGTTTGTAAGCTATTTTAGCTTTTCCTTTTTGAGCTGCAGTATATCTTTGAGCTTGTAGTTGTCTACTAACTTCATTGATCTTTTGATTTGGATTCCTTTGAGTCCGGTTTTGAGAAGGAGGAGGATCATGTTTTCTTGAATTTTCAGGTTTCCTTCCAGATACTTTCTTTAACAGACTAATTTCTCTTTCTAGTCCCACAACATTTGCGTTCAGAATCTGGACTTGATTTCTCAGGAAGTTTTCTTCTACTACATCAATATGTTTGGTTGCTCTAACCAGATTGATGTCTTGAGCCATTACCTCAGGGTCTTTAGCTAATTCTAGGATCACTCTTTTCAGGGATTTGATTGTCTTTGCATTCTTTTTTACTCCCTTGATAACAATAGAAAGTGCTTTTGCAAGATCAAAGTTAGAGGTAGAGTTAGAGTAAGAGTTTACCTCAGTGTTTGCTGAATTTGATTTAGATTCTTCAATTTGCACTGTTTATTCTTTGGAGGTGTTTCCTCCGGATTGCTTGGCTTCTGGCTCTGTTAGGGCCAAGAATGCACAGTTAGCAGTCTCCTCTTCTTTTGTTAAGGATGAACTGCTACTTTCTTCAGTGTTGCTCCACGTAGCAACCATTGCCTTCTTTTTAAGTTTCTTAGCTTTCTTAAGCTTTGGGCATTTTGCTCTGAAATGGCCTTTCTCACCACACTCGAAGCAAGCAGCGTCTTACTCCGGATCTTTCCTTTCTTCTAGATTCCTTTTATGCTTACTTCTTCCGGAGGTGCCTTCTCTTGGTCTTCGAGATTCATACCTTTTAGATCTTCTTCTATCCTTCCTTTGTATGAATTGATTTAACCTTTTTGTCAATAGAGCGAGTTGATCTTTGGTACTCTTTGACTTATCTATTTGCTCTTCCTCTCCGAATGAGCCTGATTTGGTAGATTCTGCCTTAAGAGCAATTGCTTTCTTTCGCTCCTCAGGTCTCTTCTCTTGTTGACTGTATCTTTCCAAGGATAGTTCTTGAGTTAGAAGATTACCAATGAGTTCATCATAACTATAGAAATTTAAGTCATGAGCTTCCTCAATGGCAGTCTTTTTAGTGTCCCATTCCTTGGTAAGACTACGGAGCACTTTCTTGACCATATCTACTTCTGGAACTTCCTTCCCCAGTCTCTTCATTTCATTTACTAGATTTGTGTATCTAGTGTTCATGCTGCTGATTGATTCTTTAGGCTCCATTTTGAAGGATTCAAACTTTTGTTGCAGTAGATCAAGTTTGGCTTCTCTTACTTTGGTAGTTCCCTCATAGGTTACTTCCAGCTTCTCCCATATCTCTTTAGTAGTTTCACATCTGGATATTCTATTGAACTCTGCTGCACTAAGAGCATAATGAAACATGTTAATAGCATTTGCATTTTCACACAATTTTTTAAAATCATTATCATCCCACATACTTGATGGCTTTCGGGTAGCCATACCTCCTACTTCGTAAGTAGGTTCATATGGACCATCTTTAATAACTAGCCATGCTTGCATACTTTATGACTGGATGAAGTTCTTCAACAAGTTTTTCCAGAACGTATAGTGTTCGCTGGTGAAGAGTGGAGAGCGGGTAATAGACATATCCTCAGGAAGAAGTTGTGAGTTATGGGAACTCATTTTGATTTATGAATCAAAATATGTGGACCTTTAGCTCGAGACTATTAGATCTTTAGTTTGAGCACTTGCTCTGATACCACTTTTTATTCCCTGTTAGAGTATTAGTAAGGGTAGAGGGGGGTGAATGGCCCTTTTTCGTGGGTTTTATAGACTTAAAGAAGTCTGTGCATAGCGTGTTTGATTATTGTCCGGAAGATGAATCCGAACATTAAATGTGATCCGGAAGATGTATCCGGATGATGCAATGTGTATGCAAGATATTAAAAATAAACAAATATCAAACACAAGTAATTTATACTGGTTTGGCCCTGCCTGCGTCCAGTCCCCAAAATTTCCTTCTTCCGACCTTATCCATTAGTGAATTCCTTTTCAATGGTCAGGAATCAAGACTTACAGATTTGTCTCCAGATGATGACTTCTTCCAAAAATAGGATATACCACTAGAAGCACCAACTTTTAGTTGAGTCCTATCATCTTTAGTAGGATATACCACTTAGCCTTCTACCTCGAATCTAAGCTGAGTCCCACTGGGAGATCACACTCAAAGTGATTACTTCAAGTTCTATCCCAATCTCCTAACTCACCCAAGTTGGAGATTATCACACTTTTGATTTACAACAAAAAGTTGGTTTTAAAGTTCCTCAAGTTTATAGTTTCACTTGGGAATCCTTACAAATAGATTTTGAATTTAGGAATTTCTTGGAGGGATTATTTCTAGTGACTGAATGTATTTCTTTGTTGCTTGCTTTTGTAATTCAATCAGTTGCACTCTCATTTGGTGAAGAGTTCCTTTTATAGGTTTGAGCATAAATGTAGCCATTTGTAGTTGGTGAGCTTTCATTTATTCTTCACCTTTGATCAGGTTGTGAGGTGGAGCTTTTGGTTCTTTGATTAAAATGTTAGACCATCTTCTTGGAATTGATGCTGACAGTTGTTAGTGATCGTTTTTCTTGTCATTTTGTGATACTACTAACTTTCACACCAATTGTCATATGGTGTGAGCTCCATGCGTGCCTTTATTGGTCTCGTCTAAAAGTAATTAAGACTTTCTCTGTCCTTTGTCTGTTCCTTTTGACTTTTCTTTGATCTTTGCCAGCTGTCTTCAAAAATGTTGTTTGACTATTATAGATCAAGGCGGTATAAGGAAGGCTGTGTTTTATTCTTTCCTTAGTTATTTGGTACATGTTTTCCGAATGACTTTTGCATATATATGTTTCGGATCTTTCTTCTGGATAGGGCGTCAATCATTTCTTCCATTTGCAAGTCTTGAGGATGGAAGATTGTTTTCTTTTTAGACTTTGCCCGAATGATTTTTTCTCCATTGCTTAGGTTTTTGATTTTGTTCAATAGTTGATCTTAGCTTTGTCTGGATGCTTCCATTTGGATTTTTAGAGAGTTTCTTTACACTTGTTTTTGTTTCTTTCAAACTTGATCTGGATTGATATTAGTCTTTATTATCCGGATCATTGTTTTTCCAATACTAAATGCTTTGGTAAAGATATAGTTCCCCAGCTAACATTACTAATGCCCCTAGAATTTGCATATCCCTTGCCAAGAAAATTTCTCATAAGTTGAACAATCCTGCCATTAAGCGTATCAAGTATTTTATGGAGGGATAACAGATAGATGGGAAGTGATGATGGCACAGATTTTATAAGAACAACCCTCCCCGCATAAGACAGATAATTACCTTTCCAACTAGCCAAATGATTCTGGAACTTTTTAATTGAAGGGTTCCAACATGACACAGGAACACGTTTCACACTAAGAGGAGACCCCAAATAATTTATCAGAAAACCATCAACCTTACACCCTAATCTGATCGCACAAGACTGTAAACAAGTATAGTTCACATGAATTCCTATGATGGAACTTTTGTGATAATTAATGTGTAGACCAGAAATCAATTCAAAACAACGTAAAATGCTCACAAAAATAGGTAAAAGGGACTCATCTGGAGGTAGGAAGCACAAAGTATCATTAGCAAATTGTATGAGAGAGATGTCAACATTTGAACCATCCACTTTAAATCCCGGTAATAGACCCTTGTGAATACTAGCTTCAATCAACTATTTCAATCCTTCAACTGCTAAAACAAAAATGAATGGTGAAATTTGATCCCCTTCTTTGACTCCCCTTTCAAGCTTAATCGGATTACATGGCTGGCCATTTATCAGGATAGATGTAAGTGAGTTCTCCCTACAACTATCCATCCATCTGATCCATTTCCCTTCGAAACCCATTCTCCTAAACACTGCATCAATAAATTTTCATGAAATACTATCATAAGCTTTCTAAAAATCAAGTTTCAATACAAGCAAGACTGTGGCCTCTGATGAACCGAATGCACCACTTTAAAAGCAATAAAGGAACACTCATGAATGTCACGACCCTTGATAAAACCAAACTTATTTTTTGAAATTAATCTTAGGAGCAGCAGTTGTAAACACTTAGCTAAGACCGTAGATAAGATCTTATAAATGCCATGTATAAGGGCAATCGGCCTGAACTTTCCAATTGAGGAGGACCCCGGAACTTTCGGAATCAAAATAGTAAAGGAACCCTTGATGGATATCGGCAGCTGGGATGCCTTATAGTACCGATCAAACAAGCTCAATACCTCTGGTTTCAAATCTCCCCAAAAGCATTTATAGAAGAAAAAATTACATCCTTTAGGACCCAACGCTTTCCCTTCATCACAAGAACACACTGCGGCCCAAATCTCGTATTTGGAAAATGGAACCACCAAGTTATGATTAGCATCATCATCTATGGTGTTAAAGTTCAAGCCCCCCAAATCAAAAGGTATAATTGGTGGCTCCGAGAAGAGATTTATATAGAAGTTCTTAATAGTTGATGTAATCAATGTTGAGTCACTGGTAATAACCCCATTGACCTCGAGCTGACTAATCCTATTCCCCCTGTCTCTAGCTGATGCAACCCAATGGAAGAATGTCATGTTATGATCTCCTAAAATAGTCCACTTAACCCTAGACTGTTGATGTCTAATTTTCTCAAAACTTCTACGGCTCTCAGCAAGAGCACTCCTTTCTGTATGTAGCTCTGACCCCTCCCTCACGTCAACTGGTCTAACAACGGAGTTAGAGGTAAGCAAAAGCACCATGTTCTCTAATTATTTTACATGCCTTTCTAGAACCCCAAAGTGGGTCATATGCCAAGGTCTAATATAGTCTCTCAGTCGTCTCAGCTTAGCATCAGTATCCCATTATGGAAATCGCAAACAAATTTCACCCCATTTCAGTCTCAAGAAAGGTAAGAAACCATCATTATCCTACCAACAATTCAAAGACCTAAATATCCTATCGGCCGTTCTCTGCGACCACTGTGACTGAAAGATGATTGGGAAATGATCCGATAAGGCTAAGTCAACCGTACATAAATGCATATTCGACCATAAATCTAATAACTCGCAAGAAACTAGTACCCGATCAATCCTTCAATAAGATTGGCTATTAAACCACATGTAATCTCTACCATGTAAGGTTAAATCGAAAAGAGCACAATCATTTATAAAATCTTTAAATCTCATCATAGAATTCAAAATCACCCCCTTATCTCCAAATCTTTCTGAGCTATGAAGGATCTCATTAAAATCCCCACACACCATCACTTTCTCTACCCCTTGAATATATGGTGCAAGCTCTTTCCAAAACTTGTTTCTGTCAATATAACTCGTTGGGCCATATAGAAATATCAAATTAACATCCACAAACCCCGACACCAGCCGTAGCATACACCATCTATCCGTAGAGTACGTTACTATACAGGTAAACAATCTAGAGTTCCACGAAATTAACAACCCCCCGATAAGCCTACAGACGGAATACAATGGGAACAAAAGTCGTTATGTCCCTAAATTTTGCGAACAACCTGATCAGATACCTCACTAACCTTTGTCTCAGCTAACATAAAAATTTACAAATGCCATTTTTGAAACACGAGCATATAAAAGGCTGTTTTGTTCCATTCAATACACCCCCTCTACAATTCCAACACAATAGATTTAAAGACATAATGTAAATTTACAAACCTCGAGGCAACACCACCTCTCAACGAGCTTCTAGAGCCTCCACAATTACCTTCTTATATTGCTCCTTGAATAACTCTAGCTGCTTTCCCATATTGAAGGTCAACACCTCCTCTCTTTCCCCCACGTTTTCCTCCTCACCTCTAATAATAGCTCTAATCATGTTGACAATGCCCGGGCCAGAGGACCCCTAGATCCCATTGGATGATACCAGCCCATTCTCAATTCTTAAAACTGAATTTACACTTGTTATAGGGATGTTTGCGGATTGACTATGATGTCCATCAGATTTGGACCTAATTTCAGCTTTAGTTTCTATCGAATTAGTATCTGACCTAGACGTGATGTCATCATATGACTCCTCAGTATTATCTCCACACTTCTGGCAGCCTACTCCTTGCCTTAGAGAAGTAAAAAAAGTCACCTCTTTTGACCTAATACTTATTAGGAACTGACAGTCAGATCGAACATGCATAACAGGCATGGCGGAAATTCAAAATTTTGTCCCTGTCCTAAGGAACTCCTATTAGTTGCATATAAATTAAATAAAGCCTTAACTAAATAATTCTCTACCTAGGTTAGCATGCAAAAGGGTTAGGCAAACCATGATTCTAAATTATATCTTAGCATGTATATTTTATACTAAACATGTTATAACTCTAAGCTATAACCTAAGCATGTTATAACTCTAAGCTATAACCTAAGCATGTTATAACTCTAAGTTATAACCTAAGCATAAAATAAACTAAGCATGCAAAATGACCTACACATATTATTAAGTCTAAAAACACTTAAAGAAAAAGACCTAATAATAAAAGAGAAAGAAAAGGACCTTATCAGTTGAAGCGTGCTTTAGTAGGACCCTCTTGCACAAGCCTCCAAGTGTAGGATAGCCTCTATGAGTATCCACACGAACCCCACTAACCAAAACCTCCCCGGGAGGAAGAACTAATAAGCCTCGAGTAGTTGCTAGACCACTCTAGAAGCCTTACTCGAAAATATAAACTAGAGGTGCCCGAATAAATTCAGGCTCCTAAAAAATAAATTGCTCAATTACCCGAGAGAAAAATATCTCACTTAGGATTTACGCTTTGAGCTTGGTGCACTTGAAACAAATGAAGGAGAGGCCTATATATAGTCTTGGGGAGCAAAAAAGTTGCTCCCCAAAAGCAATGTGGGATGGGAGTTTTACTCCCACAACTATATGGGTTATACACGCGGATCCAAGGGATCCGCGTGCTGACCCGTGCACAAAGCGTGCTATGCACGCTGTGCTTTGCCTTGCTTGTGAGCTGGGCCTCGCAGCCCATGCAGCGAGCATAGCTCGCAATGTGCCCATCATGGACTGTGCATGTGCAACCCATTTTCATGGGCTGCAATGAGCAATGCCCAACATTGCTCGGGCACCTTTCGGTGTACTCCCGCGCACTCGAGCCTGTACAAAAAACTTTAGTACTCTTGGTCCAATTTAACTCGCTAATGCAAATTCCCCTTTTAATCCTTTTGAAATAAATATTTATTTTCTGACCCTAATAAATTAGTTACCAATCAAAATAATTTTCTTAGTCCAACCAAAATTGATCTAATCAATTTTAACCAATTACATAATTTATTTATGACTCTAATTAATTAGTTATCGGCCAAAATAAATTCTTTGGTCTATCAAAAATTAATCTAATCAATTTTAACCAATCAAATAACAATCCAATTATTATTTAAGTTATATTTTTATAATAGAATAAATCTATTAATTCTTTACTTAGTCCAACGAAGGTCCAATGTGTGTGACCTTATAGGATCCCGAAGTATTGAGCTGTTAAGGCTTCACCAACCCTTGTTCTAATAGAACCATTGGCTTGATGCTCTAGACCATGAATAGAACTCGATTACCTTAAACGACTGTAGTACACCTCTAGCAAGGGTCTTCCATCCCCCATTACTCGGAACATCATTTATGCTTATGACTTAATCCCCGTTAATGCAATAGTTATCCAGTGCGATAAATTCCTTCCATTCTTTAATATTAGTACCATCTGGTTTATAGGGTTTGGTTAAAGCGTTAACCCACTAGTACCGAGGATGCTCTAAGCTATCCCAGTAGTTTACTTATTACCGAAGTATATTGCCTTTTACCATAGTGTGTTTGACTAGAAACCATTTCTATCAAACAAATACCCTTATCAGAGGTTTATGGCAATCATCTCTTCAACAAGTGGCCAGGTACAACTCCTTAATATATCCGGAGCGATGGATTCTTTCTGACTACTCAGCTTACCAACATACTATCATCACTATACCCGTAATCACCCGTAACACCCTAAATTAATGAGTGCATAGTAATGACCCAAAGTATGGAAACGATACCACACAAGGTAACTAGCATCTCAAGTACGAGGACATTGGCAAAGCTTATTGCACGAAGATAAACACTAACACATTGATATATATATACTAAGTGTTTACCTTACTGCGGTCTCTAATATATCTCCCAGATATATCCATGTGTCAAACTTAAGGCACCACCTTCAGCCTTTAGGAGTTTAACTACTTAGACCTTTTCTAAGAAAGTTGACCACATGCTAGTCTTTCCACTTCATCAATATCCTTTCTTGATGAAACTATGACTAGGGATAGCTTAGACATAATCATAATTGCACATGAAGCAGGTTCCACCAAATATAGTCCAACTATAATTTCTCTGACTTCATGCTATGATATGTCAAGGACTTTTGCATACATACATCAATGAATATATTTTAAGCAGCTATAATATATCTACAAACACATTGATATAAATAAAAGATTAAATGTCTTTATTGATTAAACAAATTATTCATACTATTACATAATTAAGATATATCGCCCTAATTGCCTTACGGGCATACATCATGTCCAACAAAATCCCACTTGCACTAAGGCCAATTAGCCATATGTCTTAATCCATATGCTTTCACATGCTGGTCATGCTTGACTTGAGTGAATGGCTTTGTCAGACCATCCACGAGGTTCTGATCAGTGGGTACATATTCTAATCTTATTATCTTAGCATCAACAATCTCCCAGACTATATGATACTTTCTGGATACAAGTCTGTTTTTTTTATGACACCGTGGTTCCTTTGCCTGAGCTATGGCACCATTCTTATCACAATACAAAGTAATTGAATCAATAGCCTCGGGCACCAGACCAAGATCACTAATAAATCCCTTTAACCAGATAGATTCTTTTGCTGCTTTGCATGCAGTAATGTATACAGATTCTATGGTTGAATCAGCAGTAGGTTCTTGCTTGGAACCCTTCCAGCATACCGCCCCTCCATTTAACACATACACAAAACCTGACTGAGACTTGAAATCATCCTTGTCAGATTGGAAACTCACGTTAGTGTAACCTCTAATTTTGAGGTCACTTTCTCCATAAATCAAGAACTCATCCTTAGTCCTTCTCAAGTACTTAAGAATTGCCTTAATGGCCATCCAGTGCTTTTCACCTAGATCTGACTGATATCTGTTCGTAAAGCTCAAAGCCTGAGAGACATCCAGCCTAGTACTTATCATAGCATACATGATGGATCCTGTCGTGGATGCATAAGGTATATCCTTTATGCGCATTCTCTCATGAACTGTCTTCGGACACTCAGCCTTAGATAGGTTTATTCGCTTTGTCATTGGGAGATAACCTTTCTTAGAATGCTCAAGGTTGAACCTATTCAATACCTTGCCTATATATATACTTTGAGAAAGACCTAACAGCCTCTTGGATCTATCCCTGTAGATCGTTATACCTAGTATAAATGCTGCTTCACCAAGGTCTTTCATGGAGAACTTTCTTGACAACCATACTTTAGCATTTTGAAGAAGAGAAATGTTGTATCCTATTAGCAGAAATGTCATCAACATATAATACTAGAAATGTTGTTTCCTATTAGCAGAATGTCATCAACATATAATACTAGGAAAACGACTGCACTCCCACTAACCTTCTTATAAACACAAGGCTCATTAATGTTTGGACAGAAATCCAATTCATGGATTGTCTGATCAAACCTTATATTGCAACTCCTAGATGCTTGCTTAAGTCCATAAATGGATCTTTGTAGCTTGCATACCTTCGAGCCATTCTGAGATGTAAAACCATCAGGTTATGTCGTATACACATCCCGGTCTAAATCCCCATTCAGGAATGCTATTTTTACATCCATCTGTCAGATCTTATAATCATAATGAGCAGCAATAGCGAGGAATATCCTTATGGATTTAAGCATGGCTACCCGTGAGAAAGTTTCATCATAGTCAATACCTTCCCGTTGACTATAACCTTTCGCAACCAAACTTGCTTTATAGGTAATTACATTATCGTCCATGTCTGTCTTCTTCTTCAAGACCCACCTGCACCCAATTGGTCTAACCTCTTGCAGTGTATGAACCAAATTCCAAACTTGGTTCTCGTATATGGAATCCATTTCTAATTTCATGGCTTTTAGCCATTTATCAGAATCTGAGCTTTTTATTGCCTCATCATATGTCCTTGGTTCATCATCCTCCATAAGATATAGTTCCTTATCATCAGTGATTATAAACCCATACCTATCGGGACCCTTATGAACATGACCTGATCTTCACAATGGTTGTGTTTTGACAGGTTATTCTTAGATCACACTCTCTTGTGTATCTAGAATGGGGTTAATCAGTTGATTGTCTGTTTCTTCCTCTTGAACTTCCAGTTGAATATTGCTCCCACTGACTTTTGTAAGTAAGTGTTCCTTTTCTAAAAAGTGAGCATGCCGAGACACAAATACCTTTTGTGCTTCGGGTTGGTAAAACAGATATCCAATTGTTTCCTTTGGATATCCAATGAATAGACATTTATCAGCCTTAGCATTCAGCTTATCTAACGCTATCCTCTTTACCATAGCAGGACAGCCCCATACTCTTAAGTGACTTAGAGATGGCTTCTTATTACACCATCTTTTATAAGGTGTAAAATCAACTGATTTAGAGGGCACTCTATTTAAAATATAAACCGCGCTCTCCAGTGCATATCCCTAAAAGGATTTACTAAGATCTGTATGGCTCATCATGGACCTGACCATATCTAATAAAGTCTGATTCCTCCTTTCTAACACTTCATTGTGTTGGGGTGTATAAGAAGGGGTCTATTGGGGAACTATCCCATTTTCCTTTAGATAATCCTGAAACTCCTGACTTAAGTATTCTCAACCTCGATCCTATCAAAGTGTTTTAATACTTTTCTTAAGCTGTTTCTCTACTTTAGCTCTGAATGGTTTGAACTTTTCAAAACTTTCAGACTTGTGCTTTATCAAGTACAAATAGCCGTATCATGAGTAATCATCAATAAAGGTTATGAAGTAGGTGTATCCTCCTAGTGCTTGAACACTCATTGGACCACACACATCAGCATGTATAAGTTCCAATGTACTCGTGGCTTGCTCACCCTTTCCTTAAAAGGGTAACTTTGTCATTTTTCCTTTTAAACAAGGTTCACAATCACCATAAGACTCCAAGTCTATTGGACCCAAGTCTCCACGCTTATGCAACTTGGTTAAGCAATCTTTTTTATGTGGCCTAAACGACAATGCCATAAGTAGAAGAAATTCTTATTATCTAATTTAACTTTCTTCACATTGTTTATATTGAAAACTTTTGTTTTAGTATCAAGAACATAAATGCCACCGTTCAACATTCCAAAACCATAAAGAACATTATTCAAATGAATCTGACAATTATTATTCGAAAATAAAATTTCAAATCCCTCTGCTGCTATACATGCAACAGATACAATACTCTTCAACAGATACAATATTCTTAGCAACACTTGGAATATAGTAACAATTATTCAAAACTAAAACAAGTCCACTTGGCAAAACAAGACTAAAACTCCATACGGCTAATGCAGCAACTCTGGCTCCATTTCCTACGCGTAGGTCCATCTCCCCTTTTGCAAGTTTTCTATAGTTCTTTAGCCCCCGCACAGAAGTACAGATATGAGAACCATAACTAGTATCTAATACCTAAGTGGATTCATGCGAAAAAGTAGCAAAATTTTCAATTATAAACATACTTGAAGCAGATGCTTCTGTAGGCTTCTTCTTCAAATGCTCAAAAGTAGGAGCTTTACAATCCCTCTTCCAATGTCCCGATTTCCCATATTGGAAGCAGACATACTTAGATGCCTTCTTTTCTTTCTTTTTCTTACTGATTCTTTTCTTAGTACCCAGTGCTTGCTTTTTCTTCTTAGAAGCCTTGCCTTTTTCAACAAACAATAGAGGTTTCTGATCCTTCTTGATATGAGATTCTACTATTTTCAACATGTTGATTAATTCAGGGATAGTAGAATTAATCTTGTTCATGTAATAGTTAGTCACGAAGCTTGAGTAACTATCTATCAAGGACATCAACACAAGGCCAATGCTCAAGTCATGATTCATCTTGGATCCCAATCGATTTAGCTTCTCAAGGTATCCCAAGAGTTTCAATACATGCTGAGAGGTAGAGGTTCCAGCTTGCATCTTGGTCCCGAAAAGGAGCTTGGAGGTCTCATACCTCTCTGTCCTTTCCCTCTCCGAAAAGAGTTCTTCAAGATGGAGAACCATGTCCTCCAAGGGCATGTTCTCATGTTGTTTCTGAAGCTCAGGATTCATGGACCCTGACATGATACACATGGCAGTCTCATGATCTTTCCTGTGCTTCAACTAGGCATCATGTTCCACATGATCCTCAACATCAGGTTCTATAGGGAAAATTTTACTTAGAACATAGGCAATTCCCTTGGATCTGAGAACTATTCTCACAGCTCGGAACCAATTAGAAAAGTTTGAGCCATTCAATTTGGTGTCAAGTAACATACGGAGATTAACATTGGAAGTCATTTACAACTTAAGATATAAGAAAAGAAAAAGAGTTTAGATATTAGTTTAAGTACCTGCATTTAATATAAGGTCTTTTAATTAAACACATTTGTCCTACTATTTTCTTTGATATTTACAATAGCCCATTCTATTCAATTTAGAAAGCCTAGCTAAATTTCCTAGTAGGTAGCATATATAACTAGTCTATTACAGCCCCCAATTTGATGAGTCAAGTCATAATAGTAAGTCATAGTTGGAATCCTATTCCATTTGCATCGTATGCAGTTGCTAATTCATTCAAGTTACCTAATCCCAAGGGACGTGTGCTCTTATATTAGCATCTCCTTGAATATATCTCAGATCTGGGCCTAGTCCCCAGTTTTATGGTGGACTACCCCAGCTCTGTTAAGGCAGACCATATCCCAAACTTTACAACCAATCAATGTGAACTAGAAGAAACGCTTTGCGTTGCACTTTGATAGCCCAAAGAGACCGTATTATAAATTTGAGTAAGGAAGACTACAACTTGCCTTAATATATTTACTTTGGAATTTTATTGGTGTTATGCGTCTCACCCAATCTAGGATTTTATCAGATTGACAAAATTATAATAACTTGTATTAATTCAGGGAGTTTTAGAATTAATTTACAAGGTCTGACCTTAGGCGGGTTTAGCTCTTAATTATAATTATCCCATTAACCTAGATTACATGCAAAATAATTAACACTTTTAGTTGTTAAATTTATATTGCATTTCCTTTAAGCTTTTATTCAATAAATTTAATTTTTATTTTGTTATAGAAACATATATAAGCACCATCTTATATACTAGAAATAAATTAGTTCATATTAATCCCCCGGTTGGTCAATTCAAATTTCACCGATATAGGTTCCCAGGTAGGAGAGGTGCCCTATAAGGAGTAGACACCAAGTCCTATCCTTAGCCAAAACAAATACGGGCACAAATCTGAAGACCAATGAATTTCGTTCTTCCAATTCATGTAAATTGGAACCCATGCAATTTAAATCAATTAATGATACTTGTATAATTTGAGTAAGTTGAGCAGGCTTATTCAAAAGTATTCATAACCATTTTCTAACCTTAAAATGAAAGGCACAAGTTCATATATATTGTTCCAAACAATTAAATAAACAAATCATTTCATATAGAAAATAATATTTAGTTCACTTCTAACTTAATTATGCACTAAATAGGCAGGCTCTGATACCACTGCTGGGAACTGGTAATCAGATTGAACATGTATAACAGGCATGGCGGAAATTCAAAATTTTGTCCCTGTCCCTAGGAACTCCTATTAGTTGCATTTAAATTAAATAAAGTCTTAACTAAATAATTCTCTACCTAGGTTAGCATGCAAAAGGGCTAGGCATACCATAGTTTCAAATTATATCCTAGCATGTATATTTTATGCTAAGCATGTTATAACTCTAAGGCCACGTTTGTTTGCAGTAAAATATTTTACAGGAAAATATTTTCAAGATTTTACGGTGTTTGTTTTGATTGTAATATAAGTCAAATGAAAATATTAGGTTGGCCAAAGATAAAATCCTTTACAAATGAAGGAAAATGTTTTCCCCACAATGAAACAGGGAAAACATTTTTCCTTCACAGTGACGTCTCTACGTTTACATTCAATGGCTCTCTGTTTTCATAAGGGCCAATAAATGATGAAAGGTGACTTTGCTGCTTTAGGCTCCTCCTAACTTTATTTAGGTATGAAAATGGGGCGGGGATTCCGCGAATCTGATGGGGATCCGCCCCGATAGGGGTGAGGATGGAGAATTTTCCATCCTTAAATCCTTAATGGGGATGGGGATGGGGAATGCATTCCCCACCCCGAAAATTCCCCGACCCCGATAATTCCTATTGGGGAAGCCCCGAATATTCCCCAAAACATCAAATAATTTATAATATTTTTTATAACAAGAATTTATTAATATGAATTATTTATTTAATGTTGGATACATAGGTTATTTTTTATAATTATCTATTTAATGTTGGATATAAGTATTTAAATTTTGGTAAGAAAATATTGAAACAAATTTGGTTTGATCTTTTATTTTTTCTTTTGAAGCTTTGATATAATTTTTTTTGTTGAATGGAACTTTGAAATGGGGAATTGGGAAATCCCTGATAATTTCTCGATAGTAAATGGGGAAAAAAATATCTCCAAAACCTTAATAGTAATGGGAATAGGGATAGTTTTTTCCCCGAAACTTTAATGGAGATGGGGATGGAAAATATATTCCTAGCCCTGATAAGCCCCACTTTCAACCCTAACTTTATTCTTTTGATTCATCATGCATTGCTTGATTTCATTTCCTATTTTTAATATATACATAATTGAGATCACACATCTATATGAATCTTTTAAATAATTGCTTTTTTTTTAATATGTAGATGGACAACCCAAAATAATGGATGCAGTAGGGATTATTATTGTGAAAGTATACGTTAATAAAAGAAAATGAATTATATCAATGAAACAACTTCGTATGAAATTTTAGGAAACCGAAATGATATTCGTTTTTATGGATTGAATTTAAAAATATTTAAGTGTGGATATTGTAATATGCAATTAACTTAAGTAGTATTATTTCTATTGTTATGTTAAGACTAATTTATATTTTATTATTGACACATGTTACCATTTTTATGGATATTGTAATTAAAATATTTAAATATACACAATATGTATATATTTATGGTTGAAATTATTTTACAGTAATGCAACCAAATATAAGAAAATATTTTCCTTTGTTGTAATCAAACGCAAGAAAATATTTTATTTTCCAGCAAAATATTTTTTCTTGTATAATATTTTCCCTTACACAATATTTTCTTGAAAACAAACGGGGCCTAAGCTATAACCTAAGCATGTTATAACTCTAAGTTATAACCTAAGCATAAAATAAACTAAGCATGCAAAACGACCAAAGCATATTATTAAGTCTAAAAACGCTTAAAGAAAAAGACCTAATAATAAAAGAGAAAGAAAAGGAACTTACCAATTGAAGCGTGCTTTAGCAGGACCCTCTTGCACAAGCCTCCAAGTGTAGGATAGCCTCTATGAGTATCCACACGAACCCAACCAACCAAAACCTCCCCGGGAGGAAGAACTAAGAAGCCTCGAGTAGTTGCTAGACCACTCCAGAAGCCTCACCCGAAAATATAAATTAGAGGTGCACGAATAAATTCAGGCTCCTAAAAAATAGCCTGCTCAATTACCCAAGAGAAAAATATCTCGCTTAGGATTTACTCTTTGAGCTTGGTGCACTTGAAACAAACGTAGGGGAGGCCTATATATAGGCTTGGGGAGCAAAAAGTTACGGGTCATACACGCGGATCCAAGGGAAGGCAAAGCCTTTGCGGGCTTTTGCCTTGCTTGTGAGCTAGGCCTCGCTGCCCATGCCATGAGCCCAGCTCGTGATGCGCCCATCATGGTCTGCGCATGTGCAGCCCATTTTCATAAGCTGCAGCGCACCTTTCGATGTACTCCCGTGCACTCGAGCCTGTACAAAGTACTTTTGTACTCTTGGTCCAATTTAACTTGCCAAATTCCCCTTTTAATCCTCAAATAAATATTTATTTTCCGACCCTAATAAATTAGTTATCAGTCAAAATAAATTTCTAGGTCCAACCTAAATTGATCCAATCAATTTTAACCAATTCCATAATTTATTTGTGACTCTAATTAATTAGTTACCGACCAAAATAAATTTCTTGGTCTATCCATAATTGATGTACTCAATTTTAACCAATCAAATAACAATCTAATTATTATTTAAGTTATATTTTCGTAATATAATAAATCTATTAGTACTTTACTTTATCCAATGAGGGTCAAATTTGTGTGACCTTATAGGATCTCGAAGTATTGAGCTGTTAAGGCTTCACCAACCCTTGTTCTAATAGAACCATTGGCTCGATGCTCTAGACCGTGAATAGAACTCGATTACCTTAAACGACTGTAGTACACCTCTAGCAAGGGTCTACCATCCCCCATTACTCGAAACGTCATTTATGCTTATTACTTAATCCCTGTTAATGCAATAGTTATCCAGTGCGATAAATTCCTTCCATTCTTTAATATTAGTACCATCTGGTTTATAGGGTTCGGTTAAAGCTCTAAGCTATCCCAGTAGTTTACTTATTACCGAAGTATATTGCCTTTTACCATAGTGTGTTTGACTAGAAACCATTTCTATCAAACAAATACCCTTATCAGAGGTTTATGGCAATCATCTCTTCAACAAGTGGCCAGGTACAACTCCTTAATATATCCGGAGCGATGGATTCTTTCTGACTACTCAGCTTACCAACATACTATCATCACTATACCCGTAATCACCCGTAACACCCTAAATTAATGAGTGCATAGTAATGACCCAAAGTATAGCAATGGTACCACACAAGGTAACTAGCATCTCAAGTACGAGGACATTCACAAAGCTTATTGCATGAAGATAAACATTAACACATTGATATATATACCAAGTGTTTATCTTACTGCAGTCTCCAATATATCTCCCAGATATATCCATGTGGTAAACTTAAGGCACCACCTTCAGTCTTTAGGAGATTAACTGCTTGGACCCTTTCCAAGAAAGTTGACCACATGCTAGTCTTTTCACTTCATCAATATCCTTTCTTGATGAAACTATGACTATGGATAGTTTAGACATAATCATAATTGCACATGAAGCAGCTTCCACCAAATATAGTCCAACTATAATTTCTCTGACTTCATGCTATGATATGTCAAGGACTTTTGCATACATACATCAATGAATATATTTTAACCAGCTATAATATATATACAAACACATTGATATAAACAAAAGATTAAATGCCTTTATTGATTAAACAAATTATTCATACTATTACATAATTAAGATATATCGCCCTAATTGCCTTAAAGGCATACATCATATCCAACAATGCTAAGCTTAAAATTGCGGCAGTTCGTTCCCAAGGGAGCTAAAACTAGGCATGATACCACATCAAGGCGATCCGGTCTCTCAAATCGCTACAATACGGCCAAATCTAGCTGCCAAGTATTGAATAATCGGTTCCCAAATAATTGTCTGTGGTATACCTATTAAGTCCAGGAACATTATGCATTCTAATGGGGCGAAATCGGCTGGCAGTGTTTGTACCGAGACAATATATGATTTAACACCTTCCAGTCATTGTTCACAAAATCATGTAAATCATTCATATTAAAAAAGGATATAATCACCAAGTCCCCACCTACAGGGGCTGCCACATCAATATTAAATCCATGATCAATCAATGTTTCAACAACGTTTCTAACATGTGCAATATTATTAATTTTAGCTAAACACGACTTAGCTTTCCATGTTGCAACTGTAGCCAACACCTCTAATTCATCTTTCATCTCCCCATTATTGTTCTGACCACTTCAAGATTTAGACGATTCCTTAATCACCGGATCATGAGCCTCGCTTACCACATGAGCATATGACCTGTTATCTCGGGGCGAATCACAGAACACCGGTTTCGGCCTTGTGATATTACTTATAGGCCTATTTTGTTGAGGGATATGCCTAGGGCTGGAATACCTAGCTTGGAATGCATGTAACCTCACTATACCGATAGTAATGATATTCAACTTGTATAGCGCCTCCTCTAGAGGTAACGATCCATCCAAATTCAGAAATCCAAAGTTCATGCTCCTCGTGTTCCTTCTGCTTGATACCAAAACCCATCCAGTTACGCCATATCTTTTGAAAATCCTTTTCATAGCTTCCGAGTCGTTTTTATTGGGGAAGTTTTCGAAGTAAATCTTATTAGGGTTGGGGTTTTGCGAAGTTCTAGAGGTTTGGGGAGATCGGGTTGTGAGATTCAGACTTGTGGGCTGGTATGGGAAACGGCTGGCTTGTTTGGGGCAGTGGGTGTAGGTGGTGCGATTGGTAGTTGTCGCCGGCTGCCGGCGATGAGGGTGGTAGGTGGTGAATGGGGCGGCGGATCGTTCAGGGTTAGGGTTGGCTCTCTCCATATGTGAATTGTTCTTCTTATTACCTTTAATTGTATTTAATGTGCAGTTTTTCTCCCTCTAACATATTACATATGTTCAATAATTTTAGTACAATTCAATTCAATTTATTTTTTTTCAATTTTAATGTTTGAAAGTAAAAAAATCAATTTCTTAATGATATAGGCTAGTAATAACTTATACGTGAGAGAGATGAAAATCAATTCAAAAGTTTCATTTAGACGATGATAAAAATTTATAACATTAGATATTGCATATATTCTTGTAGAAGAATGTTTTAATTTGATAAAAAAGTAAATGAAACAGCCAATAAAAATTTCTATAGAAAAACAATCGAACATATATTATTCAAATTCCAATTGTTTTTTACAGTACTCTGTAGTTTTCTTCTACAGTACATTCAAACTTTGATGAGCTGAAATACGAACCCAGTTTTCCAAAAAATTTGAGCTGTCATCTTAATGGAATTGCTGATAAATTTGTACTATACTCCATGGCATTAATAAATTACACGTAGACATTGAGCCAAAATTGTACTTTAGAATTAGAACTTATTGCTTTAAATAAATTTCTAAATAGCAAAGCTGTTATAAACAGCTTGAACGATATTGTCCGCTTTGGCGCCTTCAGGGCCAACCTTACGGCTTTAAAACGCGTCATTCGAGTTAAGGTATTCAGGACCCTGCTTATATACAAGCTCAGTGGATACACGGAGAGCGATGTGGGATTTCAATCCTAACACACCCCCTCATCGCGATCGTGCTGATAACGTGTTATAAACAGCTTGAACGATATTGTCCGCTTTGGCGCCTTCAGGGCCAACCTCACGGCTTTAAAACGCGTCATTCGAGTTAAGGTCTTCAGGGCCCTGTTTATATACAAGCTCAGTGGATACACGGAGAGCGATGTGGGATTTCAATCCTAACTCACCCCCTCAACGCGATCGTGCTGATAACGTGTTATAAACAGCTTGAACGATATTGTCAGCTTTGGCGCCTTCAGGGCCAACCTCACGGCTTTAAAACGCGTCATTCGAGTTAAGGTCTTCAGGACCCTGCTTATATACAAGCTCAGTGGATACACGGAGAGCGATATGGGATTTCAATCCTAACACACAATATCGTTCAACTGGTGGCCCTGCAGATTTCGAACCTGAACGACGCGTTTTAAAGCCGTGAGGTTGGCCCTAAAGGCGCCAAAGCGGACAGTATCATTCGAGCTGTTTATAACACGTTATCAGCACGATCGCGATGAGGGGGTGTGTTAGGATTGAAATCCCACATCGCTCTCCGTGTATCCACTGTGCTTATATATAAACAGGGCCCTGAAGGCCTTAACCTGAATGACGCGTTATAAAAGCCGTAAGGTTGACCCTGAAGGCGCCAAAACGGACAGTATCGTTCGAGCTGTTTATAAAAAAAATGACCTATGATTTGATTATTATATGAGTGGACCATCTGATTACAAAAGTTTCAATATATAGTGTTGGCAAATTGTGACCTAATTTGGAAAGAAATTAAGAAATTATAAACCCTTTTCCTAACATTAAAACCAAACTAGACCGCAAAATTTCTTATACAAATACAAGATTTTAGGCTCAAAGTTGGATCATTCCGCCATAAGCAATAGTTGTATGAATCATATCGTCAGCTTGAATTTGTGATGGATTTAGTGAGTTGGAATTCAACTTTTAATGGTTATGTGAAATTATAGGTGTTGGTTTTGCACTTTGATAAAAATGAGTAAGAGAGATATTTCAATAATAATTATGTGAATAAGAAGTCGCAAGGTGTTCTCCAATTCATCCAAAATACTCTTCCCCAAGTATGGATGCAGAATTGCTCGAAAGCTACTTTGAAATCAGAACTAAACGGCTTAATCTTCATAATGGTTTTTTACATGGTATGGTTTTTCATGATCACAAAACCATATGAGAAAACTGTTGAACCCAACACTAGTTGGACTAACTCAGTGGAGATGACTTAGTTGTGTTAGAAAGTTTTGATCATGTCAAACTAGCTCAGTTTGGATAATTAAATCAATAATGATGTTAAGTTATCTAGACTAAGTTAATTAGCATGTTATATTAACTCAAGGGTAGGGTTATTTAATTTGCTTGACCTATTTGCATAACTTAGCTCAATGAGTCTTTTGTTGAATAGTTACTTAGTATGTTGGACTGACAACTGTTCACTCAACTCGCATTATTTAGTAGATATCTCAACTGTGTATCTACTCATTATCTTATGACTGAGTTAACTATCAAACAAGTGTGCGCTGATCTGTCTATTTGTCGAAAAAGAATATTCTTGTTTGTCTCATTTTTTACAAAAATTAATGTTACACATCATCAATAAGACAAAAAGAATTAATACTCGACAAGGTTAAAAAAGGAGCACTACACAACAAAACTTGTGTGGAGAAAAGCTAAACAAGACAAAGTCAAAATGGATCAGATGTTGCGCGTATCTCCTGCCACCGCGTGCTTCTGTAATTCACGTTAGAGCACCAGAGGAATGAGAAGATGACACTTAGCAACCACAATGCTCTATCTCTATAACAATTTTTCGGCATCAAGGAGACCAAGGGTACAAGATTCCAGTGAAGATTCAATCCTTCTCACAACGGATTGATTTATATTTCACAATGATGTAATTCTATCTCCTAACTGATCGATTTGAAGAAGCAACAAGTGAATAGATGAGTTGCAGATTTGCAGAAGATGCCAAGACAAGTTCAACAGCTAATTCGAGCTTCACAACTATAAAAGGAGCAAGAAGGCAAGCGTTAGAACTTGATGATTAAACTTGAATTTCTGTCAAGTTGAAACTCTGTTAAAATCACAGCTCGAAAGATATTCAATCAAAGGGAAGCAACTACTCAGTCAAGATCATGCTTGTTTTAAAGAGAGATTAGAATAAAACTCTTATTTGTAATATCTTTTTTTGTAAAAGGATCACCATTTTTACAAGTTGAATCCCTCACTCTTTTAGAAATCTAAGTTGCTAAGTAGAAGAGGGTATTCTACTCAGCGGTGAGCGATTACAGTGAGGAGGGTACTCATTTGTAATTGGGGATATTGTGAAAGGCTTCTTTGCATAGGGCAAAGGAGTTTAACTTGGTGGATTCAAGCCAAGACACACTCTTGGGACTAGAGTAGGCACAGGCTGTCGAACTAGTATAAAATTGTTGTCTTCTTTACTAAAGTTTGTTAGCTTTTCACTCTTTCTAGTCAGCCTAGCTAACCAACTCAGCGGTGTTCATGCTCTCGCAAAAAAGTATACAAGTTACTCTAACTGAGTCATTCACCCCATCTGACTCATTGAGTTATACGCAAGGGGACCAACAAGTGGTATTAGAGCAATTCTCATGATCAGATTTAACAATCTTGAGATAAAGACCATGTCGTATAATAGAGGAAGCGATTCTAGCGGGAGAGCTTAGCTTCATCTACTCCCAAAAGGTATGTCTGTCATGAGACGTCCTATGTTCAATGGAGAATATTATACCTATTGGAAGAACAGAATGAAGAATTTCATTCAGTCACAGAGCATAACTACCTGGATGAAAATCATTAACAGTCCATATGTTCCCACCATAGTAAAGAATGGAGTTACTGTGAAAAAGTGCTAGACTGAGTGGGACAATTATGATTTAGCCAGATTGAAGGAGAATCCTACAGCTATCAACTATCTCGAAGATGCCTTAGATGCAACTAAGTTCAACAGAATCTTAGGTTATGAGATAGTACAAGACATCTGGAAGAAGTTGGAGATCACTTATGAAGGGATGGATAAGGTGAAGGAGTCTCTCAAGAGAGAATATGAGATGTTCCAGATGCAGCCGTGAGCACTGGGTTTTAACGGTCCTTCTCACAAAACAATGATGAGAGCTAGATAATTCAATCTTTTACAGGTGTTATCCATTAGAGGTGTTCGTACTATAACAGAGATGAGTTTTAGCCAAAGTTGGAGACCTAGTCTGCTCTTAGGGACCCGTACAGGTCACATCTGGTGGTATAGAACCACTGGTTGACCCGTACGGTCAAATCCCCTTGCCTTCCTGGGAGGGAACCTTACGGGTCCCACCACACCCGTACGAGTCCCTCGTGTGCCTACATAGTTAGTATGGTTAGTTAATCATGTCTTATTCAGAGAAACTCAGCCATGAATACAATTTATTGCGTTCAGACCCGATTTTCTCCTATAAATAGAAGCTTTTTGCTTCATTTTCAAGGGAACCAAATTAAAAAGTGATAATAGACTATAGAATCAGCATTTCTAGCAATTTTTCGTAGGTATACCAAGGGTACAGTTGAGGAATAGGAGGTATAACATAGGGGAAACCCATTCCTTGAGGTTTTGTCCACATTTTATTCATTTCTAGCTTCATTTATTAGGAGTTAGGGGAGGTTCTATCCACAAAAACACTAACCTAAATAGTCCTAAATTCATCATTTCATCATCTATTTTGGCTAGACTCTCTCTCGGCATAGGGATCGCTTCAAAGTGGATTCACAACGTAAAGGAATGCTCCCGAGTTTCAAAGAGACTCACACTCTATTTATTTTATTGTCCTTTTTATTTATTTTATTTTATGTCTTCCTCAATCTTAAAATCTGAATTGAGATTCTTCCTAGGTCCAAACAGGACCCGTATGGGTCCCACCCCACCCATACGGGTACTGGCCCCCAAGACAGATCCTTGTTTCCTTTTCTTTTTAATCTGTAAAATCAATCTGACACCACCATTTTCCATGCAATCAGTTTCACTTATAATCCGGTAAATCAACCCACGAAAAGTTCGAATGTGTTTTCATAACAAAATGTGTTGAAGACCCGTTATTTCTTTCCAATCCTAGAAGCATTCCGGGCATTATAGATCGCAAAACCGCCATGATAACATAATTACATTTTCCTAATGAAATACTGACTTATGATGTGCCATATTTGTGCTAATGTTTTCATGCAGGCGAATTTAATTTATTTTTGTTTTATAACTTAGAATAAATGTATAGGTTTACTTGCAATTCCCCTATTTTCCCTCAGTTGTAATTTTTATTCCCCCATTTATTATTTGCTCTTTATTGTAAGTTGTTGAACGCATGAATCGAGTGTGAAACTGTGTGAATGAGTGTAGAAAATAGGATTTCTGAAATAATTTCCCAAATGATGAAAATAAAACTGTTTTACGCGGTGAATGCAATTTTGAATTAACTAAATGAGAAATAAGTGGCTCATACGATACCCGAAACTCTGATCCAAAAGGTATGAGTCTCCCGCCCAATCAGAACCGTGCCAAAACTCTTTCTCAAGTAGACAACTTGTATGGCGACTCTATCATTTATATCGAGATTTGGATCTCAATTCTTTTATTCATATAAATTGTTTAAAATGTGCAAACTTGAACTAAATGGTTCCATCGCGCCTAAATCCAACCAACCCTTAGTGGGCCCCATCGTAAGGCACCAAGGGAGACCCATACGTCATCGACACCTCACAGTGGCGACTTCGCTGGGGATATAATCTTTTAACTTGCAAAATTTTGGTTTGTTTTCGAAAAGTTTAAAAGATTAAGATGAGCACTAAAAATCATTTACTTAATTCAAACCGCTTTCTTTTTCATCATTTGGGAAAATGATTACACTCTATATTCTCACCTCCTTCTCTTTAGAATTAAATGTGCTCGTCTTCCAGCACTAGGTAAAGGTGCCCTATTTTTCCGTGAAACTTACGAAGGTGTCACCCATGCCCGCTAGGAATTGGGACACCCTAATGGGTGAAGCGTTGATTGCCACCTCCCTCCAAAGAGGCTTGGTACGATGGGAACCTACTAGATTAACTTCTGTTACATCCCTACACCATTCTTATCAAAAGCCATAGAATTTTACCCTCTAGGTGCCTTTTTTCTGTGTGGGATTAGATTAAGGAAGAATGCCCTCAGAATCAGTAGGAGAAATGAGGACAGAATCGAACGCTTTGCATGTGTTGTGTTATATCCCTTGTAATTAACCTCACCATGCATTATTGTAAATGCTTCATGCATAACCCATCCCATGCATGTACTGATCTTCTAATTACTCCATTAGCTCGAATCAAAGCTTGGCAAAGATCGTAAATTAGTTTGGTTTGCATTCCAGTTCTACCTTCACCTCCTCTAGTTTAGTTAGGGGTTGAAGCTCCGCTTCCGTCTCTGGGTAGTTCATTGAGCAGTTACTTTGGTCCTTTTGATCTAGAAACCAACCACCAGCTTAAGGAGATGTCTAGCATTTTTACTCATGATGTCCAACTAGATATTGAAGTTAAGGATGTTAACCTTGATGAGGAGGCAAATTCGTCAAGAGCCGATATTAGGCCGGAGATTGCAAATGTCATCTCATAATACCTAAGAAGTGATCACTTACTTGACCAAATGAATGATAAGATGATGGCTTCCATTAGGGCAATCTTGGCCGAGGAAAGGATGACCAATGTCTCTTAGGGTACACCTATTAGAGCTCCAGCAGTCCATGCAGTGGTTAGTGAGAAGCCACCCCTCTTAGTGGTTGCTCACAATCCATTCACTTAGTCTCAATTACCTCCTCTTCAGATTCGGGGAGAATCTTCCAGTAAGTTTGGTCAATTGGGTTCCGTGGGTCCATTTGGTTCACTTAGTCAGCCATTTTAGTTAGTGGGTACTATAGTTCCATAAGGCGTCAGTCAGTTTACTCAGCCTAACAAGTTACTTGCCACCAATCCAATCATTCAGTTGCCGACACCATCTGTTCAAGCCACTAGGGAGGAGGATTGGGTCCCCAAAAACTTTGGTATGCCTAGCATAGCGAAGTATAAGGGAATTGGTCCACCTCAGCCACATATTACTACCTATGAGAGGGTCATGAGGATAAGGAAGCTGAGTGATAAAGTTCTTGCCTAGATGTACCCTTGCACATTGGAGGGTTCTGCTATTGAGTGGTACAACACTTTGTCTGATAAGGTAACTAGAAATTGTTGAGGCTTTAATTGAGTAGTATGGTTTTAACGCCACTATTAAGACCACTATGCAGAACTTGGAGGCTATCAAGCAAGCCCCCAATGAAAAGTTCAAGCCCTATTTTGAAAGGTGGATGGCCACCCAAATCTTGTTGAGAGATCATCTTAGTCTCCTCGAGATGATTGTGAAGTTAATGGATGGTACCTTACCCGCCTATCATAAGGTTCTTGGTATGGATAATTTCTCTAGCTATATGGAGCTCTTAAAAAATGCTAAAAAATGGGAAAGGATTGAGGAATTAAAGAAGGCGAGTGTGATGGCCAAACCTTGGTTCCAAAAGAATGATCCATCAACCCCAACTTCAGCCTCCAAACCCAAGTCCGGCTTGGCTCCTATAACCGCTACAACTCAAGACGAAGTAGCCGCTATTCATGCCTCTAAGGATGGTATATCTCCTTGGAAGGCACCCCAACCCGCAATATTCAACAAGTTGAGGGTGCTTCGCCTTCTCCAAAGTGTTAACCCTATGTTCCCCCAAGCCCGAAGATAAGGAGCAGTTATGTGCCTACCATGTTAGCAAAATGGCATTGTACGGGTGCTTGTAAAGATCTATTGAACGCTATTCATGGCCTTATTAGAAAGAAGAAGATTTGTGAACCTGAGCTTAAGCCAAGCACCATGAACAACCCCTTAATGAACTTTAGAAAGAAGGTCGCAGCTACCGAATTAGGGCTACCCTCCCATCATATTTTCGATATGATCATGCAAGCCAATCCAATAGTCCATTTGGTAGTAGCTTTACCCAATGAGATAACTCCCATTGATATTGATGCCTATGAGTTAGAAGGATCTTATCATGAGGAAGCCATTTAGTTCAGCCTGAGCCAATTGATGTCACTGCTTATGTGTTAGAAGAAGATGACATCGAGGGACCAACCTTGTTAGTAGAAAGTTCTGAGGGGAGGAGTTACATGAAAGATGGGGTGCTACATATTACTCGCAGTGGAAGAGTGGCACCACCCCCCATTCCGAGAAGAAGGAGGGGCAGAGATGTCGATATCTAGGTCATTGCAAGCATCAATCAGGGTCCAAACTTTACACCTGCTATTGAAACTCGGATCCCACCTAGCAATGAGAAGATGGATTTAAAGGTTACCCCCCTTATCCAATAGTTACAAGCTACCTAGGCTAAGTATAGTATTTGGCAACTTCTGATCGACTCTGAAGATCATTGTAGGGATTTGATCGAGAAATTGACAAGCATAGAGGAGGCGCAGTCTACTTCCTTGGTCGATGTGTTTTCAGTCATTGGGGGATCCACTTCCGATCATGTTGAATCTATTATGTTCTATTCTTCTGATCTTCCAACTGAAGGAAACAAGCATAACAAGGAACTTTTCATTAAGGTGCAAATCTTTGATCGTTCTATCCCATGTGTTATGGTAGATGATTGTTCCGCCCTTAGTCTCTGTCCTTCCAAGATCCTTCCTCACTTAGGGTTAAATGAATCAATGTTGGCAAAATCCAATACTTTCATAAGGGCATATAATGACATAAAGAGAAGTACTGGAGTCTTCGAGGCTGAGGTTACGATTGGGGAGGTGAAGTCCATAGTTTTGTTCACTGTCCTTGATATTCCAGTCACTTACTCATTGCTGCTTGGACGCCCTTGGCTTCACGCATTAGGGGCTATCCCCTCGATAGTCCATAAAAAAGTTATACTCATTCACAATGGTAAGCTTGTAACCATTGAGGCTGACGAACCATCCGTCGTAGCAACTATAGAAGTCGAAGAGAAGGGATTAAGGGTGGTTGTAGCTCACCAGGATTCAAAGTGGATAATTAAGGGGTACATATCCCTTAAAATTGAGAAGATTATGATGACTTAGTGCTACTGTAGTGGAAAAGGCTTGGGAAGAATCTTCAGGGCATGCTGGAGCCCATCATACATGTACTGTGGCCATTCAGATTGGGTTTAGGAAATTATCCGGTGCAAAGAAATAAAAATCCCAATCTTGCTTGATGATAAGGGGTGACATTAAGAAGAAGGCATACATGGGAGATGAGGAACCAATTGATATAGGTGGGAAGAAGGTTCCTGGTTTTGAGATCTTTAATGACGTGTACGACTTCTAGAATAGTTATCTAATCGAGTCCTCAATTTTTGTAGAAGTATGTGGGAACGAGGAAAGTGAGGAGATGAGTGAAGCAGTCGACTCTATCACCAAAGCTTTAACTACGCATATGAGGAATAATTGGAAAGGGAATGAGGAAGGCAATCCTATCAATAAGGCTATAAGGAAATTAGCAAGAGCAGTGGTCGAAGAAGCTTGTGGGAATCTACAAGGTCGAGGTGAGACTATCGATTCGACTACCGGTGTTGCCAAGGTTGACCAAGAAGACGCTATGCTTGTGGAGGAAGATTCAAATGGTGTAATCTTTAATGTTGCAAACATTTTTTATGCAAACAATGCCACTTATAAGGCATACCATGAATAAATTGATGCATTCTCCATTCATATCATGTTTGAGTATTTCATTCTTAAAAACATCATACACTCATAACAACAATATTATTAAAAAATCTCACCATGTTCATTAATAAAGTGAAATTTGAATACCTTACAATGGTAAAAAGCTCCAATGGTTAAAACTTACCACCCAAAAAGAGAGATTGAAGTGCTAGTAAACCTGATAGCCTTAGACCTTGGCCCATCTTTCTTCACGAGGGGGGAAAAGGGACACATCGTAAAGAAAGAAGACCAAGAGCCCTAAAGAGCAATAAGAGAAACATGTCCCACATCAATAAAGGAAAAGGTTAGACCCACACCAATCCAAAGTTAACGCAAAAATCCAATCCAATGCTCTTCCAAAACCTTAAAAAGGAATATCTAACTCTTAGTGAATGGGCATTTCTTATCAATGTAGGTTCCTCCAAATCTTACATTCCCCATAGAATGTCCCTCCAAAAATGCTCTCCTTTTGTTCCAAAGGAAGGAGACCCTCTACCTTGCATAATATTCTCAAACCTTCCCCATAATAACATGATCTCCTTCTTTCACAAAGGGGAGAGCCTCACTCAAAATCCCATCTTTCAAAAAGGGAAAGAACAAGTCTCTATTATCATCAAAGGGAAGCGGCTCAAGGCACTTGACCACCTATAGCTGTACTAACAGTGCATGGCTCGAGCTTATAAAAATAGAGTCAGATACCTAAAGAAACCTCTTAAGGCGGGTGATCTGGTTCTCAAACAGCTATGCCAGGTCTATATATATGCTAGGGACAATTTTAGGCCTAGTTGGGAAGGGCCATTTGTAATCAAGAGAGTCCTTGGAAAAGGAGGAATCAAGCTTGTGGACATGGATGAAAATGCGTTCATTAATCTAGTGAATCAAGATAGGCTTAAGCGTTATCATATCTAGGTTAAAAGAAATAAATCAGAGAAAAGTAGCACACTAAATAAAAGAGATAAAGAATAGATCACCCGATAAGTGGTCCTCTACTACTCGGGCCAAAATTAGGGTGCAGCCTGCTGATTGGTATTCCACAAACTGATAAGGCAAAAATTAGGGTACCACAACGCAAAAATAAAGCCTGCTAAGTTGAAAACCCAAAAAGGGTGACTTAGGCAAAAGTTAAGGCATTGAGAGAAAAATGCCAGTTGCTTTCTGGAAAATCTGTAAAAGGACCAATAGGTAGTAGGAGTTAACCATTGGAAATCGTTACCATTGCCTATGTACTCAAATTAATTTCATCAATGAACTTGTTATGATTTGCTAAGAATCTTGGTCTTATTAATGCATGAATGTCTTTAGGTGAAATAATGGCAAGTATGTGAACATCAATTTTTCTCTACATTTTGTGCATCTTTGTTGTCATCTTTACTAACTGCGCGTGAGAATCATTTGTAACGTTAAGGTTTATGCAAAATTCAAAAATGTCTACTAGATTGAAAACCCGAAAAGGCGATCCAGGCAAACGTTAAGACAGAAGAAAAGAAGGAAAAAGCCCTGCTAGATTGAAAAACCTAAAAAGGCGATCCAGGAAAAAGTTAAGGCAAGAGAAAAGGAAGAAAAGGTTTGATGGGTTAAGCCGTTGAGGACAATTCAGGCAAAAATTAGGACAAATGAAATGGAAATGAAAATAAATGTTCGATAGGTCATCTCACACCAAATGGCTTATGCAAAAATTAGAACTCAATTCCAAAAATGCCAGCTTATTATTTCACTTGCTTTTATTCAAACATCATTTGTAACTACGATGTTTCACAACTGGGATCCCTTGAACTCCGCTCTCCCACTATGAAGTCACACAATAGTACGTATCCCAGAAGTACTAAATTCGACCAACCAACCATGGTGATACTTGTCAGTCTAAATTGGGCCAGTTCATCGTGATCAAGAGTTTTGAGTATTCAACAGTCAACTCACTCGTTCATAATAATTCACATTATAAGTTACGCCAAAAGGGGCAGCATAAGTCAACAAGCAATATTATTTAGTGGTTTTAATTCAAAAAAAGGAAAGTTCAGCATGCATAAAGTAAAAGCAGTGTGTAAATAACATCCAGGTCTACATCAAAACAAGCCACGAGAGGCCAAAAATACCAAATGTTAAAGTAGAAATTGAAAAATCCAAAAGATCATAGTCTAAGCTACAGGGAGATCCTATCCCTGAGCCATATCCTGAGTCTTGTCCTACATATCAACCAGCAGGTCGTCCATATCAATCATCACACAGTCCCCTCCTCTTGCAGCATCCTCAAGCGCAACACCAATTGCCTCAGCCTACTACTCTACCTCCTACTCAGCTCCACTTATCTAGGCCACCACTGGCTCAACTCAATAGCCTGAGGTGTCATCTACAGAATCAGATGAATCAGGTGTGCGCCTATCCTCTGTCATCCAAGCAAACTATCCCCGCAACACCTCACCATCAACTCTCGCCCACACAGCCTCTGCCCTTACTCTCTCTAGCTCTACTTACAGCTCGTTGACCTGATCAGCCTTAGTAGTGGCCACCCTCAACTGATCCTCCAAGAACCTAGCTCACTCCTTTAAAGCATCCAAATCTTGAGCAGCCTTGTCATGCTCCATGGCCAATAAAGTCTGCAAGAAAATTAAAAGATCAATGCACATATGTAAATGTCATGGCATGCATCATACATTTGGTTTGTCAAATTTTGTAGGTAAATAAAGCTTACCAAGGCCAGAGCATCCTGACCTAACAATAGGTCTCGAATGAAATAGAAGCCCCTCGCAATCCTCTCCGCCTCAGTAATAGACACCTATAATGAAATTCATGTCACCAAAATATTTCAGACAACAGTCATAAAAGCAGAACTCAGGGCTAAGAATTCCTTACATGAGTAGAGCTGGATAAAGTAAAATGGATAGGCTAGACTGACTCCTCAAGCTCCTTGATAGCTCTCTTTCCTGAATGATCGAGGAGTCGGAAGAAGGTGTCCAACTCGGCTTGGAGAACGCCCTCTCTCACACCCCCAGCAGCACGAGACCGCTTTGTCAGCAGCTCTAGTTCAGTAGGGGCAGTAGCAGGAGGCCTCTTCCGCTTGGAAGCAGAAGGCTACAACATAGAACAATTGCACTTAGGTTCACAATCAATTTTGTAAAGCAATAAAAGAGATTCATGAAGTCTGAGTTAAGAAGATACCTGTGAAGAAAGTGTAGTAGACCTAGAAGAACCCTCAGTACTCTAGACCACGAAGGACCCCCTCGATCACCTCTCAGCCCACTCTCGTCATCATCATCATCACCGATGTCGCCATCTCCCTAGTGGAACTCAAGGGGGAATCTTCATGATGGATCCTCTAGAAAGGAGGGAGGAGTGAAGAGTCAATAAACTCAGCATAGGAGCCCTCCACTAATATCACTCGGGCCCCCTCACCTAGCAGATATAGCCCTTGATCCATATCAGGCATCAGGTGCGGCCAATATACACCTATTGGAACTAGGGGAGGGATTGGCCTCTCCACCACTACGCTAGTCCTCCACTCACGTACTATCTCGCTAAAATACCACTCTAGAGAGAGCATCAACTCTTGCACAAAGTGGTGATCATCAACGCCAGCCCGCATATGCTCGATATCCTCGTGAATGACCATCCCCTCCTATGGGTCCCGAATGACCTATACAAAGTAAATGCACTATAACTACCTGACCTTGTAAATACAGTTTCTAATAATGATTTCTTAAAATGAAAAATACAGGTTCGGTAAAAGAAAGTTTACCCAATCAGAACGCAGCTGGCGAAGATACTCCCTATACTCCACTGTATTCCTGGCCTTTTGCTGCCAAGGTCACATCCACCTTGAGATGATCTAAGGTGTCTCAGGTTATCCAGGATAGCCGATCCTAGGGATGAACCAATGCTCAAAGGCCCAAATCTGCAAAAAGTGTCAATGTTAGTTTCAAAACAGTTCAAACAAAGGGTTAAAGTATAAAGGATTAAGTTCAGAAATCACCAAAAGGATTAGATGGCAGATCTTGAGCTCAGATTGCTGACCCCAAACACCAATATCCAACCCATTATACAACTATGACAGGATGGCCCAACACCAGTTCTTGTCTGGCACAACAGCAAGGTCCTCAACAACTGACAGTAACCCATAATTGAGAAAGTCAGAATAGACTAGGAAGAGAACTGTGGTAAGGAAGGTCAATAAAAAGGGCCGAGCATACTGATCCCTCCTTCCCTCAGCATCAGGGCTTGGCTGCCCGACCCAGTAATCATGCAGGTCCCCACAGTTGAGCCTATCCTTCCCTCCAGGATAACGCCCCGAGTAGTCTCTCCATACGGTCCTTCACCTCGACCTAAGAGTGCCAGCAGTTAGCATAGGTGTCAAAATGGATAACCTCTCTTCCACAGCCCAGTCCTATTAGTGCACATATATCTGAGGGAGTCAGGGTAAACTCCCTGATTGGTAGATGGAAAGTATGGGTCGTCTCTGACCACCTCTTTGTCAGAGCTGAGATAGCACCCAGGGCAAGTGTCTTTAGCCCCTGCGGAATGGCTCAGATGATGTCAATGAATTCGAATAAATCAATGTGAACTAAGAGTTGAATATCCTCCACGGTCTAGATCTCCTCACACTACCACCTGTAGAAGCTTAGGGCTCCCATAGTCTTGTATTAAAACTATAAGGACAAAAACACAGTTTAACAAGGTTAGAATGCAGTGGAGTAGTCAAAAATTAGAAGAAACTAGCAAAAGTTGGAGTTTTAGACATTCTATCCCTATAGAAGGGACCCATATAGGTCCTACCCCAACTGTACGGGTCTCCAACCCGCACCTGTACTAAGATCGAGACTCGTACGGGTCCCCCCTCGCCCGTACAGGTCCCCTATGAGTAGTCCCTTGCCCTAAACTTCCCAAACAATCTAAAAATCGTCCAAACTTAACCAAAGCTCACCCAAAACTATCCCAAAATCATACTAGGCTAAAGTTACGTGCATTATGCTCTATTCCAATCTCTAAAATGCCCTAAATTAAGCCAAGAATCAAGAAATTCCAAAAATCTCAATACGGGAAAAAGTGGAGAATCGAGCAATTTACTTGGAGTTTTAAAGCATAGGTGGTAGGAGAGGGAATCAAAGGCATGTTAGGAGTAGGAGTAAGGTTGAGAAAAGGATCCCCCTCACAAAAAGCATATACAATTGAAACCGGGCATTCCTGGAACTCTAAATCACCCACCCGGGGCAAATCCTCGCGTCTAAGAGAGAAACGCCAGCCTTAGGAACCTTCTAGTACATTTTTGCTTAGATTTTAGGAAGGAATTATCGGAGTTTTTATAGATGGAGAGTTTGTTGTAAAGCAGGAAGGGGAGAGGTCGATTCCCATTTAAACCACCCCGACTAGGCCCCGTACGGGTCCCTCCCCACCCGTACAAGTCCCTCCTTTGCAGATCGCCACCCGTACAGGTCCAATCCCATCCGTACAGGTCCCCCTTTGCCACTACAGAGCAATTATAATAAGATTTCATGAAAATATCAAGAGCACATCTAGTCCAGACCAGGGGGCAACCCCACTATGACGTGTCGATGATGTGTGGGTCTCCTTTGGTACCTTATGGCGGGGCCCACTGGGATGATTGGTTGATTGATTTAGTCATGATGAAAACATTTAGTTCAAGTTTGCACATTTTAACCAATTTTATGAATAAAAGAATCGAGACCCAAATCTTGATACAAACGATAGAGTCGACACCCAAGTTGTCTACTTGGGAAAGAGTTTTGGTACAGTTCCCATTAGGCGGGAGACTCATACCTCTTGGATTAGATATTCAGATATTGGATGAGTCACTTATTTCTCATTTAGTTAATTCAAAATTACATTAGCCGCGTAAACCCGTTTTATTTTCATCATTTGGGCAATTATTAAGGAAGTCCTTTTTTCTACACTCTTTTAAACTTGATTCATGCGTTTATAATTTACAATAAAGTACAAGCAATAACTAGGGGAATAACAATTACAACCAAGGGAAAATGGCGGAATCGCAAAAGAGCCTATACATTTTTCTAAGTTATAAAACAAAGTAAAATAAATTCCCCTGCATCCACAAAGATTAGCACAGTCAATAGCACTTCATAAGTTAGAATTTCATTAGGAAAATTGTGATTATGTTAGCGTGGCAGTTTTTCAATCGATAGTGGCCCGACGACTTCTAGGATCGGAGAGAAATAATGGGTCTTAAGTGCATTTTATTATGCATTTTAACTTTTGTGGGTTGATTTACAGGATTATTAGTGAAAATGATCGCATGGCAAATGGTGATGTTAGATTGATTTTATAGGTTAAAAGGGGATTTTAGGTTATACATGGGGGCTAGTACTAGTACGCGTGGGGTGGGACCCGTATGGGTGCTGTTGGGACTCGTACGGGTATGGGGGGACCCGTACGGGTCCTATCTGGTCCCGGACAGAACTCTAGTTTAACAATAGGCAGAAACTTATATAGATGGAGCAAAATATAAGAAATATCGATAAAATAAATGAGATGTGAGTCTCTTTAAAACTCAGAAGCATACCTTTGCGACATGAATCCACTTTTAAGCGATCCCTGTACTGAGAGAGAGTCTAGCCAAAGTACATGTTGAAATGGTTTTTTAGGACTATTTAGGCTAGTATTTTTGTTGACAGAACATCCCCCAAATCCTAATAAACGAAGTTAGAAATGAATAAAATATGGACAAAACCTCAAGGAATGGATTTTCTCCCTATGTTATACCTTCTATACCTCAACTATACCCTTTCTATACCTATAAAAACTGTGAGAATTTCATGAACTATGTGATATAATATCTTGTTTATGTTCTCCCTTGAAATGAGGTAAAAAGCCTCTATTTATAGGGGGAAATCGAGTATAAACATAATAAATTGCATTCATGACTTGATTTCTATCGAAATGGTCATGATTTACATGCTATAAAGCCTGTTTAGGCAAATACAAGACCCATACGGGTCCTTCCCAGGCGAATGAGGGACTTGACCCGTACAGGTCCATCGGTGGACCTGTACCACTAAGCATGACCCGTATAGGTCCATAAGGGCAGATTAGGTCTCCAGACTTGGCCAAACTTAGCTCTGCAGCAGTAGGAACACCTCTAATGGATAACACCTGTAAAATATTCCACTATTTAGCTCTCATCATCATTTAGTGAGAAGGATCGTTAAAATCCAGTGCTCACAGACTGCCCCTCATGAGATCACAGCAAATATGAATATGTATGATCTCACGATGTGAGTGAAGGTTTAGAAGTTATACCTGAGGTGATGATATAGGCAAGTCCCTTTCTTAAGGCAAACTCCCCTCCTAGGTGTCCCTTTCTTGAGGCAGACGACTTTCCTTTGCTGATGCATATCCCTTTCTTGAGGTGGATGACTTTCCTTTACCAATGTGTATCATTTTCTTGAGGCAGATGACTTTCCTTTTTCAATGCGTATCCCTAATTACTCTATTAGGAAAGGTGTACCTATATTGTGTACTTCCTTTTCTTAAGACGGAAGGCTTCTCCTTGTATTTTTTTTTGAGGTCGATCGACTCTCCTATTGATGATAATGCATCTCTTTCCTAAGTTGGATGACCTCTCCTGCTAGTGTATCCCTTTCCTAAGGCGGATGACTTCTTCTCGTATCCCTTTCCTAAGGCGGATCGACTTTCCTAACTGATGATGTATCCCTTTCCTAAGGCAGATGGCTCTCCTAGCTGATGGTGTATCCCTTTCCTAAGGTAGATGACTTCTCCTTGTATCCCTTTCTTAAGGCAGATCTTCTTTCCTAACGGATGATGTATTCCTTTCCTAAGATGGATGACTCTCCTCACTAGTGGTGTATCCCTTTCCTAAGGCGGATGACTTTCCTATTAGGGATTTTGAATAACTTGTTTAATAGACAATAAAAACATTGAGTTAGTTACTACCTGAGATGATACGTCTTGATTCTTGGTTGACTTTATAGTGAATAAAGATTTTTTCCCCTTTAATCAAGAATGAAGATGTGTGGGTAGGGATTGGTCCCTGAATGAACTGCAAACTGAGTTCGAGGAATGTTGAGTTTGGCCTAATTGTTTGCTAAAATGCCCTTGGAGAGTGCCTCTTGGCTGGTTCCACTACCAGGGAATGCCCTTGGGATGAATGCCCCTAGGGTGTCGAGAGGCAGGAGAATGCCCCTCGGCTAATTCCACTGCTGGGGAATGGAGTAATGTCCTTTGGTGAACTCTTTTTTGCTAGGGAAGTGTCTCCTTGCAAGACTCACTTATTGAGGAAAATTTCCTATGCTTGGGTGGACCTGTACAAATAAAATAATCCCTATTAATGACCAATTAAAAAAATGGCTCACCCTGATTCTTGATTGACTTTGTGAAGAAAAAAATTATTTCCCCTTCAATCAAGGATTAAGGTGAGTTAGGGGTTTTGCCTCACAATTAACTAAAATACGGAGTTTAAGAGAAGTGAGGTTGGCCTCTAGTCTAGACTGGATGTGCCCTTGGTGCTTTCATGAAGTTGTAGCTCAAAATCTACCCTTTAATGGCAAGAGGGGACCCGTACGGATAAGTTGGGACCCGTACGGGTGGGGATATGGAAAAGAGGGACCCATACGGGTAGTGTAGGACCCGTACAAGTCCTAGTCGAGGGTTTTAAAATAGAAATAATTTTTCGGCAATTATCTCCCAAAATTGATAGAAATGTATAAAAAGATCCCAAAGACCATTAGGTGAGAGGATTTGGCCCAAGTAGGTGATTCAGAGTTTTGAGAATGCCTAGTTTCCCTTGGTTTTGCTTTTTGCAAGGGAGATTCATTTCTCGACTTTACTCCCACTTCTGAAGTACCTCTGATTCCCTCTCCTAACACCCATGCCTCAAAACTCCAAGTATTTTGCTCGATTCTCCATTTTTCCAATTTTGAGGTTTTTGGAATTTCTTGATTTTTGGCATGATTTAGGGTGCTTTAGATCGTGAAATAGAGCATGATGCATGTAACTTTAGCCTAGGATGCTTTTAGGATAGTTTTGGATGAGCTTTGGTTGAATTTGGATGATTTTGGCTTGTTCGGGAGATTTTGGCGAAGGGGACTGTCCGCAGGGGACCCATATAGGTGGGGTGGGACTCATATGGGTCCTGTTTTTGGTATGGGAGTTGTACTCAAACCCATACAGGTGGGGTAGACCCGTGCGGGTCCTGTCTTTAGGGATAAAATGCCTAATTCTTTGTTTTTGCCAACTTTCTTCTATTTTTTTACTACTCGACTGTATTCTAACCCCATTAAACTGTGCTTTTCTCTTTGCAGTTCCAGTACAAGACTATGGGAGCCCTAAGCTTCTACATGAAGTGGTACGAGTAGATTCGAGCATCTAGGGACACTGAGTTATTGACCCGCATAGACTCGATCGGGTTCATTGATATCGTCAGGGCCTCCAGGCCTTGAAGATACTGGCTCCTGGTGCTATATCGGCCTTGACATAGAGATGGTTCGAGATGACGTGAACTTTCCACCTACTGATTAGGGAGGTTACCATCACCCCCTTAGATATATGTTCACTGATAGGATTAGATTGGAGGGGGATGTCATCCACTTTCATGTCTATGCCGACCGATGGTACTCCCGGCCTGAGGTGAAGGCCTATATGGAGAGACTACTTGGGTTTTGTCCTGGAGAGCTCCATAGTTACTAGACTAGGCCATCGAGCCCTATTGCTATGGAGAGGAGGGACCAGTATGCCCAGTCTTTCCTACTAACCTTCCTTACTACTCGAGCAACCTCAACTATGGTTTGCTCTCAGCCATCGAGGATCTTGCCACTGTGTCGGGCAAGAATTGGTGTTGGGCCATCCTAGCACAATTGTACTGGGGCTGCATGTTGGAGTTTGGGGCTAGCAGTCTGAGCTCAAGATCTGCCACCTAATCCTATTGGTAATTCATGAACCAGTCCCTTGTGGTTTAACCCTTTACTCGTACTATTTTGCAACTAACTTCACCTTGTTTTATAGATTTGGGCCTTTGAGCATCGACTTATCCTAGGCCCGGTTTGCCTGGGCAGCCTGAGATGGCCCATATTATCTCTAGGTGGATGGGGCCTTGGCAGCATCAGGCCCTGACCATAGCGGAGTATAGGGAGTTCCTCCGCCAGCTGCGATCTAGTCGAGTAAACTTCTCTAGCATCATATCCGTATTTTACATTTCAACAAATCGTTAGTAGAAACTGTATTTACAAAGTCATGATACTTAGAGTGCATTTACCCATGGGAGATGATGGTCATACATGGAGTCATCGAGCAGATGCAGGCTGGCGTGGATGACCGTTGTTTCGTGCTGGAGTCCCCGCTCTCCCTAGAGAGGTATTTTGGCGAGAGGGTCCGAGACTAGAGGACCGGTTCTTTTGTGGAGAGACCGATCCTTCCCCCTATCCCAATGGAAGTCTTTTGGCTACATCTAATGCCTGAGATGGATCAGGGGCTGTACTTATTGTTTATGGGAGGCTTTTATGCTGCTTTCATCAACTCTTCGCTCCTTCCTCCCAGCGAGAGGATCCACTTCAAAGACGTCCCCCTCAAGTACCACTAGAGAGATAGTGATGGCGATGATGATGATGATGATGATAAGGGTGGACCGAGGGGCGATCGTAGGGGTCCTTCCGTAGTTCGGAGTACTGAGGGCCCAGCTAGGTCTACTACTCCTTCTTCTCAGGTATTCCTTTCACTCTGCCTTTGTGAATACCTTATTGCTTCTTGAAATCGCTTATGGCTATGAGTGTAACCTTTTATTGTTGTAGCCTCCAGCCTCCACATGGAAGAGGTCTGCTGCTGCTGGCCCTGCTGATCCTGAGCCGCCGATGAAGCGGTCTTGCGCTTCGGGGAATGTGAGAGAGGGGGTCCTCCGAGAAAGTTAGATACTTTCTTCCGGCTTCTTGATCATTCGGGGAAGCGGGGTTGTCAAGGAGCCCGAGGAGTTGGTCCATCCCGTCGCTTTACCCCATCTAGCTCCACTAATGTGAAGAATTCTCTACTTTAATCTCGTACTTATAATAACTGCTTAGAATGTTTTATTCTAATATGGTTTTCTTTTTCAGGTGACTGTATCTAAGGCGGAGAGTATTGATAGGGGTTTCTGCTCTATCCAGGACCTGCTGGTAGCTTAGGGCGCACTAGCTTTGGTAAGTTTCTTTTACCTGCAAGATTTAACAAACTATGCATGATGCATGATGATATTTATATATATGTGTACTGATCTTATGATTTCCATTGCAGACTCTGTTGGCCATGGAGCGTGGTAGGTCCACTCATGATCTGAATGCCTCTGAGGAGTGAGCCAGGTTCCTGGAGGAGCAGTTGTGAGTAGCCACTGCTGAAGCCGATCGGGCGAGCATGGAGACTGATCGGGTGAGGGCAGAGGTCGAGGTGTTGCGGGGTGGCCCGGATGACCAAGAATAGACAGACACCTGAGCCATTTGATTATGTGTCTAATGATGATAGCTCGGCATATCGAGTGGCACCGGTGGTGACTCAGGCGGCTAGAGTTGAGGAAAGAGTGAGGAGACCGATACTGCCGTTGGGAGTGTAGTAGGAGCTTTAGATGTAGCAGAGTCAAGCTTCAATTCATAGGGTAGAGTAGACACACCAATTTGATAATGGAAATGGCCAGAAATTCTGTTGTTGGAGATATTCAAAATTGACTAATTCAGCAGGATTTTGACCTTTGAATTGGTTATTATTCAAATGAAGAACTAGTAGGTTAGAACGGTTCCCAATTTCATTAGGGGTTCGCTAGACAACCATTAAAAGAAAGATCAAGATGAACTAGGGATGTCAACGTTGAGGGTTCGGTGCGGGTAGCTCAATTCTCATTCCGCATCAATACTTTTCGGGTGCGGTTTTTTGGGATTCCCCAATTAGTGTTTTGAGTATTTTTTTGCACCCATTCTCACCCAAATGTGTGCGGACAATTTTCGGGAATCCCCGCCCACCAATAAATTCCACAAAACTTTATGTGTGTTCTCGTATTTATTAATGATCAGAGTCAACATCCAAACATATATCAGTAAATTTTAGCTATAGAAAATTGAGTCTTTATCTATTCTAAAATGTGAATGAAATTATATAAAAAAATTATTAATCCAAACAATTAAAATTTTTATCACTTATTATTATATATCCGTATAATTTGATTTGATCAAATTTTGATAAACTCCATGTTTATCAAGGACATTAAATGATAAAATCAAATAACATAAACCGAATTTTAAAGAAATTTAGAGAGTTCATTCATATCAACTAAGTAATACATATGAGAAAAGCCTTTGTTATTCTAGCTTGGCTTAGTTGGTCAACTAATAACAGAAAAATACACAAGAAGATACAATTTCAAACTAACTAATTTTCTAACTGTTGTAACTAACTATTATTCTTTGAAATCAATAGGATTTAATGCTTCAATTGATTGTGTTATTATTTCTATTGTTTTTGTCATTAAAACTTGAATATGCAATTGTTTGAAAGATGAATTTTTTTAATGAATTATATGTGTTATTCAGTTAAAATCTTGTCTATATTATATGTGTATTCGGGTTTTGGTTCGGGAATTTATTCGGTTGCGGTGCGGAAATGTTACCACCCACACCCGCCCATGTTTTCTTTCCAGAGTTAAAATTTCACCCATCCCCGCCCATGCAGGTGAAAATTTTCAGTTATTCTCCGTCCGCATCGGTTCGGATGTGACGGTTTTCGGTATTACCCACCCTATTTACATCCCTAAGATAAACCAAACCCAATTATCCACCTATACTAGGAGATAGAGAGTCAGATATATTTTTTTTTGCTGAGATTAAGAGAATAAACAACTGGATCATTAGAATAATACTCACCTCGGTTCCTTTTGTTTGTCATTTTAGAGTTTCTCACAGATTTTAAGAATTCATTAATTAAGGATACACGATTAATAAATTACCCTTAAATAAAATTAATGGAGTATAATGATTTGTCTAATATATCTTGAGAATGTATTGTTATAAATATGGGCAAACTTGGGAGAAAGAGGAAAATTAATTATTGAAAAGAGAGAAGGACAATCAAAAGAAAAAATAAAATATTGAGGAAAATGACAAACAAAAGAAACCGGAGGGAGTGATAATCATTAGTACAATTAAATCTTCGATGGGGAGTCGAAGAGAGGGATTGAAAATTTGTATATTAGAAGCAGAAAATGGGATTATAATTCTATGCTTGAATTTGGTTTTAATGAATTTTTATTTTAATGGAGGTGTAGCAAAAGAAATGATTTATATATCTATTGATAGTTATGAAGGTGTATGAAGTGAGATTTATTAGTTTGTGCTTTTGTAAGTTTAGGGAGCTGAAGATTTTTAGAGACAACTTTAAAGGCTCCAAAGACAAAATTTAAATCATTAGATAATTTTAGTTTTTACTGCAAATTTGTTTGTATATCATTTTGTGCACATATATTCTTGTAGAACAATGTTTAGTAAACGAAAACAGCAAAAAAAATTCTATATAAAAATCATACTGTATTTTTTTAAATAATAAGAATTTTTGCAAGAGCCATAAATCGATCTATGGTCATCCCGACCCATAACTTATGAATCTACCAATTATACTAAGGTCAGTTGGTAAAAATCATACTATATATTATTCAAATTCCAATTGTTTTCTACATTACTCTGTAGTTTTCTGTTAAATTTATTCTAACTTTGATGAGCTGAAACTCGGACTGGGTTTCCCATAGAATTTGAGATGTCATCCCAATCGAATTGCTGAAAAATTTGTAGTTTACTCTGTGTAGGGGCGGAGCCAGGACTCTGAGTGGGGTGGGGCGCTCCTATTGGCGACGGTCTCCAGGCGATCATAAATTTCAGTCAATAACCATAATTAGTCCGATGAATAAAAAAAGTCATGTAATTTGTTTAGCCATGATAAGTAAAAATGAGAAATATGGTAAAATTTTTTTGTAGGTTTCCTAACTATAGTCTAAAATAGTAAACATCAACAAAATGGAATTAACTTTGAATTATTTAACCCTTATAAAACACTTATTTAATTTAAAATTCTCAAACTAAAATTTTGTTGAAATTAATAATTTGGTGACAAGTCACAAATGGAAAGAGATAACTAAAATTAAATATACCCATATTAAAATCTCAATTGATGATATTTTATTGATACAAGTGTAAATTAAAGTTTCAAGGATTTGGATTCTCTAAAGTTCAACCTTTTTAAAGTTGTATATTTTAGTCAATTTCAACCATTCATTAAATTTTAATGGTTTAAATTTTAATGCATTGTTGACCTTACAATCCACTAAAACTGAATCTAAATCATTAAAACTTAATAATTAATTAAAATTAACTAAAATATATAATTTTAAATAATTTAAACTTTAAAAAATCTCACTACAAATCAAAGTTTCAACAAATTTTCTTTTATTCTTTCATTTTTCACTTCATATTCTCTCTCTAACTTTTCAAAACTTCAGAAAATAAGGTCAATGGTAGGTGTATATATATAATCTCCGACTGCAGGTGGGTACCCACCCCCCGACCCTATGGCAATAATTATTTTAGCAGCGTAGAAATTGGAACCAAAATTGCACAATTGAATTAGAACCTCTTGTTTTATATAAATTACAAAATAGCAGAAGGACCTATGATTTGATTATTAGGTGAATGGACCATTTAGTTACAAAAGTTTCAATATATTGTGTTGGCAAACTGTGACTTAATTTGTGAAGAAATTCGGAAATTATAAACCCTTTTCCTAACATCAAAACCAAACTACACCACAAAAATTTTTAGAGCATTTTATCCAAATACAAGATTTTAGGCTTCAAAGTTGGATCATACCGCCATAATCGATAGTTATATGAACATATCGTCAGCTTGAATTTGTGACGGATTTGGTGAGTTGGAATTCAACTGTTAATGGTTATGTGAAATTATAGGTGTTGGTTTTGTACATAAGTTGTTTGATAAATTGAGTAATAGAGATATTTCAAATAATAACAATTATGTGAATAATAAGAAGCTGCAAGTTGTTTTCCAATTCATTCAAAACGCTCTTCCCCTAGCATGGGTGCAGAAATGCTCGAAAGGCATTTGAAATCATGAATAAGCGGTTTAATCTTCATAATGATTTTTTTATAGGGAAACTTAGCTAGATGCATAAATACGGGGTTTTGAAGCCTTAAATAGGGACATCAGATTTCTTAAAGCCCACCTTTACTGTTCTCCTTTTTAATTTACAAAACATAAGGTTTAAATTTTAAAAATAAAACAAAAGGAAGTTTTATTTTCTCCCATGCGAAAACAACGATTCTAAGTACATTTTCTCACCACCGGCGGATCCTTTGCAGCTCCAATAGTCACTGGTGTATTTGTTTGGGGCACTTTTTCTCTTCTAAATATGTTCTTCGCCTTTCGGGAATAGTAGCTGTAGTTCAACTTTATTTGGTTCTGCTTCATCTGTTCCCGCGACTTTTGCCTCACTGTCTTTGGTGGAAGATCATCGGCAGCACCAACTTCCACTTTGCCGTTCTTTGGTGCCGTGTCTATGGCCGCCAATACTGCCCATCCTTGTTCGGAGCGATTGGTCTTCATATCTAGGTCTGATCCACCAAAAACTGATTTCAAATAATCATCCTTGTTATTGTGTTCTTCCCGGTGAATTGGCTAATTAAGCATATTGTATCTGAGGGTACTCTTGATTTAGTGTTAGTCCATGTAAATGTTGGTATTAAATTAAGGTTTTATTAGTTCATTTTAGTATTTTGCCTCTTTTAATAGTGTATATAGTATAATGCAATGGTGTGACTGGACGACCGTTTTTTTGCAAAAGGAGAAAAAATCAAGCGCGGCGAAGCGAGCTAAGGGAAAGTCCCTCTTTTAGTTTAAGAGGTGATGATTTAGTGATGTTGAAGTTGAAATTTAAGTTCAATTTTAGATGGTAAGAGATCGCAATCCCGTACTTTAAGACAGAGTCGTCACCCGGTTAAGCTTTACCGGGAATTTTGGATATGATATTCGTACCGGTTGGTAGACCGTACCTTAAAGCAGAGATTCTGAACTCAGATGATGTTACTTACTCTTCGTTATAATCGAATCAAATCATTTATATTTTTATAAAAGTATCTTTCGTTCTTATGCGATTTAAATCCTCCCAATTATAATTTTCGGTTCTATATTTAAGCCATTCATCATGCATAAAGAGGTAAATAAATAAAATATTACAATCATCCAAATAATAGGAACAAGAAATTGAAATAATTATTATGAAGCTTTATCAAATCCTATACATTTTTCTATGCGGTAAATTAAAATATCTGGAGGCCTAGTCATACATCTAACCTAATCTACCTGCACCGAAAAGGTTAGCACATATACGACAAGTAACAAGATTATTCACCCATTAACATGCATAATTAGATACAAGACCAGACTTGGTTAGCACGAGTTTTTATTTCGAAGAAAATGATTAAAAAAATTTTCTTTAGAAAAATCAGTATTTTAGACTCAGTTTCTCAATTTGTTATTTACTGAAAATGCCACATAATATGTCGGGACTGATTTCAGAAGGTTTTGGACCTTCGTCGTGTGGGTACAATCCTAAAAACCCGAAAAATAACAAACTAGGGCCAAAAATAAAGAAATAAGGACTTAGTTAGCATTTTTTGCCCAGCGCCGCTACACCTGTAGCCACCGCCGCTACACCTGTGTAGTGGCGGCCGCTGCATCTATAGTGGCCCCAGGGTCACCTGTAGAGGCCCTGCGAAAAATTACTAAACAAGGGGCAAATCGACATTTTTGCACCCGAAAATTTAAAACCACTGAGATTTCAAGCCGATTTTAATATTATTTCAGTGAATTTGGGCTTAAAACATCAAAATAGTATTAATTTTTCGAATCGAGGAAGAAAAAGACCAAAAAATTCCAAAAATCGTTGGGGCCCCTAAAGCCGCTCTAGGCCGCTACAGTTGTAGCTCTCGGCAATTTTTAGTCGTTTTGCGAAGATACCGAAGGAAAAATGGGCGAAATGCCCCCAAAATAACCAAAACAGCAACTAATTAACAAGAAAAAGGAAGAAAAACACTATGAAACTCAGAAATTATACCTTTAGGCCGTGAATTCACTCTTTGAGACTCGAATCAACCCTTGGCAAGCTCCTTTTTGATGATTTTGAAGATTTTAGGTAGGCTTAAGGAAATAGTCTCTAAATCATATTTAATTAATTTTAACCTACGATTTCTAGCCAGTTTTAGTGATTAATCTATGAGATTAAGCCTAAGAACAACAAAAAATCAAGATTAACAGATTCTAAGCCTTTCTTGAGCTTTCTCTCTCTAATTCATACACTTTCCCTCTCTAAAATTAAGTCTGATTTCAGATTAAAATAAAGCCTCAAACTCCTCAACAATTGGCAATTCTTAGTCTTTTATAGACCCCCTAACTGTTAATAACTAATTTAGTCCTTTAATTTTCGTGGACATTCCAATAAAAATCGGATCATGTGAGTTTTTAGAGAGAGAAAATCCAAAATTACGCACTGCAAAAGACATCGCGCAACCGGGGCCGCTACCGTTGTAGCGGCCCGATGGCGCAAGTACACATGTAGCGGTCGTCGCTACAAGGAGTAGCTGCAGCTACATGTGTAGCCTCGGCTACACATGGTTGTGGCGCCGGCCGCCGACATCAGCTCCGGCGACTGGACCGACGAGATCAGGGGGAGACCAAAAATTTGAATTTTTTAGGGTTTTGAGCATTTTTTTAATATTTTCTGTGATTTTTTAAGCGCGGTTAATGTACCAAATCATTAAAAAGTTTTATTACTAAGCGTGCCTCAAATCAGAAAAATAGGAAAACTGGCTGAGATAAGGTTAGAGCAATTTCCATCATCGTTCCGCGACAGCGACCAAAAAGCTCATGCTCACAGGCTGCGCCTCAGGAGATTACTAGTTGACAAGTGAAATGTGGTCTCATGAAAGAGCACGGGATAGAAGTCAATACCTGAGGGGTTTATTGGGGTCACCTTCGATGCACCATCAACTCACCTACATAAAGGATAGACTAGGGGTTTCGCAAGTCGGAGTAACCTTCTACATTCCAATTAGCTTGAGATTTATCGTTGTCGCCTTCGACGCGTCGACATTTTTGCGGTCGCATTCGACGCGTCGACATTTTTGCGGTCGCCTTCGACTCTTAAAAAATGATCCTAGCATTCTTACGGTCACCTTGGACTCTCCAAAAATGGATTGAGATTTTTGAGGTCGCCTTGGACTCTTCAAAAAAAGTTTCTTAGATTTTTGTGGTCACCTTGGACTCTCCAAAAACGAATTGAGATTTTCGCGGTCACTTTAAACTCTTAAAAAATGATATGGGATTTTTGCGGACCCCTTCAACTTTGCAAAAAATAACTTTTAGATTTTTCCAGTCACCTTGGATCTATGAAAGTGATTTTGAGGCTTTTGCAGCCCCCTTCGACACTCTAAAAATAACTCGAGATATTTGTGGTCCCCTTGGACTCACCTATCAAGAATAAAATTTGAGATATTGGTGATTGTTGTGAATTGCGTTTTTATTGTTTAATTGATTTTGTCGAGACAAAAATTTTGGCCCCTTCAATTAATAATAAAAAGGGAATATTGAAACAAGTTGAGTTTAAAAATATCCAGGAGTCCGAAAAAATTATTGTTTAGTCGGATTTTCCCCTTGAGTTGGAGAATATTTTGAAATGTGTGCTAAGATATTTTAATACAAAACCCCATCCATTCCTTTTTCATTTATTTATTTCTTTTGTTTAGCTTTCCTAAGGTCATTTCTTCAAACATTCCTCACAAAACCTGATTTCATCTTAATTTTTCTAGCTTTTAGCCAAAAATGTTCAACAAAATTCGTGGAAGAGGAGGTCACAAAATCAATCACAATTCATTACCCGTGGGGGAGAATGGATTGCGTGTTTGTGCGGTCCGTTGGGTGTATTGTTTTCGGGATCCGGACATTGATTTGGGATGTACTCCGACTTCCCAAGTCCTTATGCATACTGAGATGGATAATCACTCCTCCAAACGCCAGGTAAATTGAAAAAACCCGACTTTTTCTTCAAATTTCATCCTTTAGGCTATAAACCGATCTCAAATTTTTAAGGTATTTAGGCTCAAAATTAGTTGAAATTGGTTGTTAGATCATGCTTAAAATGAATTTAGGGTTGTTTTAGGACTGATTGGGATGAATTTGGGTCAAATTTGGACCCATTTTTGGAAAAAAGACAAAATGGTAGAAATTGGCGAAATAAATCACCGTGGCTTACAGCTGTAGCAGCCTCGGCCGTAGCTGTAGCAGCCGCCTCCGCAACTTGTCCCGGGGCCCCGCCATGAGGACGACGAAATTTTTTTTGAAGGGTGCCTTCTTACTCCATTTTTCATGCTGAGTCCGATTTTGATGCTGAAATTTCATTTTTGATGATTTTCTAAACTTTAACTTCTAATTCTGAATTTTCTAGCACTGATTTTTAAAATTTGAACTTATTGCAGTCGAAGGCCTACAAATCGATGGGCTCTTTATGGCGATGTGCCAATTGGTGGGCCAAGATTAAGGAAAAAGCTGAGGAGAGCCAGGATGATTCAGTGGTCCAAGCTATTAGGGCGAGAGGATTAGAGTCGCTGATCGAGGCACTACTGAGGGGATCATGGCCTTTGAGTCAGGTGATCATGACCTGCTTGGTGGAGTGGTGGAGTGAGACTACCCATACTTTTCATTTATCAGTTGGGGAGTTGGCGATTAGCCCTTTCAATATTGTTGCCATGATCGAATTCCTGTGGCAGGGGTGAGTCATACACTTTGATGTATACATTGACCGATTTTCTGATAGAGTAGATGTCTAGGAACGGGTGGAGGAGTTATTGGGTGTCCCACTATCGAGTATAGGCGATTTGAAGTACACTTACCTCGAGGCTTACTAAACCCAGGCGACAAACATCAGTGGGGACTGACCCACTTAGTATGTTTGGTCCTTTATTCTGGCACTACTGACATGTCTCTTCTTCCCATCCCCTTCAAGTAAAGCCAGCCTTGGGTTACTGTGCATATTGGAGGATTTGAGGAGCTTAGGAGGGTGGATATGGCAAAGGTCATCCTTGGTCAGATATATTATGGGCTTGACTGCTCGGCCCGCGGGGAGATCAATAAGTTCAAGGCCGGTCAACTATGGGTTTTGGTGAGCGGTTCTACCTAACTGAAATACTCGACACTAATATGACATTTAACAGTTTTCTGATCTTCTCGTTTTTCTTCCTTGCAGATGTGGGGGTTCAAGCATCAGATCATCCCTCCGCCCGAACTTAATGGCTGACCACGGCCCGACGTACATTATATCACTGATGGATGGTCGGGTGGATAGATACGAAGGTCCATGGGCATGCCTGTTACCGAGAGTATCTTAAGCAGCTTCGCCATCTTTGGGGTAATAATGATTTTATTTTCTACACATTCTTTTCAAACCATTAGTTCAAAACTGTATGTACAAAGGGGAGGAATACTTACAGCTATTTATTGTTGATGTGATTTTAGTTAGTTGTCAAGCCATAGAAGAGGTTAACTTATTATAGAATGAGTCAAGGATGTTCGACAGGCAGTAGATGGCCGCTAGTTTGTGCTAGGGTGCCTCTAGGGCTTAGAGAAGCACTTCAGGGAGTGCATTCAGCGATGGAGGATAAGTGTCACAGCCCGGAGGAGAGTGCCCTCGGATGTGCCCATCGGTACCTTCTAGCCTCATCTTATGCTGGTTAGGGAGCGACCACAGTACATGGATGGCAATCAGGTCAGGGTGCCCTCAGTCGGGCGAGATTATGTCGCTCACATGACTAGACTCATCCCTATTTGTCCGAGGAAGGGGCGCATTAACGTGGTTAGGGATTTTGGACATGACAAAAGTGTCGTGATCGAGGGCAGTGATGGGTACTGCGGTGGAGATAATGATGATGATGAGCCTCCTTTGGATGGTGGCGGCGGCGGAGTGGCTATGGACCATGATACCGTGCCTTTCAAATCTGAGGATCCTTTTTCTGGTGACACCGGCTTGGGTTTTGATCCGTCTTCCCCTTGTTAGGGCTGATGTAGGAGTGTGTGTCTCATGGCAACTTGCAAATTCATACCTCCTTTTCTGATTTTTACTGCTTCCTTTTGCTTTATTCGACTGGCCCTTTCCTTTTTGGTTTCAGACGGGCCTTAAGAAGAAGAGGGGGGCCGCCGGAGCTAGTACTAGTGGACATGGAGAGCCCTCAAATAGATATATGACTGAGCCAAAGACAGTTTCCATGGGGGTTCCTCATACCTGGAGGGTCCCAAAATAGGGCATAATCGATGTGGTTTTGATGAATTAGCTAGAGAGTTCATTTCGGTTGATATGTTGGCCATGGGTACGAGAGGTGAGAATAGTTAAGAGTCCACCGTACCCATATATTTTACTCCACTGGGCACCACACACATAAGAACTCTGAACATATATCCACTTTGTCAGTTTCTGTTTCTTGTTGTTATCCAACTATGGTGATCGAGATGGCTTTATTTTTGACTTTGATGTACAGGTATCTGTTTATGAGGCCGAACATATAGCTCGAGGGTACTTTTCAGTGAGGGAAATGGTGATGTCATAGGATTTCATGGGCTGGGTAATGACTTTGCCTTATTACCTATTAAAATTGAATGTAGAAGAATATACAAGATATTTATTATGCATGCATGGATGTATGAATTGTTGGGCTGATCTTCTTCCATGATCACTTGTGTTTACAAGGCTTTATTATGATTGAGCAAGAGAGATGCCGCATTGATCAAGAGGGAAAATTTTGATCCAAGCATGAGCTGGCAGATTATCAGAGTCGGGTAGCTTAGGAAAGGGCACGGTATATACAACAGACTCGGGATATAGAGCGATAGACTTGGGACATAGAGCAAAAGACTCGGGACATAGAGCAACTAAGGGATTGTATCCAGAGAGTAGAGTCGCATAGAGACTGGCTAGAGGCTCAGCTCAAGGAGCGTGACCATGGTGGTGCTGTTAGTGTTGATAGGGCCAAGGACATTCTGATCGACCCGAGGTAGTTTAGATCTTATCATCCTTCTCTCGAGGCATTAGGTGTCATGAGAGTACACTTCAATAGGTCAACCCCTCTACCTAGACCAAAGACTGGACGAACCTCTACACCTGCTATCGTGGAGGAGAGCTCAGAGTATGAGAGGATGATGATGGGAGCGAGGATTACGATGACTGGAGTGAGGAAGAGACCTAATGATCGCCCCATTATTTCGACTACTTTATTTCTGTACTTAGTTGATGTTCACCTGATACATTGGTGATGTTATATGGATGTTGGATGTTTGCTCACTTGCTTGATTGACTTTATTGTTTGCTTGCTTTGTTAGTCTAAATTACTAGTGCACCAGATGAATGATAGGCTTGGTAGATCCTTGATAGGTTGATTGACTGATTAGATAATAAATGTACTTGAAATTATCAGGATTAATGATCTTATGGACTTGTTCGAAAGGTCGGTAGTTGGTGATTGCAGATGGAGATCTAGAATACTCGATTGAGGCACTTATTGAGGACCCTAGATAACCCAGACTAGAAGAGGATGGAGGGTTTAAAACTATGGGGCTTTTGATATGTTGCTCATTGGCCGGCAAATTCAGCTTTTCTTCGTCGATGTTTACTTTCTGGGATCCAATGGAGGACATGTTTTGATTTGTTGACTAAGAGTTTTACCCTATGATAGATGAGTTCCATGTTATTCTCGGGGTGCCTTGCCCCAACAGGGTACACTTTGCTACACCGGAGATTTATATAGAGCTAAGGATCAGTTGATCGAGTTGTAGAACCTAGATTCTATAGCTCCCTTCCTCTCTTAGGTTCCTAGATCACCGGGATTCTTACCAGCCGAATTCTCAACTGGTTTATGGGTGCCCCTATGACCCATATTACTTACCCATTCATGGTGGCCTTACTACTGATGTCGGAGTTTTTTTATGGACTCGGATCCGTAGCCCCATTTAGACTGATTTCCATGATTGAGCCCATCTCAAAGGGTGCTTCGCCACGTTGCAGCCCGAAGAAGTATAAGCCCGTTCATTTGGGTGAGAGAGGGTTTACCACGATGAACCAAGGCACTTTGATTGTTGAGGCTTGGAGGGGGATTATGAAGGGACACACTGCCGCTAATATCAGATGGGTGTACCACTGGTGGAGGATTATAGATGTGGTGGTGGACACTAGTGGCTGGTGATTCTAGATTCTGGGACTAAGACAGGTTACCTATTATTCACCTTATTATTTATACAACTAGTATGGCAAATGACAGCGGGTACCTCATAGGTTGTCTGAGTCAATGACCCAGTGGTATATCGCTTGCTGGGTTGAGCATGTTAGAGACATATGGGAGCATGAGATGAAGTACGTGCCCCTGGATTACTACCAATTAGACTCCATCAGTACTAATAAGTTCTATCGAGGATTGCTTCATGATATTCGGAGGTTATGGACTCGAGATGACCGGTGGCGATCAATGGGTAAGTGGATATGTGAGGAGGAAATACTTGAGCCTCTCAAGTCCACCTATCTGGAGAGGATATCTCAATATTATGGTTGTAATGATGAGGACACAGGTCTTTTGATGTGATTGGAGGTAGTCATTTATCTTTATTTTCATTTGTCTTAACTTTGTTGGGAACTAACAGTCACTTTGAACATGAATAATAGGCATGGCGGAAATTCAAAATTTTGTCCCTTGTCCCTAAGAACTCCTATTAGTTGCACATAATTAATTAAAGCCTTAAATAAATAAATTCTCTTCCTAGGTTATCATGCATAGGCTAGGTATACCATAACTCTAAGTTATATCCTAGCATAAATATTCTATACCTAGCATGTTATAACTCTAAGCTATAACCCTAGCATAAAATAAACTAAACATGCAAATAATAATCTAAGCATAATTATTAAGTCTAAAAATGCATCAAGAAAAAGACCTAATAATTAAAAGAGAAAACTTACTAGTTAAAGTGTGCTTTGGCAGAACCTCCTTGCACAAGCCTCCAAATGTAGGATAGCCTCTATGAGTATCCACACGTACCCATTTGAGCGGACGACCTTTTTCCATTCCCTTAAAGGGCCGTAAAAATTAAGCGCGGCAAAGCGTGCCGGAGGATGGGTCCTTATTTTAGGCGTGATGAGTAATAATAATGGAAAATGATGTTGAAGTTGATATTTAGTTCTAATTTAGGTGTTAAAAGATATGAGACTTGAAATCCCGTATTTTAAGACAGAGTTGCCACCCGGTTTAGCTCTACCTGGAATTTGGGTACGATATTCCCACTGGGTGGTTGGACCGTACCTTAAAACGTGAGATCCTTAGTCTGGATGATGTTGCCTATTTTTCATTTTATTAAATCAAATTGTTTACATTTTAATAAACTCAACTTCAGTTCTTATGCGATTTAAATCTGATGACTGTTTAGTGTTTTGGGTTTATATGCCATACATCACACGAAAGCGGTAAATAAAGCAAATAAATAATTATTACAAGGCTTTACAAATACCTATACATTTTTCTAATGTGGAAAATAAATAAAGCGATAAATAAATAAATGAGCGAAATCGGGTTTTGATCGAGCTTGCCAACTCGGACCCAACTCCAAATGAGGCTAAATATACGAGAATAATTACAAGCAAAGCATGAATAAATAAAGGGTGGAAAATAAACAAGCAAAAACGAGGAAAACCCCGATTTAAGCCAAGTTTACATGATTTAGCCGGTTAATTGATCAATTCATCATCTCAAGATCATCAAAATCAAATTCCAAATTCAAAGAAATAGTTTACAAATAAAAAATATAATCGAAAACACGAAAAACGGGCGAAAAAGGGAATAAAATGAACTAAAACCAAGATATGGAGGCCTTGACACCGGATTTCAGCTTCAAGGAGCTTCTTGGGTGTTTTTGGCCCATAAACTCAAAATTTTTAGATTTTAAGTCATAATCAGTCACCAATGAGATAGATGTGGACTTAAAATGCACAAATAACGTTGATTTTATGGGTTTAGGATGGAAAACATCCAAAAATCCAAGAAATGGTAAGATCTCTATAAGGATAGCTTTCACCGCTGTAGCTATAGCCTTCACCGCTATAGAGATAGCAGCCAAGGCTATAGGGATAGCGGTGAAGGCTATCCTTATAGAGGTCATCCCCTTTTCTGAGATTACTCAAGAACACCAAAGGAAAAACAACCAAAAACAAGAACAACAACAGCTAAAACGCGATAAAAGTAAGGAAATAGATAAGGGAACTCAGTTTTGTTACCTCTAGGCCATGGATCTATCATTGGAGACTCGAATCAACCCTTGGGAGGTGGCCCTCGATGGTTTCCAGATGAACCAATGATGGAAATCCACAGAAATAGCGACTAAATTTAGGTAGTATTTGGAAAACAAGTCTCTAAACCTTTTTAATCCATTTTCCCTAAGATTTCTAATCATTTTTAGTGATTTAACTAAGAAATCAAGCCTAAGAACAACTAAAAATCCCAGATTAGAGGTGATTAAACCCAGATTTTTGCCTTTCTTAAACTTTCTCTCTCTAAGCTCCTAGTTTTCTAGGTTTTTGATCTAAAGTCTTTTAATTTCAGCCCAAAAGTCCCTTAAATCTCTCTCTTCAAGTGTTTAAATAGCCTCACACTTGAAATTCACCAACTTTGGGTGAGAAATTGGGTGAAAATATGTGGCCCAATCTAGAAGTGAGGGAGAAAAAGAGTGGCATGGCTTGGGTTTGGCCGTACTACAACCACTACTATGGCCATAGCAGTGGGCGCCACTGCCACGGTGGTCACCGCCATCGCTGTGGTGGTGACGTCCATCATAGTGGTGGAGACCGCTGCTATGATGGTAGGGGTCACCACCCTGTGCGGCCGTCACCACCATTACAATGGCGGTGACCGCCATAAATATGGCAATCACCGCCGCTCGTCGAAGCTACTCGCCGCTGCAGACAGTGGCAGTGATGGCAGCTTAGGGTGGCGGGGGGACAACGGAAAAGCCTAGGGCTTCGGATTAGGGTTTAGGGTTTTCAGGCTAAAAAGGGTGCTAACTTCTGATGCCTATAACTTTCACTACGGTTATTTGATTAAGACGATTCTTGACATTCCAGAAATATCGGAGAGTCTAAAATCCAATGATATAAACAAAACTCACTGAAAATTCTTGGATCTTGTATAAAATTGGAAAACAAATTACTGTAGAAGAGCAAATGAAAATGGCTAATCCTAATTGCATATGAATGATATTTAAGCATGGTCAAAGGTAAGAAAATCATCAAAGGGGAGTTGCCTAACATGATTTGACATTCAAAGATTAGAAGAAATAGACCATACGAGGTCAAAGCAACAAGTCATCATCGTTCTAAGGCGACACTGAAAAGCCTATGCTCACAGGCTGTCCCTTGGGAGATTACTGATTGACTTAGTCGATTGTGATCTCATGAAGAAGCAAGGGATAGAGGGTTATACCTGAGGGGTTAGCAGAATTCATATACGATGCACCACCAACTTTCCTTTTGAGGAACAATGAGCTACCATGCCGTTTCTCTTGATGCCTTATCATTTTCATGGTCACCTACTCTGCTCCAAAGATGATAATCAACTGAATATCCCACGGTCACCTATGACTCTTCAAGGATAACCAACTAGATACCCCACGGCCACTTATGCCTCTTCAAGGATAACCAACTGAATATCTCACAGCCACCTACAACCCTTCAAGGACAACCAACTGGGTGTCTCACAGCCACCTACGACTCTTCAAGGATAACTAACTAAATACCTCACAGCCACCTTCGACTCATCAAGGATAACCAACTGGATACCTCACAGCCACCTTCAACTCTTCAAGGATAAATAACTGGGTAATACACAACCACCTATGACTCTTCAAGCATAACCAAATGGGTATCTCACAGCCACCTATGACTCTTCAAGGATAACCAACTGGGTATCTCACAAACACCTTCGACTCTTCAAGGATAACCAACTGGATACCTCGCAGCTTGCTTCGACTCTTCAAGGATAAACAATTGGGTATCTCACAGCCACCTATGACTCTTCAAGGATAACCAACTGAATACCTCACAGCCACCTACGACTCTTCAAGGATAACTAACTGGGCATCTCATAGCCACCTACAACTCTTCAAGGATAAATAATTGGGTATCTCACAGCCACCTACGACTCTTCAAGGATAATCAATTGAATACCTCATAGCCACCTTTGACTCTTCAAGGATAAACAACTGGGTATCTCATAGCCACCGACGACTCTTCAGGGATAACCAACTAAATATCTCACAGCCACCTTCGACTCTTCAAGAACAAACAACTGGATGTCTCACAGCCACCTATGACTCTTTAAGGATAACCAACTGAATATCTCATAGCCACCTACGACTCTTTAAGGATAACCAACTGAATACCTCACAGCCACCTACGACTCTTTAAGGATGTCCAACTGAATACCTCAAATTCACTTACGACTCATCAAGGATAAACAACTGAATACCTCATAGCCACCTACGACTTCAAGGATAAGGAACTGAGTATCTCACGGTCACCTACGACTTTAAGGATAAACAACTGAGTAATTCTTCACCAGGGCGATTTTAGACTTGCCTGCCAAGAACAAGTTTGGAACATTAGTTGAATATGATATGTTGCATTTTTATTGCTTAATTGATTTTGCTGAAACAAAAATTTTTGCCCCTTCAATTAACAATAAAAACAGAAGAAAGAAACACAAATGGAGATACGATTTTTGGGGGTCCGGAGAAGCTGTTGAGGTGTCCATCGGGCCTAGCCGATATACCCCTTGAAAGCGGCTTGGAATATATATATATATATATTAGGATGCCCCTAATGATTATATCCAGATGCCCCAGGGCATTTGCCCTAAGGTGCCCTTAGGAGAAACTCTAAGCTCAAATCTTAGGATCCATCAGGTTGGTCGTCCATCAGAACTTCTGTATGACGTACCTATCATAGAAATTTGAGACATTAGTAAGAAACACGAGTTGCGCTTTTGTTGCTTAATTGATTTTGTCAAGACAAAAAATTTTCCCCTTTAATTAAGCACAAAAACAAAAGTATGAAACATAAATTAAGTTAGGATTTCCGAGATTCTGGAGAAGATGGTTGAGGTCAAGCATATAGCTCAAAGGCCTTTTTTCATGCTTCATTTCCTGTATAATTCAACGTAGAAAAAGTAGACATAATGTTTATCAATATTATGCATGTACGTATGAATGCATGTACTGTTGGACTGATCATCTCCTGGATGACATGACTACTTGCTTAGAGGGGGATAAACTTGCACGAAGAGAGAGAATATATAGAGTTGCATTGGTGTAAAAATCAGGCAGATATGCCCCTAATGTAGGATTATAGACAAGGAGGACTGTATAGGAGATCCAGGTTATGAAAGGCTACTTTCCTTGTTACTTGTGTTACTAGCATGGCAAACTATAAAGAGTTCTTTGCTAGCTATCAAAGGTAGTAAATCAATTGTATGATGATTGATGGATTGAGCACATCGAAGATAAATGGGCGTGCGACGTAAAGTTCAAAGTTCTGGATAACGGATAACTAGACACTATCACTACCAATGAATTCTATCAAGGATGGTTTTGGAGGATGCAGATCTCATAGGCTCGAGATGCTCGGTCACGGTCAATATCGGAGTGGACATGTGTAGAGGACGCATTTGAGCCCGTTGAGTCCACCAAGTTGTAGAAGATACCTAAGATTGTGATTTTGATGATAATAATACGGATACCTTGATGTGATGAGGGCATTCATTAGGGCATTCATTAATCTTTGTTTTGATTGTCTTAATTTTTGCATAGATCTGAACATTGTGTTGGGTCGATCAGACTTTGATGATTTTACTTTTGTGTCCTAATTTTTGCCTAGATAGCCCTTTTTGGGTTTTCAATCCAGCGGACTTTTCCTGGCTTTTGCATAGACCTCGATGTTTTCAGCCTATAAGAATTTTTGCCTTTTAACTTTTGTTTTCTTTTCTTTTGAGGTATTAGGTTGACTGCACGGAACCCTATGTTCGACTTATCTGCAACATTTCTCCTTTTGGGCCCAATATATTCATTCAAGCACAAACTTAAAGAATTCAGTAAAATGACATTTCTATTAAATGATATAGTTTGAGTATATAATGATGATAACAATTTCTATTGACCCAAACTCTGGTGTTAACTAGCCTATGAAGGTTTTCTAGCCAACATACTCTCTTAGCTCACCTTACCCTAATTTTTTCCCAAATCGCCCTTTTCGGGTTTTCATCCTGGCGGGTTGATGTTGCACCCTAACATTTGCCTAACCAATTTGTAGAATACCAATCAGCAGGATACACCCTAATTTTTGCCCGAACAGTAGAAGACTACTCGCCAGGTGATTAATGTTATTTATTTTTTTCGTTGTACAACTTTTCTGGATTTGATTCTTTTTTGGGTTTAGATATGATAACGCTTTAACCTATTTTGATTGATCGGGCTTGTGAACTTGGTACCGTCCGAAATCTTCTTGCCACTAGAACCGGGTATCTTTCTGATTACATAAGGTCTTTCCCAATTCAATCGGAACTTCCCCCTAGGATCAATGTCGGTAGGGTTCATTTTCTTTAAGACCAAGTCGTCGGCCTTTGACAGATACCTCTGACACTTGACTCAATTACTGTATGTCTCTGTCATGCATTGTAGATGCATTTGAAGGTTGCTTAGGGCTTCTCGAAGGTCAGTCAGGGTGTTAAGAAATTTGGAACATTGCTTTCGTCCATTTAGATTCTTCTAACTTAGATTCCAGCATGGCTCTTAAAACTTTCATCTCAGTTTTGGTTGGTAGCACGGCTTCCATTCCACAGACAAAGGAGAGAGATGTTCAATTTGTGTGAGTTCTTGCACTTATTTGGTGCTCCTAAAGAGCAAACGGTAGCTCATCGGCTCCATTTCTAATATCCAGCAATGGTTTTAGAGAGGATCTACTTGATGGTCTGGTTTGTGATTTTGGTTGCCCTACTAGCTCATAGTTTGTATGATGAAGACTCGCAGAGTTCAAACCCATGCTTCTTAATCAATTTGGTGGTTGTTGCACCTGGGGTCTAAGACCCTGTCATCTAACGCAAAGATATGAGGATGACCAAACCGGGTAAGGATGCATTTCTCGATGAACTTAGCCATCCCTTGGAGGTAAAGTTGGTGTAAGACTTGGCTTCCCCCTATTTCAAGAGATAACCTGGTGTTGTGATGAAGATGATGCAGTGCCCATCGATTGATAAAGGTCAAATCTGAGCCATTATATTTTCCCCAATGTCAAGGATGGCCAATGAGGAGAGGAATAGCAAAGCTAGTAGGTAAAAGATGTTGGGTATTAGCGAGGATTAATGTTGTGTTGAGGTGGGAGATTGAATAATAGGTGGGCTAAACAAAGGTACGCCTTGATTTTGTGGGAGGTAATCTGGCAATCCAATCCCACAAAATAGGCTGACTCTTCTTTAGTAGCTTGGAAAACAGGCTTGTGGATAGCTGCCAGTGCGAGTGATGACCCAGCTGACACATCAAAACTAACCAAGCATGAAATGAGCTTCTTTCTTTGTTCGGGTGTCAAATTGCAATACTTGGCAAGCTGACGATCCATCCACGTTTGTGTCTGGGTGCGACCAGGTGAAAGCGTTATCAAGATTTTTAAGCACTTTAATTGTCCCTATTTTTTTTCTTTCAGAGGTTAGGTCATTAGAAATGGTTACCATTTTAAGGTTTATCATCTGTACTCAAATTTATTTTAGTTACAGAAACATCATGAATACTGAACACATTATGCTTATGATCAAATGAATGCATGGACCCACTGGGTGAAACACCAAGCAAATGAGCTAACTGGGAGACTTCATAGAAACAAAATTGCTTAAAGGCAGCATTGTTCACATCAAAGTACTAGCAAAATGAAAAGAAAATTACACAAACAGATAGATAGTCGTCCTCCACAAGCGGAGGGTCTTGATTGGTGCTGCAGAAAGAGTTGACATCCACAGTAGCTTTCATTGGTGTGTCTTTCGGGTCGAGACCCAGAACTTCCACTTGTTCGGTGGTTAACTTGTCTCCTTCATCTGCTAGAGACCTCGCAGGCTCTTGTTGGCTTTGGTGATAGGATCGACTTCATCAACACTCTTCCACTTCTCACGCATCAGAAAAGATATGATTCCTGACATGGTGCTTTTGATTTCTTTACCAGTAGGTTTGACCGCAGTAACAATCTTCTTGAAGGGATTTTCAAAAACTGCCCCTGGAATGAATTCCTTAGATGAGCCAGCATCAATCATATCAACTTTACACTCAAACCTCGGTAAAGGGTCATTCATTGTGTTAGGTTTTAAGCAGGCTCTTCTATCTTCCCTTCTTCCACCAAAAGGCGAATGGTGGAAGCCAAAGTCCAACATTGATCAGTCGTGTGCCCTATCTGAACATAATATTTTCAAAAGTTCCCTTTCTCAGGAGTGAGAGATCTATACTCGCACATAGGGGTAAGCTTGCCTGCTTCTATCAACTTGGCAAAGATGAATTTGAGAGGTATCTCCCATGGAGACATAAAAGTACCTTTATAAGGAGCAACAAGAACTTCAACATCTGCCTTATCTTCCCCTCTCTGGCTAAACGGTGGATAGCAGACACTAGGGCTCTGCACTGATTGGTCTGATGACCCTTTTGGACATGGTACTTACAGAAATGGATCTTCTCCTCTAGGGATGAAGGCATATACTCTTGGAGATGGTCAATCTTGCCGGTACCGCGCAACCTTGAAAAGATAACACTGAGAGGTAGTTTCCATGGAGATGTGAAAGTACTCTCATGGGGCACAATTCGAGCAGCTGAAACATTATCCTAAGTGATAGCTAGAGCTATCAGAATTTTGCCTTCAGAGTAGACGAACCTAATGAGTTCATTCGGTCCAATGCTGCCCCTCGGTGAGCCAGAAATCAAGGGGTAATCCATAGGGTGAGGCACTCTTTCTAGCTCAACTATCTTCCCCTCTTCCACCAAAATGACGGATGTCCCAAATCAGCTTCTGACACTCATCAGTGCGATGACCTCACTAAACATGATACATACAAAAGATATGATTCTCATCTTACCTCAGAGGCCTATCCACGCGAAGAGTTCCGAGGAGGTCGCACTCCCTTAATACTGTAAGGATCTTACTGAGAGGCCATACCCACGGATTAGCAATGTCGATGGGATTATTAGGTTGGAAAACTATAACCGTAGTAGGTGCTTAGGTGATCGACCGTGGTTCCTCGACTCTTTCATTCCCTTTAGGTTCTTTCAACTTGGAATGAAATAATAAGAATTTATGTAGTATAGTCTCCACTTCAGCTGTCATGCTCGGAGATTGCATGATCTGGTCAATGGGCGGAGGAGATCTCGACTGGCGCAAGAGTGTTTCAACTTTGGGTGTCATGCCCGAAGATTGCATGCCCTGGTCAGGGGATGGATGAGTTGTGCCAAATTGGAGTGGTGAAGCAAAGGATGAGGTCTTGGCTTATAGATCAGTATTGAAGGGGTTCTGAGGGTATGTGGTTCCTCTCGGGGTAACAAGGAACTAAGTAGGACTAGGAGTGGAAGACACCAGAGGTGTAAGGGATGGCGCAAATCTATTAGAAGGTGGGGGCATACGAGGTATGAGGTCACTCGAGGAGGAAGGGAACATCGAAGCTTGGGTGGCTGGTCTCGCACCTCGGGTCGATAAAGCAAAGCTCGAGGGAGTGAACTCGGCTTGCAGTTGAGCTAAATTTTGGTTAAGGTAGAGTGGACATGATTGAGACCGGTTGGATAAAATTGACTAAGTTAGCTGAAATAGATCCAGGGTTATCGGGGTCATTTGAATTTGATTCATGCTAGCAAGGAAATCATGTTTGGCAATGGAGTTCAAAGCTTGAGTTGGATAGTGGAATAACTGAGCTTGTGCAGAACCCTGACCAAACTAAAACGGCTAAATAGGCTGGATAGGTTGAAGAAGAGGTTGGATATGACTTGGCAAAACCTGAACCGACTGAACCTGATCATTTTGAGTTAACTCTAACTATCTCGGAGCTTGAATAACTGGCCCTGATGGCCTCTGAATATACTCACTTTCCCCCAAAACTGAACGGATCGAGTCTCAGACTTGCCCCTAAATTATATCTCAGAATTGATTAGATAGGAGGAACACTATCATTGTGTTGTCGATCTCGAAATTGAGGGACTGGTTCTGAGGGGGCGGAGGCAAAGACTGACAATAAGGTAGACCCTTGCTCGAACTATCACTAGAAGGAAACCTTAACATGCTTGGCCTATCGGATCCTAAAACTGATCTTGAAGCCGCTGACCCAACTGAGAAACCGGAAGATGATCAGCCCAAATCGATCCATTAATGATGTGAATGATTACACAATTATTCGAGTGATGAATGTTATATACAGGGGTGGCTTAGAGTGGTAGAGAACAGAAAAGCTTATGATGCGGAGCTTAACCCCAAAATATATGAGACGCATCCCCTGCTATGCCTAGTGAACTAGATACGATTCCTCGGGACCCAAAATATCTTAGGCATTTTGTTAAATTCCCCCTTTCAAGTGAGGGGAGAGTAGAGGTAAGCGAAAGAATAAAGGTCGGCCACAGACGGCCTATGCATGAGGTGCCTATGCATTAACACAACACAAGTAGCACACAAAAAAGCAAATAAACCTCTTCCAACCTTATAACTCCCGCGCAATGCCAATTTGGAATATGGGGTAAACTCTAGCAACAGGAAAAGGCAAGAGAGTATGCGACCTGGATCTAAATTGTTTCGGTGACCTATGGGGAAGTTGCTATGGTTAGATTTATCAAGGTTCATAGTCTCAAACTGCTGGTGTCATGGAATGATGCTATAGAAGGGTCTCATTTACCTTGATTCCGTGTAACTCAACCACTCCTCAAATGAGTACAATCACGGGAATGACATGTTTGTTAAAACGAGTGATCCACCCATGAATACCCCCAAACCCTGGCGAGGTTGAGTTTTACAAGTGAGCATCACGGGGTGATAAAAATGGCACCATAATTTTTGGTCTCAACTAAAGCGCTTGATTCAAAAGGTATAAGAACTAAAGCATTGATTTAAAAAAATGATTTCAGCACATCATCAAAATCTTTTAACCAAAAAAATTAAAAAGAAAGATTTTTCCAAATTTTAAGTTAAGAGGAAATACCTAACGGAGTCGCCACTGTGAGCGGACGACCCTTTTCTATCCCCTTAAAGGGCCAGAAAAAATAAGCGTGGCGAAGCGTGCCGGAAGATGGGTCCTTATTTTCGGCGTGATGAATAATAATAATGAAAAAATGATGTTGAAGTTGATATTTAAATCCAATTTAGGTGTTAAAAGATACGAGAATTGAAATCCCGTATTTTAAGATAGAGTTGCCACCCGGTTTAGCTCTACCAGGAATTTGAGTACGATATTCCCACCTGGTGGTTGGACCGTACCTTAAAACGTGAGATCCCAAGTCCGGATCATGTTGCCTATTTTTCATTTTATTAAATCAAATTGTTTACATTTTAATAAACTCAACTTCAGTTCTTATGCAATTTAAATTTGATGACTGTTTAGTGTTTTCGGTTTATATGCCATACATCACACGAAAGCAGTAAATAAAGCAAATAAATAATTATTACAAGGCTTTACAAATACCTATACATTTTTCTAATGCGGAAAATAAATAAAGCGATAAATAAATAAATGGATAAAATCGACCGTGCTGACCAACTCGGACCCAACCCCAAACGAGGTAAAATATACGAGAATAATCACAAGTAAAGCATGAATAAATAAAGAGCAGAAAATAAACACGCAAAAAGGGACTTAAAACATCGAGAAAAGATTAACGTGATTTTTAAGTGAGCAAAACCCCGATTTAAGCCAAGTTTACACGATTTAGCTGGTTAATCGATCAATTCATCATCTCAAGGTCATCAAAATCAAATTCCAGATTCAAAGAAATAGTTTACAGATAAAAAACATAATGGAAAACATGAAAAATGGGCAAAAAATGGAATAAAAAAAACTGAAACCAAGCCTTGACCGCCGTCGCTATAGAGGTGGCCGCTATAGGTATAGCGGCCGCCGTCAAGGCTGTGACAGCCTTGATGCCAGATTTCAGCTTCAAGGAGTTTCCTGGATGTTTTTGGCCCATAAAATCGAAATTATTGGGATTTTAAGTTATAATCAGTCGCCAATGAGATAGATCTTGACATATAATGCACAAATAACGTTGATTTTATGGGTTTGGGATGGAAAACACCTAAAAATCCGAGAAATGGTGAGATCTCTACAAGGATAGCTTTCACCGTTGTAACTATAGCCTTCACCGCTATAGGGATAGCAGCCAAGGCTATAGGGATAGCAGTGAAGGCTATCCTTATAGACGTCGTCCCCTTTTCTGAGATTACTCAAGAACACCAAAGGAAAAATAACCAAAAACAAGAACAACAGCAGCTAAAACACGTTAAAAGTAAGGAAATAGATAAGGGAACTCAGTTTTGTTACCTCTAGGCCGTGAATCTATCTTTAGAGACTCAAATCAGCCTTTGGAAGTGCCCCTCGATGATTTTCAGATGAACCAGTGATGGAAATCGACCGAAATAGCGATGAAATTTAGGCAATATTTGGAAAACAAGTCTCTAAACCTATTTTATCCATTTTCCCTAAGATTTCTAATCAGTTTTAGTGATTAAACCCGGATTTTTGCCTTTCTTAAACTTTCTCTCTCTAAGCTCCTAGTTTCCTAGGTTTTTAATCTAAAGTCTTTTAATTTCAGCCCAAAAGTCCCTTAAATCTCTCTCTTCAAGGGTTTGAATAGCCTCACACTCAAAATTCACCGACTTTGGGTGAGAAATCGGGTGAAAATACGTGGCCCAATCTAGAGCAGAGGGTGAAAATGAATGGCTTGGCCGAGGTTTAGCATGCCACAGCCACCACTATAGCCAAAGCGGTAGCCGCCACCACCACGGTGGTCACTGCCATCACTGTGCCGATGATGGCCATCATGGTGGGGGAGCCCACCGCTATGATGGCAGGGGTGGCCACAACAGGGGCGGCCACCCCTTGCGGTGGTCCATGCGGTTACAATGGCGATGACTGTCATATGGACGACGGTGATCGCCATAAGGATGGAGGTCACCACCATCACCAAAGCCACTCACTACAGCAGACAGCGGCGGCGATGACCGGGGGGGGGACGATGGAAAAGCCTAGGCTTCTGATTAGGGTTTAGGGTTTCCCGGATAAAAAGAGTGCTACCTTCTGATGCTTATAACTTTCACTATGGTTATCCAATTAAAACGATTCTTGACATTCCAAAAAGCTCAAAGAGTCTAGAATCCAACATTTTAAACGAAACTTGTTGAAAATGCTAGGATCTTATAGAAAATTGCAACACAAATTACTGCATGTGAGTGAATGAAAATGCCTAATCCTAAATGCAAATGAATGATATTTAAGCGCAATCAAAGGTCAGAAAATCATCAAAGGGGACTTGCCTAACATCATTCAACATTTACAGAATAGAACAACTACACCATACTAGGTCAGAGCAATAAGTCATCATCGTTCCAAGGCAACACAGAAAAGCCCGTGCTCACAACCCCACCAACCAAAACCTCCCACGAGGAAGAACTGCAGAGTTTTGAGTAGCTACTAGACCACTCCAAAACCCACCCAAAAATATTAACTAGAGATGCCCCAATAAATTCAGGGCTCCTAAAAATTACCTCTCTAAGTCAAGTCAAGAAAACTCGTTGAAATCTCAAGTCAAGACTCAAAAGGAGCTGTGGTGCATTTGAAAGTGGAGGGGGATCAAAAGAGCTCCCTAATTTTCAATGTGGGATAGGGTATCCCACATGCGAGTCTGCCCGTGGATTCCATAAGATCTGCATGCTGGCCCGCCTACACAGTATGCAGCTCACACTGTGTGTGCCATAAGGTAAGCCCTTGCAGGCTTGCCTTACATGCGATCTAGGCCACGTGGCCCGAGTCACGAGCCCACCTCACGACACGCCATTGGGCTGCCCTTGTATAGCCCATTTCATGGGCTACCGCAATCACTACCCAATAGTGCTCACACACCTTTCAGTGCACCTTCATGCACCCGAGTCTGTACAAAATATATTTTATACTCTCGATCCAATTTAAATCGCCAAGGCATAATTCCCCTTTTAACCCTTTTCAAATAAATATTTTATGTATGACCATAATAAACTGGTTATCAGTCAAAATAAAAACTCTAGTCTAACTAGGTAATGGTCTAACCATTCTACATTTAATATTCTCATAATAGACTAAGTCTATTAATTCTTTACTTAGTTCGATGAAAGTCCTATATGTGTGACCATATATGATCTTGAAGTATTGAGTTATTAAGGCTTAACAAATCCTTGTTCTATAGGAATAATTGGCTCAAAGTTCTAGACTGTAATTAGAACCCGATGACCTTAAACGACTATGGTATGCATCTAGCAAGGGTCCACGATCCCCCATTACTTGGAATGTCATTTGTGCTTATGACTTAATCCTTGTTAATGCAATAGTTTCCCAATGCAATGAACTCATTCCATTCTTCAATATTAGTACCATCTAGTTTATTGGGTTCGGTTAAAGTGTTAACCACTAATAGCGAGGTTGCTCAAAGCTATCCCATTTATTTACTTATTACAAAGTATATTGCTTTTTACCATAATGTGTTTGACTAGAAACTATTTCTATCAAACACATACTCTGATCAGAGGTTTACAATAATCAGTACTTTAACAAGTGGCCAAGTATAAGTCCTTAATATATCCGGAGTGATGGATTCTTTCTGACTACATAGCTTACAAACATGTTGTCATCACTATACCCGTAATCACATGTGGCACCCTAAATTAATGAGTGAATAGAAATGACCCAAAGTATGGCGATAGTACCACACAAGGCAACTAGTATCTCAAGCATGAGGATATTCACAAAGCTACTGCGTAAAGATAAACACTAATACTATGATATATTTACCAAGTGTTTATCTTATTATGGTCTCCAATATATCTACCAGATATATCCATGTGTCAATCTTAAGGCACCGCCTTTAGTTTTAGGAGATTAACTGCTTGGACCTATTCCAAGAAAGTTGACCACATGCTAGTCTTACTGCTTCATCAATATCCTTTCTTGATGAAACTATGACTAGGGATAGTTTAGACATAATCATAATTGCACATGAAGTAGATCTCACTAAACATAGTCCAACTATGATCTCTCTTCATGCTATGATATGTCAAGGACTTTTGTACATAAATATCAATGAATATATTTAAACCAGTCAAAATATATATGAACACATCGATATAAACAAAAGATTAATGCCTTTATTAATTAAAAAAATTGTTCGTACTAATACATAATTAAGATATATTGCCTTAATTGCCTTATCTAAGAATCTCCCCGTTGCACTAAGGCTAATTAGCCATATGTCTTATTCCATATGCTTTAACATGCTGGTCATGTTTGACTTGAGTTAGTGGCTTTGTCAGACTATATGTGAGGTTCTGATTAGTGGGAACATATTCTGGTCTTATCATATTAGCATCAACAATTTGCCTAATTATATGATACTTTCTAAGTACATGTTTATGTTTTTTGTAGACCGTGGTTCTTTTGCCTGAGCATTAGCACCATTGTTATCATAATACAAAGTAATCGGATTAACAATCTCAGGCACCACACCAAGATCACCAATAAATCCCTTTAACTAGACAACTTCTTTTTCTGCTTTGCAAGCAGCAGTGTACTGAGACTCCTTGGTAGAAACAATAGTAGTTTCTTGCTTGGAACTTTTCCAGCATACTGCCCCTCCATTAAATACATACACGAAATCTGACTGGGACTTCAATTCATCCTTGTCAGATTGGAAACTCACATCTATGTAACGTCTAATTGTGAGGTCACGTTCACCATATATCAAGAACTCATATTTATTCCTTCTCAAGTACTTAAGAAGTTCCTTGATGGCCATCCAATGCTTTTCACCTGGATCTAGTTGATATATACTTATAATGCTCAAAGCTTAAGAGACATATAGCCTAGTACATATCATAACATATGTAATAGATCCTATCACGGATACATAGGGTATATCCTTCAAGCGCATCCTTTCCTGAGCTGTCTTCGGACACTCAGTCTTAGATAGGGTAATCCCCTTTGTCATTGGGAGATAACCATTCTTTGAATGCTAAAGGTTGAACCTATTCAGAACCTTATCTATATATGTACTTTGAGAAAGACCTAATAGAGTCTTGGATCTATCTCTATAAATCTTTATACCCAGTATAAATGCAACTTCTTCAAGGTCTTTCATGGAGAATTTTCTTGACGACCATACTTTAATATTTTGAAGAAGATAATGTCATTTCCTATTAGTAATATGTCATCAACATATAATACTAAGAAAATGACTGCACTCCCACTAACCTTCTTATAAACACAAGGCTCATTAATGTTTGGAGATAAATCTAGTTCACAAATTGTCTGATCAAACCTAATAGTCCAACTCCTAGATGCTTGCTTAAGTCTATAAATAGACTTTTGCAATTTGCATACCTTAAAACCCTCAGGTTATGCCATATACACATCTCGATCCTAATCCCCATTTAGGAATGCTGTTTTAACATCCATCTGCTAGATCTCAGAATCATAATGAGCAGCAATCGTGATGAGTATTCTTATGGATTTAAGCATGGCTATTGGTGAGAAAGTTTCATCAGAGTCAATACCTTTACATTGACTATAACCTTTTGCAACCAACCTTGCCTTATAGGTAATTACATTACCGTTCATCTCAGTCTTCTTCTTGAAGACCCACTTGCACCCTATAGGTCTAACCTCTTCCGATGCATCGATCAAGTTCCAAACTCGGTTTTCGTACTTGGAATGCATTTCTGATTTCATGGCTTTGAGCCATTTATCAAAATCTGAGCTCTTCATTACATCATCATAGGTTCTTGGTTCATCATCCTCCATGAGATATAGTTCACTATCATCAGTGATGACGAAACCATATCTCTCGGGACCTTTATGAACATGACCTAATCTTTGCAATGATGGTGTTTCAATAGGTTTTTCTTGGACTACACCTTATTGTGTATCTAGAATGGGGTTAACCAGTTGATTGTTGGTTTCTTCCTCTTGAATCTCCAGTTCAAGATTGCTCCCACTAAATTTTCCAAGTAAGTGTTCCATTTCGAGAAAGTGAGTACTCCGAGATAAAAATACTTTTTATGCCTCGGGTTGGTAAAATAAATATCCAATAGTTTCCTTCGGATATCCAATGAACAGACATTTATCTGATTTAGCTTCAAGCTTATCTGATGCTATCCTCTTCACCATACCAGGACAACCCCATACTCTTAGGTGACTCAGAGATGGCTTTTTATTACACCATCTTTTGTAAGGCATAAAATCAACAGATCTAGAGGGCACTCTATTTAGTATATAAACACCGCTCTCCAGTGCATATCCCCAAAAGGATTTACTGAGATCTGCTTGGCTTATCATGGATCGAACCAAATCTAATAAAGTCTGATACCTCATTTCAGACACTCTATTGTGTTGGGGCGTGTAAGGAGGGTCCATTGGGGAACTATCCCATTTTCTCTTAGATAATCCTGAAACTCTTGACTTAGGTATTCACCACCCCGATTAGATCAAAGTGCTTTAATACTTTTCTCAACTTGTTTCTCTATTTCATTTCTGAATATTTTGAATTTATCCAAACTTTCAGAATTGTGCTTCACTAAGTATAGATAACCAAATTATGAGTAATCATAGATAAAGGTAATGATGTAGGAGTATCCTCCTAGTGCTTGAACACTCATTGGACCATATACATCTGTATGTATAAGTTCCAATGTACTCGTGGCTCGTTCAACCTTACCTTTAAAGGGTAACTTTGTCATTTTTCCTTTTAAACAAGGTTCGCAATCACCATGTGACTCCACATCTATTGGGCCCAAGTCTCCACACTTGTGTAACTTAGTTAAGCAATCTTTGTTTATATGGCCTAAAAGATAGTGGCATAAATGGAAAGATTTCTCATTATCTAATTTAACTTTCTTCAACTTGTTCATATTAAAAACTTCTGTTTTAGTATCAAGAACATAAATGCCACCATTCAACGTTCCATAGCCATAAAGAGCATTATTCAAATGAATCTAACAATTATTATACAAAAATAAAATTTCAAATCCCTCTGCTGCTAAATGTGCAATAGAGATAATATTCTTAGTAACATTCGGAATATAGTAACAATTATTCAAAACCAAAACTAGCCCACTCGGCAAAACAAGACTAAAGCTTCCTACGGCTAATGCAACAACTCATGCTCCATTTCGCACACGTAGGTCCATCTCCTCTTTTTCCAGCCTCCTACTATTCCTTAGCCCCTACACAGAAGTACAGATGTGAGAACCATAACCAGTATCCAATACCCAATTTGACTTACAAGGAAAAGTAGCATAGTGTTTAATTACAAACATAACTAAAGTAGATGCCTTTGCAGGCATCTTCTTCAAATGTTCAAAGTAAGAGCTTTGCAATCCCTCTTCTAGTGCCTCGGTTTCCCGCACTAGAAGCAGACATACTTAGATGCCTTCTTTTCTTTCTTATTCTTACTAATTCTTTTCTTGGCTAACAATGCCTTCCTTTTTGTTAGAAGTTTTGCCCTTCTCAAGCAACAGTAGTGTCTTTTGATCTTTCTTGATCTGAGGTTCTACTATCTTTAGCATGTTGATCAATTCTGGAATTGTAGAATCAATCTTGTTCATGTAATAATTAGTCACAAAATTTGAGTAACTACGTGTTGAGAGTCAGAGGCACCTGCATCTTGGTTCTAAAAAGGAGTCTGGAGGTCTCATACCTCTCTAGCCTCTCTCGCTCAATAAAGAGCTCCTCAAGATGGAGAACCATATTCTGAAGGTTCTTGTTCTCATGCTGTTTCTGAAGCTCAGGATTCATCTGCCCCATCATTATACATGTTGCAGCCTCACGATTTTTCCTATGCTTCAGCCAGGCATCATGTGCTACTTGATCCTCAACATTAGGCTCTACAAGGAAAATTTCATCTAATCTATAGATGATTCCCTTTGATTTGAGAACTATTCTCATAGCTCGAAACCAATTAGATTAAACCGTTTAATTTGGTGTCAAGTAACGAACGAAGATTAATATTGTGAGCACAAAATTTTCTTATGCCCCTAGTCATTGATGAAAAATTGGCGCTATACTTTATCATATCCTAACATGTTAAGTTTGAAAGTGATTTATGAGAATTGGCATTGAAAAAATACTTTCAGTCCCTCACACGCATGTAAAAAAACCCAAAAAACAGTCATGAGGTGTGTCCTGTCATTTGACATCGATATTGTCTTTAGTTGACAACGGTATCGTTATCCCTTATAATGGTACCACTATCTATTATTTCCTAGTTAGTTTTAACCGACACAATTCCAAATTCCCTTTTTAAGATTAACCAACACCGGTATCGACATCCCTAAAAATGGTATCGGAATCGACCTTTTTGGCAGAATATAAATCTAAATTAATTCAATTTTCCCATTCAGTTGGAGAATTAATTATTCTACCCGATTTTTCCTCTCATTTTCCACTATAAATAGAGGCCTAAAAGCAGTTTTCATATATAGTTCACATCTATCAAATCTATTCCGCGAAATTAGCTCTAAGAAAGTTCTTATCAAAGTTCTATCCAATCCATTTCTGAGTTTTTAGCAAGTTTAGAATAAAGAGGGGAATTTATTTTCTCCTAGTTATTCTTTACCGATCTTGACTCATCTTTTCCAAATCCAGTCACTCTTTACAAGGCCATTCCCGTTCCATTTCAAACCTAACAACGGATTCACAATGAAAAGGTACACAATCTGAGACTAAAATAATCATTTTAATTTATTTCTAGCTTTAGTTCATTAAGTTTCAATTTATGCCACATTAATTGAATTAAACTTATTACAATTAAACTTGACTATAAATCAATCCACTTTATTTCTGTCTCATCTTTATTCCATGTTTCATCACCGTAATTCAATTAATTCATAATATAAATTACTTATATTTTACTTCCATAGTATGAGTTATTTATATTCCATCTTATAAATTATTTATATTTCATTTCTATAATATAAATGGTTTATAATTCTTTTACATAATCTAATTGATTCATATCCCAAAATGTAAATAATCCATATTTCATTCTCAATTATAATTGTGTCATGTTTCATTTCCCATTTCATTTCATTCAATTTCCATTTTCAATTATGTAATTAATTGATGCTGCATCTTTTTTATGTCATAATTGATTCATATCTCATTATCACTTATTCCATGCTTTATTTTCATTTCTTAATTACACATCACTTTCTTTTTCTGCTACTTTCCATTATCAGTCAATTTCATTAATTATATTTGAGCGGGTAAGATCTCTATGCAGTGATTTTATTCGAGGGATTAACTTGCAATCCATGTTATACTTTTCTATACCTCTCTTCCCATTTCTTCTTGATTTGTGAAATTGCCTGCCATATTTGTGATTCTACCATCTTCTTAATTTTGCTAAATTTGTCATAGCGCCGTTATGCTGGAAGAATGGCACTGTGACTTTGACATCAACGCTGCTATTTATTCCGGGCCAGAATAAAATATTCATGTTTTAACCTTTTATTTGCAGGATAATTGTCCGGAATCAATTTGTTTTGTATTACGTGTTATAAGCATGTGGTAACTGCCATAAAATGATGCCATGACCATATTGAGGTGGTGTGTTTTGATTAGAATAGCTCTTTTTCCGAACTCATTTCTTAAAATGAATGTAGGTAATATGTTTGACATTTAATAAACAATTTTGGTATTTCAATTTAAATTTGTTGGAAAACAATGATCCGGACGAACCAGTTAAAGAACTATCCGGATCAAATTTGAAGAAAACAAAAACATTGAGAACAAAAACATGTTATCTCCTAAATCCAAAATGGAAGCATAAGATTCAAGACAAGTCATCAAGACATATATTGAAGACTATAAATACCTAAGCACATAGTGGAAGCATCCGGTTAAAGTTTGGAAAGGAAACAAACTTTAAACCTCTCAAAAGCAGCATCCGGAAGAAGAACTAATTAAAGTAGCATCTGGATATATTTGTTTGAAAACAATGACCCGGAAGAACCAAGTCAAGTAATTATCTGGATCAAGTTTGAAGAAAAAAATGCAAGGAAAAAAAAGAAATCTCCTTAATCCAAAATGGAAGCATTCGGTCCAAAACAAGTCATCAGGACATTCATTGAAGACTACAAGTACATAAGCACATAATGGAAGCAACCGATTGAAGTTTGGAAAGGAAACAAACTTTGAACTGCTCAAGTTCTGCATCTGGAAGAAGACTGATTAAATAGCATTCAGATATAGCTAATCATCTGGAAGATCAAGTCAAAAGAGAAAAGTTTCAAAAACAACTTTCCCCTCTAACTTTTTCGTTTAAGAGTCAAAGATCCTTTCCCCTTATGAAAGACAAGATGACAGCTAGCACGCTTTTCAAAAAAAGGATAGAAGGACTGATATAGGAAAAATAAAAGGTAACAAACTTTTCTACCTAGACCAATAGAAAAGGCGTGTGGAGCTCACACATCGGACTACTTGCATAAAAGTTGGGGAATCGCTAAAATACAAGGAAAATGATCACTGATAACTTATTTCTCAATCCCAAGAATTCAAATGGGATAATTACTCAGTCTAACGGATTGATCAACTGCTCCAGAAGTGCCATTTATTACCTGATCAATGGTGAAGATCCAATTCAACCTCGATGGTACACAACAACTACATTTATGATCCAAGCCTATAGAAGGGAAGCTTAACAAGTTGAGAAGGTGCTGCTTGATTTAAAAAAAGCATAACACAAGAAAATCCACTATTGCAATCAGTAATATAATCCCTCTAAGAAACAAACCATTCCAAATTAGTTTGTAGGAATGTTCAAGTGAGTTATAAACTTAAGGAATTCAAAAACAAAACCCTTGAGAAAAATCAAGTTGTAAAGATCTCATACTTAGGTGAGTATTGAGATTGGGATATAGCTTAGAGTTGGTGCTTTAAGTGGGATCTCCCTATAGGACTCAGCTTAGGTTTGGGTAGAAATCTAAGTGGTATATCCTGCTAAAGACAAGAGGACTCAGCTAGAAGTTGGTGCTTCTAGTGGTATATCCTACATCCGGAAGGAGTCACCATCCAGAGACAAATTGTAAAGCTTGATTCCTGCCAGTTGGAAAGAAATTCACTAGTGGAAAAAGCTCGGAGTAAGGACACTCCAGAGACTGGAGTAGGCGGGGCCAAACCAGGATAAAACTATGTGTTTGATATTCTAACTCTTTACTTTATTAGCATATCATTTCATATTTGCATCATCCGGATCTAATATATTCGGAACATATCAAACAAGCTACATAAAGTTTTTTTAAAGTCTGTTAATTCCACGAAAAGGGTCATTCACGCCTCCTCTGACCTTATATAGACCATTATAGGGACCAATAAGTGGTATCAGAGCACTCACAAATAGAGAACTAACAATCTCGAGCCAAAGGTCAATATTTTGATTCAAGAATCAAAATGAGTTTCCAAAACTTACAACTCCTTCCTAAGGGTAAGTCTATTACCCGTTCTCCACTCTTCACCGAAGAACACTACATGTTCTGGAAAAATTGGATGAAGAATTTCATTCAGGCATGAAGCATGATGGCAAGGATGGCCATTGAAGATGGCCTATATAATCTTACTCATGAAGTAGAGGGTATAATTGCCCGAAAGCCCTCAAACTATAGTATGAGAATCATTACAAAATATTGTGTGAAAACGCAAATGCTATTAACATGCTTCACTATCTCTTAGTGTAGCTGAATTCAACAAGATATCCGGATGTTAAACTGTGCAAGAGATTTGGCAGAAACTGGAAGTGAACTACTAGGGAACAAATAATGTCAAAGAAGCCAAAATCGATCTCCTACAACAAAAACTAGAATCTTTCAAAATGGAGCCTAAAGAATCCATCAGCAGCATGAACACTAGATACACCAATCTAGTAAATGAGATGAAAAGGCTCAAAAAGGAGATCCCAGAAGTAGACATAGTCAAGAAAGTACTCTGAAGTCTCACCAAGGAATGGGATAACAAAAAGACTACCAATGAGGAAGCTCATGACTTAAACTTCTACAGTTATGATAAACTCATTGGTAATCTCCTAACTCAATAATTATCCTTGGAGAGATATAGCCAACAGGAGAAAAAGCCTAAAGAAAGGAAGAAGACCATTGCGCTCAAGGCAGATTCTACGGGATTAGCCTCCTCCGGATCAGGCGAGCAACTAAAGGAATCTCATTACAACAAAGAAGATATGGCTATGCTAGCCAAATATTTTAATAGATTCATAAAGAAAAAAAGATAGGAGGAGCTCCAGAAGGTATGAGTCCAAAAGACAAAAGGAAGGCACTTCTAGAAGGGACAAGCCAAGAAAAGCTCTGGAAGAAAAGAAGGATCTGGAAAAAGACTCTACCTACTTCGAATGTAGAGAAAAAGGCCATTTCAGAACCAAATGCCCTAAGCTCAAAAGAGATAAGAAACTCAAGAATAAGGCAATGGTGGCCACATAGAGTAACAGTGAGGAAAGTAGCAGTTCAGCTTCAACAAAAGAAGAAGAAACTGCTAACTATACATTCTTGGCAATAACTGCTCCGGAAGTAGAACAATTCGGAAGAAATCCTTCTAAGTAAGATATTGTGCCAATTGAAGAATCAGAATTAGAGACAGCTACTACTGAGGTAAACTGTCAATCTAATTCTGTTTCTAACTTTTAACTTGCTAGAGCTATAGGGATTGTAATCAAGAATGTGAGGAAGAACACAAAAGCAGTCAAATCACAATGAAGACAAGTAATGGATCTTGCAGAAGATACTGAAGCATTGGCACAAGATGTCAATCTCATAAGAGCCACAAAGTACATTGATGTGGTTGAAGAAAATTTCTTGAGAAGCCAAGTGCAGATCTTAAGTGCAAACTTAACAGGGCTAGATTGGGAGCTAGCCTTGATAAAAGAGGCATCCAATAGGAAATCACATTCTTCACAAAGAAGAAGGAATCCAAGACAAGCAGCACAAAGAAATCCACACTCTATTGCTAAAAAGAATCTAGGGCCCCTAAATTAAAAAGAAAAGAGACCTCAAAGGCAACCTCAAGCACAGAGATACACAGCTGCTCAAAAGGGAAAATCTAAAGTAATCCAAAATGAGTAACCTGCCAAGCAAAGAAAGAACCATAGAGTAGAGATCGCACTTCCAACCAGCTTCTGGATACATACCAAACAGACAAGTATACAAGAAGCTGGATACATTGGAAATTATAGAAAGGAGGATCTTGAGAAGATCCAAAAGAAGCATGAGTAGAACAGACCCATCTCTGGGTGCAAGTTTTGTGGGAAAAACAATCACTTTACTAAATTATTTAGATTGAAATAAGGTTGTTATGATGTTTATCCTTGGCATGAAATGGTTGATAACCCGAGAGGACCCAAATTTGATTGGGTACCCAAACCCACTTGATATGTTTTATATGTATGCCTTAGATCCACAGTAGATCAACACACATGGTACATTGATAGTGGATGCTCAAGGCACATGACTGGTGATGAGAAAGCCTTCATCACTCTAATCCGGAAGAAAGGTGGAAAAGTAAGCTTTGGAGACAATTAAGGGACAAATCATTGGATATGGAACCATTGGATCTGAATTAAAGATAGAAGATGTCTCACTAGTTGATGGACTGAAGTTCAACCTGCTAAGTGTTGCTCAGCTCTGTGACAAACGGAGAAAAGTCACCTTTGGCTCTGCAGGTTGCTCAATCATTGATAGTAAGTCAAATCAACTCATTTTTTATGCACCTAGAGTAAATAATGATTATTCTGTGAACATTAAAAATGAGAAACAGAATATATACTTGGTGTCTAAAGAAGAAGAATCATGGCTATAGCATCGGAGGTTGGGATATGTAAGCATGAACCTCCTGTCCAAATTAGCCGAAAAGGAATTGGTTGTGGGTTTGCCTAAGGTTGCTTTTGATAAGGATCATATATGCACTACATGTCAATTTGGTAAACAACATAAAAAAAAGCTTCCCTTCCATTAACTACATTCCCTCAAAAAGAGTTCTTGAACTTGTACACATTGATCTCTTTAGACCAATCAAACCAATGAGTTTAGGTAGAAGAGAACACACAATGGTCATTATGGATAATCATTCTCGCTATACCTGGGTCACTTTGCTAGCTAGAAAAGATGAAGCCTTTGACCGTTTCTCAAAAATATTCATCCAGATATAAGTAGAACGGGGCATAAGCATTGCACACATCCGGAGTGATAATGGAGGAGAATTCAAAAATAAGTACTTGGATAAATTCTCCAAATCCAAGGGCATTGAGCACAAACCTCAACAAAATGGGGATGTTGAAAGGGAAAGTAGAACAATAGTTGAGATGCCTAGAATAATTCTAAGTGAGGATAGTTTGCCTGAGTATTTCTGGGGCGGGGTCGTAAACACAGCATGCTATAATTTGAATAGAGCTCTTATCAGAAAGATCTTATAAAAGACCCCATATGAAATCTGAAAGGGAAGGAAACCCAAGATTGGGTACTTTAGAGCCTTTGGATGTAAATGAAACATCCTAAATGATAGAGAACAACTAGGAAAATTTGATACTAAATTTGATGAAGCAATTTTCCTTGGCTACTCAACACATAGAAAAGCTTACAGAGTCTATAACAAACGAACACAAACTGTGGCAAAGTCAATACATGTAGATTTCGATAAGACTAACCATGCAGGGAAAAGAAGTTCGAATCCGAAAGATTTAACTCCAGAAGCTGATAATATTGTAGAAAAAGAAGAAGTGCAGATTCTAGATTCCTATCAAATCAAAAGTACAAAGTAGAAGATGAAGGAATCACTCTCAATGCAAAAGTTCCACAAGGTTATATCAATCATCACGAGATAAACTCTATGGACAATCAAGAAGGAGAAGTTCAAGCAGAACATGAACAAGCTCCAGATCAGCATAGAGACCTTCAAAGAGAGATCTGGACCCATAGGGATCATCCAATTGAAGTTATTTTTGATAATGTCCAAAATCAGTTAGAACTAGAGGACAATTCAACTGGACGATGAGCCATGTTACTTTTATCTCTCTAATTGAGCCAAAGAAGTTCCAAGATGCTGTAGGAGATGAAAGTTAGATGATGGCAATGCAAGAAGTGCTGGATTAGTTCACCAGAAATGAAGTTTGGGATTTAGTGCCACTTTCGGAAGGAAAATCAATCATTGGCACCAAAAGGGTATTCCGAAACAAGCTAGATGAATTTGGAGTTGTGGTGAGAAATAAAGCAAGGCTAGTTGCTCAAGGCTACAATCAGTAAGAAGGCATTGACTTTCAGGAGACATTTGCCCCTATAGCAAGATTAGAGGCAATCCGTAATCTATGTGCTTTTAAATCATTCATGGGATCCACACTATTCCAAATGGATGTCAAAAGTGCATTTCTAAATGGAGGTATCTTGGAAGAAGTCTATGTTAAGCAACCACCTAGATTTGAAGACTCAAAGCATCCAAACCATGTATATAAACTAAAGAAGGCCCTCTATGGATCGAAGGAAGCACCAAAAACTTGGTATGAGAGACTTACTACATTTATCATATCCAAGGACACATCCGAGGCAAGGCAGAGACAACCCTTTTCTTCAAGAAGAAAAAGGGTGATGTTATTCTAGTCTAGATCTACATAGATGACATTATCTTTGGAGCAACAATTGTTAAGATTTGTGAAGAATTTAGCTCGTAAATGCAGAAGGAGTTTGAGATGTCAATAATGGGAGAACTCAACTTCTTCCTTGGTCTGCAAATCAAGCAGAGTCTGGATGGGATTTTCATCAATTAATCCAAGTACACTAGGGAGATTCTGAAGAAGTTTGAAATGGACAAAAGCAAACCAATGTCCATTCCCATGGTATCAGATTCAGTCCTGTCAAAGGATTGTGAAGGAGAAGAAGTAGATCAGAAGCTCTATAGAGGAATGATTGGATCACTTTTGTACTTGACAGATAGCAGACCTTACATGCATTATACAGTTTGGTACTGTGCAAGATACCAATCCAATCTAATGGATTCACATCTCAAAGCAGTGAAGAGAATCCTTAGATACCTTCTAGGAACCACTGGAGTTGGGTTAGTAACGCAAACTTCACACTCTAAGGCTTCACTGATGCAGATTATGGCAAAGACACTCTTGAAAGAAAGAGTACATCCGGAGGCTGTCACTTTCTTGGAGATTGCTTGGTATCATGGTATAGCAAGAAGCAAAATTTAGTTGCCTTATCAACTACAGAAGTAGAATATATGGCAGATAGAATTTGTGTTGCTCAACTCTTATGGATCAAACAACAATTAGAAGACTATGGTGTTCAATCCGATTGTGTGATAACAAAAGTGCCATTGATGTGTCAAAGAATCCAATGCTCCATAGCAGGATGAAGCATGTCAACATCAGACACCATTTCGTCCAGGATCATGTAATGAAGAAGGATGTTGCACTGGTATACATTCCAACTAATGAGCAAAAGGCAGACATCGTTACCAAGCCATTAAGTAAAGATCAATTCAATAAGCTAAGGGAGTCAATTAGAATGTCAAATCCAATTTAAAGAAGAATCGGAAAGACAATCTAGGATTAATGTGGACCTCTACAAGTCAAGGAATCTCGAAAGAAAGGAGAAGAATTCAAATCTCTGGATCTAGAAGGAATATTGCCAGCTCAGCAGACAAAAGTGACAAATGGAAGTAAAAGCGTGAAAAGGTAACTGTACACATTTTGAATTTCAAACGTTTATTAGGCATTACACGCACGGTAAAATTTACAATTGTCTTAAAAATTAAACCGTTCCACTTCTCTTGTTTAAACGCCATTTACCTCTCTCCTTAAACTTAACTACCACGTCATCAATCTAGTTAAGTTTAACCTCGTCCAGATTACCATTATAACCTCACTTTGGAATTCTATAAAACCCCCCCATAAATCCTTCTCCTTCTTCATGCAAGTAATACTCTTACTGTTATGCAGCAAATTTCATTTCTCAAAGCCCTAAATTCCCAAAAACTCTCTCAAAATTCACAAATGGCAACTCAAAATTCTCAAATTTAAGTCACCATTACCTCAAACAACATCTGTAAGGATTTTGACTTCATTTCAATGAAGAAAGCCGTATCAGACACTGTCATCCCATCTGATTTTCTAGGAGATGATTATCTTTTTTCAACAAGCCCATTCAATCTACTCCTTTGAGATCAAGGATTAAAAACCTTCCTCAAAATTCATAACCTAACCTATTCGGTGTTCGTAAAGCAATTATACGACAATCTCAAAGCCCACAATTACTATAATGCCCTCCGGACCACCATAGTTAGCAAGGAGATTACTTTGACACCAGAGTTCTTTATAACTCATCTCAATATGAAAAATGATGGAGTGGTGTTAAGGACGAACGAAGATGAACAGAAGGTGAAGTATAAACCACTAAAATGGATTCCAAAGAGATATTTTGGAGACAAGTTCTCCACTTACTGGCTAGAAACTCCCAGATTCTTGCAGTTTGTAATGGCAAAATTTGTGCTAATCTGGAAAGGCTCTCTCACTACAATCTCCTTATTCCAACACTATTGTTAGCACATGTCCGTTCTGACCCAATGAGGAATAATGCCTATTTCGTTCAGTGATCAGATAAAGAGCCAAAAATGATCGAATTATCATCCAAAATCCGAAATTCAAAAATCCACATTATAGGGAAGCTCCGATTTAGCATTTTCTACTGAAAAATCAAAAAGTCAAATTTTGGTCAAACATAGGTAATCCTCCCGCCGGCTAATTACCTATCTACAGTAAAAAATCAAATCTTACTAAGTCCTCCCGCCGGGAAATTACCTATCTACAGTAAAAAAAAATCAAATCTTACGAAGATCTAGCAAGATTTTGCAGGTTTCGATGCAAAATCTTGTTAGATAGGTAATTAGCCCGCCGACTAATTGCTTCCCCACTATAAATAGGGGACTCGCCACCTCATTTTCAGCAGACAATTTTTTTTCAGAGAAATCCCAAAGTTCCCTTTATGTCCTTTTTCAGTTTCGGGAGTCCCAAAAGCCCCAAAACTCTGTCAAAACACTTTCAAAATTCAAGCTTTTATCACCAACACTCGGTATAAACTCAATGTCTGGTCTTTTTAGATTAAGATCCCACAGTTATCTTCGGTCTAGAAATTACTTAAACCTTACGTTTCCTTTAGGAATAATCCAAGATTATAGTCATCACTTGTGTTAAACCTATTTTCCAACAAAACCACAATTTTGCTTGACAAATTCGGTCCTGCACCAGCTCTTAAATCATCTTAGACAAACGAAAAGGTAAACTAAGGGTAATTGGCTCTAAGCCCAACTTTAAAATTCATTAAATTCATCTTTTATTATTTTATTATTGCACGTTGCATTCTCATTTCTTGAGTCAAGTGAGCCACTAGAGCCACTTAGACTATAATATGTGTAAATAAGCTCGTAGGTATGGATGAAACATCCAAAATGAGAGGAAACTCTATCCGAGTTTCCGGGCCAAAACCCAGGCACTGCCATTACTCTGCCAAAATTTTGGTAGCAAAACTCTATTTATTAAGCTGTTATAATGCCCGTTTTATTTCTTGAATTTAATTCTTAAATAAAGCCATTCTAATGCCAAAATTACCACAAATTCCAAAATTAACCCAAACAATTTGAATAATATGAGTGTCTATTATGTCCGAACTCAGAATCTTATTCTTTTGTGGTATAAAAATTCCATTTTGGATCAGTATACCATAATTCCCGGTGGAGTTGAACCAGGTGGCGACACTATTTTATTTTTAGATAAAGTAAAAATGCCTTATTTTAAAAATATCTTTTCACAATTAAATGTGAAAATATATTTCTCAATATAATCACATTTTTGGCTTATATAAAGTCACTGCTTTTAAGCAAACCGAATTTTCTCAAATCGAACGAGACGCGCCCTGCGCGCTGCACCCCGCGTTCACAATCCCGATAAAACCCCTCGCCCGCTCACAGTGTCGACTCCGCTGGGGATAATTATTTTTTTATAAAAACCCGATTTTTATAAAAATTCTTTTTTGACATAATAATTAAAATATTGTTCAAATTAAATTTTGGAATTATTAAATATGTGGTAATTTCAACATTACACAAATTCTAGGGTTGCATAGCATCTACATTCTTCACCCTTAAACCAATTTAGGTGTTTTTTGGTGAAGTAACCCCAAGTTCGCTTAGGGCTTGAGGGGTATGGATCTGATCACACCCCTTACGTAATGTACGAGGACCTTGCTCTCTTAAGGGAAAGACTACCTGAGTATATTATATGTGGAAAAGTTTCCTTGGGTTCACTTAGGGCCACTGGGACTTGGTACACAAAAGCGCAGGGTACCCAAATCGCACCCAATCCTGTATATAGATGAGCCATAGACACTTCCTCATAGGTCTACCCAAAAACCTTGAGTGCACACGAGCAGACTTCGCTAAGTCCCCCATTGGCTTTAACGCGAAGTAACCAAATGGAGTTAAAAGGACGGTAGGCGCGATCCAACCGTTTGCTACTTGTGTTGGTTTATTGAATATAAATAAACTAAAAATGGACATCATAAACATCATGATTGTGTGAAAACTAATCACATCTTTGTGCAGCCATGCCATTGATGTGTGCCATACCATTTCATTTCCTTAAGTTATAGGAAGTAGAAATAACTGAGACCAGTGAGTCCACCTAGGCTCAACACATGAGCCAAAATAATCGAGACCAATGAGTCCACCTAGGCTCAACCCGTGAGCCGAAATAACCGAGACCAGTGAGTCCACCTAGGCTTAACCCGTGAGTTAAAATAACTGAGACTAGTGAATCCAACTAGGCTTAACCCGTGAGGCAAAATAACCGAGACCGGTGAGTCCACCTAGGCTCAACCCATGAGCTGAAATAACCGAGACCAGTGAATCCACTTAGGCTCTACTCGTTTGCTGAAATAACCGAGACTAGTGAATCCACCTAGGCTCAACCCTCGAGCCGAAAGATATAAACCCCTTCGAGTGACCGCGTGTCAGCTCACCCATGGACCACTGAGTCAACCCCTTTTTAAGTGACCAAAGAGTCAGCTTACCCTTGGACCAATGAGTCAACCCTTTTTGAGTGACCAGCGAGTCAGATCACCCTTGGACCAATCAGTCAAACCCTTTGAGTGATCGGTGAGTCAAATCACCCCTGGACCAATAAGTTAAACCCCTTTCGTGTGACCAGAGAGTCAACTCACCCTTAGACTAATGAGTCAACTCTTTTTGAGTGACCAGTGAGTCATGTCACCCTTAGACTAGTGAGTCAACCCCTTTTCGAGTGACCAGCGAGTCAGCTAACCCTTGGACCAATGAGTCAATCTTTGAGTGACTAGTGAGTCAGATCACTTTGGACCATAAAGTCAACCCATCTTTTACCAGCGAGTCAATTCACCCTCGAGTCAAATCCAAGACCACGCGTTTATGATATTACATAAATATCGTAGACTACCCTTGCCGATTGCTCCTCAAACGTTTTGCGTATACCCAACTACCCTATTATTTTTATATATCCATTCATTCATTCATCCGCTCATCCATTCATTCATCCACTCATGCATCCTAATAGGTTGAGGTAAGTAGGGCTCAAAGCTATACCCGATACACTTACTAACACTTTATCTCTTGCAATTCTAGGTTGGAAGTAAGAGAAAAGGAGGTTAAGACGTATTACAAGAAGCCCAAAAGTTACACCCCTAACACCAATCGAATCTATGGCCGGATTTTTCTTCGATCCAAAACTTGAAACCATAATGGTAGACGATGATGTAGTTGGAAAGTCCCTCAAAAGGATTCTTGATGCTCCAAAATTTCGTGATGTTTGGGAAAGGCTGAGCACTACTAATGGTTAGAAGACCCAAGAGCAAGAGGCCGAGATAGCGTCACTAAAGGCAAAAATGGCAGAACCGAGATAGCGTCACTAAAGGCAAAAATGGCAGACATGGAGAAGTTGTCCCCCATTAAAGAAAAATCTGTTGCTCTCTCCCTCGAGCAGTATGTGGATATTGACCGATTCTTACTAAAGGAGTCAGAAGCCTTTTCGGCTAACTTCGTGATGCCTTACATAGCCCCATATACTGGTACTCGACCTCCTCAGGTGCATGTGGAGGGTTATCTTTGAATTATGACTAGCATAAACATCCCTAAGGTTCATATAGTCAATCTTTTCCAAGCTACTATACGAGGACCTACCTCTGACTGGTACATGAGGATGCCAATAGACGTGAAATCCAATTGGAGGAGAACTATGCGTTCAATCTGAAGGTCAAAACTACCTTACAAGACCTTGAAAGGATCAAACAACGGCCAAATGAGTCATTTTAAGAATTTTTCTTAAGGTGGATTGTTGTTTGTGTGCTCGTAACCGAGGCACCTGACCAAGATGACCTAATAGTGAAGTTTGTCAAAGGATCTAGCCCAAAATGCAGGGATGAAATGAAAATGAAAAGATTCAACACCTTCAATGACGTGGTGGACTATGCCAAGAGACTGGAAAAGTAAAAGGAAGAGGATCGAGCGAAGAAGAAAGAATAGCAAGCTTGTGCTAAACCTTGATACTGGGAAAAAGGTGGATCCTCCAAACAAGGCAGTTTTGAATCCTCAAAGGCGTCAACCAAAGTTGTAGCAGCTACTCAGGTGCAAACTCACCAATCTACCTCTCCATGGGTAGAATCACTATCAAAGATATTCACCAATCCAAGGAAGTCTGAACAACTCCAGAGCATCAAACCATTCATTCCACCTGCTACGACAGACATAGACAATTTATGTGTTTATTATATGACCAAGGGGCATCGTATAAATAAATGCACCAACCTACTGAAAGATCTATAATAGATGATAAGTGATGGGTGGATGAAAGAACCTGAGAAGAAACCAAGCACTCAGACTGATCCCCTACTAAACTTTCAAGCTACGGTGAATGCCATCGATATTTATGTAGATGCCGGCTAATATGGTATCGATGTGACCAATAACTTCTGACATGACCCAGGATGGGAGGACAATATGATTTTTGACAACATGGATATCATCTATATGGTTGGCCAGTATGTCTTGAGGATGAGGAGAGAAGGACTAGACCACTATTAAGTGCCACCACACCTCATATACACAGGAGACTCTGACCCAAATGAACATATAGAAGAATTCCTCCAATTTATGCACGAACAAGGGATAGCCATGATGGATTTTGCACCTCAATTCCCTAGATTCTTAAAAAGGGCAAGCCTTGGGCTAGTACGACATAATGCCACTCGAAGGATGATGGAATTAGTACTTTATAGAGAGATCTTTCCTCTACTACTTTAGGGCTTCCCAGTCCTACCCCGGATGCAATTTGCTAGTGGTTGGAACCATAAGTAGATCGACATAATACTGGTTGGCAGGACATTACTCCTCTACTACTTACTATCTATACTCCCCCAGATTACATGAGCCTGAACTACATTGGAACAAGTTTGTTTGAATTTGGGAGCTCTTTGGGAGTAGCACACCCAGGAAGTCAAGAGCTATGTGATCCTGAACAAGCCTGGAGCAATCATGAGGACCAACAAAGGTATCTAGGCCTGTACCTAGAGGAGGAAGCATGAGACCCGTTTAGAGGGATCCGTGCTAACATTATAGCATATGGTGCCCGTGTAAAGGAAAAATTTGCTAGCATACGGGCCATGGTCTCCGACTTTTACGTAGCCATCGCAAGAGTCGAGGCTGAAATGAACGCCGAGGAAGATCCCAAAGAAGATCCTGAGCAAGATCCCGAGGAAGATCCCGAGGAAGATCCCGAGGAAGATCCCAAGGAAGATCCTAAAGAAGCTCTCGAGGGAGATTTGGAAAAGGATTTTGATAATGATATCCCAGCTCAGCACGCGTCAAATTGGGTCTTTGAGCCACAGCCTTTCAAGAATTCAGATGAAGAAGTAAAAGAATTTATGGACTCTAGCAAATTGGATCACGGAGATGAAAGTGAGGTAGATAACTTAGGGTACAAATTAGAGGCCTTTTCAAATGATGAGCTAAATCACTTACAAGGGGATTTCAAATACTAGGCTCCCTTCCCCAATGGTCTGTGCGCTACTCTACAATGATACTAGCACTGTTTTCCCCGACATTATATTCTCGAGCTTAGATCTGATCGACAAAGGCATTCGCCATAATAAAGCTCTCTACTTGAAGGCTAGTGTATTCGGGCGCATTATGCCTTATATAATTATCGACGACGGATGATCACTGAATGTCTATCCTAAGTATATTCTACTACTCCTAGGACTAACTAAGAAGGACTTAAAGAGATCCACAACAGTCATCAAGGCCTACGACAACTCCAAGAGAACCATCATTGCAATGTTTGACGCCGAAGTTACTATCGGTGAAATCTTATCTATAGTGCTTTTCACGGTCATAGATATCCTAGTGACCTTCTCTATGCTGCTCGGATGGCCATGGTTCCATGCTCTAGGAGGGAATCTATCCACTCTTCACCAGAAAGTCAAATCCGGTTCCACGAAATGGTTGTCACTCTAGAGTCTGACGAAGCATTAGTAGTGGTATCAGTAAAAATGGAAGAGAACCACATGAGGGGATTTACCATAGCTATGATTGCGAAAGAATCGAACAACAATCAAAGGTGCATTGAGGCCCATGGATTCAAGGATACATACAAAAGTACCACACTCCTTGCAAAGGACTGGATGCCCGTGAACAGGGGATGCCAACCTTTAATATAGCGGCAGAAGAGTGAAAGCCTACAGGACTCGGTTATAAAGGCCCTAGAAGAATCGCCCATAAGATGCACTTCCTAAAGAAGCTACAACGGCCCTACAATGAAACCCCCAAGCATGTTACCCATCAAGGAAGGATAGTTCCAAGATTTGAGATTTTATTAGATGCAGTCGACAACGACAAGTATAGCAAAAGCCCCATAACTTGTGTGTTGAAGAAAGCAAAGCGCTAGCCAGATGCAGGGGCAATCCCAGATCAGACCAAGGTTGACAAATAGGTACACCCAAAGAAGGTCAAAAAGTTGAGTAAAGAGGAGGAAATCCTGAACACCCTAACCAAGCACCTTCAAGCGCAGCTCAAGATACTGGAGGAAGATAAAAGCAAAGGAGGTGGCTTTAGCTAAACCATTATGAACATGGTCATGACCATGAAAGGTAAGGCAAAGATACAAGAGGAAGACAATGAGGATATCCTATTGAAGCTAGCTACTATAGGTGAATCATCTACTGTGGAGTCAGACCCCACTAATTAGAATGAGTCTTTTACTTTCGTTTCTAGCTTGTTTGAAATGAATAATGTACTTTATGATGATAATAAGATGAAGAACTTTGCTTATTTGGATTTGTTTCTGATTATGATTCCATGCATCCATTCCAGAATTCATCTAGCATCTTTAACTTAGACAATGATATTATAAAAGAAATTAACTTAAATATGGAAGATGATCCAAAAATGGTATGCATTTCTAATCAACTACCCATTGAACAAGAGAGAGAATTGATAAAAGTACTAAAAAATCACATTTTAGCCTTTGCTTGGTCTCATGAAGACACGCCGGGACTTGATCGGCACATCGCCGAGCATAAAATCCCCACAGACCCAAAAATTAGACCAATAAAGAAAAAGATGAGAAGGATGCATCCAGAATGGCCCAAAAAGGTCAAAGTAGAAGTGTCTAAACAAAGGCTAATTTCATTGAAGTCGTCGAGTATCCCACTTGGATACCCAATATAGTTCATGTGCCCAAGAAGAATGGTGACGTTCGAGTTTGTGTTGAATTCAGGGACTTGAATAAGACTACCCCTAAGGATGATTTCCCTATACCACACATTGATGTTCTGGTAGACAGCGTGGCAAGAGCAGCCATGTATTCCTTTATGGATAGGTTCTCTAGATATCACCAGATCCTTGTGAGCATAATAGACAAGTTCAAAACCGCATTCATCTCAGAGTGGGTCAACTATTATTTTAGGGTAATGCCTTTTGGATGCAAGAATGCAGGGGTAACCTACCAGTGAGCAGTCACCACATTGCTATATGACTTGATCCACCAAGCCAGAAGAGCACCCGACAGTGTTGGAGCAATTCCTCATAAGAATTAAGAAATATAATCTCCATCTTAACCCAAAGAAGTTTATATTCGTTGTCACGTCAGATAAATTACTAGGGCACATGGTTAGTAAAAGAGGCATAGAGATGGATCCCAACAAAGCTAATGCTATCAGGGAAATGCCTGTGCCAAAGACTAAGAAAGAAGTAAGAAGTTTCTTAGGATCCATACAGTACGTCGGTCGCCTTATAGCATAGTTGACCACCACATGCGAGCCTATCTTCAAGCTCTTGAGGAAACAACAACCAATAGAATGGAATGACCAATGTCAGGAAGCCTTCGATAGAATTAAAGCTTACCTATTGAACCCTCTAGTGCTAAAGTCGCCAATTCTCGGAAAGCAGCTCATTCTCTATTTCGCAATAGAAGAGACATCTGCGGGGGCTATGTTGGTTCAAGAGAACGAAGATAAGAAGGAACACGTAATTTATTACCTCAGCAAGAAGTTGCTAGAATATGAGACCCGATACACCATCATGGAGAAAACTTGTTCCTCCATGGTCTGGCTCACTATAAAGCTCATGCACTATTTCCAGCCATACAGAATCCAAGCAGTCGCAAAAGAGGATCCAATGAAGTATTTATGCCAGGCTCCCTTCCTAACCAAGAAACTGGCCAGGTGGCTCTTGTTGCTGTCAAAATTCAATATCTAATACGTCACTAAGAAAACCGTCAAAGGAAGGGCAGTGGCTGAATTCCGAGCAAATCAACCTCTCAAGGAAGGAGAATAGGATAACCTAGAATTTCCATAAATATTTCAAAACCAGTACGGAGAATCCCAGAAGATGGACCATGTTCTTTGATGGTGCCATTAACAAGTGAGCAGTTGGCTTGGGAGTCATCATCATAGCGCCGGATAGGGCGCTCATGCCCCTAGCAAAGGAATTAGAATTTCTTACCATAAATAACGGGGTGGAGTACGAATCCTATTTGTTTGGAATATCTTTCCTAACCGCCATTAGAGCAGACAAAGTAAAAATTATTGGTAATTCTGCTTTAGTCATCAAGCATGTCACGGGTGACTGGGAATTAAAGGAGGAATCCCTCAGACCCTACTTAGATATTATATGGAGAAAAGCTATAGTGTTCAATGAGTGCGAATTTTGTCACATGCCCCACGAGAAGAATCAGATGGCAGATGCATTAGCCACTCTGGCCTCTATATGGGAAGGACCCCAAAAGCAGCCAATCAAACCCCTTGTTATGGAGATAACTCGATCTCCGTACTAAATCCGTGCAATAGAAGATACCGTGGATGAAGGAAAGCCCTGGTATTCTAACATCGTTAAATTCCTCGAAAAGGTGAATTTCTAGCTGAGGCTACAGCTTCCGACCAAAATACGCTGAGGAACCTTGCTGCGCAACTCTGCCTGATTATAAGAGATCTATTCAAGAGGTCCTCTAATGGTCTATTATTAAAGTGCCTGACCCAACAATAATCTGAAAAGGTAATGAAGGAGACACATTCAGAAGACTGGAATCCACACATGAACAACATCATGATGGCAAAGAAAATTCAGAGAATGGGATACTTCTGGTTAACCATGCTAGCCGACTATGATCAAGGAGCAAAGACTTGCCATGCATGTTGGATATACAGAGATGTGAGCTACTTACCCCTAACAACGTTGTAAAGTTTGACAATACCTTGGCCATTCTCAGCTTAGGGCATCGATATCATTGGTGAGATAAGACCTTCTTCAACCAACGGCCACCACTTCATCATAATAGCCATCGACTACTTTTCCAAATGGGTTGAAGTAGAATCAAACACGAGCATTAGGGCCAAGAAGATGGCTTGGTTCATTCAGTGGCATATCTTTGCAAGATTCAGCATTCCTCATCATATAGTAAGTCATAACAGCATACCGTTACAAGGGGGAACAACTAACCTTAATGAAAAGGATGAAATTGAGCACCATTGCTCCTCACCCTATCATCCTTAAGCCTATGGGGCTGTGGAAGTAGCTAATAAGGCAATTAAGAAGATCCTCTCCAAGATGATATCTAACTACTACGATTGGGCCGATCATTTGCCCTACACCTTATGAGGATATAGAACTAGTGTCAAAACGCCTATAGGTCAAACTCCTTTTTCTCTCGTCTATGGGATGGAGGCAGTGTTGCCTAACGAAATGGAAATCAAATCTTCGCGTGTAGCTCTTGAAGCCTAGCTTCCTGAAGATGAATGGGCAAACACAAGACACAAGGAACTGACTCTAATCAATGAAAGATGACTATTTGCATTGGAGAATCTATAGTTGTACCAACAGCATATGGCCAGAGCTTACAATGCAAAGTCAAAGGGTAGGACCAACCCCTGAGACTGGGTGATTTGGTATTAAAGCAATCTCATAAAATGCACACAGATGCTCGAGGGAAGTTCTAGCTAAATTGGGAAGGCCCATATATAGTAAGAAAGACTCTCAATAAAGGGGCAGTAAAAATCTTATACCTGGATGGCAACGAGTTCTTGAATCTAGTAAATCGCGACAAGTTGAAGTGCTATCTCGTGTAAAAGAAGTAAAAGAAAATATAAATTTCTATCAAGGGCTAGTGAGTGCTCTTGAGCAAAAATAAAGACCCTAAAATAAAAGAATGAGGCCTTAGGTAAAATCTGCTCGGAACCTTATGCAATATTAGGCATTTCATGGGAATAAATGCCAATTGCCCTTCCTATTTAAATAATATCTCTTATAGTAACATGTTCACGTTAAAAATACTAAATGAGCGCATTAAATGAAAACTGCAAATTGTTTAATGGAACATGCATCCAAACAACATCATTTCATCTTTATTATATATAAAAGTACATCACAAACAGGAAATAGAAATGACAAAGATGAGCTACGAGGCCTGAAACCTTTATTCTTCCACGAAAATAAAAGACACATGATGGCAAGCTCAATGACCCTCAAGGAAGCTACAAAGCCTCTGCATCTTGATAGGCCTCTCTCCAAGTGTAGGAATCCCATTAACAACAGTAGGCCAGACATGATATCAGAAGGATGGACGTCAAAAGGGATGGAGTAGTTCATCGCCACCTGAATATGACTAATCCACCTTACGTCATGATGATAAACCTGGGTATAAGAAAGCTCAGGGCTGATCAAAGTACATAAGGATGTCGAAAATCCCTGAGGACGGCCATACTGCCTACACAAGCAACCAGAAGAGTAGGTGATGATCTCAAAAAGACGGATGAGGACCACGCTGCCTCTAGCAATGACGGTAGTCACATGCGTGATACCCCACCAAGGGCAAACCTAATAAATATCCTCAGTAGCTCGGCTACCCATAAACTCGACCCACTCCTCAATGGTAAAATCTCTATGAGGACGATTGTAGATATGAAGTATAGAGCCCTGCACCCAGTAGGCCTTTGGATAATAATCCATACTCATACGGATAGACAACATAGAAAGCTTGTCCCATAGCAACATCAACAAAAAGCATAACAAACATAAAAGAGAAAAAAAGAAGAAGAAAGAGAGAAAAAGAAAAGAAATAGATAGCCTGCTGGATTGAAAACCTAAAAATGCCGTCTAGCTAAAAAATTAAGGCAAGCCTAATGAATCGAATACCCAAAAGGGTGATTCATTCAAAAAGAAAGGCTTAAATAAAATATTACCTTAAGGAGAAGTCTACTGCCCCTAGTAGTAGCTTCAGTTCCATTTCGGAAGGAGCACACGAAAATTAGTGTTTCAGCCAAACTCACTGCGATGGGAGATTTCCCCCCTAACATCTTATCAATGATGGTCAAGAAGGTGAAGCTACAAACCATAGTGGGTACCTTGAAAAGGAAGACTCCTATCAAGAGTAAGGAAATGTGCAAAAGCCAACTCGCATCATTAGGAGAGAGGTTCCTAACTATGTCAAAAGCCACGTCTCACCTCAGGCTCTTATCATAAATCAGTCGGCGCCTGTCAAATTATTGCAATAAAAAATGATCCATCAAAGGATCAGAAAACTTAGGTCGATGCATTGGAATTACTGGGGGCATGTCGGCTGAAGAGCTCAGGAGCCCATAGAATTCCTCATACGAGGGGCATAACTCATGCTCTCTAAAATAAAACACATTATCGATGGGATCCTAGAATCTGATAGTGGTCGGGATCACATTGTCCTTGATGAAGATACGACAGTACTCCTTTATATATGCTAGACCGCAGACCTCGAGATGGACCCAACCATCAGAATTCTTCAGATAGACGTTTAAATCCGCATAAATATGGATTTATCTCTCCGTGGCAAAATTTCAAAATAGTAGCAGTTTGCTATACGTAGTTTATGGGGCAATCTGCCAATATCTAGCAGATTACCCCGATAAACTCGATTGTCAACAAAAGAAAACACAAGATGAAGGAATAATGAAAAGTTCTTTTACATATATAAAAATGTGTTCATATAAGAAGAAGGGACTATAAATTGCCTAAAGAAAAAAGAAAATGATAAAAGAAAAAAGGGAAAGCCTATCTACTGCCCGCTGGAGCTCGGGTGGCTAGGATCAAAAGGAGGGTAACCACATTGAGAAAAGAATCCGAGGGTATCGCCCTGTCCCTACTGAGGATGCTGCTGTGGGTCATCCACTTGGAGCATCCCTAATAGACCTCAAAGCCTTTGAATCTCCAACTGCAACATTTTAATGCAGATCATTCATATGCATTTCATGACATGCCATGCATCATCATTAAAATAATAAAAGAACAAACATACTTCCATATTATAGTTTTGGTGCATCATGAACCACTACTGCCCCTGAATATATCCCCAATCAGAGATACTATCAACAATGGGCACTTGCAAGAACAAAAGGTCAGGAACAAGTCAAAGCCATTACAATCTAATGAAGAATAGAATAAGGCAGAGGAAACTCACATGAGTGGTATCGGCCGGATGGAAGGCCACTGGATGCTCGACATCTAAATAAGGCCGAATCACCGGCGTATAAGTACTCAGGTCAGGACGATACATCAAAGATGTGGGTGGTTGATAATGGAATCCCCAAATGTCACTCTACCATTGTTAAACCCTGAGATGGGATAGATGACGCCAAAGAGCTACCCACATGAGCATAAGTAGTCGCATGTCTCATCCTACCTTGGTGATTCTAGAAAGGATGATAAAATAAAGGCAAATTAATGTAACTAAGTGCAACGATAAAAACGACAAGAGTTCAAAATGATGGAAAAGAGGATACGGTCATTCGAACAGTCCTAGGTGATCCCGATCTAGCCTGGCCGCTAGAGGTAGAAGTCAAAGGGGTGTCATCCTCAAAAGGGTTATGAATGTCTTGTTCAGGCTCAACAGGAATAGGATCCATCTCCGGCCATCCAAGTAGTTGTGAATGGAAGAACTCCTAATACCTCCTAACCCTCTTCGGGAAGGCACTGGGTAAACCACTAGAGGTTAATCGTGCAAAGTCAGGCAAGCTATGAGGCCAGAAAATCCACTGAGAAACCTCAGAAGGGATGGAACATGACTTGGGAGGAAGATGCCATCCCTGGATACACTCTCCTCTATACCACTCCAAAGAGAAGGGAGTCTCTATAATCAGTTGGGTGTTCATAAACTCCCCAGCTAACCTCATAACCTCAGGCCAATGAAGAGCATGCCTTTAAGGCTGTGTCTTAATCTGAAAGAAAGAAAAGGCCAAAGGACGATACGACGATTGTAGTGGATATAACAATTAAAGCAAATCAAGGAATCGTGGAACATACCTTCTCCGAAGACAGGTTACAAAGGTGACCAGAAAGTAAGGAATGAGACTCCATCTCCCAACCTCTCAAATAATGTGGTAGTCGAGGGCAAAACGGATAGCTACCATCCTACACAAGATTGTTCCCTAGGAGAATCCCCATCTCAAAAAGCTAGATATGCAAAAAGATAAAAGAAATTAGAACGCTAAAAGATGGTCAAAATGCTCATAAGAAAGAAAAAAAGAGTTAAGTTCTTATATAAACAATCTAAAGGCAAGATTTGAACTTGCCAATTCTGTTCCTTGAACACTGATTGGGGTCCCAATGCATACTCATCAAAGTGAGACGGGGTCAATCAAGGTCAGCTGGATATGGAGATTCATAATCGAACCTCTAGTAGGAAAGCATAACCATGACAAGGTGGAAGCCATGAAAGCCCTAGCCTTGTAGGCAGAAGTCAAATGCCTCCTATTCCTGGTAGTCCAGAAGGTTATGAGTTTATCGCAGGAAATTCGCCCAGGCTTGCCTCTAGAATAGCCAATCAAAGCCTCGATGGTATCCACATTAAAGTTGTGGTAAGTAAAGCAAGCATTGAAATGGATCACATTATCATGAAAAGGAAGACCTGTGATGGTGCAGTAATCCAACAGAGTGATAGTATACTCTCCACAATGAAAATAGAAAGTGTGGGTAGTGTCAGACCACCCGCTCAAGATGTGGGTAAAAGTGTTAGGTGGGGTGTACGGATACTTGCGAGATCTCGAGTACCTACAATTACTCACCATCCTCCCCAAGGACGTCCTGTCAACGATGGTCTTCATACCAGGAGATAGCACCTTATACCACTTATAAAAGTGAGTAATGCTACCACCCTCATGCTTGGTCACCTAAAAAAATGCATATACACATATCACATACCAATTTTTTATAAATCACATGATTATTGAAAACTGATTTCATCTAATAAGTCATTGTATTAAATAAAGCATTGCATAAAATAAATAAGCAATAAAACGAATAAATTGTTGTGTAATATAAAAGCAGTGGTAAGGTTTACCATAATCCAAGGGAGATGATTGGAAGGCTTCAAAGTAGGTAGAATAAAATCCCCCAGATGAATCCCATGGTACATCCAATTCGACGGGAGTCTGTTTAAAGCATTGGCAGGCACCTTAAATAATTCCACTAGCTGACCGTCGATGAGCACATTCCGAGTAGTCACCTGAATAGCTGGCAGATCTAAGCGGATATTATAAGGCTTGAACCACATAGAAACCCCGCAAAATCAAAATTGAAGGGGTAGAAAATGGGAGAAAATAAAAGAAATCATTGTCAAAAATAGCTGGGAAGCAAAAATTTTCGGAAAGGAAGAGCAGAAAATGCAAAGACAGAAGGAGAGAATTTTCGGTGAGGTGAAAATGGGAGCCAAGCTACTATTTTTATAGACTGTAGGTAATTAGCCCACTGGATAATTACATATCCAGCTGTCACGCTTTTACGCGTTTATGCGTAACGACTATAAATGTTACCGTTATATAGGTAATTAGCCAGCTGGCTAAATATGTATGTTTTGAAATTTTGCAATTTTGCATATTTCATCCATTTTTTTGCATTATTTATAAAATGAGCGGACCTAAAAGCTATTTTTAAACAGTCACTCATGTATTAAGCACCCAAAAATATTTATTTCGAACCCAGGTCAATTTTAAAGTCATGCAACTCATTAATAAAGTTTTAATCGAAGGGGAAAAATATATTTTGTTTTAAAATTTGTCGATTGAAAATATGATAATCATTGCATTTCACACACACCATTTTGATTGTTTTGCATATGAAAAAATTTCTAGCACGGAATTTATGTATGCGAGGGGAAAACTGTTAGCACAGGTCCATTTCGGCCCGATGAGGAATAATGCCTATTTCATTTAGTGATCAGACAAAGAGCCAAAAAGGACAAAAATTCAAAATTCAAAAATCCACAATCGAGGGAAGCTCGGATTTAGCATTTTCTACTGAAAAATCAAAAAGTCAAAATTTGGTCAAACATAGGTAATTCTCCCGCTGGGTAATTACCTATCTAAAGTAAAAAATCAAATCTTACCGAGATCTGGCAAGATTTTATGGGATCTGATGTAAAATCTTGTTAGATAGGTAAGTAGCCCGCCAGCTAATAACCTATGTAATTAGCCTGCCGGCTAATTACTTCCCAATTTAAATCGGGGACTCGACCCCTCATTTTCAATCGACGAATTTTTTCTCAGAAATCCCAAAATTCTCTTTATGTCCATTTTCAGCTCCAGGAGTCCTAGAAGCCCCAAAACTCTGTCAAAACACTTCAACAATTTGAGCTTTATCACTGACACTCGGTATAAACTCAATTTCTGGTCTTTTTAGATCAATATCCCACAGTGATCTTCGGTCTAGAAATGACTTAAACTCTACATTTTGTTTAGGAATAATCCAAGATTATAGTCATAACTTGGGTTAAACCTATTTTCCAACCAACTCACAATTTCTCTCCATAAATTTGGTCCCGCACCGGCTCTCAAGTCATCCTAGACAGACGAAAAGGTAAACTGAGGGTAATTGGCTCTAAGCCCAACTTTAAAATGCATTAAGTTCATCTTTTATTATTCTATTATTGCACGTTGCATTCTCAGTTCTCTAGTCAAGTGAGCCACTAGAGCCACTCAAACTATAATATGTGTAAATAAGCTCGCAGGTACGGATGAAACGTCCAGAATGAGAGGAAACTCTATCTGAGTTTCCAGGCCAAAACCTAGGCGCTACCGTTACTCTGTTGATATTTCGGTAGTAAAACTCTATTTATTAAGCCGTTATAATGCCCCATTTTATTTCTTGAATTTAATTCTTAAATAAAGCCATTGTAATGCCAAAATTACTATAAATTCCAAAATTCCAAAATTAACCCAAAAAATTTGAACAATATGAGTACCTATTATGTCCAAACTCAGAATCTCATTCTTTTTGGTATAAAAATTGCATTTTGGATCAGTATACCACAATTTTCGGTGGAGCTGAACCGGGTGGCGACTCTATTTTATTTTTAAATAAAGTAAAAATGCTTTATTTTAAAAATATCTTTTCTCAATAAAATGTGAAAATGTATTTCTCAATATAATCACATTTTTAGCTTATATAAAGTCACTGTATTTAAGTAAACTAGATTTTCTCAAACCGAATGAGACATGCCCCACGCACCGCACCCCGCGTGCACAATACTGATAAAACCCCTCGCCTACTCACAACTGTGTCATCCAACACTGGACAGAAAGTGTGGTAGTCAACATGCCTGTGCTTGTAATTCATTTCATCAAGCAGCACAAATATACTCACGGAGGCCTCATCACCAAAATCCTAATTAAAAATGGAATTGATGTCACAAAGTAGGAATCAGTGGATGGGAAGGCTATATTGGAGAAGAATTTCAAGAATATATCCTTTGGTGAAAAATGGGATGAAGAGAAAGTAATAAGACCGAGGGAGGAAACAAAGGAGAAGAGTAGAGTCTGGAAGGCCGGAGTTAAAATTACTCTAGAAGCTAAGAGAGCCAGAATAGCTAAGTCAAAGACTCAAAGAAAAGTTAATGTCAAACCAATATTTAAGGGCATAGATGAGGACACACTTCCCCTCACTCACCTAATGAAAAGCACTCCCGAGAAGCCTAAGAAGAGAGGTAGGCTCATCAAAGTGGCTGATAAGAAAATGAAACTAGTTTGCAAATCAAAAGCAACTGAGAAAATTGTAGTGGCAGCTATTGCAATCTGGAAGGGATAGAAACAAGGGGAAAAGACAACCATCACTGATATCTTGGAAGCGGAGGATGGCTCCAATAGTGAAGAGACCAGGGATGGGGAGCCCATGCCAAAGAGTCAATTCATTCGAAGGGGATCTACTTTTGATAAAGCATTAAAAGCCAAGAGGAAAAAATTGGCTATAAAAAAGGCAACTACTTGTATAAACATCCAAGAGCCAACCCCCAAAGCTACAACTCCAGCAGATTTAAGCAAAGGCAAAGAACTTATTATTTTTGCTGAGAAACCAGTCATTCTGTATAACATTTTTTCGAAAGATCCCTAATATGATGACATGATGAGTGTAGTCCGGGATAGCTTAAAGTAAAATAGATTGACCAAGGAGGGACCTAGAGGATTGTCCAAACTGGCAACCACTTATAGTCCTTCAATCCTAGTAGCCTCAAAAGATCTAGTGCTTCTCAAAGAGGCTAAGTATCCAAATGTAGACTTATTCCTATTCAAAACCAGAATAGAGCCTCTTTTGTAAAATTTATTGAACACAGAAGTGGAGGTGGTTAAGCTAGAAAGTCATGAAAATGCAACAGGAGGGGATGGTGAGGACAATTCCACCATTCTAGAAAATGAGGTAGTAGTAGTTGTAAGACCTATACGGGCAATTGAAGGGGAGACTAAGGACATTTCCAATCTTTCAAATATTGGGTTAGAAGAGCAAATTGAGGAAGAGACCTCTAATAAACAACAGAATAATCAGGTAATCCCCATCCCTATTTTTAAAACTACTACTAGTAGGTGCAGACACCTAAATTGCATCTAAGGATAACCAGTCCATCCCAGAATGTAATGTTTTAGAGGACGGAACAGGTCTTGGACCCAATGAGCACACTTTTCAAGTGGACTCAAAGGGTGAGGCCAGTCCGTAAGATAGGCTGGAAGAAAAAGATAAAGAATAGAGAGAGATCAAGGTAAGTGAATCTAAATCATCCGGATTAGGGGAATCTGAAAGCAGCTTTGCGTCAAAAGAGACTTCATCATCAGAATGCACTCCTAAACAACAAATTTCTAAGAACAATCCTAGCAAAGTTGATAAAATGACAATAACATTAAAGATGATAGAAGAAGTTATAGTTGAGAGGCAGGAAGAGAGCTATGTCAGGCAAACTCTCCAGAGTATATGCACTCAACTCAAATCCATGGAGAGCATAATAAATGATAAATCTTTGGCTCCTGATTTAAAGTCTGAATAAGGGGAAATTAAGGGAGTTGTCCAGAACCTTGAAAGGAAGATAGACGGATTCCCCTTCGCTGACCTTATTGTAGAAGCTTCATTCTCCAAAATCACTCCGATGTTGAATTAGCTGAATTCCAATATTACAGGAGCAAATTGCTCTATAGATCAAGCTCACACCAGAGTTGACAACAACTGTGGAACCCTCAAGGGTCAGATCACCTCCTCCGCTATAAAAGTAACCACTAAGCTCAAAGAGTACCTTGATCAGAAGTTTGAAGACTTGGAAAAATACATTCCTAGAGCTATAGTTGAAGGTGGAAAGAGAATCACCTCTGGATTGACATATCTAAATGAAGAACATCAAGGAGCATATGAAATGCTTACAAACTTTCTAGATGAGGGGTTACCCAAGCTACTGGCCAAATCACATGGGAGATGTCAATCAAGACTTCCAAAGCGTTCTTTTTAAAACAGAGAAAATCATCAAAGAGTGGAATACCAACTTCAATAAAGAAATGCGAGACCTTAATACAACTATTCACAACTGCATAAGAGACAAAGTTGAAGAAGTTTCTCATCTCAAATCCGGTATGAATCAATTATTTATCTTAGCTCCCTCTACATCCATATCTGCCATTCCAGAAAGTCTTCTCCTTCCAATTCTTTAAGACCTGGACCAACACATTGGGGACATAGGATTCTTTGGATACAAGAACAATATCACTCTCCCCAAGGCTCTATTTCCCTTCTTTGATGAAAAAGATAGAGAGCATGTTCTATCAATCACTCCAGATATGATCAAGTCCTATAAATAGCTCAAGAAGCTCATTCGGCCACTTTATCACACTCTTGCCACAGTGGACATTATCATTGAGAAAAGAGAGTAAGGCAACATCTACTACTCTGTCTACTCTAATGCACGGTAAAAGAGCTGGGAATGCAGAACTTATATGGTTATTGACCCCTAATTTGATGAAAACTAAAAGGGGTAGAAAGGCAAAAGCAAAGATAAAGAGGGAGAGTCATCCAAGAAAGGGGGAAAATGAAGAGCTGATTATCTCTTAGAATAGCTATTTTTTCAATGTACAAATATGTAATAGCTAGTTCTATTCTTACTTGTATATATTTCTGTAATTGTAATCCTGAATTTCCTTGATGTTAACTATTGTTAACAGTAGAAGTATATATAGTGAAAAACATTTACAAAATTACTTCTAAGTACAACTATCAATTGTACTTCAAAAACATAGAAGCTAGAATACCAAAATATTGGGGGAATTAGGATGCTTAGATTATGGGGGAGTAAACTTGTACATGACTAAGTATCAAGAATCATACTTAGCTCATATAAACCCCTTTACTTATACTTATATGTGCTTAGTTTTTGTTTCCATCAAATGGGGGAGATTGTTGGAAAATAATGATCCAGAAGAATAAAGTCAACTAATTATCCAGATCAAGTTTGAAGAAAACAAAAACATAAGGGAAAAAACATGAAATCTCCTTAATCCAAAATGGAAGCATCCGGTCCAAAACAAGTCAGCAGGACATTCATTAAAGACTACAAGTACCTAAGCACATAATGGAAGCATCAGGTTAAAGTTAGGAAAGGAAACAAACTTTGAACCGCTCAAGTTCTGCATCTGGATGAAGACTGATTAAATAGCATCCGGATATAATCCTGAAGATCAAGTTAAAAGGGAAAAGTTTCAAAAATAACTTTTCCATCCACCTTTTTGGTCTAAGAGTCAAAGATCCTTTCCCATTATGAAAGATAAAATTACAGCTAACACGCTTTTACTAAAAGGACAGAGGGACTGACACAGGAAAGAGAAAAGGTAATAACCTTTTCCACCTAGACCAATAGAAAAGGCAGGTGGAGCTCACATACTGGAATACTGGCATATAAGTTGGTGAATTGCTAAAATGCAAGGAAAATGATCATTGACAACTTTTTTCCTCAATCCCAAGAATTCAAACGGGACAATTACACACTCTAACAGATCGATCAATGGCTCCGGAAGTGCCACATATTACATGATCAATGGTGATGATCCAATTCAACCTCAATGTTACATGACAGCTACATTTATGATACAAGCCTATAAAAGGGAAGCTTAATAAGTTGAGAAGGAGCTCGTTGATTTAGAAAAAGCATAACACAAGAAAATCCATTGTTGTAATCAGTAATGCAATCCCTCTAAGAAATAAACCATTCCAAATCAGTTTGTAAGAATTCTCAAGTGAGTTATAAACTTGAGGAATTAAAAAACAAAACCGTTGAGAAAAATCAAGTAGTAAATATCTCATACTTGGGTGAGTTTTGAGATTGGGATGTAGCTTAGAGTTGGTGCTTCAAGTGGGATCTCCCTGTAGAATTCAGCTTAGGTTTGGGTAGAAATCTTAGTGGTATATCCTACTAAAGACAAAGGAACTCAGCTATGAGTTGGTGCTTCTAGTGGTATATCCTACATTCGGAAGGAGTCACCATCTAGAGACACACTGTAAGGCTTGATTCCTGCCAATTCATTAGGAATTCTCTAGTGGAAAAAGCTTGGAGTAAGGACACCCTAGGGGCTGGAGTTAGCAGGTCCGAACAAGGGTAAAACTTTGTGTTTGATATTCTAACTCTTCACTTTATTTGCATATCATTTCATATTTGCATCATCTGGATCCAATATATCTGGAACATATCAAACATGCTACACAAAGACTTTTTAAAGCCTATTAATTCCACGAAAAGGGTCATTCACCCCCCTCTAACCTTATATATGTTAGATATGATGTATGTCCTAGTGTAATTAGGGCGATATATCTTAGTTAGTTAAATTTGTATGAATAAATATAAAGGCATTTCTTTTGTCACATCTATGACTGTGAAAATATATTAGGACTGGTTAAGAATATATTTATTGATGTGTTTTCAAAAGTCCTTCACAAAATCATAGCACGTATTGCAAGGGCATAGTGGGACTATGTTGGTGAGAACTGGTTCGTGTGCAATTATGGTTTCTTCAAAATATCCATAGTTGTAGTATCCTCAAGACTAGCCATTTATGAATACGGATAGACTAGCATGTGTCATCATACCTCTTAAATTTGATTCATAGTAGCATATATCTAGTGCTAGAGGGTGGAACCTTGGGTTAACATATGAATGCATTCAGGGAAATACATTGGAGACCGCTGTGAGACAACACTTGGTAATCTATATTATGTGTTGGTGTTTTTATCATCTCATTGCAATAGCGATACGAATATCCTTAGACCTATGATACTAGTTACCTTGTTCAGATGTTGCTATACTTTGGCTTAGACCTAAGCATTCTATAGACTAGGTGATATGGAGATTACTGGTATAGTTCATGTCTGTCCGTTGGTAAGTTGTGCAGTCAAGATGGAATCTACCACTCCGTTATAGCAATATAAGGGAGTTGTACCTTGGCCACTTGTTAGAAGTGACACACTCATAAACCTCTACAGAGTATGGGTTGATAGGATGGAATCCTAGTCAACAATTTAATATGGTTGAGTAGTGTACTTTAGTAGCAAGAATAAACTACTGGGGTAGCCTCTAAGGCTACTACTGGATTGACACTTACACGAGTCCATGAAACTAGATGGTACTTAATAGTTTATAGAAGGAGTGAATTGTATGAATACTTTTACAGAATCGGGATTAAGTCACATGCACGTGACATTCCAAAAATTGAGGGGTTATAGGCTCTATGCTAGAGATCCACTATAACCGATCAAAGTCATCGGAGTCCACAATGGTTTGGAGCTTTGATCCAGTAAAATTCCTGAAAATTAATTTGAACTAGGCCAAACTTTTACGGCTCGATATTATAAGATCCAATAAGGTCACACACTTTTAGTTACGACCGAGCCATGTAAAGAACTGTTATACTAGGTCTAATCTAGAAGAGAAATAAATGGTTGGACAAATTTATACTAGTTAGACCAGTATATCGGAAATTAATGGTTAGACCATTTTATTGCTTAGACCAATATTATTGGTTAGACCAGTAAGTTGTAAAAAAATAGGGTGAGAGAGAATTAAATAATAACAGAAAACAAGAACCAAACAACACAGTTAAGAATACTAGGTATTGCTTGAATTGGTGCAAGTGGATCGATAAGAAAAATTATTGGACATATTTTTGAAGACTAAAATGTGCATGAGGGCTGAAGCTATGTTGTGTGTAAACAACACTCATAGCCTGCTGGGTTGTGCTGGTGAGTGGCTTAGTAGGTGCACAATGTGCCATGCGCAGCCTATTAGGCTGCACAGGTGCGCAGCCCAGTAGGCCAAGGCATGGCGCTGTGCTGCTGCGGGCTTTGGGCCAGCTCACCTATGCAGGCCCTGCACGCCACTGCTAGCCTTTTGGCCAGCAATGTTTGGGTTTGAGTAGGGAGCTTGCTCCCCAAGTAAGCTTCCAATTGAGTTTGTATCAAACTCTAACTTTTGTTTTTTTGAATTAACCTTTTTGTCCTTTATTTAATTAATTCTATTGGTTGATGGTTGGATTAAATTATCCTTTTAACTTATTCCTACCACTATAAATAGTGCTCTTCCCTTTAATTATTTCACACTCTAAATTTTCAAATCCCTCTCTCTTTCTGTCTTATTCTGTTAGTTGTTCTGGCCTAAAAGTAATCAGTCAAAAGATGCATTTACTTAGAATAGAAAACTAAGGGATTTTCTTCTAGAATAAATTAGTAGGTTTATAGAGGGCTTCTACTTTGGAGCCTTTGTATGCAGCTGATGGGGTCATTATGCTGACATTGGGATTCACGCTTCAACTGTCGTATGGTTAAATTATTATTAAGTCCTTTTAATAAGTATTTATGACCTAAATAATTATAGACTAGTTTATGTTATCAATTATGCCATGCTTAGGAGATCTTGGACTATAGATTGAATTTTGAATTTTTGCTGCGCTTATTTTACATGCTAAAACCCTTAATCTAGACTAATAGTGGTATGAAAGCTTACCTAATGTTATTGTATGATTGGCTAGAAACATGATAGGTCTGATTTTCTATGAAATATTTTCGAGTATGCTATGCCTTGCCTAGGAATTTATTTCTTACAATAGAAAATGTTGTGATAACTAGATTAAGTATTGCTTAAACTTAGTCAGGGTAGTTATATAAGAATTAACGATGTTTTATTTGAGATTGTAAATGCTTTAATTTTTGAATTAAGTAGAATAATTCTGAAACTAGAAAAGAACGACATCTTTAATTTAAATAGTCTATGGTTAAGTGAGTCAGAAGGATTGTTTCGGCAAGGATTGGACAAGGCTTCTTATTTACTTCAAGGGGGCCTTTCCTACCTAGAAATTTGCATCGATTCTAGATTCTAAGTACCAAAGGGACTGTTATGAATTAGTTAATTTCTAGTATAATGAATAGAATTCAATATATGGTTTAACAATGAAAGTTTAAATTATTAAATTAAAACTTATAGTCGTAGGTGCAAGAACTTGAATAATGAACGCCCTTGTTTGTTTTGCATGCTATATGGAGTCTTAGCGTGGTGGAATGATTATGAATTACTAGTTGAGCATGACTCCTACGTTGGACCTACTAATTCCTTATAGCTAAGAATTAGCTATAGTTTCATAATCATATCTACGTATAAGTCCAAGATTATGCAAGACCTGTTGCACCAATAAATCCCTAATAAAATAGTAAGACAAAATTAGCTTTCCTATAAATCGAAGAGTGATTCTAGGCCTTTTTATCGAATGGATCGCTCATGCAGAGCATGCCTTCTTCTTTAACATTGTCTATTCACATGATTCACCGGATTGGGTTAGTTATCCGTAATATCGGAGCTAATGTCGGGCTGGAGGTATCATTTGAGGAGTCATATAATTGGTTATGCACGTCCATTGGTCAGAAGTCAAATGGATTAGCAATTGCATTACATGTAAATGGACTAGATCCAACTATAACTATCTAAGTTAGCTTGACTCGTGATAGCGGGGGTTAGCTTAAATGAGTTATAGATGCTACCTACTAAGGAGAACGGTTAGATCATGTTTCTCGAAAGACAATAGAAGGGTTTATTATGTTTTTGAATAAATCTAAATAAAATAATAGGAAAATGTATTTAAATTTAAGACCTTAAAAATTAAGTGCATGTACAAAACTAAGTCTAAGCATTTATTCTATTTGTTATATATCGGTTTGAATCTTTACTTCTTACATAATTTTTGCATGTTTTGATAATTGTATTTAACTGACTCTAGCTTTGAAGGTTTCGTTTAGAAATGTGAGGATAGTACTGAAAGCCTAGGGCTTGGCTAATATTCGATATCAGCTCAATACTAAATAACATGATGCAAGTATTTCTACCTCAAGTGGAAATGCGAAAATTACATGAAGGAAACAAGGATAAAACACCTTGGAGGTAATTAAGATCCACGTTACCTTATGAAAGTAGCTTGAAGGAAATAAGGATAAACATCACATTAGATGTTAGGATCTATGTTACCTTAAGCATTGGAAGCATCATGAAATCGTGGACTTAGTAGTCTATGTCTTTACATCTTACAAAGGTTTTTTCCAAGGAAGGAGAAATAATTCAAGGGTATTCTAAGAATGTAAAGGGACACGGGTTGTTCAATATAGAAGCACGAAGAGCGAAGTTAAGAGAAAACGACAGGATCTTGAGAACTTTATTTTGGAAACAAAGTAATTTTTTAAATATGGGATATTAGAAACACAATGTTCATTTAAATATGAGATTGATAGGCTTTTGTCTCATAGCATGAGAAGAAAAGGTTTTAGAAACTTCCACTTCAAGGTATTATAATTGAGAATGTTCTACATCTCTTGGGGATTCAACATAGGTATGGGATACCAAGTGAGTGAATCACATATCTGTAGAAGGTATAGGTATTGAAGAGAAGCAGAGGATTAGCAAAAGGAGGGTTGTACCTATGGGATATCATTAGAGCTTGGTAGATGTTATTAATGTAGGAATTAAAATCTCCATTTGGCTATTTTGTAATGAGGACAAAATTACTGTTATACTTCTATGAATATTGTTTCCTGTTTCACAGTAGATAGAGTTGATTCCAATTTGATTAAAGATTTTATCAAAGACTATGAAAAATATTCTTGATAGAAGTGTAATGAAAGATATTTTGTGATTACAAAAGCATATTCTCAATACTAACCATGCTAAGAGAAATTAGATAAAGAAAAGTAATCTTACTTATGACATTGTCGTTTAGGCCATATAAACAAAACTCGCTTAACTAAGTTATAAAAGGTGATAACTTGGGCCTAATAGACTGGGAGTCTTATAGGACTTGCGAACCTTATTTAAAATGCAGAATGATAAAGAAGCCCTTTTAAGGAAAAAGGGGAACGTGCCAAAAGTACATTGGAAATAATACACTCGGATGTATGTAGTCTAATGAATGTCTAAACACATGGACAATTTGTTTACTTCTTCACTTTTATCAATGATTACTCACGATATGGGTATTTGTACCTTATAAGGCTCAAATTAGATAGTTTTGAATAGTTCAAAGACTACAGTAATGAAGTTGAGAAACAACTTGGAAAGAATATTAAGGCACTACGGTTAGACCGAGGTGGAAAATATTTAAGCCAAAAATTTCAAGATTATCTAAGGGATAATAGAATATTATCCCGGTGGACCCCTCCTTATACTCTTCAGCACAATGGTGTGTCTGAGAGGAGGAATTGAACTTTGTTAAACATGGTTCGGTGCATGATGAGCTAAGAAAGTCTCAGTAAATCCTTTTGGAGATATGCACTTGAGAGTACAATTTATATTCTAAGCCGTGTGCCCTCAAAATCAGTTGATACTACACCATACAAAAGGTGGTATGGTAAGAAACCTACTCTTTCTCACATGAGTGTTTGGGGTTGTCCTGCCTATATTAAAAAGACAATGTTAGATAAGCTTGGAGCTAGATCTGACAAGTGGTTATTCATTGGTTATCCTAAAGATAAAATAGGATATACCTTTTATGATCTTAAGGAACGAAAGGTATTTGTTTCTGTGATCGCTCAGTTCCTTGAGAAGGAACACATGCTTGCAAAAGCTAGTGGGAGCGACCTTGAACTTGGAGTTTAGGTAGGCAAACAAGATGATCAACTGATGATTCCTATTGCTGATACACAAGAAAGTGTGATTGAGGAACAACCTGTTATACAATAGCCATTGCATAGATCAGATAGGATTCCCAACGCTCCTGAAAGATACCGATTTTTCATCGAGGATGATAAAAAATCTTTCTAATGGAGGATGATGAACCTAAGACCTATAAGGAAGCAATAGAGAGCTCAAACTTTGATAAATGGTTAAAAGCCATGAAATTAGAAACATATTTCATGTATGAAAACCAAGTTTGGAATTTGGTCGATGCACCTAATGAGTTTAGACCCACGGGCTATAAGTGGGTTTTCAAGAAAGAAAACCAACATGGATGGTAATGTAACTACCTATAAGGCAAGGTTAGTTAGCGAGAAGACATAGACTATGATAAAACCTTTTCACCAGTAGCCATGCTTAAATCCATTAGGATACTTTTGGCCATTACTGCTCATTAGGACTATGAGATTTGGCAAATGGATGTGAAAACCGGTTTCCTTAATGGAAACTTAGATTGGGATGTATATATGATACAACATGAGGGTTTTACATCTCAAAATGGCTCGAAGGTATGCAAGCTACAAAGATCCATTTATGGACTTAAACAAGAATTCAGGAGTTAGAATATAAGGTTTGATGATACGATGAAGGTATGAGATTCTATATCAAATGCTTATGAGCCTTATGTATACAAGTAGGTTAATGGGAGTGTAATCATTTTCCATTTGTTGTATGTTGATGACATACTGCTAATAGGATATGACATTTCTCTTCTTCAAATAGTTAAATTATAATTATCAAAGAAAGTTCTCCACAAAGGTCCTTTGAAATGTAGCATTTAGACTAGATATAAAGATCTATAGAGATAGATCCAAGAGGCTATTAGGTCTTTTGTAAGATACGTACATAGATAAGGTATTGACTAGCTTCAAACCTTGAGCAATCAAGAAAGGGTTACCTACCAATGTCTCATGGAATTAACCTTTCTAAATCTGAGTGTCCGGGAACACAAGAGGAGAGATTGTGCATGAGTAGAATACCCTATACATTCGCAATAGGATCTATCATGTATGCTATAGTATGTACACGCTAGATGTCTTACACGCGTTGAGCATCACAAGCAGATTTAAATCTGACCCAGGTGAGAAGCACTGGATGGCCGTTAAGAAAATCCTTAAGTACTTGAGAAGGACTAAGGAAATGTTCTTGGTATATGAAGAAGGTGACCTCTCTGTGAAGGATACATTGATGCAAATTTTCTAATCTGACAAGGATGATTATAAATCATAGTTAGGTCACTTTTTTATGTTAAATGGAGTGGCAGTTGTTTGGAAGGGTTCCAAACAAGATACAACTGCTGATTCAAACCATAGAATCTAAGTACGTTGTTGCTTTAGAAGCAGCAAAACAAGCTATATCGATAAAGAGATTTGGTGATCTCGATGTGGTGTCTAATAGTGAAGATCCAATAGTAACGACATTATGATAACACGAGGGCTGTTGTTCAGGCATAAGAATCACGGTCTCATTAGTGAAATGGACATGTACGTAGAAAATATCAGGTAAGATATGATAAGGGATATGGTTGTAATAATGGAATACATTCCCATAAATCAGAACTTGGTGAATGGTCTGATGAAGCCTTTAACACATATTAAGCATGATCAACATGTTTATAGTTATGGCATAAATGCAAATGGCTAATTGGCACTAGTGCCAGTTGGAAAGGATTTCACTAGTGAAAAAAGCTTGGAGTAAGGATACTCTGGGGACTGGAGTTGGCAGGGTCAAACAAGGATAAAACTTTGTGTTTGATATTCTAACTATTCACTTTATTTGCATATCATTTCATATTTGCATCATCCGGATCCAATATATCCGGAACATATCAAACATGCTACATAAAGACTTTTTAAAGTCTGTTAACTCTACGGAAAGGGTCATTCAACCCTCCTCTAACCTTATAAATGCTAGATATGATGTATGTCCTAGAGCAATTAGGGCAATATATCTTAGTCAAATTTATACGAAACAAATACAAAGGCATTTCTTTTGTCACATCGATGACTGCGAAAATATATTATGACTGATTAGGAATATATTCATTGATGTGTTTTCAAAAGTCCTTGACAAAATCATAGCACGTATTGCAAGGGCATAGTGGGACTATGTTGGTGAGAACTGGTTCGTGTGCATTTATGATTTATCTAAATATCCCTAGTCATAGTATCATCAAGACTGGACATTGATGAATACTGATAGACTAGCATGTGTTGTCATACCTCTTAAATTTGATTCAGAGTAGCATATCTCTAATGCTAGAGGGTAGTACCTTTGGTTAACACATGAATGTATTCAGGGAAATACATTGGAGACCTCAACGAGACAAAACACGGTAATCTATATTATATGTTGGTGTTTTATCATCTCATTGCAATATCAATACGAATATCCTTAGATCTGAGATACTAGTTACCATGTTCAAATGTTGCTATACTTTGGCTCATACCTAAGCATTCTATAGAATGGGTGATACGAATGATTATAGGTATAGTTGATGTCTATCCATTGGTAAGCTGAGTAGTCAAGATGGAATCTATTACTCCGTTATAGCAATATAAGGGAGTTGTACCTTGGCCACTTGTTAGAAGTGACACACTCGTAAACCTCTATAGAGTATGGGTTGATAGGATGGAATCCTAGTCAACAATTTAATATGGTTGAGTAGTGTACTTTGGTAGCAAGAATAAACTACTGGGGTAGCCTCTAAGGCTACTAGAGGACTAACACTTAAACCGAGTCCAAGAAACCAGATGGTACTTAATAGTTGATAGAAGGAGTGAATTGTATTGATATATTGAAGAATCAGGATTAAGTCACAAGCACGTGATGTTCCAAATATTGAGTGGTCATATGCCCTATGCTAGAGAGCCACTATGACCGATCAAAGTCATAGGAGTCCACAATGGTCTGGAGCTCCGAGCCAGTCAAATTCCTGAAAAAATGAATTTGAGCTAGGTCAACCTTTGACTATTCGATATTACGGGGTCCTATAAGGTCCTCCACTTTGAGTTACGACCGAGCAATATAAAGAACTATTAGACTAGGTCTATTCTAGAAGAGAAATAAATGGTTAGACCATTTTAATTGGTTGGACCAATTTATACTGGTTAGACTAGTATATCTAAAATTAATGGTTAGACTAATATTATTGGTTAGGCTAGTAAGTTGTAAAATCATAGGGAGAGAGAGAATTAAATAATAAGGGAAAACAAGAACCAAACAACTTAGTCAAGAACACTAGATATTGCTTCAATTGGTGCAAGTGGATAGGTAAGAAAAATTAGTGGACATATTTTTTGAAAATGAAATATGCGTGCAGGCTGAAGCGGTGTCGTGTGTAAACAACACTGCTCAAGGCCTACAGAAAAGAGGCCTTGGGATTTGGTGGGTGGCCTACGCACAGTGCGCGGCCTGCTGGGCTGCGCTAGTGTATAACCAAGCATAGGCCGAGCAATGTACTGCTGGTAGGGCTGTGCTGGTGCGCGACTCAGTAGGTGCAGAGCATGCCATGCACAACCTATTTGGCTGCGCAGGTGCGCGGCCTAATTGGCCAGCGCATGGCAATGTGTAGCATAGCCTGTAAGGGTTGTGCTGCTGTGGGCTTTGCTAGCCTTTTGGCTAGCACTGTTTGCATTTGAGTAGGGAGCTTGGTCCCCTAGCAAGCTCCCAATTGAGTTTATATCAAACTCAAACTTTGGTTCTTTTGAATTAACCTTTTTTGCCATTTATTTAATTAATTCTATTGGTTGATGGTTGAGTTAAATTGTCCTTTTAATTTATTCCTACGACTACAAATGGAGCTCTTCCCTTTCATTATTTCACACTCCAGATTTTCGAATCCCTCTCTTTTTCTCTCTTTTTCTCTTAGTTGTTCTGGTTCCTAAAAGTAATCTATTGAAAGACATATTTAATTAAAATAGAAAACCAAGGGAATTTCTTCTAGAATAAATTAGTAGGGAAGATCTAGCTATCTTCCACTTATTTATTGGTACTCCCTTTCTAGAAGGTTTTGGTCGGTAGTGCTCATGTGGACTATTTATAGAGGGCTTCTACTTTGGAGCCTATGCACGCAGCTGATGGGGTCGTTCTACCGACATTGGGATTCACCCTTCAACTGGTACGTGGTTAAGTTATAATTAGGTCCTTTTAATAAGTGTTTATGACCTAAATAATAATAGACTAGTTTATGGTGTCAATCATGCCATGCTTAGGAGATCTTGGACTACATATTAAATTTTGAATTTCTGCTGCGCTTGTTTCACATGCTAGACCCTTAATCTAGACCAACAATATAGACCCTCATAGGGACCAACAATATTTGGTCTGAAGAAATCTGAAAGACTAAAATATCAAGACAAAGGGAAAAGTTCAAATTTACCTTTTCCCTCTCTTTTTGGTCTGAAGTCAAAGATCCTTTTACCTTGAAGATAATAGCTAGCACGCATTTCAGGAAAGGACAAAAGGACTGACACAGGAAAGAGAAAAAGGTAACAACCTTTTTAACATAGACAATAAGAATGGTCAGTGGAGCTCACACTAAAGCAAACGGCATAAAAGTTGGTGAGTCACTAAAATCTAAACAAAACGATTACTGACAACTTTTTGCCTCAATCCCAACAATTCAATTGGGCCAAAATTTGTGCCTAATGGATTAATCAATGGCTCCGGATGCACAAAATAATACCTGATCAATAGTGAAGATTCAATTCAACCTCAACGGTACACAACGGCTACATTAATGATCAAATAAAAGGAAGCTTCATAAGTTGAGAAGGTCCTGGTTGATTTTACAAAAGCTATCACAAGAGAATTCAAGCTATTGCAATCAGTAATATAATCCCTCCAAGAACCAAACCATTCAAAATCAGTATGTAAGAACTCTCAAGTAAAATCTATAAACTTGAAGAGTTCAAAACCCTTTTAAAAGAAAAATCAATTGTAAAGATCTCATAATTTGGTGAGTATTGAGATTGTGAACTAGCATAGAGTTGGTGCTTTAAGTGGAATCTCCCTTTAGGACTCAGCTTAGGTTTGGGTATAATCTAAGCAGTATATCCTACTAAAGTGAAAGGACTCAGCTAGGAGTTGGTACTTCTAGTGGTATAACCTATACCTGGAAGGGGTTACCATCCAAAGATAGGCTTCAGAGAACTCTGCTAGGAGTTGGTGCTTCTAGTGGTATATCCAACATTTGGAAGAAGAATAAATCTCAAGAGACAAATTGTAAGGCTAGATTCCTGCCAGTTAAAGATAAATCCACTAGTGAAAAAGCTCGGAGTAAGGACCCTCTGGGACTGGAGATGAAGGGTCCGAACCGAGATAAAATACCATGTTTGAGATTCTAACTCCTTATTTGTTGCATGTTATTTCATATTTACATCATCTAGATTAATTATATCTGGAACATATCAAACATGCTACACAAGACTTCTTAAAGTCTGTTAATTTCTATAAAAAGGGTCATTCATCCCCCTTTGACCTTATAAAGACCCTCACTGGGACAAACAAGTGGTACCAGAGCAAGTGCTCAAAACTAGAGATCTAACAATCTCGAGCTAAAGGTCCATATTTGGATCCAAGAAACAAAATGAGCTTCAATAACTCACAGCTTCTCTTGGAGGTTATGTCCATTCCCTGTCCTCCACTCTTCATCGATGAATACTACACATTCTGGAAAGACTGGATGAAGAATTCCATTTAGTATCAAAGCATGTTAGCATGGATGGCTATTAAAGATGGTCCATATGTTCCTACTTATGAAGTAGAGGGTTTAACTACCCGGAAGCCCTCAAATCTGTGGGATGAGAATGATTATGAAAGATTACGTAAAAATGCAAATGCTATTAACATGATTCATTGTGCTCTTAGTGAAGCTGAATGTAATAAGATTTTCGGATGTGAAAGTGCACAAGAGATATGGCAGAAACTTGAGGTGACTTATGAAGGCACAAACAAAGTCAAGGAAGTCAGAATAGATCTCCTACAACAAAAGATAGAATCTATCAAAATGGAGCCCAAAGAATCTATCAGTAGCATGAACACTAGATACACTAATCTAGTAAATGAAATAAAGAGGCTTGGAAAGGAGATCACAAAAGTAGAAATGGTGAAGAAAGTTCTCTGGAGTCTCGCCAAGGAGTCGGATAACAAAAAGACAACCATTGAGGAAGCTCATGCCTTAAACTTCTATAGTTATGATGAGCTCATTAGTAATCTCTTGACTCAAGAGCTATCCTTAGAGAGATATAAATAACAAGTGAAGAATCCTGAAGAAAAGAAGAAAGCTATTGCACTAAAGGCAAAGTCCTCCAGATCAGCTTCCTCCGGAATAGCAAAGCAGCTAAAGGAATCTCAATGCAGCAAGGAACAAATGGCTATGCTAGCCAAAAAATTCATTGGATTCCTGAATAAGAAAGATAAAAGGAACTCTAGAAGATATGATTCTAGAAGAATGAAGGAAAGCTTCTCTAAAAGGGACAAGCCAAGAAAGGCTCCAGAAGAGAAGAAAGATCCGAAAAAAATACTGCCTATTTTGAATGTGGAGAGAAAGGCCATTTTAGAACCAAATGTCCTAAACTCAAAAGAGATAGGAGATGTAAAAAGAAAGCAGTGGTGGCCACATGGAGCAATAGTGAAGAAAGCTACAGCTCAACTTCAATAGAGGAAGAAGAGACTACAAACTACACATTCATGACACTAACTGATCCGAAAGCAGAGCAATTTAGAAGAAATCCATCAAAGTAAGTCATAGAGCAAATCAAATAATCAGAATCTAAGAAAGCTAGCACTGAGGTAAATTCTCACTCAAATTCTGTATCTGACATTGATCTTGCTAGGGCCTTAGGGGTTGTAATCAATAGTGTGAGAAAGAATATAAAGGATATCAAATGCCTTAAACGGCAAGTAATGGAACTCACTGAAGATGCTAAAGCATTAGCACAAGATGTTGATCAAATGAGAGTCACAAAGCACATTGATTTGGTTGAAGAAAAATTCCTAAGAAATCAACTTCATATGCTGAGTGCAAATGTAACTGGGCTAGATAGGGAGCTAGCTCTATTGAAGGAAGCATCCAAAATGAGATAAGAATACTCAAAGAAAATAAGGGATTCGAAACCTAAGAGACAAAAGAAATCCCAGAGGCAACCTAGAGCATAAAGATACAATGCTCCACCCAAAGCTCAAACTTAGAGATACACATCTGCTCAAAATGGAAAGACCAAAGTAGTCTATGAAAATCAACTAAGCAAGGGAAGGAGAAACTATAAAGTAGAAGTTGTCCACTAGTCAACTTCTGGATCTCAGACAAACAACCAAGTCCTGATATATCCAAAGAATGATATTCTGGAGACTACGGAAAGAAGGATCTTTAAAAGATTAAGGAGAAGCTTAAGTAGAACAAACCAGTCGCTGGTTGTAGGTTTTGTGGAGCTAATAACCATATGAAAAAAATGTGTAGATTTAAAAATGGTTATTATGATGTTTATCCTTGGGCTGAAATGGTTGATAACCCGAGAGGACCCAAATCTTATATGGAACCTAACCCACTTGATTTGTTTTGCAGGTATGCCTAAGGTCCCCAGTAGATCAACATACATGGTACATTGATAATGGATGCTCAAGGCACATGACTGGTGATGAGAAACTCTTCATCACTTTAATCCAGAAGAAATGTGGAAAAGTAATCTTTAGAGATAGCCAAAAGGGGCAGATCATTGGACATGGAAGCATTGGATCTGATATAAAAATAAAAGATGCCTCAAATCAAGAAGTTCAACTTGCTTAGTGTAGTACAACTTTGTGACAAAGGGAGAAAAGTCACCTTTGACTCTAGAGGCTGCTCAATCATTGATATTAAGTCTAATCAACTCATTCTTTATGCACTTAGAGTAAATAATGTCTATTCAGTTAACATTAAAAATGAGAAAAAGAATATATGCTTGGTGTCTGGAGAAGAAGAATCATGGCTTTGGCATCGAAGGTTGGGTCATTTAAGCATGAACCTCATGTCCTAACTAGGCAAAAATGAATTGGTTGTGGGTTTGCCGGAGGTTGCTTTTGATAAGGTAAACAACATAGAAAAGTTTCCCTTCCATCTCCTATATACCCTCTAAGAGTGTTCTTGAACTCTTGCACATTGATCTCTTTAGTCCAATCAAATCAATGAGTTTAGTAGAAGAGAATACACCATAGTTATTGTGGATGATTATTCTCGCTATTCCTAGGTTGCATTGCTGGCTAGCAAAGATGAAGCCCTTAACCATTTCTCAAAAATATTCATCCAGATAGAAGTAGAATAGGGCATAAGCATTACACGCATACAAAGTGATAATGGAGGAGAATTCAAAAATAAACATTTTGCTGAATTCTGTGAATCCAAGGGCATTGAGCACAACTTTTTTGCTCCTCATACACCTCAACAAAATGGGTTGTTGAAAGGAAAAATAGAACAATAGTTGTAATGGCTCAAACAATGCTAAATGAGAATAAATTGCCTATATATTTTTGGGGTGAGGCTGTAAACACTTCATGTTACATCTTGAATAGAGCTCTCATAAGAAAGACCATAAAAAAGACCCCATATTAAATCTGGAAGGGAAGAAAACCCAAAATTGGGTATTTCAAAGCCTTTGGATGTAAATGCTACATCCTAAATGATAGAGAGCAATTAAGAAAATTTGATCCTAAATCTGATGAAGCAGTTTTCCTTGGGTACTCAACACATAGCAAAGCTTACAGAGTCTATAACAAACGAACCCTAAACTATGGTTGAGTTAATACTTATAGATTTTGATGAGACTAACTATGCAGGGAAAACAAGTTCCAATCTAGAAGACTTAATTCTGAAAGCTGAAAACTCTGGAGAAAAGGACGAAGTACAAATTCCAGATTCCTTTGAAATCAAGAAGTACAAAGAAGAAGATGAAGGAATAAACTTCAACTAGGAAGCACAATAAGGAGATCTCAATCAACATGAGATAAATTTCGTTGATGATCAAGAAGAGGAAGTTGAAGCAGAAGATGAACAAGCTCCAGTTCAACATACATACCTTTAAAAAGAGATCCAAACTTAGAGAAATCATCCAATTGCAGCCACTTTGGATAATGTCCAAAATCCACTCAGAACCAGAGGATAACTTAACAGGGTGACGAGCCATGCTACTTTTGTCTCTCTCATTGACCCAAAGAAGTTTCAAGAAGTTGAAGGAGATTATAGCTGGATGATGGCAAGGCAAGAAGAACTAGATCAGTTCACAAAAAATGATGTCTGGGATCTAGTACCACTTTCGGAGGGAAAATCAATCATTGGCACCAAATGGGTATTTTAGAATAAGCTAGATGAATCCAAAGATGTGGTGAGAAACAAGGCAGGATTAGTTGCTCAAGGCTACAATCAACAAGAAGGAATTGACTTTGAATAGACATTTGCAGCAGTACCAAGATTAGAAGCAATTCAGATTCTGTGTACTTTTGCATCATTCATGGGATTTACATTGTTCTAAATGGATGTCAAAAGTTCTTTTCTAAAGAGAGTTATCCAGGAGGAAGTCTATGTCAAGCAGGCACCTAGATTTGAAGACTCAAAACATCTAGATCTTGTGTATAAATCGGAGAAAGCCCTCTATGGATTGAAGCAAGCATCAAGAGCCTGGTATGAAAGACTTACTTCTTTCCTTATATCCAAGGGTTACACCCAGGGTAAAGCAGACGTAACTCTTTTTATCAATAAGAAAAAGGGGGATGCCATTCTAGTCCTGATCAGTATAGATGACATCATCTTTAGAGCAACAAATGAGAAGATGTGTGAAGAATTCATCACTCAAATGAAGAAGGAATTTGAGATGTCTATGATGGGAGAATTCAATTTCTTCCTTGGTCTACAAATTATGTAGAGTCCGGATGGAATCTTCATCAATCAGTCAAATATACCAAGGAGATTTTGAAGAAATTTTAAATGGACAAGAGCAAGCCTATGTTCACTCTAATGAGATCAGATACATTCCTTTCAAATGATTGTGAAGGAGAAGATGTATATAAGAAACTTTACAAAGGAATGATTGGATCACTTTTATACTTGATAGCTAGCAGAACTGAAATACATTGTGCAGTTTGCTACTATGCAAGGTATCAAGCCAATCCAAAAGATTCACATCTCAAAGTAGTGAAGAGGATTCTTAGATATCTTCTAGGAACCACTGAAGGTGGGCTATGGTATCCTAGTAATGGAAACTTCACACTACAAGGCTTCACTAATGCAGACTATGGCAAAGACACTCTTGAAAGAAAGAGTACATCCAGAGGTTGCCTCTTCCTTGGAGATTGCTTGGTATCATGGTATAGTAAGAAGCAAACTTTAGTTGCCTTATCAACTACAAAAGCAGAATATATGGCAGCTGGAAGTTGTCTTGCTCAACTCTTATTGATCAAGCAACAATTGGAAGACTATGTAGTTCAATCCGGATGTGTGGATGTTATGTGTGATAACAAAAGTGCAATTGATATGTCAAAGAATCTTGTACTCCATAGTAGGATGAAGCATGTCAACATCAGACAACATTTCATTCGGGATCATGTAATGAAGAAGGAAGTTGCATTGGTCTACATTCTAACAAATGAGCAAAGGGTAGACATCTTTACTAAGACATTAAGTAAAGATCAATTTAACAAGCTAAGAGAGTCAATCGAAATGTCTAATCCAATTTGAAGATGGATCCGGAAGACGTTCTGGAGTTAGTTTGGTTTTCTACAATTTAGAGAATCCAAAATAAAGAAGAAAAATTAAAATCACTAGATTTGGATGGAATATTGCTAGCTCAGTAGACAGACTTGACAAATGGCAGTAAAAGCGCAAAAAGGTAACTGTACACATTTTGAATTTCAAACGTTTATTAGGAATTGCACATGCGGTAAACGTAATAGCTGGATTTAAATATACCGTTCCAATTCATAGGTTAAATGCCATTTACCTCTCTCCTCATTTTTACCTACCACATCTCTGATCTAGTTAAGTTTAACTGCATCTAGATTACCAAACTACCCTCACCTTGGGAATTCTATAAAAAAAACCCCCCAAAATCCCTCTTCTTCTTTACACGAGCAACAACATCTTCCGTTACTCTGCAAATTTACTTCTATAACCCTAAATTCCCAAATTCTGTTCTTCAATCCCTCAAAATGACAAGAACCAAAGATCAAGCCACTTTCTTACCTAAACACTTACCTTTAGTAGAATCTCTTAAAAACGAAGATTTTATCCCTATTGTCTTCAAAGATTCAGACTCCATCCCTCCATCTGATTATCTAGATGAGGAGTATCTTTTTTCTATTAAACCCTACATACAACTCTTTCTAAAAGACCAACATCTGGAGAAATTTCTCCAAATGAAAAACCCAATTTACCCTATCTTACTTAAGGAATTCTATAAAAATCTCAAAGTCCAAAAGTACTATAATGCACTCCGGACCACAGTGCAAGGGAAGGAGATCACAATTACTCCAGAATTCTTTGTGACCCACTTTAAGATGAAAAGTAGTGGTGTTATAATAAAGAAATGATGGAGATGAACTCACCATCAAATATAATCCTCATATGTGACTTTTGGAGTTATTTTTTCGAGATAAGCCTGCCACTCACTAGCGTCAAATTCCTAAAACTCTTCACTTTGTAATGTCCAAACTCATTTTAATTCGAAAGGGATCTCTAAACACTACCTCAGTATTCCAACACTGCCTAATCTAACACCGGTTTGAAAGTAGAGTAGTAAACATGCCAGTAATGCTTATTCACTACATCAAGTAACACACATACTCTCATGGCGCCCTTATCACAAATATACTTGCCCAGAACCAAATTGACTTCACAGGAGTAGAGCATGTTGAAGGAAGAGCAATCCTAGAAAATAATTTCCTTAACCTTACCTATAATAAAGTATGGGATGAGGAAAAGGCCATCAGATAAAGGAAGGAGAGAAAGGAGAAAAGTAGGGTCTAGAAGGTAAAAAGCTTGATTGAAATTGGTTCAGAGGCTAAGAGAGCTAGAACTACAAAACCTAAGGAATAATGAAAGATCAGCCTTAGGCCTATAATTGAAGAGAAGGATGAGGACATAATGAACATTACTCAATTGATGAAAACAACACCAGAAAAGTCTAAGAAGAGAGGTAGGCTAATAAAAGATGGTGATAAAAAGATGAAAATAGTTTGTGAACTAGAAGCTACTAAGATGATTCCAGTAGCAGCTACTACAATCAAAAGATGATGGAAGCAAGGGGAGTAGACAACAATTACAAATATCCTAGAACAAGAGGATGGATCCAATAGTGAAGAGACTAGGGATGGGTAGCCCTTACTCAAGAAGCAGTTTATCGGAAGGGCTCAACTTTCAATGTGCTCTTAAAGAAAAGGGGATAAATTGACTATCAAAAAGCCTACTACTGGTATCACCATCGAAGAGCCAACCCCTAAAGCTATAACACCAGTAGATTTGAGCAAAGGCAAGGAGATTATAGTTGCTAGAAAACCTATCTTTCCAGATAACATTCATCTCAAGGATCCTTAGTATGAAGACATGATGAATGCAGTCTGGAACAATCTCTAGGAGAATAGACTGACCAAAGAGGAGCCTGAAGGATCTTCCAGAGCAACAACTACTGAGACTTCAAAAATCCTAGTTACTTCAACAGACATTGTACTCCTATAGGAAAGTGAATATCTGGAGGAATATCTATTTTTATTCAAGGCCAAAACTTAGCCTCTTCCGGATAATCTATTAAACATAAAAGTTGAAGTAGTTGAGGTAGAAAGTCTTGTAAAGGCAACTGTAGGGGATGGTGAGGACAATGCCACAATTCCGTAAAATGAAGAAGTGGTGGAAGTTATAAGTCCTAAAAAGGCAAGTGAAGGGGAGACTAAGGAAAATTCCAGTCTTCCAGATATTGTTGTTGAAGAGCAGACAAAAGTAGAGCATACTAAGATCCAATAGACATATGACGTAATCCCCTTCTTAAATTCTTCCGATGCTAATGTGTTGGCTAGTGATGGCATTGAGGACAACTTAGGTACTTACATCCAAACTGTATCTAAGGAAATTCAGTCTATCCCAAAGCTCAAAGCTCTTGAGGAGGGAGCTAGCCTAGGACTCATTAAGTACACTTGTAAAGTGGACTCTTGGACCGAGGCCACTCCAGAGGAAAGGATGGATGAAAGGAGTAAAGAATAAAGGAAGGCTAAGACAAGTGAAAATGAATCCTCCAAATCAGAGGATTCCAGAAGCAGCTCTAGGTCAGAAGAGACTTCATCATCTTATAGCACAACTAAATAGCCAACTTCAAATAAAAAATTGGGAAGAGTTGAAAAGATAACCATAGTGCTGAAAATGATACAAGAGGCTATAGTTGAAAGGCATGAAGAGAGCTATGTCAAGCGTAGTCTTCGGAGTATTTATGACCAACTAAAATCCATGGAGAATCTAGTAAATGAAAAATCTATAAATTTGGACCTTAAATTGAACTAGGAGAGATAAAGGAGTCTATACAGAATATTGAGAAAAAAATAGAAACATTCCCGTCTGCTGAATTTGTTGCAGAAACTTCCCTCTCCAAAATCACTCCGATGCTGGAATAGCTAAATTCAAATATTACAGGAGCAAATCATTCTGCAGATCAAGCACTCCTGGGAGCTGAGAACAATTGTGTAACCCTCATGGGTCAGATCACCTCATCCTCCATCGATATAAAATCTGAGCTGTAAGAGTATATAGACCGCATGTTTGAAAGGTTGGAAAAAATCATTCCCGGAGCAATAGTTGAAGCTGGAAAGGGCATTACATCCGGGCTTACATTTTTAAATGAAGAACAACAAGCTGCCAAGGAAATGCTTTGCAATTTCCTCGATGAAGGACTACCCAAAATTTTGAAGAAGCTTATGGATAACATAAGTGATGATTTTGGGAGTCATCTATCCGAGAAAACAAGCTCATAAAAAATCTGAAGGAGGCATTCCATAAGGATATGACAACTTTCAACTCCAATCTTCACAATGTCTTGAGAGATATTATTCGGGAGATGGAGCAACTAAAGACAAGAATGGCTAATCTATCTCTCAATGCTCCTTCCACATCCGAATCTTCAGTAGTCATTCCAAGAAGTCATCTCCTTCTAGTCTTCCAGAATCTTCTTCAATACATTAGAGACACAAGATTCTTTAGCTATAAATATGGAATAACGCTACTCAAGGCTCTCTTCCCATTCTTTGAAAAAGAGGACAAACAACACACTCTTAAGATGATACTAGACATGGTCAAGTCCTACAAGCAACTCTGGGAGCAATTAAAACCAGTCCATCTTCTTTCGGCTACTATTGAAACCATAATTGAAAAGCGCCTGGAAGGAAATGTTGATTACTCAATCTACTCAAAAGATTGGCAGAAGAATTAGGACCAAAGAACTTACATGGTAATAGTCCCCCAATCTAATGCAAACAGTAATGGGGAGAAGAGTACAAGCAGCAAAGATGGAGAAGATGATGCTATGGAAGAGTAGAGTAGTATAGAAAATAGAATAGCTATTTCCCATTGTAACTAGTTCTATAAATTTTCACTTATATACTCTGTAATCTATAATCCAGAACTTTATGAGGTTGGGTACAGATTACATATTACATTAGGCACAAATTTTAACCCATTTAAACTTCACAACCAGCACCATTATTAACAACAGAAGTATATATAGTGAAAACATTGTACTCAAAATTGCTTCTAAGTACAATAAATAATTGTACTTAAAAAACTTAGAAGCTAGAATGCAAAAACCTAGGGGGAGTAAGGATGCTAAATTTATGGAGGACTAAATCTGTAAATGACTAAGTATTAAGAATCATACTTAGCTCATAAAACCCCTTTCACTTATGTTTAGATGTTCTTAAGTTTTTGTTTCCATAAAATGGGGGAGATTGTTGGAAAACAATGATCCAGAAGAACTAGTTAAAGAACTATCCAGATCAAGTTTGAAGAAAACAAAAACATTGAGAACAAAATCATGTTATCTCCTAAATCTAAAATGGAAGCATAAGATTCAAGAGAAGTAATTAAGACATATATTCTGGATTAAAATCTATGCCTAATGGATTAATCAATAGATCCGGATGCACTGTATCATACCTGATCAACAGTGAAGATTCAATTCAACCTTAATGGTACACAACAGTTATATTAATGATCAAAGCTTATAAAAAGGAAGCTTTATAAGTTAAGAAGGTGCTGGTTGATTTTACAAAAGCTATCACAATAGAATTCAAGCTATTGCAATCAGTAATATAATCCCTCCAAGAACCAAACCATTCAAAATCAGTTTGTAAGAACTCTTAAGTGAAATCTATAAACTTGAAGAGTTCAAAACCCTTTGAAAAGAAAAATCAATTGTAAAGATCTCATACTTTTGTGAGTATTGAGATTGGGAACTAGCTTAGAGTTGGTGCTTTAAGTGGAATCTCCCTGTAGGACTCAGCTTAGGTTTAGGTAGAATCTAAGTGGTATATCCTGCTAAAGTGAAAGGACTCAGCTAGGAGTTGGTGCTTTTAGAGGTATATCCTACATCCGAAGAAGTTACGATCCGGAGACAAGCTTAAGAGGACTCAGCTAAGAGTTGGTGCTTCTAGTGGTGTATCCTACATCCGAAAGAAGAATAAATCTCCAGAGATAAATTGTTAGGCTTTATTCCTGCTAGTTGGAAAGGAATCCACTAGTCAAAAAGCATGGAGCAAGGACACTCAAGGGACTGGAGTAGGAGAGGTCGAATTAGGATAAAATATTGTGTTTGACATTCTAACTCCTTATTTATTGCATATTATTTCATATTTGCATCATCTGGATCCATTATATCCAGATCCATTATATCCGGAACATATCAAACACGCTACACAAGACTTCTTAAAGTTTGTTAATTCCTCAAAAAGGGTCATTCACCCTCCCTTTGACCTTATAAAGACCCTTATAGGGACTAACAAAATTGGCTAAACAAATCAAATAAGTAATTGACTGGACCCAAATCTATAAATTAAGGTATAGTTTTTTTCGTGGGACAGTGCTATACCAGATTTTCCAGGAAGAGCTGATCCAGGTGGTGACTCTATATTTTAAATTATGGATTTAGATCCATGAATATTTTTGACATCAATTTATAAATTATTTTATATTCTTTCCAGCTAATTCTATTCATTAAAACCCCTGGCCGAGTTACCAAGTTGCCTCGGTTACCTATAATTAATGCCTCGATTATTTCGAAAAGAAAAAGTTGCCTCGGCTGACCTTATTGACCTAAAAAAGTAAACGTGGTCCACTTGCGATCGAAAATGTCATCCGCTCATACTGGTGACTCTATTGGGGATCTTTTCTTTAAAAAACCATTTAAAAGATTTCACGAATATTAAAAAATTTTTTTAGCCAAATTAACTCAATATTGTTTATTTTATGCATCATGTTCATTGCAGTAGTTAAATTCTTTTGTATTTTATGGTAGGATGACCCTTATTATTGAACACGTTACTTTAGTGAAGCTTCACCTATGATTCTTCATGGGACTTAGAGTCGCCTAATGGGTAACCACTCATGACAGTATCACCAGCATTCTTCACGGGAATTAGGGTGTCATAATGTCATGGGAACCTTCTTCATCATCAACCCGACTATAAGCTTGCATGTAGTAGCCTAGCAACTTCCCTTTAGAACTACCCTATCACATTTAATAGTTTAGATTGCGCTTTGTTCTCTTACATGGATTTCAAATTTTTAGAGCCAAAACTAGATTTAGAAGCTTTTACCCTTAGCATGGAGTAACTAGTAGATGGGAGGTACAAGTTTGGAAGAATGATTTCCGCCTATGTGTTAACTAACCCCCGTTGTTGTGCTATAAGTGTTGCCATGCTGAATGTTACCACGTCACTGTAATAAATGTTTCTATGTCATTTGTATGTAACTTGTTTGAGTCTCATGTGCTTTATTCATTTCCCCTGAGTCTTTTCATGAGGTGTCTCATATAGCGGTTGCTAGATTCGTGCAAAGCCCTTTTGTGATGGTATCCCACCAATATCACCTTTTAGCACCATATCCATGATACATCATCATGTTGTCTATTTTTAGAGATATCATCTTGATATCTCGACTGCCTTTTTTTTACCTCTGCATATCATCGCCTTTTTCTAGAGATATCCCATAGATGTCTCGTTCGATCCTTACCCATGAACAAGTTACATGCATCTCCCATTCATCATTCTAGAGGCACCATGTTGAGGCCTCGCATAAATCATTATCTCCCCTAGAGATTTTGTGTTACCATCTTGCCTAAACCTTAGTGTTATCATGCATTTACCCATGTTGTTATATCATTTATCCCTAGAGATGTCCTATCAATGTCTTGCTAAAACTCATCCTATCCATGCATAGAGATATCCTGCCAATATCTCATCTTTCATCCATATGTCCTTAAAATACATCACATTATGCATTACCCTAGTCAACCTTATGTCAAGCTTGGGTCTTCGGACCCTAGAAAGCCCTTACTTGCATTGTGATGTCTTATCGATGTTGCATCCACCAAAGTCACATAACATTGTTTCATCAAAACTATATCTGTCTTAGAATCTATGGTTGCATCACCTTCATTCTTTCATTAAAATCTTGAGGGAAGCCTTATTCCCTTACGTGACTGGCAAGTTTTTATTTTGTAAGCACACTACACACACGAGTCCTGTTTGAGTCTTATTACATAGCATTAACTATCTTTTGACAGCCATATTTGCATACATTCACTATAACCAGGTTCTTCATCCCATTCATTTATCCATGCACAAACCCATGCATGGCCAATCCAACCTTGGTTATCTCATTTTGGAAGAGGATTAAAGATCACTTGGTCCGAATTACCTTAGAATCAAGTCCAACTCCATCTCAAATGGCTTCCCCTACCAAAACCAATGCTCTTGTTGAAGAAATCAACTCAGCGTTTATTGAGTTTTTGAAGTCTGATCAGTTCAAGGGTACTCTTGAAGATATAGTGTAGAAGATGGTGAATGAAGTTGTTGTTAGTTTTAAGATTTCTTTTGAGTAGGAAAATGCTGAAGGAAATTTCAAGCCTCTCCCGAGAGGCTTTGTCATGTCCATTCCATCACCATACTTTGGGAGCAGATCTCCAGATTTCCACTTGACATGCTACGAGAATTTTATAGGGCTGAAAGGTCTGACTGATAAGCAGCTAGCAGTTATGTTTCCTTGCACCTTAAAAGGGCTACCTGCTAAATGGTTCCAGGTTCAACCTAAAGAAATAAGGTATAATTGGTTGCAACTCGTAAGAGATTTTCGGGACAATTTTTGTACAACCTTAAACCTCGAATTAACATCGGTGATCTAGTCTCTTGCTAGCAAAGGTAGAATTAAGAATTCCATAGATACTATAAGAGGTGAGGGTCCTAGTGAATTTGGTGCACTCTAAGAAGATCTTGATTGACATCTTGATCAACTGAACCTTGCCCAAAATCAAGAAAGAACTTATAACTGGAAACTTCAATGAATTCAGTGAGGTCTATAAAGAGGCACTGACCCTTGAAAAATATGGTGCAAAATTAGGGGATGGCCATTCATTTCCCTATGGAAGGATGATCTTTCTATCCTTCTTTGGAAGCTGAGAAAGGTTGGGATCTTAAACGGGTCTTCACCTTATATAGCCTCAAGAGCAGATAAAGCTGGCAATTTTGTGCTTATCATGTTGCTGCGGGGCACCGTACCAAAAACTATAAGACACTTCTGACTATTATAAAAGGGCTCATAAGGGAAGGGAAAATCACATGTCCTACCCCTGAAGGAAGCCGAACCCTCCAAGCCTCTATAGCTTACAATGGAAAATTAGATCTAGAATATCAATAGTTGCTAAAATCACCTAAAGATGAGATGTGGGAACGTGTTCGGTTAGCATATGAAGAAGCTCAAAAATATGAATTGATCATCCCTCCGTCCAAAAGCATCCATATCCCTAAGGGTTTCTATTTTGATGGGTCCTCTTCCCTAGAGGCACACCTCGAAGAGTACATGAGGTTCATGAAGATCTTTAATTTACATGTTACTAGTTGGCCTGGCCAATTTGCTATGACACTTGGAGGTAGAGCACTAGAATGGCATGCAAGTCTTCCTCAGTCCCAAAACCTTTTCTGGGACGGTCTGAGCAAAGCTTTCCTGTCCTAATTTTCTGCTCCCCCACCATCAGAAGAACCCCAAGATGATGCCCCATAGGATAAAGAGCTGCCACCACAAGACCCGCCTATAGTTGTGAATGAGCTAATTGAAGATCTTGTCCTTGACAATGTAGGTCTTGATGCAAATAATGAGGAGATTTATGAGGGTGAATCGACCTATTCATTCGCGAAAGCTAGCTTTTGGATTTTGGGAGGACATGTAAATCTACCTGAGTTTGTCTTTGTTGAACCTGAAAGGATTGAGGCAGGAGAAGAAGGAGAGCTGATCATCTAGTTAAAGGATGATTTTTCTTGTCTCTATTTATGATATCTTTGATGTGAAAAATAAAGCCTATAAGACTAATTTGTCAATTAAAAATAATCATTTTGCTTACTTGTTTGATGTCTCGCCTAATGGCACTATGCATTTATTTGAACATTCATATAATGTGTGTAGCATACATGATAATTCTATGCATGAACTTAACTTGGGTACAAATGATAATCCAAAATTGGTATATATTGCAAATGATATATCTCCCATAGAGAAAAATGAAATAACAAAGGTCTTGAAAAAGTATGTGGTAGCATTTTCTTGGTCCTACGAAGACACGACAAGCGTAGACTGTGAAATAGCCTAACACAGAATTCTGATCGATCCTAAGTTCAAACCAGTTAAGCAGAAACTTCATCGCTTGAGACCTAAATGGGTCGAAATGGTTAAAGCTGGCATATCCAAAATGATTGAAGCCAAGTTCTAGGAAGTGGTTGAATATCTGACTTGGGTAGCAAATGTGGTTCCGGTAGCAAAGAAAGATGGAAGGGTATGGGTTTGTTTCTATTATTGTGAACTGAACAAAACCACACCTAAAGATGATTCCCCGTTACAGCATATAGAAGTTTTGGTTGACAGTGCAGCTAGGGCCACCATGTATTCTTTTATGGTTGGGTATTTGGGTTACGATCAAATTCTCATGGATATTTGCGACAAGGTCAAGATAGCCTTCATCACTAAATGGGGAGTTTACTATTTTTGAGTTATGCCATTTAGGTTAAAAAATGCAAGGGCAACATACCAGAGAGCCGCTACTACGTTGTTACATGACATGATCCACAAAGAAGTCAAAGTCTATGTTAATGACATGTTAATAAAAATGTCAACCTGAGAAGAGCATCCGACTATCTTGAACGGATTTCTCACTAGAATTGAGAAATACAATCTCTGGCAGAATCCTTAAAAGTGTGTGTTTGGTGTTACATCCAGGAAATTGTTGGGACATATCGTCTGTAAACAAGGTATCGAAATGGATCCTGATAAAAATCAAGGTAATGAAGTCTGATCATTCTTAGGTACTTTCATAGTATGTTAGTAGGTTCATATCCCGACTTACTATAGTTTGCGAACCCATATTCAATTGTTAAGAAAGCAGCAGCTAGTGCTATGGAATGATCAATGTTAGATGGCCTTCGATAGAGTCAAGGCCTACCTCATGAATCCACAGTCTTTCAACCTCCAATACAAGGGAAACCTTTTACCTTATATTTAGCTATTGAGAAAATGTAGTAGGTGTGATGCTAGTCCAAGAACACAAGGATAAGAGAGAACATACAATCTATTACCTCAGCAAGAAGTTGTTAGAGTATGAGAGTCGCTATACTATAGTAGAAAAAACTTATGCTATTATGGTGTAGCTAATCAAAAAGCTGAGACAATACTTTTAGTCTTACTAGATCCAGGCTATCGCAAAAGATTGACCCTAAGAAGTATATGTGTGAATAGCCTACTTTGGCCCGAAAGTTTTCTAGGTGGTTACTATTGTTGTCAGAATTTGATATTGAGTATGTCATAAAGAAGGTTATCAAGGTATGTATTGTGCAGAATTCTTAACTGGTTAGCCAATTGACTCTGATTATATGGAGAACCTGGAATTTCTAGATGAACAATTAGCTATGGTAGAAGAAGCAGAACCCTTATAGACCATGTATTTTGATGGTGCAGTCAACAAATGAGGCGCTGGGCTTGGTGTTATCATCGCCACTCCCCATAATGAGAAAATCCCATTGTCCAAACGCCTAGAATTCTCGATCACCAATAATGGAGTAGAATACAAAGCCTATCTTTTTGGGTTAGAAGCACTCCTCTCAATTGGAGGAACTGACATATCAATAGTGGGTGACTCAGCTCTGGTAATTCACTAAGTCGTAGAAGATTGGGAAATCAAAGAAGAGTCACTTTGCCCTTATCTTAAAGTGATTTAAGATCTGATGTCAAAGTTCAAACAGTGTTTGTATTAGCATGTACTGAGGGAGGAAAATTAGATCGCAGATTCATTAGCAACATCGACTTCCTTGTGGGAAAATCCTCAGGAAAGGCCGATGAGACCATTGGTTATGCAATCATCCAAGAAACCTTTCTTTATCCAATCAGTAATGATAGTGGGACAAATTGAAGGAGATCTATAGTATTCCGACATAGTCTAGTTCTTGAGGGATGGCTGTTACCCTGAGTGCACTTCTTAGTCAGATCATATGAATTAAGGAAATTGGCAGTCCAATTTAGTATGGTTGATGGTGTTCTATTCAAAAGAGCCGATAATGGGTTACTTCTTAAGTGTTTAACTAGTGAAGAAGCTAATCGCATCATAAGGAAGATGCATTCAGGTCATTGTGGGCCGTATATGAAAGGGGTGGCCTTAGCAAAGAAGATATAGCATCAGGGTTACTATCGGACTACTATGATGGCCGATTGCGTATCTGAAATAATGAAATGTCATGAATGTCAGATTCATGGAGAAATCTCGCATCTACTGCCTACTGAACTCCAAAATTTGTCTACTCCTTGGCCATTCATACCGTGGGGATAGATATAATAGGCGAGATTCACCCATCCTCTATAAATGGTCACCGATACATAGTAGTGGCAATTGATTACTTCCCAAATTGGGTTGAGGCCAAATCCCACACCAATATTACCACTAAGAAGAAGGCCATGTTTATTGAGCGCCAAATTTTTGCTCGTTATGGGATTCCTCACCATATTGTTTTCGATAATGGGGTTCAGTTCTAAGTAGAAATGGCAGATTTGATTGAGAAATATAGAATAGAGCATCATAGATCATCTCCTTACTGACCACAGGCCAATGGAGTGGTTGAAGCAGCCAATAAGGCAATCAGGAAAATCCTAGCCAAAATGGCTGTCACGTACTGTGATTGGGCTAACAAACTTCCTTTTGTAGTCTAGGGACATAGAACTAGTATGCGTACTCTGACAAATTAGATTCTTTGGTATATGGAATGGAAGATGTTCTACCAGTTGAAATTGAGGTCAAGTCACTCAGGGTTGCCTTAGAAACTCAGTTGAAAGAAACAGATTTGGTTCCTGCCAGATTTGAACTGACTAATAGGATAGACGAGGCACAACTGAAAGCTTTAGATCACTTACAGATGTACCAATAGCATATGGCTAAAGCTTACAACAATAGAGTCAGACAGTCAAAAGAACTGCTCAAAGCAGGATACTTGGTCATCAAACAATTGAGAAAAGTCAACATCGATACTAGGAGAAATTTTTGTCCTAATTGGGAAGGTCCGTATGTCGCTAATAAGGTCCTTGGTAAAGGTGCAGTCAAGATCATGGATATGGATGGCAATGAGTTCGTGAATCCTATCAACTAGGAGAAACTCAAGCGCTATCACGTGTAAATAAAAAATAAATGACAAAACAAAGAATAAGCCCGCCAATTTGAAAACCCAAAAAGGGCGGATTGGCCAAAAATTAGGGCAGCCTGATGATTCAAAAACCTGAAAAGGGCGGGTTATGCAAAAGTTAAGGCTAATAAAGTTTGCTGGATGACCTTTATGAGGGGTTCAAGCAAAAATTAGGACTAAAATGTTGAGAGTTACTATCTATGAAACCGTAATTGGGTAATGGGAGACATGTTATTTGAAATTGTTACCAACATTTGTAACCAATTTGAGCTCACCTAATAAAAGTGTCATTCTTGCTAAAATTCTCATATAAATGCGTTAACAAATGCATTTTGACGTGAAAGTGGTCGATTCATAAGTTTGTATATGTTTAATATTTCTGCTCATGCCTTATCTCTCATTCCATGCTTAGACTCAATCTAAAAAAATATAAAAAGAAAAAAAAGAAAGAAATAAATATTTCCAAAAAGTAAAAATATCCGATAGACTAAAAAAAGAGGGGGCAAGGTCTATACAAAAGGTGGCAAATTAGTCCGCTGGATTGAAAACCCGAAAAGGGCGGTCAAGGAAAAAATTAGGATATATGAAGTTTGATAGGTTGAGGACGCAATTTAAACTCCCTATGCAAAAATTAGAACTAAAAATGGAAATATTGTATCAAAAGTCTAACTTGATCACGTCAAGCATCAGACACGCGCCTTTTCTTTGCCTCTAGAAGAATAGATCCATCACCTCTGGAATAATGGTACCAATCAATGCTAGCTGGCAATTGCTTTTTCCCAGTAGGTAGAGTTTGAATTTCAGCTATCCAACCCTTGTACACCTTGTCAGTCATTACAATCCTCTCAGCTTCGTATTTCAATCGGGCATATTTTGTACATTTTGCTCATCTCTCAGCAAAGAGTTCCGACCAAGTAGAAGGGTATTCAGCTAACACAGTCTTGTAGAATTCAGTTAGAATATTTGTATTCACTTAGTATTAGTATAACAACCATGGAAGGCTAGGCCGGGTGAACCCTAGAAGCATTTTGGCACCGTTCAAACATTGAGCAAATCCAGAATCTAGCCAAGTTTGGGGCACGAGATAAGAAATCCCCGGAAAATTTGAGCCCAAAAATTTGATCTAAATCCTTCTCAAAACCAAAGGCAAGTTGAGGAGAAGGGATATTTAAGATAGCACTGAATTCTTCAAACATAAGGCACAATTCTATACTTCCCAAATGAAATACCGGATCGATTGGATCCCATAATGCACAAAATGCCCCAAGAAGTCTGGAATTCACCGAGTCGTCAATATAGTCCCTGATATTCCATAAACCAAATAATTTCAGCTTCTTCCAGTCCTGCTCTCCCAAATATTCCAGGAATTGCCTCAGTTCTATGCTATCATAACCCATTGTTCGAGTGAATTTCAAGAAACAGAGAAAATTGCAGTATGTCAAAATCGATACCGATACCGGCATTAGCAATGTCGATATCGTTGTCACCTAGCCTCTACCGTAATCTATACTATTGAGTCATGATAATTTGCAATAGGGGTACCAGGATTGTAGAGTAGATCGGTGGATTTTTCTGTGAAAATCAAGAGAATTGACAAGGAGTTCGCAAAAAGTAGACTTCCATTCATCATGGCACAAATTCTACAGCAATAATGTGCCAAATGTTCCAAAAACAAGTGTAAATATAGAAAATGACTAAATCTACTTTGAGCCATCTATAGAAAAGGAACCACTAGAATCCGATCTCTCTGGTCCCTCAAGCTCCTCCACTCCTCCTTATGCAGCCAGATCACTAAGCCACTTTGAGCAAAGATTCCTCAAGCGCTCTGTCTCTGCCTCAGAAGCCTCAGCTCTAGTAGTAGCACTCCTAGCCTCTTCCTCGGCTCTGGCCAATCTCTTGTCATATCCTTTAAAACTAACTATAAATCCAAACAAATCATGCATCATTCATTATACAATTAATCATGCATCATCATAAATTATTTCAATATGTTTAGGTACTTTACCTCCATATGGTGTCGCTGGGTAGAAATGAGATCACTAAGAGACTAGTACGCCCTAGCTAATAGCTCCACTATAACTTGAGGCACCTATAAATCAAGTCCAATCTCAAAATCCGGCAAAACATCAACATTAAAGAAAATAAATTCTCAGAAAGATCAGAATCTTACAAGAGTAGTATCGGCTAGCACAAACTTCAATAAATGAGCCAATGGAGGCAGTCCCTAAGTCACCTATCTACTGACTCCCATCATGATGACAAAATTAGTATACAGGGCTTTCGAGATATGACCCTCAACTATATGCACCTAATTAACAGGTGAAGCCACTAGCACCTAATCAATAGTAGGAGCCACCTGAGCTACAGGGAGAGTCTTGCTACTACCTGAGGTTCTACCTCTCTTACATGAGTAAACCTATTAAAACATAGTATGAAACAAAATAGAAGAAAGAAAGCAAAACAAGTTTGTAAAATCGCAAAGTTTATACATGAGGAACCAAAAGAGTGGTGGGAAATGGAATTAACCTGCCATCAAATTGATATAAGAACTCTCAGCAGTATCAACCTAGTATCCTGTACCATCCCACAAAGTAGCCTGATCCTCCCCCCCACTAAATGTGGGTAGAATAGATCGATCAACGGATTAGCAGGAACCACCCTCATAGTAATAGAGGCTGTGATCCGAAAGCCCCTCACTCTCTCCCCTAAGTACCACTCCAGGCATATGGAGCACTCCAACACAAAAATGCTAGTCATCATATAGCTCATAAGTAATAGTGATAAGACTCATATTGCTAGAGTCCTCCCACGACTCTTGGCGAATCTGCAAAATCCTCAAAAGTTAGGGTAAACGATTACGAAAACTTTGTGTCAATATAGTATCTACTAATCGTGAATTTAAATTTTATATATACATGGTCAAGAGTAAGTCCCCCTAGGTAAGCTTGAAGAGAAGTTGTATCCCTCGGCACCTTCTTCCAACACCGAGTCTAGGAAAAGAGAATGGTTACCCCTGGGGCATTCTCACCTGCTAACTCAGGTGGAGGAAGGACCTTGTACTCAAAGGCCAAAATCTGTAAAAATTAAAGCATTTTAATACCACAAGTATCATTGAAAGGACAAAATTACAAAGACCAAGTTTAGAAAATACCAGAAGGAATAGATAGCCACACTTTAACTCCGTCAGGTTCCCCCAAGCACTAGCATTGAGGCCCAGGTAGAGCTGACCAAGCACCGCTCAACACTAATTCAGCTTGGGGACCCGAGTAAGATCCTCAAAAGCTGAAAGGAGCCTATAATCCATATCGCTCGATCCCCATAGGAAGAGTATGGTGGTAAGCAAGCCAATGAGGAAAGCCCGGATATATTACTTCAATGAATCAACAATCAACTCTCGCAGTGCCAACCAGTGATCATATAGCTTGGTATACTCCAAGGGCCTGAAATGGGCCTCACACCCAAAAGCCCCTCTATGTAGTCCAAAATAGCCTCCTCCAGGTGGAACCTATCAACATAGACATCAAACTGAACTATGTCACCTTAAAATGACAGCCTGGTCATCGCCTCCACGTAAGAGGGGGTAATCATTGCCTCCCCAATCGGTAGACAAAAGGTATGAGTGATATCCGACCATCTCTCCACAAGCACCATTAGAGCAGCATAAGAGGTGTGGGTCCCCTTCGACCGAAGACTCTCCACTAGCTCCCTAATTCCAGCATTCGCCACCCCCTGGCAAACATTAGCATCAATAATCTTGTCCTACCATCAAGGATCTTAAGCCCTCTCTCGGCTGCTTCTACACGATAAAATCCGAATAAGTATCTTTATTTATCAGTTTCATACACTTATACATGTTTACATAAGGCCTTATTCCACCTAGAATTGCATTTAAATAATAAAAATCAAGAAATCCAATTTCTGGCATCAATACATGTATGGCTCTTGGTCATATCAATACGGGTTTTATCGATGCCGATACCGCTATTCCAGGATAATGGTACCGATATTGACAGTGGTAGAAGGGGAACAACCCCTTAGTCGTGGCAGAAATCCGAAAAATGCAAAAAATAACAAAATCAACTTCCCAAGGCCTAGAATTTCATCATCTAAGGTTGTCCAAACTACTCGGGAGTCCCAAGAAATCCTAGAATCTAACCAATCATGCATATTTCATTCAGTTTAAATTATTTCAAAGATATCTAACCTAAGGCTCTAAATTTTGAAACTAATGAGTTATAACCCGCAAAATTTGTTTACTAACCGGTCTATGGGAAGCATGAGAAGTGTAGGCATGACTAAGAGTAGGCTCAAATCCCCGATTAAGCTCAAGATGCTTCTCATCATCCTCAAGGCGATATGCCCTAGCAACAGACATAACTCAAAGCTTCGAGTCCAGAACAGTGGTCACAGAGGTCTTAGGAATGGTCCTGGAATTCTTAGAACCCACTTGGTGAAACATCATGGCAAATGGAATGCAAATCATGAAAAATTGAAGAAAATAGGTCAAATTTCTGAATGAGGCAAAAAAGAGCAAGTGAAATGCCATTTGGAGCAAATGGCGCTATTTTGTTGATAATGGTACCAACATAGTGTAATAATGGTACCAACATTAGTGATAGTGGTATCGGTATTCAGGACCTTAGTTGATTTCTTTGCCCCTTTTCAAACTGAATCCTTGTCCAATGCAAATAAGGTAAAATTTTCACAAGGAAATTGCATCACTCAAAAGGTATGACATTTCTAAAACAAAACCAAACTCAAATTTTACCTTTTATGGGAATCATAGCTCCGGCAAATTTCCACTGGCTTGGTCCTTCACCATACAACCAATTATTATTGTTGTAGAAATCATAGCTCTGGCAAATTTCTACTTGCTTGGTCCCAGACCATACAACCATTTTCTACCTTTTATAGGAATCATAACTCCGACGAATTTTCACTGGCTTGGTCTCTGACCAAACAACCAATTATTATTGTTGTAGAAATCATAGCTCCAGCAAATTTCTACTTGCTTGGTCCCTAACCATACGGCCATTTCTTTTACCTTTTGTGGGAATCATAGCTCCGGAAAATTTCCACTGGCTTAGTCCCTATTCATGTAGCCAATTATTATTGTTGTAGAAATCATAGCTCTAACAAATTTCTACTGGCTTAGTCCCTGACCATACATCCATCTTTTACCTTTCATGGGAATCATAGCTCCGGCAAATTTCCACTAGCTTTGTCCCCGACCATACAACCAATTATTATTGTTATAGAAATCATAGCTTTGACAAATTTCTACTGGCTTGGTCCCTGACCATAAAGCCAATTTTCACCTTTTGTGGGAATCATAGCTCTGGCAAATTTCCACTAGCTTGGTCCCTGACCATAAAGCCAATTATTATTATTGTAGAAATTATAGCTCCGGCAAATTTCTACTATCTTGGCCCCTAACCATACAGCCATTTTTTCACCTTTTATAGGAATCATAGCTCCGAAAAATTTCCATTGGCTTGGTGTGTAACCATACATCCAATTATTATTGTTGTAGAAATCATAGCTTCGGTAAATTTCTAATGACTTGGTCCCTGACCATAAAGCCGATTTGTACCTTTTGTAGAGATCATAGCTCTGACAAATCTCTACTAGCTTGGTCCATGACCATAAAGCCAATTTCAATTAAGGCATTAATATTCTATTGCAACACTAACATTTTACTCCCCACAAAGTTATTTTCCTTTTCCCCAGCAGGGATACTTATTATTCCTTTTACCTATTAGAGTGGTGTATTCTCAACAAATTCTCACCCCATATGGAGAGATAGAATTTAATTCCAAAGCAGAGTCAATCAAGTCCTATCTCCTTCAGAAGCATTTCAGTTATAATCTCTTACCTTGTTCCGTGCTCTCTTTCGCACGATCATAAAGACTTCGGTCTATTATATCCTACGAGGGGCAGTTTGTGAGCATAGAATTTTCTCATGCCCCTAGTCAATAATGAAAGATTGGCTCTGTACTTTATCATATCCTAACATGTTAAGTTTGAAATTAATTTATGGGAATTGGCCTTGAAAAAATACTTTCAGTCCTAAACAAACCCTAAAAATAGTCATAAGGTGCGCCCTATCATTTGACACCGGTACCATCTTTAGTAGGCAACATTACCGTTATCCCCTGTAACAGTACCACTATCTATTATTTCCTGGTTAGTTTTAACCGACCCAATTCAAAATTTCATGTTTGAAATTAACCAACACCGGTACTGACATCCCCAAAAATGTTACCTATATTGACCTTTCTGGCAGAATATAAATCTAAATTAATTCAATTTTCCCATTCACTTGGAGAATTAATTATTCTTTCCGATTTTACCTCTTATTTTCCACTATAAATAGAGGCCTAAAATCAGTTTTTCATATACAATTCACATCTATCAAATCTATTCTGTGAAATTAGCTATAAGAAAGTTCTTATCAAAGTTCTGTCCAAGTCATTTCTGAGTTTTTAGCAAGTTTGGAATAAAGAAGGGAATTTATTTTCGCCTAGTTATTCTTTACCGATCTTAACTCATCTTTTCCAAATCCAATCACTCTTTATGTGGCCGTTCCCATTTCATTTCAAACCTAACAATGGATTCACAATGAAAAGGTACACAATCTGAGACTAAAATAATCATTTTAATTTAGTTCTTGCTTCAGTTTATTAAGTTTCAATTTATGCTACATTAATTGAATTAAACTTATTATAATTGAACTTGACTATAAATCAATCTACTTTATTTCTGTCTCGTCTTCATTTCACATTTCATCACCATAATCCAATTAATTCATAATATAAATTACTTATATTTCACTTCCATAATGTGAGTTATTTATATTCCATCTTATAAATTATTTATATTTCATTTCCATAATATAAATGGTTTATAATTCTTTTCCATAATACAATTTATTCACATCCCAAAATGTAAATAATCCATATTTCGTTCTTAATTATAATTATGTCATGTTTCATTTTTCATTTTATTTTATTTTATTTCCATTTTCAATTATGTAATTAATTGATGCTTCATCTTTTTTATGTCATAATTGATTCATATCTCATTATCACTTGTTCCATGCTTTATTTTCATATTTTAGTTACACATCACTTTCGTTTTCCACTACTTTCCATTATCTGTTAATTTCATTAATTATATTTAAGCGGGTAAGAGCACTTTGCGATGATTTTGTTCGATGGATTAGCTTGCAACCCCTAGTACACTTTTCTATACCTCTCTTCATATTTCCTCTTGATTTGTGAAATTGCCTGCCATATTGCGATTCTACCACCTTCTTAATTTTGCTAAATTTGTCACGGTGTCTTTGTGCTGGAAGAACGACACTGTGATCTTTATCATCGGTGTTTCTATTTATTCAAGGCCAAAAATACAATATTCCTATTTTAACCTTTTATTTGTAGGAATAATTTCCCGAAATCAATTTGTTTTATATTATGTGTTATAAGCAAGTGGTACTGCCATGAAACGATGTCATGACCACCTTGAGGTGGTGTGTTTTGATTAGAATAACTCTTTTTCCCATCTCATTTCTTAAAATGAATCTAGGCAATATGTTTGACATTTAATAAACAATTTTGGTATTTCAGTATAAATTGTCTAAAAATATTAAATAAGTAGTTCATCCAGAACTGAATCTCTAAATTAAGGTATAGTTTTGTTCTTGTACAATGTGCTATACCAGAATTTTCTAGAAGAGCTTATCGAGGTGGCGACTCTATATTTTAAATTATGGATTTAGATCCATGAATCCTTTTGACATCATTTTATAAATTATTTTATATTCTTTCCTACCAATTCTATTTATTAAAACCCCCGATTGAGTTACCAAGTTGCCTCTTGGTTGCCTATAATTAATGCCTCGATTGTCCCAAAAAGGAAAAGTTGCCTCGATTGACCCTATTGATCTAAAAAAGTAAATGTGGTTCGCCCCCGCCCAAAAACATCTTCCCCTCTCACAAATATTAGAAGTCATTCTCAACCTAAGATGTAAGAAAGAAAAATTGTTTAGACTTTAGTACAATATATTTATCCTATCATTTTTCAAAATTTACAATAGCCCATTCTATGGAATTCAGGATATCTAGCATAGCTAAATTTTCAAGTAGGTAGCATCTATAGTTAGTCTAATATGACTCCCAATTTTATGAGCTAAGCCATTTTATTAAGTTGTAGTTGGAATTCCATTCCATTTGCATCGCATGCAATTGCTAATTTATTCAAGTTCCCTAACTTAAAGGGATGTGTGCTCTTATATTAGCAACTCCCCGAATGTGTCTCAGTCTAGCCCCCAATTTTATAGTAGACTACCCCAATCCTGTTAACGCAGACCCTATCTTAATATCTATAATTGATTGATGTAGATAGAAGGAGTGCTTTGCGCAACACTTATGGCCGAAAAAGACCGTATTATAAATTTGAGTAAGGAAGACTATAACTTGCCTTAATATATTTACTTTGGGATTTTGTATTGGTGTTAAAAATCTCATCCAATCTAGAATTTATTAGATATACATATTTATAATAATTTATATTAATTCAAGGAATTTTAGAATTAATTAAAAGTGTTGAGAAACAACGATCCGGAATACAAACAATCCGGATCAGGTTTGAAGTAAACAAAAAACCTAAGTATGAAAAGACCTAAGTCATCAATCTAAACACGTATCCAAACATTCAAAGTCCAAGACAAGTGAAGATAATTACCTAAGCATAATTGGAAGCATCTAGTTAAAGTATGGAAAGGAAACAAACTTTAAACCGTCCAAAAATAGCATCGAGAAGAACTAATTGCAGAAGCATCCAGAAGAAGCCAAATTAGGATATATTAAGTCTGAAGACATCTGGAATACTTAATGCTTCAGATAAAAGGAATGATTCAAAACTTACATTCCTCCTATTCTTTTGGTCTCCAAGTCAAAGATCCTTTTCCCTAAAGCAAGAAAAAATTGACAGCTAGCACTTTAGAAAAAGGACAAAGGACTGACATCGGACAGAGAAAAAGGTAACAACCTTTTTCACCTAGACCAATAAGAAGGAGCGTGGAGCTCACACCAAAAGGCTACCAATATAAAAGTTAGTGTATCACTAAAATACAAGGAAAACAATCACTGACAACTTTTCAGCCTCAATCCCAAGGATTCAAATGGGTCAAAATCTTTATCTAACGGATTGATCAACGGCTCCAGAAGTGCCACATATTACTTGAGCAATGGTGAAGATTTAATTATAGCTCACCAACCAATAATGGCTACATTTATGATCAAAGCCTATAATTGGGAAGCTTCACATGTTAAAAAGGTGCTGGTTGATTTGAGAAAGCAATTAAGCAGAGAATTTGCTAAAGCAATCAAAAAACACATCCCTCCAAGTATCGAACTTTTCCGAATCAGTTTGTAAGGATTCCCAAGTGAATTATAAACTTGAGGATATGCAAAAACAAAAATCCTTGAGAAAAACAAAGAGTAAAATCTCATACTTGGGTGAATATTGAGATTGGGATCTAGCTTAGAGTTGGTGCTTTAGGTGGAACTCCCTGTAAGACTTAACTAGATTTGGGTAAAAATCTAAGTGGTATATCTTGCTAAAGACAAGAGGACTCAGCTAGGAGTTGGTGTTTTTAGTGGTATATCCTACATCCCAAAGGGGGTACCATCCGGAGACAAACTGTAAGGCTTGATTTCTGTAAGTTGGAAAGAAATCACACTAGTGGAGAAGCTCAAAGGAAGGAACCTTTGGGGACTGGACGTAAGAGGGGCCGAACCAGAATAAATCTCTTATGTTTGAATTTTCTTTACATTGTCTTTAATTTATTGCAATACTACACTACTTGCATCATCCGTATCCAAAATATCCAGAACATTCAAACACGCTACACATAACTTTTTGAAAGTCTATTATTTCCACGAAAAAGGTCATTCGCCCCCCCTCTGACCATATTAACGTAAGCCCAAGGACCAACAAGTGGTATTAGAGCCAGTGCTCAAAATTAGAGATCTAACAATCTTGAGCTAAAGGTCCGAAATTTTGATTCAAATATCAAAATAAGTTTTCAAAACTCATAACTCCTTTCCACTCTTCACCGGTGAACACTACACATTCTGGAAAAATCGGATAAAGAACTTCATTCAAGCACAGAGCATGCAAGCATGGTTGGTCATTAAAGATGGGACATATGAGCCTACTTATAAAGTAGAGGGTATGATTACCCAAAAGCCTTTACATTTATGGGATGAGAATGATTTTAAAAAGTTGCGTGAAAATGCAAATGCTATTAACATGCTTCACTATGCTCTTAGTGGAATAGAATTTAAAAGGATATCCGGATGTAAGACTGCACAGGAGATTTGGTAGAAGCTAGAGGTAACCTATGAAGGAAAAAATAAAGTGAAAGAAGCCAAGATTGATCTACTCCAGCAAAACCTTGAATCCTTCAAGATGGAGCCAAAAGAGTTTATTAGCATCATGAACACTAGATATATCAATCTAGTGAATGAGATGACAAGCCTCTAAAAGGAAATCTCTGAAGTAGAGAAGTTGAAGAAGGTGCTTCGGAGTCTCACTAATGAGTGGGATAACAAGAAGACTGCCATTGAGGAAGCTCATGACTTAAACACCTATAGTTATAATGAGCTCATTGGAAATCTTTTAACTTAAGAATTATCCTTGGAGAGATACAACCAATAAGAGAAGAAGCTAAAATAAAAGAAGAAGGCCATTGCTCTTAAGGCAGACTCTGCGGATCAGCTTCTTTCGGATCAAAAAAGTAGCCAAAAGAATCAAAGTATAGTGAAGAAGATATAGCTATGCTAGCCAAATACTTTGATAAATTTCTAAAGAAAAAGGATAAAAGAAGATCTAGAAGATTCGAATCAAGAAGGCCTAACAAAGGCACCTCAAGAAGGGATAAGACATGAAAGGCTCCAGAAGAAAAGAAAGATCCGGAAAAGGATGCTGCTGTGATCGAATGATGTTTTGTGAGGCAGCTGCGGGGCCGGGTCGGTGGGGCGGCCTCTTTAAGATAACGGGGGAGATACATATAATGTGATTGGAAAATGATTTTGCATATTTTAATTCTCAAAAGATACGAGATCGAAATCTCGTACTTAAAATAGAGTCGCCACCTGGTTCAGTTCAACCGGGAATTTTTTGGTACGATTTTCCCACTAGGTGGTTGGACCATACCTTAAGTAGAGATTTCGAGTTCGGATGATGTTATCTATTTTTTATTAGGCCAAGCTAAGATACTTCATTCTTTCTTAATCGGTTTAGTCCATCCTATTTATTTGTGTTTTCAGTTATTTTGTTGTTTTCGCGTTTATCAAGCAATTGAAGCGATGAATAAAATATTTATAGCAATAAAAAAATAAGTGCGGAAAGTAAAATTATTACAAGGTTTTCAAGTCCTATACATTTTTCTGTACAATAAATAAAATAACTGAATATCCGATATACGCCCGCCTGCAGAAGATTGTTAGCACGAGTATAGCATATTTTATTTACAGTATTATAAAGCCCAGTCGGATGGCTAAAATGGGATTTGAACGGCATTTTCGAGGAAATTCCATTTTTAAGCAATTTTTAGGCTCAATCATTATTCTAACTAGATTATAAATGAAATAAAACTGCTGTCTAGAAAGTCATATCGCTGATGATACAACTGATGCTGCAGGTGACATCACTGATGTTGCTGGTGACATGGCTAATGCCGCCGGCGACATCAATTATCTCACCGACGGTATCAGCTTGTAGGCAGCAGTGGTGGCAATAAAAATGACCGAAAACCCAAAAATGAATATAAATTGACAAAAATTAAAACAAATCAGTAATATTAATGACAAAGAGCTATGAGACTCAGGATTTTTACCTCGAGGTCGTGGATCCACCTCTTTGTGAACTAAAAGAAACACCTTCGGGGAGCTTGTTACGACGATTTAATAATAAATTTAAGTGCTTTTGGTTTCTAATTCAAATTAAGTTGATTTTAACTTAAAGACTTACTGATTTCAAACTCACAATTAGAGAATTCAAAGAAGAAAAACCAGGAAAAATGGATCAGAATCCTTTTTTTCTGTTTTATCTAGTTCTTATCTCACTAAAATCTATTCCTACATTAAAATCATAAAATTCCATTTCCCCCTAAAATGCAGCTCAAGGTGTGCTTTTATAGGTGAAATGGGGTGTTTTTTGAGGCCCTTTTGACCAATTCAGCCAAAAGTGGCAGAAAGGCTGTCTGTGAAGGGACTTATTTTGGGTCATGCCACTGGCGATATGGTGATGCCACCAGCGGTATGGCCAATGTTGCCGATAGTATGGTGATACTGCCGACGGCATGGATGATCCCTCTAGCGGCATCAGCCTCCAGCATACCGACAGCTAATGGGCGAAAAAGCCAAAAAAGTCAGGAAAAGTGGTTTAATAGTGGTTGAAAAGGCATCTTTTTGACTTTTAACAATATTTTAAAGGGTATTTATTATTTGGGTGCTAATCATCGGTTCAAGCTCCCACCGGATGCGTTATCGACCACGCCGAACTATATTCTACCAAATAAAAATTCGCGAGGAATATTATTTTGGTAATAAAAATTCTAAAGAGAACTTTTAATTTTGAGGCATTAAAATAGGGTACACGTCATCATCATCTCACGAGAGGGACTACAAAATCCCGTGCTCACAGGTTGCCCCTCGCGGGATCACTACTGCCACAGGTCAGTATGATCACACAAAAGAGCAAGGGATAGGAATGATACCTGATGGGCGACCGATTTGACCCTTGGTTGAACCTTGCGCTTTGTAGAGCGGTTACCCCTTGGTCGGGCTTGAGCTTTGTGGAGGCATTGCCCCTTGGTCCGGCTTGAGCTTTGTTTAAAGGATGCCCTTTCGTCAGACTTATGGTTTGCGGAGGAATTGCCCCTTGGTCGGGTTTTATATTTTGTAGATTGGTTGCCCTTTAGTAGAACTTATGCTTCGCGGAGAAATTGTCCCTTGGTCGGGTTTTATGTTTTGTAGATTGGTTGCCCCTTGGTCGGACTTATGCTTCATAGGGAATTTGTACCTTGGTCGGGTTTTGTGTTTTATAGATTGGTTGCCCTTTGGTCGGACTTATGCTTAATGGGGAAATTATCCCTTGGTCGGGTTTTGTGTTTTGTAGATTGGTTGCCCTTTGGTCGGACTTATGCTTTGCAGGGAAATTGTCCCTTAGTCGGGTTTTGTGTTTTGCAGATTGGTTGCTCCTTGGTTGGACTTATGCTTCACGGAGAAATTATCCCTTGGTTGGGTTTTGTGTTTTGTAGATTGGTTGCCCTTTGGTCGGACTTATGCTTCACAGGGAAATTGTCCCTTGGTAGGGTTTTGTGTTTTACAGATTGGTTGCCCTTTGGTCAGACTTATGCTTCGCAGAGAAATTATCCCTTGGTCGGGTTTTGTGTTTTATAGATTGGTTGCCCTTTGGTCGGAGTTATGCTTCACGGAGAAATTATCCCTTGGTCGGGTTTTGTGTTTTGCAGATTGGTTGCCCTTTGGTCGGACTTATGCTTTGCGGAGAAGTTATCCCTTGGTCGGGTTTTGTGTTTTGTAGATTGGTTGCCCTTTGGTCGGACTTATGCTTCGCGGAGAAATTATCCCTTGGTCAGGTTTTTTGTTTTGCAGATTGGTTGCCCTTTGGTCGGACTTATGCTTCACGGAGAAATTATCCCTTTGTTGGGTTTTGTGTTTTGTAGATTGGTTGCCCTTTGGTCGAACTTATGCAAAAATCTGAAATGGAGGAGAGATATCGCCGGCGGCGTGGATGATATTGCTGGCGGTATGAATCTATGTCGCCGGCGATATGAGTGCTACGTGGCAGCTTTGACTAGTCAGATACTTTCAAAATTTGAACTGAAAGAGGTTATATCACCGGCGACATGAGTGATGTCGCTGGCGACATGGAGTGATACCGCTGGTAGCATGAACAGATAATTTCAGACAAATTAAAACTCCTTGAATTCTGTGCTGCAGTTTAAAAGGGATTGAAACTCCCTTCTTCGTCACTATTCCGAAACCATACCCCCCTCTTCTTCTCTTCTCCAAAGTTTTTTGATTTTTTTCTTTGTCTTTCACATCGTGAAGAGAATCACCAAGGCTTTCAGGGGCAAATCTGCCAAGGCTAGGGATAACTTGCCCAATTCTTCTGTCGAGGTGATTGAAAATTCTCTCTGTTCCTACTGGTTATGGCCTAAAGGAGACGGCCTAGATGTATGGCTATAGGATTAATTCTCCCATCACCAATCTAACCCCGGAGAAGGAGAAGCACCTCTGCTATGTCCAGGTAATCCCACAAAACCTGAATCCTTTCTTTTTTGGGTTCGGTTTGATTTGGCTTCAGATTTGTAATTGTACCATGATAGAAGTTTAAGTATGAAATAGATTGGTTATATTGCTTGCTTTAGGGTCGATTTTTACCATTTTCGGGCTTATTGTTTGATTGATTATGATTTTTGCAATTTTGGTACGATGGGTGCGATTTTGGGGAGAAACAGGTTCTGCCCACACATAGTGATATCGGCGGTGATAAGAGCAGTGTTGCTGGTGGCATCAGTCCTTGTGAAAGGGCCTATGGCAGTCTGATGTCACTTCTGTTTAAAGTGATGTCATCGGCGATATCACCTATACCACTGGCAGAATGGATTGATGCCACCAGTGACATCGCTTTTAGCAGAAGTGACATCAGCAGCTTTTCTGATGAAAAATAAGCAGGACTGATCCTTTTTATTTCTAACTTTGTAGCTGTATAAACTGACCTATACAGGGGGAATGGGCACCATCGGAGAATGGTGGCACCACATTTCGGAGAACGACCCCGAGCTCATGCTTGCCATCATTGAGACAGGATTTGGGGACTTGGCCCGGATAATGCCAATGCTGATGCCTAAGCTTTCTCATTCAGTAGTAATGACCTTAACCGAGAGGTAGTCTGAGACCACCCATACTTTCCACTTCTCTTTTGGGGAGGCTACAATTACCCCCTCTGACGTCGTAGCCATGATCGACCTCCCCTGGACGGATGATTTCATACATTTTGATGCTTACATGGATAAGTACCATGTTGAGAGGCCCGCGGTGAGGTGGGTGAAGGAGTTGTTTGTTCTAAAGCCCGTTTCTGGGCGGCTTTCTTATAAAGAGTTGTACCATCACTGAACCCGGGTGGATGTAGTGCCCGAGGAGGAAAGGAAGGCTTGTGTCTGGTCCTTCATGATTTCTCTGCTTACTGTGCTGTTCTTCCCAATCTCGGGGAGCAAGATTAATTATGTGCTTATAACTGCTATGGAGGATGTGGTGGGTATTAGGAGGAAGAATTGGCCGAGGGCCATCTTGGCTCAACTGAACCATGGGCTAGACGTCGGAGTCCGGAAGAAGGAGAAAGCCCTTCGCCTTCACCACCTGTTACTCCAGGTATATCTTTTTGGAAGTATTTTTCTTGATAGCATACGTTCTCATTTATTGTATGACGCTTTTTAAACTGATTGGTCGTTATTTATGCAGGCCTGGGCCTTCGAGCATCAGATCCTCCCGCAGGTAGAGTTTAAGAAGATTGTGCCACCGGGCTCTCACTTCCTCGCTCGTTGGTGCGTGGGAGTCAGTGGGAAGGCCAAGTACCCCATGAAATATAGGGATGTCCTAAGGAGTGTGCGGTTGAGCATGGTATGCAATTTTTGATTTAGTCTTTGTTTTTACATTTAGATAAAAAAATCACTGATGGACTTATGTTGGTTGTTTTGATGTGGCCCGTCTTGGATCCACTCGATGGGGTGGAGAATTTAGCCAAGGTCGTAAGGGCTGGAGGGAGGTAGATGACTGTCGGTTCATGATTGAGTGCCTCTATCTCAGAAGTGGTACCTAGGTGAGCGCGTCCAGGGCTAGAGGTCCATCCCGGTGGCTGCTAAACCGGTGCCTGCTGATCCTTCTAGGGGCTTATGGTGGCCCCATTTAGTGATCACCTCTGAGGCTGGTAAGGCTGATTATATTGAGGGGAATGGCCGAGTGATCCTTAGTGTCCCTGGCCTCTACGAGCAGGTTCTGCAGCGTCTACTCCCTGTGTGTCCTCGCATCCATGGAAATGATATGATTGAGTATCATAACGAGCAACGGTTGGAGGATGAGAAAAGGTGCCTCAAAGGCATTATGGACGTCGATGAGGAAGATGATGATGAGGATGAGGCGCTTGAAGGGGACGTTGTGATCGACCCCGAGGGGGAGGATAAGGTGGGCGTGGACGTAGCTGGCGGGAGCGCGCCAATGTCCCAAGGGGAGCAACATTCTTTTGAGGCATGATTGTACTTGTGTGTATGATTTTGAAGTCATTTAGGAATGTTGTTGACGTATGGCTTTCATGTTTTTCAGGAACCCGTGAGGAAGAGAGGCTAGGATAACCAAAGTGGGACCCGACACTATGGTATGCCGGAGGGCATAAACTTTATGGAGGGGCATCTGGTCAATCCGTTGGAAACCACATTCCTGCTGATGAACTCCCGAAGTGAATTCCTCCCTAGGAATATTGGCTCGAGCTAGCAAGCTCCTATTTTCATGCCTGAAAATACTACTTACGTAAGGCCTAATAATTATTTTCTTGTTTAGCCTTGGATACGGGTGTCTAAGGATTTGCCTTTTGGATTTTCCAGGTGGTGCAGAGCCATGTGGAGTAGCTCGCAGAGAACAATTTTGTTCTCTAGGATACACTCATTGGACAGTCGCTCCTTGCTCAGGTATTTTATGCACATGTTAAGATGAGATGCATGTATGGATGTTATGAATGATATGCATTGCTGATATTTTCTCCGATTTGCAAGATTTCTTACCCCTTACCTTGTTAGATGCTAATGCAGCCCGGCAGCGGTACGAGGAGGAGACTGCGGACCTACGGCGTCATGTGAGTGATCTTGAGGGTCAGCTGGCAGCCACAGTTTAGGAACGGAGAAGTAAGCAAAACCTGGACCGTGCACACCCTGGCAGTACCAGTCGTAGGGGGATCAAGATATCTGCCGGCCAACGCCCACCTGCCGTGGCCAAGGAGTCTACCAGTGTACCCATGATAGAGGGAAGGGAGGAAGATGAGGACGATGTTGGAGATTGGCTTGTAAGCCCTGATGACATTTCATCCTGCCCAGCCGGTAGTGGCGGGCATGCCTAGTTTTTTTCATTTTCATTTTGCTTTTTAGTTCTTTGTTTGTACCCTTGATACATTGGGATTTGGATAATTTGGTTTTATCGTAGGTTAGATGTTTTGGGATATTTTAAGTGGTTTGTACCTCCGAGCTTTTTATTTTGAATAAAAATGAATTGTTGTTTAATAAGGCATTGGAAACGTAGTATAAGATTATTTATAGGTTTTGTACAGGTCTGAAATGGAAGAAATGCTTCTGATGCCGCCAGAAAATTCACTCCATGTCGTCGGCGGCATGACCCATATCGCCCAAACTCATGCAGCCTAAATAATATATACAAGGCTGTCTGAAAGTCCATATCACCGGCGGCATCATCGGATATCACCCAAATTGGTCCATATCGCCCGCGGCATCAATTACATCGCCGACGGCATCACCCATATCACCGGCGGCATCACCCATATTGCCGGTGACATCAATTTTCCAGCAACCTGATTTCGACTATTCTGTCTATTCCTGTCATGGCAACCCACAATCAAAAGCTACTGCAGACTGAAGAGGCTTGAAAAATTCAGGCTTTGGGGGTTTTGATATGTCGCAGTGTGGGATATAATGGACCACATTTTCCGATTTTCATTGTTCAAGCTTTGCCCATTGCTCGAAGAATTACACGCTATTTTAGGGACACCATGTCCTAAATGCGTTTCACTAGCATTGCCAGACTTTCATTTTGGTATAGATGGAATTCCACGAGGGTTATGGAATTTGGATTCTGTGGACCCATTTTTTGTCTCGGTTGCCCAATAAACCTGGGTTTTAGCTCAGAGCAGCTCTAGAGTGGTGTCATGGAGTGCCTCGATCCCATCTTGCTTGGCCATTCATGGTGGCATTACTACTCATGGCGGAGTTTATGTGCGGAGTGAGCCCGATTACTCTGCTCAGGCTAATTTCACTTATCAGCCCTATATCGACAGGGGCTTCTCCTGTGGTTGTGGGATTGGCTGATGTTTTGCTGAACGTGGATGGTGCTTCTGTTGACTCATCACTTATCGGAGATCAACTCATATTATTATAGATACCTTTTATTCTTTCTGATCCCGCATATTTCCTTCCCCAATCCTTACCTGAGTTTTGAAATATAGGTATGGCTGATGGAGAAGCTAAAGTTGAGGGAGGCGCCACGAGGGAATCCGAAAAAGTATCTTCCTGTCCATCTGAGGAAGAAAGGGCTTATGTGAGCTGATTTCGACGAGTTGACATATGATGATTGGGTGCCTATTTTGAGGGGGTATACTGACGCGCAGGTTCAGTGGGTTAGTCCATGGTGGAGAATTCAGGATGTGGTTGTAGAATCTTGGGGAGCATGTGTTCAACTCATAGGTCTGGAGAAATCTTCATTTTATACCCCTTATCGGCTGTGTCGTCAGTATGGCAAGAGGCAAAGAGTCCCAATCAAACTACCCCATAACCAGATCGGAGTTTACAAAGCTAGGTGGGTCAATCATATTCAGGAGAAGTGGTCCAGGGAGGCTGTATTTGAGATTCTGGATTATGATCACATGGAAACCATTGAAACTGACACACTCTATAGGGGATGGCTTGCCAAGATAAGAGACTTGCTGACCTATTGGAAGCGGACATGGACCCATTTTAAGGGGGAACTTATGGAGCGAGGAGAGGACCCCTTTTTTACGAGCACACCGAGGCGGATCTCTAGGTACCGTGATAATGATGCGGGAAGTTCGATTCGAGTCTTGCTTTTGTCAGAACCATCGGGTCTCTTTTTTTTATTTTATTTTTTTTATAATCTAAAATGAAACAAAATGAACTCTGTCCAAGGCTTGCCAAAGTTGTCTTAATCTTATGAATACAGGATCCACATAAGTATAAGCATTTAGATTTTAACAAAAGAGAACTTTTATTAATTGAGATAAAATAAAGTACATGATGTTTGGTTGACTTCCCATCGATTTTACTCCCAGTGCCAACTAGCCAAGATCGATTTTCTAGAAGGTACTCGCTCTTTGCTCAAATACCCTAACTTTTACCTAGATTACCCTTTTCAAGTTTTCAATCTAGCGGGTTTGTCTCATCCCCTAATTTTTGCACGGTTGGTTCGTAGGATACCAATTGTCGGGCGTCACCCTAATTTTTGCCCGATCAGTAAAAGACTGAAAGGCGGGTAATTATCACGTGTATATTTTTTGGTGTGCTGCTTTTCTGATTTGTTTCTTTTGAAATAATTATGATAACGCTTAAGCCTGTCTTGGTTTACGGGATTTACGAACTCATTCCCATCCATGTCCATAAGTTTAGCTGCCCCTTTGCTAAGCAGATTCTTTATTACATACGGTCCTTCCTAGTTTGCCCTGAATTTACCCCTTGCATCAGTTGTAGAGTGTTTTAACTACTTGAGGACCAGATCCTCGGCCTTCAGGGGGAACTTTTGATGTCTTATTCGACCGTTATATGCCCGAGCCATACGTTGTTGGCACATCTGGAGGCTGTCAAGGGCCTTCAGCCTCTGCTCATCCATCATATTCAACTGTTCAAATCTCGCCTGAGTTCATTTAGATTCTTCTAACTTAGCCTTTGGAGCAACTCTTAAAGAGGTCACTTAAGTTTCAACTGGCAAGACTTCGTCCATCCCGTAGACTAGGGAAAATGAAGTTTGGCCCATCGGGGTGCATATACTAGTGCGATACCCCCAGATAGCAAAATGTAGCTTATCTGCCCAATCCCTATAACCGGCTATCATCTTAGAAATAATCATCTTTACTGATTTATTGGCTGCCTCAATAGCTCCATTGGCTTGCGGTCGATATGGAGAAGACCTATAGTGCTCGATCCCATACTTCTGAATCAGTGAAATAGTTGCTCCTTGAAACTGTACTCCATTATCCGAGACTATATGGTGTGGGAGCCTATACCGAGCAAAGATGCACTTTTCTATGAACTTGGCCATCTGCCTGGCGGCGACATTCATGAAGGATTAAGCTTCCACCCATTTTAAAAAGTAATCTACTGCTACCACAATGAATTTATGGCCATTTGTTGAGGAAGGATGGATTTCACCAATTATATCTATACCCCATACCGAGAATGGCCAAGGGGTGGATAATTGATGGAGCTCGGTTGGTGGCAGATGCTACATATCTCCATAAACCTAGCATTGGTGGAATTGTTTGACCTGGGTGATACAATCGGCTGTGAGAGTGAGCCAAAAATACCCTAGTCGCTGGATTTTCTTTGCAAGAACAAGACCGTTCATATGAGGGCCACAGTCACCGATATGGACCTGGGTCATTACGTTCTGAGCCTCAGAATCCGTGAGGCAATGGAGAAGTAGGCCATCACTAGTGTGCTTGAATAGATCATTATCCATAATATGAAACTGGATAGCAAGCCACCATAGGGTGGTACGGTCTGAGTCAGAAGAATCTGTGGGGTATTGGAGGGTCTGAAGAAATAGGACAATGTCAGAATACCAACAAGGTTCGGATGAAATGGCGAGAACTGGAGGAGTCGATTGAACATGATATGGGATCTTGGTGGATAGCAAAACCAAAGGGTTGATGGGTTGCTATTGCGGTCCTTCCCACATTGACATGAGAGTGGCAAGGGCATCTGCTATTTGATTCTCATCTCGAGGGACATGGCGATACAAGCACGAGGTAAATTTCTCAGACAATTTGCCGACAGCCTTAACATAAGGACGGAGAGATTCTTCTTTAACTTCCTAATCTCCAATTACCTGACAAACAACCAGAGCTGAATCTATAATGACGGATATATGGCGTGCCTGAACCTGAAGAAGAGCCTTGAGGCCGAACAGGCAAGCTTTGTATTTAGCGCAGTTGTTAGTGATGGTGAATTATAAAAGTTTGGACAATGGGATTATCTCATTATCTGGTGTGACGATGATGACCTTGAGACCTACTCCCCAGTGGTTCATAGTGCGGTCAAAGTACATTGTCCAATTATCGTCAAGGGTTGTAAGAGAGGTGAGCTGTTCATCAGGAAACTCCAAATTTTCCTTATAGTCGGAGCTAAGGAGTTGATTAGCCAGGAATTTGGCTACGGCCTGCCCCTTGATGACCTTCCAGGTTATATATTCAATGTCAAACTCAAATAGGATAAGCAGCCATTGGGACAATTTGTCGGCCAGAGTAGGGGATTCACAAAGAAACTTCATTGGATCAATCTTGGCTACAGCTTAGACGCGATAAGATTGGAAATAATGTCACAACTTCTTAGTGAGCCAAACCATGGTAGTACAAGTCTTTTCTACAATCGAATACCGGGTTTCATAATCTAACAGCTTCTTGCTCAGGTAATAGATGGCATGTTTGTGCTTATCATCATGTTCCTGGACAAGCATGGCCCCGACGGAAGTTTCCTCAATGGCCAGATAAAGGATGAGTGGTTTCCCTGGGATGGGGGGTGTCAAGACAGGTGGATCGATAAGATATGCCTTAATTCTGTCAAACACTACTTGGCAGTGATCGTTCTATACTATGGTTTGCTATTTCTTTAACAGTTTAAAGATGGGTACTCAAACAGTAGTGAAGCGAGCAATGAACCGACTAATATACTACAAAGACCCTAAAAACGATCGGACCTTCTTCTCTATCTTAGGGGGAGGCATGTCCCTGACGGCTTTGGCTTTACTGGGATCCATTTTAATCCCCTTCTGGCTAACCACATGTCCTAACAGCTTACCGGAGGTAACTCCAAATACGCATTTCTTTGGATTTAGGCGAAGATTATACTTTTCAATGCGAGTCATGAACTTATCGAGAACAACAGGGTGCTAATCTCGAGTGGCAGACTTCACAATCATATCATCTATATACACTTCCACTTCTTTATGGATCATATCATATAGGAGGGCAGTTATAGCTCACTGATAAGTAGACCCGGCATTTTTCAACCCAAACGGCATTACCTTATAGCAATACACCCCCCATTCAGTGATGAATGCCGTTTTGACTTTGTCGAGAATATTAATCAGAATTTGATTGTACCAATAGAACCCATCCATGAATGAATACATAGCCCCTCTGGCGGTGCTATCAATTTGGAAATCGATGTGTGGGAGAGGGAAGTCATCTTTTGGTGAGGCTTTATTGAGGTCTCGGAAATCCACACAAACTCGGACCCTAACATCCTTCTTCGGTACTGGGACGATGTTGGATAACCAAGTCAGGTATTCTACCACTTCTATAAATCAAGCTTCGATTAACCTTAAAACCTCTGTCTTAACCTGTTCTGCGCATTTAGGTCTCAACCGGTGGAGCTTCTACTTGACAGGTTGAAATTTAGGATCAGTTGGGATTCTGTGTTCGGCGATTTATCGGTCAACCCCAGGCCTGTCTTCATACGACTAGGCAAAAGCGTTAACATGATTTTTAAGCACTTTTATAATCTTACTTCTTTCCTCGGGAGTTAAATCTTTTGAAATGGTTACCATTTTAGGATTTTCATCTGTACTTAGGTTTATTTCACTTAATAATGTATCACAAATGCCAAAAACATTATGAGTATTGTTATGTGAATGCATGGACCCATCATGAAAGACATCAAACAAGTAAGTGGAACAAGAGTTATTCATTGCATCAACAGCCTCATAAGTGGCATTGTTTGCATCAAAAACATCAGAAATATTAAAACTTACATCATCCATATCCTCCACCACAGGCGGAGGGGCTTTAGTGGCAACATCGATGGGAGAAGGGTCCTTTATATTGTCTGTCAGGGTGGCGCTTAGGTCATGCTCTAGAGTGGTCTTTTGGGTAATGGTGAGTGATGGCTCTTCAGACAGGTCGACCTTTTGGTATGAGCCCTGGTGAGCTTTTCTACTATAGCTATCATAGCATCTTCTTCCCCGTTACCCTTCCAGCCTTTCATCATCAGTAGTGTCATAGCTTTTATCACGGTTGCCATAGCATTCTCAATTTTTGGATCGATAGGCTCTTCCTCACGATACATCTTACCTTTCCCTTTAGCCTTATTAGAAATAACATTGACAGGCACATTAGGCTTAGTAGGCTCGGGTTCAGCTGAAACTATCATATGACCAGTCTTAAAGTTATAGACATCTTCAAAGATCTCAAAGTCGGGCCACATTTTCTCGCTATACTCGATTGGCTCAGGCTCCCCCTTATAAGGCCTCTTACCTTGGATCTCACTAACAGTGACCATACGTCAATAGCAAGAAGGGATGTGGCGGTAGGCTTTTCTAGGCTTATATCCCAATCAAACTCCATGAATAAGGATCTTCGGCTCCAATGCCTTAATAATTCCCTGTTCATGTATTCCTCCACCTCCACCAGGCCTGTAACCAGATTTCTTCATTAATTTGCCCATACTCGCATGAAGGTAGCTGTGCCAAAGGGGAGGAGGCTTCTAAGCCTTGCTAATCATGGTAATCTGAAGGCCCTTTTCTAGATTAGCTTCGGCTTCTATAACAGCCATAATGGAAGCAGGATCGGCCTCTATAGTCACCATAATGTCATTATGAATTAGCTTGATTTTTAGTGTAATGTGGAGGGTACTACGCCCAAAGCATGGAGCCATGGTCGGCCAAGCCACAGAGAATAGGTAATAGGAATGTCAAGTACGGTGAAATGCACATTGCTTGCCACACCTTTGACAATGACTTCTACCTCAAAAGTCCAAATTACATTACACTTTGAATCATTGTAAGCTCTAACAACTGTGCTGGACCTTTCAAGCATGACCTCTGACAGCCCCAGATGAGGAAGGATTTTTAGAGGGCATAGGTTTAGAGCAGAGCCATCATCCCCCATGACGCACGGGATGACCTTATCGAGAATTTTGATCCAGATGAATATGGCTCTATTGTGATCCCTTCCTTCGAGTGTAAGATAAAAACTATCAAACACAATCTGAGGCCCTTTTCTCGAGGGAATGCCTTCTCCTATTATGGCGCATATCTCAACAACCGAGGTGGTCGGATTAGCTTCCAAATCTAAGACCCGCTTGATCAAACTCTTGTGATGCCTATCAGAGTCAATTACTAGTTGCCAGATGCTATATCAGGCTTGGGTGTTTTCTAGCTGGGTAATAAGGGGGTCAACCTCAAGACTGGTAGGGACAAGTAGAGGTGGAGAAGGGGATCTTGCAGTAGTTCCAACTCTGCCAGGAATTGGGTCTTTGTTTAGGCGAAGATATCGATCTTCCAGCTGATATATGCGGCCACTCCGGGTAATATTAAGGACATTATCGAGCAAGACACTCTTAGTGGCTCTCATTTTAAATAGGTATTGTTGCTCTTCGGAGATCGAACCCGGGTCTTGTAGCTCATACTTGTACACACTAAAAAGGTCATGGTGATCAACCTTGAACAAGTTGGTGCTTTTGGCCTTGGTCTCTCGAGCCATCTCCCCATCCTCATCAGAATAGTTTTCCTTTGAAATAAAGGAATCTACGCTGAACAGTGCTTTCTCCTCAGCTTTCTTTCTTTTTGCCACAAATGGTTTAGACCTGCGGCTCTCTTGCTTTGGTTGGTTTGGATCAATTTCCATTCCTTGAATGGAGTTGACTCCCAGGTTGGCTTGATTAATAGGGTAAAAAATTAAGCAAGATGGTAGACCCAAATCGATGACTAGGATAGAGTTACTACTGTCCGGCCCCCGAGCAAGGAGATTGAAGACTGTGGCGTTGGATAAACTAGATTGGACCATGCCGACCTTACTTCCAAAGTTCGGTAAAGGATTATTCATAGTGCTCGGGGCCTTATTCGATTCAGCAATCATTGCTTCGCTAACCAACCGCTGAATAGCCGAGAGCAGGGCTTTACAGTTGTTGGTTTGGTGTCCCACCTAAACTTGATAATTACAGAAGTTATTCTTATCTTCAGGTCTAGATGGCTTGTATTCCTGAAGGGACTGTATGAAAACTTGCTTCCCTCAAGCACTGGAAGATGACCTATAGGGGCAATTTATAGGGGTTGGTCAAAACAAAAGGGGGATGAGGAGGTTGGATTATGGCAATCGTTGATAGAGCCGGATTGGCTATAAGTGGCATAGCGGGGGTGTGAGAAATGGCTTGAATTGTAGCTGGTGTTTTTGGCTAAGCCGGCGCTAGGGCTGAGGGTTGAGCTTCATTCTTCTTAAACCACAGTTTCCCCGCTCTCTCGGCCATCTCACGCTCTACCTCACACTCAATTTTCTCAGCTTTCTCAAATACAACCTTGTAAGAAAGAATGGAATCTGTAGCCATTTCCTTGCAAAATAGGGGGAGAGACCCTGCGAGGAGTTTGATAATCATTTCCTAAAGGCTAAGCTTGGACTTCATCAAGACCTGAGTCGGCATCCACCTATTGAAGTACTACTTAAAGTTTTTATTAGGCATTTGACAGACCCTTTCAAGATGTTGGAGGGTTGTCTGCATCATAGTATTGAAGCCATAATGCACTTTCAATGCCTCAGATAAGAGAGTCCAGTCGGCGACAATATGTTGCTGTAAAGTGTGATACCATTCGATGGCAGGACCCTGAAGGGTGTAGGGAAACATTTCAGCCAGCACATTATCACTCAGCTTCTTTATGCACATCACTCTTTCGTACATTATGATGTGAGAGGTAGGCGCTCCTGAGCCATCATAATGAGCCATATTTGGCATAGTAAAATTATCGGGGTCCCATTCTTCTTCCCTCTCAGGTTTCTTATCAGTGATGAGACGGTTGATGTAAGCTTGGATCTTGGGTGTCACGCCCGGAGGCTGCGTGACCTGGTTGCTGACCGGTTTTTAAGAGATAGTTGGGGCTTCAGGAATCGTGCCCGAAGAATACGAGACTTGGTCATTGATGGTTTGAGAAGCTATCATTTGCCGAATAAAGGTGGCTACCTCAGGTGTCACGCCCGGAGGTTGCATGACCTGGTCGTTGAGTGTCCGAGGTAGCGGAGGGCGAATGGCCAACTGGCTGGCAAAAGGATTTTAGGGGCAGGTGGTGCCTTTAGGAGTCATAATGAACTGCGGAGGTGTGAAGGAGGGTAATGGCCAAGAAACTGGGCTTTGGTGAGTGAATACCGGCGGAAGGGAGCTTTAGGCGAAGGGTCTTGGGTTGAAGGGTACAACTGATGGGACAGTCAAAGTTGACAAGAAAGCTGAAGCCTGCCTAAAGTGGAATAGACTCGCCATGGGTTGGGTTGATTGAAACATAGGTGCAACGGGTCTCGCCTCTACCAGACTAGTCAATATCTATGTCGAACCGTTCGGGGCCTAAATATCAGATGTCGATACTTGATCAGAATTCCTGTCTTTAAGAGCTCGCTTAACGGCTGCCTGAACCGTATTTTAGATAGAAGCTTGGAAAGCGTCCCAGTTCAGGAATTGCATCATAGCACTGGTAAAGTCGAAACCAAGTGGTGGTTGGGATCCTGTTCTCGAGCTAGAAGTGGGGCCAAAGGCCTCTTCTGGCAGAGGGGTCCCTTCATTTCTAGGGAAAGACATGGCTGGTCAAGAGGGATTTTGGTTTAATTGAACTTGTTCTGAATCTGACTCCCCACTAGAATCGGTGTGGGGAATTCCTTTGACTTTCGTGGTGATAATCGAGGTTAGAGGATGACGTATTAGATGGTGTTCTATCCTTTTCCAAGTTGCGGAGCGATAATCAGTGCGCCTCCTCCTAGCTAAAATGGTAGGCAGTGAATCAGACCATGAATGGATTGGTGAATGGCATGCATGGTATGCATGCCTTTTGTTCCTTGGGAATGATGTGTGATACGCATGGCTGCACGTAGATGTGGTTATAGATGACGTGATGGCTTATCCCTCCAACATACGTGGGATGTTTGTACCTCACATCATACATAGTGATATGTTGTGACACAACGGAGGTATAAGAGAAGTCCTACGTGTGTTGCTAAACCTCTTCCGTGGGTGGAAGTGGTAAGGGTAAGTTGATTCATTTTTGGCTCCTAAAGCTGATGCATGGGGGTGCATGATCATAGAGCTCATAGCACTTGAATCGTCCCTCTTCCAACCTTATGACTCCCGCGTAACGCCTCGTTAGAATGATAGAGTTTGGCCTCTTCACCGATAATGGCGAAAGAAGCGCATCCCAATTATTTTATTTGTTTTGGGTAATCCTAAGGGGAATGATGTGCTAAGGCTTTTTCTAGCGCGACTTTGGTATAGGGTCATTGGTGTAGAAGGTTCTCATTTACCTTGATTCCATATTACTCAACCACTACCCGAATAGGTGCGATCGTAGGAGTTTATGTGTTGGTTAAAATGAGTGATCCACCCACTAGGCATCCTCAATTCCAACAGGGCATGAGTGATACTTCGTGAGCTTCTCGGGTAAAATAGGGCACCTAAAATTATCGAACTATCTACACGCGTGAGGATAAAACGCTATAAAAAAGGAATGAAGTTTTAATTTGGCCAATGATTTCAATGCATCATCAAAATCTTTTAAACTTTATAAAAGAAAGTTCAAGTTTAAAGTGTTCCCCAGCGGAGTCGCCTCTGTGAGCAAACGATGTTTCGCGCGGCAGCTGCGAGGCCAGGCCTGGTCGGGCCAGCCCATTTCAATGATGGGGGATGAGTGTGATGTGATTGGAAAATGACTTTTCATATTTTAATGCTCAAAAGATATGAGACTGAAATCTCGTACTTAAAATAGAGTCGCCACCCGGTTCAGCTCAACTGGGAAATTTTTGGTACGATTTTCCCACCGGGTGGCTGGACCATACCTTAAGTAGAGATTTCGAGTTTGGATGATGCTATCTATTTTCCATTAGGCCAAGTTAAGATACTGCATTCTTTCTTAATCGGTTTAATCCATCCTATTTATTTGTGTTTTCAGTTATTTTATTGTTTTCGCGTTTATCAAGCAATTGAAGCGATGAATAAAATATTTACAGCCATAAAAAGAATAAGTGCGGAAAGTAAAATTATTACAAGGTTTTCAAGTCCTATACATTTTTCTATGCATTAAATAAAATACCTGAATATCCGATATACGTCCACCTGCAGAAGATTGTTAGCACGGGTGTAGCATATTTTATTTACAGTATTATAAAGCCCGGTCGGATGGCTAAAATTGGATTTGAACGGCGTTTTCAAGGAAATTCCATTTTTAAGCAATTTTTAGGCTCAATCATTATTTTAACCGGATTATAAATGAAAATAAAACTGATGTCTAGAAAGTCATATCACCGACGATACAACTGATGCCACCGGCAACATGACTGACGTCGCTGGCGACATGGCTGATGCCGCCGGCGACATCAATTATGTCACCGGCGGTATCAGCTTGTAGGCAGTAGTGGTGGCAGTAAAAATGACTAAAAACCCAAAAATGAATATAAATTGACAAAAATAAACACAAATCAGTAATATCAATGCCAAAGAGCTATGAGACTCAGGATTTTTACCTCGAGGTCGTGAATCCACCTCTTCGTGAACTAAAGAAACACCTCTGGGGAGCTCGTTACGACAATTTAACAATAAATATAAGTGCTTTTGGTTTCTAAATTCTATTAAGTTGATTTTAACTTAAAGACTTACTGCTTTCAAACTCACAATCAGAGAATTCAAAGAAGAAAAACCAGGAAAAATGGATCAGAATCCTTTTTTCTGTTTTATCTAGTTCTTATCTCACTAAAATCTATTACCACATTAAAATCCTAACATTCCATTTCCCCCTAAAATGCAGCACAAGGTGTGCTTTTATAGGTGAAATGGGGTGTTTTTTAGGCCCTTTTGACCAATTACGCCAAACGTGGTCGAAAGGCTGTCTATAAAGGGACCCATTTCGGGTCATGCCATCGGCGACATGGTGATGCCGCTGGCAGTATGGCCAATGTTGTTGGCGGTATGGTGATGCCGCCGGCGGCATGGATGATGCCTCTCGCGGCATCAGCCTCCAGCATACCAACAGCTAATAGGCCAAAAAGCCAAAAAAGTCCGGAAAAGTGGTTTAATAGTGGGTGAAAAGGCATGTTTTTGACTTTAACAATATTTTAAAGGGTATTTATTATTTTTGTGCCAACCATCGGTTCAAGCTCCCACTAGACGCATTATCGGCCATGCCGAACTATATTCTACAAAATAAAAATTCGCGAGGAATACTATTTTGGTAATAAAAATTCCAAAGAGAACTTTTAATTTTGAGGCATTAAAATCAGGTACACGTCATCGTCGTCTCGAGAGTGGGACTGCAAAATCCCATACTCACAGCTGCCTGCTTTAAATGTGGGGAAAAGAGGCACTTCAGAACCAAATTCCCCAAGTTGAAAAAGGAAAAGAAGTATAAGAAGAAAGCTATGGTGGCCACAAGGAGCAATAGTAAAGAAAGCAGTAGCTCATCTTCAATAGAAGAGGAAGAGACTGCTCACTGTACATTCAAACACTAACTGATCCGCCAGCAGAGCTATCCAAAAGAAAGTCATCCGAGAAAGATACCATGGAAATTGAGAATTCAAAATCAGAATCACCAAACACTAAGGTAACCTCTAATTCTAATTCTATTTCTAACATTGATCTTGATAGAGCTTTAAAGGTGGTGATCCACAATGTAAGAAAGACCACCAAAGCCATAAAATCTAGACAAAGACAAATTTTGGAATTGGCTGTAGATGCTGAAGCCATGTCACAAGACATCAACCTGATAAGAACCATAAAGCACATGGATATAGTAGAGGAAAGCTTCTTGAAAAGTCAAGTTCAGATCTTGAGTGCTAACTTGACAAGGTTAGATAGGGAGCTAACTCTAATGAAGGAAGAAGCATCTAGAAGGAGATCCGATTCCTTACAACTAAGAGGAAATGCAAAGCAGGCTGCCAAGAAAACTCCAAAGCCATCCATCCAAAAGGAGAAGGAGGTTAGAAGACAACCTCTAGCTCAAAGATACACTACTGCACAAAAAGGAAAGGCTAAGGAAGTGTACACTCAGCAACCTGCCAAACAAAGAAGGAATTATGCAGTAAAAGTTGCACCCCCAACTAGCTTTCAGATACACACTGGACCTTCTACAAGTGTACAAGAAGCTGGATATAGAGGGAACTATAGGAAGGAGGATCTTGAAAAGATCGAAGAGAAGTAGAAGCAGAATAAACCCATCTCAGGGTGCAGGTTTTGTGGGAGAAACAATTATACTACTAAATTATATAGATTTAAAAATGGTTATTATGATGTTAACCCTTGACCTAAAATGGTTAATAACCTAAGAGGACCCAAATTTGATTGGGTACCTAAACCCACTTGATCTATTTTGTAGGTATGCCTTAGATCCATAGTAGATCAAACAACTTGGTTCATTGATAGTGGATGCTCAAGGCACATGACAGGTGATGAGAAGGCCTTCATCATATTAACTCGAAAGAAGGGAGGCAAAGTAAGCTTTGGAGACAGTAAAAAAGGATAGATCACTGGACATGGAACTATTAGATCTGAATTAAAGATAGAAGATGTCTCACTGATTGATGGACTGAAGTTTAGCTTTCTAAGTGTAGCCCAACTCTATGATAAAGGAAGAAAAGTCACCTTTGATTCCCGAGGTTTCTCAATCTATGATAGTAAGTCTAATCAACTCATTCTTTATGCATCCGGAGCAAATAATGCCTATTCTGTTAAGATTAGAAACGAGAAAAACAATATATGCTTGGTGTCTAAAGAAGAAGAACCATGGCTATGGCACTGGAGGTTGGGACATGTTAGAATGAACCTCCTGTCCAAATTAGTCAAAAAGGAATTAGTTGTGGGTTTGCCTAAGGTTACTTTTGATAAAGATTATCTATGCACTTCATGTCAACTAGATAAATAGCATAAGAAAAGCTTCCCTTTAATCTCTTACATTCATTCCAAAAGAGTACTTGAGCTCTTGCATATTGATCTCTTTGGTCCAATCAAAGCATTGAGTTTAGGTAGAATAGAATACACCATGGTAATTGTGGATGATTATTCTCGCTATACCTGGGTTCTTTTGCTAGCAAGCAAAGATGAAGCCTTTGACCAATTCTCAAAAACATTTATCCGATTAGAAGTAGAACAGGGCATAAGCATTGCACGCATCTAGAGTGATAATGGTGGTAAGCTAAAAAATAAGCACTTTGCTGAATTTTGTGACTCCAAGGGGATTGAACATAACTTCTCTGCCCCTCATACTCCTCAACAAAAAGAGGTAGTTGAGAGAAAAAATAGGACTATAGTTGAAATGGCTAGAACAATGCTAAATGAGAATTATTTGCCAAAATTTTTTTGGGGTGAGGCCGTGAATATAGCATGTTATATTTTGAATAGAGCTCTCATTAGAAGGACAATAGAAAAGACCCCCTATGAAATTTGAAAGGGAAGATAACCCAAAATTGGGTGCTTTAAGACATTTGGATGTGAATGCTGCATCCTAAATGATAGAGAGCAACTAGGAAAGTTTGATCCTAAGTCTAATGAAGCAATTTTCCTTGGCTACTCAACACATAGTAAGGCTTATAGAGTCTTCAACAAACAAACCCAAACTGTGATAGAGTCTATACATGTAGATTTTGATGAAACTGACCATGCACGCAAGAGAAGTTCCACCCCGAAAGATCCAATTTCGGAAGCTGAAAACTCTGGAGAAAAGTAGGAAGCTGAAGTTCATGATTTATTCTAAATCAAGAAGTACAAAGAAGAAGATGAAGGAATGTCTTTTGATCTAGAAGTACAACAAGTTGATCTCAATCCATAAGAGATAGACTTCAATGAAGGCCAAGAAGGAGTAGTTGAGACAAAAACTGAACAAGCTCTAATCCAACATGAAGATCTACTAAGGGAAGTCCGAACTCAAAGAGATCATCCAATTATAGCTATTTTGGACAATTTCCAAAATCCAGTAAGGACTAGAGGTCAACTCAATAGAATGATGAGCCATGCTGCCTTTGTCTCACTCATTGAGCCAAAGAAATTTCAAGATGTTGAAGGAGATGAAAGCTAGATGATAGGTATGCAAGAAGATCTATACCAATTCACCAGGAATGATGTATGGGATCTAGTGGCACCCCCAAAAGGAAAGTAAATCATTGGCACCAAATGGGTAATCCAGAACAAGCTAGATGAATCAGGAGCAGTGGTGAGAAACAAGTCAAGATTGGTTGCTCAAGGCTACAATCCACAGGAAGGGATTGACTTTGAAGAAACATTTTCCCCTGTAGCAAGACTAGCGGCAATCTGGATTTTATGTGCGTTTACATCATTCATGGGATTTACATTATTCCAAATGGATGTCAAAAGTGAATTTCTCAATGGAGTTATCTAGGAAGAAGTCTATGTGAAGCAGCCACCTGGATTTAAAGATTTAAAGCATCTAGATCATATCAGTAAACTAAAGAAAGCTCTCTATAGATTGAAGCAAGCACTAAGAGCCTGGTATGAGAGACTCACTACTTTTCTCACATCCAAGGGATATATCTGGGGCAAAGCAGATACAACCCTTTTTATCAAGAAAAAGAAGGATTACATTATTCTAGTCCAAATATATGTGGATGACATGATATTTGAGACAATAGATGAAAAGATGTGTGAGGAATTTAGCTCTCAAATGTAGAAGTAATTTGAGATGTTCATGATGGGAGAATTAAAATTTTCCTTTGTCTATAAATCAAGCAAAGTCTGGATGGAATTTTCATTAATCAATCCAAGTATACGAAGGAGATTTTGAAGAAGTTTGAAATGGACAAGAGCAAACCAATGTCCACTCTAATGGGATCGGATACAGTCCTATCCAAGGATTGTGAAGGGGAAGATATTGATTAGAAGTTGTATAGAGGAATGATTGGATCAATTCTATACCTAGTAGCTAGCAGGCCTGACATACACTATGCAGTCTGCTACTGTGCAAGATATTAATCAATTTCTAAGGACTCTGATCTCAAGGTAGTAAAGAGGGTCCTTAGATATCTCCTAAGATCCACTAAAGTTGGGTTATGGTATCCTAGTAATGGAGAATTCACACTCCAAGGCTTCACTGATGCAAATTATGGCAGAGATAGTCTTAAGAGAAAGAGTACACCCGGAGGTTGTCGTTTCCTTAGAGATTGCCTAGTATCTTGGTATAGCAAGAAGCAAACTTCAGTTGCCCTATCAACCACAGAAGCTGAATACATTGCAGCAGGAAGTTGTGTAGCTCAACTCCTTAGGATCCAAAAATAACTAGAAGATTATGGAGTTCAATCTGGATATGTGAATGTCATGTGTGATAGCAAAAGTGCCATTGATGTGTCAAAGAATCCAGTACTGCATAGCAGTGCATAGCAGGATGAAACATGTCAATATAAGGCATCATTTCATCCGGTGTCATATGATAAAGAAGGATGTTGCATTAGTACACATTCCAACCAATGAACAAAGATTAGATATCTTCACTAAGCCATTGAGTAAAGATCAATTAGGTAAGCTAAGGGAATCAATTGGAATTTCTAATCCAATTTGAAGAAAATCCAGAAGACAGTCCAAAGTTAATTTGGATCCTTGGCAAGACAATGAATTCGGAAGAGAAGAAGAATTGAAGAAAAGTCTACTCCGGAGAGAAGATTGCCACATCAGCTGACAGATAGGACACATGGTAGTAAAGGCGCTGAAAATTAACTGTTCCTTTTTGAATTTCAAATGTCTATTGGGAGTTACACGCACGGTGAATTCAATAGCCAGAATTTTAAATAAATCATTCCCATTCTCCGGTTTAACAAAATTTACTTCTCTCCCAAAATTCAGTCTGCCATGTCATCAATCTAGCCAAAATTAATGGCATCTGAATTACCAAAATACCCCCACTTTGAAAAATCTATATAAACACTCCAAATTTCCTTTTCTTCCTCACGTGAACAAACTACCTATCGTTACTCTACAAAAATCTAATCTTAAATCCTATTTCTTTCAAACTCTCTCAAAAATGGCTGCCATCATGACAAGCAAAGGACCCAAAATGCTTCCTACTCGAAACATCTTTACAGAATCTGATCTTAAAGATGCAAACTTCAAACCCCTCAAACTCAAAACAAATGATTCTATTATCCCTACCGATTTCTTGGAAGATAATTTTCTGTTTCAGATAGACCCATACTCCAAATTGATTGAGGATCAACACTTGATTGATTTCCTCAAAATTAACTGTCCAACATATTCAAACTTTGTGAGAGAATTCTACGATAATCTCAAAGCCCACTTCTTCCATGATGCTCTAAGAACTAAGGTTGAAGGAAAGATAATAACCATCACTCCAAAAATTTTTGAAAAGTTCCTCAATATGAAGAATGATGGGGTACAGCTCTGAGGTGATGGGGATGAGCAACATGTTAAGTATGAACCCAAGATGTGGCTGCATCCAAACTATTTTAGAGATAAGTTCTCCACCTACTTTCTAGAGGTACCAAGATTCCTTCAACATGCTCTCACTAAATTGGTTCTAATTTGGAAGGGATCTCTCACCACAGTGTCAGCCTTTAAACATTGGGTGGAGAGCAGAGTAATGAATATACCGATGCTGATCATTCATTATCTTAAGTAACATAAAAATTATCATGGTGCCCTGATCACCAGGATCCTTATCGCCAATAAAGTAGACTTGACCGGATTCCAGTCTATAAATGAAAAGGAAATTCTAGAAAAGAATTTTGGAAGCTAAACTTTGGTGAGAAGTGGAACGAGGAAAAGGCTAAATGGCAATGGGATGAGAAGAAGTCTAGAGCTAGAAAGGTGATAGATCTAGATGAAGAGGCTCCAGTTCCTAAAAAGGCTGGAACCACTAAACCCAAGGCTCAAGAGCAACTTGCCTTAGTTTCGGTTAAGGAGGTTGACAAGGATACTCAAACCCTCACTCAACTATTAAGGAAAAACCTAAAGAAACCTAAGCCAAGGGGAAGGCTAATCAAAGTTGTTAACAAGAAAAGAAAATCTGAAAAGGCTCTTAAAACTGTTGAAGTAGAGGATGGGGAGACAAGGGATGAAGCTCCTAAACCCAGGAAGCAATTAACCTAGAAGGGGTGTACCTTGATGAGGCTGTCAAGGCCTAAAGTGCTCAGAAGAAGAAAGCCAAAAAAGCATGTGGGCATTATAATTGATGAAGAGGCAGCAAAGAGGGTGGTTGTAGCTAAATTGGAAAAGGCCAGGACAACAAAAGGGAAGAATGTGCCTAGATCCACCGAGGAAGTTCATCCAGATGACCCTTAGTACGATATTATAAGGGAGGCCATCAAAGACAATGATAGAATCAACAACCAGACTATAGAAGGACCCAGACGCTCTTCTAGTACTCAACGAATTCTTATTGATCCTGTAGATATGGCAACAATTGCCCAAGATCCGGAAGCTGATAATTTCTCATTCCTGTCTCGATTAGAACCACTTTTAGACAATCTACTTAATCCGAAAGATGAAATCCAGACTGAGGTAAGTCTTGTAAAGTCATAAGGAAAAGGCGTTGAGGACACTACCAATGTGCCTGGGGGAGAAATTAAAAGTCGTAAAAAGGCATTTATAGGGGTGACAGAGGACATTTCCTATCATCTGGGGGTTGAGGTGGATATAAATGAAGAGGGAAGAGAAGATATACCTGTACAGAATCAATCACCAATAACTGAGGTAATCCCTAACTCAGTATCTTTTGCTATCAAGACTGATATTGCTTCTACTATTGAGATGGTAGATAAAACTAAGGACAACTTGGATACACATACACCAAGTGTATCTAAATATCATGAGTCTAGCCCGGAAGACACCATTTCGAAGGAGGGACACAGTCTGAAATCCAATGAGAACACTCCTAAAGTGGACTCAATGGGCGAGGATAGTCTAGGGGAACGGGTGGAAGAAGAGAAGGAAGAAGAAGAGGAATCCATTGAGGCAGAATCATCCGAATCCGATGAGACCAGTAATAGCTCTGGATCAGAAACTCCTCTAGCAAGCCTAATTAAAATCCCAAACTCCAGCGTGAATCCTACGAGAGCTAAGAAAATCTCCACAACACTCAAAATCCTCCAAAAAGTTACTCATAAGGAATATGAGGAGAGCTATATTAAATAGAGCCTATGGAACATATGCAAACACTTAAAATTGGTGGAAAAAGTACTCTTGCAAAAACTCTCGCCTCTGGATTTGAAGGGAGAAATTGGGGCAATTATGGGCAGTGTCAAGAAGATGGAAGAAAAAGTGGAGGATTTGCCCACTACAGACTTGGTTGTAGAAGTCCCCCTGGCCAAGGTCACTCCAATGCTGAATGAACTAAAGACAAGTGTCACAGAAGTAAATTGCTCTACTAATCAGGCCAATTCCAGAGCCACTAACACCTATGCTACCATCTTAGACAAGATCAAATCCACCACTTCGGTGCTGTCAACCAAAATAAAAGAATATATTGACACCAAGTTTGAAAACTTATCAAAATTCATATCAGAAAAAGAAGAAAAGGTCGCTCTCCCCACGTTCAACGAATAGCAGCAAACCATCTTGAATAAGTTGACTAAGTTCATCAAAGAGGAACTACCCAACCTCTTCGCCAAACAAATTGCAAATATTGCGGAAGAATGCTAGGCTATTCAATGGTTAGGATTCTATCATTGAAAGAATAAGGGAAGACCTTCGTAAAGATTTGACCACAGTAAATTCAAGCATTCAAAGATTTGACCACAGTAAATTCAAGCATTCATAATATCCAAAAAGATATTGGTAAAGACCTTGGAAAACTACAGCCCGGACTATCAAATCTATCTATCTCCGGATCCACCTCCTCTCCATCCCTCCTAAAAAGCCAACTTCTTCCAGTCTTTCAAGACCTGGTCCAGCACATTGGGGACATAGGATTTTTTGGACACAAGGGAATCATTAGTCTTCTTAAAGCCTTATTTCCATATTTTGATGAGAAAGATAGACATTATGTGTTAAAGATGAATCCCTACATCACCGGATCTTACACCTAACTTTGGAACCTCTTTTGCCCTCTGCATCTATCTCTATAACTATCGATCACATCCTAGAGCAGAGAAGGCTAGGAAACTCAAATTACTCCATCTACTCTAAAGCCTGGCAGGAAAAATGGGATAGAAGGACATATATGGTGATTAATCCCCCTGCTGGAAACAAAAAGGGGGAGAAAGGTGCAAAGAAAGAAAATGGCAAAGAAAAGGAAGGACCATCTGGAGCAACCGGAAGAAATTAGACTAGCTATATACCTATCTTGTAAAATTTTTGTAATAGCTAGATTCACTTATATATTTCTATATCTTGTAATCCTTAAGCTTCATTGATGTTAACCATTGTTAACAACAAAAGTATATATAGTGAATAGCTAATTTCTTAAAAAATTGCTTCTAAAATACAATCTGCTATTATACTACAAAAATATTAGAAGCTAGAATTGAAAACTGTTGGGGGAGTTAAGGGATGCTAGAATTAGATGGGTGTACAAATTGTAAATGACTAAGTATCAGGAATCATACTTTGATCATAAAAACTTTTGTTATGCTTAGATGCCTTAGGTTTTTGTTTCCATCAAATGGGGTAGATTGTTTGGAAACAAGGATCTGGAACACAAACAATCCGGATCATGTTTGAAGTAAACAAAAAACCTAAGTATGAAAAGACTTAAGTAATCAATCCAGACTCATATCCAAACATTCAAAGTCCAAGACAAGTGAAGATAATTACCTAAGCATAAATGGAGGCATCCGGTTAAAGTTTGGAAAGGAAAAAAACTTTGAACGGTCCAAAAATAGCATCTGGAAGAACTGATTGCAGAAGCATCTGAAAGAAGGCAAATTCGGATATATTAAGTCTGAAGACATCCGGAAGACTTAATACCTCAGACAAAAGGAATGATTCAAAATTGCATTCCTTCCATTATTTTGGTCTCCAAGTCAAAGATCCTTTTCCCTAAAGCAAGATAAAATTGACAGCTAGCACTTTTTAGAAAAAGGACAAAGGACTAACACCAGGCAGAGAAAAAGGTAACAACCTTTTTCACCTAGACCAATAAGAAGGCGCGTGGAGCTCACACCAAAAAGCTACCAGTATATAAGTTGGTGAATCACTAAAATACAAGGAAAACGATCATTGAAAACTTTTCAACATCAATCCCAAGGATTCAAAAGGGTTAAAACCTCTATCTAACAGATTGATCAATGGCTCCAGAAGGGCCACATATTACCCAATCAATAGTGAAGATTTAATTACATCTCACCAACCCACAATGACTACATGTATGATCAAAGCCTATAAAAGGGAAGCTTCACATGTTGAGAAGGTGCTGGTTGATTTGAGAAAGCAATTAACAAGATTATTCGCTAAAGCAATCAGAAAACACATCCCTCCAAGAATCAAACATTTCTAAATCGGTTTGTAAGGATTCCTAAGTGAGTTATAAACTTGAGGATATCCAAAAACCAAAATCCTTGAGAAAAACTTAGTGTATATCTCATACTTCGGTGAGTATTGTGATTGGGATCTAGCTTAGAGTTGGTGCTTTAAGTGGAACTCCCTGTAGGACTCAGCTTAGGTTTGGGTAGAAATCTAAGTGGTATATCCAATTGAAGACAAGAGGACTCCAGTAGGAGTTAGCGCTTCTAGTGGTATATCCTACATCTAGAAGCAGGTACCATTTGGAGACAAACTGTAAGGCTTAGTTTCTGCCAGTTGGAAAGAAATCACACTAGTGGAGAAGCTTAAAGGAAGGAACCTTTGGGGATTGGATGTAGGAAGGGCTGAACCAGTATAAATCTCTTATGTTTGAATTTTCTTTACTCCATCTTTAATTTATTACAATATTACATTACTTGCATCATCCGAATCCAAAATATCTGGAACATTCAAACATGCTACTTAAGACTTTTTGAAAGTCTATTATTTCCGTGAAAAAGGTCATTCACCCACCCTCTGACCGTATTAACATAAGCACATAGACCAATAAAAAGGTCTAACCTTAAGGGGTTCATGCTCTTTATTATAATTATTCTATCAATCTAGATTATATGCAAAATTGTTAACATTCTTTATTTGTTGCATATTTTGCATTTCCATTAAGCTTTTATTCAATAATTTAATATTTACTTTGTTATAGAAACATATATAAGAAACATCTTATATACTAGAAATAAATCAGTCCATAGTTAATCCTTCTTGGTCAATTCAATCTGCACCGATATAGGTTCCCAGTTAGGACAGGTGCCCTATGAGAAGTAGACACCATGTCAGATCCTTGCAAGAACAAACACGGGCACAAACTCGAACACCATGGATCCTCTTGAACTAATAAATTTCGTTCTTTCAATTCATGTATATCGAAAGCATCTATAACCCATGTAACTTATAAATTTATTGAGTATTTGATAATTTTTGAGTACGTTGAGAAAAGCTTATTCCAATTATCAATATCCATTTTCTAACCCTGAAATGAAAGCCTAAGTTCATCTATCGTTCCAAACAATTAATAAAACTTATATCATTTCATATTGGAAATAAAATTCAGTTCACTTCTAACTTAATTATGCACTAAATAGGCAGGCTCTGATACCACTTCTAGGAACTGACAGTCACTTTGAACATGCATAATAGACATGGCGGAAATTCAAAATTTTGTCCCTTGTCCCTAGGAACTCCTATTAGTTGCATATAATTAACTAAAGTCTTAACTAAATAAATTCTCTACCTAGGTTATAATGCATGGGCTAGGCATACCATAACTCTAAGTTATATCCTAGCATAAATATTTTGTACCTAGCATGTTATAACTCTAAGTTATAACCTAAGCATAAATTAAACTAAGCATGCAAATAATAACCTAAGCATAATTATCAAGTCTAAAAACACTTAAACAAAAAGACCTAATAATTAAAAGAGAAAACTTACCAGTTGAAGCGTGCGTTGGCAAAACCTCCTTGCACAAGCCTCCAAGTGTAGGATAACTCTATGAGTATCCACATGAACCCCACCAACAAAAACCTCCCACGAAGAACCGCAGAGTTTTGAGTACCTGCTAGACCACTCCAAAACCCACCCAAAAATATTAACTAGAGATGCCCGAATATATTCAGAGCTCCTAAAAAATAGCTCTCTGAGTCAACTTGAGAAAACTCGTATAAATCTCAAGTCAGGACTCAGAAGGAGTTGTGGTGCATTTGAAAGAGGAGGGGCAGCACTCCTTTTATAGGCAGAGGGGAGCAAAAGAGCTCCCTAATTTTTACTGTGGGATAGGGTCAAACCCTATCCCATATACAGGTTAGCCCGTAAATCCCATAGGATCCACCTGTTGTCCCGCTTATACAACGTCCAGCGCAAGCTATGTGTGCCATAAGGCAAGTACTTGAGGGCTTGCCTTGCACGTGAGTTGGACCTCATGACCCATGCCGCCAGCCTAGCTCCCGACATGCCATTAGGCTACGCTTGTGTAGCCCAAATTCATGGGTTGTCCCGAGCACTGCCCAGTAGTGCTCTCGCACCTTTCAGTGCACTTTCACACACCCGAGCCTATACAAAATATATTTTGTACTCTCGGTCCAATTTAACTCGCCATGGAATAATTCCCCTTTTAATCCTTTTAAAATAAATATTTTATTTATGACCCTAATAAATTAGTTACCGGTCAAAATAAAAACTCTAGTCTAACCAAGTACTGGTCTAACCATTCTACATTTAATATTCTCGTAATAGACTAAGTCTATTAATTCTTAACTCAGTACAATAAAAGTCCTATGTGTGTAACCTTATAGGATCCCGAAGTATTGAGTGTTAAGGCTTAACCAATCCTTGTTCTATATGAACAATTGGCTCGAGGTTCTAGACCTTAATTAGAACTCGATGACCTTAAATGACTATAGTATGCCTCTAGCAAGGGTCCACCATCCCCCATTACTCAGGATGTCATTTGTGCTTATGACTTGATCCCATTTAATGCAATAGTTTCCCAATGCGATAAAGTCCTTCCATTCTTTAATATTAGTACCATCTGGTTTATTGGGTTTCGTTAAAGTGTTAACCAACTAATAGCGAGGTAGCTCCAAGCTATCCCAGTTATTTACTTGTTACCAAAGTATATTGCTTTTTACCTTAATGCGTTTGACTAGAAACTATTTCTATCAATCATATACTCTGATCAGATGTTTGTAGCAATCATTACTTTAACAAGAGGCCAGGTACAACTCTTTCATATAGAGCGATGGATTCTTTCTGACTATATAGCTTACCAACGTGCTTTCATCCCGTAATCACCTATGGTACCCTAAATTAATGAGTGAATAGGTATGACCTAAAGTATGGCGACAGCACAACACAAGGCAACTAGTATCTCAAGTATAGGGATATTCGCAAAGCTACTACGTAAAGATAAACATTATCACTATGATATATTTACCAAGTGTTTAACTTATTGTGGTCTCAAATATATCTACTAGATGTATCCATGTGTAAATCTTAAGGCACCACCTTCAGTTTTAGGAGATTAACTACTTGGACCTATTCCAAGAAAGTTGACCACAAGCTAGTTATATTGCTTCTTCAATATCCTTTCTTGATGAAACTATGACTAGGGATAGTTTAGACATAAATATAATTGTACATGAAGCATATCTCACTAAACATGCTCCAACTATGATCTCTCTTCATGTTATAATATGTCAAGGACTTTTGTATATAAATTTTGGATCGATCGGAATTCGATGCTTGGTGATATGATGATCCACCCCAGGCATGTCCAGGTGCGATCAGGCGAAAGCGTTAACATGATCTTTTAGCATGTTTATTATCTCTCTTTTTTCATCAGGGGTTAGGTCATTGGGAATGGTTACCATTTTAGGGTTATCATCTTTACTCAAATTTATTTCAGTTAAAGAAACACCATGAATACTGAACACAATATGTTTACGATCAAATGAATACATGGGCCCATCAGGCAAAACATCAAACAAATAAGCAAAGTGAGAGTCTTTCATTTCATTAAATCCCTTATAGGCAGAATTCTTCACATAAAATACACTGGAAATATTAAAAATTACATCATCAATCATAGTGTCATCCTCCACAGAAGGAGGGTCTTGTGCAATGACGTTGGTAGAGCCAACATCCTCAATAGATTCAATTAGTAGGTCCTCCATGTCAAGACCCAGGGATTTCTCTTGCTCGGCTGATAACTTGTCTCCTTCAATCACCAGAGACCTCGAGATTTTCTTGACAACTTTAGAGATAGAGTTAGCTCCATCATTCTTCTTCCACTTCTTCTTCATTATCATGCACATGGCCCTAGACATAGCAACCACTACATCATAGATTTCCTTGTCGATAGCCTTCTCTTCCTCTTCTTCAAAATCAGGATACAATGTCCATTTTCCCTTCGCATCAAACTCAACTATATAAATAGGCTTGACAGATTTCTCAGGTAGAGATGTCGCTTCACTAATCAAGCATCCCTTCTTAAAATCATAAACATCACTAAAGATCTTAAAGCTAGGCCACATCTGACCTATATGCTGAATAGGTTTAGGTTCTCCTTTATAGGGCCTATTCCCCTTGATTTTGCAAACATTGATCACACCATAATATATAGGATGGAGGTGCCTATAGGCTTTCATGGGCGTGTACCCTAAACCTGTGAGTATTGGGAGGTTCTTCACTTCTATCGGATCAATAATACCTTGATAGTGCTTGCCTAAGCCTTTTCATGGAACATGGCCACTCTTCTTTATCAACTTCTCAACCATAAATGAGTAACACTTATTGCAAGAAGCATCAAACTTTACATTATAAACAATAGCACTCGGAACCCAGACTTCTCTTTAGCCTCCATAACGGCCATCACTGAGGCTTGATCAGCTTCAATGATATAGAGCTTTCCATCATTGTGCCTTAACTTGATTTTCTGATGGAGCATTGAAGAAACTGCCTCTAGAGCATAGATCCAAGGTCGACCCAAGAGCAGAGAGTAAGTGACTAGAATGTCCACCATATTGAATTGAACCTTACTTGTGACTTCCCCTTAGATCACCTTAGCTTTGAATACCTCAATTACACCTCTCTTAGAAGCATCATAAGCACGAATGATGGTGTTGGACTTTTCAAGCATGGCCTCAAATAGACCTAAGTGAAGAATGCTCTTGAGCGGGCATAGATTCAACATAGAACCATCATCAACCATAACACACGGAATCGTCTTATCAAGGATCTAAACACAAATGAATAAAGCTCAATTATGATCGGTCCCCTCAGTTGGGAGATTCTTTTAAGAGAACATAACGTCCTTTTCTTTCCTTGGAAGCGACAGTCCTTCCCCCACCATGTTGCACATCTCAATTACTGAAGTTGTAGGCTTATCCTCCAATTCTAAAAGCCTTTTAAAAAGAGATCTCCTATGAGCATCAGAGCCGAGGACAAGCTGCCAAATACTGTAATGTGCTTGATTATTTTTTAACTGAGTGATAAGCGGTCGATCTTAATACTCATTTTGACTTGAGGAGGTGGAGACGGTGGTCTTGTAGTGGTACAAATAGACTTACAAATAAGGTCATTTTAAAGGTGAAGAAAACAATCTTTTGGTTCATACACATGACCACTCCTCTTAACATTCTAGATTCCATCAAAAACTGCACTCTTAGTGGCTGGAGTTTCAAATGGGTAAGCTGGCTCTTCATAAGCTAATGAAGGATCCTTAAGCTCATGCTCATGCACATTGAAAGATTCATATTCATCATCAGAATACTCTCCCTTTAGCATGTATCTGTCGATATTAAAAGGCACTTCTTTCACTAACTTAACATCTGCGGTCTTGGTCTTCTCATCTTCCTTCATTGCTTCTATTTCCATGCAGTTAACCACAGGATTGGACTGTGAAATCATATTGAAGACAAAATTTGATAGGAGACCTGAGCCGACAACCACAACAATACTACCCACTAAATCTTGTGAAATCATCTTAAGAACTAATTCACTTAGACTAGAATTGATCATAGTGACCTTGCTATCAAACTTCGACAAAGGGTTTTCCATCGTGCTAGGCTTCCTAGCACGCTCCTCACTCTTTCCTTCATTCACCATGCGAGAGATGGTAGAAGCCAAAGTCTAACACTGATTGGTTTTATGCCCCTTTTGAACATGGTATTTGTAGAAATTACCCTTCTCTTCAGTAGTGGGGGGGTCTAAATTCATTCATAGAGTTAAGCTTAACTGCCACTCTCAATTTGGTGAAGATCATGGTAAGAGGAAACTTCCATAAAGATACAAAAGTATTCTAACCAAGGGCTGCTTGAACAACTTACACCTCCTCTTATGCTATAACTAGAACTATAGGTGACTTACACTTAGCGAGCATAGGGGCAACTTCATAAGACTTGGAACTACCGCCCTTCTTGTACCAAGTTTGGTTCCTACTCGGCATGTTTGTTTGTTGAATCTGTACTGCTTTGATTATAGAGTGTGCACTTGTAAAATTGCTTGACATTTTGATAGTTGTTGATAGACGCTTATTTATACTCTCTTTGTGGTGGTTGACAGTTGGTGCACGCCTAAGTGAGCGAGCCTTCTTTTGACCTTTGAGAGAGTAGTACATTCCTCAGAAAGGCTATGTTTTGAGGAGCCTTTTGTTGTTGTCTCTAAAATGACTTATTTTTTATGATAGTTGGATTTGTTGATAGACTCAGATTATTCTTCCTGATAGATGTGTCCAAAATTTGTTAGCTCTATTTGTACTTTGACTTCGGCCAATGACAATGTTTTAGTGCTTCTATCTTTCTATGTATTAGGTGTTAGGTGGCTAAAAGTAGCTTTTTGCTCTTGCTTATCAACTCGCTTCTTGCAGCCGTGTCTTATCAGTTTTAATGAAAGTCATATATCCATCCTTTAAGGATTTTAGAGAATTAGACGCCTACTTTTGACATAGTGGAACCACATGGTTTGCCTAGGCATTATCAATTCTCAGAGATATTAGTTGGTTCTGAGAATGTTGATGTTGTCATTCCTTTTGTCTTTGGAGTAATGAGCTTTTGAGTTATTTTACTCTTTCACTTGATGTAGCTTTTGAGACAGACGCTTGCTTCTGGCATGCATGACTCTGAAGAACCCTTAGTATTTCTTAGAACTAGTTTCTTGGTGCCCTTCTTCTAGCAGATTCTTTCTTCTGACAGATTTATCTCTAATTTGATGAATGTCCTTAGAGTGATACTTCAGAGTTTAAGATGTAATGTCCTTAACTTTGAGATCTCTTATATCCTTTAGCCTCTTCATTTGAATAAATCCTTACATTAATAGTGCTGAGTCCTTTTTGCTTTTATAGTGGATTTGTGTTTGAGAACCTTTAATCCTAAAGCAATATTTTTTGCCTATGAGCTAATGCATCTTCTGAAATGTTTAGCTTTGACTATCTTTGTGAGACCCTATTCTGAGACTTTGACTTTTGATTCTAGGAGAGATATTTTTTAGTCTCATTCTTATGAGGTAGTGTTTACAAAGAAATTGATATGCTTGAACTTGTGATGATCCAGATGTTATTCTTCATGATTCCTCTGAGCTTGATCGTCTTATAAACGTATTTTTCTAGTGTCATTGACTTTTATCTTTGACTTATCTTATGAGCGCAGTCTTCAATATTTTTGTTATCTTTAAAAACACTTATTTGGACTTCTAGACTCTGCGGTTTCTTCTGAGCTAGATCCAACAATCTCCCCCATTTTGATGATAACAAAAACCTACAAAGATAAAAGATAAACTTGACATTCAAGATGTCAGTTCTTGTTAACTCCCCCATAATCTATGCCTATATTTAAAAGTACAATTAGAGATTGTACTAAGAAGCAACAAGATCTTTTCGCATATTTTAGAGTCAAGAATAAGTTAACCCATCATCAAGATACAAGTACATCAAAGATCTATAATTATTACAAAATTTAGCTAATATAAGACTAGCTACAGCTTCTTCTTGCTCTTCTGATCTTTATCTTCTTGAGGGGCTAAGAATGCCTCTGAGGCTTTTCCCTTTGCTGCGCTCGAGTTCTACTCCCCCTTTTTGATATCATCAAAAGATATGTCAATAAGTATAGGTTTAGAGAGAATATGGCCATGCTCTTTTACCAAGTGCATTTTTGTTTGTCAAAGGCTGGCAAACCACACTTCTTTATAATGCAATGGTTTCTCACAATGGTCGGAGCTCCCTTTATGAAGTCAGTGTAAGTCTTGAATACTTTTGAAGAGGGGTTTCTTAAGGGGACATGTGTTTAAAGGTGCTTTCTTCTTTCTCCCTTGATTTCATCTTTCAGACATTTGTATATTGTATAAATCCTTTGTTGTCTAATCATGATACTGTTTGTAAGATGACTGTAAACTTTATGGAGTGGGGCAATTATTCTAGGCTTAAACTTCATTGATAGTAGCTTCATTTTCTTCTCAATTCCTTTGATGTTGGCCTATAGGTGCTCTTCTGACTCTGGTATGGCACATTTCTTGCTTAAATGTTCATCTAATATTCTTAATTCAACTCTTCTCTAGCTTTCTAACTAGTTTCGTTTTTCTTCTACTTCAGACTAGGTTTTGCCTTGAGATAGCTTGTGCCTAGATCCTTCTTGAGTGTGTGAAGAGACTTTCCAACCTCCTTTGGAACTTTAGAGAGCTTGAACTCTCTCCCTAGCCTCTGAGCATTATTCTTTTCCATCCATCTCAAAAGCTTCATCTGTTAAAAACTAGAAATAATGGTTTTGATGGCGTTCTGTGCTGCACTCTCCCATTAGAGTTGCCTTGTACTCAAGATTTGCTCCATTAAGTTTGTACAATGTTAGCATGTTGGTTCTCAAGTCTTCTTATATCTTTTTGGAATTCCCGATGTTGAGTTTGAAGAAGCTTTGCGGAGTGTTCAACTCTCTCTGTGGTGACAATAGATGTTGCACTAATCTTCACTATAGACTCCAATTTTCCATCCAGGTAGTTAGCATGTTGTTTTAACAGCCTAATTACCATCTGCCTTACTGATGGAGTCTCTTTCATCTTTTCACTAATCTCTGCTAGTTGATTTTTCAACTTTTTCCACATTGAGCTAAAATCAAGGTTGATCTTATTAGGGTCAAACTTCATCACACTATCTTATAGCTTCAGAATCAGGCTAATTATATCATTGTGTTACCTCATAATAACAAGCAAAGTTTTCCCTTTCCACGTCATCTTCTAAGCTTTTCTTCTTCTCTTATGGCTCTTGATCTTTATTATTCTTCTTATTTTTAAACTCTGAGTCTAATGAGCTAGGTGAGCTCAAATCCTATTCTGGCATGCTAGTCACATCACCCTTAGATAGTTTTTTCAACCTATCTTCATTGGGGTTTACATGATTTGAGCTCTGTACAACCTCTATATCCTCAATAGCATTTGTAATGCACTATTGAGTTGGTTGGCTCCTGTCATTCGTCCCCTTAAATAGAGCCAGAGCTCTGTCTAAGTTTCCTTGGCTTTTATCAACTGAAGCTTTATTAATAGCTGGCACTATTGAGTCACAAGCATCATTTCCAATAGTTATCTCAGCTATACTAGCTTTATTGACCTTCTTAGAATATGCAGCCTTAGCTCCCTCATGGGCTTCATTAGCTTCTTATTGAAGTTTTTCAACTAAAGCAGTTGCTTCCTTGGAGGACGGCTTTTCATCCTTAGCATTTAATTCATCCATAACCATTCTAGCAATGCTAACAACTTATGCCAGATGATCAAGTAAAGGCGGTGGAGGATGAGTTTTGGATGGTGAGAGATCTTTTGTTTTTAACAATGGTGAGGTTTGTTTAGAGAGTGTCTTAGTTTGTGAGGAGGTTGGTCTTTTAACCATGAGATTGCAGTTGCAATGATGGGTTTAGGTTTTGAGATTTTGATTTGGAGGCTGAATATCTCAGGCATGTGCAAGCATTGGGTTGTAGGCTTTAAGTAAGAATAGTTACCTACTTCAAGAGTTTTGTTTGCTATTCTTGCTCGAAGCTCCTCTCTCCTGTTATGCTCTCTGAGCTCTTTTTTCATTCTCAGTCGTAGACCCTCTGCGATGACCTCAGTGTTAGTAGTTTCACTAGCTTCTTAAGGGATATTCTCCTCATTTTCAGAATCTTCTTCATTTTCACACGCAACTTATTGAGCTACCCCTTTCATATTTTAAGTGAGCTCTTGTAGGGTAGGAGTTTTTCATTTGAACTCTTCTTCAATTTCAGCTTCTCTTTTAGCAACATTGATTGTGAATGTTGTCTCTATCCTTTCCCATTGCTTAATTATGTGTATTCCCTTTTTCTTTGCTTCAACATTACTGATCTATATGGCCAAGTTCAGTTGATGTTCTTTATCATCTTTATCTTTAGGCTCTTCTTTCCTTCTTATAGCTGCTTCCTTTTTCTTCTTGTTGTTGTGAAATAAGGATCCAAAACACGAACAATCCGGATTAGGTTTGAGGTAAACAAAAAAAACCTAAGTATAAAAAGACCTAAGTCACTTATCCTGACTCATATCCAAAACATCAAAAGTCCAAAACAAGTGAAGATAATTACCTAAGCATAAATGGAAGCATCTGGTTAAAGTTTGGAAAGGAAACAAACTTTGAGCTACCAAAAATAGCATCTAAAAGAACTGATTGCAGAAGCATCCAGAAGAAGACAAATTCGGATATATTAAGTCTGAAGACATCCGGAAGACTTAATATTGTAGATAAAGGTAATGATTCAAAAATTCCATTGCTTCCATTCTTTTGGTCTATTAAGTCAAAGATCCTTTTCCCTAAAGCAAGACAAAAAAGACAGCTAGCACTTTTCAGAAAAAGGACAAAAGACTAGCATCGGACAGAGAAAAAGGTAACAACCTTTGGAACCTAGACCAATAAGAAGGCGCGTAGAGCTCACATCAAAAACCTATTGGCACAAAAGTTGGTGTATCACGGTAATATAAGGAAAATGATCACTGACAACTTTTCAACCTCAATCCCAAGGATTCAAATGGGTCAAAATCTCTATCTAATAGATTGATCAACGGCTCCAAAAGCGCTACATATTACCAAATCAATGGTGAAGATTAAATACAAGTTCAACAACCCATAACGGCTATGTTTATAATCAAAGCCTATAAAAGGGAAGCTTTACATGTTGAGAAGGTGCTGGTTGATTTAACAAAGAAATTAATAAGAGAATTCGCTAAAGAAATTAGAAAATACATCCCTCCGAGAATCAAACATTTCCAAATCAGTTGTAAGGATTCCCAAGTGAGTTATAAACTTGAGGAACTCCAAAACCAAAACCTTTAAGAAAGCAAAGTGTAAAGATCTCCAACTTTGGTGAGTTGTGAGATTAGGATACAGCTTAAAGTAGGTCCTTTGAGAGGGATCTCCCTGTAGGACTCAGCTTAGGTTTGGGTAGAAATCTAAGTGGTATATCCTGCTAAAGATAAGAGGACGCAGCTAGGAGTTGGTGCTTCCAATGGTATATCCTACATCCAGAAGGGGGTACCATCTGGAGACAAACTGTAAGGCTTTATTTCTGGCAGTTGGAAAGAAATCACACTAGTGGAAAGCTCAAACGAAGGAACCTTTGGGGACTGGATGTAGGAGGGGTCGAACCAGTATAAATCTCTTGTGTTTGAATTTTCTTTACTCTTTCTTTAATTTACTGCAATTTATATTATTTGCATCATCCGGATCCAAAATATCCAGAAAATTCAAACACGCTACACAAGACTTTTTGAAAGTCTATTATTTCCTCAAACAAGGTCATCCACCCCCCTTAGACCTTATTGACATAAGCACATGAACCAATAAGTGGTATCAGGACAATTGCTCAAACTAGAGATCTAACAATCTCAAGCTAAAGGTCTATATATTTTGATTCAAGAATCAAAATGAGTTTCCAAAACTCACAGCTTCTTTCGGAGGGTATGCCTATTACCCGACCTCCATTCTTCACTGGTGAACACTACACATTTTGAAAAATCCGGATGAAGAATTTCATTCAGGCTCAAAGCATGATGGCATGGATGTCCATTACAGATGGTCAATATGAGCCTACTCATGAGGTAGATGGTTTAACCAGCCGCAAGCCCTCGAGCTTATGGGATGAGAATGATTATAAAAGATTACATGAAAATACAAATGCTATTAACATGCTTCATTATGCTCTTAGTGCAGCTAAATTTAACAGGATATCTGGATGTAAAACTACACAAGAGATATGGCAGAAGGTGGAAGTGAGCTATGGAGGAACAAACAAGGTTAAAGAAGCCAAAATAGATCTACTGCAATAGAAGCTTGAATCCTTCAAGATGGAGCCCAAACAATCCATTAGTTGCATGAATACTAGATACACCAATCTAGTAAATAAATTAAAGAGGCTAGGGAAGGAAATCTTAGAAGTTGACATGGTCAAGAAGATACTCTGCAATCTCACTAAGGAATGGGACAACAAGAAGACTGCCATTGAGAAGGCTCATGACTTAAACTTCTAGAGTTATGATGAGCTCATTGGTAATCTCTTGACTCAAGAATTGTACCTAGAGAGATACAATCTACAATAAATAAGGCCAGAAGAAAAGAAGAAGGCAATTACTCTTAAGGTAGACTCTGCCGGATTAGCCTCTTCTAGATCAAAAAAGTAGCTAAAAGAATCAAAGTACAGGGAAGAAGATATGGCTATACTAGCCAAATACCTTAATAAATTCCTGAAGAAAAAGGATAGAAGAAGATACAAAAGATTCGAATCAAGAAGGCCTAAGGAAGGCACCTCAAGAAGGGATAAGACAAGAAAGACTCCGGAAGAAAAGAAAGATCCGAAAAAGGATGTTGTGTGCTTCGAATACGGGGAAAAAGGGCATTTCAGAACCCAATGCCCTAATTTGAGGAAGGAAAAGAAGTATAAGAAGAAATCTATGGTGGCCACATGGAGCAATAGTGAAGAAAGCAGCAGTTCATCTTCAACAAAGGAAGAAGAGACTGATCATTGTGTATTCATGGCAATGACTAATCCAGAAGCAAAGCAATCTGGAAGAAAGTCATCAAAGCAAGATACCAAGCAAATTGAGGATTCAGAATCAGAACCAGCAAACACTAGGTAACCTCTTATTCTAATTCTGTTTCTAACATTGATCTTGGTAGAGCTTTAAAGGTGATGATCCACAATGTGAGGAAGAACACCAAAGCCAAAAAATCTATACAAAGACAAATTTTGGAATTAGTTGAAGATGCTGAAGCCTTTTCATAAGACGTCAACTCGATGAGAACCATAAAGCACATGGACATGGTGGAAGAAAACTTCTTGAAAAGTCAAGTTCAGATCTTAAGTGCGAATCTGACAGGGTTAGATAGGGAGCTAACTCTGATGAAAGAAGCATCTGGTCCCTCTCAACCAAGAGGAAATACAAGGCAAGCTGCCAAGAAAATTCCAAAGCCTTCCACCTGGAAGGAGAAGTAGGTTAGTAGATAACCTCAAGCTCAAAGATACACTACTGCACAAAAAGGAAAGGTTAAGACAGTGCACACTTAGCAACCTGCCAAACAAAGAAGGAATTATGCAACAAAAGTTGCACCCCCAACCAGCTTTCGGATACACAGTGGACCATCTACAAGTGTACAAGAAGCTGGATATAGAGGGAACTATGGAAAGGAGGATCTTGAAAAGATTGAAAAGAAGCTGGAGCAAAATAGACCCATCTTAGGATGTAGGTTTTGTGGGAGAAACAATCATATTACTAAATTATGTAGATTTAAAAAAGGTTATTATGATGTTGATCCTTGGCCTGAAATGGTTGATAGCTCGAGAGGGCCCAAATCTGATTGGGTACCCAAACTCACTTGATCTATTTTGCAGGTATTCCTTAGATCCACAGTAGATCAACACACTTGGTACATTGATAGTGGATGCTCAAGGCACATGATAGGTGATAAGAAGGCCTTCATCACATTAATTAGGGAGAAGGGGGACAAAGTGAGCATTGAAGATAATAAAAAAGGGCATAGCATTGGCCATAGAACCATTAGATCTAAACTAAAGATAGAAGATGTCTCTCTGGTTGACAAACTGAAGTTCAAGTTACAAAGTGTAGCCCAACTCTATGATAAAGGAAGAAAAGTCACCTTTGACTCTGGAGGCTGCTCAATCTATGATAGTAAGTCTAATCAACTCATTCTTTATGCACCTAGAGTAAACAATGTCTATTCTGTTAGCATTATTAAAAATGAGAAAAAGAATATTTGTTTGGAGTCTAAAGAAGAAGAATCATCGCTATGGCACCAAAGGTTGGGACATGTTAGCATGAACCTTCTGTCCAAATTAGCCAAAAAGGAATTGGTTGTGGGTCTTCCTAAGGTTGCCTTTGATAAGGATCATCTATACACTACATGTCAATTAGGTAAATAGCATAAGAAAAGTTTCCCTTCCATCTCCTACATTCCTTCAAAAAGAGTACTTGAACTCTTGCATATTGATCTCTGTGGTCCAATCAAACCACTGAGTTTAGGTAAAAGAGAATACACCATGGTCATTGTGGATGATTATTCTCGCTTTCTCTTGCTAGCAATCAAAGATGAAGCCTTTGACCAATTCTCAAAAATGTTCATCTGGATAGAAGTAGAACAAGGCATAAGCATTGCACGCATCCGGAGTGATCATGGTAGTGAGTTCAAAAATAAGCGCTTTACTGAATTTTGTAACTCCAAGGGGGTTGAACATAACTTCTCTGCCCCTCATACTCCTCAACAGAATGATGTAGTTGAGAGAAAAAAATAAGCCCATAGTTGAGATGGCTAGAACAATGCTAAGTGAGAATTGTTTGCCAAAATATTTCTAGGGGGAGGCTGTAAACACAGCATGTTATATTTTAAATAGAGCTCTTATTAGAAAGACCTCAGAAAAGATCCCCTATGAAATCTGGAAGGGAAGAAAGCCTAAAATTGGGTATTTCAAAGCCTTTGGATGTAAATGCTACATCCTTAATGATAGAGAGCAACTAGGAAAATTCGATCCTAAATCTAATGAAGCAACTTTCCTTGGCTACTCAACACATAGCAAGGCTTATAAAGTCTTTAACAAATGAACGGAAACTATGGTAGAGTTAATAAATGTAGATTTCGATGAGACTAACCATGTAGGAAAAAGGAGCTCCACTCTGGAAGATCTCATTCCGGAAGCTGAAAACCTTTGAGAAAAGAAGGAAGTATAAATTCTTGATTCCTTCCAAATCCAAAAGTACAAAGAAGAGGATGAAGGAATATCTTTAGATCCAGAAGTTCAACAAGTTGATCTTAACCCGTATGAGATAAACTTCAACAATGGTCAAGAAGTGGAAGTTGAGGCTGAAGTGGAACAATCCCAATCCAACATGAAGATCTACAAAGAGAAATCCAGACTCACAGGGATCATCCAGTTGTAGCCAGTTTGGATGATGTCCAAAATCCAGTCAGAACTAGAGGACAACTCAATAGGATGATGAGCCATGCTGCCTTTGTCTCTCTTATTGAGCCAAAGAAATCCCAAGATGCAGAAGTAGATGAAAGCTGGATGATGCCCATGTAAGAAAAGCTAGAGGAAAGTCAATCATTGGCACCAAATGGGTTTTCCGAAATAAGTTAGATGAATCCAGAATAGTGGTAAGAAACAAGGCAAGACTGGTTGTCCAAGGCTACAATCAATAGGAAGGCATTGACTTTGAAGAAACATTCGCCCTTGTAGCAAGATTGGAGGCAATCCGAATTCTATGTGCTTTTGCACCATTCATGGGATTCACATTGTTCGAAATGGATGCCAAAAGTGCATTTCTCTATGAAGTTATCCAGGAAGAAGTCTATGTGAAGTATACACCTAGATTTGAAGACTCAAAACATCCAGATCATATCTACAAACTGAAGAAAACCCTCTATGGATTGAAGCAAGCACCAAGAGCTTGGTATGAGACACTCACTATTTTTCTCATATCCAATGGATATATCCGGGGTAAAGCAGATACAACTCTTTTCATCAAGAAAAGGAGGATGATATCATTCTAGTCCAAATTTATATGGATGATATTATCTTTGGTGCAATAGATGAAAAGATGTGTGTAGAATTCAGCTCTCATATGCAAAAGGAGTTTGAGATGTCTGTTATGGGAGAACTGAATTTCTTCCTTGTCTACAAATCAAGAAAAGTCTGGATGGGATTTTTATTAATCAGTCCAAATATATTAAGGAGATCTTGAAGAAGTTTGAGATGGACAAGAGCAAGCCAATGTCCACTCCAATGGGATCAGATACAGTCCTATCCAAGGATTGTGTAGGGGAAGATGTTGATTAGAAGCTGTATACTTGACTTCTAGCAGGCCTAACATACACTATGCAGTATGCTACTGTGCAAGATATCAATCCAATCCTAAGGACTCTAACCTTAAGGCAATTAAGAGGATCCTTAGATATCTCCTAGGAACCACTGAAGTTGGATTATGGTATCCTAGTAATGGAGATTTCACACTTCAAGGCTTTACTTATGTAGACTATGGCAGAGACACTATTGTGAGAAAGAGTACATCCGGAGGTAGCCATTTCCTTGGAGATTGCTTAGTGTCATGCTACAACAAGAAGCAAACTTTAGTTTCCCTATCTACTATAGAGGCATAATATATAGGTGCTGAAAGTTGTTTAGCTCAACTCTTTTGGATCAAGCAATAATTAGAAGATTATGGAGTTCAATCTAGATGTGTGGATGTTATATGCGACAGTAAAAGTGCTATTGATGTGTCAAAAAATCCAGTACTCCATAGCAGGATGAAACATGTCAACATTAGGCATCATTTTATCCGGGATCATAAGATGAAAAAAGATGTTGCATAAACCATTGAGTAAAGATCAATTTGGCAAGCTAAGGGAGTCAATTAGAATGTCTAATCCAATTTGAAGAAAATCCGGAAGACTGACCAAAGTTAATTTGGATTCTTAGCAAGATAATGATTTCGGTAGAGAAGAAAAATTGAAGAAAAATCTACTCCGGAGGGAATATTGCCACGTTAGCAGACAGAAAAGACACATGGCAGTAAAGGTGCTGAAAAGTAACTGTTCCTTTTTTAATTTCAAACGTCTATTAGGAGTTACATATGCGGTAGATTAAATAGCTGGAATTCAAAATAAACTCTTCCCATTCTCTGATGTAACGGAATTTATCTCTCTCTTAAAAACTCACCTACCATGTCATCAATCCAGCCAAATTAACAGCATTCGGATTACCAAAATACCCTTACTTTAGAAATCCTATAAAATACCCCTAAGATTCCTATCAGTTTCATGTGAGCAATATTTCTCTACTGTTACTCTACAATTTTCAAAACTCGAACCTTAATCTTTTCAAAATTCTAAAATGGCTACCATCATGACTAGTGAAGGAATCAAAATGCTAACCCAAAAGAACTTCGTTGAAGATTATGCTCTCAACGACAATGATTTTACTCGTATAAATTTTAATCCCTCCGACTCTGTAATTCCCACAGATTATCTAGGAGATAACTTCCTATTTGAAACCGATCCTTACTCCAAGCTCATAAAAGATCAACACTTGACTGATTTCCTCAAGATCAAATGCCCAACCTATCCGGATATAGTAAGGGAGTTCTATTCAAACCTCAGAGAACACTCCTTCCATGACGCTCTAAGAACTCAAGTTCAGGGAAAAGTGATTACGATCATTCTGAAATTCTTCAAAAAATTCCAGAATATAAAAAATGATGTGGTCCAACTGAGAGTTGATGGGGATGAATAGGAATTGAAATATGAACCAAAGATGTGGTTGCACCCTAACTACATTTGATACAAATGTTCAACCTACTTTTCGGAAGTGCCAAGGTATCTCCAGCATGCACTTGCTAAACTAGTTCTAATCTGGAAGGGCTCTCTCACCACACTGTCATTGTGAGCATTGGATTTCAATGATCCTTCTCATGAAACAATGAAGAGAGCTTTATGATGTACTGTCTTTCAGGTGTTGTCCATCAGAGGTGTTCCTACTACTACAGAGTTGAGTTTGGCTGAAGTTAAGAGACCTAGTCTGCCCTTAGGGACTATTACGGGTGCTGCTTAGCGGTACGGATCCACTAGCAGACCCGTACGGGTCATCCCTTCTATACTCCTGGGGGGAACCATAAAAGTACCTAGTACCCGTATAGGACCTTTAGTACCCGTGCAGGTGGGGCCCTATTATAGGTACTCTTGTTGCCTAAACAAGCTCTTTTGGAAGGGATTCCTTTCCTATTTTGGGAAAAGGCAGATCATGAACCTGATTTATTGCGTTCAGACCTCCTTTCCCCTATAAATAGGGCCCTTCTCTTCACATTTTCAGGACACACATCTCATACAAAAATTATACTAAAGTTCTAGCAGTTTCTATAGGTATAGAAAAGGTATAGTAGGGGTATAGGAGGTATAAAATAGGGAGAAAACTTAACCTTTGAGGCTTTGTCCACATTTTATTCCTTTCTTACTTCATTCACCAGGATTTAGGTAAGGTTCTGTCCACACAAATACTCACCTAAATAGTCCTATTTCACCATCTACTTTGGCCAGACTTTCTCAATAGTAAAGGGATCATCTCAAAGTGGATTCACGCCGCAAAGGTAATACTCCTAAGTTTCAAAGAGACTCACATCTTAATTATTTTCTTATTATTATTGCATGCTCCTTCTATTATATCTGTTCCTTTCATTTCTTATTTCGGGTCTGGTCCTAACTCATATGAGCCTTGTTAGCACCATATATCCCCAAAAAATCGATGTACCATACTCATACGGAAGGAAATCCTTTTTTATATTATTTTTTTGCCATCAATCCATTAATCTATAAACTGAAATAAGCAGAGCTTTTGTCTGGACCAGACAGGACTCGTATGGGTACACCACACCCATACGGGTCCTCCCTGGTACCCGTACAAGTCCTACCTACCCGTACGGTGTACCAGCTCCTGGTAGATTCCTAAACCCATAGTTAACTAATTAAAAATCAACCTAAATCACCATTTGCCATGCGATCATTTTCACTAATAATCCGGTAAATCTACCCACAAAAAGATAAAATGTGTTTTAACAACAAAATATGCTGAAGTGCTGATTTATGGTGTGCTACAAACTATGCTAACATCTGTGGATGCAAGGGAATTTATTTTCATTTTGTCTTATAACTTAGAACAAATGTATAGTTACTCTTTGCAATTTCCCCCATTTTTCCCCCGGTTGTAATTTGTATTCCCCCATTTATTGCTTGTTCCTTATTGTAATATGTAAACACGTGTAATGAGTATGAAAGAGTGTAGAAATAGGATTTCTGTGATAATTCCCCAAATGATGAAAACTAAAATGGTTTTATGCGGTGAATGCAATTTTGAATCAACTAAATGAGAAAAAAGTGACCCATCCACTACCCAAATCTCTGATCCAATAGGTATGAGTCTCCCGCCTAATGGGAATCATACCAAAACTCTTTCCCAAGTAGACAACTTGGGTGGTGACTCTATCAATCTTATCGAGATTTGGGTCTCGATTCTTTTATTCATTAAAATTGGCTGATTATGCAAACTTTAACTAAAAAATGTTTTGTCATGCCTAAATCCAACCAAACCCCCCATGGCCCCTGCCTCTCACACAAGCGCCAAGGGAGACCTGCACATCATCGACACCTCACAGTGGCGACTCCGCTGGGGACATAATCTTTTGACTTGCAAAATGTTGGTCCGTTTCAAAAGCTTAAAAGATTAAAATGAGCACTGAAAATCATTTACTTGATTCAACCCGATTTTGTTTCATCATTTGGGAAAATTATCACACTTTATGTACCACCTCCTTCTCTCTAGCTAGATGCGCTCTTCTTCTAGCGCTAGGATAGGGTGCCCTATTATTTCCATCACACTCGCAAAGGTGATACCTATGACCGCCAGGGATATTGAGTACACCTTAGTGGTTGGAGCACTCATTGCCATCTCCCTCCAAAAGAGGGTCGATAAGATGAGAACCTTTTACATCAAACTTCTGATATGTCCCTATGCCATTCTTATCGAAAGCCTTAGAATTTTACCTTCTAGGTACCCATTTCTGTGTGAGATTAAACTAAGGAAGAATATCCTCAGAACCAGTGGGAGAAATAAGGATGGAATTGATTGATTCTCATATGTTGTGTTATGTATCCTTATAATTAACCTAGCCATGCATTGTTGTAATTTATGCATGTACAAATCAAACCTATGAATGTATTGATCATTTGGTTCTCACTTGAGAAAGAATCAAACTTTGGCAACAATCTCGAGTTCATTTGGTCCGCATTTTGGTTTTGGTTCAACCAAATTCAGTTTAGGTAAGGGATGAATCACCACCTTTGTCTCTCAGCGATCCATCATCCAGCCAATTTGGATAGTGGGGTTCAGTTGGTCCGTATGATTTAGGGGATACGATAGTTTTACTAGCCATCAGCTGGTCTATTCAACCTAGCAAAGGATTTGTGGTATTAATGTTTCAATTTGGGGGATCTAGCCAGGGTACCAACTACGTAGCCATGCCTAAGGGGACACCTTCCATCATCCAACAGGTCTACCCTTTGGTGTGACTATAAGTGCTCAATGATCTTCTCCTTTAGTCCAAACCATGAAGAAGATTAGTGCCAAGACAAGTAGAAGCTTAGAAATGGGAGATTACTGATTCACCGATGGATCCTACGAAGATCAAAAATAAAGACTCCACATCTGGGGGATGACTTCAAGGATGAGGTAACCTTTTAACGTTGCAAGTGTTTTGATGCAAAATGATGTCACTTATAAAGAATGTCATGGATAAATTAATGTATTCACATTATATTTGAGCATTTCACTCTTAAAGATATCATACACTCATAAAATCAACATTCTCAAAAATTGCATCATGTTTAGTAAAGAAATTGAATTTGAGTATATCGCAATGGCATAAGGTTCCAATGGTTAAAACTTACCACTAAAAAAGAGAGATAATAAAAAGTGTTTAGCAAACATGATAGCCGTGGGTCATAGCTTATCTTTTCCATAAAGGGGAGAAGATACACATAAAAAAGGGGAGGAGGATAGACTACACATCAAAAGCACCATTGAAGGTAAAAAGCAATGCAAGCTTAAATCTAATGCTCTTCCAAAACCTTCAAAAGGTTAAACCATCACATCCAACAAATGGGCATTTCTTGTCAATGTAGGTACCCCCCTTGGGCCTATATTCCCATCAAAATATCCCTAAAAAATGCTTTCTCCTTGCGAAAAAGAAAGAAGACCCCTCAGCCTACGTAATGATCCAAAACCTTCCCCACAATAACATGACCTCCTTTCACAAAAGAGAAGAACATGCTCATTCCAACACTAAATAGCCCAAGCTTACCCAAAGCAATCCCTCAAGGTAGGGGATCTGGTTCTCAAACAGCTGCGCTCCGTCAACACTAATATTAGGGGCAAATTTAAGCCTAATTAGGAAGGACCGTCTGAGATTATAAAAGTGCTTGGCAAAGGAGGAATCAAGCTTACCGGCATGGATAGAAATGAGTTCGTAAATATAGTGAATTGAGACAGGCTTAAGTGCTATCATGTTTATGTTAAAAGAAATAAATCACAAAAAAGCAGCACAAACAATAAAAGAAATAAAGAATAAATCAGCCGACAAGTGATCCTATACTGCTTCGGCAAAAATTAGGTGCAACCCGTTGATCGGTATTCCACAAACTAGTCAAGCAAAAGTTAGGGTACTCCAAATAAAGCCCGCTAAGTGGAAAACCCGAAAAGGGCAGCTTAGGCAAAAGTTAGGGCATCAAGAGAAAATATCAATTGCTTTCTGGAAAATCTATAAAAGACTAGAAAGCGAGTAAGGGTTAACCATTGTAAACTAATGCCATTGCCCATGCGCTCAAATTTAATTTCATCGATAAACATGATGTGATTTGCTAAGAATCTGGTCTTATGAAGGCATGCATTTCTTTAAGGCAAAATGATCACAAGTATGTGAACATCAGTTTCTTCTCTACATTTTGTACTCTTTGTTATTATCTGTACTGCGCGTATCATTCAATAAAAGACAAAATACCAATAAGCCACAAAAAGAAAAAAAATAAGGCTTATGAAAAAGTCTGAAAAGGTCTGCTGAACTGAGCCACCAAGGACAGTTCAGGCAAAAGTTAAGACAAAAGAAAAATAAAAAATCAGTTCGATAGATCACATCACATTAAGCGGTCTATGCAAAAGTTAGAACTCAATTTAAGAATGCCAATATTTTACACCTACTTGTTCTTCAAGCATCATTTGTAATAGCAATGTTTCACAGTTAGGATCCCTCAACTTTAGATTTCCCACTATGAAGCTACTCGATAGCACACATCATCTGAAGCGGTAAGTGCTTCCACTAGCATCAACCAGGCTACACCATGTTATAGTTTGGACACCTCAAGGACACATCTCATCCAATCAAGTCGCTAGTACAAAGAAGTATAGGCATCCATATAAGCCTGTATGAGTCTAAAAAAGGCGTACCGATCCTCTTCCCAAATTCAAGACAAGGTACTCATCTGAGGGAAGCATAACAATGGTATAAAGGTCCTAACAAGGGGTAATCCAATCAGTGTCAGGCCTAGTCCCAACTAAATAGGTCCCCTACAGGCATACGGATCTGATCCAAATCTTGGTAGTACTCATCAGTCTCGGTCGGGTCAATCTCTTGATAAGCTAAAGCTTTGAAAGTTTGGTTACTAGTCAATTTGCCAGTAATTTGAGCCTTTATCAAAGAAGGGAAAGACAAAGATATCCTTGAGGAAAAGGATCAATCAAGGACCCAAACAAGAAATAGAAAGTAAATGTCTACTGGATTGAAAACCCGAGAGGGTAATCCATGCAAAAGTTAAGACGAAGAAGAAAAAGAAAGAAAAGGCTTACTGGATTGAAAACCCAAAAGGGTGGTTCGGGCAAAAGTTAAAGCAAATAAAAGAAAAGTCCACTGAGCTGAGCCGTCAAGGACAGTTCAGGCAAAAAATAGGATAAATAAAAGTTCGATAGGTCATCTAACACCGAATGGCCTATGCAAAAATTAGAACATCATTCAGAGAAGGAAAAGTTCAGCATACATATAAGCAAAATGGTAGAAGTGCCAATCCAAGCTCACAACAAAAGTACACCATACAGGACCTAAAAGTATCAAACATCCAGAAAATGAAAGTATACCATGGTCTAAGATACTGGGGGATCCTGTCCCGAGCACCCCCCTAGAGTATAGACATGCGAATCTGCCAGTGGGTCATCCATGTTGATCATCACATGGTCATCAGTACCCACGGCACCCCCAGCCACAGCATCAGCTACCCCAGAACGCTGATCCACCTCCTGCTCGGCTCCACCCCTCTGGGTCAAGGCCGGTGCCACTCGGTACGCAGAAAGGTCCTCCTCAGACACAAGATCAGGCAGCTTCAGTGTTTATCTATCCTTAGTTATCTGTGTCAATTGAACCCACAACATCTCAATCTCGACCCTCGCTCGAGCAGTCTCAGCCCTAGCCTGATCAGCCTCAGCAGTCGCGGCCTACAGCTACTCCTCCAAGAATCTAGCCCTCTCATCGGTAGCCTCTAGGTGTTGAGTGGATCTACCATACTCCATGGCCAACAGATTCTGCAATGGAAATCATAAACACATATATAAATGTCATGGCATGCATAGTTTGTTATATTTTGTAGGTAAAAGAAACTTACCGAGGCTAGTACGTCTTGAGCTAGTAGTAGGTCCCAAATGGAGAAGAAACCCTTAGCGATCCTCTTTGCCTTAACTATCGCTCTAGTGGAACTCGAGGGGGATGTCCTTGAAATGGATCCTCTCATAGGGAGGAAGAAACAAAGAGTCGATGAGCTCAGCATAAGAGCCGCTCACCGACATCACTCGAGCCCCCTCACCCAACGAGTATAACTCCTGATCCATCTCAGGCATTGGATATGGTCAGAAGACTCCCACTAGGGCAGGGGGAAGGATCGGTCTCTCCAAAATAGCACTGGTCCTCCAATCTCAAACCCTCTCTCCAAAGTACCACTCTAGGGAGAGCAGAGACTCCAGTACGAAGCGACTATCATCCATGCTTACTCGCAACCTCTCAACGTCTCCATGTATGACCATCTGCCCCCATGGGTCTCGAACGACCTATACAAAGCAAAGGCACTGTAAGTATCATAACCTCTTAAATATAGTTTCTACTAATGGTTGGTTGAAATGTAAGATACAGGTTTAACATAAAAGAAAATTTACCTGATTGAACGTAGCTGATAAAGGAACTCTCTATACTTTGCTGTATTCAAGGCCTGACACTACCAAGCCCCCATCCAATAAAAAAAGGTTGCAGAAAACCTAGTCCCTAAAGAAGGGACCTCGTACGGGTCCATCCCCACTCGTATGGGTCTCACCTCAGCAAAATGCCACCTGTACGGGTCCTCTATTCACACCTCGAGGCATTTTTCAAGTGGAAGAAGGATTCCTCAAACAGCAGGGACACATCAAATTCAAATTGGGACCAACCCCACTTCTCTCAAACCCATATGACATTTATATAAGGGGTAAAACCCCTAGCTTACCTCGATCCTTGATTGAAGGGGCAAAAATTTTTGTTCTCACAAAATCAATCAAGAATCAAGGTAAGCCATTTTAGAACAACTACTAACGTGAAAACTTTTTTATGTGCAGGTTCCTTCAATGGAAGGATCCCCAAGCGGTCAAAACATCAAGGAGCAATAATTCCTATAAGACAAGAAATTCTTACCCGAACCAAGGAAATGTTATCCTAGAAGAAATCCCCAGCAGAAGAATCATCTAGGAAGACACCTCCCCAACAAAGTAGTCAATCGAGGGGCATCCCTCCATTCCCCAGAAGTGGAACCAATCAAGGGGCGTCCCCCCATCATCAAATACCTTAGGGGCACCCACCCTAGCGTCACTCCTCTAAGGGCACCATCGAAGGGCACCCCTTATCATCAAACAACCTAAGAGCACTCCCTAGCAATTCCAGCTAGTAGAGGGAGCATACTAGGGATGCTCCGGTTTGAGTTGGGACCAACCCAACATCACTAAACTCAATCTTTTCTTTTAATCGGGGTAAGTCCCGACCAGTATATCTTAAATTTTTATTAATTGGTTCCTTTATCATGTGCAGGAACCCATGGAGAGGTATCCGCAGGAAAAGAAGGAATTCCCCCAGCCACACTGCTACCCAAGGGCCATCATTCAAAGGATATACCCAACAAAGGTGCCATTAGAAGGGCACCATATGAGGGGCATCTTCCCAAGAAGCATCCCCAACAACTAGATCATTAGAGGGATCATTTCCCTAGCAAGCGAACCATCCGAGGGGCATCCCCCAACTAGTCAAGCCACCCAAGGAAATTTTCAAGGGCACCCCCCCAACAGCTAAGTTTTGCATTCAAGGGGCATCCCCCCCCCAACCGGTCAAGCCACCCAAGGTGATTTCCAGGGCCCCCCAGTAACTTATTTTCTCTTTCGAGGGGCACCCCCTAGTAATCTAAGTCATCTAAGAGACTTACTCCTAAGTAATCAAGCCACTCATAGGCTATTTTCCCCCAGTAGTCAGGCCACTCTAGGGGCATACCAAAATAAGATTGGGACTAACCCAATATCTCTTCACTCACTCTTTTTAGTTGATTAGTTGTAGGACCCCAATACGTCTTAATACTTGATTGAAGGGGCAAAAATTTTTGTTCGTCACAAAGACAATCAAGAATTAAGATGTACCATTTCAGATCATATTCTGATAAAAATTGTTTTTCTTTATAGGTCAGATAAGACAAAACCTGAATGCCAACCAAAGGGGCCCCTTTTCTCCAACAGAGTATCCACAGCATGATAGTTCGTTCCCCAGCAAATGGAACATTCAAGGGGCATCCCCCCTATCCCCACAAGAAGCCAATCTCTATCCCAGATGACGGATGGTTAAAGGATCCATTCCCTCAATCAGAGGAGTGTCTAAGGGGCACCCCCCAACTAGTCTAGCTTGCTCGAGATGTTTTCTAAGGATACTCCCAAGCAGCTAGGATGTCCTAGGAACACCTTCCTCTACACAATTGAAATTGCCCTCGAGTAGTTTCTCCCCAGCGATCTAAATGGACTTGCCATTCAAAGGCTATCTCCTCAGTAGTTAGCTCCCCCAGGGGCACCCCCCAAGGGACATTCCAGCTCATAACCGTTGGGCCAGACCCAACATTTCTAAAAACAATTTTATAGTTCATTTAGGGGCTAACCCCCATCCACACATCTTCATTTTAGACAGTAACTGACCCAACATTTTTTTACTATCTCTTAACATGTTATTCATATTCCCCAACAGTAGAGTCATCTGCCTTAGGAAATGGATACATCATCATCAGTCAAGAAAGTTGATCCACCTTAAGAAAGGGATACGAGGAGAAGTCATCCGCCTTAGGAAAGGGATATATCATTAGTCAGGAAATTCTATCCGCCTTAGAAAGGGTTGCAAGAAGAAGTCATCCACCTTAGGAAAAGGATATATCATCCGTTAGGAAAGTTGATCCTCCTTAAGAAAGGGATATGATGAGAAGTCATCCGCCTAAAGAAAGGGATATATCATTAGTCAGGAAAGTCAATCCACCTTAAGAAAGGGATACAGGGAGAAGTCATCTGCCTTAAAAAAAGGGATACACATATCTTCCCTAGAGAAGTAACCAGAGATACGCAAAGCAGAGGAAAGCCGTCCACCTTAAGAAAGGGATGCGCACAACATAGGCAAGTGCTTTGCCTAGACAAAGGAATACAAAGGAAGGATGCTCAACTTAAGGAATGAGCACAAAGGAAGGTTGTCCACCTCAAGGAAGGGACACTAACATCAGATATAGATTGGGGCAAACCCCACATTTCTTAAATCCCATTCTTTCAGTCAAGCTAGGGGAAAAACCTCTAACTCACCTTGATCCTTGATTGAAGGGGCAAACATATTTTTGTTTTCAACAAAATCAATCAAGAATCAAGGTAAGTCATTGCAAAACATTTACTAACAGGGATAAGTTTTGTACAGGTTCACCCGAGTATAAGAATCTTCTCCAAAAAGAGATTTCCCTAGCAGAAAAGAAGTCACCAAAAGAGCATTACTCTACTCCCAAGCCATGGAGTCAATCTAAGGGCACCCCTCCCATTTCCTAGTTGCTGAATCAAATCCAGGGGCATCTCCCTAATCATTAGCATTGGAATCAGTTAACCCAGGGGCATCCACCATTCTCTAACAGTGGAATCAGTTAATCCAGGGGCACCCCCATTTTCCAACAGCGGAATCAGATCCAGGGGCATCCCACCAATCCCCAGTAATGGAATCAGTCAATCTAGGGGCATTCCCCTATCGCCCAGCCCTCCTAGGGGCATTCTTTGAGAGGCACCCTTCCAAGGGGCACTTTATCCCAGAGCGATCGGGCCAAACCCATTGTTTCCCCCATAGAATTTTTAGTTTATCTCATCAAAACATCTTTATTGTTAATTGAAGGGGCAAAAGTATTTGTTCATCACAAAGTCAATCAAGAATAAAGATGTGTCAGCTTAGATAATGTCTAACTCAGCGTCCAATTGTTGTCTTTTTACAGGTTATTCAAATGATCAACTAGGAGAGTCATCCGCCTCAGGAAATGGATACATCACCCAGGAGAGTAATCCACCTCAGGAAAGAGATACACATATCTTCCCCAGCAAAGTCACTAAGGATATACATCAGCAAGGAAAGTCATCCGCCTTTCGAAACGGACACACCATCGGTCAGGAGAGTCATCCGCCTTAAGAAAGGGATAAACCAACATCAACCAGGAGAGTAGATCCATGTCTTCCCTAGTAGAGTCACTAGGGATACACATCATCAAAGGAAAGTCATACACCATAAGAAAGGGATATGCATCATCAAAGGAAAGTCATCCGCCTCAAGAAAGGGATATGCATTGGCAAAGGAAAGTCATCTACCTCAAGAAAGGGATACGTATCATCAAAGGAAAGTCATCCGCCTCAAGAAAGGGATACACATTGGCAAACGAAAGTCATCCACCTCAAGAAAGGGATACACATTGGCAAAGGAAAGTCATCAGTCTCAAGAAAGGGATACACATCAATAAGGGAAAGCGATCTGCCTCAAGAAAGGTACACCAAGGGAGGGAGTTAGCCTTGAGGAAAGAACTCACCTATATCATCACCTCAAGTATAATTTCTAAACCCTTTCTTACATTTGTGAGATCCTACAGATCCGTGTCTATAGTGATCCCACGAGGGGCAGTCTATGAGCACTGGATTTCAACAATCCTACTCACAAAATGATAATGAGAGTTGTATGATGCAATGTCTTTCAGGTGTTGTCCATCAAAGGTGTTCCTACTACTGCAGAGTTGAGTTTGGCAGAAGTTAGGAGACCTAGTCTGCCCTTAGGGACCCGTACGGACGCTGCTTAGTGATACGAGTCTACTAGCAGACCCGTACAGGTCATCTCTTCCATAAGCTTGGGGAGGACCCGTACGAGTCCCCTAGTACCTGTATAGGTGGGGTCCCACCCATACAAGTACACTTGTTACCTAAACAGGCTCTTTTGGAAGGGGATCCTTTCCTATTTTGGGAAAAGGCAAGTCATGAACGCAATTTATTGGGTTTAGACCTCCTTTCTATTAGGAACTAACAATCAGATTGAACATGCAAAACAGGCATGGCAGAAATTCAAAATTTTGTTCGTATCCCTAGGAACTCCTATTAGTTGCATATAAATTAAATAAAGCCTTAACTAAATAATTCTATACCTAGGTTAGCATGCAAAAGGGCCAGATATACCATTATTCTAAATTATATTCTACCATAAATATTTCATACTAAGCATGTTATAACTCTAAGCTATAACCTAAGCATAAAATATACTAAGCATGCAAAACAACCTAAGCATAATTATTAAGTCTAAAACACTTAAAAAGAAAATGACTTAATAATTAAACGAGAAAATGAGGACATACCAGTTGAAGCGTTCTTTAGTAGAACTTTGTTACACAAGCCTCCAAAGTAGGATAGCCTCTATGGGTATCCACACGAACCCCACAAACCAAAACCTCCCAATAAGGAAGAACTGAAGAACCATGAGTAGATACTAGGCCACTCCAAAATCCCACACAAAAATAAAAACGAAATTATTCAAGTTCCACTTGAATTGGTAAAAAATGGAATGGGGAAAGGAGCCCCTACTTATAGGTGGAGCAAAGGCTCCACCTAATTAATGTTAGATGGGTAAATACCCATACCGGCCCTTGGGAACACGCGAATCCTAGTGGATCCGAGTGTCAATCAAGGCAACATGGCTTGCATAGCAAGCTGGGTTGGCTTGCCGCATATAAGCCTGCGTTGTCCCGTGAGTTGGGCCTCGCAGGCTTTCCCGCGAGCCCAACTCGCGGAGGCCCTTCTTGGGCTAGGCAAGCACTACACATGCAGTGCCTTGCATGGCACGCGGCCAATGATTGCACTATGCACTCATGTGGCCTTTTTTCTTTATAGTCCCTACGAGTCCTTTCGGGCCCATGGGGCCTACGTGCGCAGGGTCCAAGCCTCGCCTTGGCAATCCAATTTTTTGGCCCCCTTTAATTTAATGACCCTAATAAAATTAGTTATCGGTCAATAAATAAAAACTCTTTATTCCAATCAAACTTTTATTTTATGACCCTAATAAATTAGTCGCCGGTGTAAATAAATTGCTTGGTATATCCAAAATTGATCCAATCAATTTTAACCAATTAAATAATAATCTAATTATTATTTATATCATATTTTTGTAATAGAATAAATCTATTAGTTCTTTACTTAGTCCGATGAAGATCCAATGTGTGTGACCTTATAGGATCCCGAAGTATTGACCTGTTAAGGCTTAACCAACCCTTGTTATAATAGAACCATTAGCTTGAGGTTCTAGATCGTGAATAGAACTCGATTACCTGAAACGACTGTAGTACGCCTCTAGCAAGGGTCTACCATCCCCCATTACTTGGAATGTCATTTGTGCTTATGACTTAATCCCAGTTAATGCAATAGTTATCCAATGTGGTGAACTCCTTCCATTCTTTTAATATTAGTACCATCCGGTTTATAGGGTTCGGTCAAAGTGTTAACCCACTAATAACAAGGTTGCTCCAAGCTATCCCAGTTATTTACTTATTACCAAAGTACATTGCCTTTTACCATAGTGTGTTTGACTAGAAACCATTTCTATCAAACACATACTATGATCAGAGGTTCATGGCAATCATCACTTCAATAAGTGGCCAGGTACAACTCCTCAATATATCCAGAGAGATGGATTCTTTTCGACTACTCAACTTACCAACGTGATGTCATCACTATACTCGTAATCACCCGTAACACCCTAAATTAATGAGTGTACAGAAATGACCCAAAGTATAGCAATAATACCACACAAGGTAACTAGTATCTTAAGTATGAGGATATTCGCAAAGCTTACTACATGTAGACAAACACTAACACATTGATATATACACCAAGTGTTTATCTTACTGCGGTCCCCAATATATCTTCTAGATATATCCATGTTTCAAACTGAAGGCACCACATTTAGTCCTTAGGAGATTGACTGATTGGACCCTTTCTAAGAAAGTTGACCACAAGCTAGTCTTTCTGCTTCATCAATATCCTTTCTTGATGAAACTATGACTAGGGATAGTTTAGATATAATTATAATTGCACATAAAGCAGGTTCCACCAGATATAGTCCAACTATAATTTCTCTGACTTCATGCTATGATATCCCAAGGACTTTTGTATACATACATCAATGAATATATTTAACCAACTATAATATATATACATAGAAACACATTGATATAAACAAAAGAACAAATGCCTTTATTGATTAAACAAATTATTCGTACTATTACATAATTAAGATATATCGCCCTAATTGCCTTAAGGGCATACATCATATCCAACAAACTCCCACTTGCACTAAGGCCAATTAGCTATATGTCTTAATCTATATGCTTTAACATGCTGGTCATGTTTGACTTGAGTCAATGGCTTTGTCAAACCATCTATGACGTTACGATCATTGGTTACATATTCTAATCTTATTATCTTAGCATCAACAATCTCCCTGATTATATGATACTTTCTGGATACATGTATGTTTTTCTTATGAGACTGTGGTTCCTTTGCCTGAGCTATGGCACCATTATTATCACAATACAAAGTAATTGGATCAACAGCCTTAGGCACCACACCAAGATCACCAATAAATCCCTTTAACCAAATAGCTTATTTTGTTACTTCGCATGCAGCAATGTATTCAGATTCTGGGGTTGAATCAGTAGTAGTTTCTTGCTTAGAACTCTTCCAGCATACCACCCTTCCATTTGACACATACACAAAACCTGACTGAGACTTAAAGTCATCCTTGTCAGATTGAAAACTCGCGTCAGTGTAACCTTTGATTTTGTGGTCACCTTCTCCATAAATTAAGAACTCATCCTTAGTCCTTCTCAGGAACTTAAGAATTACCTTGACGGCCATCCAATGCTTTTGACCTAGATCTGACTGATATCTGCTCATAAAGCTCAAAGCTTGAGAGACATCTAGCCTAGTACATATCATAGCATACATGATGGATCCTATCGTGGATGCATAGAGTATATCCTTCATGTGCATTCTCTCCTGAGCTGTCTTCAGACACTCAGCCTTAGATAGGTTAATCCCCTTTATCATCAGGAGATAACCTTTCTTAGAATGATCAAGGTTGAACCTATTGAATACCTTGTCTATATATGTACTTTGAGAAAGACCTAACAGCCTCTTGGATCTATCTCTATAGATCTTTACACCTAGTATGAATGCTGCTTCACCAAGGTCTTTCATGGAGAACTTTCTTGACAACCACACTTTAACGGTTTGAAGAAGACAAATGTCATTTCCTATTAGCAGAATGTCAGCAACATACAATACTAGGAAAACAACTGCACTCCTAATAACCTTCTTGTAAACATAAGGCTCATTAACATTTGGATAGAAACCTAGTTCACAGATTGTCTGATCAAACCTTATATTCCAACTCATGCATGCTTACTTAAGTCCACAAATGGATCTTTATAGCCTGCATACCTTCGAGCCATTCTAAGATGTAAAACCCTTAGGCTGTGTCATATATACATCTCGGTATAAATCCCCATTCAAGAATGTTGTTTTTACATCCATTTGCCAGATCTTATAATTATAATAAGCAGTAATGGCGAGGAGTATCCTTAAAGATTTAAGCATGGATACCGGTGAGAAAGTTTCATCATGGTCAATACCTTCCCGTTGACTATAACCTTTCGCAACCAACCTTGTGTTATAGGTAATTATTAACTGTCCATGTCTGTCTTCTTCTTGAAGACCCACTTGCACCCAATTGGTCTAACCTCTTACAATTTATTAACTAGATTCCAAACTTGGTTCTCGTACATGGAATCCATTTCTGATTTCATGGCTTTTAGACATTTATCATAATCTTAGCTTTTCATTGCCTCATCATATGTCCTTGGTTCATCATCCTCCATAAGATATAGTTCCTTATCATTAGTGATGATAAACCCATATCTATTGGGACCCTTATGAACACGACTTGATCTTTGTAATGATTGTGTTTCGACAGGTTATTCTTGGATCACACTCTCTTGTGTATCTAGAATGGGGTAAATTAGTTGATTGCCTGTTTCTTCCTCTTAAACTTCCAGTTCAATATTACTCCCACTGACTTTTGCAAGTAAGTGTTCCTTTTCTAAAAACTGTGCATTTCGAGACACAAATACCTTTTGTGCTTCGGGTTGATAAAACAAATATCCAATTGTTTCCTTTGGATATCCAATGAATAAACATTTGTCAGCCTTAGCATTCAGCTTATCTGACGCTATCCTCTTTACCACAGTAGGATAGCCCCATACTCTTAAGTGACTTAGAGATGGCTTCTTATTATGCCATCTTTCATAAGGTGTAAAATCAACTGATTTAGAGGGCATTCTATTTAGAACATAAACCGTGCTCTCTAGTGCATATCCCTAAAAGGATTTGCTAAGATCTACATGGCTCTCCATGGACCTGACTATATCTAGTAAAGTTTGATTCCTCCTTTCTGACACTCCATTGTGTTGGGGTGTATAAGGAGGGGTCCACTGGGGAACTATCCCATTTTCCTTTAGATAACCCTAAAACTCCTGACTTAAGTATTCTCCACCACGATATGATTGAAGTGTTTTGTTACTTTTCTCAAGTTGTTTCTCTTCTTCAACTCTGAATAGTTTGAACTTTTCAAAACTTTCAGACTTGTGCTTCATTAAGTATAAATAATTATATCGTGAGTAATCATTAATAAAGGTTATGAAGTAGGAGTATACACCTAGTGCTTCAACACTCATTGGACCACACAAATCAGTATATATAAGTTCTAATGTACTCGTGGCTCGCTCACCCTTTCCTTGAAAGGGTAACTTTGTCATTTTTCCTTTTAAACAAGGTTCGCAATCACCATAAGACTCTAAGTCTGTTGGGCCTAAGTCTCCACACTTATGCAACTTGGTTAAGCGATCTTTGTTTATGTGGCGTAAACGATAATGCCATAAGTAGAAGGAATTCTCATTATCTAATTTAACTTTCTTCACATTGTTTATATTGAAAACTTCTATTTAAGTATCAAGAATATAAATGCCACCTTTCAACATTCTATAACCATAAAGAACATTATTCAAATGAATTGAAAATTATTATTCAAAAATAAAATTTCAAATCCCTCTACTGCTAAACATGCAACAGATACAATATTCTTAGTAACACTGGGAATGTAGTAACAATTATTCAAGACTAAAATAAGTCCACTTGGCAAAATAAGATTAAAGCTTCCTAAGGCTAATGCAGCAACTCTAGCTCCATCCCCCATACGTAGGTCCATCTCCCCTTTTGTAAGTCTTTTACTATTCCTTAGTCCCTGCATAGAAGTACAGATATGAGAACCACAACTAGTATCTAATACCCAAGTGGATTCACATGCAAAAGTAGCAAAATCTTCAATTACAAACATACCTGAAGTAGATGCCTCTGTAGGCTTTTTCTTCAAATGCTCAGAAGCAGGAGCTTTGCAATCCCTCTTCCAATGTCCCGGTTTTCCACATTGGAAGTGGACATACTTAGATGCCTTCTTTTCTTTCTTCTTCTTACTGATTCTTTTCTTAGCACAAAGTGCCTGCTTCTTCTTCTTAGAAGCCTTGTCTTTTTCAACCAACAGGAGAGGTTTTTTATCCTTCTTGATCTGAGGTTCTACTGTTTTTAGCATGTTGATTAATTTAGGGATAATAGAATTAATCTTGTTCATGTAATAGTTAGTCACGAAGCCTGAGTAACTATCTGTCAAGGACATCAATATAAGGTCAATGCTCAAGTCATGATTCATCTTGAATCCCAATCGATTCATCTTCTCAAGGTATCCTAAGAGTTTCAGTACATGCTAAGAGGTCGAGGTGCTTGCCTGCATCTCGATCCCAAAAAGGAGCTTGGAGGTCTTACACCTCTCTATCCTTTCCGTGTCTGAAAAGAGTTCTTCAAGATGGAGAACCATGTCCTCCAAGGGCATGTTCTCATATTGTTTCTGAACCTCAGGATTCATGGACCCCAACATGATACACATGGCAGTCTCACGATCTTTCCTGTGCTTCAATCAGGCATCATGTTCCACATGATCCTCAACATCAGGTTCTACAGGGAAAATTTCACTTAGAACATAGGCAATTCCCTTGGATTTGAGAACTATTCTCACAGCTCAGAACCAATCAGAAAAGTTCAAGCCATTCAATTTGGTGTCAAGTAACATATAGAGATTAACATTGGAAGTCATTTTCAACCTAAGATATAAGAAAAGAAAAAGAGTTTAGATATTAGTTTAAGTACATGCATTTAATATAAGGTCTTTTAATTAAACACATTTTTCCTACTATTTTCTTCGATATTTATAATAGATCACTCTATTGAATTCGGGAATTTTAGCCCAGCTAAATTTCCTAGTAGGTAGCATCTACAGCTAGTCTATTACAACCCCTAATTATATGAGTCAAGTCATAATAGTAAGTCATAGTTGGAATCCCATTCCATTTGCATCGCATGCAATTGCTAATTCATTCAAGTTCCCTAATCCCAAGGGACGTGTGCTCTTATATTAGTATCTCCTTGAATATGTCTCAAATCTGGGCCTAGCCCCCATTTTATGGTGGACTGCCCGAGCTCTATTAAGGCAGACCATATCCCAAACTTTACAACCAATCAATGTGGACTAGAAGGAATGCTTTCCGTGGCACTTTGATAGCCCAAAGAGACTGTATTATAAATTTGAGTAAGGAAGACAACTACTTGCCTTAATATATTTACTTTGGGATTTTATTGGTGTCATGCATCTCAACATATCTAGTATTTTATCAGATGGACAAAATTATAATAACTTGTATTAATTCAAGGAGTTTTAGAATTAATTTATAAGGTCTAACCTTAAGTGGATTCACTTCTTTATTATATTATTCCATCAACCTAAATTACATGTAAAATAATTAACACTTTTATTTGTTATATTTATATTGCATTTCCTTTAAGCTTTTATTCAATAAATTTGATTTTTTTTACTTTGTTATAGAAACATATACAAGTACCATCTTATATACTAGAAATAAATTAGTTCATATTAATCCCCCGGTTGGTCAATTCAAATTTCACCGATATAGGTTCCCAGGTAGGAGAGGTGCCCGATGAGGAGTAGACACCAAGTCCAATCCTTAGCCAGAACAAATACGGGCACAAACCTGAAGAACAATGGATTCTCTTGAACTAATAAATTTTGTTCTTCCAATTCATGTAAATTGGAAGCATCTATAACCCATGTAATTTAAATAAATTATTGGCACTTGTATAATTTGAGTAAGTTGAGCAAGCTTATTCAAAATTATTCATAACCATTTTCCATCCTTGAAATGAAAGGCACAAGTTCATATATATTGTTCCAAACAATTAAATAAACAAATCATTTCATATAGAAAATAATATTTAATTCGCTTCTAACTTAATTATGCACTAAATAAGCAGGCTCTGATACCACTATTGGGAACTAACAATTAGATTGAACATGCATAATAGGCATGGCGGAAATTCAAAATTTTGTCCCTGTCCCCAGGAACTCCTATTAGTTGCATATAAACTAAATAAAGGCTTAACTAAAAAATTCTCCACCTAGGTTAGCATGCAAAAGGGCCAGACATACCTAATTCTAAATTATATTCTACCATAAATATTTTATACTAAGCATGTTATAACTATAAGTTATAACCTAAGCATAAAATATACTAAGCATGCAAAACAACCTAAGCATAATTATTAAGTCTAAATCGCTTAAAGAAAATGACTTAATAATTAAACGAGAAAATAAGGACATGCCAGTTGAAGCGTGCTTTAGTAGAACTTAATTACACAAGCCTCAAAAGTAGGATAGCCTCTATAAGTATTCATACGAACCCCACCAACCAAAACCTCCTAATGAGGAAGAACTAAAGAACCTTAAGTGGCTGCTACGCCACTCCAAAATCCCACCCAAAAATATAAGCGAAATTATTCAAGTTCCACTTGAATTGGTAAAAAAATGGAATGGGGAAAGGAGCCCCTATTTATAGGTAGAGCAAAGGCTCCATCTAATTAATATGCCCATCCCGCCCCTTGGGAACTCGCGGATCCTAGTGGATCCACGTGTTGCTAAACGTAACCCGGCTTGGCTTACCGTACAAGGCAGGCTCATATGAGCCTGCCTTGTCCCGCGAGCTGGGCCTCAAGGGCTTTCTCGTGAGCCCAACTCACGGAGACCCTTCTTGGGCTGGGCAAGCACTGCACCTGCAGCGCCAACTCAACCTAAGCAGCGTGTCCACGCAAGCTGAGCTTGTGTGGCATGCGGCTCATGAGTGCACTATGCACTCGTGTGGCCTTTTTTCTTTATAGTCCCCACGAGTCCTTTCGGCCCCATAGAGCCTACGTGCGCAGGGTCCGACCCTCGCCTTGGGAATCCGATTTTTTTGGCTCCCTTTTATTTAATGACCCTAATAAAATTTGTTACTAGTCAATAAATAAAAACTCTTTATTCTAATCAAACATTTATTTTATGACCCTAATAAATTTGTCGTCGGTCAAAATAAATTGCTTGGTCTATCCAAAATTGTTCCAATCAATTTTAACCAATTAAATAATAATCCAAATATTATTTATATCATATTTTCATAATAGAATAAATCTATTAGTTCTTTACTTAGTCCGATGAAGATCCAATGTGTGTGACCTTATAGGATCCCGAAGTATTGAGTTATTAAGGCTTAACCAATCCTTGTTCTAATGGAACCATTAGCTCGAGGTTCTAAATCGTGAATAGAACTCGATTACCTTAAATGACTGTAGTACGCCTCTAGCAAGGGTCTACCATCCTCTATTAGTTGGAATGTCATTTGTGCTTATGGCTTAATCTTGGTTAATGCAATAGTTATCCAATGTGATGAACTCCTTCCATTCTTTAATATTAGTACCATCTAGTTTATAGGGTTTAGTTAAAGTGTTAAACCACTAATAGCGAGGCTGCTCTAAGCTTTCCTAGTTATATACTTATTATCGAATTATATTGCCTTTTACTATAGTGTGTTTGACTAGAAACCATTGCTATTAAACACATACTCTGATAAGAGGTTTATGGCAATCATCACTTCAATAAGTCGCCAGGTACAACTCCTTAATATATCTGGAGCGATGGATTCTTTCCGACTACTCAGCTTACCAACGTGTTGTCATCACCATACCCGTAATCACCTATAGAACCCTAATTAATGAGTGTATAGAAATAACCCAAAGCATAGAAATAGTACCATACTAGTATCTCAAGTATGAGGATATTCGCAAGGCTTATTGTATAAAGATAAACACTAACACATTGATATATACACCAAGTGTTTATCTTATTGTGGTCTCCAATATATCTTCCAGATATATCCATATGTCAAACTTAAGGCACCACCTTCAGTCCTTAGGAGAATGAGTACTTGGACCCTTTCCAAGAAAGTTGACCACATGCTAGTCTTTCCGCTTCATCAATATCCTTCTTGATGAAATTATAACTAGGGATAGTTTAGACATAACCATAATTGCACATGAAGTAGGTTCCACCAGATATAGTCCAACTATAATTTCTCTAACTTCATGCTATGATATGTCAAGGAATTTTGTTACATACATCAATGAATATATTTAACCAGCTATAATATATATACACAGAAACACATTGATATAAACAAAAGAACAAATGCCTTTATTGATTAAACAAATTATTCGTACTATTACATAATTAAGATATATCGCCCTAATTGCCTTATGGGCATACATCATGTCCAACACTTTTCCCTATAAGTAGGGCCCTTCTCTTCGCATTTTCAAGACACACATCTCATACAAAAATTATACTAAAGTTCTAGTAGTTTCTATAGGTATCAAAAACGTATAGTAGGGGTATAGGAGGTACCAAAAAGGGAGAAAACTCATCCTTTGAGGTTTTGTCCACATTTTATTCATTCCTAACTTCATTCACTGGGATGTAGGGGAGGTTCTGTCCACATAAATACTCACCTAAATAGTCCTATCTCACCGTGTACTTTGGTCGAACTCTCTCAACAGTAAAAGGATCATCTTAAAGTGGATTCACGCTGCAAAGGTAACCCTCATGAGTTTCAAAGAGACTCTCGTCTCAATTATTTCCTTATTATTATTGCCTGTTCTTTCTATTATATTTGTTCCTTTCATTTCTTATTTTGAGTATGGTCGTAACTCGTATGAGCCTTGTTGGCACCATATATCCCCAACCATATCAAATCGGTGCGCCATACTCATACGGAAGGAAATCCCTTTTTATTTTATTTTTTTACCATCGACCCATTAAAATGTTAATCTATAAATAAACTAAACAGAGCTTTTATCTAGACTAGACAGGACCTATATAGGTACACTATACCCGTACGGGACCTCCCTGGTACCCGTATGGGTCCCACCTACCCGTACGGGTACCAGCCCCAGGTAGATTCTCAAACCCATAATTAATTGATTAAAAATCAACCTAACTCACCATTTGCCATGCGATCATTTGCACTAATAATCTGATAAATCAACCCACAAAAAGATAAACCTTGTTTTAATAACAAAATACACTGAAGTGTTGATTTATGGTGTGCTATAAACTGTGCTAACATCTGTGGATGCAGGGGGTTTTATTTTCATTTTGTTCTATAACTTAGAACAAATGTATAGGTTCACTTTGCAACTTCCCCCATTTTTCCCCTGGTTGTAATTTTTATTACCCCATTTATTGCTTGTGCTTTTATTGTAATATGTAAACATATATAACGAGTGTGAAAGAGTGTAGAAATAGGATTTCTATGATAATTTCCTAAATGATGAAAACTAAAATGGTTTTACGAGTTGAATGTAAATTTGAATCAACTAAATGAAAAATAAGTAACTCATCTGATACCCGAATCTCTGATCCAATAGGTCTGAGTCTCCCACCCAATGGAAATCATACCAAAACTCTTTCCCAAGTAGACAACTTGGGTGGCAAATCTATCAATTTATCGAGATTTGTGTCCCGATTGTTTTATTCATTAAAATTGGCTTATTATGCAAACTTTAACTAAAAAATGTTTTATCATGCCTAAATTCAACCAAACCCCGAGTGGGCCCTGCCTCTCATACAGGCGACAAGGGAGACCCACACGTCATCAACACCTCACTATCATCCTTCTAGCACTATGTATTACAACACTGGGTGGAGAGTGAAGTAGTTAACATGCCGGTGCTGATCATCCACTACTTAAGATAGAACAGAAATCCCACGGTGCACTTATCACCCAGATTCTAAATGCAAATGAGGTGAATGTATCTAGGTTCTAGGCTGTCAATGGAAAGGAAATCCTAGAAAAAAATTTTAAGAAGTTGAGCTTCGGAGAAACCTGCAATGAAGAAAAGGCTAAGAAGCTAAGGGATGAGAAGAAGACCAAGGCCATGAAGGCTGTGGATCTAGTAGAGGGGGATCCAGTTCCTAACAAGGCCAGAACCAACAAGCCAAAGGTGCAAAAATAGCTTGCTTTAGTTCTGGTAGAGGAAGTTAATAAGGATACTCAAACCCTCACTCAGCTATTAAAGAAGAGTCCGGAAAAGCCCAAGCCAAGGGGGAGATTGTTTGAAGCTGCTGACAAAAAGAGGAAGTCTAAAAAAGCTCCTGAAATCATGATAGATGATGAGGAAATAAGGGATGAAGCCCTAATACCTAGGAAGCAAGTCACCCAGAAGGGATGCACCTTTGATGAGGTAGTCAAAGCCCAAAAAGCTCAGATGAAGAAAGCTAAGAAGCCTACGGGCATTGTAATTGATGAGGAAGCTACGAAAAGGGCGTAAGAAGCTGAATTGGCAAAGGCCAGGACAACAAAAGGTAAGCATATGCCCGGATCCACTGAGGAAGTCTAACCAAATGACATGTAGTATGATATAATAAAGGAAGCTGTGAAGGACAATGATAGAATCAATAAGCTCAGAGCTGAAGGACCCGGAGACTCCTCCGGAGCTCAAACCATTTTCATTAATCCTATAGATATGGCAACAATTGCCCGGGATCCGGAAGCTGATAATTTCCCATTCCTGCCTAGATTCGGACCACTTTTGGACAATCTTCTTAATCTAGAAGCTGAAATCCAAAATGATGTAACTCCTATAAAGGCAACTGGAGAGGGCATTGAGGACATTACCAATGCGCCTGGGGGAGAAATAAAAAGTCTTGAAAAGGCATTAGAAAGGTAGATTGAGGACACTGCCAATCTTTTGGGGCTTTTTATGGAGATAAATGATGAAAGAAGAGAGGAGGTTGATGTTTAGGATCAAACACCAATCCCTGAGGTAATCCCAAACAAAGTTTCATTTGATGTTAACACTAATTCTTCTACTGTTATTGTTGACATAGAAGAGAAAAAGGAGGACAACTTAGGTAAACATTCTCCTAGTGTATCTAAGGACCAAGAGTCCATCCTGGAAGACACCATTCTAGAGGAGGGACATAGTTTGAGATCCAATAAGAACACTCCTAGAGTGGACTCAAAGGGTGAGGATAGTCCGGGGAAATGGGTGGAAGAAGAGAAGGAAGAAAAAGAAGAGGAATCCATTGAGGCAAAATCATCTGAATATGATGAGACCAGCAGTAGCTCCAAATCTGAGACTCCACTTGAAAGCCCCATCAAAATACCAACTTCAAGTGTCAACCCAACCAGAGCCAAGAAGATCTCCACTACACTCAAAATCCTCTAAGAAGTTACTCATGAGGAACATGAGGAAAGCTACATTGAACAGAGCCTCTAGAACATATGCAAACTCTTGAAAACAGTGGAGAAAGTACTCCTTGCGCAATTCTCTCCTTTAGACGTAAGAGATGAAATCAGGGAACTAAAGGGGAGAGTCAAGAAAATTGAGGACAAAGTGGAAGACTTTCCCACTACTGATCTGGTAGAAGAGGTATCACTAGCCAATGTTACTCTAGTCCTACATGAACTAAAAGCAAATGTTGCAGCAGCAAGCAGATCCACAGACCAAGCCAACACAATGGCTACTTACAGTTTTGCAATAGTTATGGACAAGATCACTTCCTCCTCCTCTGAGTTATCCATTGAACTAAAGGAATACCTGGATATCAAGTTTAAAAACTTGTCAAAATTCATTACTGAGAAAGAATAAAAGTCCACTCTCCCCAGCCAGAATGAACAACAACAAACCATTTTAAATAAGCTGACTATGTTCATGGAAGAGGATCTGCCCAAGCTCTTTGCCAAAAAATTGTAAACATTGCACAAGAACTTGCTAGGCAATTCAATGGCCAGGATTCTGTTATTGAAAGAATAAGGGATGATCTTCGCAAATGTTTGACCACAGTTAACTCAAGTATTCATAACATCCAAACGGAGCTGGGCAAAGACCTTGAGAAACTATAGTCTGGACTGTCAAATTTATCCATCTCCGGATCCTCTTCCTCTCTATCCATCCTAGAAAGCTAACTTTTTCCTGTCTTTCAAGACCTGGTCTAGGACAGCGAGGACATAGGAGTCTTTGGACACAAGGGAATTAGTACTCTTCTCGAGGCACTCTTTCCATATTTTGGTGAGAAGGATAAAAAGTATGTGCTAAAGATGCATCCCTACATCACTAGATCTAACACCCAACTCTAGAACCTCTTCCGCCCTTTGCATCTATCTCTGGCAACTATAGATCACATCATAGAGCAAAGAAGGCAAGGAAACTTGGACTACCCCATCTATTCCAAGGCCTGATAGGAAAAGTGGGATGGAAAGACCTATATGATGATCAACCCCCCAGGTGGAAACAAAAAGGGGGAGAAAAATATAAAGAGGGAGAAAGGCAAGGAAAAAGAAGGAGGAGCATCTGGAGCATCCAGAAGGTATTAGACTAGCTATATATATCTTGTAAAAATTTCTATAATAACTAGATTCACTTATATATTTTTGTATCATGTAATTCAAAAGCTTCATTGATGTTAACTATTGTAAATAGTAGAAGTGTATATAGTAAATATCTAATTTCTTAAAAAATTGCTTCTAAAGTACAATTTGCTATTGTACTACAAAAGTATTAGAAGCTAGAATTGAAAACTGTTGGGGGAGTTAAGGGATGCAAGAATTATAGGGGAGTAAAACTTGTAAATGACTAAGTATCAAGAATCATACTTAGTTCATAAAAACTCCTTTCCCTATGCTAAGATGTCTTTGGTTTTTGTTTCCATCAAATGGGGGAGATTGTTCGGAAACAAGGATCCAGAACACAAACAATCTAGATTAGGTTTGAAGTAAACAAAAAAACCTAAGTATAAAAAGACCTAAGTCACTTATCCGGATTCATATCCAAAACATCCAAAGTTTAAGAGAAGTGAAGATAATTACGTAAGTATAGATGGAAGCATCCAGCTAAAGTTTTGAAAGGAAACAAACTTTGAACTGCCCAAAACAGCATCCGGAAGAGCTCATTGCAGAAGCATCTGGAAGGAGACAAATCCGGATATATTAAGTCTGAAGACATCCGGAAGAATTAATATTTCAGACATTCAAAAATTCCATTCCCTCCATTCTTTTGGTCTATCAAGTCAAAGATCCTTTTCCCTAAAGCAAGACAAAAATGATAGCTAGAACTTTTCAGAAAAAGGACAAACGATTGACACTAAACAGAGAAAAAGGTAAAAACCTTTTTCACTTAGACCAATAAGAAGGCATGTAGAGCTCACACCAAAAAGATACTGGTATAAAAGTTGGTGTATCACTAAAATACATGGAAAACAATCACTAGCAACTTTTTAGCCTCAATCCCAAGGATTCAAATAGGTGAAAATCTCTATCTAACGGATTGATCAATGGCTTTGGAAGTGCCACATATTACCCGATTAAATACAAGTTCAACAACCCACAATGGCTACATTTATGATCAAAGCCTATAAAAGGGAAGCTTCACATACTGAGAAGGTACTGGTTGATTTGAGAAAGCAATTAACAAGAGAATTCGCTAAAGTAATCAGAAAATACATCCCTCCAAGAATCAAACATTTCCAAATCAGTTGTAAGGATTCCTAAGTGAGTTATAAACTTATGGAAGTCCAAATCCAAAACCTTTGAGAAAACAATGTGTAAAGATGCCCAACTTGGGTGAGTTATGAGATTGGGATACAGCTTAAAGTAGTTGCTTTGAGTGGGATCTCACTGTAGGACTCAACTTAGGTTTGGGTAGAAATCAAAGTGGTATATCCTGCTAAAGACAAGAGGAATCAGCTAGGAGTTGGTGCTTCTAGTGGTATATCCTACATCCGGAAGGGGGTACCATCCGGAGACAAGCTGTAAGACTTGATTTCTGGCAGTTAGAAAGAAATCACATTAGTGGAAAAGCTCAAAGAAAGGAACCTTTAGAGACTGAACGTAAGCAGGGCCGAACCAGTATAAATCTCTTGTGTTTGAATTTTCTTTACTCTATCTTTAATTTACTACAATTTATATTATTTTCATCATTCGGATTCAAAATATTTAGAACATTCAAACACACTACACAAGACTTTTTGAAATTCTATTATTTTCGCGAAAGAGGTCATTCACCCCCCCCCCTCTCTGACCTTATTAACATAAGCACAGGGACCAACACTTCTATCTTGGCATTTCTGCTCCTTTTGATCTTTCTTAGAAGACTCTGGAATACTCTTTTTGATATCATTTCTAGGATATTCTTCTCTTAGAGGAGAAGGCCTAAGTTGTTGCCACCTTCCTTTGACTCACTACTAGAGGACCTGACTAGTTTCTTCTTGGCTACTTCATTGAATTTTTTCCTCTCTAGTCTCCTTAATTCTCCCTTAGAGAACTCAATGGGTTCTTCCTTAATGGCTGCTATCTTTGATGCTTGCTGTTGAGCAAGTACAATCATGCTCATAGGTCTGACTTCTTCATTTAGTGTACTTTTACTTTTGAGCCTTCCCTGTGGTTTTGGCAGTGATTTTTGCACTGCGCCTATAAGGAATCTCCCTTCTAATACGATGATGCTATTGGGTTGGCTTTATTTTTTTATTGATATTAAGTCTAAAGAAATTGGACTTGGAGATTTTCACACCCCATTTCTTTTCTTTAGACTCAAAGTTTGCCCTAACTCTTTTGAGAATTTTTGTTGCCAATCCTTCCATATTGAACTTATTCATCTTCATGTGTTGAAGAATAAGAATAAGAAGGTTTATCTTCTTCATCTGTACTAGAAATTGCAGAATGTAGTGTTCTTGTGTTGACATAAATGTGAAGATCTTTTGGCTTTTGGAGGAGTACCTTAGCCATTGTATATAGAACATATCTATGGCCTTCTCCCAACATTGGAGCATTCTTCTTTCCATTCCACCCCTTGGGGAATCCAAACTCTATGTTGTAGTCTGGATGAGGCTTCTCATCATTTTTATTCTCCCTTAGAATTATGCTAGAATTTAGCAAGCCACGAATTTTAATAAGATCTCGGGGGTTACATTTGCAGGCTTTCCTTTAACTTTTGAGATGATGGTGTCTGGGTTCAGAGATGATTCCAGCATATTTTCATAGACTCAATGTAATCAATATGAATTTGTTAGAGAATGGAGGTTGAGGATCAAATTTTGTAAGGCTACTCCTGAATAGAACAGGTCTAATTTAGGCTTGAGGAGTTTTGGATGTTGTCATGGTTGTTCTTTTAAGAGAAATAGTTGCAGAGGTTTTTGAAGGGCTTTTGAATAAAGGAGAAGATGATGAAATTCATTAGTTTTCATTGACTTTGATGGAAAGTTTGAGGGTGTTTTGGTCACTTTTCTTTGTAACCATTACGGTTTTAGAATAAATCATCTAATTTTGATGAGTGACTTCATGGCATGAATAACGGCTGTTATACGAACCGTTTCCTCGTCCTTTATCGCTATCAATTTTTCTTTTCAACTTGACTGCGTATTTTGAAATTCAAAATTATGTGGTAGGTGATGACTTGACCTAATTACCACATGTCAATTTTGAAAGTTTCCTCAAGCGATTTCTTCTAAGGCATTAGTTATCTTTTTAAATACCTCCATCTGATCAAGAATCTTCTGATGTTTTTTATGCTTTGCATCATAATTGTTGCCTTAGGATTTATGAGATGTTCACAGTTCTCAAGTTTATCTTCTTGCTTAGCTAGAGACTCTTGGGTACCCAGACCTTCTTGGGCATTCTTCTGCAATGCCGAGGCATCTTTGATTGACCATGCTCCTTCTAAGGCAACTTCTGATGTGGTTCTTCTATTACTTCTTCTTTGATCCTATACCCATGCTTCTGAGGTGCTTTAATAATTTTCCTCAGAGAACTTCCTTTAGAGTCTAGCTTCCAGATGCACTTCTTGAATCCTTCTAGCAAGATGTCCTTCTCCTTTACATTCTCTATTAGTATTTCAATTTCCATGGAAATGGCATCATCATCTTCTTCAAGATATTTTGCCTTCTCCTTCAGCTTTAGCATCTTTCTTGCATTCCCTCATACTATTGCTTCAATCACTTTTAGTATCTGCAAATAATTGTTAGTTTATAGCAAATCATAAGCTTCTACCTCTGAGCAGCTTTCTTCTTCTAGGGTAGTTGCATCTTTAGCCATGAAACACATGTGTGCTTCATCTTTTGAGCTGCATTCTATGTCAGAGTCTTTTTCATCACTCTAGACAAAGGCAGATTTCATCTTCTTTTAAAATTACTTCTTTGACCTTTCCTTTTTACTCTTTGCTCTTTTGGAGGAGGTTACTTCAGATTTGCCACCCTTTTGTGACATTCTCTTATTGAAGATTTGGATAATATTTGAGATTTCTTCATCCTCTGTATCCTCATCTGATGATTCCTTCTTTCTCAACATCTTTCTTCTAAACTCCTAAGTGATGTTTCTTAGTCTTTCATCTTCTGAGTCTTCTTCAGAAGATTCTTCTTGTATTAGTGTTCTCTTTTTGTCCTGCTGAGTAAGGTTTTCATCTGAGCTTTCATCCTCTTCTGAGGTCATCCCTTAGAGAGCCATTTGTATACTTTCCTTTCCCTTGAGAATTCTTCTTTCTTATGAGATTGTAGGAATATCTCACGAGTAATCAAGGAACCCATAAGCTCACTATATCATAGTTTGGATAGATTTTAAGCTTCTTCTATGGGTATCCTGTTTGTCTCCTGTGATCTGGTGCGACTTTTGAGGATTTTCTTTACCATCTCTTCTTCTCAGAGTCCTTTCCCCAGCCTCTTTAATTCACTTGTGATGTTAGAGAATATATATTTCATGCTCGATATGGACTCACCATTCTCCATTTCAAACAGCTCATTCTCCCCCAGCTTCTGGCTTATCCTGGATTCGTTCACCTTGTCATTTCCTTCATAGGTTGCTTCCATCTTTCTCCAGATCTCTTGAGCTGCCCCATGACCTGAGATTTTATTGAATTTTACAACATCTAAAGCATAATGTAACATGTTAATAGCAATTGCATTACTCTGATTTTTTTATATCCTTTTCATTCCATTTCTCTTTAGGTTTTGGATGCACTCTCCTCTTTTTAACTATAGTATCTCTATAGGGCCCGTTAGCAATTTCTAACAATGCATATATGTCTTTTGATTGTATGAAATGTATCATACAGTTCTTCCAAAAAGCATAGTTCTGGCCAAAGAGCAGAAGGGGATTATTTATACTCAATCCTTCTAGAAGGACTTGAGTAGTTTAGTTCATCACTCTTGGAAGGAGTCTTTCACATCTATCACCCATTAGTATCTTTAAACTCAAGATAGTTAAGTCTTTGATATTTAAATGAGCTAAAGCTCTAATACCACTTGTTGGTCCCTGTGAAGGTGTGATATAGGAGTCAAAGGAGGGTTGATTGACTCCTTTTCATTTTAATGTGAAATAATAGACTTGTTGATCAATGAATTTTATCTTTAGGATATGCAATCAAGTCTATTGATGAGTTTGTGTTTAATTTGTGATGATTTACTTTTTGCAAGATATGAACAATGTAAAATGCACTAAATAATTGCAGCAAATTAAATTAAACACTGAATTTTATTACTGGTTCGATCTTACCTACATCCAGTCCCTAGAGTTTCCATCTCCTTAAATCCACTGTATTAATCTCCTTCTGAGGTAGAAAAGCCTTTACAATTGTGGAATCCTTTTGCATGCATAGAGTACCCTTCTTTTGCTGCTTCTGATTCCTCAATCTAAGAGTACCCTTCTCTTAGATTCTTCTATGACCAACTTCACCAAGTTGTGAATAGGATTGAAGACATCAACACCCATGCCTAGTCTGTTATGACTCAGATGCCTCGCTAAGCTCCCCTTGCCTAGCTTCTGATCGCCTTCTTCTTCAGTGGATTGATTTGAGATTTAGTGCTCTTGTACTTTGTTATCAAGAGACACATTATACAATAAATATGAGATGAATTGTTCTAATTGATCTTTTTAGATTTACAAATAGATTAATAATGAAATTGTTTGTTTATTGAATTTGCACTGCTTTGATTATAGAGTGTGCACTTGTAAAATTCCTCGACATTTTGATAGTTATGGATAGAGGATTATTTACACTCTCTTTGTTGTGGTTTACCGTTGGTGAGCGCCTAAGTGAGAGAGTCTTCTTTTGAATGTTGAGAGAGAAGTACATTCCTCAGAACGTCTATATTCTGAGGAGCCTTTTGTTGTTGCCTCTAAAACAGCTTCTTCCTTAATGACCATTGGATTTTTTGATGGGCTGAGATTATTCTTCCAATTAGATATGTCCAAAATTGGTCAGCTCTACTCGTACTTTGACTTCTCCCAGTTACACCATTGTAGTGCTTCCAGCTTTCTATATGTCAGTTGTTATGTGGCTAAAAGTAACTATTTGCTCTTGCTTGTCAACTGGCTTGTTGCATGGTATCTTATCACTTTTAGTGAAATTCAAATATCCATCCTTTAAGGATTGTAGAGAATTAGATGCCTACTTTTGAGTGGAATCACGTGAGTTACCTACGGATTATCTATTCTCAGAGGTATTAGTTGGTTCTAAGAATGTTGATGAAGCCATTCCTTTTGTCTACGGAGTAATAAGCTTCTAAGTTATTTTACTCTTTGACTTGATGTAGCTTTTGAGATAGATACTTGCTTCTCGCACGCATAACTCTAAAGAACCCTTAGTATTTCTTAGAACCAGTTTTTTGGTGCCCTTCCTCTGGCAGATTCTTTCTTCTGATAGATTTATCTCTAACTTGATGAAGGTCTTTAGAGTGATATTTCAGAGTTTAAGATGTAATGTCCTTATCTCTGAGATCTCTTATATCATTTAACCTCTTCACTTGAATATATCCTTACATTGATAGTGCTGAGTCCTTTTTGCTTTTATAGTGGATTTGCGTTTCGGAACCTTTACTTCTGAAGCAGTATGTATTGCTTGTAGCTGATGCATCTTCTGATATGTTTAGCTTTGACTATCTTTGTAAAACCTTGTTCTGAGACTTTGTCTTTTGATTCTAGGAGAGATATTTTCGAGTCTCATTCTTATGAGGCGGTGTTTGCAAGGAGATTGATATGCTTCAACTTGTGTCTATCCATATACTATTCTTCATGATTCCTCTGGGCTTGATCTTCTTATGAGCGTATTTTTCTAGTGTGTTTGACTTTTATCTTTGACTTATCTTGTGAGCGCAGTCTTCAATATTTTTGTTATTTTCAAAAACACTTATCTTGGATCTTCTAGACTCTAAGTTTTATCTGAGCTAGATCCAACAGTATAATAAAATATCAAAATTACGCGTCGCCTAGGCGGAAAAAATCGGATTAGCCGGTGCTTAGCGACAATAAATCGGTCGAGCGCCTGATAGCGCCCTAGGAATGAAAAATCGAGTGGCAAGCCCCAAATAGCGTCTAGGCGGGACTAGGTGGGTATTTTTAAAACATTGATTTTTTACCACTGTAGCTTAATTTCACACGTTGCAGTTGCATTCACATATTGATTTCGAGATTATAGTGTTATCTGGACTATTAAATAATCAAGCCTTACCTCTTAGTAATTTTAAATTGAGACAAAAAAAAAGAGCTTATGAAGTAGGGCAGAGCATAGAAATAAAAAAACCGAATCAAACTGGAAAAATTAAACCGAATCGAATCGAACCGAATTAAATATATTTGGTTCGGTTTTCGGTTAATGAAATTTGCAGTTTTTAATTTTGGTTTGGCTTTTTGAATGATAGAAAAAAAACAAAGAAAATTAAACCAAATCAAACTGAACCGAACTAAATCGAACTGAAGTATTTCAATTTGATTTTCAGGTTATATTTTCTGCTTTAATAATTTTCGGTTCGATTTAATTTTTGAACCAAATCCAATTTTGCTCTGACTTGCGCTAGCTTTTTAAAATCGTGGGGTGAAAAACCATACACTTATCCGAAAAATTAAATTTTGGAGGAATACAATTTAATTACCGTTTCAATATTCTTGTTTTCGAAGAAGCATTTAGGTTATGTTCTTTTGCAGAATAATTCAATATAGTTCAATTTAGTTCAGACCATTTCAATTTAATTCAGTCACTTCAGTTTAATTTAACTATACGTAATTATAAATTTGTACTAAAATAAGTTTAATTCAGTTCAGCCAACATAGATCAATTCAGCTTTCATAAGTTTGAAAAATATAAGGCTTTAGTCAAGTAAACCTATCTATAGCACAAGTTAAATGGGAACCGAACTATTGACTTTTCATAAGGAATTGAATTTGTTTGAACAATTTATTCTTAAATAATCAAAGTGAAATTATATAAAACGGAATGTGCTTTGGGAATTTTTTATTTCATTTCTAATTAAAAAGATTAGTATATCAGTCAATTATAAAATGTGTAGCTCAGTTGGCAAAGCAAATTCTTTATTCTCCCCCTACTAAATTTGTTTATAGGGAGGATTGATGAACTTTAACTGTAACTAAGCCCCAAAAAAAATTATCTACATGAAGATACTTGTAAATATACATATAAAAAAAATTGGTCTAATATCAACCTTAACATTGTCCATATAGATTATAATTTAAAGCTCAAGTAAGAAACGAAGTTCTATACAACGATTCTAGTTTACCTAAACACTGTCCATAATGAAACGAGCAGGATTACAGGACATAATTCAACAATTGGCGTGGTTGAAGCAAACATAGATGTCAAATTAGACTCAAAGTAACAACGATGGCCCTAATTAACTGATAATTAGGATTGTTAATGGCTGGATCAAGGCCGGGTCTTAGTGGAATAAATCTTGATCCATTTCTACAAAGTTAGATCCAGTGTTGGCCCGTATCTGTTAGATTTGCAAAATTGAGACCCATACCCGAGTTTATAATGAGTTTTGGGCACAAAAGTTCCGGTTTCTACTTTAAGCTTGACAAAAGCACAAAAGTTTTCCCCGGACATGATAACCTTTGACTTGCTATAGACAAAGCTGGTTACATAAATTTGTTCATCCAAGTTGAAGGGGCTAGGTCAAAATAAAGGAGTAAATTAATGCAATTTTAATAAAGTCAAGGGACAAAGTGGTGTATTATTTATAAGTTTAAGGGACTAACATCAATTATTAAAAGTTTCAGGGTGACACACGATAAAAAGTGTTTAAAGCCCTAATATTGGGGCCTCACAATCTCCAGCCAGTTTACGATAAATTAAAGTTCTAATTCGATCACGAGTCTTCCAGCGAGAACTCCTCTAGCCATACAAACACTTATTCCTCTTCAATCCATACAATCACAAGTGAAAACAGGATATTTATGTTGATCTTAAAAGGCAAATGTAATAACATATACATATAAAAGAAGGCTTCATGCACCTCAAGGTACCTGAACTTGTCCCATAAAACCTATACTCCCTAAACTTTAAAAGTGACCCCGTAATTCCTCCAATTTTTAAAAAGTGCACCACTTTGCTCTTTGAATGCTACTTGTCAGCTTCAGATTGGAAAGAGAAAATCAGAACCATTATCGAACACATGGTGTTCAGGGGCAAGTAGTGCACTTTTACAAGTTGAGGTAGCTACATGTCATTTTGAAAGTTGAGGCAGTAGGTTTTCTTGACAAGTTCGACTGCAGATACATTAAGCATATAAAAGAATATACACATACTATTATAAAGGTCCATGTTCTTCCTGGATCGTTATACCAAGCAAGCAAACAACCGATCTTTGGTTTAAGACCATCTTTGACAAGACTTGAGCGCAGCGTTTTCTCTTTCTCGAGGACAACATCTTCGGTTGGTTTTCTACTGAACTTTACTACAGCAGCCGCGCCTCCTTCCACTTTCCTCAGCCTAATTTTCTCTTTATTATGAAACGGTAAACTGTTCAAATCATAAGCAGTTCTCACTTAGCCACTCATATTTGACCTGAAAAAATGATGGGATTCGAGCATTCACCTGCATTATTCTTCGTCTGATGGAAGCACTATTTGGACCGACACCCGGGAAAGTTGAGCATCACTTGCCTGAGTGAAGAGAGGTGTTGTCGTTGGTAATTTTCCGGCCGTGGAATTCTTTCCAAACATGTACCTAAAGTCACATCATTATTCGAATATTCTAACCCTATGTAGGAAAATAAGTAATTATTATTGTATTTGACAAATACTAACCCAGTAACATCATTGAACCCATTTGAGCTAGTCAATTTATCTCCTACTGTTTCTACTACAAAAAACGGGGCATACTTTCGCACCTGTAAAAACTAGCGATTCACAGTCAGAGTATTGCCATTTACTCAGAGCAAAAAGCATAAAAACATTGTTAAAAAATAATAAACCTCGTAATATGAAGTCCTTTTAAGTATCTCATATTTCGGGGTTTAAAGGTCAGGAGTCTCGTAAATTCTGAACTGCAAAAAACGTGTAGCTCGTGTATAAAATCGATTCTAAACTGAATATAAAGTGGAATTTGGTATAAGTAGACTTTAGAATCAATCCCTGCTTATATACATCCAAGAAACCTTCAACTGAAAAGAAGTCATTATTCTTTATGGAATCCCACAAGTCCTACACACCAAATATAGAAATAAACAATATATCCACACCCTTTTATCCTTGTATAGATTACTATATGAGGGAACCTATTTACCAAGTGGCTGCAAAATTTGCCGGTGTCTGGATTTATACCCATGATAGAGGTTCCTGTCAATACCAATTCGGGTTTCCATGGCAGAAGTATGAATGTCATCATCACTGTCCACCTGGTTGTAATCTCATAAGGCCCTGTCTATATCAACTTCATCAATCCAACGGTCCACATCCATGTCAAATTACTAAATAAACTCAGGTGATTAACATTTTAGTTTTTCAACCCGAAATTATTGGTCGAATTAGTCTAAAATAATTCGTGTTAGGACGATTAAAGAAACTATGAAAACATGTGTATGATTGAACTTATACCATAAAAAAATTGGTCTCCGGGTATTTAATCTTGTCCCAGAAAACCTACTGCCTCCCTAAATTTTTAAAGTGATCTTGTAGCTCCCTCAACATTCAAAAAGTTCACCACTTTGCTCCTTGAACGCGAAGTGTTCGATTCTGAATGGAGAGAGAGTTAGAAAAATGACATCTTTGAAAACTCAAACCAATCGGAAGCTAACACGTGGCGTTCAGAGCAAAGTGTTGCACTTTTTGAAACTTGAGGGAGATACGGGCTCAATTTGAAAGTTCAGGGGCAGTAGGTTTTCTAGGACAAGTTCAAGTAACTTGACATACATTAAGCCTAATTATTTCCAAGTTGTGTACTTTATTTGTTTCTTTTGGGAGAAATTGAATCTTAGTCTTCAATTGTAAAGCCAAAACAAGAAACACCATAATCAATCTGCAGATTATCTCCTAATAGTCAACAAAGCAAATGCATTGGAACAATGATTACATTACTCTTACAAAATTAATAAAAACACTTGGGCAAGAATATATAGAAACAAAAACAATACTGAATTAAGTAATACAATAAACCTGTTTAACCCAATGCAAGGAAAGCTGAGGCTTGAAGACATGCTTCAAAAGAGCAATGTTAAAGAGAGAGCCATTTACGCAATCATACTTGGTGATGGGGTCTCTGAACTTCACACACTCATCGTAAGCCGTCCGATCTATGCCTTGATCATCGAAGAGATGTGGAAGATCATCATACAAGAAATTCACTAATTGTTTAACATCAACAGCCGGGGGCCTTTGATCTACTATACTAAACTTAATAGAGCTTCTATTTTGTTGAAGTGAAAAGTTACTTGGCCTGAAGTTGCCGATAATTCGCCGGGAAGTGGCGGAGGTTGGATGGAAGATTTGGGAGGAAATTTGAGATGTGGCCATGGCTGCGGTGCATTTGTTCAATGCAGGAAATTTTATGTTTTTTTTTGGTAAGAAGCTACCAGCTTTGGCTCTTTTATTTTATAAAACTCATCAATAATTGTGCCAAGTATCCTTTATTTAAATAATTTGTTTAGCGCCCTACCAAACTTATGTAACATTTTTTTAGGAAAAGGGAAACTTTTAAGTCACATTCATTGTCTCTTTCAAGATATTATAAAAACAATCAGGAATGAGCAAAAGCTTTATTCAATTAATAAACTAAATGGTTAACATCTCAATCTGATTATATCTCATACTTTTGCGCTATTTATAGTGGGATTTGGTTAATTAAATATAAATGATCGTGATTATTGTACTGGTTTAATTAGGAGATAGATGAAACAACTTTAGAGTAAAGATGAGTATTTAACTTTAGAGAAATTTTATCCTTTATAGAGACACCGGTGTTCTAATTGAGTTTCCCGCACAATCTGAAGTTGGAGAACTCAGCTGTAACAGATTTGCTGAGCTGGCGAATCAAGTGCTGATGTGGCAAGAGTTTGTTATTTGCTGACGTCACAGCCTGTAACTGAATCTACAACTGCTTTGCTCCCTTCAGCTCACAATGACTTCAACATCCTCCTCAAGCTGAATTTTTCCATTATATTGCCTGAAATACATTTTTGCTTGTTTGCATCGGTTTTGAACTGAACCAAATATCAGAAATGCAATTGCTGAGAGGGCACTAGCATCGGTTGGAAAACCGATAATATAAGCCTTTTGTTGGAATTAAAACACTCAAATGAACAACTTTTATTGAACTCAAAGATATTATAAGAATACTCTCACTCAAAATAAAATGCTACAACTCACTCTTTACTTCTTTTCTCTCTAAAGAAGTTCTTATTTTTGTTCATGATAAACAACTAAACAACTCACATATTTATAGATGAATTATACAACTCTCAACTAGCACAATTACTCACCACCACCTCCAACTAATACAATTAATAGCCAACTTATTTAGTTAATTTTATGGCCTCCAAATTAGTTGTAGTTAATAGCCTCCAATTTGGTTATCACACATAAAAATCTACATACTTAAAATAACTAAATAAATTTTCTACATTTTGGATTTGTGGGCTTGGACTTTAATTGATTGGATTTGGATTTTGGACTTTCAATTTGAATCAAGTTTATATGATCTAACACCCCCCCCCCCCCCCCCCCCCCCCTAAACTTGATCTTGTCATCCTGAATGAGCTTCTCAATCTGATAAAGTTTTCGCTTGTGAGCGGCTTAGTGAAGATATCCGCAGTTCGATCTTGTGTCTTCACGTATTCAACTTGTACTTCCTTTCTTGCAACACACTCTCTTATGTAATGGTAGCGGATGTTGATGTGTTTGCTTCGATTATGGAATACCGGATTCTTTGCTAAGGCAATAGCTGAGTTATTGTCAACACGGATCTCAGTCGGCACTTCTTGCATTAACCCAATATCCTTAAATAAGTTTCTGAGCCAAATTGCATGACAAACTCCCGAGGTTGCTGAAACATATTCTGCTTCACATGTAGACAAAGTTATAATCGGTTGTTTCTTTAACATCCATGTGAAAGCAGTATCTCCCATAAAAAATACGAAGCCACTAGTGTTTCTTCGGTTGTCTACGTCTCTACCCCAATCGCTATCGCTATATCCAATAAGCTTGTAATCATTAGAAACTGAATAGAATAAGCCCAAGTCGGTTGTACCTTTACAATAGCGAAGAATTCTCTTAGCAGCTTTGAAATGGGTGGTTGTTGGTGATTCCATGCAGCGACTAACTAAACCAACTACATGAAGGATATCTGGCCTCGTGCAGGTAAGATAGCGTAGACTTTCGACCAAACTTTTGAAAAATGTTGGATCTACACTCTCCTCTTCTTCATGTTTGGACATCTTGATCCCGTACTCCACCGGTGTGAGTATCGACTTGCAGTTATCCATCTTGAACTTTTTTAAGATCTCCTTTGTATAGCTTTCTTGTGAAATGAAAATTCCATCCTTTTATTGCTTTACTTCTATACCGAGGTAGTATGCCATGGGTCCCATATCTGTCATCTCAAACTCCTTCGTCATCACTTTCTTGAATTCATCGAACATTCTTTGGTTGCTTTCGGTGAAGATCAAATCATCCACGTAGAGGCACATGATCAAAATATCTCCATCTTTAATCTTGCTATACAAAGCACGCTCATATGGACATTTATTGAAACCATTTTCTCGGATGTACTTGTCTATTCTGCTATTCCATGCCATTGGTGCTTGTTTTAGCCCATAAAGCGCCTTCTTCAACTTCAACACCTTGTCCTTATGACCTTTGGCTTCGTAACCTGGTGGTTGCTGAATGTAGACTTCCTCTTCAAGAACTCCATTTAGGAAGGCCTATTTTACATCCATTTGATGAATTCTCTACTTATTTTGAGCCGCTAAAGAAATTCTTAGCCTAACAGTTTCCACTCGAGCAATTGGAGTGAATACCTCATTGTAGTCAATTCCAGCCTTTTCACAATAGCCTTTTGCAACAAACCTTGCCTTGTGTCTTTCGTTCTCTCCCTTGGCATCCCATTTTTTTTGTTCACCCATTTGACACCTATTGCCCTGTGTCCTTTGGGAAGTGAAGTGAGTTCCCATGTATCATTCTTCTCAATGGCTTTTATTTCTTCATCCATTGTATCTCTCCACTTTTTCTCTTGTGCAACTTCTTGAAATGTCACTGGCTTACAATCAACAAATAGATAAAATAATGTAAAATTATCTAGTTGTTCAGTCACCTCATAGAGTTCTCGAAGACTTCTCGTACGATGCACTTCTCTTTCATCTTCAGTCCCGCTTGAAGATGGAGATGATGATGATGATGATGATGATGATGATGACCCGTCTCTATGAGTAGGAGAATCTAGTGGAGTTGTGAGGCCTTGTTGAAGTTGTCTTGGTTGCTCAGGTGTTGTCTGCTCATCTTCCTCGAATGGGGAAAAGTTGAAGTCCTCCATTTGAGAATCAAAGTTCTATTCTCCTTCTACATCAAATATCATATCTTGGCTGATCATAAATTTCTTGCCATTAAGATTGTATAGCTTGTAATCTTTTGAGCTTGAGTCATAACCGATGAAAATAAAACTTTTGCTTTTATCATCAAGCTTGGTTCGATTCTCATCCGGTACATGAACATGAGCTACATTCCCGAAGACTCGAAGATAGGAAATTCTGGGTTTTCTTCTGCTCCATGCTTCTTGTGGTGTCTTTCCCCACACGCTTCTTATAGGAGAATGATTTAATAGGTAGACTGTACACGCCACTACTTCCGCCCAAAACTCCTTGGGTAGTATCTTGCTTTTCAGCATACTCCGTGCCATGTTAAGAATTGTTCTACTCTTCCTTTCTGCCATACCATTTTGCTGGGTGGATCTAGGAACTGTTAAGGGTCGACGGATTCCATATGCTGCACAAAACTCGTTGAATTTATTGGATGTGAATTCTCCTCCTCGATCAGATCTCATGGCTTTGATCTTCTGACCGCTCTCCTTTTCCACGACTGTTTTAAACTTCTGAAACACTCCGAAGACTTTTGATTTCTGCTTCAAGAAATATACCCAATTTTTTCGTGAATAATCATCAATGAAGAGAAGGAAGTAGTTACTATTAGTGGGAGAACTTAGCTTAATAGGACCACGCACGTCGGTATGGATGAGCTTTAGCGGCTTCTTAGCTTTATAGTCTGACTCCATTGGAAAGCTTCTTCTGAATTGCTTCCCTTGTAGACATCCTATGCACAATTGATCAGGATTGTTAAGATATGGTAAACCTCTAACCATTCCCTTCTTGGATAACAGCTCCAATCCTCCAAAGTTTAGATGTCCAAATCAAAGATGCCATAGCCACGATACATCTTTGTAATAAGTCTTTAGACACTTTGCAATATCATTTCTGATATTCAAAGGGAACATTCTATTCTTCATCATATGTACCTTGGCAATTAGATTCCCGTTGCCATCTCTTATAAAAAGACTACAATCTTTCATATGAATATCACAGCCTTTTTCTAAGAGTTGGCCCAAACTAAGAATGTTGTATTTCATAGGAGGTACATAGTGGACATTTGAAATCATTTGGTGGCTATCATCCTTTACTCTAAAAAGGATGTTACCTCTTCCCTTCACTGATATTTTTGTATCATCTCTGAATGAAACATCGTCGCTTACTACTTTATTGAGCTCTATGAACATGTTCCTTCTTCCACGGATGTGGTTGCTTGCACCAGTGTCGAGATACTATGTGTGTTTGAATGATCATTATTGTTATTATATGCTAGTAATAGCGTTTCTTTCTCCTCGATCTTATCCTCTACGAAATTTGCCTTTTCTTAACTTGATCATTACGAGCTCTACATTCTGAAGCGTAATGCCCAAACTTTTGACAATTATAGCACCAAATTTGAGATTTGTCATATCTCGCGTTGGAATTGCGTCTCCCGCGACCTTGTGTAAAACTTTCTCCTTTCTCCTAGTTATCATTGGAACTATTGTTGTAATTCCAATTTCATCCATGACCACTGCAGCCTTGTCCTCTGCCTCTGCCTCTTCTATGGTTGTTTCTACCATTGCCTTGACCTTCGCTCGTATCCTTAAGGAGTTGCTCAGAGATACCTTACTTTTTCTTATGCTTTTCTTCATATGCTTATAATGATCCTTGGAGTTCCTCGATCATCATCTCTTCCAAATCATTGGTTTCTTCAGTAGTCACTACGATGTGCTTATATTTGGGATCCAACGAGCGGAGTATCTTCTCAATTATCCTTACATCTTCTAACTTCTCACCACTTCTTTGCAATTGATTCGAAATGGCTGCTACTCCGGAAAAACAATCGGAGATAGACTCGGATGGTTTCAAATGCAAGGATTCAAACTCACCTCTTAGTGTTTGGAGACAGACCTTCTTCATATTTTCGACTCCTTTGTAAGAGGTTTGCAACTTCTCCCATTCTTGCTTGATGGAGGTTGCGCTTGAGATTTTCTTAAAACCAACGTCATCTAATGCTTGATAGATGAGGAATAGAGCTTTCTTGTCTCTCTTTCAGTAATCCTTCAAAGTCGTAGCTTGATCTTGTGTGAGAGAGGCTTCATTTTTGGGCTCGGTGAAGCCTTTCTCTACGATATCCCAAACATCATGTGCTCCGAGAAGATCCTTCATTTTAATACTCCAATTATCATAGTAGTTGTTGTTGCCTTTCTCTACGATATCCCAAACATCATGTGCTCCGAGAAGAGCCTTCATTTTGATACTCCAATTGTCATAGTTGTTGTTGTTAAGTGTTGGAACTTGAAACGATGCCACACTATTGGCCATCTTACTCAAATAGCTATTCTAATCGTACAGGGGTTAATGCAACACTTCTGGAGTCTTCTGCAATACACTGGACGTATTAAAATGCTTTCTGCAGCTTTCTGCAACACTTTCTTTTGTCTTCTGCAACACTTTCTAGGCTACTGCAACGTCTAGAATTCCTGAAATTCAACTTTTGCAATCGAAAACGGAACTCTTCAGAAGCGTAATCAACTTTCAAAAGTGGCTCTGATACCACTTTGTTGTAATTAAAACACTCAAATGAACAATTTTTATCAAACTCAAAGATATTATAAGAACACTCTCACTCAAAATACAATGCTACAACTCACTCTTTACTTCTTTTCTCTCTAAAAAAGTTCTTATTTTTGTTCATGATAAACAACTAAACAACTCACGTATTTATAGGTGAATTATATAACTTTCAACTAACACAATTACTCACACCACCCCCAACTAATACAATTAATAGACAACTTATTTAGTTAATTTAATGGCCTCCAAATTGGTTGTAGTTAATAGCTTTCAATTTTGTTATCACAAATAAAAATCTACATACTTAAAATATCTAAATAAATTTACTACATTTTGGATTTGTAGGCTTGGACTTCAATTGATTGGATTTGGATTTTGGACTTTCAATTTGAATCAAGATTATATGATCAAACCTTTTGCATCAGTTCACCAAGAAAACCGATGCACTTCGTTATACCAAGCCTACTTGCGCATGCCAATTATATCAGTAGAAAGGCTGATATTGGCATCGGTTTACTATAAGAAACCAAAACAAATAACACATTTTTTAATTTATATTAACCGATCCCTTTGTTATAGAAATATATAAAAATAATAATTTGGATCGAATGGAGCCATAATTCCTATTAAGATACAATATTTTATTTTTATTAAAAGTTTGATTCAGTTGCAATCTCTATCAACAATCTTATAACACCAACCAAACACACGTCTTAAAAATTCCATCAACAGCTTCAACTCACGGACCAACCAATCAATTGAGAACAAATTCATGTATATAGAAGAAATACACCACAACAATATCAGGAAGCTAGTTTTACACATTGAAACATATGTGTTGAGATACTGAAACATGGGATAATATTAGACTTAGAATTTATATGCACCTATGAACTGAAGCATACCACCATGGACCATTAGAAAACTTGTTAGTAGCGGTATTGAATAAAATAATCAATACTATATTTTAATAAGAATAAGTACAAGATTACAAATGAAGATTTCTAAATAGAATAATAAATTATTACAAACAGATATAAAAGAAATACTCAACCTTTCACCAAAGTAGAAGTTTATTGCGGAGGCCTGAAACTCAGTTTCCTTAAGACAATTATTCATCCGTTCCCAGTGAATTTGTCTCCCAGGATACAACCACAATCGTAGGCGAACTCTAACTGTGTGAAGAGCAATTCACAAGAACCTAATACTAAGTAGCTTTTTTGTAAAAGGAATGAAAACTTTGAGAAATATTTGAAGTATGAAAAACAGAAAATAAATCACAAAGTAAACAAATGCAAATATCAGCTGCATTTTTTCAAGAGTAAAAGAGTGAAAGGAAAAGTGTAAGTGAGAAGGCTACAAGAATATGATATTTATAGGACAAATGACATTAACATGACTTAATGGTATTTAAAGGTCATTAACCCTTGTAACCATAAATTTATGGTCATTAACTTTTGTAACCTTACCTTTATGGTCATTAACCATGGAAGTTATGAGAAAATATATTGATTAAGGGGTTAAAAACCCATTAATCTCAAATAGAAATTTGGTGAAAAAAATATTACGTGGCAATATTTCTTTCAGCACCAAATCATCGATTTAGCGCTTATAAATTTGACGGATGTGCAAACTTTAAACTACAATTTCTCATTCACCGTTAATCCGTTTAAGGCGTGTAATATATCGTTAGAAAGCTTTCAAAGCGTAGAATACAATAACATATTTTATATTATTAAAATCATAGTTTTTCCATATTATAATTTAGCCTAAAGTAGATAATGCACAACATTATCTAATATGCCATATTTCCAACAATCCCCCACATGAATGAAAATTAAAAACAACACGAACATTTTCCAAAATTTGAAGGGTGAAAATGCTCTTCGGCCAATATTTGCATAGGATAGGTAGGCTACAACCTTTGAACCTTCCCTTGTGAAAGTATATTTACTTTACTAGATGACTAGTAGACGCGATGTCCTTGAACTATTCTGCCATTTGTGTAAACGATGATATACCCCACACAAATATCAACACATCACAGTTTTTGGTTCTCATGGTTATGTTCGTTATGGTCATGAACATCTCCTAGTTTTGCAAGAGTTTTAGATTACTACGCCCCAATAGTATCCTTTGAAACAACCCCACTTCACTCTTACATAGGTGATCTTTTTTACTCAATTGTTGATGCACAAAGGATAATTAAAAGCATGTAGCTTAACCTTAACCCATTTTGTCACTGTTTACATCATAGGAATGGACATGGGGTTACCCCTACAGTGACCACATAGGGTCTATGCAATTAGGTTGTCCTATTGAACTAGATCTTGGGATCTCCAGTCAAATATGGTTGGGTTTTCCTTCACATAGCGCCTTAAATATTCATAAGCTTTAGTCCCATTCCTTTTGATGTCTTTTTAACTTGATCTCAATTTAACCCTTTGGTTAGCAGATCCACAATGTTATCCTTTGATCCTACAAAATCAATGGAGATAACTGAAGTGAATTCAGTTGTCTAAAGGTATTACATCGATGATGCATGTGTCTCAACTTTGTGAGCATGGGATTTTACAGTCCCTCTCACGAGACGATGATGATGTGTATTTGATTTTTATCCTCAATGTAAAAATTCTTTTCAAATTTTTATTATCGATAAAAAATTCTTTATGAATTTTATTTTCAGAAAAATTTAGTTTGACGTGTCTGATAACGCGTCCGGTGGGAGCTCGAACCGATGATTTACACCCAAAAATAGATTTAGTCCTAAATACCCTTAAAATATTTTAAAAAACCCTTATTATCTAAAAATCCCCCTTAAACACCTTTTTGGGAGGATTTGGCCCTTAAACACCTTTTTAGGCTAGTCCATGCCTCCTTTTCAGACCTGGTAGAGCCTGAAGCCGTCAGCGGTTTCAGCGATACCCCTGGCTGTATCATTCATACCGCCGATGGCCTGACTTCTACATGCAGATAGGTTTTGCCATGCTTGCTCAATATCAGCTAGATAATCGAAAAAAGTCAGCACTACTCGGATTTTAGCCTATATAAGGCCTCTTTCCAGACATTTGAGGAGGATGGCAACTCCAAACTTGGATTTGAGAGGGATTTTAGTGAGAGATAGTTAGTTTTAGTCGGATAAGGTGAAGAAAGGTTAGAAAAAGGGAATTACTCCTTCTTTTCTTGGTTTTTCTCCATTGAACTCTCTGATATTTAACTTAAAATTAGTAGACTTTAGGTTTTAAATCAATCTAATAGGTTATAGGGACTTAAATTCCTTAGTTTACTACCCAAACCATCATTTGAGCTCCTCAAATGTGTCATTTGGATCACGAAGAGGTGGATTCACGGCCCTGAGGTAAAAATTCTGAGTCTCATAGCTCTATTGCTTTTATTTTAGTTGTTTGTTGTGTTTATTTGTTGTTTTGTGCTTAATATTGGGGTTTTGGTCATTTTTTGACCGTTAACTACTGCTGCTGTAAGAAACTAAAACCACCGGTGATAAGCAAAGCCACTGGTTGTATCACTCATGTTGCCAGCGACATCAGTGATATCGCCAGAGGCTTCCTTCATCACCAACGACTCTATTTTCTTATGGGACCCTTTCTTTATGGTACCCAAAATGTTATTTTGGCTACCTATACAAATGAAATTACCAGCGGCATCAATGATACCGCCAACGGCTTCTTTATACTGCCGACGATATGACATTCTAGACAGCAGGTTTATTTTTGTTTTATTTTTAACCTAGTTTAATTTCTAAAGCTAGGATGTACAGTGCAACGACGTGAGTCCAAAACTCCCCAAAAACAATCCCCACCCCATAACATGTGGCATTTTCACTAATAATCTGGTTAAAATAACAATCGAGACTAAAAATGTAAATAAAATGAGATTTTCTCACAAACACCGTTCAAACACCATTTTTAGCCATCCAACCGTTCAAACACCATAGAATTGAGTAATAAATATGACATGATCACGCTAACTTGAGTCTTGTTTGGTCCACTAACTATGCATGCTATATATGATATATCCCGTATAAGTGTCGTATTTATGCTAACCATTTTGTTAGATTTAGGTTAGATGTATGTTAGGCCTTCGGGTATTTCATTTATTGTATAGACAAATGTATAGGATTTTGAAAGCCATATAATTATTCTTTAATTTCCGCACTTTATTTGGGATGACTGTAATAATTTATTTATCACTTTTGAATGCTTGAGAACGTGCTAACAATATATAATTGAAAACCCAATAAATAAGATGGACTAAAACTGAATAAGAAAGAATGAAACTTTTAACTTGGTCAATGTTAAATAGATAGCATCATTCGAACTCGGAATCTCTACTTAAGGTATGGTCTACCACCCGGTGGGAAAATCGTACCCAAATTTCCCGATTGAGCTGAACCGAGTGGCGACTCTATTTTAAGTACGGGATTTCAATCTTACATCTTTTAAGAAATAAAACATGATAAACCATATTTCACACGTACAATTTTTCGCGGTTGGTCCTCAGGCCTGCTTCGCAGCCATCCAAAATATCGCTTACAGTGGCGACTCTACTGGGGAGATGTCTCTTTAAACTTGAACTTAAAATTTTCAATAAGTTTGAAAGATTAAGATGATGTATTTAAATCATTGCCCAAATTCAAGCTTCATTCTTTCTTATAACATTTTATCCTTACGTGTGTAGATAGTTTTGTAATGTTAGGATGCCCCATTTACCTGAGAAGCTTACGAAAGTATCACTCATGCCCTGTTTAAAATTAAGGATGTCTGGTGGGTGGATCACTCATTTTAACCAACATGTGAACTCCTGTGATCGCACCTATTTGGGGAGTGGTTGAGTAACGTGGAATCAAGGTAAACGAGAACCTTCTACATCAACAACCCTATACCAAAGCTGCATTAGTAAAGCCATCATAGTCATTTCCCTTAGGGACTAAAATAATAAAAAATAAATGGGATACACTTCTTTGCCATTTATTGGCATTGAAGTTAACCTCCATCTAATTTTGAAAGGCGTTATGCGGGAGTCATAATGTCAGAAGAGGTACATTTTTGTGTGCTATATGCTATATGCTCATGCATTACCCATGCATCAGCTTCAAGGGCCAAAACTTAATAAACTTACCCTTACCAATCTCCACTCATGGAAGAGGTTTAGCAACATTTGTAGGACTTCTTTGTATCTCTATTGAGTCATAACAAATCACCATGTAACACGAGAGGTACAAACATCCCACGTATGTTGGAAGGATAAGACTTTGCATCATTACATCACCCCCAATATTGCAACCATCCTCTCAAGCATATCATGCATTGCTTCCCCAAAACTAAAGTCATTCTTACCATCCATGGCATTACACGATCCATTCATGATCTAATCCGCTACCCTCCATTTCAGCTAGGAGGAGGCGAAGTTATCATCGCACCCCAGTTTGGAGAAGGCCTGAGCATCATTTGATTTGTCTTTCTCTCACCCTGGTAGTCACCATGGAGATGGAAGGGGTTATGTATATCGATTCTAGTGGGGAGTCATATTCAGAGCAGATTTAGTAAGGTTAGAATTCCTCTCACCCAATGTGAGGTGTCAATGATGTGTTGGTCTCCCTTGGTGCCTTGGTGAGAGGCGAGGCCCACTGGGGGTGGGTTGGATTTAGGCGTGATGAAACCATTTAGTTTAAGTTTGCAAATTTTAGCCAATTTTATGAATAGAAGAATTGAGACCCAAATCTCGATACAAATGATATAGTCACCACCCAAGTTGTCTACTTGGGAAAGAGTTTTGGTATGGTTCCTATTGGGCTGGAGACTCATATCTTTTGGATTAAAGATTCGGATATCGGATGAGTCACTTATTTCTCATTTAGTTGATTCAAAATTACATTCACTACATAAAACTGTTTTATTTTCATCATTTGGGGAATTATCACAGAATTCCTATTTTTCTACACTCGTTCACACTCCTTACATGCGTTTACAGATTACAATAAAGCACAAACAGTAAATGGGGGAATGAAAATTACAATCGGGGGAGAATGGGGGAATTGCAAGAGAACCTATACACTTGTTCTAAGTTATAAAACAAAATGAAATAAATTCCAATAAATCCACAAAGATTAGCACAATTTATAGCACATCATAAGTCAGCATTTTATTAGGAAAAATATGATTATGTTAGCGTGGCGGTTTTGTGATCGATAGTGCCTGGGCGGCTTATAGGATTGGAGAAAAATAACGAGTCTTCAACGTATTCTGTTATAAAAACACATTTTAACTTTTATGGGTTGATTTACCAGATTATTAGTAAAAATGATCACATGGTAAATGGTGAGTTTTGATTGATTTTTATTAGTTAGAAGAGAACTTTGGGTTCTAACTGGGGGCCAGTACCCATACGGGGTGGTGGCAGGGACCCCTATAGGTATGGTGGGACCCCTACGGTACTTGTCTAGTCCAACCAGAACCTTAGTTCAGTGGATTTTATAGATTTTACATAGATGGGGCAAAATATAGAGAAATATCGATAATATAAATGAGATGCGAGTCTCTTTGAAACTCAAGAGCGTACCTTTACAACGTGAATCCACTTTGAGGCGATCCCTTTCCTGAGAGAGAGTCTAGCCAAAGTAGATGTTAAAATGGAGATTTTAGGACTATTTAGGTGAGTATTTGTGAGGACAGAACCTCCCCCAAATCCTAACATATGAAGCTAGAAATGGATAAAATATGGACAAAACCTCAAGGGATGGGCTTTCTCCCTATTTTATTCCTTTTATACCTCAACCATACCCTTTTATATACCTATAGAAACTATTAGAATTTGTATATGTTGTCTTCTTTATTTTCTCCTTTTAAAAGAGGTGAAAAGGCCTCTATTTATAAGGGAAATTAGGTCTGAACATAATAAATTACATTCATGACTTGATTTCTCCCAAAAATAGTATGGATTACCTTCCATAAAGCCCGAATAGGCAAGTACTAGACCCGTACAAGTCCCCTCCAGGCGTATGGGGGAAATGACCCATATGAGTCCATTGGTGGATCTGTACCACCAAGCAAAACCCGTACGGGTCCCTAAGGGCATACTAGGTCTCCAAACTTTGGCCAAACTCAACTCTACTGTAGTAGGAACACCTTTGATGCTAACACCGGTAAATGATTGCATTATCTGGCTCTCATCATCATTTTATGAGAAGGATCGATAAAATCTAGTGGCCATAGAATGCCCCTCATAGGATCACTATAGATATGGATCGGTATGATCTCACGACATGAGCGAGGGTTTAGGAATCATTCCTGAGGTGATGATATGGGTGGGTTCTTTTCTTTAGGTGAATGACTTTCCTTAGTGTCCCTTTCTTGAGGTAGCCCGCTTCCCTTTGCCGCTGCGTATCCCTTTCTTGAGGCGGATGACTTTCCTTGGTGTTCTTTTCATGAGGCGGACTACTTTCCTTTGATGATGTCTATCCCTTGTGACTTTACTGGGGAAGGTGTGTGTATATTTTTATTAAGGCGAATTGACTTTCCTGGTGGTGATGAATCCCTTTCCTAAGGTGGATGACTTTCTTGCTGATGGCGTATCCCTTTCTTATGGCAGATGACTTTCCTAGTTGTGATGTATCCCTCTCCTAAGGTGGATGACTTTCCTACTGATGGTGTATCCCTTTCCTAAGGCAGATGACTTCCCCTCATATCCCTTTCTTAAGGCAGATGACTCTCCTAATGGGGATTTGATTAACCTGTTAAGAGATGGTAAAAAACACTTAGTTAGCTACTGCCTAGGATGACGCATCTTAATTCTTGATTGACTTTGTGATGAACAAAAAATTTTTCCCCTTCAATCAAGAATGAAGATGTGTGGGTAGGGGTTGGTCCCTGAATGAACTATAAACTGAGTTAAAATATGTTGGGTTTGGCCCTATTACTTTGAGATGGAATGCCCCTTGGGGGGTGCCCCTGGGGGAGCTAAATACTGAGGAGCTAGCGTTTGTTCGACTAGTCTATTTAGACTAGTCGGGAGAAATTTCTCGATGGCAACTTCAATTGTTTAGAGGAAGGTGTTTCTGGGACATCCTAGCTACTGGGGAGTGCCTTTGGAAACCATCTCAATAAATTTTGACTTGTTAGGGGGGGTTCCCCTTGGATATTCCTTTGACTGGGGTAATGGTTCCTTTAACCATCCTGTCATCGGGGTAGAGATTGGCTTTTCACGGGGATAGGGGGGATGCCCCTTCAATGTTTTATTTTCTGGGGAACCAACTATCCTGATGTGGATGCTTTATTGGAGGAAAAGTACCCCTTTAGCGACTTCAATAGAGAAAAAGACAAGTTTTATCAATATACTATCTAAGCTATACTGGGGTTCTACCCCTAAATGATTGTAAAGATTGAGTTAAGAGATGTCGGGTTTGTCCTGGTTGCTCATGGATGGACTATTCTTTGAGTGGTGTCCCTTGGGGGAATACTCTTTAATCATTTCTACTGATGGGGAATGCCCCTTGGGTGGGTGCTTCTCAGGGTGTTCACTAGAGGGGGGATGCCCCTTGATCAGTTCTATTACTGGGGAATGGGATAATATCCTTAGGCAGGCTCGCTTTTACAGGGGAAGTCTCTCATTACAAGATTTGTTTGCTAGGGAAAATTTCCTATGCTTGGGTGGACCTATACACTAAAATCATCCTGGTTAGTGATCAATTCAAGAATGGCTTACTTCGATTCATGATTGATTTTATGGAAGCAAAAATTTTTGCCCCTTCAATCAAGGATCAAGGTGAGCTAATGGGTTTTTCCCCCCATTTTACTAAAATATGGAGTTTAAGAGAAGTAGGGTTGGTATCTAGTCTAGACTGGATGTGCCCCAGGTGCTTTCATGGAGTTTCGACTCAAAACCTGCCCCTTGGTGATAAGAGGGGACCCATATGGCTGGGCTAGGACCTGTACTGGTGGTAACTTAAATAAGAGGGAACCATATGGGGTAGGGTGGGACCTGTACGGGTCCGAGTCGAGGAAGTTTAAAGAGGCGACAGACTCCGCACATCCCGCCTTACACCGAATTCTCTTATATTATAACTTCCGACGAATTTTCTCTTAAAAATTGATCAAAATGTATAAAAAGATCCCAAAGACCGACTGTTTCTCTATTAGGCACAAGGATTTGCCCGAAGTATGCAATTTTAAGATTCAAGAATGCCTAGTTTCGGTCGGGTTTGCTTTTTGTGAGGGGGACTCATTTCTGGGACTTACTCCCACTTCTGAAGTGCCTCCGATCCCTTCCCATGACACCCATGCCTCCAAACTCCAGGTATTTCACTAGATTCTCCATTTTTCCATTTTTGAGTTTTTTCAAAATTCCTCGATTTTTAGCATGACTTAGGGCATTTTAGACCTTGAAATAGAGCCTAATGCATGTGACTTTAGTCTAGGATGCTTTAGGGACAGATTTGAATGAGCTTTGGTTGAATTTTTGATAAATCTTGGATTTTTGGGAAATTTTGCGCGATGCCACTATTTGTAATGGACCCGTACAACTAAGGTGCGATCTGTATGGTCCCATTTTTTATACGGGGGGTACGCACAGACCCTGTACGGGTGGGTTAGACCCGTATAGATCTTATCTCCAGGGACAGAATGTCTGATTCTTCTTTTTATACAACTTTCTTCTGACTTTTGACCTATCCACTATATTCTAACCCTATTGGACTGTGATTTTGTCTCTATAGTTTCAGTATGAGACTGTAGGGGCCTTGAGCTTCTGCAGGAAGTGGTATGAGAAGATCCACATTATAGGGGATACCGAGTTGCTAACCTACATTGATTCACTCAAGTTCTCCTACATTATCCGGGCTATTCCATAGGGGTTGAAGACGCTTGCCCTTAGTGCCATTTTGTCACTTACTGAGAGATGGTTTGAGATGACCCATACCTTCCATCAGTCGATCAGGGAGGCCACCTTGACTCCCTCTAATATGTGTGTGCTGATGGGATTAGACTAGAGTGGGGATGTCATCCACTTTGACCTCTATGCCGACCGATGGTACTCTTGGCCTCAGGTGCAGGCCTATGTAGAGAGACTACTTAGGCCTAGGGGGATATATAAGCTCAAATATGGAGAGCTTCACAGTTATTGGGTTAGGCAACCGAGCCCTGTTGCTGCAGGGAGGAGGGACCAGTATGCCCAGTCTTTCTTACCGGCCTCCCTTACTACTGTCTTCTTCCTGGACTACTTGAGTAACCTCAACTACAGTTTGCTCTCTGCTATCGAGGATCTTGCCACTGTGCTAAGCAAGAACTGATGCCGGGCCATCCTGGCACAGTTATATTACGGGCTTGATATTGGAGTTCGCAGCCAGCAGTCCGAGCTCAAGATATGCCATCTAATCCTCCTAGTAATTCCTGAACTCAATCTTCTACACTTTAACCTCTTATTTGAATTGCTTTGCAACTGACTTAATCTTGTTTTGTAGATCTGGGCCTCTAAGCATCATCTTATCCCTAGGCCAGGTTTGTCAGGGCAACCTTAGATGCCTCATATCATTTCTAAGTGGATGGGGCTTTGGCATTGTCAGGCTCTGACCACGGCGGAGTATAAGGAGTTCCTCTGCCAGTTGCGCTCCGATCGGGTAAATTTCTTTTATGTTGAACTTGTATCTTACATTTCAACAAACCACTAGTAGAAACCATATTTACAAGGTTGTAATACTTACAGTGCATTTACTTTATGCAAGTCGTTCAAGACCCATGGGAGTAGATGGTCATACATGGAGACATCGAGAGGATGCGGGCAGGAGCGGATGACCGTCGGTTTGTTCTGGATTAGCCACTCTCCTTGGAGTGGTATTTTGGTGAGTGGGTATGAGGGTGGAGGACCAGTGCTGTTGTTAAGAGACCGATCCCTCCCCTATCCCAGAGGGAGTCTTTTGGCCACACCTGATGCCTGGGATGGATCAGGGGTTGTATTTATTGGGCGAGGGGGCCCAGGTGATGTTCGTGGGAGGTTCTTATACTGAGTTCATTGATTCCCTGCTCCTTCCCACCTGTGATGAGATTCACTACAAGGACGTCCCCCTCGAGTTCCACTAGAGTGACAGTGATGGCGATAACAATGACAATGATGAGGGTGGACTGTAGGGCGACTGTGGGGGCCATCTGTGGTTTGGAGAACTGAGAGCTTAGCTAGGTGCACTACTCCTTCTTCTTAGGTATCTTCCTAACTCAGCCTTTTGTGAATTCCTCATTATTTCTTGAAATTGACTGTGACCTTGAATGTGACCGTTTATTGCTATGGCCTCCCGCCTCTATGCTAAAGAGGCCTGCTACTGCTCCTGCCATTCTCGAGCCGCCTATGAAGCGGTCTCATGCTTTGGGGAGAGTGAGAGAGGGTTCTCCGGGCGGAGTTAGATACTTTGTTCTAGCTCCTCAATCATTTGTGGAAGCGTGCTATCAAGGAGCTCGAGGAGTCAGTCCATCTCATTGGCTTTACCCCGTCCAGCTCTACTCATGTCAGGGAATTCCTGCTTTTGATCTTATCCTTATAATAATTGTTTAGAATATCTTGTTCTGACGTGACTTTCTTTTTCAGGTGACCATTTTTTAGGCTGAGAGGATTGTTAGGGGTTACTTCTCTATTTAAGATCTGCTATTATCTTAGGACGCTCTAGCTTCGGTAAGTTTCTTTCACATATAAAATTTTAACAAACTATGCATGATGCAGGCTATGACATTTATATATGTGTACTGATCTTATGGCTTCCATTACAGACTCTGATGGCCATAGAGTGCGGTAAGTCTATTGAGGATCTGGATGCTTATGAGGAGAGAGCTAGGTTCTTGGAGGAGCAGATACGAGTAGCCAATGCTGAGGCTGATCAGGCTAAAGTGGATACCGTCCCGACAAGGGTGGGGATCGAGATGTTATGGGGTTAGCTGGTGCGGATGATTAAGGACAGACAGACACCAAATCCATCGAATTCTATGTCTGAGGATGGCCTTTCTCCCTACCAAGTGGCGCTGATAGTGACCCAAAGGGGTGTAGCTGACCAAGAGGTTGATCAACATGCTAAGGGAGCCAATGGGTACTGTAGGGACTGAGGATATTGGAATGATTCATATGGACAACCTGTTAGTGGATATATAGGACTAGACTACAGAGGATTGCCAGGGACAGGATCCCCCAATAGCTTAGATTGTGATGTGTTTTTATTTTTTGAACATTTGACACTTTTGGGCCCTGCGTGGCTTACTTTGGTGCAAACTTGGATTGATATTTTTGACATTTAACTTTTTATGCATACTGAACTTTTCTTTTCTGAACTGAGACCATTGAATATTGCCGCTTGTAGACCCGTATTATTTCTTTATACAACTAACAATGAGACCAAGTATAGGTTGTTTGAAATTAGCACTTCTGGGGATACGTGCTATCGAGTGATTTTATGGTGAGGGGACTAAGTCCTAAGGATCTCAGCTGTGACTCACGGTAATCACAAGTGATGTTCTAACTTTTGCATAGGCCACTTGATGTGAGATGACCTATCGAACATTTATTTTCACTTCTTTTTGTCCTGATGTTTTCCTGAACTATCCTTGATGGCTCAGTTCAGCGCATTTTTTCTTTTTCTCTTTGGTTTAACTTTTTCCTGGGCCGCCCTTTCAGGTTTTCAATCCAACAAGCTTTTTTGTTTGTCTTAATTTTTGCTTGGACCGCCCTCTCAGGGTTTTCAATCCGACAGACTTTTCTTTCTCGGTCTTAACTTTTACCTGGACTGCCCTTCCGGGTTTTCATTCCAGCATATTTTCTTAATTTTTGCATGAATTGTCCTTGGCGGCTCAATCCCGCAGACTTTTTTTTCTTCATCTTAACTTTTGCCTAGACCACCCTTTTAGGTTTTCAATCCATCAGACGATTTCCAAATTTTGCATAGGTTTGATTTCTTTTATCAGCTATCGGTATTTTTATCTTTTGTTGGACAACATATGTGGAGTGAAGATAATTGTTGAACCAAGCATGATTTTGGACTGACTTAGTGGATGAGTTATTGATCCATGTGAGGGTCTTTATAAGGGCAAAGGGGGGTGAATGCCCCTTTTACATGGAATATACGGACTTTGAAAAGTCTTAGTGTAGCATTTTGATTATGATCCGAATGATGGATTCGGATAATGCATATATGGCACTATGATGTAATAGATAACGAGTTTTCTTCCTCCGAGCTTTTCCACTAGGGGATTCCTTTCCAACTGGCAGGAATCAAGCCTTAAAACTTGTCTCCAGATGGTAACCCCTTCCGGATGTAGGATATACCACTAGAAGCACCAACTCCTAGCTGTGTCCTTTACTCTTTAGTAGGATGAACCGCTTAGACTTCTACCCTGAATCTAAGCTGATTCCTACTAGGAGATCCCACTCAAAGTTCCAACTTTAAGTTGTATCCCAATCTCACAACTCACCCAAGTTGGAGATCCTTACACTCTTATTTTCACAAAGGTTTTGGTTTTGGATTTCCTTAAGTTTATAACTCACTTAGGAATCCTTACAACAGATTTAGAATTCTTTAATTCTTGGAGGGATTGTGATTACTGATTACTTTAATAGCTTTTTCAAATCAACCAGCCAACCTTATCAATTTGTGAAGCTTCCCTTTTATAGGCTTCTGTCATAAATGTAGCTGTTGTGGGTTGTTGAACTTGAATTTAATCTTCACCCTTGTTCAGGTTGAATGTAGCACTTCCACAGCGTTGATCAATCCGTTAGATAGCAATTTGACCCATTTGAATTCTTGGGATTGAGGCTGAAAAGATGTCAGTGATTGTTTTCCTTAAATTTTAGTGTCACACCAATTTTTATTCCATTAGCTTTTTGGTGTATGCTCCACGCACCTCCTTATTGGTCTAGGTGAAAAAGGTTGTTAGCATTTTTTGTCCGGTGTCAGTCCTTTCGTCTTTTTTCTGAAAAGTGAAAGTTGTCACCTTTGTCTTGTTCATGGGGAAAGGATCTATGACTTGGTAGACTAAAAGGTGGAGGGAAAAGTTATCTTTGAAAGTTTTCCCATTCTCTTCAAGCATGAGTCTTTTGGATATCTTCAGACTCATTATCTCCGGATCTGTCTTCTTCTGGAGCTAGTGCAATCAATTCTTCTGGATGTTGATCTTGAAGGATTAAAGTTTGTTTCCTTTCCAAACTTTACCCTAATAATTCCAGCATATGCTTAGGTACTTGATGTCTTCACTGGATGACCTTGTGGTTAGATCTTGTTCGGATGTTTCCATTTGCATTTAGGAGTTTGAGTTTTTATTTCTTTCAAACTTGATCTGAATACTTTAGTTCAATTTATGATTCAAATCATTATTTCCCAACAATATCCCCCATTTAATGGAAACAAAAACTAAGCACAAGGTAATGGAGTATATATGAGCTAAGTATGATTCTTGATAGTTAGTCATTTACAAGCTTTACTGCCCCAATGTTTTTGAATTCTAGCTTCTAATGTTTTTATAGAGCAATTTTAGATTGTACTTTAGAAGCAATTTTTTTTTCAGAAATTAGATATTCGCTATATACTTCTGCTATTAACAATAGTTAAAATCAATAAAAAGCAAGATTACGAATGCAGAAATATATGAGTGTCTAGCTATTACAAAATTTTACATTGAATGATAAGCTAGTCTAATTTCCACTGGATGGTCCTCCCTCCTTTTCCTAGTCTTTGCTTGTTCCTTCCCCTTGCTGACTTTTCTCCCCCTTTTTGTTTTCAGCTTCGTGATTGATAACCATGTAGGTTATATTATCCCAGGCTTCTTGCCAAGCTTTAGAGTAAATGGATTAGTCAACATTACCTTTGCTCCTCTCATCAATGATTTGATCAACAATTGTGAGAGTGAGGTAGTAGGGTCGGATGGCTTTCTTCAGTTGAGTGTAAGTCTATTTGATAGCAGGATGGATGTGGAGTACAAACTCTTGATCTTTCTTGTCAAAGTAAGGGAAGAGTGCTTTTAGCAACGTTGTCACTCCCTTTTATCCGAAGAAGTCAGAGTTCCCAATGACTTGAATTAAATTATGGAAGACTAGAAGGAGTTGGCTTTCCGAAATTATTAGGCTAGAAGAGGATCCGGATAGGGATAGTTTATTGATTCTGGTTTGAAGGAGAGTAATCTCTTCACTTATTCCTCTCGGGATGTTATGGATGGATTCTGTTTAGAGCGATATCTCCTTTGTGACTGAGGCTTTCCACTCAGTTATTATCTTTTCTATTCCAGCCAGGCGACTTCCCATTTCTTTGCTCATATCATCTAGCATCTTTTCTTGGATCTTAGGGAAGGATTCATCTAGAAACTCCATAAGCATTTCCTAGACTGCTTGTTGGTCTACTCCTAAATCCGTGATTATAGGCTTGAGATCCCTTTCAGCCATGAATTTTAACAAGTTTTTAAACTTGGAATCTAGGTATGCCTTGATTTCTTCTGATAGCTTGGCAGAGGAAGAAGTAATCTTATCTAGCACTGTTCCACAATTGTTTGAGGCCATTGTGTTGGCTTGATTTGCAGATCTTCCTACTACAGCAACATTGGTTTTAAATTCCTCTAGTATTGGTTGGACTTGAGAAAGTGTGGCTTCAATAATTATGCCAGGAGAGGGAAAATCTAGAAGATTTTTCTATCCTCTTCACTGATTGCTTTATTTCTCCCAATTCCTGCTTCAAATCTGAACCAAAAGATTGATTGAGCATTTCCTTCTCAACGGATTTGAGATGTGTATAGATGGTCCGGAGACTTTGGTTGAGTAGCTTCCTTTAGTAATTTAAGCACCACTGTAACCTTTGCTTCTTTAGTGTTAATAGCTGGGATTCTAATAGAGCTGGCAGTTGGAGGGAATCTGTCCCCGGATGAGCTAGAAGGGTCATCTCTGGATGATCCAGAAGAGCCACTGCGATCTTCTTCTTCTTCTTCTTCTTCCATTTCTCCAAACCTCTCATCCTTCTTTTCTTCCAAAAATTCCCCCGAACAAGCATTCCCTTCAGATCCCAAACCTTATCCCTTCTCCCGAACAATATTATCCGGGTTAGGCAGTAGTTCCTTAGCTACCTCTTAAGAGTGTGTAGCTAACTTATCCTCTGTTGCATCCTCTATGTCATCATTGCCAGCAATGTTAGCATTAACAGTTGCATCCTCTATTTCATCATTACTAGCAATGTTAGCATTAACATTAAAGGAAAGTGTGTTAGGAGTTACCTCATTATTTCATTGATCCGGAGACTGATTGGCTTGGTCTTCTCTTCTTACTTCCTCCTCCACAACCTCGGATGATTGGCAATGTCCTCAGTCACCCCTTCTAATGCCTTAATAAGACTTATAACCTCTCCTCCAAGTGCATTGGAAATGTCCTTAATGCCCTCTCCATATGCCCTTACAGGACTTATTTCAGTTAGGATTTAAGCTTTCGAATTAAGAAGGTTCTCCATAAGGGGTCCAAAACTAGGTAAGAAATGAAAATTTTCTGCTTTCGGATCTTGGGAGATTTCTGCCATATCCACTGGATGAATTTGGATGAGTTGAGCACCAAAAGACCCACCCATTTTATTGTATGATTGTTAATTCGGTAATAGTCAGCAACCAATGCCATCATTTCCTCATACTGAGGATCCTCCGAAAGGATGTCTTCATTTGATCTGGGCACATATTTACCCATGGAGACTTTTGCTTTAGCCAACTCCTCTACAACTACCCTCATAACTGCTTCCTTATCAATAATTATGCCTATAGGCTTTTTGGCCTTATTCTTTTGGTGAGTTTGAGCTTTTTGGCCATTCACAGCCTCATCAAAGGTACACCCCTTCTAGGTGAATTGCTTTTGGGGAATTGGAGCTTCATCCTCTATTTCTTCCTCCTCAGAGCCATGCTCTTCTACTAGCATTTCTGTTGTGTTTCTTTTTTGCCCTTTTTGGTATCCCTTTCTTATAGCAGCAGTAGCCACTATGATGGTCTCTTTTGCCTCTGGTTCACATGTAGGCTTTTTCATTTTATCAGCTGCTTTGATCAATCTGCCTCTTGACTTAGGCTTCTTTGTGGATTTGGCCAGTAGCTGGCTTAAGGATAAAGCATCCTCATTGACTTCCCCAGCAGAACTAAAGCAAGTTCCTTCTTATCCTTGGGCTTCGTGGTTTTGGCTTTTTTAGGAACTAGAGCTGATTCCACTATACTAGTGGCTGTTTTGGCCCTCTCCTTCTTATCATCCCTTAGCTTTTTAGCCTTTTCCTCAATCCAAGTTTCTTCAAAGGTTAGCTTTCTAAAATTCTTCTCAAGAACTTATTTTCCAGTGATTGACTAAAATTTGGACAGGTTAACTTCATTGGCAATCAGGATCCTGGTGATAAGCGCGCCATGCAAATTCTGTGCTGCCTTAGGTAGTGAATGATTAGTACAGGTATATTAACTACTTTACTCTCCACCCGCTGCTGTAGAACACAGTGCTGGAAGGAAGACACTATTGTAAGAGATCCCTTTCGAATAAGAACTAATTTGGCTAGTGTATGTTGTAGGTATCTTGGTACTTTTGGAAAGTAGGATGAACATTTATCCCAAAGTAGTTAGGATGCAGCCACATCTTGGCTTTATATTTGACCTCCAGTTCATCTCCATCATGTCTGAGGTAGGCCCTATCATTTTTCATGTTGAGAAACTTTTCAAAGAATCCCGGAGTTACAGTGATTACCTTCCCTTAGACTGTAGTTCTTAGAGAATTATGAAACTTGTGTTCCTTCAGATTGGAATTGAACTCTCGTATGAGGTCTGGATAGGTTGGACAAATTATTTTAAGGAGGTCTCCCATGTGCTGATCTTCAATGAGGGATTTGTTTCAAACAGAAAGTTGTCTCCCAAATAGTCAGTGGGAATTATAGAATCAGAAGGTTTATAGTTTATGGGGATAAAATCTTTATCGTTGGGCTCGGATTCTGCAACTTATAGAAGCATTTTAGGTCCTTTGCTAGTCATAATAGCAGCCATTTTAGAAGAAGTGAAGGAATTAGGGTTTAGGTTTTGAAATTTGCAGAGTAATAGTACTTAGTTACTCGGGTAAAGAAGAAGGGTAATTTTGGAGGGTTATATAGATTTTCCAAGGAGAGGGTATTTTAGTAATCAAGACGTAGCTAAAGTTAACTGGATTGATGACATGGCAGTTAGTTTTGGAGGAGAGAGGTAAATGGCATTAAAACCGGAGAATGGCAATGGTTTATTTTTGAATTGGCTGGATTTTCACTCGCGCGTGTGATAGCCAATAATCGTTTGAGATTCAAAAAATAACAGTTAGCTTTAAATGCCTTTACTATTATTTGTCATTCTTGTCCACTAATGTGGCACCTTTCTCCAGAGTGGATTTTCCTTCAATACTTCTTCTCTTTTGGATTAATTGTCCTCCTCGGGATCTAAATTGATTTTGGACTGTCTTTCGGTTAGCTTTAGGTTGGATTAGACATTCCAATTGACTCCCTTAGCTTCCCAAATTGATCTTTACTTAGTGGCTGGGTAAATATGTCTACTCTTTTCTCATTGGTTGGAATGTATACCAATGCAACATCCTTCTTCATCACATGATCCTAGATGAAATGATGCCTTATATTTACGTGTTTCATTCTACAGTGGAGTACTGGATTCTTTGACACATCAATGGCGCTTTTGTTATCATACGTAACATCCATACATTCGGATTGAACTCCATAATCTTCTAATTATTGCTTGATCCAAAGGAGTTGAGCCACACAACTTCCAGCTGCCATATATTCTGCTTCTGTAGTAGATAAAGCAACTGGAGTTTGCTTCATACTATACCATGTTACTAAGCAATCTCCAAGGAAATGGCAACCTCCAGATGTACTCTTTCTTTCTAGAGTATCTCTCCTATAATCTATATCAGTGAATCTTGGAGTGTGAAGTCTCCATTACTAGGATACCATAATCCAACTTCAGTGATTCTTAGGAGGTGTCTAAGAATCCACTTTACTGCTTTGAGATGAGAATCCTTAGGATTGGCTTGATACCTTGCACTGTAGCAAACTGCATAGTATATGTCAGGCCTGCTAGATATCAAGTATAGGAGTGAGCCAATCATCCCTCTATAGAGCTTTTGATCAACATTTTTTCCTTTATAATCCTTGGAAAGGACTGATTCTGATCCCATTGGAGTGGACAAGGGCTTGTTCTTGTCCATTTCAAATTTCTTCAAGATCTCCTTGGTATACTTAGATTGGCTAACGAAAATCCCATCCAGACTTTGCTTGATTTGTAATCCAAGGAAGAAATTTAGTTCTCCCATAATGGACATCTCAAATTCCTTTTGCATTTGAGAGCTGAATTCTTCATACATCTTTTCATCAGTTGCTCCAAATATGATATCATCCACATAGATTTGGACTAGAATAATATCATTCTTCTTTTTCTTGATGAAAAGAGTTGCATTTGCCTTGCCCCAGATATACCCTTAGTGCTTACTTCTATCCATAGAGAGCTTTCTTCAGTTTGTAGACATGATTTGGATGGTTTGAATCTTCAAATCTAGGTGCCAGCTTCACATAAACTTCCTCCTAGATAATTCCATTAAGAAATGCACTTTTGACATCCATTTGGAATAATGTGAATCCCATGAATGATGAAAAAGAAAATAGAATCTGGATTGCTTCCCGTCTTGCTACAGGGGCAAAGGTGGCTGCTTCATATATACTTCCTCCTGGATAACTCCATTAAGAAATGTACTTTTGAAATCCATTTGGAATAATGCGAATCCCATGAATGATGCAAAAGCACATAGAATCCGGATTGCTTCCAGTCTTGCTATAGGGGTAAAGGTTTCTTCAAAGTCAATCCCTTCCTGTTGATTATAACCTTGGGCGACTAATCTTGCTTTGTTTCTCACCACTACTCCAGATTCATCTAGCTTGTTCTGGAATACCCATTTGGTGCCAATGATTGACTTTCCTTTTGGAGGTTCTACTAGATCCCATACATCATTTTTGGTGAATTGATCTAGCTCTTCTTGCATTAATATCATCCATCTTTCATCTCCTTTAGCATCTTAAAATTTCTTTGGCTCAATGAGAGAGATAATAACATCATGGCTCATCATCTTATTGAGTTGTCCTCTAGTTCTTACTGGATTTTCAACATTATAAAAAATGGCTGTAACTAGATGATCTCTGCGAGTCTGGACTTCTCTTGGTAGATCTTCATGTTGGATTTGGACTTGTCCCACTTTTGCCTCAACTATTTCTTCTTGACCTTTATTGAATTCAATCTCTTATAGGTTGAGATTAACTTGTTATACTTCTGGATAAAAAGATATTCCTTAATCTTCTTCTTTGTACTTCTTTATTTGTAACGAATCAGGAGCTTCTACTTCCTTCCTTTCTCCAGATTTTTCAACTTCCAAAATTGGATTTTCGGGGAGGAACTTTTCTTACCTACATGGTTAGTCTCATCGAAATCTACATGTATTGACTCTACCACAGTTTGTGTTCATTTATTGAAGACTCTGTAACCCTTACTATGTGTTGAGTAGCTAAGGAAAATTGCTTCATCAGATTTAGGAACAAATTTTCTTAGTTGCTCTCTATCATTTAGGATGTAGCATTTACATCCAAATGCCTTAAAGTACCCAATCTTGGGCTTTCTTTCTTTCCAGATTTCATAGGGGGTCTTTTCTAAGGTCTTTCTAATGAGAGCTCTATTCAAGATATAACATGCCGTGTTTACGGCCTCTCCTTAGAAATATTTTGGCAAACGATTCTCATTTAGCATTGTTCTTGCCATCTCAACAATGGTACTATTTTTCCTCTCAACAACTCCATTCTATTGAGGAGTGTGAGGGGCATAGAAATTGTGTTCAATGCACTTAAAGTCATAAAATTCAGCAAAATGCTTGTTTTTGAACTTACGACCATTATCACTCTGAATGCGTGTAATGCTTATGCCCTGTTCTACTTCTATCCGGATGAATTCTTTGCAAATTGGTCATAGGCTTCTTCTTTGCTTCCTAGTAAGAGAACCCAGGTATATCGAGAATAATCATCCACAATGACCATGGTGTATTCTCTTCTACCTAAACTTAATGGCTTTATTGGACCAAAGATATCAATATGCAAGAGGTCAACTACTCTTTTGGAGGGAATGTAAGAAATGGAAGGGAAACTTTTCTTATGCTGTTTACCTAATTGACATGTAGTGCATAGAAGATCCTTATCAAAAGCAACCTTAGGCAAACCCACTACCAATTCCTTTTTGGCTAACTTGGACAGGAGGTTCATGCTAACATGTCCCAACCTCTGGTGTCACAGCCATGATTCTTCTTCTTTAGACACCAAGTAGATATTGTTTTTCTCATTTTTAATGTTAACAGAATAGACATTACTGACTGTAGGTGCATAAAGAATAAGTTGATTGGACTTACTATCATAGATTGAGTAGCCTCCAGAATTGAATGTGACTTTTCTTCCTTTATCATAGAGTTGGGCTACACTTAACAAGTTGAATTTCAGTCCATTAACTAGTAAGATATCTTTTATCTTTAATTCAGATCCAATGGTTCCATGTCCAATGATCTGTCCCTTTTGATTGTCTCCAAAGCTTACTTTGCCTCCCTTCTTCTGGGTTATAGTAATGAAGGCCTTCTCATCACCTGTCATGCGCCTTGAGCATCCACTGTCAATGTACCAAGTGTGTTGATCCACTGTGGATCTAAGGCATACCTGGAAAATAGATCAAGTGGGTTTCGGTACCCAATCATATTTGGGTCCTCTCGGGTTAATAACCATCTTAAGCCAAGGATTAACATCATAATAACCATTTTTCGATCTACATAACTTAGTAACATGATTGTTTTTCTTACAAAACTTGCACCCTACAATGGATCTATTCTGTTCCTGATTCTTTTTTATCTTTTCAAGATATTCCTTCCCATAGTTCCCTCTATATCTAGCTTCTTGTATACTCGTAGATGGTTCGGTGTGTATGCTGAAGTTGGTTAGAGGTGCAACTTCTGCTGCACAATTTCTTCTTTATTTGGCAGGTTGTTGGTTATAAGCCACCTTACCCTTTCCCTTTCGAGCAGCAATATATCTTTAGGCTTGTGGTTGCCTGCTAACCTCCTTCACCTTTTGATTAAAATACTTAGGATTTTCTTTGGCAGATTGAGGTTGATTTCTTTGTGTAGCTTGCCTTAGGATTTTCCTTCTTTGTAGAGGATTAGGTCTCCATCTAATGCCTCCTTCATCAAGGCTATTTCTCAATCCAACCCAAGTAGATTAGCACTTAGAATTTGCACTTGATTCTTCAGATAGTTCTCCTCAACTTCATCAATGTGCTTTACAGTTCTGATCAAGTTGACATCTTGTAACAATGCTTCATTATCTTCAGCAATCTCTAACACTTGTCTTGTTAAGGACTTGATTACTTTTGCATTCTTGTTTACACTCTTGATCACAATAGAAAAAGATCTAGCAAGATCAAAGTTGGAAGAAGAATTAGAATAAGAGTTTACCTCAGTGTTTCCTATTTCTGTTTTTGATTCTTCAATTTGCATTGTATCTTGCTTAGAGATATTCTTTTCAAATTGCTCTGCTTCCGAATCAGTCAGTGCTATGAATGCACAGTTGCGGTCTCTTCTTCTTCTATTAAAGATGAGCTGCTACTTTCTTCACTGTTGCTCCAGGTAGCCACCAATGCCTTCTTCTTATACTTCTTGGTTCTTTTAAGCCTTGGGAAATTTGTCTAGAAGTGGCCTTTCTCCCCACATTCAAAATAGGCAACTTCTTTCTCCGGATCTTTGTTTTCTTCTAGATTCTTTCTAGGCCTGTCTCTTCTAGATGTCCCTTCCCTTGGTCTTTGGGATTCATATTTTCTAGACTTTCTTCTTTCTTTCTTTTATAGGAACCTGTTGAGCCTTCTAGTTAATAGAGCTAATTTCTCCTTGGTACTTTAAGGTTCAATGATTTGTTCTCCTTCTCCGGATGAAGCTGATCTGGTGGATTCTGCCTTAAGTGTAATAACTTTCTTTTTTTTCTTCAGGATTCTTCTACTGTTGACTATATCTATCTAAAGAGAGCTCTTGAGTTAAGAAATTGCCAATGAGCTCATCATAGCTATAAACATTTTAGTCATGAGCTTCCTCAATGGCAGTCTTCTTGTTATCCCACTCCTTGGTGAGACTCCGGAGCACCTTTTTCACCATTTCTACTTTAAAGACTTCCTTTACGAGCCTTTTCATCTCATTCACTAGATTGGTGTATCTAGTGTTCATGCTACTGATGGATTCTTTTAGCTCTATCTTGAAGGATACGAGTTTTTGCTAGAGTAGATCAATCTTTAGTTCTTTCACTTTACTTGTTCCTTCATGGTTTACCTCCAGCTTTTCCCAGATCTCCTTTATAGTCTCACATTCGGATATCCTGTTGAATTCTGTTTCACTAAAAGCATAATGAAGCATATTAATAGCATCTGCGCTTTCATGCAACTTTTTAAAATCATTCTCATCCCATAAATGTGATGGCTTTTGGGTGATCATACCCTCTACTTCATGAGTAGGCTCATATGGGCCCTCTTGGATAACCAACCATGCTTGCATGCTTTGTGCTTAGATGAAGTTCTTCATCCAGTTTTCCCAGAACGTGTAGGGTTCACCGGTGAAGAGTGGAGGATGGGTAATGGACATACCCTCGGGAAGGAGTTGTGAGTTTTGGAAACTCATTTTGATGTCTGAGTCAAAATTTTGGACCTTTAGGTCGATATTGTTAGATCTCTAGTTTTGAGCACTAGCTCTGATACCACTTGTAGGTCCCTGTGAGGGTCTTTATAAGGGCAGAGGGGGGTGAATGCCCCTTTTCTATGCAATAAATAATGAGTTAAAGAAATCAAACATAAAGGAGTTTATCCTGGTTCAGCCCCACCTACTCCAGTCCCCTGAGTTTTCATCCTCTAAGCTTTTCCACTAGAGGATTCCTTTCCAACTAGCAGGAGTCAAGCCTTACAACTTGTCTCTGGATAGTAATCCCTTCCGGATGTAGGATATACCGCTATAAGCACCAACTCCTAGCTGAGTCCTTTAGTCTTTAGTAGGATATACCACTTAGACTTCTACCCTGAATCTAAGCTGAGTCCTACTAGGAGATCCCACTCAAAGCACCAACTTTAAGTTTTATCCCAATCTCACAACTCACCCAATTTGGAGATCCTTACACTTTTATTTTCACAAAGGTTTTGGTTTTGGATTTCCATAAGTTTATAACTTACTTAGGAATCCTTACAACAGATTTGGAATTGTTTTATTCTTTGAGGGATTGTGATTACTGATTGCTTGAGCGACTGTTCTTTTTAATAGCTTTTTCATATTAACCAGCCAACCTTCTCAATGTGTGAAGCTTCCCTTTTATAGGCTTCTGTCATAAATGTAGTAGTTGTGGGTTATTGAGCTTGCATTTAATCTTTACCCTTGATCAGGTTGAATGTGGCACTTTTAGAGTCATTGATCAATTCGTTAGATAATAATTTGACCCGTTTGAATTCTTGGGATTGAGGCTGAAAAGATGTCAGTGATCATTTTCCTTGTATTTTAGTGTCACACCAATTTTTACACCATTAGCTTTTTGGTGTGAGCTCCATGCGCCTCCTTATTAGTCTAGGTGAAAAAGGTTGTTAGCATTTTCTGTCCGGTGTCAGTCCTTTTGTCCTTTTTCTGAAAAGTGGAAGCTATCACCTTTGTCTTGTTCATAGGGAAAGGATCTTTGACTTTGTAGACCAAAAGGTGGAGGATAATGTTATCTTGGAAACTTTTCCCATTGTCTTCAAGCATGAGTCTTTTGGATGTCTTCAGACTCATTATCTCTGGATATGTCTTCTTTCGAAGCTAGTGCAATCAGTTCTTCCAGATGCTGATCTTGAAGGATTAAAGTTTGTTTCCTTTCCAAACTTTATCCTGATAATTCTAGTATATGCTTAGGTACTTGATGTCTTCACTGGATGACCTTGTGGTTGGATCTTGTCCGGATGTTTCAATTTGGATTTAGAAGTTTGAGTTTTTGTTACTTTCAAACTTGATCTGGATACTTTAGTTAAATTTATGATCCGGATCATTATTTCCCAACATGACTCAGTTATGCTTAATTTTTATCGAAACAATTAAGTTAAGAATAGAATAATTAAATCAATAACGATGTTAAAATGAATAGTCTATGGTTACAAGGGAGTTAGAAAATTCAAGGGTAGAATTTCGAGTCTCTGCTGACCTAGCTATTTAGTTTAACTATTAGTGGTTTCTGGGCTGAGTATTCACTTAAGTCGCTGACTTAATATTATTCACTCAAAACAATTAGTATTTAGATTTAGTATCAGCTGTGCTTTACAGTGATATATTTTGCTGAGTTACTTTAAGTCTGTCAACACTGCTGACCTTACCTTTTAAGGTAAAAAGGTATCTTTGCTTTTAGTGTTGATTTGCGTAGGAACATTAATGAGATAAAGATAAAAAGAATTAATGCCTTGACAAGACATAGAATCATGAAGAAAATGACAAAGTCTTCCGATGCAAAGCTGTAACAAGTCAATTGCCACTTTGTGTAATTCTGCAGATCCACCAACCTTGTATTGTGCACTCTACAACATGTCAGAAAACCAGAGGGAATGGGATGAAGACATGTGGCAAGTCAGCGCAAGTTCTCTCTAATGGAAGACTGGCATCAAATGACAAAGGATTCAAATTGAAGCTCAAATTTCAATCTAATGGATTGATTTTCTATCTCACAATGGTGCAATTCTATCTCTTAACGGATTGATTTGAAGAAGGAATGGTTAGATAGATGAGCAGTCAATTTCAAAAGATGCTAAGATAAGTTCAACAGCTACTTTCTTAATCCATCTATAAAAGGAGTGAGAAGACAAACACTAGAACTTGGTGATTACACCTGAATTTCCTAGAAGCAAAAGCTCTATTAATTTACAAGCTTTAAAGGAGTTCAAGCGAGAAAGCACAACCTAGCAAGAAATTGGTTAGAACAAGAGAGAATAGTGTAGATGAATCAATTGTAATATTAGATCATTTGTAACTGGATCAACGTTTGTATAAGTTGATTCTAGCTCTTGTTTAGACTCATTGTGAGTTGTTGATAAAAGAGGGTATTCTAGTCAGCGGGTGAGCGATTGCAGTTTGGAGGGTACTTACTGTAATTGGGGAATTTATGAAAGGCATCTCTGCCTAGGGTAAAGGAGTTAAGATTAGTGGATTAAAGCTGAGACACTCTTTTGGGACTGGATGTAAGCACAGGTTGTCGAACCAATATAAAAATCTCTGTGTCCTTTACTTAATCGCATTTTCCAACTATTTCACTCAGCCAGCTGACCTCACCTAGCGGAGCCATAATTATCGCAAAAAAGTTTTATAACTTCTTGAGTGAGTCATTCACCCCCCTCTGACTCAGTGAGTGTACGCATAGGGACCAACAAGTGGTATTAGAGCAGTTCTCATTTCTTGGATTTCATAATCTTTTAGACAAAGACCATAGCATACAAGGGAGAATCCTGTGGAAGGGCTCAAGCTTATATTCTACCTGAAGGCATGTCAGTTATCAGGCCTCTAATGTTTAATAGAGAGCACTATACTTACTGGAAGAACATAATGACTAATTTCATTTAGTCCTAGAGTATGCATGCTTAGATGGCTGTTGTAGAAAGGCCACATCACATGTGAAGAATGGAGTTACTATTGATAAGTACTCCACTGAATGGGATAATAATGATTTGGCCAGACTTAAAGAAAATGCACCTGCAATCAACTATTCTCATTATGCTCTTATTGCTACTAAGTTTAATTGCATTTCAGGATGCGAGACAGCCAAAGAGATTTGGTAGAAGTTGGAAGTAACTTATGAAGGTAGTAACAAGGTGAAAGAGTCCATGATAAGGAATTATGAATGGTTTCACATGAAGCCTAAGGAGGATATCTCTAATCTGAACACGAGGTTCATGAACATAGTCAATGAGCTGAAAATACTTGGCAAGACCTTCACAGAAGAGGAGACAGTGAAGAAAATCTTGAGGAGTTTGACTCAAGATTGGGAAGTCAAGAGGAGTGCTATTTAAGAGGCTCATGATTTAAAGACCTACAAGTTTGATAAGCTGATTGGAACTCTGCTGACTCATGAGATGTCCTTAAAGTAGTATGAAGATGAGTCCAAGAAGCACATGTTAAAAAAGAAAGAGAGCTCAAACAGAGCTATTGTTCTTCGAGCTAAATATGATGAAGAAGATTCCTCTGAGAAGGATATCTAGAGGACAAAAAGGAAGTAATTGCGTCGATGACCAAGAATTTTAGAAGGTTCTTGGGGAAAGACAAAAATTTCTAGAAATTTAGAAATACAAGCAAGTACAAGAAAGGAGCAGATGATAGACCATGAAAGGAATTCACCAAAAAGCATAACAAGGATATAAAGCGCTTTGAATGTGGTGAGAAGGGGCATATTCAGTCAAGCTGCCCTAAAGCCAAGAAGGACAAGTTCAAGAAGAAGAAGAGTAAGAAAGCCCTTGCTGCTACCTGGAGCGACTCTGAGCTAGAGTCATCATCCTTAGATGAGGAGCCACAAGACTCTGATAATGTGTGCCTCATGGCTAAGGATGATCTGCCCAACTTAGTGTCAGCTGACCAACCAACTACTTCCGTTGCCAAACAACTAGCTGACCAGAGCAAAGACAAAGGAAATAACTCTGAGGTAAATTCTGAACCCTCTTTGTCTTCAGATGAGCTGACCGCAGTACTTAATGATGTTATTAATAAGACTGTGAAGTCAACCAAATAAATGAGTGTACTTTAGAGGAGGTGTGATGATATAGAAGATATCAAATCTTCTATATCACTTGACATCCTATACCGATGGAAAAAGCTAAGTACTAAAATGGATATAACAGCAAGCTCTCTAAGAAATTGGATGAGCTAGCTATGGAAGTAACAGCTTTGAAAAAGGTGTAGGCCCCTCACTAACCTAGCAGGAATACTCAAAGTAACCGTAGTCATAACTCTGAGAAGGTTTCTCAAAAGATTAAAGTGAGAAAGCCTAATCCTAAGGCCGCTTGTAGTTTTTATGGTAAGCCAGGACATGCTATAGTCATGTGTAGGCACAAAAATTGTTACTACAATGAGTATGACTGGTGAAGGATGACCACCACTAACAGTGGACGACCCAGCCAGAAAAAGGCATGGGTACCTAAGAAAACTTAATTGTTTTGCAAGTGAGCCTGAGATCCACTAATGACAGCAGAATATGGTATTTGGATAGTGGATGCTCGAGGCATATGATGGGTGATGAAAAGCAATTCATCACATTGGGGCAAAGAAGAAATGAAGGTGTCAGCTTTGGAAACAACAAGAAAGGAAAGATTGTTGGCAATGGCACAGTAGGAGTCAAGACTTCAATTGATTATGTGTCTCTGGTGAAAGGCCTTAAGTTCAACTTGGTAAGCATTGCTCAGCTGTTTGACAAAGGCAAGAAAGTGATATTTGACTCAGCGGGCTGCTCAGTCATTGATGATAACTCTGGCCAAACTATTCTTTATGCTCCTAGAATTAATAATTTTTATATGTTTGATTTATCCCTCAACTCCAATGATATATGCTTAGTTTCTAAGGAGGAAAACTCATGGCTATGGGAAAGAAGGTTAGGATATATCAATATGACCAATCTGTCCAAATTAGCTGGAAATAAACTTACTGAGGGTCTACCTAATCTAGCCTTTCATAATGATAGACTTTGCTTAGCATGCCAACTTGGGAAACAATTTAGGAAGACCTTTAAATCCATAGCTGATATATCTTCTTCTCGTCCCCTTGATCTTCTTCACATGGATTTGTTTGGGCTTGTTGTCCCAACAAATCTAGGTGGAATGAAATACACCCTTGTGATTATAGATGATCTGACCAGGTTCACTTGCATTGTCTTGCTAGCAAGCAAAGATGAAACATTTGAATTATTCTCTAGGTTGGCTGCCCAGATCATGAATGAAATAGACTTTAAAATTAATAGAATCTGCAGTGACCATGGAAGAGAATTAGAAAATAGGTCGTTTGAGGAATTCCATTCTAAGCATGGTATTGACCATAATTTGTCTGCCCCTCACACCTCAGTAGAATGGGGTTGTTGAGAGAAAGAATCTCACTATTACGGCAATGGGTGGTTATATGTTGAGTGATAACAATCTACCAAAGTATTTTACACAGCTTGTTTCATTCTAAACAGGGTTTTAATTCGCCCAGTTTTGAGTAAAACTCCTTATGAACTTTGGAAGGGGTGCAAGCCCAAGGATGGTCATCTCAAGGCCTTTGGCTATAAATACTTCATATTAAACACTGTAGACCAATTGGCTAAATTTGACCCCAAGGGTGATGAAGGAATCTTTTTGGGTTACTCAATATACAGTAGGGCATACAGAGTGTATATCAAGAAGACTGGCATCTTAGAGGAGTCTATGCATTTAGATTTCAATGAAACTAACAATGCAGGTAGATAAGCTAGTGATGATGAATGAGAAAAGGAACAAGTTAGAGGATTAGTCAGTCAGCCCATAATTATTCTTAATCTAGTATAAGAAAAAGAAGAACATGAAGATGACTTGGACCAATCAATCAACTTTGGTGATGATATGGATGCTCAACCAATAATAGTAGCTCAGTGAGCTGATCCTGATCTACCTAAAGAAGTGAGAGCAAAAAGAGATCACCCAATTGATAAGATTCTTGATAGTGTGCAAAATCCAGTGCTAACTAGAGGTTAGCTGAATAGGATGATGAGCCATTCAGCATTTGTTTCATTGATTGAACCAAAGAAGTTTAAAGATGCTGAGTTTGATGACAACTGGATGATTGCAATGCAAGAAGAGCTAGGCCAATTCAGAAGAAATGAAGTTTGGGATCTGGTGGAGAAACCCAAAGGGAAATCAATCATAAGCACCAAATGGGTTTTCAAGAACAAGCTAGATGAAGCTTGTAATTTTATCAGAAATAAATCTAGACTAGTTGGTCAAGGCTAAGGCATCGATTATGGAGAAACTTTTGCACAAGTAGCAAGACTTGAAGCCATAAGAATTCTCTGTGCTTTTGCATCCCATATGAACTTCAAGTTGTTTCAAATGGATGTGAAAAGTGCATTTCTTAATGGTTATGTTCAAGAAAAATTATATGTCAGATAGCCCCCAGGCTTTGAAGACCCCAAAAATCCGAATCATGTCTTCAAGATGAAGAAAGCTCTATATGGACTGAAATAGGCTCTAAGAGCTTGGTATAAGAGACTAACTAACTTTTTGATCAGCAAAGGTTATGTCAAAAGGAAAGCAGATACAAATCTGTTTATCAAGAAGAGGCATCAAGATGTCTTGGTAGTCCAAATATATGTGGATGACATCATTTTTGGAGCAACTGATGAAAAGCTATACAAAGAGTTTAGCTAGCAGATGAAGAAAGAATTTGAACTGTCAATGATAGGAGACTTTAATTTCTTTCTTGGTTTGCAAATTAAGCAAGGTGATGAAGGGATCTTCATGAACAAAGCTAAGTATGCCAAGGAAGTACTCAAAAAGTTTGACATGGATAAAGCCAAACCAATGTTAACACCCATGGCCACTGATACAATTTTGAGTAAAGAGGAGGAAGGTAAACCTGTAGAGGCTCTAAGGAGGTATTATTGGTTCTCTACTTTACTTAACTACTAGTTGGCCTGACATTTAATATGATGTATGTTATTGTGCAAGATTTCAAGCTGACCCCCAGAGAATCTCACTTAGTTGCTATTAAGAGAATCCTTAGGTATTTGCTAGGCTCTATTGGTGCAGGTTCATGGTATCCAAGTAATGAAGACTTCACCCTAATAGGATACACAAATGCTGACTATAGAAGAGACAAACTTGAAAGGAAAAGCACCACAGGAGGTTGTCATTTCTTTGGTGATTGTCTAATAATATGGTATAGCAAGAAGCAGACTTCTGTGGCTCTAAGTACAGCTGAGGCTGAGTACATGGCTGCAGGAAGTTATATAGCACAACTTCTATGGATCAAGCAACAACTGGAGGATTATGGTATAAAGTCAAATCATCTTGAAGTCATGTGTGACAGCAAGAGTGCAATTGACCTATCCAAGAACCCAATTCAACATGGCAGGATGAAGCATGTCAATTTTAGACATCACTTCATAAGGGATCATGTGCTAAAAGGAGAAGTCAAGCTCACATACATTCCAACCGAAGAGTAGCGAGGTGACATATTCACAAAGCCTATTGGAAAGGATGAATTCAACACGCTAAGACAGCTGATCAGAATGTCCAGTCTAATTTGAAGAAATACATCTTACTCTGACCTATTCTAGAGCTGACCAAATTAGGGCATACTCTAAGCTTCAGTGAATTACATTAAGTATTTCTTTTGCCGCTTGAATTTTGGACATGTTATTAATTGTCACTAGTTATCTTTCAAATTTAAACTTGATTGAAATGGTAGCAAGTTATGAAACGATCCATATTCAGAGCAGTTATGCTATCTAACCGTTGAATCTTAAGACCATGGATTATGAGTCATACACTTAGGTTTACAGGTTTATACGAAGAGTTTTTGTCTATTTAAGGAGAAATTCAGAAAGAGGAAAGGTTACTTTACCAAAATTCCCTTCTCTGTAATTTCTTTCCTAAATTTCTAAAAACCTTTATTTTTGGCAAGAACATTTTCCAAACCGTTCATCACTCGAGAAACTAAGCATATCAACAGTTGTTGGCTCATCCACTACTGTTCCTTTCGTAGATTCCCATTCTGTTGGAGTGTATCGAGTTCATGCTAGAATATATAAGTCTTCTATATCTATGATGTTTATGGCTGCTTGGGCCCAATGATCTACAATGGTAATCCAAGAAGCCTCATCCTTATTCCAAGTAAAAAGCAGATTATCAGAACTGGGTTCTGAAGCTCGTCCTTCGCGATTCTAAGTGGTTGCTATAAACAGATTGTCAAGTACTTCTATAAAGGGATTCACATGGTGGAAAGTTTTCAAGATATGTTTGTAACCACCATGATGGGAAGAAAGGTATATGTAACCCCAAAGCTTCTGACAGGGTTACTAGGTATGAGGGAAAAAGGACTCAAAATGCACGATGTGAAGGACAAGGATGATTATAATGTTGACATCCCTATTGATTATGAGGTTCCTCATGACTATAAAGTAGGAGAACTAATTGCATCTATGTTCTCAAAGGAAGGAAAGCCGGCTCATGATCTTATAACTAAAGTTTTTCTACCTAAGACAGGCTCCACTAGGAGCTGTTCCAAATTTGAAAGTGTGTTTGTTTATGCTCTAACTCATGGAATGTGCATCAACTGGCCTATGGCGATTTTGCACAGGTTTCTGAAAGTGTCCAATCATATGGTCTACAGATATCTAGTTATGGAGATATACAGGGCATGTGAGCTGGATATAGAGAGATGGGCACAAAAGAGCAGGATTACACTAAAAGTGATTGAATCTAGAATTCTAAGTTACGCTCATTTTCATGGGTTCAAGTGTGAAGAAAGGCCCAATAATACAAAGTACATTAAGTTAAAGAGAGGAGAGGTCAAAATGAAGGATCCCAAGGCTATTGTACCTATGGGGAAATCAGACCTGATGAGGAAGATCAAACTTTAGATGCCTTTGTGGCAAGTGAGCAGGATAGAATAACCAAGCTCAGATCTGAAAAAGCAGAAGGAGGAAACAAAGGTAGTAAGAAGGAGGTCAGGAAGGACTCCAAGAAGGAGAAGAAAGGGAGCTCAGTGAGCCAAGTTCCATCTGTTATTCTAAAGAAATTGAGATCTTCTAAGGTAGCTAAAGAACATAAAAATAGGGAGCTAACTCGTAAGGAGATAGAAGAAGAGAAGAGGACTGAGGAAGAGTTAAGAGAATAGATGCCACTAAGGAGAGAAAAGAAAAGGAAAGTAGATGTTGCTCAGCTAGATGAGGTGACTACAAAGGGAAAGGAAGCTACATCAGTTCCAATTCCTTAAGTAGGGTAGCCCAAGAAAAAGCAGATGGTAAAAAGAGGGACAAGTATTGTCCAAGATGTAGAAGAAGCTGAGAGAGTTAGAGGTACTAAAGGAGAGAGAATTAAAAAGAAGCAGGAGGAAATTAAGGCCACTATCAGGGGAAAGGCTGAGGTAGCAGCATTAACACCTAAGGCTAAGGCTAGTACTGAGCAAATCATGCAAAAAGCTATAGCTAGCTTGGTTGAGAAGGAAGTGCCTGAAGTTTTTGAAGAGATCATAGGAGCTCTAGATGGAATTGATAATCAAGAGGAGCAGGAGGAGGAAGATAATGCAGTAGAAGTTAAGGTTGTTGAATTCAATGCACTAAAATCTGATGAGCAGGTCACACTGACTGCTGAGGAAGTCAAGGAAGCTAGGAAGGAGAGGAAGAGAGGGTTATTGAAGAGAATGAAGGTTGTAATATATAGGGATGAGGGAGATCTGGAAGATAAGGAAGATGAGGAAGTTGTAGTTGAGCACGGAGCTCAGCTCACTGAGGATTCTCTAACTCAGGTCAGCGAGTCTGCTATTGAAGGTGTTGTGGAAGAGAAGGAGAAGGAACCTGAAGAACCCTTTATTTTCCTAAACACCTACACCAATCTCTGCCTTACCCTTACCAGAAAGCCAAACACCATCCACATCTAACTCAAACCAAGCCTCTAACTAAAATAACCCCAACTTTGACTAAACAACCATTATCCCATACCTTTCCCAATACGATCTCCAGTACATGAAACTCAATATTTGGAAGGACCACCACTAGTTAGAGGACCTCAACTTATTGAGAAGATTCATGAACAACATAAAAAACAATAACCACCTCAACCATAACCCCAATTCAACCTAAGTGATGAACTGTTGGGAGACATAAGGAGAATGGGAAGAGTAAGGTTTCTAGGAATGAGGAATGATGCTGAGATTGCTGCTGAAATTGCAAAATCTTTATTATCTGAGGAAGTCTTGAGGAAGATTGCAAATGCTGTGGAGCCAGTGCAAGGGTTCATGCATGCTGTTAAGGAGAAGAAAGAGCATTTCAAGTCTATTCCTACACAATTCTCTTTGGTAAAGGCAATAGTTTCCCATATGTTACCTTTATTATTTATTGCAGGTAGGTAGGTTGGAGGATTGAAGTTAAAAGTTGCAGAGCTTAAGAAGCAGATGGAGAAGATATATGAAACCAACTGCAAGGTGCTCAATGATGAAAGGGATTTCAAAAATTCTATGATCAACAAGTTTAATCCTTTATTGGAAGCAATGGTGAAGGTGCTAGATAGGTATATCATTTTGAGCAAGGAAAATGAAGATAGAATAGCTATTCTAAATGCTGTTGTTGATGGTTTAAATGCTCTAATCACAGTGGTAACCAAGCATCATGGGTTACATACTGAGTTAAGAACAGTGAAGGAGCAGATGCTGAAAGGAGGTAAGAACTTAGAGGGAGTTGTGCTTAATGCCTTAGAGAGGCTTAATATTTTAGATGCTCTGAGCAGTGATATTGTTATAGCAGATGCTGAATAAGAGCCAACACTTCACCAAAAATTTGGTCATATCAGAGACCAAATAAAACAAGTTCACGCTTATATCATCAATGATGGAGAAGCCCTGGATCTGATTCACAATGAAGTTACTACACATATCAGGAGTACTCCAATGCTAGAGCAAATACTCAGAGAGAACAATCAAGGTAAAGCATTAGCAAGTCTCATCCAGATATCCAAGGAAGGTTTAAACGCTCAATACCTAGTCAATCTCTCTCAATCTCACGTGTTGGTTGGCCTTTTTGCTTTTCTGAGAGAACAAGATGCGCTTTCACAATAAATTTATGAGATGCTTGTGCAAAATTTCTCATCCAATGTATATGGTTAGCTAGAAACTTTTGAGGAGTCTCTGAGCTCTTTAGATCATCGAGCCCAAGCCATTTTAGATGTAATGGCAATGGGAGAGAAGGATCGCGAGAAGCATGAGAAGGAGGAAAAGGAAAGAGAGAAGAGGATTGCTAAATTTTCTTACATCTTGTCTAAGGATCTGAAGCGCATTCAGTGAGAATATCATGAGACCAGAAAAACGAAAGGCAAGGAGATTGCTCTGCCAAAGGAGAAGAAAACAAGATGGGATCAACAAGCTTCTGAAGAAAGGAGAGCTAATTTGGGAACCCCGCCTATGCCAAAAGATTAGAATAGAACTTATGTAATCAGTAGTACTCAATGTAAAACTTAGTATAGACTAACTCATTGTCATCTGTACTTAAGTTATTATTCAATGAAAGATTACATTTTCTATTCTAAGTTAAGATCTTCTTAACTTCATATAATCTCTGCTATATATATATATATATATATATATATATATATATATATATGCTCAGATCTTTTGCAGAAATATATGAGAAGTGTTCAGGAATGTTGAGCTCAGAAGATTCAAGAATTATGGGGCAGTTAGCATTCACTCAGAGCAAATTGAAGATGTTAAAAAAAGACATATCAGGCATAAGTATACGGTACAACTGATCTAAATATCTTACTGATTTAATTCTTATTTAGTTAATTGCCATTGATTAAAATGGGGCAGATTGTTGAACCAAGTATGATTTTGGACTAACTTAGTGGATGAATCAATTATGCTTAAGTTTTAATCATAACAAATAAGTTAAGAATGGGATAATTAAATCAATAATGATGTTAAAATAAATAGTCTATGGTTATAAGGGAGTTAGTAAATTCGAGTGTAGAATTTTGAGTCTCCGCTGACCTAGTAATTTAGTGTAACTCTGAGTGATTTCTAGGCTGAGTAGTCACTTAAGTCCCTGACTTAATATTATTCACTCAAAACACTTAATATTTAGATTTAGTATTAGTTGTGCATTACAATGATATATTTTGCTGAGTTACTTTATATCTGTCAATGTTGCTGACCTTTCCTTTTAAGGTAAAAGGGTATCCTTGCTTTTAGTGTTGCTTTTTGTAGGAACATTAATGAGACAAAGACAAAAAAAAATTAATGCCTTGACAAGACACAAAATTAAGAAGAAAATGACAAAGTCTTCTAATGCAAAGCTGCAACAAGTCAATTGCCACTTTGGGTAATTCTGCAGATCTACCAACCTTGTATCGCGCACTCTGCAACATGTCAGAAAACAAGAGGGAATGGGATGAAGACACGTGGTAGGTCATCGTGAGTTCTCTTTAACGAGAGACTGTCACAAAATGACAAAGGATCCAAATTGAAGCTCGAATTTCAATCTATTGGATTGATTTTCTATCACATAACGGTGCAATTCTATCTCTTAACAGATTGATTTAAATAAAAAGATAAGTTTAACGGCTACTTTCTTAATCCATCTATAAAAGGAGTAAGAACGCAAGCTGGTGATCACACCTAAATTTCCTAGAAGCAAAAACTTTATCTATTTACAAGATTTAAAGGAGTTCAAGCAAGAAAGCACAACCCAACGAGAAATTGCTTAGAATAAGAGAGAATAGTGTAGATCAATCAATTGTAATATAAGATCATTTATAACTGGATCAACGTTTCTGTAAGTTAATTCCAGCTCTTATTTAGACTCATTGTGAGTTGCTGATAGAAGAGGGTATTCTAGTCAGCGTGTGAGCGACTGTAGTTTGGAACTTACTGTAATTAGGGAATTTGTCAAAGGGTTCTCTGCCTAGGGTAAAGGAGTTGAGATTAGTGGATTAAAGCCAAGACACTCTCTCGGCACTGGATGTAAGCACAGGTTGCCGAACCGGTATAAAAATCTCTGTGTCCTTTACTTAATCACATTTTCCAGCTATTTCACTCAGCCAGCTGACCTCACTCAGCGGAGCCATAATTATCGCAAAAAAGTTTTATAAGTCCTTGAATGAGTCATTCACCCCTCCTTTGACTCAGTAAGTGTACGCAATAAAGCCAATAATAATAACAAAGATGCATAACACGTAGAGAAAAATTGATGTTCACACACCTGTAATTATTTCACCTAAAGACATGCATGCATTTATAAGACCAAGACTCTTAGAAAAATCATAACATGTTCATTGATGAGATTAATTTGAGTACATACGCAATGGTAACAACTTCCAATGGTTAACCCCTATTGCCTACTGGTCTTTTACAGATTTTCTAAAAAGCAACTGACATTTTTCTCTCAATGCCCTAACTTTTGCCTAAGCTGCCCTTTTTGGGTTTTCAACTTAGCAGTCTTTATTTTCGTTGGAGTACCCTAATTTTTTCCTGACCAGTTTGTGGAATACTGATCACCGGGTTGCACCCTAATTTTTCCCCGATCAGTAGAGGACCACTCGTCGGGTGATTTATTCTTTATTTCTTTTTATTATTTGTCCTACTTTTTTATGATTTAATTCTTTTGACCTAGACATGATAACGCTTAAGCCTATGTTGATTCACGAACTCATTTCCATCCATATCCATGAGCTTGATACCTCATTTGCCAAGGACTTTCTTCTCAAGGAACAGTCCTTCCTAATTAGGCCTAAATTTGCCCCTTGTGTCAGTGTTGACTTAGCGTAGCCATTAGAGAACCAGATCACCCACCTTGAGAGGTTGTTTCAGGTATCTGACTCTATTATTGTAAGCTCGAGCCATGCACTCCTGGTACATCTGTAGGTGGTCAAGTGCCCTGAGCTGCTTTTCATCTATTGCATTCAACTATTCATACCTAGCTCCTACCCAATCTGACTCCTTTAACTGGGCTTCAAGTGCCACTCATAGAGATCATACTTTTGTTTCAACAGTAATATAGCTTCCATTCCATATACCAAGGAGAAAGGTGTCTGATCGGTGGGTGTTCTCACATCAGTTCTGTACCCTAAACTGCAAATGGAAGATTATCAGTCCAATCCCTATAGGTAGCCACTATCTTGGACAAGATCTTCATGATTGACTTATTGATGGTCTCAACTACCTCATTAGCTTGTGATCTATATGGAGTAGATTAGTGATGCTCGACGTTGAACTTCTCAAATAATTCCGTCATGGCCCCTTGAAACTGAACCCCATTATCATAAACTACATGGTGTGGAACTCCATATCAAGTAAAAATATGCTTCTCTTGAACTTAGCCATTTTCTTGGTGGTGATATTGGTGTAAGATTCGACCTCTACCCATTTTGAAGAATAATTGACTGCAACTATGATGAATCGGTGCCCATTGGTTGACGATGGCTGAATTTAACCGATTATATCTATCCCCCATGTCGAGAAAGGCCAAGGAGTAGACAAATTTTGAAGTTTGAATGAGGTAAATGCCGTATATCCCCATAAATCTGCCATTCATGACATTTCCTGACTTTGTCAACACAGTCGGCAATCAATGTAGTCCAAAAGTACCCCATTCTCTGAATTTTTCTAGACACAGCCATCCCATTCATTTATGGGCCACAATTCCCTGAGTGTACCTAGGTCATTACCTTTTCTGCCTGTTTCTCTATTAAACATCTCAATAATAAACCTTCAGTTGTCATTTTGAAGAGATCTTCATCAACTAGTCTAAACTGTGTCGCCAATCTCTTAAGGGTTATGCGATTTGAACTTGATAACCCTCCAAGACATTCTCCTTCTTTTATAAATTTCATAATGTCATCGTACCAACAAGCCTTTCATTCTTCTACAGTCAAAACTCGGACCTTTTCATGAAATGGAGACTTCTATTACTATTACTAGTGGACGGATAGGTTAAGACTTTTCTCCCTCCCACATTGAGGCCAAGGTAGCCAAAGAGTCGACCATCTAATTCTTATGCCTCGATATATATATTAGAAGAAACATTGATTGAACTATACTTACAAGTCCCAAACTGCTTCCCCATGTGGCCTAAGTGAGTCTTCTTTGATTTCCCACTCCCCTACAACATGCTTTATCACTAGTGTGGAATCTCCCATAACCCTTACTTCCTTTTTGCCTACTTTCAATAGAGTGTCGAGACCAAAGAGATAGGCTTCATATTCGGCCCAATTATTGGTGACTGGGAATTCTAATCGTTTGCTCAATGGGATGACTTCACCTTGAGGCGTGATGATGATTACTCAAAGACCAGCGCCCTTTCAATTCATAGCCCCGTCAAAATACATGGTCAATTCGGCCTTTTCTACTTCTACTGTTGCTAACTCCTCATCGGGAAAATCTAGGTTTTAAACATAATCAGATTCTATGGGTTAACTTGCTAAAAATTTAGCTACCGCTCTCCCCTTGATGATCATTTTTGTAACATACTCAATATCAAATTCGGATCGCAAAAGGAGCCAAATGTGGGGGACTAACAAAGATACTTCTTTAGGTCTACTTTGCAATCGCTTGAATCTTGTAAGATTGGAAATAATTTCTCAATTTCTTGGTCAACCACACCATAGTAGTACACGCCTTTTCCACTACCATGTATTTTGTTTCATATTCTAGAAACTTCTTACTCAAATAGTATACGATGTGATCGCTCTTATCCTCTTGTTCTTGGACCAGTATTGCACCCGCAAACGTTTCTTCTATGGCTAAATAGAGGATTAATAGTTTTCCAGGCATCGGAGGTTTTAAGACTGGAGGATTCACAAGGTAAGCTTTTACCTTATCAAAGGCTATCTGGCATTGCTCATTCCACTCTATTGGCTGCTTCCTTCTCAACAACTTGAAGATTGGTTCACAAATGGTTGTTCACTTGGCAATAAAACAACTCATATACTCAAGCAATCCAATAAGTGACCTGACTTCCTTTTTTGTTCTAGGAATAGGCATTTCTTGAATGCCCTTAACCTTATAAGGGTCAACTTTAATTCCCCTTTAACTGACGATGTGGCCTAAGAGTTTCCCTGATGTAACCCCAAACACGCGCTTTTCATGTTCAAACGGAGGTTATATTTCTCAATTCTTGTTAAGAACCTCTCCAGAATCTCGGGATGTTCTTCCTTTATGTAAGAATTTACTATCATGTAATCTACATAAACCTCAACCTCTTTACAGATCATGTCCTGTAGTAAAGCTGTCACGGCTCTTTGATAGGTTTCACCCGCATTTTTCAAACCAAATGGCATTACCTTGTAATAGTACACACCCCATTTAGTGACGAAAGCTATTTTGACCTGGTTGATAATGTCCATTAGAATCTAATTATATTCAAAAAACCCATCTAAGAATGAGTACATCACAGCTTTGGCGACACTGCCTACTAGTACATCGATATATGGTAATGGGAAATCATCTTTAGGAGATGCCTTGTTCAAGTCACAAAAATCGACGCACATTCTGACTCTCCCATCTTTTTTAAGGACTGGCACAACGTTTGGTAGCCATGTCGGATACTTAATCACTTTGATGAATTTAGCCTCAAGTAATCTAGTAACTTCAGATTTGATTTTGTCGGCCCATTCTAAATGCAACCTTCTCAGCTTGTGTTTAATTTATTTGAATTTGGGATCGATTAGGATATGATGATGGATAATTTAGCAATCTACCCAGGCATGTCTTTGTAAGACCAAGCAACAACGTTAACATGTTTTCTAAGCACTTTTATTATCTCTCTTTTTTTGATAGGGGTTAGATCATTGGATATAGTTACCATTTTTGGATTTTCCTTAGTACCCAAATTAATGTCATGTAATGAAATATCTTGAATGCTAAAAATGTTATGCGTATGGTCAGATGAATGCATGGTGCCGTTAGGCAAAACATCAAACAAGTAAGGAAAATCATTACTATTATCATTAGGATGCCCAAAGGCTACATCATTTTCATTATACATAATTTCATTGTCATCCTTCAAAAGGAGAGGGTCTTCTTGGTTACTCATTAGGATATGAGTTAGGTCGCGGTCTAGATCTTGCAACTGTTTCTTAGTCAATACATCGTCCATAGTTTCTCTTATGACCTAGGCTAGGTTTCTCAAGGCTTCCTGAATGAGTGTCTTCTTCTTATTTCCTAAGCATAAGATGATGTATATTGAAGTAGAGAGGGTATCTATGGCCTTGTCTACTTTAATCTTGATCGGTCACTATCTTCCATTTGTTTGGCACACTTTTTTGCTTTTATGGCTGCTTCATAACACTCATGAATGGTCTTTTATGCTTTCATAAATTCTATCTTGTGGAGGTGAGGAGATAACCCGAAGATGAATCGATCAGCTAACTCCTTCTTATAAGGTTTCCTTTTAAGAGCTACCAAGACTGTTAACCACCTTTGAAAGTAATCATGGATAGGTTCCCCACTCCACTGCCAGATAGCTATAAGGTCAGATATGGATGGTTCTTCCCTTTCTTTCTTGGTCTCTATGATGTACTTCCATACCTCGTCTTCTTCTAACCCTTAGTTGATCATGGCTATTTCCTCCCCTCTTCTCCTGGGTTCACAAACTTTCCCTTTATCAATTAGTGCCATGATAGCCCTGAGAAGATCTTTACACTCTCTAGTCGGGTAACTTGATCTGACATGGTACACACAAAATTGCCCCTCTCTTCAGGTTTTGGCTGAACATATGGCTGAAGATGATCAATCAACCCATACTTCTTCAGCTTCTTGAAGAGGTTTAAAAGAGGAGTGTCCCAAGGTGAGATATCATCAAGAGTCATATAATGAACCTTCTAATCATGGGTCCTACTATAGGGTAAACCATAAAATAAAGGAGGGTTGTTCCTTTAGCATGACCATAAAATTGGGAAACTGACTTGGTTCCTTGCTACGATGAACTTGTGAAATGGCCTCTTGATAGAGCAAATGAGTCCCACTACTAGCTGCACAGAGCGTTGGGTTCGTTGGCTGGATTAACTGATAAAGCTGAGCCGTGATAGTGACTGGTATAGGAGATTGTCAAATCTTTCCTTAAACTGAGGTAGTAACCACGAGATTAGTATATGCACGGAATGAGATATGCATGAATGATGCATAATAATGCATGGTGGGGTTAATTACAAGGGTATGTAACACAACACATGCGAAGAGATCGATTCCATCCTTATTTCTCCCGTTGGTTCTGAGGGCATACTTCCTTATTCTAATCTCACATAGAAATGGGTACCTAGGATGTAAAATTCTAAGACTTTTGATAAGAATGGTGTAGGGACATATCGAAAGTTGATGTAGAAGGTTCCCATCGTATCAAGCCTCAAAGAGGTAGATGATAATGAGTGCTCCACCCCTTGGGTATACCCATACTCTAAGCGTGTATCGGTGACACCTTCATGAGTTTTGCAGAATAATCGGGTATCCTAACCTAGCGCTAGAAGAAGATCACAGTCTAGAGAGAAGGAGATGAGAAGATAGAGTGTGATAATTTTCCCAAATGATGAAAAACAAAACGAGTTAAATTAAGTAAATGATTTTCAGTGCTCATCTTAATCTTTTAAGCTTTTAAAAAAAACCAAAAATTTGCATGTTAAAAAATTATCTATCCCTAACAGAGTCACCACTATGGGGTGTCAATGACTGTAGGTCTCCCTTAGCGTATTGGTGAGAGGCCGGGGCCCACTAGGGGTTGGTTGGATATAGGTGTGATGAAACCATTTAGTTCAAGTTTGCACATTTTAGCCAATTTTATGAGTAAAAGAATCGAGACCCAAATCTCGATACAAATTATAAAGTCGCCACCCAAGTTGTCTACTTGGGAAAGAGTTTTGGCATGGTTCCCATTGGGTGGGAGACTCATATCTTTTGGATCAGAGATTCGGGTATCGGATGAGTCACTTATTTCTCGTTAAGTTGATTCAAAATTACATTCATCGCATAAAATAGTTTTGTGTTCATCATTTGGAGAATTATCATAGAAATCCCATTTTTCTACACTCTTTCACACTCATTACATGCATTTACAAATTACAATAAAGCAAAAGCAGTAAATGGGGGGATAAAAATTACAACCGAGGGAAAATGGAAGAATTGTAAAAGAACCTATACACTTGTTCTAAGTTATAAAACAAAATGAAATAAATTCCCCTGCATCCACAAAGATTAGAATAGTTTACAGCACATCATAAGTTAGCATTTTATAGGAAAAATTTGATATGTTAGCGTGGTGGTTTTGCGATCGATAGTGCCCAGGCGGCTTCTAGGATCGGAGAGAAATAACGAGTCTTCAACGTATTTTATTATAAAAACACATTTTAACTTTTGGGGTTGATTTATCAGATTATTAGTGAAAATGATTGCATGGAAAATGGTGAGTTTTGATTGATTTTTACCAATTAAAAGAGAACTTTGGGTTCTGCCTGGGGGCCAGTATCTGTACGGGGTAGGGTGGGACCCGTACGGGGCCTGACGGGGACCCATACGGGGTATGGGGGGACCTATATGAGTCATGTCTACTCTAGATAGAACCTTAATTTAGTGGATTTTATAGATTTTATATAGATGGGGCAGAATATAGAGAAATATCGATAATATAAATGAGATGCGAGTGTCTTTAAAACTCAGGAGCGTACCTTTACGACGTGAATCCACTTTGAGGAGATCCCTTTGCTAAGAGAGAGTCTAGCCAAAGTAGATGTTTAAATAGAGATTTTAGGACTATTTAGCGAGTATTTGTGTGGACAGAACCTCCCCTAAATTCTAATAAATGAAGCTAGAAATGAATAAAATATGGACAAAACCTCAAGGGATGGGTTTTCTCCCTATTTTATACCTTCTATAACTTAACTATACCCTTTATATTCCTATAGAAACTACTAGAATTTGTATATGTTGTCTTCTATATTGTCTCATTTGAAAAGAGGTGAAAAGGCCTCTATTTGTAGGTGAAAATTAGGTCTGAACGCAATAAATCACATTCATGACCTGATTTCTCCTGAAAATAGTATGGTTTACCTTCCATAAAGCCTGAATAGGCAAGTATAGGACCCGTACAGGTCCCCTCCATGCGTATGGGGAAATGACCCATATGGGTCCATCGGAGGATCTGTACCACCAGGCAGCACCCGTATATGTCCCTAAGGGCAGACTAGGTCTCCAAACTTTGGCCAAACTCAACTCTGCTATAGTAGGAACACCTCTGATGGATAACACCTATAAAATATTGCATTATCTGGCTCTCATCATCATTTCGTGAGAAGAATCATTAAAATCCAGTGCTCACACCCAACCATGTCTTTTCCGAACAATGAGGGGAACCTCCCTCCGCTTGAGGATTAGTTAGGCCCTATTGCCACCTCAGGAGCAAGATCTCAGCCACCATCTGGTTTTTAGGCCCTACTCTTACCTCAGGAGCAGGATCTCAGTCACCCCCTGGTTTTCACTTTGCTAGTGCTATAGTCCAATTTCTAAATTCGGATGCATTCCAAGATAGCTTTAGGCCTCCATACAAGCTACTATTCAAGAAGTTGTCAGGCATGCTTTAGAAGATAAGAATTATGACTGGGTTTCTGAATTTGATATGCAAGCTCAAAATGGTTCAACGCAGATCTTGTTCGACCCGATAGGGGCAAGACCAGTTGTACCTATTTTCACCCAACATCGTCGACTCAGCCTCCATCGAGCCCCGTTCCAATTTGGGCAAGCCTCTACTTTTCTACAAACCTCAGGGACCCCATTAATCATCCCTTATAATTCGAGGCCCTTGGCACAGAGCTCGGTTCTACTTGTGTTTACTCACCAGTATCCGACTTCTCCTAGTGGGCTGATCTAGCCTCCGCCATCTTTCACCCCTCCTTAGTTTGTTGTAACTCCTCAAGGTACTAACTGCCCCCAGAATCCTTTCAGTAGCCAACTGATCACCCATTATCGCTTGGACATACCTCCACCATCTCCACCAGTCCTGAACCGCGACCTGGTCACGTAGCCTCTAAGCATGACACCTGCAATAGTAGCTTTTATTGATGGCCTCCCGAACTAACGACCAAGTCACACAATCTTCGGGCGTGTCACTTGAGGCAAAAGCTCTCACTCACCAACTGATCAATGACCAGGTCACACAACCTCCAGGCGTGACTCCAGAGATTCAAGCTTACATAGATTGACTAGTGGCTGCCAAGGAATCCAAGCAAGGTGAAGATTAGATCCCCAATAATTTCACCATTCCAAACATGGGGCATTATGATGGGCCAGGAGCCCCTGCCTCTCACATCATCATGTATGAGCGGATAATGTGAGTTAAGAAGCTAAGCTATAAGATATTCACTAAGATGTTTCCTTGTTCTCTTTAGGGTCCTACTCTTGAATGGTATCACACCTTCCCTCAGCACATTGTCACTAATTAGAAGCTTCTCTCTAAGGCTTTAAAAGTGCACTATGGTTTCAACACCATGATGGAAACAACCCTTTAGAACCTTGAGGGAGTTCGCCAGCTACCTACTGAAACCTTTAAGAAGTATTTTAACCTATGGATGTTAACCCAGGTTCTGACGAAGTCCAAGCTCAGCCTTGAGGAGATGATTGTTAAGCTTTTAGAAGGGGCACTTTTGGTTCTCCGAAGCGAAATGGCAACCAACTCCTTTTTATCTTATAAAGCTATTTATGAGAAAGCCGAGAAGATCAATCGCAAGATTGAGCGCGAGTGAGTAGAGAAGGCAGGAAAGCCTTAGTTTAGAAAGAACAATGATACTCAACCTGCAGCTCTGGCAACTGCTAAACCCAAAGCCCCGGCTACAGTTTAGGCAGTCTCTCAAGCCCCTGCTACAGCCCTGGCAATCACTCAACCTTCGCCAACAGTTGCTGCAGTACAACCTCCTCGTCCTCCTTTTATCTTGGCTAACCCTTACAAGTTGCCACTCCGGGTTATCTTTAAGCGCTTATGGGAGGCCGGTTATATCCAATCCCTTCATGAGTACAAACCACCCAACCCCAAAGATAAGAATAATTTCTTTAATTACCATGTTAAAGTAGGCCAAACCATGCTTTTGGCTATCCAACATCATGTAAGTTAAGGAAAGATCACTGAACCAGATAAGGTCCTGAGCAACAAGAGCAACCCCTTGCCGAATTTTGGGAACAAGGTGGGCATGATCCATTCCGGCTTACCAGAAGCTGCAATCTTTAAGCTACTTACCTAGGAGCCAAAAAATAGTGATTCATTTCTTGTTATCTGTTCTGGCCTACCATCTAACTCAGTCTTCGATCTAATTAGCCAAGCTAATTCGGTGGTTCATTTAGTTCAGGGTATGGAAGTAGACCCAACTCCACCTAAGAAACAAACCCACAGAACCCAACCTTTTGTGGCTAAGAGAATGAAAACTGAGAAAGAGCCACTTTTTAGTGTAGATGCCTTTGTACCAAAGGAAGATGACTTCAATGAAGATGATGGAGTAGTCAAAGAAACTAAAGTGATGAGCACTAAATTATTCAAAGTTGATGCACCTATGGCTATGAAGTTGAATGATCTGTTAAAGGTTGACTATGATGGACTTTCCAGTGAGGGTGGGTATAAATTGTTGGACCTAGATTCGGAGCCTGATGAACCCCCTTATCCTTTTGAGACTCGAGCCACTCAAAGTTTCCTGTTCGATAATATCCTCAACCTCTCTAGGAGTGCATGCGTGTATCAACCTGAGGATCGTTATCTCCGTCTAAATAAGGACCCCGTCCAAAAGACGGTAGGAACCCCTGCAAGACCTCCTTCTCCACCTCTTCCTGTTCTGACAAGCCTCAAGGCTGATCCTCTCATCACTCAGCTCAAGAACACCTAAGCTTGCTATCGTATCTGGCAGTTGGTTATTGATTCTGATGGGCGTCGAAGGGTTTGATTGAGCAACTGCTCGATTCAAAAGCCACTCCGAGCAACTCTATTGTTGAAATATGCGCCAAGGTTGGGGAGGTGATCCCTCAGAGAAAGAAACCAGGTATTGCATTCAATGAGTTTGATCTCCCAATCGAGGGTAAGGATCACAATAGGGCTCTGTTTTTCCAAATCCAGCTACTCGATAAGACCATACCCTGTGTCATGGTAGATGACGGCTCCACCTTGAATCTTTGCCCCCTAAAAGTCCTTTCACACTTTGGTATATCAAAAGAAATGCTAGAGAAATCCAACACTATTATTCGGGCTTATGATGACTCAAAGCATAGTGTGATCGGGGTCTTCGAAGTAGAAGTTACTACCAAAGGGGTTACAAGCAAAGTACAGTTCACCATGCTTGACATTTCCGTTTCCTATTCTTTATTGCTTGGTTGACCTTGTCTCCACTCCTTAGGAGCAGTTCCCTCCACTCTCCATCAGAAAGTTATGTTCATGCACGAGGATAGGCTAGTAACTATCGAGGCTATGCCACTTTTGTTGTGGCGGTTATAGAAGCCAAAGCTAAGTTAGATGGAGGCCTTCATGTCATGATGGTTCACAAAACTGAGAAATCAACCCCCATTTGGCATGGTTATCTCCACTCTGGTATGGAAAACTGTTGAAGCGAGCCGGGGTTTAAGCTTGGAAGAGGCTATGGACTGTTTGAGTAGGGGGTTATTGAGGCCCTAGAATAAAAGGTTCTTATCCACCAAGCAGGGTTAGGGTATATGCCTAGAAATACCTACCACTATGTCCCATCTTACTACTATCGCATGATGACTATTTGCAAAATTCAAGGCAAGAAGCCTTACAAGGGAGAATCCAAACCTGTCGAGCATAACGGGAAGATGTGGCTTGGTTTTGAGATATTTAAGGATGTCTATGATTTTGAAGCCAATTGCATGGTTATTTCTGCTGAACATGAACGCATTGAACCTATTGCACCTATCAATGTCATTGCTGATATGATAAAGGGAAAGGGGAAGATGTATCCTGAAGATATGATTAGGGGAAGTGATGAAGAACCCATGGATCATGAAGTTGAAGACGCTGCAGCTACTATGACCAACGCTATGGCATTTCTGATGAAGAAAGGTTAAAAGGTGAGAGAATTGGAGAAGAGGACTCCATAACTGAGATCGTGAAGAAGCTTGCAAGGTCCCTAACTAAGAAAGCCAATCTGTCCAAGGAACCACCACTCACTACCGACCAGAAGATAGCTCTGGAACGTGACCTGAATGCCATTCTATTGAAGACTACATGGGATGCTCCACCTGCTGCTGACATTGCCACTGAAGCCCCTCCGCCTATGGAGGATGATAATATGGATGATGTAATCTTCAATATTTCTGATGTATTTGATGCAAACAATGTCGCCTAGAAGGCTTTCAATTCAATGTATGATTCTTATTTTACTTACTTGTTTGATGTTTTACCCGATGGATCCATGCATTCATATAACTATAAACATAACATTGGCAGTATAAGCGATACTTCTTTAAATGAAATAAACCTAAGTACTGATGACAACCCAAAAATGGTAACCATTTTCAATGACTTAACTTCTAAAGAAAAAAGTGAGTTAATAGAAATGCTTAAAAGACATGTTAACGTTTCTTCCTGGTCATACGAAGACATGCTTGGGGTCGATCATCACATTGTCGAGCATAGAATTCCAACCGATCCTAAGTTCATACCTGTCAATCAAAAGCTCCATCGGTTGAGACTAGAATGGGCAGATAAGGTTAAGGCCAAGGTTTTGAGGTTAATCAAAGCTCATTTCATCAAAGTCGTGGAATATCCTACATGGTTGGCCAACATCATTCCAGTTCCAAAAAAGGATGGTAGGGTCTGAGTTTGTGTTGACTTCCAGGACCTCATTAAAGATTTACCTAAGGATAACTTCCTGCTTCCTCACATCAATGTCCTGATTGATAGTGCCGCTAGGGCAACCATGTACTCATTTATGCATGGATTCTCGGGTTATAATCAGATCTTGGTAGACATTATGGATAAAGTTAAGACAATTACCGAATGGGGGATTCATTGCTACAAAGTAATGCCGTTCAAGTTGAAGAATGTCGGGGCTACTTATCAGCATGCCATAACTACTCTCTTACATGACATGATCCAAAAAAAGGTAGAGGTATATGTGGATGATATGATCGTGAAGTCTGCTACCCGAGAAGAGCACCCCGCTATTCTCAACAGATTCATGACTCATTTTGGAAAGTAAAATCTCTAACCAAATCCGAATAAGTGTGTGTTTGGGGTTACTTTAGGCAAATTACGGGGATATAGGGTCAGCTAGAAAGGAATCGAAATGGATCCTAGTAAGGCCAAAAATATCAGAGACACGCCCCCACCGAAAATAGAGAGAGAAGTCTGATCGTTTTTGGGCTCCTTACAATATATCAGTAGGTTTATTACCCATCTCACTATCGTGTGCGAGCCCATCTTCAAGGTATTAAGAAAGCAGCAACTAGTTGTATGGAACGATCAGTGCCAAGTGGCATTTGACAAAATCAAAGCTTACCTTATCGACCCACCCATTCTAAAACCGCCCACTGCCAGGAAACCTTTGATCCTATACCTGGATACAAAAAAGTCTTCTATAGGGGCAATGTTTGTACAATAGCATGATGATAAATGGGAATACATGATCTACCACTTGAGTAAGAAGTTGTTGGATTATGAAACCCAGTACTCAATTGTGGAGAAAACTTACACCACCATGGTCCGGCCCACCAAGAAACTGTGCCACTACTTCCAATCCTACCGAGTCCAAGCCATGGCTAAGGTTGACCTAATGAAGTATCTTTGTCAATCCCCTACTCTGCCTGCAAACTTTCACGATGGTTATTACTTCTCTCTAAGTTCGACATTGAATATGTCACGAAGAAAGTTATTAAGGGGCGGGCTGTGGCAGAATTCTTGGCTAATTAACCTCTTACCTCTTATTATATTAAGATCTTGGATTTTCACGACAAACAACTCACCACCGTTACCATCCTAGAGCATATGTGGACTGTGTACTTTAATGGTATTGTGAACAAAAGGGGAGCAGCCTTGGAGTAATCATAGTCACACCAGATAATGAAATCATACCGTTGTCTAAACACTTAGAGTTTGCTGTTACCAACAATGGCGCTAAATATAAAGCCCATTTGTTTGGTCTTGAGGCTCTTCTACAGGTCGGGGCTCAAATGGTATCTATAATCAGGGACTCGACTCTAATAATCTATTAGGTCGTCAATGATTTGGAAATCAAGGAAGAATCTCTTCACCCTTACGTGGAAGCGGTCTGAGGCTTACCTGAGAAGTACGTTTTTTTGTATCGCCAAGTACCTCAGGATGAGAACCAAATGGCTGACTCTCTTGCTAACCTGGCTTCATTATAGGAAGGGCCCCAATAGCAACCCATCCGTTTGTTAGTTCTATTGTCAACTAAGATCCCCTACCATTCTCAAGAGGCCCTCGCTCTATCAGTCGAACTCTTTTGGTACTCTGACATCTTTCTGTTTCTCCAACACGGATAATATCCTCTAGATTCCTCTAACTCAGACTATACCCCTCTATGGCAGCTCGCTGTCCAATTCTGGATCGTCGATAATGATCTATTCAAGCACACCAGCGATGGTCCACTACTTCATTGCTTTACTAAATAGAGGCACAAATGGTTATTGACCAGGTCCATGCCAGTGAATATGGCCATCATATGAATTGTATCGCTCACGCAAATAAGATCTAGCAGTTGGGATATTTTTGGCTCACTTTAATGGCCGATTGCATTGCCCAAGTCAAATGGTGCCACTAATGCTAGGTCTATATGGACATGCAATATCTACCACCCACCGAGCTCTATCACTTATCTACTCCTTGGCCGTTCTCGGCGTGGGGGATAGACATAATTGATGAAATTCACCCTTCATCGGTAAACAGGCACATATTCATTATTGTAGCAATGGACTACTTCTCTAAGTGGGTAAAGGCCAAATCCTACACTAATATCACTGCCAAAAAGATGGCCAAGTTCATAAAAAAGCACATATTTGCTCGGTATGGAATTCCACACCATATAGTCTCAGATAATGGGGTACAATTCCAAGGGGCAACCACTGAGCTGATTGAAACATATGGGATTGAACACCACAAATCTTTTCCATACAGACCACAAGCCAATGGCATTATTGATGCAACTAATAAATCGGTAAAGAAGATCCTCTCCAAGATGATAACCGGCTGTAGGGATTAGGCTGACAAGCTACCTTTTGCTATCTTGGGCTTTTGCATGAGTGTCTGCATCCTGATCGGCCAAACTCTGTCCACCCTAGTCTATGGAATAGAAGCAGTTTTACCAATTGAAACTCAAGTAAGCTCACTGAGGGTTGCATTAGAAGCTAAACTGAAAGAATATAAATGGACTAAAGCGAGATTTGAGTAGTTGAACATGATGGATGAACAAAGCCTAAGGGCCCTAGATAATATCCAAATGTATCAGCAGTGCATGGCTTGAGCCTAAAATAGTAGGGTTAGACACCAGAAGTTCTCGCTAAAGGCCGGAGATCTAGTCCTTAAATAGTTAAAACCTTCCACTGCCGATGCAAGGGGCCAATTCAAGCCAAATTGGGAAGGACTATACGTAATCAAGAAGATACTCAGTAAAGGGGCAGCCAAGCTTATAGATATGGATGGAAATGAGTTTGTGAACCCCATGAATCAAGACAGGCTTAAGCGTTACCATATCTAACCAAAAGAAATAAATTGGAAAAAGAAGCACAAATATATATATATATATAATAATCACCCACCTTTCGGTCCTTTACCGATTGGGTAAAAATTAGAGTGACATCCAACGGTCAGTATTCTATAAATTGGGTGTGCAAAAATTAGGGGATATGACAACCCGCTAGATTAAAAACCCGAAAAGGGCAATCTAGGCAAAAATTAGGGTAAGTGAGAAAAGAGAGTGCTTTCTAGAAAACAAATCTAGGCTAGTTGGCAATGGAAGTTAAATCAATGGGAATGGTTACCAACATCATGTACTTTGTTTTGCTTCATCTAATAAAAGTATCTCTTTTGCTGAATCCTGAATGCTTATGTTGATGCGAATATTTGTATCCATACGATCAAAATAACTCAGGTAAATAGAATGCAGAGTTGACATTATTCTAAATCAATGTGTAGTAAAAAATAAATAAGAGAAAAATATTTCTGATAGACTAAAAAGAGCAAGGTCTATGCAAAAGTCCGAATAAGTTTGCTGGATTGAAAACCCAAAAAGGGCGATTCAGGTAAAAGTTAATACAAGGTTCGATATATTTAAAACCCCTAATGGCAGTCTATGCAAAAGTTAGAACTAAATAAAAATACTAAAATAAAGTTTGATAGGCCTGCCACCACGACTGACCTATGCAAATGATAGAACTAATAAGAGTGCATCTCACAACAAACTCCCTGCATCATCATCCTAGTACCTTAAGATCCTCTGCGAGGTGGACGTATGAAAAGGATCGAATCCCTGCTTAGCTCATTCCCCCTCCAAGCGAGCCCATGATCGCTCGGATTAAGTCGGTAGGTGCCTAGTCTTAGCAAGCCATCCTCTATAGTGCTTATCAACCTCAGTGGTCTCCATATGAGCATAGTCTAGAGTCTTGAAGATAGCCTCCCCTGCCCATTTCTCCCAAATATGGCTCACCTATTTGATTTTGTGGACACCGATATGGTTTTCAGGTAACCTAGTTGGAACCCTCTATCGCCATCCATACTAATGGCGAAGCCGATACGGAGTGTAGAAAGTAATAATCTGTAGACCTAACAGCTGAACATAGGATCCTAAGGACTCCACAACCACGTCTTGGATCTTCTACCAAGGGCTAACCCACTCTATCTGTGAGTCATCACATCTAATTGTAATCAACACCCAGTTTTTAGCCATCAACTGATTGAAATCCCCCCGCACGAACCCTCTGTCCCTGAGATGGACAGGCAAGTATTTCTTCGGGTTCCCCCAAGGTTCTCATTTCAAATTGAGCTTATCTATCAACCACACCTTTAAATTAGTTTTAGTTGAGAATGAGAAGAAGTTGAGAGCTAAGAGTGATGAGAAAAGATACTTATAGTAGTGTAAGGTGATCACCGATAGGAGTCGGATTGATAGAAGCAGCATCAGTATTCAGCAGGGTCTTCGCTAACCCCATAACCAAGGGGGAAGCACCTGCTGACATACACCCGATAGGTGAAATCAACCTAAATGGTGCAATAGCCCCCACACCGCACATAAACTTAGACATAAGTAGCAGTGCAACCATGGAAGGCCAAGCAAGAAGAGATCTGGGAGCCCTATGGCATGACTCCAATATTGTACTAAGCTAAACTCCCTATTGATCTAGTAGTCAGGATACTAAGGGGTCTATAGAGTCCAAATTCCATAACCCTCTTAGTACACCATCCGTACAGAAGTGGAACTCCATGGTCGCCAAGGGCATGGGCCTCGGGCATGGGATCCCAATATAGCATGAAACTCCTCAAATAAGGGGCATAACTCGAATGAGGAAAAGCAAAACACATGATCCATCTAGTCCCAAAAAGTCAAAGTCGCACGAAGAAACTCAATATTTACCGGCCACGAGGCCACGTAGGAAAACCCCTAAAGCCTAAATTTCTGTAATTTCTTCCAGTTTGCTTCTCTTAGGGTTTTCATAAGGCCCTTAGGTACTGGTTGTGGCTCTTCATGGCTAAAATCTTGGAAAATGGCCGAAATTTGTATTTTTGGATGTGAAGCCGCCAACGATATGGATGAAGCCATCGGCGGTATGATCGAAGTCATTAGTGGTATGGTTTTGAAGCCGCCGGCAGTAATGGGTTGCGGGAGATGTTGTCTGTATTAGTTAGCAGATTCAAAATTTTCATACAGACAGCGATATTGATGAAGCCGCCGGTGGTATGACATCATTGTCTATGAATTTCAGGCTTGTTTTGGCCAATTCAAACCTATACATAACTTGTAAAAGACCTGTAATCTGTATCCAAATGGAGAATCAAACCAAACATCCATTTATTTTAATTCAGAAGCCCAAAGGCATAAATGTACCAAATATCCAAATCCTAAGCCTAAACAAACCCAAATAAAAATCCAAAATCAGCTAAACAGAACCAAATCACAAACTAAAATAAAATCATCCAAACCCTAATGTATCAGAGGTACAAATTAACAAAAAAGCAAGGAATGAAAATAAGAGCTAAGGCATCCCACCGCCATCCGTCGGGTGAGATGTGAACTCCAACTCCTCCCCAAGGTAACGACTAAAGACATCATCATCCTCCTCTCTCCCCTCGATCATTAGGACACTACTTGATTCAGCAGGCTTAGTGGTAGGACTCTAACTAGCTACTATCTTCTTCCCTCTGCAACTTGTCTCAATTGGAGGTGAGTGGTCTATATTGTGCTTGCTCCTCCTCTCTTGCATGGTAGCATCCAATTGCTGCTCTAACTCACCAACCAAGCGCCTAAGCTCTTGATTCACAGCTACCTCCTCTTGATACCTTGCCTAGGCCTGGTTGGCATCCAAAAGTGATAATTTCATGAATTCTTGTGAGAGACAAGAAACAATAACCATCCACATCATTCATAACATTCCTACAAGCATTATTTAAGTTATAGCATCATTTGAACATCTTTTTACCTCGGCAAATAAGGTATGGGAGACCAGGGTATCCTTGAGTGCAAAGGCGTTCACTCTTAGCCGCTCCGCTTCCCTGCAAGTAACCTAAAAAATCCAAAGAAGGAATAATCATTGGGTAATCTCGAAAAGGAAAGATCGCATGCCCCAAAGAAGTAGATTCTAATTTTCTCAAGGCTTACATGTGTAGTATCCGGAGGTATAAAGTTCATGGAATGTGCTCTCGGAGTTATATTCCTTATGATGAAATCGTCCTTCAGGCCCAAGGGTAGGAAGTACTCCTCCAAAGCTGTCAAAAGGTGCCCTGGCACTATACCGCTATCCTTAGGCCTACCCCGACCTTGCACTTCGCTAGTCTCAGGCCTGGTCCTTTTCCTAGGAGGAACCTAAAAAATACACACACAAACGACACAAATTCAAGTGGAAGCCAGAATTTTGGATTAAATAAGATAGAGTATGTGACATGGTCTTACATCAAAGGAGTGGTGCTCCTTATGGGCCATCGGCACCCCCTCATGGGCCATTGATATATCCTCATCTGCCTTCTTGGCCCCTCGGGGTCGCCCTTGCCAGCACCCTCCTCTTCCTCCTCCTCCTTGTCACTGCTTGCATGGCCACAACCTAGCCATCTCAGCTCCTCCCTCTTCTTCTTCGAGTGATATTCGAGCATGTAGTTAGCATGAATATGCAGGCATATAAGGAGCAATCATGACACGATACAATCCTAAGGACTAGGAGCACTCTTTATGACATGCCTATTCTCATCCAGATAAGTGGCTTTGTTAGCCTTGGAAATAGTAGCCAGATAAGGTCACTAGAGGCCCGTGGGAGGTGCTGAAAGGGACAACATCTCTCCAACCGCATACCCGCTCCCCCAAATACCACTCGAAAGACAAGGGGCTTTCCATCACAAATCTTCAGTCATCCACGTCTTTCCAGACCACGGCCACCTCCGCCAGATTGGAAACCTCATCAAACGGGTCCCAAAAAACCTTGCTAAGTAAAAAGACAAACAACTAAGTAGCATAGTGTAAATTTATAAGTATATTTTGTTAACTAATAGGTTGTTTAGTATGAAATAGGGATAAGAGTCAAAGTCGCATATTGAGCTAATCTGTAAGCTCCTGAATGTATCCCTATAGTTGGTGGAATACTTACTAAGTCCCCCGATACTCTCGCACCACCGGGCAAGAAAGTGCAAACTTGCTGGCACCTTGGTCTTGAATTTCACCGATGGGAGAATCTAATGCTCGAAGGCCCAAGCCTAGATAATCAATAGCTAGTCAGTCTAAAGCATCCAAAAGAGGAAAATGGACAAAAACAAGTAAAATCATATAGGAGAATAAATAAGTGCTTTTGGAAGGACCTTACCCTTATTCTTAGCCCCCGCGTCCAATCTACGGTATATCTGTGCTAGAATGGCCCTGGGCTATTTCTTTTCCCTAATCCTCTTGACATCCTCGACGGTAGAGATCAACTAGTAATTGATCTTACTGCTAGTGACGAGAAAGAATAGAACCGTCAGACGCGAGATGACAAAGGAGCGAACACAGGTACCTCGTTGGGTCTCAGGAACCACTCGAACCGCCATCCAATGCATTTGCAGCTCTCTATAGGATAATCGCCCCGAAGTAGGCTTCAAGCCAAAGAGCTCGATCGCCCTCCTTTTCGTGAGCTTTTGGAGATAATATTTCTCCATATAAATGTCAAAATGGATGACATACTCGGTCAAGGAAAGCCCAGTCATTGCCACCATATAAGAGGGAGTGATGGTCAGCTCACCGATCATAAGGTGGAAGGTGTGAGTGGTCTCCGACCACTTCTCGGTTAGTGCAGTCAAGGCCCAATAGGAGAGTTTTGGCATCCTCGTGGGCAGAATCCTTACTAGGTCCCCAAAACCCGTAGCGTCTATAGCCTCTCTAAGCGCATGGTCCTTCTCATCAATATGAGTCCACCCCTCACTGATGGTCCCTATGCCCCCGATGCACGTGAGCTCATGCGGCTGCAAAAAAAGAATAAAGCAGAAAACAAATAAGTGATCGGTATTTATTCATTTTATTTAGTTGTTGGAACTGGCTAATATCGTTGCTGGAGTAGTGATACCGCCGGTGACATTAGCCATACCAAATATCACTATAAGTAGGAGCGATATGGCGAGTTTTGGGCCTTTTTGGAAGGCCTGAAGCTATTGGCGGCTGAACGAAGCCGCCACCGGCATTAACTCTGTGGACTGAATTGCAGATTCACCCAAAATCGCAATTAATTGATTAGAAGTATAAAATCAGTCAAAATCGACCCTATAGCATGCAATTTCAGTATATGTACTTTTAATTTCATATTCTTAACCCCTATCATGGCATATTTTGAGTTTAAGACCGAAATTAAAGTAAACAAAATGTAAGATTCGGGTTTTGTTAGACATAATCTATGCCCTATAGGCAATTAGGGCTATATGTCTTAGTTTTATTTGTACAAATAAAGTTATATTAATAAAGGCATTCTTTTGCTATATCAATGACTGTGAAAATATATTATGACTGGTTTAGAATATATTCGTTTATGTGTCTGTAAAAGTCCATGACATAATCATAGCACATATTGCAAGGGCAAAGTGAGACTATGTTGGTGAGAACTAGTTTGTGTGCAATTATGATTTGTAAAAATATCCCTAGTCGTAGTATTATAAAGACTAGACATTGATGAATATAGATAGAATAGCATGTATCGTTAAACCTCTTGAATTTGATTTAGAGTAGCATATATTCAATGCTAGAGGGTGGTACCTTGGGTTAACACATGATTGTATTCATGGAAATACATTAGAGACCGCTATGAGACAACACTTGGTAATCTATATTATGTATTGGTGTTTTAATCGTCTCATTCCAATACCAATACAAATATCCTTAGACCTGAGATACTAGTTACCTTGCTCAGATGTTGCTATACTTTGGATTATAACTATATATTCTATAGATTAGATGCTAAGGGTAATTATAGGTATAGTTGATGTCTATCCGTTGGTAAGCTGAGTACCCAAGATGGAGTTTATCACTCCACTATAGCAATATAAGGGAGATGTACCTTAGCCCACTTGTTAGAAGTGACACACTCGTAAACCTCTGATCAGAGTATGAGTTGATAGGATGGGATCCTGATCAACACATTAAATGGTTGAGTAGTGTACTTTGGTAGCAAGACTAAACTACTAGGGTAGATGTTATAACTATTAGTGGACTAACACTTAAATCGAGTCCTAGAAACTAGATGGTACTCAGCAGTTGATAGAAGGAGTGAATTGTATTGATACTATTTTAGAATCGAGATTAAGTCACATGCATGTGATGTTCCGAATATTGAGGGGTCATATGCCTTTGCTAGAGTACCACAATGACCGATTAAAGTAATTGGAGTCTATAACGATGTAAAGCTCCGAGAAGGTCAATTCCTAAAATGGATTGAGCCAGGTTAAACTTTTGGCGGCTCGATATTATGGGATCCTATAAGGTCATACACTTTGAGTTACGACCGAGCTATGTAAAGAATCGTTATACTAGGTCTAATCTAGAAGAGCAAGAAAGTATGGTTAGACCATAACATATTGGTTAGACCAATATTCATTGGTTGGACCAATGAACCTGTTAAATAATGAGGTTAAAATAGAAAAGGGGAAGTAGAAACACAAATAGATCGAGGTTTAGGGAACCTGTATGAGTGGATTTGCACATTTACTGTTGGATTGTATATGCATAAAATCTGTGCACGGGCCAGTTTGGAAGTGCACAAAGGTCCACAGGCCTTGGGCGAGCTAGGTGCCTTTGGCAGCCCGCGGTGCACGCTGCGTAAGTCTATAGTGGGTTGCATAGGCACACAATCCATAAGGGGCTTGCGTAAGCTGCGCTGGACTCTCAGGCTTTGGGCCTGCACGTTATGCAAAGCGCGGCCTACTAGTGGGTTGTACTGTGAGCAGTGCACTAGCGAGCTATGCAAGCCTGCATGGCCTGCACTCCTGCATGGCCTGCACTCCTGCATAGGCCACAGTTCTATTAGGCTAGACTTGCACTCCAGTGCAGGCCTAGCCACACTACTGGCTGCCGGCCAATAGTGTTAGAGTTTCATTATTGAGCTTGTTCCCTAAGCAAGCTCGCTAGTGTTTGTGTCAAACTCTACTTTCAATTCAAAATAAATTGTCTTGATTACCCTTTCTATTTTGATTCTCCTTGGTTTAGGTTAGGGACTTTATTGTTCTTTGATTAATTCCTAACCACTATAAATAGAAGCCTCCTCGTTCATTATTTTCGTCCTGAATTTTGTAATCCCTCTCTTGCTCTCTTATTCTCTTAGTTGTTCTGATTCTTAAAAGTAATCCATCAAAAGATGTATTTACTTAGAATAGAAAACTAAGGGAATTTCTTCTACAACAAATTAGTAGGGAGGATCTAGCTATCGTCCACTTATTTATCGGTTCTTCCTTTCTAGAAGGTTTTGGTCGGTGGTGCTTGTGTGAACTATTTATAGAGGGCTTCTACATTGGAGTCTGTGCACATAGTTGAGGGGTCTTTCTACCGACTACGGGATTCACTCTTCAACTGGTAAGTGGTTAAATTATTATTACGTCCTTTAAATAAGTGTTTATGGCCTAGAATAATTTAAGACTAGCACTATTATCAATCATGCCATGCTTAGGAGATCTAAGGAACTAGATTGAATTTTTGAATTTACGCAGCATCTATTTTACTTGCTAAAACCTTAATCTGGACCAACAAGTTTTGCAAGATTTCCTGGAGATAGGAGATATGTTTCTTCTTCTCCGGAGTCAGATCATTTATGGGACTAGCAATCCCCGTACCCGTACATCTTTTCAGATTGATTCAACTTGTAAGCCACATGAATAGGGCAAACTTTCAGCCCTTTGAAGGAGGAAGTGGGTAGATCTTCAGGCCTTATACTTGTAGATTTTCATCTAAAGACATTCTTCAACATGGTGAATCAAGAGGGAGAAGCTATAGAGAAGTTTGAAAGGGAGAGAGAGAGATTTTTGGACTTACTACCGTTTGAATAGGGAAAAAGAGTTAAATTTGTATTAAACACCCCTGCGGAAATCAAGGAGTTTCATTAAGTCTAAAATTGACACTCCATGTCGCTGAGGGTATCAACTCATGTCACCGGCAATATCATCCAAGCTGTCGGCGGCTTCACTCTCTCTAGGGGCAATTTTGAATCTCTTCGACCATTCAAAGGTGCCATGTGGCACCCCATATCGCCAGCGGTATCAACCAAGCCGCTGGCGGCATCAAATCCTCAGGGCTATTTCAAAGGCCTTACTGAATCTCAGCTCAAGCCCTCAACATTCTAGAACTTCTAAGACCCTGGTATTTTTAGCTACAACATTTTTATTGTTGATCGAAGGGCCAAAAATATTTTTTTTTCATAAAATCGATCAGGTAGTAAAAACATTGTTTAAAAGTCTGTCTAAGCTTGTTTCACTTATCACTCATTGCAGGTACAATCGCAAGGGGCAAACAAAATATCCTCATTTAGGCCACTGACCGCTTGGAATGCCAACTGAAGGTCGTGGTATAGTTCCCATACATGTTATCCTTTAGGTTCTCCCCCCGAACGCCAATTGAACTTTTGTGATGCTATCTGCGTACGTGTCATTCTTTGGGTTCACTCGCTTGGAATACCAACTGAAGGTCGTGATATAGTCCCTATAGATGTCATCCTTTGGGTTCTACCCCCGAATGCCAACTGAAGGTTGTGATATAGTCTGTGTACATGTCATCCTTTGGGTTCACCCATTTGAGAACGCCAACTGAAGGTCGTTATATAGTCCCCGTACATATCATCCTTTGGGTTCTCCTCCCAAAAGCCAATTGAAGGTTACGATACAATCTGCGTAGGTGTCATCCTTTTGGTTCACCCGCTTGGAACGCCAATCGAAGGTCATGATATAGTCCCCGTACATGTCATCCTTAGGGTTCTCCCCCTGAACACATACAGAAGGCTGTGATACAGTTTGAATATGTGTCATCCTTTGGGTTCACCTGCTTGGATCGCTAGCTAAAGGTTGTGATATAGTCTCTGTACGTATCATCATTTAGATTCTCCTTCCTAACGCCAACTGAAGGTCGTGATACAGTCTGTGTATGTGTCATCCTTTGGGTTCACCCGCTTGGAACCCCAACGGAAGTTAATAATTAGTCCCCAGAAATGTCATCCACTGGATTCTCCCCCCGAACAACAACTGAAGGTCATAATACAGTCTACATACATGTCATCCTTTGGGTTCAACCGCTTGGAATGCCATCTAAAGGTCGTGATATAGTCCCCGTACATGTCATCCTTTAGGTTCTCTCCACAAACGCCAACTGAAGGTCATGACATAGTCTGCGTATGTGCCATCCCAAACATCAACTAAACTCAGTGATACATTCAGTGTACGTGTCATTCTTTGGGTTCTCCCCCTAAACTGCTAGCACTATGATTCATGCCATCGGCAGCCTAACTTTTGCAGGCAGATAGCTTTTTGCCATGCTTGCTCAATATTCACCGGATAAATAAAAAAAAGTCAGCTCTACACGGATTTTAGTCTGTATAAGGCCTTTTCCAGACATTTGAGGAGGTTGGCAACTCCAAACTTTGATTTGAGAGGGATTTTAGTGAGAGATAGTTAGTTTTAGTGGGATAAGGTGAAGAAAAGGTAAGAAAAGGGGAATTACTCCACCTTTTCTTGGTTTTTCTCCTTTGAATTCTCTCATATTTAACTTAAAGTTGGAAGAATTTAGTTTTAAAATCAATCTAATAGGTTCTAGAGACTTAAATCCTTTTGTTTACTACCCAAATCATCATTTGATCTCCCTAGAGGTGTCATTTGGATCACGAAGTGGTGGATTCACTACCCCGATGTAAAAATTCTAAGTCTCATAGCTCTTTGGCTTTTATTTTAGTTGTTTGTTGCATTTATTTGTTGTTTTGTGCTTAGTTTTGGATTTTCTGCCCTTTTTTGACCGTTAACTACTACTGCTGCAAGAAACTAAAACCGCCAGTGATAAGTGAAGCCGTTGGCGGTATCACTCATGTCGCCAGCGACATCAGTGATAACGCTAGAGGCTTCCTTCCTCACCAATGGCTCTATTTTCTTGTGGGACCCTTTCTATATGGTACCCAAAATGTTATTCTGCCAACCTGTGTAAATGAAATCGCCAGCGGCATCAATGATGTCGCCGGTGGCTTCATTCATACCACTAGCAGTATGGCATTCTTGGCAGCAGGTTTATTTTTGTTTTATTTTTGACCTAGTTTAATTTCCAAAGCTATGATGTACAGTGCAATGAAGGGAGTCTAGAACTCCCTGAAAATAGACCTCACCCCATAACATGTGGCATTTCACTAATAATCCTGTTAAAATAACAATTTAGTCTAAAAATGTAAATAAAATGAGATTTTCTCGAAAATGCCGTTAAAACACCATTTTTAGCCATCCAACCGGGCTCTATAAAATTTGGCAATAAATATGCCATGATCACGCAAACTCGAGTCTTTTTTGGTCCACTAACTATGCATGCTATATGTGATATATCCCATATATGTGCCGTATTTGTGCTAACCATTTTGTGCAGGTAGATTTAGGTTAGATGTATGTTAGGCCTTTGGGTATTTCATTTATTGTATAGACAAATGTATAGGATTTTAAAAGCCATTAATTATTCTTTAATTCCCGCACTTTATCTGGGATGACTGTAGTAATTTATTTATCACTTTTGAATGCTTAATAACGCACTAACACAATATAATCGAAAACACAATAAATAGGGTGGACTAAAACCAAATAATAAAGAATGAAACTTTTAACTTGGCCAATGTAAAATAGATAGCATCATTCGAACTCGGAATCTCTACTTAAGGTATGGTCTACTACCTGGTGGGAAAATCGTACCTAAATTTCCTTATTGAGCTGAACGGGGTGGCGACTATATTTTAAGTATAGGATTTTGTTCTCGCATCTTTTAATCATTAAAATATTGTAAACCACATTTCACACTTATAATTTTTTAGGGTTGGTCCTCCAGCCCGATTTGCAGCCGTCTGAAATGTCATCCGCTCACAGACTTACCATTATACATAAGGTTTTGAGATCTTTTAATCACTACTTGATTATCGTAATGTACACAAATTGCGGGCACATGCTTAGGCCTTTCTGGAATATCCTCTTATAAGTTACATAGCCATTCGAATTCTTATCTCATTTTATCCAAGGCCACAAACTCAGCTTCCATTGTGGAACGAGTTATAATTGTTTGCCTTGAGGATTTCAAATACATTGCTCCTCCTCCTAGAGTGAACATATACCCACATGTACCTTTAGAATTCTTAATGTCAGCTCTCTAACTAGCATTAAAATATGTTTCTAGTACAACAGGTTCTCTTGTATAGTGTAGTTCATAATTACGAGTATATCAAAAGTATTTTAGTATTCTTAAAATCGCACCCCAATGGCTTTTATCCGGGTTACTCCTAAATCTGCTTAAACTACTTACAATATAGGCAATAGTATGCCTTGTACAACTTATAAGGTACATTAGACTGCTTATAACCCTTACATATTCCACTTGGTCTATGCATTCAGCTTTGTTCTTGGACAAATGTTGATTAATGTCTAATAGTGTTTTAGCTATACGAATATCACCTTTGTTAAACTTGTCAATTATGTTGTCCACATAGTGTGACTATGTCAATATGAGACTATTAGGTGAGTGTTGAACTTGGATGCCTAAATTACATTAGCTAGTCCCATATCTTTCATGTCAAATTTAGAATTTAACATATCCTGGGTATGTTTCACCATTCTTTCATTGCTTCCAACAATAAGAATGTCATCAACATACAAACATAAAATGACATATCCGTCATTTGTAGTTTTGACATATATGCATTTGTCACACTCCTTTATATGATAGCCACTTGCCATCATGACATCATCAAATTTCTTATGCCATTGTTTGGGTGTTTGCTTTAATCCATATAAAGACTTTACCAACTTACATACTTTCCTTTCTTGATCAAAAGCTACACAACTCTCAGGTTGTTCCATGTAGATTTCTTCTTCAATATCTCCATTTAGAAAAGCTGTTTTCACATCCATTTGATGTACTTCAAGATTTCTCAAAGCGGCAATTTCAAGTATCATCCTAATGGAAGTTATTCTCGATACTAGAGAATACATATCAAAGTAATCAAGGCCTTCTTTTTGTCTATTACCCTTTATGACTAAACGAGCCTTTTACTTGTCAATTTTTCCATCAGCTTGCAGCTTAGATTTGAAATTCCATTTAGAAGTTAGTGGCTTAGTTCCGAGGAGGAAGATCAACTAGTTCCCACATATTATTTTGCAAAATGGAATCAATCTTACTCCTTATAGCCCCTTTCCATAAATGACTTTCAATAGAGCTTATAGCTTCTTTGTACATTTGAGGCTCCGCTTCAACTATATAAGTTAAGAAATCTAGACCAAAGGATTTTTCAACCCTTGCCCATTTACTTCTTTTAGGTTCTACCTCATGATCTGTATTATTCCCTTCTTGAGAATTTTTATCATCTTCTTCAATTACTGATTGGAGATTGTCATAGTTATCAATGTCGTGTTGATCAACTTGACCGTCACTTACAATTAGTTCACGAGACCTTTTAGTTCTCGACCCTTCACCTTTTTCCTTACATTGAAAGAAGTTTTCAAAAAATGAATCGTCCTTTGACTCAATCAAAGTGTTCTTATGTATATTTGGGTTTTTAGATTTGTGCACAAGAAACCGATATGTGTTGCTAGTACTTGCATAGCCAATGAAAATACGATCCACCATTTTTGGACATATTTCCATACGTTTAGGTAATGGTGTAATTACCTTTGTAAGACACACCCACACATTTAAGTAACTATAAGAAGGCTTTCTACCCTTCCATAATTCATACGGGTTTTGACTTGTTTCTTACGTGGTATCTTATTTAAAAGATAATTTACTGATGAAATAGCATCACCTCACATGTTTTATGGTAAACCAGAACTGGTTAACATTAAATTCATCATCTCTTTTAGAGTATGATTTTTTACGTTCAGCTACACCATTTGATTGTGAAGGCTAAGGTGGTGTTATTATTGGTCCTTGTGAGAGTCTATATAAGGTCAAAGGGAGGTGAATGACCCTTTTTTGTGGAATTGGCAGACTTTAAAAAGTTTTGTGTAGTGCGTCCGATATGTTCCAGATATAATGGATCTAGATGATGCAAATATGAAACGATGTCCAATAATTAAAGAGGTAGAAAATCAAAGGTAGTATTTTATCCTTGTTCGGCCCCACCTACTCCAGTCCCTAGAGTGTCCTCACTCTGAGCTTTTTCCACTACTGGATTCCTTTCTAATTGGCAGGAATTAAGCCTTACAATTTGTCTCCAGAGATTTCTTCTCCTCCAGATGTAGGATATACCACTAAAAGCACCAAATCCTAGATGAGTCCTCTTGGGCTTGTCTTCGGATGGTAACCCGTTCCGGATGTAGGATATACCACTAGAAGAACGAACTCCTAGCTGAGTCCTTTCACTTTAGTAGGATATACTACTTAGATTCTACCCAAACCTAAGCTGAGTCCTATATGGAGATTTCAATTAAAGCACAAACTTTAAGCTAGTTCCCAATCTCAATACTCACCCAAGTATGAGATCTTTACAACTAATTTTATCTTTGAAATGGTTTTGAACTCTTCAAGTTTATAGTTTTAACTTGAGAGTTCTTACAAACTGATTTTGAATGGTTTGTTTCTTGGAGGGATTATATCACTGACTGCAATAGCTTCAATTTTCTTGTAATAGATTCTATAAAATCAACGAGTACCTTTTCAACTTGTGAAGCTTCCCTTTTATAGGCTTGGATTATTAATGTAGCCGTTGTGTACCGATGAGGTTGAATTGAATCTTCACCATTGATCACATATGATTTGCACATTTGGAGCCACTGATTAATCCGTTAGGCACAAATTTTGATCCGTTTGAATTCTTGGAATTGAGGAAAAAAGTTATTAGTGATCATTTTGTTTGGATTATAGTGACTCACCAACTTTTATGTCATTTTCTTTGGTGTGAGCTCCACATGCCATTCTCATCGGTCTATGTGAAAAAGGTTGTTACCTTTTTATCTTTCCTATGTCAGTCTTTTTATCCTTTTCTAAAATGTGTGTTAGCTATCATTTTCCAGGTGAAAGGGATCTTGAACTTCAGACCAAAAAGAGAGGGAAAAGGTAAATTTGAACTTTTCCCTTTGTCTTGATATTTGAGTCTTCCAGATGTCTTCGGATTAAATATATCCAGATGCTTCTTTAATTAGCTCTTCTTTCGGATTCTGCTTTTGAGAGGTTTAAAGTCTATTTCCTTTTTGAGTTATGATCAGATGCTTCCATTGTGTGCTTAGGTAGTTAGGAGATTACATGTTTTTGTTCTCTATGTTTTTATTTTTTTCAAACTTGATCTGGATAGTTCTTTTAACTTGTTCTTCCGGATCATTTGTTTCCTAACAATCTCCCCCATTTGATGGAAACAAAAACCTAAGTACCTCTAAGCATAAGTAAAAGGGGGTTTTATGATTTAAGTATGATTCTTGATACTCAGTCATTTACAGATTCACTTACCCAGAATTCAAGCATCCAGACTCCCTCAACATTTTTTGCATTCTAGCTACTAAGTTTTTGAAGTACAACTATAGTTACACTTAGAAGTGATTTTTAAGTAGAATATTTTCACTATATATACTTCTATGGTTAACGATAATTAACCTTATGAAGTTCCTGATTACCAGTACAGGAATATATAAGTGAAAAATTGCATAACTATCTATTACAGCATTTTACAATGGGAAATAACTATTCTATAAATAGTACTACTCTACTCTTCCATAGCCTTAATTTTATTTGCTTTGCTTATGTTGCTCTTATCCCCCTTTTTGTTAGCATCAGATTGAGGGTTTATCACCATATATGTCTGTTGAACCTAATTTCTTTGCTGAGCTCCGGAGTAGACAGAGTAATCACCATTTTCTTCCTGATGCATTTCAATGGTAGTCTCAATAGTAGCCGCAAGGAGATGGACTGGTTTGAGTTGGTCCCAGAGCTGCTTGTATGATTTGATCATATCCAAAATCATTTTAAGAGCATGTTTCCTGTCCTCATCTTTAGTGAATGGAAAGAAGGCTTTAAGAAGGGTGAGGTTGCTCTTATAACCAAAGAATCATGTGTCCTCAATGTACTGGACAAGGTTCTGAATTATTGGGAGGAGAAGGCTTTCCTGAATGGTTCTGAAAGTAGAAGGAGTGTAGATGGAAAGATTAGCCATACCAGTTTGGAGTTTAGAAATTTCTTCGATGATGTCTCTCCGGATATTATGAACACTGGTGTTGATGGTCGTAAGCTCTTTGTCAAAACTTTCCTTCCAGGCATTTATTAGCTTTTTAGTTTTGGAGAGATGACTCCCAAAATCATTACTTATCACTTCAATCTGCTTCTCCAGGAGCTTGGGGAGTCCTTCATATAGAAAGTTATAGAGCATCTCTTTAGCAGCTTGTTGTTCCTCATTTAGATAAGTTAGTCTAGAGGTGATGCCCTTTCCAGATTCTATGATTGCTCCGAGGATGAATTTTTTCAAGCTTTCAAACTTGCTGTCCATGTATTCCTTGAGCTCAGTTTTCAAATTGGTTAAGGAAGACATAATCTAGCCCAGAATTGTTTTTAGCTCCAGTGGAGGCTTGAGTTGATGTACTGTTAGTTGTTGTAATTACAGAGGAGAGTTGGTTTAAAATTGGATTGATCTGAGATAAGGAAATTTCTACAACTTGAGTAGTAGTGGGGAACTGATCAACCTTTCTATCAATATTCTTCACCCCTGACTTTATCTTGACAGTTCTTGCTTAAGATCCAGAGTCATTGTTTGCTTTGATTTTAGTTTCTCCATGGATTTTAGTTGATCACGTATGTTCCGAAGACTACGCGTGATATTGCTTTATTTATGCCCCTCAATTGTAGCCTCCTCGATCATTTTTAGTGCAATTCTCAATTTCTCAACTCTTCTTGAATTAGGGTTGGTGGTTGGCCTTTTAGGTGTGCTATCAGATGATGAAGTCTCTTTTGACCCAGAGCTGCTTTCGGATTCCTCTGATCTAGAATATTATTCTTCACTACTTTCATTCTTCCTCTATTCTTTGCTTTTTTAATCCACTCTTCCCTCCAGAGTGGCCTCGCCCTTAGAGTCCACTTCAGAAGTATGCTCAGTGGGTCTCAGACCAACTTCTTCCTTTGGAGCATTTTGCTCCGAGATAGACTGTATATCCTTAGATGCATTTTGGATGCTAGAATCTTAGTTATCCTGAGTTATAATGGCATCATCAGCTAGATTAGCAGCATCATTATAATTTAAAACGGGGATTACCTCAATGGACTGCTGTGGCTTGATGTGTTCTATTTTTATCTGCGCAACTATCCTAGAATCTGAAAGACTAGTATTGTCCTTCGTCTCCCCTTCTTTTTCCTTAACAGGACTTATAGGTTGCAATTTTGTCTGTTCTACAATGATGGTATTATCCTCACCATTCCCTTCGATTGCCTTTTTAGGACTTTCTACCTCTATTACCTCTACTACTCGATTCAATAGGTTATCCGGATGAGGTTCAATTATGGCCTTGAATAAAAATAGATCTTCCTCTAGATACTCAAGTTCCTTAAGAAGTGTTAAGCAATGGGGAATGGTGGACTGTTAGTTGTTGTTCTAGAAGAGCCTTCGGGTCCCTCAATGGTCAGCCTATTCTCTTTCAGATTTACCTTGACAGCTACCATCATTTCCTCATATTGAGGATCTTCCAGAATGATATTGTCTGGAAGAATGGGCTTTCTAGCAACCACCATCTACTATCCCTTTCTTATGTCTGCTGCATTGGGTGCCTTGGGGGTTGGTTTATTGATATGTATACCAGCACTAGGTTTTCTAATAGCCAATTTCTCTCTCTGAGCCTTAACTGCTTCATTGAATGTTGAGCCCTTCCAGATGAATTACTTCTTCGGTGCAAGCTGACCATCTCTTATCTCTTCACTGTCTGAGCCAACATCCTCTTTTAGGACATCTTCAATTTTGGTTTTCTCCCCTTTCTTCCACCCCTTTCTGATTGTAGTAGTAGCTACTGCAATTTTCTCAGTTGCTTCTAGTTCACAAACTGGCTTCTTTGCTGCAGCTTTTATCAGCCTACCTCTCTTCTTAGGCTTTTCTAGGGTAGTTTCCATCAGTTGTGTGAGGGAAAGTTTTTCCTCATCTACTTCCTCAGTCCACTCCATTTTTAATGTTTTCTAGCTTTTGGCTTTAGTGGTTCTCCCCTTTTTACTTCTGAAGCCAGTTCCACGGAGCTTCCAGCCTTCCGAATTATGGTCTTCTCAGCCTTGCCCTTTTCTACTTTTGGGGTTTTTCTTCATCTTAGACCTCCCCAAAGGATAGCTTCCCAAAATTTTTCTCAAGAATTTCTTTGCCTTGGACTAATTGGGCTCTGGACAGATCAATTCCATTTTCACTAAGAATTTTGGAGATGAGAGCGCCATGGGTGTTTTTATGCTACTTCAAAAAGTGGATAATTAGGACCGACATGTTTACAACTCTGCTCTCCACCCAATCCTATAGGATGCAGTGTTGAAAGGTGATATGGTGGTGGGGGAGCCCTTTCTGATCAGGATGAATTTGGTCAAGAAAATTGTAGCATTCGGGGGATTTCAGGCTAATAAGTTGAAAACTTATCTCCAATGTACCAAATTGGGACCCACATCTTTGGTTTATACTTGACTTTCAGCTCCTCCCCATCATTGGTTAATAGATTCCCATCATTTTTCATCTCGAAGTGGGTTACAAAGAATTCTGGTGTTATGGTTACCACCTTCCACTTGGTGCTTGCTTCAATCCATAGAGGGCCTTCTTTAGTTTGTACACATGGTTCAAATGCTTTGAGTCTTCAAATCCTTGTGGTTCATCTGAGTTGAAGTTGATCCCTTAATCTTCTTCTTTGTACTTCTTGATTTGAAAGGAATCTAGAATTGTACTTCCTCCTTTTCTCCAGTATTGCAAGCTTCTGGAGTTAAATCTTCTAGATTGGAACTTCTTTTTCCTGCATGGTTAATCTCATTAAAATCTACATGTATTGACTCAACCACAATTTGGGTTTATTTGTTATAGACTCTGTAAGATTTGCTATGTGTTGAGTAGCCAAGGAAAAATGCTTCATCAGACTTAGGATCAAATTTTCGTAATTACTCTCTATCATTCGGGATGTAGCATTTACATCCAAAGACTTTAAAGTACCCAATTTTGGGTTTCCTTCCCTTTCAAATTTCATATGGGGTCTTTTCTATGGTCTTTCCAATGAGAGCTCTATTCAAGATGTAACATGCAGTATTTACGGCCTCGCCTCAAAAGTATTTAGGCAATCTATTCTCATTTAGCATTGTTTTAGCCATATCAACTATTGTTCTATTTTTCCTTTCAATAACCACATTTTGTTGAGGTGTGTGAGGAGTAGAAAATTTATGCTCAATGCCCTTAGATTCACAGAATTCAACAAAATGCTTATTTTTGAATTCTACTCCATTGTCACTCTAGATGCGTCCAATGCTTATTCCTTGTTCTAATTCTATCCGGATGAATATTTTTACAAATGGTCTATCTTCTAGAAACTTTATTTTGATTGGTTGGTTTATATTTTTTGATTATTTTTGGGTTGCAAGTTGGCTATCTAGATCTTTTCAACTTCCACTATATAATTGGTGGATTCTTACTTTTTGGACATCAATCTTTAGAAGGGAGCCGTTCCATTGGCTATTTTTCTCTGTAAAAATACTACTTATATTAAATTTATCATTATGTTTATTTTCTAGAGACTTCCTTGGGTTTTTCTCTCCATTTTTATGAGTAACTAAGTCCTTAGCAAGCTTAATCAGTAAAGCAAGCAAACTTCATGGTTTGATCATCCCATCTCCTTTATTTTAACATTATTTATTGTGGATTGCTTTGTGTTGAACTCGATTCTTATAAGTAAAATCTAATTTATGTTAAAGTGTAATAAGAGGAACTGAAAGGTTAATTATGCACTAAAACTAAGTAAGGTTTAACTTATATAGAGTGTAACAAGAGGAACTGAAAGGTGAATTATAACACTGGCTGAAACCCAAAACACATGTTTAAGAGGAACTGAAAGGTGAATTAGACATTCTAGGAAGTTTCTTCGAAAAGGATGCTTGCATGAGTCTTAATGCTTAAGGTTTTACTTGCACAGAGAAATCACACAAGTAGGCTTTAAAGACTAGACAAAGGTAAACTACGGCTAGTACATAAGACATACAAGAAACCTAGATTTTAAGGTGCTAATACGTTGAAATAAAAAAGTAGTGATCATTCAAGTATCTGCATCCTTACTAGTTATGCTTACCTCAGTATAAATTTGTTGGTAGTAATCATTCGTAGGGATCATTTTTGCTTTCATGCCTGTATTTTTCTTTTTAGCTTTTTCATTAAACTCAACTCATTTGCTATTAATCTTCAACTCGCTAATTTACATTTAAGTAAAAGTATTTCCCTTGCTCCCTATGGAATACGACATTGTATTTTCCACTTACTATTGATCATGACCTATTGCACTCGCTAGATCACACTCATTTGCTAGACAACAAGTTTTTAAGGAGTAAGTTACAAACTGTCCTTTGCCTAATGATTACAGCTTTGGATTGCTGAAGTTTTCTATGTTTACTCTGGTTTCATTTGCTACTTGTAATCACTCCCCTGCTTAAGATACTTGTTTGAATTTGAGCATTGATTTTAACTATTTCCATTCTTAAGGTTCTGCTTTTATTATGTTATAGCTTCTTCTCTTTTAGTTTGTGGAACTTTTAACTTTTCATTGTTTCTGTTCTCGTTTTCCCAATTAGCATGAGAACCTTTCTTTTTAGAATTAGTAGTCTATACAAAATACTTAGGGTTTGATTAATGATGGTAAATCAATAATTAGCATGTTAACAAGATTGATTAAGCAAGTTAGACACAATTTGAAACAGTTTTCAATAAATAAGACTAGGATAATCAACTGAATAAAACCCATTGTTTAGAGAGGACTTGAGCCTAAATTTTTCATGATTCATCATTCACTAAATCAATGCTTGTATTTGTTTTCAAATTTCTAATCAGCTTTTTGATACAAAAGTGCATAATTTTCAAAATCATTCTTTTTCTGAAATCATTTCTCTCTTAAAGTAAAATGTTTGAATTTCTTGTTGAGAGGGCTTGCATAAGGAACTTAAGGCTAGAACTTGATTTGGGAGAATTTTGATATTGTACTTATTGAGACCACATTTTTGATCACTACATGAGATGATTAAGGCACTAGGATCACACATTCTTTACCTAAAAAGCCACCCTTGCATAATTTGTCCCCTAGTTAGCGGCTTTGAGCCTTATCCTCTTTTATTTCATACACACAACAATACAAACCACATAACTGTTTTCTTTTTACTTTCCCTTCAAATTTCACCCTTGATTTTGCCAAGAATTTTCCAAAACAGCAAACTCAACTACTATTGGTTGCTAACTTATTCTCTCAAAATTCATCTCAAAGGAAACTGTAATGAGCTTTCTTCTAAATTATATTCCAGCCACATGCTTTAATTATAAAAACAAATTTCAGAAAAAGAAAAATAAAAAAGAACAAAAAAATAAATAAAAAGAAGACAGATCAAAAGCAAGCTAAACTATCTTGATTCTCTCATCTGAATGCTTGCTATGTTCATTGGCTCAATTCTCTGTGCTGGAATAATTTCCTTACTTGCTAGTTGATTGCTCCAATCTTCCATTGACTCCTTTGAGATCTTAACATCAATTCCAAATAAAAGTTAGTGATCATGCATTCTTGCTGTATAATCATTCTTGCTTACTCGGTAAAATCACTTCACACACAAAAAGCCTTGTAGCACACCCCCAACCCTGATCCTACATTACAACCCATCAAAAGACCTTTTGATTATGTTTTGATCAATATTTCTATAGTGATGGAGATGAGATCGAAAATGAAGCCTATAGACTTAATGTTTTCTATGTGTAGTTGATGAGTGATTTCTCAAAACTCACCCTGTTAAATAGTTAGAGTGAATTGAGTGACATCTTTCGTAAGGAAAGTTGATTTCAAAATTATTTATTCATGAATTAGCTTTGAATTAGTGTCTTAACCTGTTTTTGAGATTAAGTTACACGCTAACTATGGGGGTATTCATCATTAACCTTAAACTTTGTATTTTGAATGGAACACTGAATTTCCTAAGGCAATTTTGATTTTTAATTGCCACCTTTATTTTTGTTCTGTTCTCTTTTCTTCTCGTTTTAACTTGTCTTATTTCTCTGTCTATGTTCTTGTGTTTTTACTTGAGGACAAGCAACTGTCTAAGTGTGGGGAAATTTGATTAGTGATATTTGTACCATGTAAACACTAGTTAATCAGCCCTAATATCTCTATAATTGTGGTGCATTTATATGATTTATTGTTGTTTTTGATGAAATTTCATATCACTACTAGATGCAGCAGTGGTCATTGCTAAGGACCTGCAAACTGAATGGAATGAGTAGAAAACTGAACAAAGTGAGCAGAAAGCTGAGCGGAGTGAGCAGCAAGCTGAACAAAGTGAGCAAAATACTGGATCATATGAATACAAAGACTCTCGAATCTAGCAAGTGGAGGAAAAATGACCGAAATATCACCCTTCTAGAAGGTCTTTTACTTGAGTCAGTAGTAGTGCAAGTGGGTGACGGTGGAAGGAATCTTTTGGCGGTGGAGCAATGACACACACTACACCTAGCACCTTCCAAGTTGAAGTTTAATTATTTACTAAACTCTGATCTTCTAGAATCTTAATTTTGATTGGTTGGTTTATATTTTTGGATTATTTTTGGGTTGCAAGTTGGCTATCTTCATCTTTCTAACTTCCACTATATAATTGGTGGATTCTTACTTTTTGGACATCAATCTTTGGAAGGGAACCATTCCATTGGCTACTTTTCTCTATAAAAATACTACTTATATTATTTATATCATTATGTTTATTTTCTGGAGAATTCCCTTGGTTTTTCTCTCCATTTTTATGAGTAACTAAGCCCTTAGCAAGCCTAATCAGTAAAGCAATCAGACATCATGGTACGATCATTCCATCTCCTTTCTTTTAGCATAATTTATTGAGGATTGCTTTGTGTTGAACTCGATTCTCATAAGTAAAATCTAATTTCTGTTAAAGTGTAACAAGAGGAACTAAAAGGTGAATTGTTCATTAAAACTAAGTAAGGTCTAACTTATATAGAGTGTAACAAGAGGAACTGAAAGGTGAATTGTAACACTGACTAAAATATAAAACACATGTTTAAGTGGAACTAAAAGGTGAATTAGACATTTTAGGAAGTTTCTTTGAAAAGGATGCTTGCATGAGGCTTAATGTTTAAGGTTTTACTTGCACGGAGAAATCACACAAGTAGGCTTTAAAAACTAGACAGTGGGAAACTACGGCTAGTACACAAGACATGCAACAGACCTAGATCCTTAGGTGCTAATATGTTGAAATAAAAAAGTAGTGATCATTCATGTAGCTATAAGCTTACTGGTTATGCTTGTCTTGTTATAAATTTGTTAGTAGTAATCATTCGTAGGGATCATTTTTGCTTTCCCGCCAGTATTTTTTATTTTTAGCCTTTTCATTAAACTGAACTCATTTGCTACTAATCTTGAACTCGCTGTTTTATAGTTAAGTTAAATTATTTCCCTTGCTCCCTGTGGAATACGACCTTGTATTTTCCACTTACTACTAATCACGACCTAGTGCACTTGCCAGATCACACTCATTTGGCCGATAACAAGTTTTTGAGGAGTAAGTTACAAACTATCCTTTGCATGTTTACTGCTTTATAACTTCGCATAATGATTATAGCTTTGGAGTGCTGAAGTTTTCTATGTTTACTCTGGTTTCATTTGCTACTTATGACCACTCCCCTGCTTAAGATACTTGTTTGAATTTGAGCATTGTTTTTAACTATTTCCATTCTTAAGGTTCTGCTTTTATTATGTTATAGCTTCTTCTCTTTTAATTTGTGGAACTTTAGCCTTTTTTGTTGTTTCTGTTCTTGTTTTGGCATTTAGCATGAGAACCTAACTTTTGAGAATTAGTAGTCTATATAAAATACTAAGGGTTTCATTAACGATGGTAAAACTACAATTAGCATGTTAACAAGATTGATTAAGCAAGTTAGACACAATTTGAAACAGTTTTCAATAAATAAGACTAGGATAATCAACTGAATAAAACCCATTGTTTAGAGAGGACTTGAGCCCAAATTTTTCAGTATTCATCATTTGCTAAATCAATGATTGAATCTATTTTAAAATTTCTAATCTGTTTTTGATACAAAAGTGCTTATTTTTCAAAATCACTCTTTTTCTGAAATCATTTCTCTCTTAAAGTAAAATGTTTGAATTTCTTGTTAAGAGGGCTTGCATAAGCAACTTAAGGCCAGAAATTGATTTGGGAGAATTTAGATATAATACTTACTGATACCACATTATTGATTACTACATTAGATGATTAAAGCACTGGATCACACACTCTTTACCCAAAAAGCCACCCTTACATAATCTGTCCCCTAGTTAGCCCTTTTGAGCCTTATCCTCTTTTCTTTCATACAAACAACAATTCAAACCCTATAACCCTTTTCTTTTTACTTTCCCTTTAAATTTCACCATTGATTTTGCGAAGAATTTTCCAAAACAGTAAACTCAACTACTACTGGTTGCTAACTTATTCTCTCTAAATTCATCTCAAAGGGAATTGTGATGAGCTTTCTTCTAAATTATATTCCAGCCACATTCTTTTATTATAAAATGAAATTTTAGAAAAAGAAAAATTAAAAAAGAAGAAAAAAATAATAAATAAAAAAAGTCAGATCAAAAGTAAGCTAAACTATCATGATTCTCTGATTTGAATGATTGTTGTATTCATTGGCTCAATTCTCTGTGCTAGAATTATTGCCTTACTTGGTAGTTGATTGCTCCAATCTTCCATTGACTCCTTTGAGATCTGAATATCAGTTCTATAGACAAGTTAGTGATCATGCATTCTTGCAGTTTAATCATTCATTCTTACTTGGTAATATCACTTCCCACATAAAACGCCTTTTTAACACACCCCCAACCCTGAGCCTACATTACAACCCATTAAAAGACCTTTTCATTATGTTGTGATCAATACTCCTGTAGTGGTGAAGATGAGACCAAAAATCAAGCCTATGGACTTAATGTTTCCTATGTGTAGCTGATGAGTGATTTCTCAAAACTCACCCTTTTAAAAACTTACAGTGAATTTAGTGACATCTTTGGTAAGGAAAGTTGATTTCGAAATTATTTATTGCTGAATTAGCTTTGAATTGGTGTCTTAACCTGTTTTGAGATTAAGTTACATGCTAACTGTGGGGGTATTCATCATTGACCTTAAACTTTGTATTTTGAATGGACTACTGAATTTCCTAAGACAGAATTGATCGCTAAATGCCACCTTTGTTTTTGTTCTATTCTCTTTTTAACTTGTCTCATTTCTCTCTCTATGTTCTTGTGTTTTTGCTTGAGGACAAGCAATTATCTAAGTTTGGGGGAATTTGATAAGTGTAATATATACCAAGTAGACACAAGTCAATTAGCCTTTAAATCACCATATTTGTGGTTGAAATGTATGATTCATAGGTGTTTTTGATGGAATTTCACGTTACTACTAGATGCTGTAATGATCAATACCAAAAAAGTTGTGGTCTGCCCAAAGTGAGCGCTCTAGCAGGTGCACTAGGTAGTGATCAGTAGTAAGTGGTAAGCACAAGGTCGTATCCTACAAGGAGCAAGGAAATCAATTAAATCAAGTTGTAAATTAGTAGTTCAAAGGTTTCAAATATTAGAGAAGAAAAATTAATAAAATAAATGCTGAAAAGGAAATGATTGCTACGAAGTAAAAATGGTTGCCTTGAATGGTCACTACTAACAAATTTATAACAAGGTGAGCACTCTCAGTGAGCTTGTAGACATATGAATGATTACTCCTCTTTATATGTGCATGTTAGCACTTAAGGATCTAGGTTTCTTGCATGTCTTATATAGTACCTATAGTTTCCCTTTGTCTAGTTATTTAAAGTTCACTTGTGTGATTTCTCCTTGCAAGTAAAACCTTAAGCATTATGAATCATGGAAGCATTCTTTAAATAGAAACTTCCTAGCATATCTAATTCACTTTTCAGTTCCTCTTAGATATGTATTTTGTGTTTAGTCTGTGTTATAATTCACCATTCAATTCCTCTTGTTACACTCATCATAAGTTAGGCCTCACTTACGAGAATTAACCTTAGCACAAAATTATCCACATAAAATAATGCTAGAATGAAAGAGGTAGAGAAATCAAACCATAAGATTTGCATTGCTCGCTGGTCGTCCTCACTACGACCTAGTTATCCATAAACATAAAATAGAACTTGAAAGATAAATATTATATTAAAGGAAAACAAAGAAATAATACAGGAGAAGGTGAGACAATAGAGGCTATGAGGCCAACCAAAGCTTTGTTACAAATGAAGGAAAGTCTGATATTTATAGTGCAAAGTGGATCATTCTAGAGTGTCAACTTGCACTTTAAAATATTCTAAAATAACTATCAGCCATACAAAAGGAATCCTTCTAGAAGATAGAAGCTTGTAAGAGTGGTTAACCACTTGTCAAATAATTCATCACAAAAGGACAAACTCCACCTCTTCAAGTTGTATTCCACCGCCCACAAGTTGGTGGCTCTTCTTCGGCTTAATTAAAGTCTTCTAGAAGCTGTATCTTTCTCCAATAAGCTTCTCCCACTTGCCACAAAGTAATATTAATCAATTTTCCATTCAAAAATGGCGTCCTTGACAAGCCAGTAGAGTTTTTTCATCACTCCAAGGGGTATTTTGGTCAACTTCACTTCCCAAAATACAATATTAATTCGATTTGAACGTCTTCTCCCTAAGTTATGCCAAATATGTGATCATTCTGCCTGTTTTTTGCTTACCTTGGCCAGTTTTCTACTTAGCTTGCCCAGTTTCCAGATCCTTAGTGGTGACCATTATTGCATCTAGTAGTGACATTAAAATTCATTAAAAACACCTATGCATTATACATTTCAACCATAGATATAGTTATTTAAAGGCTAATTAACTTGTGTTTACTTGTTATAAATTACACTTATCAAATTGCCCCACTCTTAGACATTCGCTTGTCCTCAAGCAAAACACAAAGACATAAAACATAAGACAAAAGGCGAAAAACACAAGAGTGGCAATCATTTCCTTTTCAGCATTTACTTTATTAATTTTTCTTCTTTAATATTTTAAACCTTTGAATTACTGATTTACGACTTGATTTAATTGATTTCATTGCATGCTTGCCACTAACTACTTATCACGACCTAGTTCACTTGCTAGAGTACTCACTATAGGCAGGCAACAAATTTTTGGCGCTGTTGCTGGGGAGTAATGGTGAAGTAATTTAAATTTTTGAGTAAATTAGTAGCTTTTGGCCTTGTTTGTTTAGATTGTGTAGCTTTCTTGCGAAGGGGAGAAGGCAAGAATTTTTTTTTCTAGCAAGCTTTTGGAGCAAGAAGCGAATGAGTTAAGAAACAAGGAGCAACCATGGCAGATTTTGGAACATGTCTGCCCCTTCAAAAACTCAGGGAGTTTTCTAAACCTTCTTCTTTGGGACACATGTCAAGCATAGTGATACCAGATGAAGGGGAAAATTTTGTTAAAATCAAACCCTCCATGATTGAACTTGTTCTTTCACATGCTCAATTTAAAGGATTGCCAAATGAAGACCCAAATGACCATCTTTATGATTTTCTTGAAATTTGCAATCTTTTTAAAGTTAATCATGGTATTTTCAATGATATTCTCTGGTTAAAGTTGTTTCCTTTCTCATTGCAGGAAAAGGCGAAATCATTACAATCGGGTTCAATCACATCTTGGGAGGAGATGGCTGAAGCAATCTTGATAAAGTATTTTCCACCTTCCAAGGTTTCTAGAATAAGAAATGAGATTTCTAGGTTCACTCAATCTAAAGATGAATCACTCTAAGAAGCATAGGAGAGATTCAAGGATTTACCAAGAAGGGTACCAAACCACGGTTTACATTATGGATGCAAGTGCAAACATTTTATAATGGGTTGACCTGTGAGCTCAAAGTTCGACTAGAAACCCTTGCAAATGGTGACCTAGAAGAAATTGAGCCCAAACCAATCTTTAACCTCATTGAGAAAGTGGTGAACACAAGTTGCGAGTGCCATTTTGAGAAGAACTTAAATTTTCCAGAATTTAAGGTTATGCAAAAACTTTCAGAAAAAGTTAAGGAGTTATCTTAGCAAGTAAACAGACTCTCGAGGCAACCAAAATTTTTGTCCCAGCAACCAGAATTTTTGTCCTAGCAACCACAACTTTTGTCGCAACAACCAAAATTTTGGTCCCAACAACCTCAAATGCCATTCCAATAACCTTAGTTTGTCTTCCCCCAACCTCAAAATAACATACACAAACGTCAACAACCACAAGTTTTGTCCCAACAACCTCATCAACAACTTCAACAACCTCAAAATTACTTCCAACAAGTTGTACCATTATATGAACGTGCTGAACCTAGCTTGGAAGTGATGATGATGGAGTTCATGAAGGAAACTCAAGCTTCAATTGAAAACTTGGAGACCTAATTTCAACAACTAGATAATGTGGTGATTTCAAGTGATCAAGTGGTCACTCCAAGCAATATTGAGCATAACTCCATGGAGGAATATGACATGATCGAATATGGTAAGGTTGTTGATAATTCTAACATGATTGTTGTTGATGAAGTTTATAATGCAAGGGAGCAAGCACAAGAGGAGTTAGAGCAACCTAATCATAAGTTGGAGCAACCAAAATATCACCATGAAGAACATGTGCACAAAAGAGAGCAACCTAAAGTTCAGTTTAAGACTACTCACATTCCAGAAAAGATGCTTGCTCAAGGGGAAGTGGTTCTAAGGGAGCAACCACTTCGAATCTACCAACCAAGGATACCATTTCCTGAAAGAGCGATGCAACATCTAAGGTATGAGGAGCTAAATAAGAACTTGCAGGTGCATAATCAAGAGATCGTCAAAGGTGAGGAGAAATCTATTAAGGTGGATTTAAAAGGAAAAATTGATTGCTCCCCAACTATTGAAGATGAGCAATCTATTCATAACCCTCACAAATTGAAAGACCAATATGTCTTCATGCAACCTTTTGATGAGGATCAATTTAAAAGTAAATCACGGAGAGAAGTGGACATGCTATAACAAAAGACTTCATACATTAGTCTATCTTTCTCTACTTTCAATTATGAACCTCCTTGAGCAACTTGTATATATTAGTGTCCGCTTCAAACACCAATTGAAGCACTTTTGCTGAGCCCAAGCTCATTTTTTTGACCTTGTAAATATTTATTTTGAATTTCCTTGTTTAGTATGTTTTTAAGCTTGTTCTTTTACTTTCTTTTGCAGGTAGCCAACAAATTAAGTGTGGGGGAAATCTATATAGTGGTTGCCCTGACAAATCTGAAGAGCAGTCATAAAGTTGCTGAGGTCAATCATCCGTATAACATCAAGAGTAATTCACACATACTTACTTCTCCCACTTTCTGGTAACTTACTTCCACTTTGGCTCAACAATCATTTTAATTCAGAAAAAGTCATGCAAGATAGTTTCCACCTACCCTCTATGCTTGTTTGGTTATTTGTCAATGTTGCTTAATTTTGTTCATTGATTTAAGGACAAAGCAATCTTCAAGTGTAGGGGAAGAGTAAGTTAGAAAAACTATGCTTGTTTGTTGCCTTATAACTGTTATATAATGATCACTGCCATGGAATGCCAGATATTTTTGTGTGTACTATAGTCTAATTATTTCTTATTATCACCCCTACTTAGAAAACTTGTTTTACTTTAAGTATTGTTTTAAATTGTTTTCTTTTTTTATGGTTTTTTTTGAAATATATTGTTTGTAAATAGATTCACTTCTATTTTAAAATTTGTGAAATTTATTTTACTTTTTCAAAAGTGTTTTCTATTTTGGCAACTAGCATAAGAAACTATATTTTGGAAATTAGTAGTCTAGGTAAAATACTTAGGGTTTGGTTAATAATGGTAAAACAACAATTAGCATGTTAACAAGATTGATTAAGCAAGCTAGACACAATTTGAACCAAAAACTTGTTGCCTGCCTAAAGTGAGCACTCTAGCAAGTACACTAGGTCATGATTAGTAATAATTGGCATGCACAAGGTCGTATCCCACAAGGAGCAATGAAATCAATTAAATCAAGTCATAAATCAGTAGTTCAAAGATTTAAAATATTAAAAGAAAAATTAATAAAGTAAATGCTGAAAAGGAAATGATTGCTACGAATTAAAAATGGTGGCCTTGAATGCTCACTACTAATAAATTTATAAGGAGGTGAGCACTCTCAGTGAGCTTGCAGACAAGTGAATGATTACTCCTCTTTATTTTAGCATGTTAGCACTTAAGGATCTAGGTTTCTTGCATGTCTTATGTACTAGCTGTAGTTTCCCTTTGTCTAGTTCTTTAAAGTTCACATGTGTATGCATTATGAATCATCCATGCATTCTTTCAATAGAAACTTCCTAGCATATCTAATTCACTTTTCAATTCCTCTTTGACATGTATTTTGTGTTTAGTCCGTGTTACAATTCGCCTTTCAGTTCCTCTTGTTACACTCAACATAAGTTAGGCCTCACTTTTGAGAATTAAGCTTGACACAAAATAATCCATATAAAATAATGCAAAAACGAAAGAGGTAGAGAAATCAAACCAAAAGATCCACCTTGCTCACTGGCCGTGCTCACTATGGCTTAGTTATCCACAAATATAAAATAGAAAATTGAAGATAAATATTATATTAAAGGAAAACAAAGAAATAATACAGAAAAGAAGAGAGAAGGTGAGACAATGGAGGCTATACGGCCAACCAAAGCTCTGTTACAAATGAAGGAAAGTCTCATATTTATAGTGCAAAGTGGATCATTCTAGATTGTCAACTTGCACTTTAAAAAATTCCAAAATAACTATCAACCATACAAAAGGAATCCTTCTAGAAGATAGAAGCTTGTAAGAGTGGTTAACCACTTGTCAAATAATTCATCACAAAAGGACAAACTCCACCTTTTTAAGTTGTATTCCACCGCCCACAAGTTGTTGGCTCTTCATCAGCTTAACTAAAGTCTTCTAGAAGGTGGATCTTTCTCCAATGAGCTTCTTCCACTTGTCATAAAGTAATATTAATTGATTTTCCATCCAAAAGTGGCGTCCTTGAGAAGCCAGTAGAATTTCTTCATCACCCCAAGGGGTATTTTGGTCAACTTCACTTCCCAAAATATCATATTAATTCAGTTTGAGCATTTTCTCCCTTAGTTAGGCTGAATCTGTGATTACTCTGCCTGTTTTCTACTCACCTTGGCCTATTTTCTGCTCGCCTTACCCAGTTTCTAGATTCTTACTGGTGACCATTACTGCATCCAGTAGTGGCCTAAAATTTCATTAAAAACATCTATGAATCATACATTTCAACCACAAATATGGTGATTTCAAGGCTAATTGACTAGTGTTTAATTGGTATAAATTACACTTATCAGTAACAAAGGAATTCACAAAGGCAGAGTTAAGAAAATACCTGAGAGGAAGGGGTGGCCCTTGCAACTCAGAACCATGAAAGGACCCCCGCGATCACCCCTTGGTGCATCCGTGCCATTATCATCATCACCATCACTGTCGTTGTCACCCTAGTGGAACTCGAGGGGGAGGTCGTCATGGTGGATCCTCTCATAGGGAGTAAGCAAAGAGTCGATAAAGGTAGCATAGGAACCCTCTAGTGACATCACTTGGGCCCCCTTGCCCAGCAGATATAATCCCTAGTTCGTCCCAGGCATCAGATACAACCAGTAGACTCCCACTAAAATTGGGGGAGGGATCAACCTCTCCCCCACCGCGCTCGTCCGCCAGCCGCGGATCCTCTCACCAAAGTACCACTCGAAGGAGTGGCAACTCTGGGATAAAGCGGTGGTCATCCACACCCGCCTGCATCCTCTTAGTATGCTCGTAGATAACCGTCCTCTCCCATAGGTCTCGAATGACCTGCATAAAGTAAATGCACGTATAGTTTGTTGAAATGTAAAGTACAAATTTAATGCAAGAAAAGTTTACCAAATCAAAGCGCAGCTGGCGTAGGAACTCACTATACTCCACTATATTCCCGACCTTTTCTACTACAGACCCATCCACTCAAGATGATGTGAGCCATCTCAGGTTGTCTAGGCAAGCCAGGCCTTGGGACGAACTGATTATCAAAAGCCCAAATTTGCAAGATGTATCAAAGTCAGTTGTGAAATAGTTCAAATGAAGGGTTAAAGCATAAAGGATAAGGTTCAAGAATTATAAGACGGATCAGGTGGCAGATCTTGATCTCAAATTCCTGTCCTCGAACACCAACATCCAGTCCGTAGTGTAGTTACACCAGGATAGCCTAATACTAGTTCTTGCCTAGCACAAATACAAGATCCTCAACATTAGCCCATAATCGAGGCAACCAGAGTAGACAAGAAAGAAAACAGTGGTAAGGAAGGTCAGTAAGAAGGATCGAGCATACTGATTCCTCCTCCCCTCAGCAATAGTGCTCGGCAACTCGATCTAGTGATCATGAAGCTCTCCGTACTTAAACTTATCCATCCCTCTAGGATGGAGCCCAAGCAGTCTCTACACATAGGCCTTCAATGCGGCCCGAGAATGCCAGCGATTGGCATAAACATCAAAGTGGATGATTTCCCCTCTCTAGCTCAACACCATCAACACACATACATCAGAGGGAGTTACTATAACCTCCCTATTGATAGATGAAAAGTATGGGTCATCTCCGACCACCTCTCTGCTAGAGCTGAGATAGCACCCGGAGCCAGCATCATTAGAGCCTGAGGGATGGCCCTAATAATGTCGGTGAACCCGAATGAGTCGATACGGGCTATCAACTCGGTATCCCTCATAGTATGGATCTCCTCATACCACTTTTTATAGAAGCACAGGGCTCCCACTATCTTTTACTAAAATTGCAAAGGCAAAACAATAGTTTAACAGGGTTAGAATGCAAAGGTATAGTTAAAAATCAGAAAAAAGTGGCAGAATATGAAGTTTTAGGCATTCTATCCCAAAGAAGGGATTTGTATGGGTCCACCCTACCCATACGGGTCCCATACCAGCACCTGTATCAAAATTGGGACTCGTATGGGTCCCTCCTCACCCGTACAGGTCTCCCACGAGCAGTAGCCTCATTAAAAATTCTTGAATAATCCAAAATTGGACCAAATCTAACAAAAGCTCATCCAAACCTATCCTAAATGCATCCTAGGCAAAAGTTACATAGGCTATATTCTTAGTTCTAAAATGCCCTAAATCATGCCAAAATTGAAAAAATTCAAAAATCACAAAAAAGGAAAAAGTAAGGAATCGAGCAATTTGCCTAGAGTTTCAAGGCATGATTCATGGGAGAAGGAATTAGAGGTACATCAGAAGTAGGGTTAAGATCCAGGATAGAATCCCCCATGCAAAGTATATCCAACTGAAATCGGGCATTCTCGAAACTCCAAATCACCCACCCGGGGCAAATCTTCACGTTTCAAGGAGAAACGACCGGGTTTCGGGACCTTTTTATACATCTTCGATTAATTTTTAGGAGGAACCGCTGGAAATCAGAGTTTGGAGGAAGTTGATGTAGTGCGAGAAGAGAAGACGTATGTCGTTATTTAAAAGACCTCAACCCAAACCCTTACGGGTCCCACCCTACCCATACGGGTCCCACCTTCATAAGCCGCCACCCGTACACATCCCACCACACCCTGTATGGGTCCTCTTTTGCCACTAAGGGGTAGTTTTTAAACTAGATTTGAGCTTCATGAAGTAGTAGGGGCACATCGAGTCCTAACTAGGGGCCAACCCCACTTCTCTCAAGCTCCTTATTTCAGTTAAATGAGGGGCCAAACCCCTAGCTCACCTTGAACCTTGATTAAAGGGGCAAAAATTTTTGTTCTCACAAAATCAATCAAGAATCAAGGTAAGCCACTTCAAAACAGTTGTTAACATGGATAATTGTTGTGTATAGGAAATTTCCTCAACAAAACAAGTCATCAAAAATAAGCATTCTCCAGAAGTGGAACCAGTCAAGAGGCATCCCCTCGTCATCAAGTACCCTAAGGTCATCCACCCTAGGGGCATTCCCAGCAGTAGAACAAATCAAGGGGCATTCCCCTAAGGGGCACCCTCTAAAGGGCATTCCAACCTAAAACAGTTGGGCCAAACCCAACATTTCTCAAACTTAGTTTACAATTCATTCAGGGACCAACCCCTACCCAGTCATCTTCATCCTTGATTAAAGGGCCAAAAGTTTTTGTTCACTACAAAATCAATCCAGAATCAAGACATGTCATCTCAGACAGTAACTAACTCAAAGTTTTTACTCTTTCTTAACAGGTTATTCAAATTCCCCAGTAGGAAAGTCATCCGCCTTAGGAAAGGGCTATGAGGAAAGTCATTCGCCTTACGAAAGGGATACACCAGTAGGAGATTCATTCGCCTTTGGGAAGGGATACATCAGCATTAGTAAGAGAGTTGATCTGCCTTAAGGAAAGGGATACACCAACATCAACAAAAAGGAAAGTCATCCGCCTTAGGAAAGGGATACACCATCGGTAAGAGAGTTGATCCACCGTAAGAAAAGGGATACACCATCAATAAGAGAGCCATCCTCCTTAAGAAAGGGATGCATACAATAAAGGATACACCTTCCCTAGTGAAGTAACCAGGGATACATGAGGAAATGGAAAAGAGTTTACCTTAAGAAAGGAACCCACCTATATCATCACCTCAAGTATGTTTCCTAAACCCTCACACATATCGTGAGATCATGTCGATCCGTATCTGCAGTGATCCCCCAATGGGTAGTCTATAAGCACTGGATTTTTATGGTCCTTCTCATGAAACAATGATGAGAGCTAGATAATGCAATCTTTTATAGGTGTTATTCATTAGAGGTGTTCCTCTTGCAGCAGAGATGAGTTTAACCAAAGTAGGAGACCTAGTATGCCCTTAGGGACCCCGTATGGGTCATACCTAGTAGTACAAGTCCATAGGTTGACCCATACGGGTCAAACCCCCTACATGCCTAGGAGGGACCCGTACGGGTCCCACCCCACCCATACGGGTCCCGCGCTCGCCCAAACAATCAGAAAGGCTAGTAAATCATGCCTTTTTTGGAGAAATTCAATTATGAATGCAATTTATTGTGTTCACACCTAATTTTCTTCTATTAATAGAGGCTTTTGCCTCATTTTCAAGAGGAGCCAATTTGAAAAGAAATTAGACAATATAGTTTATGATTTTTTTAGCCATTCTACAAGTATTAGCAATGGTATATTTGACGTATATGAGGTATAAAATAGGGGGAAAACCCATTCCGTGAGGCTTTGTCCACATTTTATTCATTCCTAACTTCGTCCATTAGGATTTGGGGGAGATTCTGTCACAAAAAACACTCACCTAAATAGTTCTAAATCCATCATTTCATCATCTACTTTGGCTAGACTCTCTCTCAGCATAGGGATCACTTCAAAGTGGATTCATAGCGTAAAGGTACGCTCTGAGTTTCAAAGAGACTCACGCCTTATTTATTTTTATTATCACTTTTGTATATTTATTTTGATTTATACTTTAATTTTGTTTTGGGTCTAGTGCTGACCCATGAGGGCCTTGTTGGTACCTTTATGTCCTTACGGATATTACATTGGTGCGTCATACCCACGTAAAAATCCCATTTTATTTTGTTCCTTCTCCATAAATTTGATCTTTTTAACTGAAATGAAGTTCTGTTTGGGTCATGACAGGACCCGTACGGGTCATCCATACCCGTATAGATCCCACCAGTAGTCATATGAGTCCCACCCCACTAGTACGGGTATTGGCCTCCAAGCAGAATCCCAGTTTCTCAATTAATCTGTAAAATTAGCTAGCATCACCAACTGCTATGCGACCATTTTCACTAATAATTTGGTAAATCAACCCACAAAAAGTTAAAATATATTTTCAAACAAAATGCGTTGAAGACTCGTCATTTCTCTTCGATCCTAGAAGCCGCCTGGGTACTAATGATCTCAAAACCGCTACGCTAACTTAATCACATTTTCTATAGTAAAATGTTGACTTATGATGTGTTGTAAACTGTGCTACTCTTTGTGGATGCAGGCGAATTTATTTATTTTTTTTCACAACTTAGATTAAATGTATAGGTTCCCTTGCAATACCGCCATTTTCCACCGGTTATAATTTTTATTTCCTCTTTATTGCTTCTGCTTTATTATAAACTATTGAACGCATGTATCGAGTGTGAAAGAGTGTAGAAAAATAAGATTTCCTTAATAATTCCCCAAATGATGAAAAGAAAATGGTTTTACATGGCGAATATAATTTCGAATTAACTAAATGAGAAATAAGTGACTCATCTGATACCCGAATCTCTAATCTAAAAGCTATGAGTCTCCCGCCCAATTGGAACCGTACCAAAACTTTTTCCTAACTAGACAACTTAGGTGGTGACTCTATCGTTTGTATCGAGATTTGGGTCTTGATTCTTTTATTCTTTAAAATTGGTTAAAATGTGCAAACTTGAACTAAACGGTTCCATCATGTTTAAATCAACCAACCTCTAGTGGACCCTGTCACAAGGCACCAAGGGAGATCCACATATCTTCAACCACCGAGAGTTCACAACGGGAAATATGTGTTGGTTAAAATGAGTGATCCACCCACAAAGTGTCCCCAATTCCTGGCGGGCATGAGTGATACAAGTGAGTTTCACAGGGGGACAAAGAGGCACCCTAACCTAGAATCCTCTAATATACATGATGGATAAAAAAGGCAAAAGAAATAAAGGAGTTTTGATTTAAAAACTGATTTCGATACATCATCGAATCCTATAAATTTTTTTTAAGAAGAATGGAGTTTTCAAATTTTAAGTTAAAAGGACAATCCCCAGTAGAGTCGTCACTTTTGTCATGGGCATACACGGTGAAGCAAACCGAGGGAGAGATCTTCATTTTAGGCGTAAGGAAAATATTTGTGAAAATGGTGTTGAAGTTAAATTTAAGTCCAATTTATATGTTAAAAGAGACAAGCTCAGAATCTCGTCCTTAAGATAGAGTCACCACCTAGTTCAGCTCGACTGCAAATTTTTAGGTAGGATTTTTCCACTAGGTGGTAAACTGCACCTGAATTAGAGATTCTGAGCTTAGATGATGTTGTCTATTCTTCATTTTATAAATCAAATCGGTTATTTTTGAATAAAAGCTCTTTCGTTCTTATGCAATTTAAATCCCCTATTTTAGAGTTTTTGGTTAATAATATCCATTCACCACGTAACGCATCATGCAGAAAGCAACAAATAAGTAAAAGCAGGAAATAAATAAATTATTTTAGGGCTTTACAAATTTCTATTCATTTTTTGTATGCGATAAAATAAATAATATTTGAAGGTCTAACATACATCTAACCTAAATCTACCTGCATCCAAATACCGATTAGCACAGATACGACACTTAGCATGGAAAAACACCCATTAACATGCATAATCAAGGCATAAATAATTCCGGTTAATTATTGGATTTTTATTTCAGCAAAAATGATTTCTTATGAATTTTTAGGGTTAAAAATACATTTTTGTCAATGGCTTCGTTAGACCATCAGCGAGGTTCTGATCAGTGGGTACATATTCAATTCTTATTATCTTAGCATCAACAATCTCCCTAATTATATGATACTTTTTTGGATACATGTGTGTTTTTCTAATGAGACTGTTCTTCCTTTGCCTAAGCTATAGCACCATTGTTATAACAATACAAAGTAATTGGATCAACAGCCTCAGGCACCACACGGAGATCACTAATAAATCCCTTTAAACAAACAGCTTCTTTTGCTGCTTTGCATGCAACAATGTATTCAGATTCTGTGGTTGAATTAGTGGTAGTTTCTTGCTTAGAACTCTTCCGTCATACTGCCCATCCATTTGACACGTACACAAAACTCAATTGAGACTTAAAGTCATCCTTGTCAGACTGAAAACTTGCATCAGCGTAACCTCTAACTGTGAGGTCACCTTCTCCATAAATTAAGAACTCATCTTTAGTCCTTCTTAAGTACTTAAGAATTGCTTTGAGGGCCATCCAGTGCTTTTTAGCTGGATTTGACTGATATCTACTATAAAGCTCAAAGCCTGAGAGACATCTGGCCTAATAAATATCATAGCATACATGATGGATCCTATCGCGGATGCATAGGGTATATCCTTCGTGCACATTCTCTCCTGACCTATCTTCGGACACTCGGCCTTATACAGGTTAATTCCCTTTATCATCGAGAGATAACCTTTCTTCAAATGCTCAAGGTTGAACCTATTCAATACCTTGTCTATATATGTACTTTGAGAAAGACCTAACAGCCTCATGGATCTATCCCTATAGATCTTTATACCTAGTATAAATGCTGCTTCACCAAGGTCTTTCATCGAGAATTTTCTAGACAACCATACTTTAACATTTTGAAGAAGAGAAATATCGTTTTCTTTTAGTAGACTATTATCGACATACAATACTAAGAAAATGACTGCGCTCCCACTAACCTTCTTGTAAACACGAGGCTCATTAATGTTTAGATAGAAATCAAGTTCACGAATTGTCTGGTCAAACCTTATATTCTAACTCTTAGATGCCTGCTCAAGTCCATAAATGGATCTTTGCAGCTTGCATACCTTCGAGCCATTGTAAGATGTAAAACCCTTAGGTTGTGTCGTATACACATCCTAGTCTAAATCCCCATTCAGGAATGCTATTTTAACATCTATCTGGTAGATCTCATAATCGTATTGAGCAGCAATGGTGAGGAGTATCCTTATGGATTTAAGCATGGCTACTGGTGAGAAAGTTTCATCATAGTTGATACTTTCACGTTGACTATAACCTTTCGCAACCACCTTGCTTTATAGGTAATTACATTAAAATCCATGTCAGTCTTCTTCTTAAAGACCATTTAAACCCGATCAATCTAACCTCTTGCGGTGCATCAACCAAATTCCAAACTTGGTTCTCATACATGGAATCCATTTCTGATTTCATGACTTTTAGCCATCTATCAGACTCTGAGCACTTCATTACCTCATCATATGTCCTTAGTTCATCATTCTCCAAGAGATACATTTCCTTATCATCAATGATGATGAAACCATATCTATCAGGACCTTTACGAACACGACCCGATCTTCGCAATGTTTGTGTTTTGACAGGTTGTTCTAGGATCTCACTTTCTTGTGCATCTAGAACGGGGTCAATCAGCTGATTGGCTGTTTCTTCTCCTTGAAATACTAGTTCAATGTTGCTCTTGCTGACTTTTGCAAGTTAGTCTTCATTTTCGAAAAAGTGAGCATTCTGTGACATAAATACCTTCTATGCCTCGAGTTTGTAAAATAGATATCCTATAGTTTCCTTTGGATATCCAATTAATAGACACGTGTCGAATTTGGCATTCAGCTTATCTGATCCTCTTTACTATAGCAGGACAGCCCCATACTCTTAAGTGACTTAGAGATGGCTTTTTATTACACCACCTTCTGTAAGGTGTAAAATCAACTGATTTAGAGGGCACTCTGTTTAATACATAAACTGTGCTCTCTAGTGCATATCCCTAAAGGATTTACTGATATCTGCATGGCTCATTATTGACCAAACCATATCTAATAAAGTCCGATTCCACCTTTTTGACACTCCATTGTGTTAGGGTGTATAAGGAGGGATCCACTGGGGAACTATCTCATTTCCTTTAGAAAATCTTGAAACACTTGACTTAAGTATTCTCCACCTCGATTCAATCAAAGTGCTTTAATACTTTTCTCAAGCTGTTTCTCTACTTTAGTTCTAAATAGTTTGAACTTTTCAAAACTTTCAGACTTGTGCTTCATTAAGTACAAAAAACTGTATCGTGAAAAATCATCAATAAAGGTTATGAAGTAGGAGTATCCACTTAGTGCCTGAACACTCATTAGATCACGTACATCAGTATGTATAAGTTGCAATGTACTCATGGCACTTTCGCCCTTTCCTTGAAAGGGTAACTTTGTCATTTTTCCTCTTAAAAAAGGTTCGCAATCGCTATAAGACTCCAAGTCTTTTGGGCCCAAGTCTCCACGCTTTTGCAACTTGGTTAAGCTATCTTTGTTTGTGTGGCCTAAACAACAATGCCATAAGTAGAAGGAATTCTTATTATCTAATTTAACTTTCTTTACATTATTCACATTAAAAACTTCTGTTTTAGTATCAAGAATATAAATGCTACCATTCAACATCCTATAACCATAAATAACATTATTCAAGCGAATCTGACAATTATTATTCAAAAATAAAATTTTAAATTCTTTTGTTGCTAAACACGCAACAGATACAATATTCTTAGTAACACTCGGAATGTTGTAACAATCATTCAAAACTAAAACAAGTCCACTTGGCAAAATAAGATTAAAGCTTCCTACTGCTAATGCAGCAACCTGGGCTCCATTTTCTACACGCAGGTCCATCTCCCCTTTTGCAAGTCTTCTATTGTTCCTTAGTCCTTGCACAGAAGTACAGATATGAGAACCATAACTAGCATCTAATACCTAAGTGAATTCACGAGGAAAAGTAGAATAGTTTTCAATTACAAACATACCTAAAGTAGATGCCTCTACAGGCTTCCTCTTCAAATGTTTAGAAGCAGGAGCTTTGCGATCCCTCTTCCAATGTCCTGGTTTCCCACACTGGAAATGGACATACTTAGATGTCTTCTTTTCTTTCTTCTTTTCAACCCTTTAACTGCTCCTTTCATGACAATATTCTTCGGGCCAATTTTTGGAGAACATTTGTTTATAGACTTACTTGAAAATTCTTTGCTTTAGGCATCGTGTTTTCTCAATGCATCAATCAATTCTGGGAACATGCATTCATTTACTTTGGAGCAATGCTCCTTTATAAAGTCAGCATAGCTGATGGGTAAAGAATCCAACAGGATATCCATTCCTAAGGATTGATTGACTATAGATCCCAGTGATTCCAACTTCACCATGAAATCTCTATTCTTGTTGATCTGTGCTACAATATTTGTCCCATCCTTCAGCATAGAGTTGGAAAGTTCATCGGTTAACTTGAACCTTTCATACCTTGCTTTTTCAGACAAACCCTTCAAATGGATCAACATGGTTTCCAGACTCATATGATCACACTATGAATGCATCACAGGATTCATTGTACTAATAGCAAATGCGACACATAAACTTAATCCATAAGATACTTCAGCCATACCTACTTAATCACAGCTGGTGCATTAGTGCTACGAATTTATGTGAATGGATTTTCATGAACATATGCCAATTCATAATCCTTAAGGGTGTCCCTTACATCATTGATCCATTAATGGTAGTTAATTGCAGTTAAAACATGGATGTGTTTAAGACAAATTTTTAAATCGGAGTTTATATTCAACCTAAGATATAAGATAAGAAAAAGTTCAGATATTAGTTTAAGTACATGTATTTAATATAAGGACTTTTAATTAAATACATTTATCCTACTATTTTCTTCGATATTTACAATAGCTCATTCTATTGAATTCAAGAATTTTAGCCTAGCTAAATTTCCTAATAGGTAGCATCTATAACTAGTCTATTATGACCTCCAATTTTATGAGTCAAGTCACAATAGTATGTTATAGTTGGAATCTCGTTCCATTTGCATCGTATGCAATTGCTAATACATTCAAGTTCCCTAATCCCAAGGGACGTGTGCTCTTATATTAGCATCTCCTTGAATATATCTCAGATCTGGGCCTAGCCCCCAATTTTATGGTGGACTACCTTAGTTCCGTTAAGGCAGACCCTATCCCAAACTTTACAACCAATCACTGTGGACTGGAAGGAATGCTTTATGCAACACTTTGATAGCCAAAGAGACCGTATTATAAATTTGAGTAAGGAAGACTGTAACTTGCCTTAATATTTTTACTTGGAATTTTATTGGTGTTAAACGTCTCACCCAATCTAGTAATTTATCAGATGAACATATTTATAATAATTTATCTTAATTCAGGGAATTTTAGAGTTAATTTATAAGGTCTAACCTTAGGTGGGCTCAAGCTCTTTATTATAATTATTCCATCAACCTAGATCCTATGCAAAATAATCAACACTTTTATTTGTTATATTTATATTGCATTTAGTTTAAGCTTTTATTCAATAAATTTAATTTTTACTTTGTTATAGAAACATATATAAGAACCATCTTATATACTAGAAATAAATTAGTCCATACTGAATCCCCTCGTTGGTCAAATCAAGCTGCACCGATGTAGGTTCCCCGGTAGGAGAGGTGCCCTTGAAGTGAGTAGACACAAAGTCTAATCCTTAGCCAGAACAAATACGGGCACCAACTCGAAAACCAATGGATTCTCTTGAACTAATAAATTTTGTTCTTTCAATTCATGTAAATTGAAAGCATCTATAACCCATTTAATTTATATAAATTATTGAAACTTGTATAATTTGAGTAAGTTGAGTAGGCTTATTCAAAATTATTCACAAACATTTTCTAACCTTGAAATGAAAAACACAAGTTCTTATATATTGTTCCAAATAATTAAATAAACAATAAATCATTTCATATAAAAAATAATATTCCGTTGCTTCTAACTTAATTATGCACTAAATAGAAAGGCTCTAATACCACTGTTGGGAACTGACACTCAAATTGAACATGCATAACAGGCACGACAGAAATTCAAAATTTTGCCCTCATCCCCAGGAACTCCTATTACTTGCATATATATTAAATAAAGCCTTAACTAAATAATTCTCTACCTAGGTTAGCATGTATAGGCTAGGCATACCATGATTCTAAATTATATCCTAACGCATATATTTTATACTAAGCGTGTTATAAATCTATGCTATAACCTAAGCATAAAATAAACTAAGCATGCAAAACAACCTAAGCATAATTGTTAAGTCTAAAAACGCTTAAAGAAAAAGACCTAATAATTAAAAGAGAAAGAAAGAAAACTTACCAGTTGAAGCGTGCTTTAGCAAAACCTCCTTGCACAAGCCTCCAAGCGTAGGATAGCCTCTATGAGTATCCACACAAACCCCACCAACTAAAACCTCCCCAAGGGGAAGAACTAAGGAGCCTCGAGTAGTTGCTAGACTACTCCTAAAGCCCCACCCAAAAATATAGACTAGAGGTGCTCAAGTAAAATCAAGCTCCCCAAAAAGAACTTTCTCAAACACCCAAGATATTTGTCTTTGCAAATCTCAACTTGGGATTTATGCTTGACCTTAGTGCGATTGAAAAGGGGTGAGGAGAAAGCCTATTTATAGGCTTGGGGGAGCAAAATTGTTCCCCCAAAACTGATGTGGGATGTGCACACGCGGTTTATGCCCACGAGTCACCATTACCCGAGGGCACAGCCCGCCTACACAGCGTGCTTTGTAAACTGTGTGTTTGCCATAAGGCAAGCCCATGCAGGCTTGGCTTGCATGTGAGCTAGGCCTCACGGCCCATGCCACGAGCCCAGATGGCGGCGCACCTTTGGGCAGCCCATTTTCGTGGGTTACCGCAAGCAATGCCCAACATTGCTCGCGCACCTTTCGGTGCACTCTCGTACACCCGAGCTTGTACGAAATACTTTTGTACTCTCAATCCAATTTAACTTGCTAAGGTAAAATTCCCTTTCTAATCCTTTTCAAATAAATATTTATTTTATAACCCTTTTAAATTAGTTACCGGTCGAAAATAAATTCCTTGGTTTATCCAAAAATGATCTAATCATTTCTAACCAATTAAATAATAATCCAATTATTGTGTTATATTTTTGTAATAGAATAAATCTATTAGTTATGTACTTAGTCCGATGAAGGTCCAATGTGTGTGACCTTATAGGATCTCAAAGTATTGAGCTGATAAGGCTTAACCTACCCTTGTTCTAATGGAACCATTGGCTAGAGGTTCTAGACCGTGAATAGAACTCAATTACCTTAAACAATTGTAGTTAGCCTCTAGCAAGGGTCTACCATCCCCCATTACTTGGAACATCATTTGTGCTTATGACTTAATCTTGGTTAGTGCAACAATTATCCCACGCGATGAACTCCTTTCATTCCTTAATATTAGTACCATTTGGTTTATAGGGTTTGGTTAAAGTGTTAACCAACTAATAGCAAGGTTGCTCCAAGCTATCCCAGTTATTAACTTATTATCGAAGTATATTGCCTTTTACCATAGTGTGTTTGACTAGAAACTATTTCTATCAAACACATACTCTGATCAGAGGTTTGTAGCAATCATCACTTCAACAAGTGGCTAGGCATAACTCCTTAATATATCTAGAGCGATGGATTCTTTCCGACTACTCAGCTTATCAACATGCTATCATCACTATACCCCGTAATCACCTGTGACACCCTAAATTAATGAGTGTATAGAAATGACCCAAAGTATAGCAATAGTACCACACAAGGTAACTAGTATCTCAAGTATAAGGATATTCGTATAGCTTATTGCATGAAGATAAACACTAACACATTGATATATATACATTAAGTGTTTATCTTACTACGGTCTCCAATATATCTCGCAGATATATCCATGTGTCAAACTTAAGGCACCACCTTCAATCCTTAGGAGATTGATAGCTTGGACCCTTTCCAAGAAAGTTGACCACATGCTAGTCTTTCTGCTTCATCAATATCCTTTCTTGATGAAACTATGACTAGGGATAGTTTAGACATAATTATAATTGCACATGAAGCAGGTCTCACCAAATATAGTCCAACTATAATTTCTCTGACTTCATGCTATGATATGTCAAGGACTTTTGTATACATAGATCAATGAATATATTTTAACTAGCAATAAAATATTTACAAGCACATCGATATAAACAAAAGATTAAATGCCTTTATTAATTAAACAAAATATTTATACTTTTACATAATTAAGACATATCACCCTAATTGCCTTAAGGGCATACATCATATCCAACACTTGAATCTGAAGTTCACTGATTGCAGCAGGCAGAGAAGTGTAGCTTTTTTTCTATACTAGGATTTTCAACGGGTATATATTGCAGGGGCTAGAAATTATGTTCAATGTAAAGATTATTCTATTGATTTATTCTTTAATAGCAATAGCTAATTAGGGTTGACACTTGGCGTTTCGTGTTCTAATTAGGAGTCCAATCTAATTAATCTGCCTAGTTAATCTATCCTATTCTAATAAAGATTCTAATTAATTTAAAATATCTACTTTCTCTTCTTTCTATATTTATTTATTCTTTTAATTAAAATAGATATAAATGACTTTTACTATTCCAAAATAATTAATAGAGAAACATTAACCTCCACGTTAGTATTTTATATACTGTTTATTTTTTAAATTCAATTTAGGGTTACTTGAGGCGCAAAGGCGTGGCACCTCAATACAGGTATGAGGTGCTCGCTTAAGTGGCGCCTAAGGGAATGTGTGGTGCCCAGACGTCGGAGAGGCACTTCGGCGCTGACTCGCCTTATCTGGGCGCTTAAGCGAGTGCATGGGCGCCTGTTAATAACACTATTCTCGACAACTATTTCTTAGTTTCACATTTCAATATGTTGAGCTAAAACTGCAAACAATAACTGATTTACTAGAATAGACTCAAGCCATTTCCAGTTTACAAATTATGAACTACAAAGTCCACAAAGAGGCAAATACCAATCACATCATAGAGACAGAGAGATTACATAGCAAAGCATTTTGATTTGGGGAGAGTTGATGGTGAATCCAAAAATTAATGAATAAGGAGTACCAATGTGTTATTTTGGACATACATATCTACTCTATAAGGCAAATCCCCATTTTTAGGAAGTAGATTGAAGTCCTTTGGTTAACAAGCTAAAAGAGGAACATTCATAAATCCAATTGACATCCAAGACAAATAAGATAGCAAGATTTTGAAGAAAATAATTTGGATGGATGAATCAAAAACCAATGTCCACAACACGTATATCCACATAAAAAACAAAGGAAATATCTAGTAAATAAAATGAAAAACTCACATAATCCAAGAGTAGGAGAAATAACGACGTAGGGTTCGAGCCAACTGGGTGAGGGAGGATGGCGAAGGGTGACAAAATAGGTCCCCAAATGAAGCAGAAAAGAAGGACAACAGAACTATGGATGGCGATGGAATAGAAGGCATCGGTGAAGAATGAAGATGCACAAAAAGAGATTTTTGGAGTTTCTTTAGAGCGTAAGATAAAAAGTCTAAAAAACTAAGGAGTGTTGGTGCCAATGGTAAGAGGGCTTTTTAAAAAAATATATCAAAATTAAAGTTTTCTTTTCGTTCAAGCCCATCACTTTCTCTAACCAAACAAGTTTCAAAATAACCAAACCATATGGTCCAACCAAATGTTTCACCTCCCTTACTCCCCACTCTCCCTGCCTTCAAAATTTCACTGTGCGATTTCAAATCCATGATCTCATGTCACAAACAGGATCTTCACTCACGAATTCTCATCAAGAAAACTGCAAAGATCTCTTTCATTCCTAACAGCAATGTTCTCCTTCATGATTTTTCATAGTTCAGGTAAGGTTTTTTGTTGAATTATTTTGGTGTTTCATTAGATTTTTCCTTGTTTTTGAATTTGATTTGATTTTTGCTTTGAATATCTGATTTGATTCGAATATCTGGATCAAGTTATTTTGTTTTCAGATTTAATAGATAAAAAGTTAAATCTCTGATTTGATTCGATTATCTCTTATTTGAATGTATGTTGGATATAACGAGTTTGCACATAAGGTGTTTGATGAATTGCTTGAGTGGTGGTGAGATTGTTGGATATGAGTTTTTCTTACAAGTTCATCGAGCTTTGATTTGATTCGCAGCTTATTTGTTTGATTAGAGCTTTTGAATTTCTATTTTGAATGATAACAATCAAGGATATTGATGTGTTTTTTGCATATATGGTAGTTACCTAGTAGGAAGCTGGTAGTTTTCTAATTTCGTAATTTTGTTTGTTTATAGGTTTTTGAATTTCTATTTTGAATTATAACAATGAAATATGTGATTCCTATCAGGTTCCTTCCATATAGTGAATAGTTGAGAACACATTTTTGAATGTATCTAGTGTGTATCTGATAGAATGCTAGTAAATTCATGAAATAATGTTAAAACCTATTACAAACATAAACTTGTTGGATTGAAAAAACTTTCAATGAAATACCAGGTTGATTTTTTGATTTATTCCGAATATGTAGTAGGAAAGTGGCAGGGTGCTGATATTTGATTGAATCTGTTATTGCTCATTCACATTCTTTGTATATTGTGTAGATAATCAACTTTTATCATCTGTTAAGTATCAGGTAGGTAAGCGGTAGTTATGTGGTAGGATGGTGCTATTTATGTGAATTTGTTTTAATCATTCTTAATATGTATTTATATGTTGTCATATGATCAGTTTATGTCTAATGTAGTTTTATTGTTGCATTTGTTATGAAATATATGCTACTTTTACAAAGTAAACTATGATTCTCCAATTTTTTTATTTTTGATCTTATTGTGAATATGTAGTAGGAAAGTGGTAGTATATGTTGTTTCTCATTCAAATTATTGGGAAATACCTCCAAATATTGAAGATCAAGTTACTCTTCCACCAAATGTTGTTGTAATAGTTTAGAGATCAAAGACACATATAATTAGGGCTGCTTATGAGCTAGAGAGGAATGTCAGTGTACGTTGCGGCTCTTGTGGGGTTAGTGGCCATAACAAGATCAAGTTATATTACTTGTTTCCTACATGTTTTGCATTGACATAAATTTATTACAAAGCACTATGATTTCTTTTACTGATTACAAATCAGGTTTCACTAGAATGCTTTTTCATACCAGATATCTATCATTTACCTACCAATCTCGTACCTGTTTGGTATTCCATTTTTTATACATTCATTTTTGAATTTATTGCAAATTACTTTATATTCCCTTTTCTCTTATTTTTAAGTCTTTATTATTGTATTTTATTGGTTACAAGTTAGGTTTCATTAGAAAAACTTTTCTTATCAAGTATATACGACTTACCTATCAGTTTCCTAGCTATTCATTACTTGATTTTTTTTCATATATTGATTTTGAATTTATTACAAATCATTTTACATTTCCTTTTTGTTGATGTTTAATTAAGTCTTAACTATTGTCTTTTATTTATTATAAGTTAGGTTTAATTGGAACAACCTTTTATATGAGTTACCTACCACTTATGTACCTGTTTCATACAATATTGTTTTGTTTTTTTATTTTTTATTTATTTATAAATCTATTGTAATCAATTTATATATCAACTAGGTTATTTACAAACTTTTTCTTAATAAAATAAAAATTGAATACATAAATGCTTCACGATCTAAAATTTTAAATTAAACTATTAAAAACTTGTTCTAAATCACATAAAACTAAAAAAAAAACTTATTCTGTTCTGAATCAAACTACAGCGAACCATATATGTCATTATATGTGTAATAAAAAAATTTCCTTTGCATTATCATTCCACGCGTTCCTTTGAATGAATTCAATCACACCTTGGTTTGATGCAACTGTACTACAGCTTTGTAATTCTTCTTTGGCGAAATCACAAAACTGTATTTCTGCACACATTTCAAAATGATTATTTTAGTTTCGACATTCATCATCAAATAAAAAGTTATTCAATGTAAATGTTTTATATTTGGCCAAACCCATATGGACCCCCCTAAAGTTGGCGCAAATCGGCCTTGGCCACCTCCAACTTACAACCTTGATACTTTGCACTGAAAATTTGGTAAATCTATATAACATAACCCCCTAAAGCCAAGGGCGGACCCAAGTAGTGTTGAGTAGGGGTCCAGGCCGCCCGCCCCCCGAAAAAAACTTTCCAAACTAAAATAACCGAAACGAAAAAAAAAGATATACAAATTGAATATAATGTTGTTGCAAATATTTCATTTGATGAGTTGGTTGAATAATTGGATGGTATAGAGGCTACATGTTACAGGTTAAAATCCCTACATGCGCATTTTTTTAACAATCAACTAGGCTATGGCTAATGGAATATATTTATATTTTGTCTTAATTTACATCATAATATACTATTATCTTGTTAAATCTTTACATTTATTTATTTACTACTACATTATCTACTATACATTGTAATGTATAAATATTTATTGTTGTTTTATATTTTTAAAAACCGATGAAAATTTAAGTTTGAATAGCCATACAAATAAATATTTCAAAATTTTATTATTTAATCGTTATTTTTATAATTAATTATTTAAATATTAATTTAATATATATTATATTATATTAAATAATTATATGTTTCATTAAATTCGGTCCTTTAATATTTGGCCCCCCTACATTTGATTCAGGGTTCACTCCTGCTTGAGGCGAACTTGCACAATCTCGATTTGGATAGTGTAGTTCACTCGTCCTATGTGTTATTGTTTGAAAAGTTAAATTAATAAAGTTTTAGCACATGGAATTGTTTCCAAAAATATTTCACAAAAATACCCATAATAACTTGATTCAACTCATTCCACTTAATTTCATTAAAAAAAAATACCATCTTCTTCATTTCTAATTATCATTTTTATAGAAACCAACAAGTTGATTTCCAATTCTTTTGTTGACTTCCCCATTTCAATTATCAACTTTGGTAACTGTCATTTCTCTTTATTATTGTTTCCCACACATTATTAGACCAGAATCCAGTATTAATGGCGGATTTGTTCTTCGCATTCTCTTCAACAATTCACTTTCCTATCCTGATTACCAGAAACAAGCCATACTCCAATTCAAACCCTTGATGGTAAAGTACATTGACTCTTCTCTGATTTTTTATTACTCTTTTCAGGTTCGATTCTTGGACTGACCTCGAGTTTATGCTCCAACTTGTGATCTTGATACGTAACAGATGACATTATCGGACAAAATTGAATACAAAATGCTTGAAATCTAACAAACTATGTAAAAATGAATCTTTATTAAATACTGTAAAACTGAATAACTAGATAGTGAAATAAATTAATTCCCTAATTACCATATGACAATTTAAAAACGAGGTTTTCAATCTATGGGCAATGAAATCGGTTGAAGTACTATTAATAGAAAACGCCGGTCCTATTAGATGATAATATGAACATAATATCAATAATTACCAAGTACATTGGTTTGAAAGAGAAGCGAGTATTACCAGGTAGAGAGATAGGGGAAGAAGAAGATGAAGAGGTGTGTGAGATAGAGGATGAACAAGAAGAGAACGAAAAGACTATTTTTTCAATTTAATTTTTTTAGTCAAAAATTGCAACTGACTCTCCTAATAAGTCAAACTTCGCCAAGCCACTTGTCACATCAACATTTCGACGTTATGTTATATGGAAATGCCAACTTTATGGGGTAAAATGTTAAGGTTGTAAGTTGGGGGTGGCTAGGACAGGTTTGCACCAACTTTAAGGGGGTCCGTATGGGTTTGGCCTTTATATTTTTTAATAGTCTTTTTACAAGTTCTTAATTTCCTTCCAGTTTCATATTGATTTTATAGCAGATGCATACTACATTTAACACAGTTGTTCTTTCTACCAAATACGTACAAGTTACTTACCAGTTCCATACTTGATTCAAGCACTTTAAGATATATTGTTTAAAGTTTCAACCACAATTACCAGTTTCCTATTAATTTTTCAGCAGATGCATACCACATTTAACATAGTTGTTCTTCTCATCAGATACTTACTAGTTAGTTACCAGTTCCATACTTGATTCAAACACTTTAAGATATATAACTTAAAGTTTCAACCACAACAATTACCAGTTTCGTATTAATTTTTCAACAGATGCATAACTTATTTAACACATTTGCCCATTCTACCAGATAATTACCAGTTCCATAATTAGTTCAAGCCCTTGAAGTTATGTTGTTTAAAGTTTCAACTACAATAATTACCAGTTTACTACCACTTTCCGACTACATACTCACAATAAGATCCAAAAATCAAAAAATAGGAGAATCGTAGTTTACAATGTAAAGGTGGCTTATATTTCATAATAAATGCAACAATAAAACTACATTAGACATATACAGGTCATATAACAACATATTAATACATATTAAGAATGATTTAAACAAATTCATACATATAGTGTGAGCACTGGATTTTAACGGTCCTTCTCACGGAACGATGCTGAGAGCTACATAATGCAATCTTTTATAGGTGTTATCCATCAGAGGCGTTCCTACTGCTGCAGAGTTGAGTTTGGCCAAAGTTTGGAGACCTAGTCTGCCCTTAGGGAGCCTTAGGGGTGCTTCCTGGTGGTACAGATCCATTGGCGGACCAATACGGGTCATTTCCTCCCATACGCCTGGGACCTGTTTGGGTGGTGTCCCACCCGTACGGGTCCTGCTGTTGCCTATTCAGGCTCTTTTGGAAGGTGATCCTTACCTATTTTGAGAAACGGCATGTCGTGAATGTGATTTATTGCATTCAGGCATGATTTTTCCCTATAAATAGGATCCTTTCGTTACCTCTTAAGAAGGGAAACATAACACACAATAGAGAAAATACATTATGCACAAATTCTAGCAATTTCTATAGGTATAGAAAGAGGATAGTGGAGGTATAGGAGGTACAAAATAGGGAGAAAACTCATCCCTTGAGGTTTTATCCACATTTTATTCATTTATAGCTTCGCTTATTAGGATTTAGGGGAGATTATGTCCACACAAATAGTCGCCTAAATATCCCTATTTCAGCATCTACTTTGGCTAGATTCTCTCTCAGCAAAGAGATCGCCTCAAAGTGGATTCACGTCGTAAAGGTACGCTCCTGAGTTTCAAGGAGACTCACAACTCAGTCATTTTATCATTATTATTCTCTGGCTTCTCTATTATATTTGCTTCTTTATTCTTGTTTTGGGTCTAGTCCTAACCCATATGAGCCTTATTGGCACCTTATGTTCTTAGGGATATTAAACCGGTGGGCCATACTCATATGGATGGAAATCTCATTTTCATTTCGATTCTTCTCCAGTAATTTGTTTATTATATCGAACTGAGTTTTTGCCCGGGACCAGACATGACCTGTAGGAGTCCCCCATGCTCATTTCGGTCCTCCCCAGTAGCCGTACGGGTCTTTTCTCACCCGTATGGGGTACTGGCCCCCAAGCAGAACCCACATTTCTCTTTTCATCAGTAAAATCAATCCAACTCACCATTTGCCATGCGATCATTTTCACTAATAATCCGATAAATCAACAAAAAAATATTAAAATGTGTTTTCATAACCAAATACGTTGAAGACTCGTTATTTCTCTCTCATCCTAGAAGCAGTCCGGGCACTATCAATCGTAAAACCTCCACGCTAACATAATCTTATTTTTCCTAATAAAATACTGACTTACGACGTGCTATAAACTGTGCTAATCTTTGTGGATGCAGGGGAATTTATTTCATTTTGTTTTATAACTTAGAACAAATGTATAGGTTCTTTTATCAATTCCCCCATTTTCCCCGGTTGCAATGTTTATTCTCCCATTTATTGCTTGTGGTTTATTATAATCTGTAAACTCTTGTAACAAGTGTGAAAGAGTGTAGAAAATATGATTTCTATGATAATTTCCCAGATGATGAAAACAAAACGGTTTCACGCGGTGAATGCAATTTTGAATCAACTAAATGAGAAATAAGTGACTCATCCGATACTCGAATCTCTGATCCAAAAGGTATGAGTCTCCCACCCAATGGGAACCGTGCCAAAACTCTTTCCTAAGTAGACAACTTAGGTGGCGACTCTATCATTTGTATCGAGATTTGTGGCTCGATTCTTTTATTCATTAAAATTGGCTAAAATGTGTAAACTTGAACTAAAAAGGTTTCATCACGCCTAAATTAATCAACCACCCCTGTGGGCCCTGACTCTCACCCAGGCACCAAGGGAGACCAACGATACCTCACACATAGTATCATCCTACCACGTAAATACCACTTACATACCAGATACTTACTATATGATAAATGTTCGTTATCTACACAACATACTCACAATAAGATCAAAAAATCAACAAATAGCAGAGTCATAGTTTACTTTGTAAAAGTAGCATATATTTCATAACAAATGCAACAGTAAAACTACATTAGAATAAAACAAATTCATATACATAGCAACATCCTACCATGTAACTATCGGGTACGTACCGGATACATACCAGATAAAAAATGTTCATTACCTACACAATGCACAGTAGCAATCCCACAAACCACTTAAGAAATTTATCAAACACCATATGTGCAAACAATTACAGTAGACAATATTTTGAAATCCAGAGTTTATAACAAAATCGTAATCAAATCCAAACTACATATATCAAATTAGAAAATAACAAATCCTAAATTTCAATCACACAAAAACAAAAACAATGGATCCAAATCTAGAACAAGAAAATAGAATAAAAGCTTAATAAAGTTTCGAAAATCTGAAAACACTCTTGATTGCAAATCGAAAATAACTTGAATCTCACCACCATTCAGGCAATTCATCAAACACCTTATGTGCAACACTAGCCACTATATATCCAACTAATCTGAAATCGTCAGTCCAATAATAACTGCTAGAGAGAGAACCATACGAAGAGAGAATTGTTAGTGAGGGAAAGAGGATTCCAGTTTGATGCGGAAAAACGCAGAACAAAGAATAGATGAGCAGTATATATAGAACGTATGACCTAAAATTGAAAACTTAAATTTGGTTTGAGAGTGCAAAGAAAACATAAAAGGTTAATTTGGTAAATATGAAACTTAAACCATATATTTTTAACAATTTCCCTGTAGATTAATAGGTACAACGAACTCTCTATTTGCTGTGAAATTTCTCCTGTGGAAAAAGTATAATTATTAACATGGGTTTCTATTTATTGTGCAAACATATGCATTTGTAATTAGAAACGAAATTGGTGACAAGCTAGTACATAAAATAAGGTATATTTTAATTTATTTCTATTAATTAATATCTCTTACATAACACTTCGTAAATTTACATCTGATATCATAAACATGTATAGTTGTAAAATAAGGTATATCATTTTATGATATTGACTCAAATTAACATGAGACAATCCATTAATATCCGACCATAAAGCACCTGATCATCTCAAGTCAAATTAATGGAACAGGTCTCTGCTTATTCATATTTCTTTTAGCAGATAAGAGTTGTACCTTATAGTAACACTTAATTAATTCAGATGTACCACATAATTAATGACATCACTGATATCTATATATACAAAATCAAGCAGCCGGAGCACAATCTTAGTCATCGTCATCATCATCATCATCATCACCTTCAACACATCGAGGGGCTGAATAAGCCGCAATTGGACCAATTTGGTCTTGCCCTGGAGGAATATAGAGCCATTGGGAAAGAGCTAATTTTGAAATGGTAGGCATAATACTGAAGGAATCTATCTGATTTGGGTTTGTTTTTTATGTTATAGGATGGGGAATAGGTGAGGAGTATATATATATATATATATATATATTGAAAGAATGTTTACACAAGTCCAGCATGTTGAGGCTATTTTTCTTGTATCAATTAATTTATACACTTTTGAACTAAGTAAATAAAGAAAAGTTGAAATGAAAAGCTAACAGCCAGGAGGGCGATGGGAGACAACCCTAACCCTAGCCACCGGTTTTCTGCCCCCTAAAATCTGCCGTCGCCATCGTGCTCCGGCCGCCGTTCCATCGCTCTTTGCTATGGATGCTTCATACCTTTCGTTCTATTGCAATACCAAGGACAAGATCCCTGCCATCAAACAACCGGCTGTTTTGGAACTCAAAAATCCAAACGCTAATCCACAAAAGAGTCCTTTTTCTTATGCGGTTGTTCTCAACCACGAGACTTCATGCTCCACCGGAAAAACAACTGGCAATAGGGTCTCAGCCATCATCTCGGACGCTGGGGACAGGTACAAGGCCATCAAAATCCCTGAAGAATTCTACAAGGACCGAATTTCAGCATGTCAACATTCTGCTATCGGCAGATTAACGCTTGTGAAAGGTGATTCGCCATAGAAACACGCTGATCTTAAGCTCAAACTTAACTCAATCTGTAGTCAGAAGATGGATTGGAAATTAACATCACCGGGGAAAGTTTTTATCATATAATTATGCCCTCGGCGGAAGCTCTACAGAAGATTTGGTCTACAGGCAACTTAAACCTAAAACCTGGAATCATGAGGTTCTCAGTTTGGAGGGCAGGTATCGACCCTACAATACATAAACAGACATCTTCACAGGTATGGATTCGATTACATAATCTTCCATGGGAATTCTAGGATTGACGATTACTTTCGAGTGTTGCACAAACTATCGGGGTTCCAATCCGTTTTGATCACATCACAATCGAAGGGGAATTTGGCCATTATACCCGCATATTGGTGGATATTGATCTTTCGAAACCTGTGATGGAGCAGGTTAGGGTTCATATAGCGGAAAAACTATTTTGGGTGTTGGTGGAGTACGAAAACATTCTATATTTTTGTTTCACATGCCAATCTATTGGTCACACTATAACTAATTACAGAAGGAACCAGTTTTAGGCAAAGCAACCTGGAAATCGAAGGAGCATTCCCAAGGTTGGGGCAATACCGAAGGGTGCTAAATCTAATCATGAAAACTCAGAACGACCTGATCTGGGTTCAACTCAGAGAACGAATGTTTGGAATATAAAAAAATACAACTCTATTCCGAAGGAAACATCTCATATTAATGGCAATTCCAAGAGATCTAAGTCGGTTTTACCAACCAACAATTGTGAAGTTAGTCTGGAGATTAACGCAGTGGTTTCTAAGTCGATTGAGGCTGTAGCTACTGCGGTTATTGAGGCTGCGGCTAATGAGGTGTTTGATTGCCCAAAAGATAGAGAAATTCAAGTTGAGGAAAGCCCACTAAGAAGGGATAATAAGACCATCTCTTCAGTGGATGAATGTGAAGAAATCAACGAAGATTCTGAAAATAATAATGTGAATGCACTTGTTCTACATAACCAGCCCAATTTGGCACTCCTCCAACGTAGCAAACAGAGACAACAAGATTTGGAGGAAGGGAATAAAAATGCTGCAATAGTTATAACAATGAATGCCTTTCAAACCTTGGATGGTCTTAATTTTCGTGGGATTAACTTGGAAGTATGTTTACAAAATGATAAAACTCTTGAAGAGCAGCCTAATGTCTCCCCTATTGATAGGGCCTCCAATAGCGCGGGTTCTCTGGTTGATAGTGCCTCCAATAACACGGGTTCTAGTTGGAAACCATTTTTAGTCAAGAAAAAGAAAGGACTAGTGATTGCTACTAGGGAGCATGTTTAGCGTGGCCATAAGCTGGAAAGGACTAGTGATTACTACTAGGGAGCATGTTTAGCGTGGCCATAAGCTGGGATACTAAGCTCCTTTTTGTGAGATCTTTCTTTTCTATTTTTTTGTTTTCTTTTTTCTTTCTTTTTTTATTTTTCTTTATCCTATTTAATAAATAGGGGCCGGGTTCCCGTACTCAACCTTTAAATAAAAAAAAAGTCAAGCATGTTAAGGAACGTGATTTTGGGCTTCAGGTGTGTGCATCACTTGATGTTGTAATGAAGTCTAGGGTCCCTAACTACACATCATCTGGCACATGGACATTATCCCCCATACTTTTTGTGATTGCCTTCAATCAGCAGGAACAAAATGCTTACTTTAATTGGAGAAATGAAGTGGTTGAGGTGGCTATGAATGGTATAGTGAAAATTGAGTAGATACCTTTTTGATGATTGTGAGAATGGTGTGGGTTTCAAACTTTCAATATAATTATAAGCATCACTAGCCTTTTAGTTTTTATGAGTCACTTACCGCTCACCTGAATTTTTAAAAGGTTCTAATTGTCTTCGTACCTATAAAAAGTGCACCAAATTTTCCCTTATTTATGATGTGAGATTGATGTGGTAAGATGAGGGAAAAAAGGTGAGTGGACTTTGACTATATTTCTATTTGTGCTACGTGTTAGCCTACTATAGGTCCGACTTCTTTACTTGCTCTATGCGTCAATTTGATATTGGTTTGACTTTTCAACATTTTTTGATTTGCCGTGCGCATATGCCATGCACTTCACATTGTCTAGTTTAGATGTGTAGAGAATTTGTGGGCCTGGAGAGTGTTGGGCTCGATAGGTGAGTGGGCATACAAGTAGGGTTGAGCCCATCTAACATAAAACCAATTGGCTTGTGTTAAGGCCTACACCACTTATATATAACTCATTTTAGGACTTAACATAAGCCAATTGGTTTTATGTTAGATGGGCTCAACCCCACTTGTATGCTCACTCACCTATCGATCCCAATGCTCTCCAGGCCCGCGACTGATGAGGCCCCAACGACGGGCCAACATTCTGGAGCAGAAGTCAAAGATGCCAAAGTTAACCAGAGCCTAATTGAGAAAGTGGCGTGAATTCATCTATTGTTAATTTTGTTCTTTATCTTAAAGAAGAATCCTTGTCTCTCAAGGACTTCCTAAAGAGCCTAATCAAGAAGGAATCCTAATTAAGAAAGAAGACTAATCTAAGAGAAACCTAATCAAATAGGTGCTCAACTAGTCACATTTGAGAAGGTGGAACAACTCTATACATACTCATGGAAGAACACATTCAATCATTCAATCTTACATTTATCTTTAGATTATAATTTAGAGTACAGAAAAGTAGAGAGAACTTATTAGATATAGATTTACTTTATTGCTTTTGATCTTTCAATTATATTTCATATTTTGTTCTTCGTTTCTTTAGTTCAATTTTATTTTCAGTTCTTTAATTCTTGTCTCTTTACTTTTATGCAATTTACTTTAATGTCTCTTTACTTTTATTTGCAATTTACTTTTACCATATGTAGTTAGTTATCATTGTTACTTAGCCACGGAGTAAAGAGCCATAATTCTTATGGCGTGAGGACTAAAATCTGCATCACGACCTATTCATTGATCTCAGTACATAAAAGGTTTTAAAGGAAGTTCTTTTTGTCTCGCTGTTGGTTTGGCCAACTAATCAGTAAGCCTTTGTGATCTATAGTTAGTCCTGATCTTACATCTGTAATTGTGTTTATTGAAGGATGAAGTAACATTGGTCTCTATGAAGATCGTGAGAGCGATTGATCCAACACCCATTAGGAGTGCTTCACTACCTGTCAGTTAGGACTCGGGTCTTTTTAGATCGTAATGCTATTTTCCGGCGAGCTCTTTGGTTCGGCGTCGAGAGTCACGGTGAGTAAGAAGGTGGTCATGGTGCGAAGTTCGGTTATTGGGCAAAGTAAGGAAGGATCGCTGGTGTTGGACGATGTGGAACATTAATATAATTAAGTCTGAGTCTCGGTGTAGTTCATCTTTGGTCTCATGATCACTATGAAGTATGGTTTCCCTCTTTGGTTAAGTCGCTCTGTTGTCATTGAGACTATTCACTTTTGTTTACTTTCCTTACTTTAGTTTTAGTTTATATAACTCAATCATTATGATTGAGACTCGCTCAAGTCATGGTAAAGTCATTCAAAGTGGTTGTATTCAATTTTTGTTCCTTGTGGGATCGACTCCTGCTTACCACTCGCTATTTTTTGGTGGTCTCGACACCCATCATACCGAAATTTTCAAAAGGTTCTGATTGTTTTCGTACTTGCAAAAATTGAACTATTTTATCCCTTATTTATGACGTGAGATTGATGTGGTAAGGTGAGTGGAGTTTGACTATTCACTCTATTTTAGCCACGTGTCAGCCTACTATAGGTCTAGCTTTTTAACTTGCTCTATGCGTCAATCTGATATTGGTTTGACTTTACAACATTTTGAGATGTGTCGTGTGTGTGTGCCATGTACTACACATAATCTAGTTTAGATGCAGTCCTAGGGAAGGTAGTGCCCTTTTGTTAATTATGTTGAAGGGAAACATGAACCTTTCTATTAAGTTGAAGCCTTAAAGAGGCAATGATGATTTTTTGAAAGTTCAGGGACAACAGACTATTAGGGTTAATTACACGGGGCAAATAAATGTATTAAGCCTAATTTTAATATATCTATGATACTAAATTAGAAATATGGGGTAGGCTGCATATTTAAGTCTGTACTCATATCATTTGATTCTTTTTTTGAACAAAAATTGAGGATCGAGAAAATTAAGTGGTAGATATCACAACTAGGCTAGCATATCTGTTGCCAACCGAAACTTTGAGCTCGATATTATTGAAGAAATATAAAAATTAAAAGAATGTCATCAAACAAAATAAAATAAAATTATAAGAATCGATATAACCAATCCTAGGCCTTGTAAATTGACAGATTGTATTTTCAGCATGTATTTGTGCTTATTTCCATATCACTGAGACCATGTTTTTAGTCTTTATGGCCGCTATTACTTCCTTTTCTATCTTTTCATGTTTTGAAGGCAATTTGGAGAAAACATGCAATATTTAGAAGAAAAAAGCCTTTTCACCGATACCTGAAGCAGATAGCAGGAGCGATAGCTGGTCCTTGTGATTCCATAACACTTTAGAATGACCACAACGACATCGACACCAAAGCACGCCATTTCCAAATCTGGAAGTTACCCAATTCGAGCAAATCCTGTTTAGGAAGAGCTCAATTCAAGAAGGAAGTTTGATCTCTTTCATAATTTCATAAGGGAAAGGATTTTACTACCATTTGAAGACCAAGACTAAAAGGAAATGAATCCAACAAAATAAATGCAAAGAGTCCTATTTTGTCATTAAAGAAGAAGCATAAGGAGGAGCACTTAGCTATAAATACCAAGGCCGACCATTTCGAAGGGGATACACAATCTCTGATCCAATCTACCATTCAGTCTTTCTAGTCTAGTTCTTAGTCTTTGTGTTCTTTAGTTTCAAGCATATTCTAATTTACATTTTTGGTTTTGAACATCTTTAAGTTTAATTGCAAGTTCATTTTCCATTTTATTGCTCTATTTTAATTTTAGTTTTTATATTCTCAGCATGGTTTATCTTTAGTCTCTTTATATTTCTACACACTTAAATTCAGCCATGTTCAGCTAGAATCCTCATGGCTTGACCAATTAATGGTCAAGACCGGGTTTAAATGGTGCGAGGATTGCAATTGAATACAAAAATTTGCAAGGCAACCTATTTACCAACCTAGGTACTTGAAGGGTTTTATGGTAAGAACATCGCTTAGTCTTGCTGTTTGGACTGATCACCCACTTGGTAAGTCTTTGTGACTATTGTTAATCTTTATTCTTGCATCAGTACTTGTACCTGAAGAGGCATAAAGTAACAACAGTATCCACCAAGACTGGAGAAAGGTAATCTTAAGCCTGTTGGGAGTGCTTCACTACCTGTCGGTAAGGATTTAGGCTTTTCTAATTTATATTGCTATTATCTGGCGAGCTCTTGGCGCGAAGTTGAGAGACACAGTGAGTAAGAGTGAGGTTGAGGTGCGAAGTTCGGTCTTTATACACAGTAAGGAATAGTTATTTGTACTATATGGTGCTTGAGTATTAGTATAGCTATATCTAGGTCTCGTTGCAATTAATCTTTTATCCCATGACCTCCATGATATTCAGTTTTGTCCTATTTTGGTTGAGCCATTGTTTCTTCTAGTTTCATTACTTGTTTTATTTATTTTTATTCCATAAATTCAAATCAAGAGTACTTATAGGACACGATGTGTGCCGTCTTCTAAGAATAACATTGTCAAATACCGTTCCTTGGAGATTCAACCCCTACTCACTACAAACTACCAGTTTGTTTTGCACAAGGATTTATTTTTGGTGGTCTCGATACCCATGAAATTTTGGCACCATTGCCGGGGAGCGGTTTCTTTTGACTAGTTGTTTGACATGGATGACCAGAGCCACAGGTCGTGGTAACGAACTCCTCTACGATCCATAAATCTAAAGATCTAATAGAGCTCGTGCTAAGCAAGCTCGAGAGCGTAGAGACTTAAAACATCAGGCAGAGACTTCAAAAAGACCAAATGATGATCAAATCACTATAGAAGAACTGTCTAACAATTTGACTGACTCAGAATCAGAGCCTTAAATAGCCATCGTGACCATGGCTGACCAAGAGCAGTCAATCCGAGACCTTACACGGGTCGTGATGAACCAATAACCTTTCTGGATCACTTATCCTGACAAAACTAATGATAACAACTTAGAGATGAGATCTGGGTTTGTCCATAGCTTAACCAAATTTGCCGGAAGGGCCACTGATGACCCTTACAAACACTTGCAGAAATTCCATTTGATGGTGTGTTCCGTAAAGCCACCCAAGGTCGATCTAAACCTTACAAAATTGAAGTCCTTTGCTTTCTCTCTTGAGAACTCGGCCAATGACTGGTTTTGTCGTTTGAAACCAGGATCAAATACATCATGGGAATAGATGTCAAGAGTCTTCCTCAATAAATGTTTTCTAGTACCGAGAGTTACCACCTTAAAGAGGCAGATCTGTTCAGCTAAGATGAAAGACATGGAGAGTCTCCATGAGTATTATGAATGATTCCAGCACCTTTTAGAAACTTGTCCTCCGCATGGATTCATTGATCAAGCCTTAGTCTAGACTTTCTGTGAGGGACTCTCATTCTCCATACAGTCCATGATGGATGCCGCTATTAGGGGTGCTCTTATCAACAAGACCCTAACTCAGGCTTGGGAAATCATCAAGACTATGTGAACTTTGGAAAAAGACCAACCATGCTACTGATGAATGCCCTCGCATAGGAGACCCTAAATTTGAGAAAGTCAACGCTATGGGAAACTATAGAAACTATTACAACTATGGTAAGTATGGAAACTATGGTAACCATAATAACTATGTTTATCAGGGGAATAACCAGCCGTACATCCCACAACCATAAAGAAATCAGATAGTATGGCAATATCATCCAGCACTCACTTGGGGAAATAACGACCGCCAACAACCACAGGGACCACAGAATTAGCTCGTGGTGAGAAATCAGCAGAATGCAATTCGTAGCAAGACCTCCTCAATAAGTCTAGATCAAGCCCAACCCACCTCAATAGCCATAACATAATCCATATAAGCTTTTCACTACTCTCGTTAAGGGCTCCAATAAGCGGTTTGAGCTGGTAGACAGTCGGATACAAGGACTACAAGGTAACTTCTCAAACTAGGAAAAACAGATGGATCAGATAGCTAGCACTATCTCCAAGATCAAAAACATAGGAGACTCCTGTCCCAAACAAAGGACAACCTAAGGGAGAACGTTAGCGCGATCACGTTGAGAAAAAGGAAAGAGACTCAATTGGAACCACCAAAAGCGAAAATGGAGGATGAGGTCATTATAATTCCAGATGATCTAGAGGAACCAGTGACTTCTACCGAGACCAGACCTCCTTTTCCTGAATGACTGGCAAAGACCAAGAAGCTAAAAGAAGAGAACAAGATCTTTAAGACCTTAAGGAAAGTCGAGATCAACATCCCATTGCTCGCTGTGATTAGATAGATATGCAATTATGCAAAATTCCTCAAGGAGCTGTGTACCAATTGGAAGAAGCAATATGACCTGGATAAGGTCGTGATGGGGGAAAACATGTTTGCCGTGATCCAAACCAAATTAACCCCTTAAGTTGAAGGACCAGGGAATGTTTGTGATCAATTACACCATATGTCAAATTGGAATCAGAAGGCTATGTGTGATCTCGGTGCATCTATAAATGTCATGCCTTCCTCTATCTACCAATAGATATCAGCCAACCGCAATATGCCTCTCAAGGAGACCAGGACTGTCTTGCAACATGCGGATCACTCTGTTGTTTACCCTAAGGGAATGTTGGAGGACATATTAGTCAAGGTAAATGATTTTTTTTCCGCTGACTTTTGTGTTCTTCATATGTGCGATGTAGATAAAAAGGGTAACTCAGATTTGCTGCTAGGGAGACCATTCTTGAGTACCGCCAAGACCAAAATCGATAAACACAATGGTCATCTCACTATGGAGTTTGGTGGGGAAGTAGCCACTTTCAATGTTTATGATGCTATGAAGACCCCAGAAGAAGATTCAAGCCTATGTAGTATTGATAGCCTTGATTCCATCATCTAATAAATTTTTGAGCTTAATCTCTCAGACGAGTATTTGGTCATGTCGAATGAAGCACTTGACACCGAGAGTCTCAATTATACAGATTTAGACAAAAAGGTGGAAGAGGCAATCCATAATCTCGATCCACCTCAACCTACATCGAGACCTGGACCGAAGCTCGCTCTACCACCTTTAAAGAAACTCACCCCTTCCTTCATCCAACCATCAGATCTTGAACTCAAGAGCCTACCTAGTCACCTCAAGTATGCTTTCTTAGGAATAACGACACACTATCGGTGATTATTTCCAATAAAATGAGTCCTGACAAAGAAAAATGACTAGTCTCTTTGCTCCAGCAACATAAGGACCTAATTTGATGGATTATAGCTGATATCAAGGGGATTAGTCCTTCCACTTGCATGCACAAAATCAAGTTGGAGGAGAATGCCAAGACCTGTTGCCAATCTCAAAGACGACCCAATCTCCCTATGATGCAAGTAGTGAAGAAAGAAGTGATCAAGCTCATGGAGGCTAACCTCATTTACCCTATCTCTGATAGTGAGTGGGTTATCCCGGTACAAGTTGTTCCAAAGAAGATAGGGATCACGGTGATAATGAATGAAGTAGGAGAACCGGTCCCAATAGGAATACATAATGGGTGGAGAGTTTGCATTGAGTACCACAAGCTCAACACCACGACCAAGAAGGACCATTTCTCACTGCCATTCATTGATCAGATGTTGGAGAGACTAGCAAGAAAATCTCAATTCTGTTGTCTCGATGGAATGTTAGGTTTCTATCAGATCCTAGTGGCACCAGAAGACCAGGAAAAGACAACATTTACGTGTCCCTTTGGTACATTTACTTACAGATGGATGCCTTTTGGTTTCTACAATGCTCTTATTACATTCTAAAGGTGCATGATGAGTATCTTTTCCGATTACGTGGAAAACATCATTGCGGTATTTATTAATGATTTTACTGTGTATAGTGATTCTTTTGATGCATCTCTTGATAACCTTGGTAAGATTCTTAAACGATGTATCGAGTTTGACTTGGTACGTAGCTATGAAAAATGCCACTTCATGGTAGACAAAGGTATGATATTAGGTCATGTTTTATCTAAGAAGGGTATTGAGGTAGATAATCTAAAATTGAAGTTGTTTAGTCCTTACCTTACCCTACTTTTGTAAAGGAAGTTAGGTCTGTTCTTGGGCATCCAGGTTTTTATCGCAGGTTCATCAAGAACTTTTCAAAGATCACCAAGTCCCTATGTAGACTACTCCAGAAAGACGTTAACTTTAAGTTTGGTCATCCTTATAAAGAAGCCTTTGACACTAGCAATAAGAAGCTAGTCTTGTCGTCCATTATCTAATCACCCAGCTGGGACCAGCCCTTCGAGATCATGTACGATGCAAGCGATAAGGCAATAGGAGCAGTATTAGGACAATGAGTTGGCTGAGAACTTCATGTCATTTATTATACATCCCGGACTCTTGATACAACTCAGTGAAACTATAAAACAACCTGGAAAGAGTTCCCTGCTATCATTTTTGCATTGGAGAAGTTCCATTCTTACCTTCTCTATTCCAATGTCATTGTTTACTCAGACCATGCTGCTTTAAGGTACCTTATGACCAAGAAAGAGACCAAGCAAAGACTAATCTAATGGATCCTCTTGTTTCAAGAATTTGACATAGAGATCAGGGATAAAAAGGGGACAGAGAACCTAGTGGTTGATCATCTCAACAGGCTGGCCAATTCAGAAGAACCAAAAGAAGTATAGGACGAATATTTTGGGGAAAGTCTCTTCGCCATCACTGAGACCCCATGGTATGCAGAACTTGTTAACTTTCTTACCACCAGAAGGTTCCCAAAGGATTTCACACGTAATGACAAGGAGAAGATGAATAAAGAAGCTAGTAGGTATTTTTGGGGATAATCCTTATCTATGGAGACAAGGGAATGATCTAGTTTTGAGGAGACATGTTTACGGGGAAGAGATACCGATACTCTTTTAGGCATGTCAATTTGAAGTTTGTGGGAGTCATGGTGGACCAAGGAGAACAACACAACGCATTCTTGAGTGCGGATTTTATTGGCCCCACATCTTCTGTGACTCCTACATGTTTTGTAAGGCATGCGACAACTGCCAATGGATTGCTAATCTTGGATGTCGTGATTAACTCCCGATGACTCCTCTTTTGATCATCGAGATCTTCAATGTCTGGGGTATCAACATTATGGGCCCTTTTCCATCTTTTTATGGATTTAAATACATCCTTCTAGTAGTTGATTATGTCTCCAAGTGGATAGAAGCCAAGGAAACTAGGAACAATGATGGGAAGACTATAGCAGACTTCATCAAGGATAACATCATTTGTAGATACAAGACATCGAGACTACTTTTTAGTGATCGCGGTACACATTTTTGGAACAAGATGATCTCGGGGTTACTGACTAAATAAGGAGTAAAGCACGTGACTTCCACAGTATACCACACACAGACAAATGGACAAGCTGAGGTGAGCAACTGAGAGGTCAAGCTCATCTTGGAGAAAATAGTCAATTCCGACAGGAAAGACTGGAGTCTCCATCTCTTTCAAGCTCTCTGGGCAGTCTGCACAACATGGAAAGCCCCTATCGGGATGTCAGCTTACAAAGTTGTTTATAGGAAAGCATGCAATATACCTGTCAAGATCGAGCGTAAGGCTTATTGGGTCATCAAGGAGACCAATTTCGGGCTCAATGTAGCCAAGGAGTATAAGAGGTTGCAACTATATAAACTCGAGGAGATTCGCCATGATGTTTATGAAAGGAACAAGGCCTACAAAGAGACCACTAAGCGCCACCATGATCTTTTCACTTCCAGGAAAGTCTTCAATATGGGATAGAAAGTCCTTCTATTCCAATCCCGTCTCAAGCTATTTCTTGGAAAGTTGCGGTCTTGGTGGGCTGGGCCTTACATCGTCACCAAAGTATTTCCACATGAAGGTGTCATTATACTGAGCATCACTCTTGGGAAAGTTCTGAAGGTCAATGGGTATCATCTTAAACCCTATTATGAAGGATTCCAAGCTCACTCTAAGTAAATAACTCTCACATTGACCACTGATACCACACTATGATCTCGGTGTGGTGTGTCTAGCTCACTGACATTAAACAAAGCGCTCTTGGGAGGCAGCCCAAGCATTCGTGACTCTTCGTCTCTCTCTTTTATTAGCCTTTATTAGATGTATCTAGACTAGGACTGATTTCTCTCTATTTTTATTGTAGGTTTAGGTCTCTGTACACACTCTAGAAGTTGGAGCATCACACACCAAGAGGCGTGACTGAGAAGACAGGGGATGTAAAGGGACTTATGAGGACTGATGCATGCATAGTAGGTGACATGGTAGTCATGCATAGATTATGGAGATTTTTTTCGGTTCGGTACCTAAACCAGGCCATGATTGCTACTAATGCCATTAATGCCCTACAAGCCCCTTGCTCGCCAAAATTCCATATTAAAACCCCTTCCCTCACTTTAAAAGTCACGCTGACTTTAAAACTCTCAATCTCTCTCCATAGCAAATTTCATCTTCTCTGACAAACCTTTTCTTTCATAACCACTCAACCACTCAAATGGCTTCAAACTAAGACACTTCAACCACTACTCCGACGACCACCGTAATTCTCATCGGTAACGTCCTTATTGATACAACTCCTTTTAGAGCCACCATTACTACCACTATCCAAGCAGTGACTACCTTCTCCATTGTCACAACCACCGTCGTCGGTGCAGCAAAAACCACTCTCATAGCTCCGGACACTACCACCAGCTCCGTCGTTGCCACCGCTACAACTTGCATTCCTCCTCCCACCCCATGGTCACTCTTCCTAAGACCATGACGATTTTGAGCCATGAAGTCCCCACTCCTACCACCTCTTTCAGCACCACCGCCACTCCCGATGAGCGTTTGCTCATTGTAGACCTAATCTCCACTGTTTACCCTATCACCGCTGGTCGATAAGAGTCTGGCGAGACTCTAGTAAAGAAAGAAAAGAAATCTTGGGGAGAAGCTAAACCCTTAGGTGAGCCCATTGAGATTGACCCTGGCAAAGAGAGTGACTAAACACCTGCTCCTCTACCCACCAAGAGAAAGATGCTCATGAGGACCACCGCGAAGGGTGGCCAGAGTTCTAAAAAGGCAAAAATGACCAAGGAAGAGAAGACCCCTACTCCAGATTCAAAGAGGAAGCTCCATGGCTCTTTCGACCACCCTGCTCCATGCACCTCTTATGCTAGATTCAAAGGCAAGTCATCAAAGCCCTGCAAGTCTACCTGCAAAGACACCATGACCACTATTGACATCAACCAAGCCGTCATTGATGCCTTCACCACGTTCTTGTGGGTACCCTTGCTCTTCATCTGTTTCCCCTCCTATAAGGAGCTCGTCTGGGAATTTAATGCTACTTTCGAATTCAAGCAAGTCTACACCAGCTATCAAGAGGAAGGGGTGATTAAATTCCATCTCACTTGGAAAAATGTGAGTTGGATTCTTAATGACTTCAACAAGGCTTTGGGAGTGACTGACCCCTCTGATGACATGTGTGATGCTCTTCCTTCCGATTTCAATGCTGTCGTGTCTACTTCTCCCTCTACAACAATGATCTCCGAGTCACTACTTGGAAGTCCGGTGACTCTTGAGACTTCCACATTCATGAGCCCCACCTAAGGTATGCCCACAGGATTCTTGCCTTTAACTTTTCTAGTCGCTATAGAAATTCTGGTACCCTAAATGAGAAAGAACTCCACATTCTGTGGTGCAAGAAGAACAACAATAAGCTCCACCTAGGAGCATGGCTAGCCAAGCAGTTTCAGTATGTCCTTACACACCCCAAGAGCCCTCAAATTTTAGGCATTGTGATCTCAATAATTGTGCATAGCATGGAGCATTTCGAGCCTGTCCACTACACCAGGACCCCCAAAACTCAACTTCTAGACTTGGAGACTCATGGGATAATACTACTTACTGAAACAATGAAAGGGACCACAGTTATGTGCCCTCCTAGTCCTCCTGAAGAAAAGCCTTCTCTACCTGCTCCCGAGGACCCTTAACCATTCTAGCTTACTCGTGATGACCCAATTCCTTTAGCTGCCTACACTGAGCTCCTCCAAAATAACAACCGTCTGGAGAATGTGTACAAAGAGCTATACACGAGCATAATGGAGATCGGTGGTGGTGACTAGAACCTTCGGAGCCGCTACGACGCCCTTAAGCTAAATGTGGACTTCCTGATCCAGCATATAAGTGTCGTGAGGCAAGATCACTGAAGATTGGCTCTCTCTGCTCTGCTTCTCCTCCACTAGGATAGTAATGTTTTTATTTGCCCTCTCTTCTATCTCTTTTTGCTCTTTCTATTTTTGCATTGAGAGCAACACTTAGAATAGGTGTGGGGAGGGGATTTATCTATCTTGCTTCTTCTATTTAAATCTCTTTCTTATTTTAAATATATATTTATCTTTTTCTCCAAGGAAAAGGTTTCACAAGGACTCTTGCTTTATGTTTTCATTCGCTGCAATGACCTTGTTTTGCTCTCTCACCTATTATTGAGACGTGATGATAATCAAGATGAGAACACTACACAAATAAAAAATTGAATAATTTCACAGGACTGTCTCGATTGACTGAAACTTATCATCGAGACCTTAACTGAGTATTGATATTCCAATCTAAAATTTCTGATAATCACCTTGAAAATTTCTTAGTCCCGAAGAGTACAGAAAAGTGTAAAATAATTTTATTGTTTAAAAGTGCTTTTAACCTAGACTTGATTTGATTTTAGTTAGTCCCTGTGTACCATAAGATCCTCCGTTAAGACCTTTACAATCATGTATCAATCTTGGTGGTTATTTTCTGCTGTGAGTTTCGCAATTAGTCAAAACGAGGCCTACTTGGCTCGCAACCTTGTTTGTCTCTTTCCGTGGGCCTCGATATAAGTCTCGGTGAAATATTATGGTCTCTGTAAAGTTATTCAAGGTTATTTGCGCAGTTTAAATTTCGCTTCTTCCTGATCTTTGATGCATACTTGAGGGCAAACATGGAATAACTGTGGGGATTCTATTTTTAGCATGTATTTATGCTTATTTCCATATCATTGAGACCATGTTTTTAGTCTTTATGGCCGCTATTACTACCTTTTCTGTCTTTGAAGGCAATTCAGAGAAAACATGCAATATTTAGAAGAAAAAAGCCTTCCACTGATACCTGAAGTATACAGCAGGAGCGATAGCTAGTCCCGGTGATTCCATAACACTTTAGAATAACCACGACGACATCGATACCGGAGCATGCCATTTCCAAATCTGGAAGTTATCCAATTCGAGCAAATTCTATTTAGGAAGAACCCAATTCAAGAAGGAAGTTTGATTTCTTTCCTAATTTCATAAAGGAAAGGATTTTACTACCATTTGAAGACCGAGACTAAAAGGAAATGAATCCAGCGAAATAAATGCAAAGAGTCCTATTTTGTCACTAAAGAAGAAGCATAAGGAGGAGCACTCAACTATAAATACCAAGGCCGGCCATTTCAAAGGGGACACAGAATTTCCGATCCAATCTACAGTTCAGTCTTTCTAGTCTAGTTCTTAGTCTTTGTGTTGTTTAGTTTCAAGCACATTCTGATTTTTAGTTTTGGTTTCAAACATCTTTTAGTTTAATTGCAAGTTCATTTTCAATTTTATTGCTCTATTTTAATTTCAGTCTTTATATTCCCAGCATGATTTATCTTCTGTCTCTTTATATTTCTACACAATTAAATTCAACCATGTTTAGCTAGAATCCTCATGGCTTGACTAATTAATGGACAAGACAGGGTTTAAATGGTGTGAGGACTACAATTGAATATGGAAATTCGCAAGACTACCTATTTACCAATCTCGGTACTTGAAGGGTTTTATGGTAAGAATATCGCTTAGTCTCGCAGTTTGGACAGATCAGCAACTTGGTAAGTCTTTGTGATTATTGTTAATCTTTATTCTTGCATCTGTAATTGTGCTTGAAGAGGAATAAAGTAACAACAGTCCCACCAAGACTAGAGAAAGGTAATCTTACGCCTATTGGGAGTGCTTCACTACCTGTCGGTAAGGATTTAGGGTTTTCTAATTTATATTGCTATCCACTGGCGAGCTCTTGGCGCGAAGTCGAGAGATACAGTGAATAAGAGTGAGGTCAAGGCGCATAGTCCAGTCTCTATATACAGTAAGGAAAAGTTGCTAGTACTGTACAGTGCATGAGTATTAATATAACTAAATCTAGGTCTCGTTACAATTTATTTTTTATCCCATGATCACCATGACATTCAGTCTTGTCCTATTTTGGTTGAGCCATTGTTTCTTCTTGTTTCATTAATTGTTTTATTTTGTTTTAATCCATAAATTCCCATCAAGAGTACTTTTAGGTCACGCTATGTGCCATCTTCTAAGAATAGTGTTGTCAAATACCGTTCCTTGTGGATTCGACCCCCGTTCACCGCTTGTTTTTGAAGAAGTAGGATTTTTTTTTTTGGAGCCAAGGTTTAATCCTTGGTCATCCCTATCCAAACTAGTGGATGTACCACTTGACCAAAGGCCAATTGGTAAGCCACACCCCCCCATAAATCTTACAAATACTTGTCGAAGCTAACATAGGGAATATGCTCCCACCATTAAAAATCTAAACTAATTACATATTCTTGATTGACCAAAGCGTCTGTAGCTTGATTACCTTCCCTGAAAATGTGTGTGATGCGAAGATTTAACGATCTTAGATTTTGGAGACATTCAAGCCACTCTAACCGAATACATCATTGCACCTGTTGGCTTCGTGATGTGAAGAGGGCAACTACATAGGTGGAATCAAACTCTAGCCAAACAAATTGCCATTGTTTTCTGTGGCAATGATACACTCCCCCAGAAATATACCTTAAGGTTAAAACATATTCACAGATCTATTCTTTTATTAAGGTGATGATGTTGATAATGCATTCTGATAGGTTGCCTTTGAGTTTCATAAGGGTGTCAACCTTATTGGCATGCTTATTTTGAACAATCGGTTTCTATTTCATGTTTTTTATATAAAAAGAAAGCAATGTTGTTGAATTTCGACGGGAGTTTGAAACGTTTGAACAGGTAGTCATGATAAAAAAAATTTCCATTATCTAGTTGTAAAAAATATTTTAAGTTTTCCAAGTACGTTCTGAATATTCAGGACTTTAAGCTTTTGGACCTATTAATATTGATAAGTAGCATTCTAAACTTTCAAGTCAATCAATTAAATATGCCTCTGTTGAATTTTGATGTATGTAGGGCTCACGTCCTTAATAATTTGATGTGATATGTTTTCTACTTTTTTACCTGTAATTATTATTTAATGTAATATGTTTCTTACTTATTTACCATTTTTACCGTTGGATTTCTCTATAAATAGGAATTCAATTTCTTCATTTCATATATCTCATAAATAAGAAATAAAAGTTTCTTTCAAATTCTCTCTCTGCCTTTTCTTCTTATTGTTACAATATCCTTGCATATATAGTCAATTTTCCAACACGTTATCAGCACGAGCTTGCTCTATCAATCAAGGATATCACCAAATAAATAAAAAGTAAGGCATAATTTTATTTTATTTTCTATAAATATAAATTATACATATAATTCTTAATATGTCTATATCAAAAGTTTGGAATTTATTCCTCTTAATGTATCGGGGAAAAATTATTTTACTTGGGTGGTGGATGTAGTAATGCATCTATAATCAATGGGTCTTAATAATACTATTATTGAAAATAATAATCTTGCGCCTCATTATAAGGCAACAACTCTAGTTTTTCTCCTCCGGCATCTTGATGAATCACTTCAATCAGAATATTTGATTGTCAAAGATCTTGCAGATCTTTGGAAACAATTAAAGGAGAGGTTTAAACACCTAAAGAAAATATCTCTACCAAATGGCCAGTATGAATGGATAAACTTAAGGCTACAAGATTTTGAATCTGTCAGTGCATACAATTCTAAACTTTTTCAAATTACATCGACATTAAGATTAAGTGAGAAGGAAATAACTGATGGGGATTTACTGGAAAAGACATATTCTACTTTTCATTTGAATAATATGGTATTACAGGAACAATACAGAGCAAAAGATTATAAGAAATATAGTGAACTAATTATTGTTCTTCTCCTAGCAGAACAGAGAAATCAACTCCTGTTAAAAAACCATGAACTACGACCTACCGGAACAAATCCATTCTCTGAAGCGAATGTGATAATTCATAATAATTTTAAAGGATGCGGCCGCAAAAATGGTCGTGGTCGTGGTCGAGATAGAGGTCGTGGAAATAGGCGTGGTAGAGGATATAATAATAACAATTTCCACCAGAAGTGGAAACATGTTAATAATAATAATAGCTATAATTTCCACCCAAAGTGGAAAAATACAAATAACCACTAGAAGTGGAATAATCAAATTGAAAGATTTGATAAAAGAAATAACAGTCAAGATGATGAAAATAAATGTCATAGATGCGGTATGACTGGTCATTGGTCAAGAACTTGTAGAACCGCTAAACATTTGGTAAACTTATACCAAGCATCTCTCAAGAAATGTGCGGAACCAGAAATCAATTTTATATTGGATGATAATACCCCAAATAATGAGCCTATTGATATCCCCAATATGGAGATGGATGATTTTCAGTTACCCAGCACCAGTGGCAAGGAAAAAGTTGAATAATTAGTCCATATATTTTGCTTAATTAATATATTGTATTTTTTATGTTATTATTGGTTTGCTTTTGTCATTGCTGTTTAATGTACTTTTTATACAATGTTTATTTATGAATAAATAATAATGCATCTTTCATTTCTTCTATGAAGAAAATGAATTCTTTCCCGGTATTATATGACTTCAAGGAAAATGAAGGAAATTTATGTATTGTAGATAGTGTCACTACCCATACTATTCTCAAAGAGGAAAGATATTTTAATATTCTTTAAAAGGGTGAAACTATTATTACCACAATATCGGGACAAACAAAAATGGTTGAAGGCTCCGGAAGAGCTAATATTATATTACAAAGGGGAACAAAACTTATTATAAATAATTCATTATTTTCCCCAAATTCTCACAGAAATTTATTGACTTTTAAAGATATTCGCAGAAATGGATATCATATTGAAACTGTGAGCGAAGACAATAAAGAATGTCTCTATGTTAGAAAAATAATTTCAAGTAAGAAATGTATACTTGAAAAATTTTATGCTCTTTCATGTGGCTTATACTACACATATATTAATATGATTGAGGTCAATTTGACTATAAACAAGAAGTTTATAGATTCAAATACTTATAAAATTTGGCATGATCAACTGGGTCATCCTAGTTCGATAATGATGAGAAAAATTATTGAAAATTCATATGGGCATTGATTGAAGGACCAGAAGTTTCTTCAAAATAATGAATCATTTTGTGCTGCTTGTTCGCAAGGAAAATTAATATTAAAGCCTTCAAAAAGTAAGGTTGCAATAGAATCACCAGCATTTTTAGAGCGCATACAACGTGATATTTGTGGACCAATTCAATCACCATGTGGACCATTTAGATATTTTATGGTTCTAATTGACGTCTCAAGTAGGTGGTCACATGTATGCTTATTATCTTCACGAAATATGGCATTTGCAAGGTTAATTGCTTAAATTATAAGATTACGGGCAGAGTTTCCCGATTATCCTATTAAATCAATTTGCCTTGATAATGCTGGGGAATTCAAATCCAAATCATTTAATAATCATTGTATGTCGATTGGAATAAAAGTTGAACATCCTATAGCATATGTTCATTCACAAAATGGTCTAGCAGAATCAGTTATTAAACGTCTGCAATTAATTACGAGACTGCTAATTTTACGAACAAATCTCCCTACTACAGTTTGGGGTTATGCAATATTGCATGCAACATCTCTTATATGTTTAAGGCCAGTAAGTTATCGTGATTATTCTCCATTACAATTAGCTTCTGGTCATGAACCTAGTATTTCTCATCTTAGAGTTTTTGGTTGCGCGGTATATGTGCCTATTGCTCCACCACAAAGGACTAAAATGGGTCCTCAAAGGAGATTAGGAATTTATGTTGGCTATGAATCCCCTCCAATAATTAAATACCTTGAGCCATTAACTACGATATGTTTACTGCACGATTTGCAGATTGTCATTTTGATGAAAGCACTTTCCCAAAATTAGGGGGAGAGAATGGAGCCCAATTTTGGAGAAGAAAATAATATGGAATGCTTCATCACTTTCTCATGTGGATCCTAAGTCAAATGATTCTAAACTAGAAGTTCAGAGAATAATCCATCTTCAACATTTAGCAAATTGATTGTCTAACGCACTCGCTAATCCTAAAAGAGTAACGAAATCGCCTATACCAGCAGTAAATGCGCCAATTCGTATTGAGATTCCTGAAGAACATCCTATGGATAATACTCTAACACGCCTAAAGCGTGGAAGACCTATTGGTTCAAAGAATAAAAATTCTAAAAAGAGGAGAATTATTGATAATAAAGATATTCCCATTGAGGATATAAATATAAATACACTTCCGGAAGAAGAGCAAGCACCTGAAGTGCAAATACCTGAAGCTATTGAAAATTTCAAATAAATTATATCAGTACTCAAAGAAGATGGAATCATAATAAAACAGTTATAGATCATATTTTTTCAAATAATGTTGTGATCAATATTGAAAATGAAAATGTGGATTATGAGCTAACATCTATTGCAGAATGCCAAAGTAGAAATGATTGGGAACAATGGAAAGAAGCAATTCAAGCAAAGCTGAATTCTCTTGAAAAACGCAAAGTATTCGGACCAGTAGTTCGAACACCACAGGATGTAAAACCTATCGGTAATAAATGGGTTTTTATTAGAAAGAAAATGAGAAAAATGAATAATAAGATATAAAGCCAGATTAGTTGCACAAGGTTTTTCCCAAAGACCTGTGATAGACTATGAGGAGACATATTCTTCGGTGGTGGATGCAATAACTTTTAGATATCTTATTAGTTTTGTAGTGCAAGAAAATTTACAGATCCACTTGATGGATGTTGTCACAGCTTACCTTTATGGTTCGATTGTTAATGATATTTATATGAAAATCCCTGAAGGATTAAAGTTGCTAGAAAAATATGGCAACCGAGAACTTTACTCGATAAAGTTACAAAGATCCTTATATGGATTAAAACAATCTGGACTCATGTGGTATAATCATCTCAATGAATATTTATTGAAAGAAGGATATGAAAATGATCAAATTCGTCCATGTATTTTTATAAGAAAATCAGGATCTAATTTTATTATCATCTTAATTTATGTTGATGACTTGAATATTATTGGAACTCCGAAAGAGATTCCAAAAGCAGTTGATTTTTTAAAGAAAGAATTTGAGATGAAAGATCTTTCAAAAACAAAATTGTGTCTTGGTTTGCAAATTGAGCACCTTGAAAAAGGAATTTTAGTGCATCAAACAAACTACACAGGAAAGATCCTGAAACGATTTAATATGGACAAAGAACATCCATTGAGTAACCCAATGGTTGTACGATCACTCGATATGAAAAAGGATTTTTTTCATCCTAGAGAAAATAATGAAAAAGTTCTCGGTCTTGAAGTACCGTATCTAAGCGCAATAGGTGCTTTGATGTATCTTGCTAATAACACAAGACCAGATATAGCATTCTCTGTTAATTTATTATCAAGATACAGCACTACACCTACAAGACGACATTGGAATGAAATTAAACATATAATGTGCTACCTTCAAGGAACTATTGATTTAGGCTTATTTTATTCACATGAATCTAAGCTTAAATTAGTTGGATATGCGGATGCGGGATATTTATCAGACTCACACGAAGCTCGATCTCAGACGGGCTATTTATTGACATATAGAGGAACAGCTATATCTTGGCGATCGACAAAACAAACAATTACAGCTACTTCCTCAAATCATGCGGTGTTAATAGCTATTCACTAGGCAAGTCGTGAATGTGTGTGGTTGAGATCATCAATCAAACATATCCAAGAAGCATGTGAAAAATTTACGGTCAAGGAAGGTCCGACGACAATATATGAAGATAATGCTCCTTGTATTGCTCAATTGAAGGAAGGCTATATTAAAGGAAGGCTATATTAAAGGAGACAGAACAAAGCATATTTCATAAAAAAATTTCTTCACTCATGATCTAGAAAAGAATGGTGAAATCAATATTCAGCAAATCCGCTCTTGTAATAATTTAGCAGATTTGTTTACCAAGGCTGTACCTTCCTCAACTTTCAAGAAATTGACTTACAGCATTGGAATGCGTCGTCTTAAGGATCTCCAATTAACTCGCGAACAGGGGGAGTAAACACTGTACTCTTTTTCCCTTAGCTAAGGTTTTTATCCCACAGGGTTTTTCCTTAGTAAGGTTTTTCATGAGGCAGTGTCCCATTCGCGGCAGATGACACATCAAAGACGGAGTGTTGAATTTTGATGTATGCAGGGCCCACGCCCTTAATAATTTGATGTGATATATTTTCTACTTTTCTACCTGTTATTATTATTTGATGTAATATGTTTCTTACTTATTTACCATTTTTACCGTTGGATTTCTCTATAAATAGGAATTCAATTTCTTCATTTCATATATCTCAAAAATAAGAAATAAAAGTTTCTCTCAAATTCTCTCTCTGCCTTTTCTTTTTATTGTTATAATATCCTTGTATATATAGTTAATTTCCAACAACATCAATATTTTAGTCTATAATTAACCTTCTTATTAAAGAATAAAAATGCAAAATTGTTTGGGACAAAAAAAGAGAGCTTTAGGTGTAGGATATGCATGTGTGGTTGGGCATTGAATTACGAATATAATTTATAATTGTTGAATTTTGATGTGTGTAGGGCCCACATCCTTAATAATTTGATGTGATATATTTTCTACTTTTCTACCTGTTATTATTATTTGATGTAATATGTTTCTTACTTATTTACCATTTTTACTGTTGGATTTCTTTATAAATAGGAATTCCATTTCTTCATTTCATATATCTCAGAAATAAGAAATAAAAGTTTCTCTTAAACTCTCTCCTTGCCTTTTCTTTTTATTGTTATAATATCCTTGTATATATAGTTAATTTTCAACAGCATCAATATTTTAGTCTATAATTAACCTTCTTATTAAAGAATAAAAATGCAAAATTGTTTGGGACAAAGAGAGCTGAAATTATATTAGGTGTAGGATATGCATGTGTGGTTGGGCATTGAATTACGAATATAATTTGTAATTGTTGAATTTTGATGTGTGTAGGACCCACACCCTTAATAATTTGATGTGATATATTTACTACTTTTTTTACGTGTTATGATTATTTGATGTAATCTGTTTCTTACTTATTTACCATTTTTATCGTTGGATTTCTCTATAAATAGGAATTCCATTTCTTCATTTCATATATCTCAAAAATAAGAAATAAAAGTTTCTCTTAAACTCTCTCCTCTGCCTTCTTATTATTGTCATAATATCCTTGCATATATAGTCGATTTCCAACACGTTATCAGCACGAGCTTGCTCTAACCAACTGAGGATATCACCAAATAACTCCAAAGTAAGGCATAATTTTATTTTATTTTCTATAAATATAAATTATGCATATAATTCTAAATATGTCTAATATCAAAAGTTTGGAATTTACTCCTCTTGATGTATCGGGGAAAAATTATCTTACTTGGGTGCTGGATGCAGAAATGCATCTAGAATCAATGGGTCTTAATAATACTATTATTGAAAATAATAATCTTCCACCTCAGTATAAGGCAACAACTCTAGTTTTTCTCCGCCGGCATCTTGATGAATCACTTCAATCAGAATATTTGACTGTCGAAGATCCTGCAGATCTTTGGAAACAATTAAAGGAGAGGTTTGAACACCTAAAGAAAATATCCCTACCAAATGCCCAGTATGAATGGATAAACTTAAGGCTACAAGATTTTGAATCTGTTAGTGCATACAATTCTAAACTTTTTCAAATTACATCCACATTAAGATTATGTGGAAAGGAAAGAACTGATGAGGATTTACTGGAAAAGACATATTCTACTTTTCATTTGAATAATATGGTATTATAGGAACAATACAGAGCAAAAGACTATAAGAAATATAGTGAACTAATTACTGCTCTTCTCCTAGCAGAATAGAGAAATCAACTTCTGTTAAAAAATCATGAACTACGACCTACCGGAGCAAATCCATTCCCTAAAGCGAATGCAATAATTCATAATAATTTTAATGGACGCGGCTGTAGAAATGGTCGTGGTCGAGGTCGTGGTCGAGGTAGAGGTCGTGGAAATGAGCGTGGTAGAGGATATAATAATAATAATTTCCACCAGAAGTGGAAATACGTAAATAATAATAATAGCAATAATTTCCACCCGAAGTGGAAAAATACAAATAACCACCATAAGTGGAATAATCAAATAAAAAGATTTGATAAAAGAAAAAACAGTCAAGATGATGAAAATAAATGCCATAGATGCGGTATGAATGGTCATTGGTCAAGAACTTGTAGAACCGCTAAACATTTGGTAAACTTATACCAAGCATCTCTCAAGAAATATGCGGAACCAAAAACCAATTTTATATTGGATGATAATACCCCAAATAATGAGCCTATTGATATCCCCAATATGGAGATGGATGATTTTCTGTTACCTAGCACCAGTGGCAAGGAAAAATTTGAATAATTAGTCCATATATTTTACTTAATTAATATATTGTAATTTTTATGTTATTATTGGTTTGCTTTTGTGATTGCTGCTTAATGTACTTTTTATGCAATGTTTATTTACAAATATATAATAATTCATCTTTCATTTCTTCAATGAAGAAAATGAATTCTTTCCCGGTATTATATGACTTGAAGGAAAATGAAGGAAATTTATGTATTGTAGATAGTGCCACCACCCATACTATTCTCAAAGAGGCAAGATATTTTAATATTCTTAAAAAGGGTGAAACTGTTGTTACCATAATATCGGGACATACAAAAATGGTTGAAGGCTCCGGAAGAACTAGTATTATATTACAAAGGGGAACAAAACTTATTATAAATAATGCATTATTTTCCCCGAATTCTCACAGAAATTTATTAAGATTTAAAGATATTCGCAGAAATTGATATCATATTGAAACTGTGAGCGAAGACAATAAAGAATGTCTTTATGTTACAAAAATAATTTCAAGTAAGAAATGTATACTTAAAAAATTTTATACTCTTTCATGTGGCTTATACTACACATATATTAATATGATTGAGGCCAATTTGACTATAAACCAGAAGTTTATAGATTCAGTTACTTATAAAATTTGGCATGATCGACTGGGTCATCCTAGTTCGATAATGATGAGAAAAATTATTGAAATTCATATGGGCATGCATTGAAGGACCAGAAGTTTCTTCAAAATAATGAATTATTTTTTGCTGCTTATTCCAGAAGTAAGGTTGCAATAGAATCGCCAGCATTTTTAGAGCACATACAATGTGATATTTATGGACCAATTCGTCCACCATGTGGACCATTTAGATATTTTATGGTTCTAATTGACGCCTCAACTAGGTGGTCACATGTATGCTTATTATCTTCACGAAATATGGCATTTGCAAGGTTAATTGCTCAAATTATAAGATTACGGGCACAGTTTCTCGATTATCCTATTAAATCAATTCGTCGTGATAATGCTGGGGAATTCACATCCAAATCATTTAATGATTATTGTATGTCAATTGGAATAAAATTTGAACATCCCGTAGCATATGTTCATACACAAAATGGTCTAGCAGAATCATTTATTAAACATCTGCAATTAATTGCGAGACCTCTAATTTTGCGAACAAATCTCCCTACTGCAGTTTGGGGTTATGCAATATTACGTGCAGCATCTCTTATACGTTTAAGGCCAGTAAGTTATCATGATTATTCTCCATTACAATTAACTTCTGGCCATGAACCTAGTATTTCTCATCTTAGAGTTTTTGGTTGCGCAGTATATGTACCTATTGCTCCACCACAAAGGACTAAAATTAGTCCTCAAAAGAGATTAGGAATTTGTGTTGGCTATGAATCCCCTTTAATAATTAAATATCTTGAGCCATTAACTGGCGATATGTTTACTGCACGATTTGCAGATTGTCATTTTGATTAAAACACTTCCCTAAAATTAGGGGGAGAGAATAAGAACCCAATTTTGGAAAAGAAAATAATATGGAATGCTTCATCACTTTCTCATATGGATCCTAAATCAAACGATTCTGAACTAGAAGTTCAGAGAATAATCCATCTTCAACATTTAACAAATCGATTGTCTGATGCACTCGATAATCATAAAAGAGTAACAAAATCGCATATACCAACAGTAAATGCACCAATTCGTATTGAGATTCCTTAAGAACAACCTACGGATAATACTCTAACTCGCCTGAAGCGTGGACGACCAATTGGTTCAAAGAATAAAAATTCTAAAAAGAGGAGAGTTATTGATAATGATGATATTCCCATTAAGGATATAAATATAAATACACTTCCGGAAGAAGTGCAAGCACCTGCAGTGCAAATACCTGAAGCTATTGAAAATGAAGAAATTCAAATAAATTATATCACTAACGAAAGAAGATGGAATTGCAATAAAATAGTTATAGATCATATTTTTTCATATAATGTTGCGATCAATATTGAAAATGAAAATGTGGATTATGAGCCAACATCTATTGTAGAGTGCCAAAGTAGAAATGATTGGCAACAATGGAAAGAAGCAATTCAAGCAGAGCTGAATTCTCTAGAAAAATGTAAGGTATTCGGACCAGTAGTTCGAACACCACAGGACGTAAAACATGTCGTTAATAAATGGGTTTTTATTAGAAAGAGAAATGAGAAAAATGAAATAATAAGATATAAAGCCAGATTAGTAGCACAAGGTTTTTCCCAAAGACCCGGGATAGACTATGAGGAGACATATTCTCCGGTGGCGGATGCAATAACTTTTAGATATCTTATTAGTTTTGCAGTGCAAGAAAATTTACAGATGTACTTGATGGATGTTGTCACAGCTTACCTTTATGGTTCGCTTGATAATGATATTTATATGAAAATCCCTGAAGGATTAAAGCTGCCAGAAAAATATGGCAAACGAGAACTTTACTCGGTAAAGTTACAAAGATCCTTATATGGATTAAAATAATCTGGGCGCATGTGGTATAATCATCTCAGTGAATATTTATTGAAAGAAGGATATAAAAATGATCCAATTTGTCCATGTGTTTTTATAAGAAAATCAGGATCTAATTTTATTATCATCTCAATTTATGTTAATGATTTGAATATTATTGGAACTCCGGAAGAGATTCCAAAAGCAGTTGATTCTTTAAAGAAAGAATTTGAGATGAAAGATCTTTGAAAAACAAAAATGTGTCTTGGTTTGCAAATTGAGCACCTTGAAAAAGGAATTTTAGTGCATCAATCAAACTACATAGAAAAGATCCTGAAACGATTTAATATGGACAAAGAACATCCATTGAGTAACCCAATGGTTGTACGATCACTTGATGTGAAAAAGGATGTTTTTCATCCTACAGAAAATAATGAAAAAGTTCTCGGGCCTGAAGTACCGTATCTAAGTGCAATAGGTGCTTTAATGTATCTTGCTAATAACATAAGACTGGATATAGCATTCTCTGTTAATTTATTATGAAGATACAGCGCTGCACCTACAAGACAACATTGGAATGGAATTAAACATATAATGCGCTACCTTCGAGGAACTATTGATTTAGGCTTATTTTATTCACATGAATCTAAGCTTAAATTAGTTGGATATGCGGATGCGGGTTATTTATCCGACCCACATAAAGCTTGATCTCTGACGGGCTATTTATTCACATATGGAGGAACAGCTATATCTTGGCGATCGACAAAACAAACAATTACAGCTACTTCCTCAAATTATGCGGAGTTAATAGCTATTCACGAGGCAAGTCGTAATTGTGTGTGGTTGAGATCATTAATCAAACATATCCAAGAAGCATGTGAAAAAGTTACGGTCAAGGAAGATCCGACCACAATATATGAAGATAATGCTGCTTGTATTGCTCAATTGAAGGAAGATTATATTAAAGGAGACAGAACAAAGCATATTTTACCAAAAGTTTTCTTCACTCATGATCTAGAAAAGAATGGTGAAATCAATATTCAACAAATCCGCTCTTGTAATAATTTAGCAGATTTGTTTACCAAGGCTTTACCTTCCTCAACTTTCAAGAAATTAACTTACAGCATTGGAATGCGTCGTCTTAAGGATCTCTAGTTAACTCGCGAACAGGGGGAGTAAACACTGTACTCTTTTTCCCTTAGCTAAGGTTTTTATCTCACAGGGTTTTTCCTTAGTAAGGTTTTTAACGAGGCAGTGTCCCATTCGCGGCAGATGGCACATCAAAGGGGGAGTGTTGAAATTTGATGTGTGTAGGGCCCACGCCCTTAATAATTTAATGTGATGTATTTTCTACTTTTCTATCTGTCATTATTTTTTGATGTAATAAGTTTCTTACTTATTTACCATTTTTACCTTTGGATTTTTCTATAAATAGGAATTCAATTTCTTCATTTCATATATCTCAGAAATAAGAAAAAAAAAAAGTTTCTCTCAAACTCTCTCTCTGCCTTCTTATTATTATTATAATATCCTTGCATATATAGTCAATTTCCAACAATAATATCTCTAAATGAAAATGAAATCAGATGTATGCTTCTTGTCTTTATTCTACAAATGAGTGGACAAATTTTATATATATAACGTGGACTCTTTTATTAACACTTCACTACCATTATCCTACCCCCTAATTTCTTTTATTACCAATATTGTTTTTATTGCCACCCAGTTGCCCATATGCAGTAAGAGGAAGAAACTAGTGTTGGAAAAGAAAAATAAAAATGCATAAAAATTACTTTTTCACATGCCTTTTGAAGAGAAGTTGGGTACATCTAGAGTGTTGGATCGAAAATTGAGTGCGTAAATAAGCAGAGTCAAGTCTATCTAACACAATCAAATGACATGTGTTTAGACCTAATCTACACTATTTATATATTATACTTTATTCTTATTTTATTTCTGAAATGAGGTTCTCCACACATTTCCAACACTTGCTGTCATTTTTATCACGTGTGTTCGAGAGTCCAAATTTTCAATACTCTGTATCTCATCAACACATAGAAAAAACTTGTAGAATGTCTTTTCTCCATGTCAAAATAATCACTCCTCGATATAATTTCCCGGGAAAAAAATTTCGTACTGATCTTACCTGCAAGTTGAAGTGGCAATAAGAACACTATTATAAAGCTCAATTCCGCGTCAAAAGACATGAGGTGGACACAGACTGAAGCTGTAAATCCACGCTCTCTATGTGGTTGACTCGTGTCAACCTTAGGTCCAACATATTCTTCTTCCTATATATATTCATTTCATGTTCCTCCCCTTTTAAATCGCAAAACCTTAAATATCTCATTTTCTTTCTTAATTTCATCTTACAACAATGTCTATCATTTACAAATCAATTGCGTCTCTGTACTCCAATGATCACAAGCAATATCAATATGATGAAAATGTCGATGAAGATTCATGCTATAGGTATGCACCTTCAAACTCGTGCTTTGATGGCGATAAAGACGATGATGATGCGGATTATGACTATGCTCCTGCTGCATCTCTCGACAACGATGACGACGACGACGATGAGGATATAGACTGTGCCCCAGCTGCTTAATTAACCTATTTTCTTACATCATTACCTAAAACATTTTTGCCTCTAGACTTGGTAAGCTTTTAGAGTCTTGGATCTCATGGGATATCCAAAATTAATTGGCATGAATTAAAGTCTAATGTAGTTTACTTATATTCTATCCTTTACACTCATTTATTTTCGATGTAGAATCGAAAACAACTATATGTGTACCTCCAACCAAGTTACTAATTGTAAGGCTAAATTGTATCTCACGGCATATGCTATCTAACAAACGTTTCTTTCATGTATGATTTTCGGCTGCAACTGAGTTAGCCTCTTGTAACCGCCCGTTAAGAAAATATCAATTGCACATTTTGGTTGGATTCAAAATTGAAATATACTAGATTACTAAATAAAGAGTAATAATTAATGCCTGTTAGAAACTACAAAAGTCATTTTGAATTGGTGTTATATTTTTTGGGACATTCTCATTCAATTTCTTATCGAATTGTATAAGAATTCCCCACTAGCTATCGCTTTTGCTGCAACTCTATATCAAATGGAGTACAAACTAAACTGAAGTAAAAAATGTATTTTTATTACAATGGACAAATATCTTCGGTGAGATGGTGTTTAATACCAAAACATACCTTTTTTTATGAGAGGTACACATTAAACCTAATGGAAGAGCAAGAAACCTATTGGACTAAATTGAATCCGCGAACCAAATCAGACCGAACTGCGCTGGGTCAAACCAAGCGAAACTGGATCATACCGAACTTATTAGGTGTGGTGTTCGGTTCTAATATTTTAATTATTCGGTTCTCAGTTCGATTTTCGGTTTTGAAAAAAAAAACTAAACAAACCGAGAATCGAACCTAATTAGTATAACAAATAAATATATGTAAAATTTTTTTATGGAATCTCATACTAAAAGCTTAACTAATTTGATTGTTTTATTTATGTTTTATCTTATTTGTGTGATTTATCACATTTGAGAAGATAGGAATAAACTCATTGAATCTTGATATTAGATTAACTTTTTACTATAAAAATAATAGTTTTAAGCTTAACAATTAATAATTACATTTTTAACATGAAAAGAATTATAAGTAAATCAATTAATACCATTTGAAAAATAGTGGTAGCAGTTAATTTATTCATGTCGGCGGTCTGATTGAATTTTTTTACTCAATGTCTGTTCCATCAAATCATGAATCATTCGTATCTCGATATTAACAACTAATACATTAGACATAATTAACTCCGACCAGCCACCCCATTCAGAGAACCCCTGGGCGATTCCTAGCGGCCACACCAACCTTCAGCAGCCACCGTCACCGCCACCCCAATGTCAGCCAATATCGTCGTCCCCTCGTCAACCATCCCAATCGCACTCAACCAGACAAGCGTTACCATCCCCAAATCACCACCCCAACCAGACTTCATTTTGAAAACTTCCCGAACATGTATGGAGCCGATTCGATGAGACGAGTCTTTCAGAAATATGGGATTACTGGCAGAGTCTATGTGGCAAGGAAGAAAAATGCAAAAAACCTAAATTTTAGATTCTTAACCTTGGATGGATCACTACCTGCTCATGAAACTTTGTACAGATTAAATTCTGTGACTATCGGAATCATCTATTTGCGTACGTATTAGGCTAGATACTCGTGGTCAGATAATTCCTCGAGGCAGCAACGTTACGAGTAGAATCTGAAACATAAATCAGTTTCTCACCAGGTCCATAAAAAGAAAATTGAATTTCGAGATTCACCAAGAGGGGAGAGATCGTATGCAAAAGTTGTATCCGGCCCTTGGGATTCAATCAAAGCTTCTAATGCCATTCATAATACTATTGCACAAGATGTCCCAACTAGTCATGATAATTCATAGCCTCTTCAAATAATATATCTAACATTAGATACGCATTTGAATTAGTTCAAGATCGTGGTTTTGATATTGCTTTTGATACCCCTACTAGTGGTGATAACGTTATTATTTCATTTAATTCAGTGAATGCCATGAACAAATTTGTAGGAGGAGATTGGAAGGTTATGCAACATATCTTTAAGAGGGTGCAATTCTTGCCGGCTGATTTTACACCCAAAAAATGTATCATGTACGTGGATTTTGTGGGGATTCCTCACGTACTTATCTGTGAAAAGATGATTACGCAAATGGCTTCCACCTTTGGCCAAATTATTTCTTTGGACTATGATTTCAATAGACTAAATCGTCTACATGTTGTTTCTTGCCTACTTTCGGTTCCTTTTGGAACATCAAATCGATCTTTCAAACTTCTTATTGGCTCGGCTGAGCTACTAGTTCATACCAATCTTAGGCAAGGGGTTGGATGCCAACACTATCAAGATATTGAATCGAATGTATCTTATGATTTGAGTGAAGTTTCCAGTGACGCTAGTGGCTCGACTGCATCTCTTCAATCGGAACATCAAAGAGGCGACTCTGCCCAAAATTCTAGTTCACAAGTTGGCCATTTTTTGGATCATTCTGGTGCAAGTTTGAGTATATCTCAAAAACTAAGATATGCCAAATGGAACTCAAGTCACAACAGATTCTGGTCCACGGGAAGATGAATTACATACGGTTGTAGCGCACCAACTAGTGGATTTGGTTTCTTTGGGTCCCGATGTCTCGAACATTAAAAATGTTATCATCCGATCTAATCAATCAAGAAGTTCTCTAGATCTCGAAAAGAATTGACTATTGAGATTGGAAGCAAGTTAGGCTTATTCAAAGAATGTCATGAGCTGATTATATTGGCTGCCATGGATAAATTGGTAAACTGATGAACCATCAAGTTCTCATTAGAAAGGTATTTTATTATTACTTATCTCGTTAGCTTTCTTAAGTTGGAATTGTCGAGGAGGCCTTACTATCTGGGAAAAATAACAATTTGTGTTATCTTGCGTTCGGAAACATAATTTAAATTTTTTTGTTATGTTGGAGAAAAAAATTAAGGGAGTCTCCTATTGTGTGGTTCATCGTTTTTGGGGTCATAATGATTTCTCTTACCATTGTACCCCTTCAAATGGTCTTTCGGGTGGTATGTTATTATCATGGAATAATGTACTTCTCATCAGGGTGATAATTCGATCTTCGACTAGATGGGTTATGATTAACTTTTCTTTAGAACAATAGGATTTTCACGTGTTGTGTCTTTGTGCTCCAACTAATTATGTTGATAGAAATGAAATATGGCTGAGGATTTCTCCTATTATTCACTACATGAAAAGGGTTATAATCTGTGGCGATTTCAATGAGGTCTTACATGCTTCGGAGCGAGCGTATGGTAGAAGCTCCCCATCTGTGGTGGCTTTTCAAGACTTTGTTATACAATGTGAATTATAAGACCTTCCCCTTCACATTCGTGATTATACTTGGCATAATAGGATATCTTTCTCTCGCATTAATAGGGTCCTCGCTTTGGGAGACATTTTGGATCATTGGTCGTCTATGTCAATTTCGATGATGGACACTACTTTGTCTGATTATTTCCCTAGTTTATTTCGATCATGCATTGCACCAATCTTAGGTTCAAGGCCTTTTAGATCTCTCAATTTCTGGTAGGACAAGGCTGATTTTTTGCCTTTCATTCGTAATACTTGGCAGTCCATTTGTTCGTCTCACTCAAACATAAATATTTCATTCAAATTGACCAAATTGAGTAAGGCTATTCGGCCTTGGCATTTGGAAAATTTTGGGGATTTAGAAAAGAAAATTTTGAACCTCAAAGCGAATATTTTGGCACAAACGAGCAGTAGTGCACCTTGGCCTCTCACTTTGGCACAAAATTTAGAGCTAAGTAACATTTGAACCTTGCTCCAAGATTGTCGTGGTTGTTTGGAGAAATTACATCATCAGCAATCTCGGGTTTATTGGATACTTTTGGGAGATAATAAGACATCATTTTTTCATCGTACCACATAAACACGGTTCCGTGATAATCGAATCACTCAATTAGATATTGACGGCGAAATTGTTACAAACGTGCAAGTAATAACAGCGGCAATTCAATCGTACTATGAGCAACTATTTATGGCAAATCTAGTGGTCCCTTTCTCGCTTCATAAGTTACAATTTAATACCGTTAGTAAGGAACAAAATATAGCCTAGATTGTCCCTTTCACGGTTGATGAGAATTGGAGTAGTATATACGCTTGAGGGGAATATAAAGACCCAAGACCGGATGGATTCAATTTCTTCTTTTACAAATAGTTCTGGGAAGATTTGAAGACCAAGCTTATGGGTGTTTTTGACCATTTTCATGCCACTTCTTGGCTGCCCGACTTGATAAAAACATCTTTTACGGTGTTGTTGCTCAAATTTTTAGGTTCTTGTTCTTTAAATAATTTTAGACCGATTTCACTCATATATGAACTTATAAAATTATTGCCATGCTGTTATCTATGTTGGGAAACAATGATCCGGAAAAATCATATCAAATACAGTCTGGATTAGGTTTGAAGCAAACAAAACTTTTAAGTCCAAGAAGAGCATCCAGATACATATTGAAGATATAACAAAGCCCTAAGTCCATATGGAAAGCATCTGGTTAAAAGTTTGGAAAGGAAACAAACTTCTAACCCCTTAAAAACAACATCCGAAGATAGACTGATTGAAGAGCATCCGGTAAGCTAAAGTCTGAAGACATTCAGAAGACTCTACTTACAAGATAAAAGGGAAAAAGTTTAAATTTACCTTGCCTCCATATTTTTCTACAGTCAAAGTTCATTTTGGCTTGGAGAATGAAAAAGTGACAGCTTGCATGCATTTCACAAAACGACAAATATCTGACTTGGAAAGAGAAAAAGGTAACCACCTTTTTAACCTACACCAATTTGATGGCGAGTGGAGCTCACACAACAGACAAAGCTTGCATATAATTTGGCAGTGTGCAAAAGGCCGAACAAATGACTAATGACAACATTTTGCATCAATCCCAACAATTCAAATGGGTCAAATTATGAGTCTAACGGATTGATCAATGGCTCTGAAAGTGCCACCTCTTACCTGATCAATGGTAAAGATTTAAAATCAACCTCAGTGGTTATCAATGGCTACATTTATGATCAAAACCTATAAAAGGAGATCTTCACAAGTTGAGAAGGTGCTGGTTGTTTTACAAGAAGCTATTAGATTACGAACTCAAGCTTATTTAATCGGTGAACGAAAAATCCCTCCAAGAACTAAACATACAAATCTGTTTGTAAGAATTCTTAAGTGAGTTATAAACTTGAAGAATTCAAAACCCAAACCATTTGATAAAACAAGTGTGTAATATCTCATACTTAGGTGAGTATTGAGTATGGGATTGGCTTAGACTAGAGAGTTTATGTAGAACATCCCAAAGGAAAAGGACTTAGCTAAGGTTGGTGCCTTAGCGGTATATTCACATCTAGAGTAGAATTTCTGGAGATAAGTTAAAGAGGACTTAGGTAAGGTTGGTGCCTTAGTGGTATATCCTACTTTCGGAAGGAATCAACTAGAGTAGATAGCTTAGTGGTATATCATGTAATCTGGAGACAGTTGTAAAGGCTTGATTCCAGCCTGATTCAAAGAAATCCTATTAGTGGACAAAGCTTAGAGGAAGGAAACTTTGGAGACTGGAGTAGGCGGGCCCAAACCAGTATAAATCTCAGTGTTTGAATTTACTTATCCAGTCTTTAATTTAAGTGCATTTTAATTCATACTTGCATCATCCGGATCCAATATATCTGGATCATTTCAAACATGCTACACATACTTTTTACAAGTCCATAAATTCCACAAAAAGTGGTCATTCACCCCCCCTCTGACCATAATTACATATGCATAGGGACTAATAAGTGATATCAGAGCTGGTGCTCATAGCTAGAGATCTAACAATCTCGAGCTAAAGGTCCAAATTTTGATCGAAGAATCAAAATGAGTTTTACTAACTCATAGTTTCTTCTGGAGGGTATGCATCCTCCACTCTTTATAGGTGAACACTACACGTTGTATAAAAATTGGATGAAGAATTTCATTCAAGCACAGAGCATGATAGTATGGATGGCTATCAATGATGGTCTATATGTTCTTACTTTTGAAGTAGAGGGTATTACTACCCAAAAGCCATCAAATCAATGGGATGAGATTGATTATAAGAAATTGCATAAAAATGCAAATGTTATTAAAGTGCTTCATTGTGCTCTTTGTGCAGCTGAATTTGATAGGATATCCGGATGGGAATAGCATAAGGGATATGGCAAAAACTTGAAGTGACCTATGAAGGAACTAACCAAGTCAAAGAAGCTCGAATTGATCACCTCCAGCAGAAACTTGAAACCTTCAAAATAGAGCCGAAAGAATCCATTAGTAGCATGAATACTAGATACACCAATCTAGTGAATAAAATGAAGAGGCTCGAAGAAGAGATCACTAAAGTGTTGATGGTAAAGAAAATCCTCCGGAGTCTCACCAAGGAATGGGACAACAAAAAGACTGCCATTAAGGAAGCTCACGACTTAAACTTTTACAGTTATGATGAACTCACTAGTAATCTCTTAACTCAAGAATTATCCTTGAAGAGATACAATCAATAAGAGAAGAAGCCTGAAGAAAAGAAGAAAGCTATAGCTCTCAAGGTAGAATCATCCAAAACAAACTCATCCGACACAGAAAGCAAATCAAAGGATTCCTAACACAAAGAAGAAATGGCTATGCTAGCCAAGAAATTCAACAGATTCCTGAGAAGGAAAGAGAGAAGGAATTCTAGAAGATATGATTCTAGAAGAATGAAGGAATGCTCCTCCAAAAAGGACAAGCTAAGAAAAGCTCCGGAAGATAAGAAAGATCCAAAAAAAAGAATCAACTTATTTCGAATGTGGAGAAAAAGGACATTCCAAATCCAAATGTCCTAAACTTAAAAGGGAAAAGAAATACAAGAAAAAGGAAATGGTGGCAACATGGACTGATAGCAAGGAGAGCAAAACCTCATCATCCATATAAGAAGAAGAGGAAAATGCCAACTATGCATTCATGGAAATGTCTGATCCAGAGCTAGAACAGTCCAAAAAGAAAGCCCCCAAGCAAGTCACCGAGCAACTTGAAGAATCTGAGTTTGAAACTACCAGCACTGAGGTAAACTCCCACTCTAATACTATATCTATCCTTGATCTTGCTATAGCTTTAGGGATTGTGATAAAAAAAATGTTAGGAAGAACACAAAAGCTATCAAATCCCTTCAAAGATAGGTAATGGAACTTCCTGAAGATGCTGAAGCAATGGCATAAGATGTCAACCTAATAAGAGCAACAAAGCACATCGATCTTGTTGAAGAAAACTTCCTAAGAAATCAAGTCCAGATATTAAGTGCCAATATAACTGGGTTGGATATGGAACTAACTCTTATGAAAGAGGCATCCGGAAGGAAGCCATAATCCTCAAATCAAAGAACGAATTCGAATCCAACCTCAAGAAAGGATCCGAAACCCATAAAATAAAAGAAGGTCTGAAAGCAGACACAAGCTCAAAAACACAATGCTCCACTAGGTCAAAGAACTAAAACTTAAAGATACACAACTACTCAAAAGGGAAAAGTTGTAGTACTCTATGATGACCAATCCATCAAGCAAAAGAAAAACTATATAGTAGAAGTTGCACCTCCAACCAACTACCAGATCCAAACCAAATAATACAGTCCGGATCTAGCCAAAGAAGGGTATTCTGGAGACTATAGGAAGAAGGATCTTCAAAAAGTTGAAGAAAAGCTTAAGTAGAACAAACTAGTTGTTGGGTTCAGGTTTTGTGAAGCAAATAACACTATGACAAAATTGTGTAGATTTAAAATTGGTTACTATGATATTTATCATCGGCCTGAAATGGTTGATAACCCGAGAGGACCCAAATCTGATTGGGTGCCCAAACCCACTTGATCTATTTTGCAGGCATGCCTTAGATCAACAGAAGATCAACAAACATGGTACATTGATAGTCAATACTCAAGGCACATGACTAGTGATGAGAAAGCATTCATCACTTTAATCTGGAAGAAAGGTGGAAAACTGAGCTTTGGAGACAATCAAAAGGGATAGATCATTGGACATGGAACCATTGGATCTGAATTAAAGATAAAAGATGTCTCCCTAGTTAATGGACTGAAGTTTAACCTGCTCAGTGTCGCACAACTCTGTGATAAAGGGAGAAAAGTCACCTTTGACTCCGGAGGCTGCTCAATCATTGATAATAGGTCAAATCAACTGATTCTTTATGAACCTAGAGAAATTAAAAATGAGAAAAAGAATATTTGCTTGGTGTCTAAAGAAAAATAATCATGGCTTTGGCATCGGAGGTTGGGACATGTTAGCATGAACCTCCTTTCGGAACTAGCCAAAAAGGAATTGCTTATGGGTTTGCCTAAGGTTGCTTTTGACAAGGATCACATATGTACTGCATGTCAATTAGGTAAACAACATATAAAAAGTTTCCCTTCTATCTCCTAAATACCCTCTAAAAGAGTTATTGAACTCTTGCATATTGATCTCTTTGGTCTAATCAAACCAGTGAGTTTAGGTAGAAGAGAATGCACTATGGTCATAGCGGATGATTATTCTCGCTATACCTGGGTAGCTTTGCTAACTAGCAATGAAGCCTTTGATCATTTCTCACATAATTTTCCTGCTAGAAGTAGAATAGGGCATAAGTAGTGCACACATCCGAAGTGATAATGGAGGAGAATTCAAAAATAGGCATTTTGCTGAATTCTACAAAACTAAGGGCATTGAGCACAACTTCTCTACTCCTCATACACCTCAATAGAATGGGGTTGTTGAAAGGAAAAATAGAACAATAGTTGAAATGGCTCAAACAATGCTAAATGAGAATAGATTGCCTAAATAGTTTTGGGGTGAGGCCGTTAGTAATGCATGTTACATTCTAAATAAGGCTCTCATTAGAAAGGCCATAGACAAAACCCCATATGAAATCTAGAAGGGAAGGAAAGCCAAAATTGGGTACTTCAAAGCCTTTGGCTGTAAATGCTACATTCTAAACGATAGAGAGCAACTAGGAAAATTTGATCCTAAATCTGATGAAGCAATTTTCTTGGGCTACTGAACATATAGCAAAACTTTTAGAGCGTATAACAAACGAACTCAAACTGTGGTAGAGTCAATACATGTAGATTTCGTTGAGACTAACCATGCAGGAAAGAAGAGCCAACATCCGGATGAGGCTGCTCCGAATGAAGCTAAACCATTAAAGGCTCAAGATCGCTTTCAAATTAAGAAGTATAAAGAAGAGGATGAGCAAATCAATTTTCAACAAGGATCAACTTCCAAACAATCCTTTGAATACCAGAATTGACTTTAATGATGGACAAGGAGAAGAAGACGAACTAGAGGCAATAGAAGAGCAAGCTCCATAACTACAAGAAGATCTTCAAAGAGAAACCGAGACACAAAGGAATCATCCGGTAGAAGCTATTTTGGACAATGTTTGAAATCCAATTAGAAACAGAGGACAACTCAACCGGATGATGAGTCATGTCACTTTTGTCTCACTCATTAAACCAAAGAAGTTTCAAGATGTAGAAGGAGATGAAAGTAGGATGATGGCTATGCAAGAAGAGCTATATCAGTTTACCAGAAATGATGTCTGGGATCTAGTACCTCCACTAGAAGGAAAGTCAGCTATTAGAACCAAATGGGTATTTCAGAACAAGCTAGATGAATCCAGAGTTATGGTGAGAAATAGAAAAAGATTGGTTGCTCAAGGCTACAATCAGCAAGAACGCATTGACTTTAAGGAAACATTTGCACCAGTAGCAAGATTGGAGGTAATCAGGATCCTCTGTGCCTTTACATCATTTATGGGATTCACCTTATTCTAAATGGATGTCGAAAGTGCTTTCCTAAATGTGGTTATTCATAAGGAAGTATATGTCAAGCAACCCCTTGGATTTGAAGATTTAAAGCATCCGGAGCATGTGTACAAGCTGAAGAAGGCCCTCTATAGACTAAAGCAAGCTCCAAGAGCTTGGTTGGGGAGACTTACTCCATTTCTCATATCCAAGGGTTACATCCTGGGTAAAGCAGACACAACACTCTTCATCAAGAAAAAGAAGGGTGATGTCATTCTTGTCCAAACCTATATAGATGACATTATCTTTGGAGCAACTAATGAAAGAATGTGTGAGTGCGAGCACTGGATTTTAACATTCCTTACGAGTAGTGGATTTTAACATTCCTTCTCATGAAATGATGATGAGAGCTAGATAACGCAATCTTTTATAGGTGTTATCCATCAGAGGTGTTCCTACTGCAGCAGAGTGGAGTTTGGCCAAAGTCTGGAGACCTAATCTGCCCTTAGAGACCGGTACGGGTCACATATGGTGGTACAGATCCACTGGTGGACCCACACTAGTCGTTTCCTCTATATATCTGTAGGGGACACATACAGGTGCCGTATATGCCTATTCAGGCTTTAAGGAAGGTAATCCTAACTATTTTCGGTAGAAATCAGATCATGAATGCAATTTATTGCATTCAGACCTAATTTTGCCCTATAAATAGAGGCCTTTTCACCTGTTTTCAACACACAATATAGAAGAGACATTATATACAAATTCTAGCACTTTTTATAGTTATAGAAAGGTTATGGTTGAGGTATAGAAGATATAAAATAGGGAGAACACCCATCTTTTGAGGTTATATCCATATTTTATTCATTTCTAGCTTCGTTTATTAAGATTTAGGGGAGGTCCTGTCGACACAAATACTTGCCTAAATTTTCCTAAAATCTTCATTTCTACTTCTACTTTGGCTAGACCTTCTCCTTGCAAAGGGATTGCCTCAAAGTGGATTCACATCGTAAAGGTACGCTTATAAGTTTTAAAGAGACTGACATCTCATTTATATTGTCAATATTTCTCTGTATGCTGCCCCATCTACATAAAATCTGTTAAATCTATTAATCCAAGGTTTTGTCTGGACCATACAGAACCCGTACGGGTCCCCCCATACCCCATATAGGTCCTCCCCAGCACCCGTACGAGTCCCACCCACCTGTACGGGTACTGGCCCCCAGGTGGAACCCAAAATTCTCTTTTAATTGGTACAAATCAATCAAAACTCACCATTTGCCATGCAATCATTTTCACTAATAATCCGGTAAATCAACCTAGAAAAGTTAAAATGTGTTTCATAACAAAATACGTTGAAAACTCATTATTTCTCTTCGATCCTAGAAGCCGCTCGGACACTATCTATCGCGAAAGCGCCCCACTAACATAATCACATGTTTCCTAATAAAATGATAACGTATGATGTGCTATAAGCTGTGCTAATCTTTACGGATGCAGGCGGATTTATTTTATTTTTTTATAACTTTGAACAAATGTATAGGTTCCCTTGCAATTCCCCCATTTTCCACTGGTTGTAATTTTTATTCCCCCATTTATTACTTATGCTTTATTGTAATACGTAATCGCATGTAATAAGTGTGAAAGAGTGTAGAAAAATAGGATTTCCATTATAATTCCCCAAATGATGAAAATAAAATGGTTTTACACAGTGAATGTAATTTTGAATCAACTAAATGAGAAATAAGTGACTCATCTGATACCCGAATCTCTGATCCAAAAGGCACGAGTCTCCCGCCCAATAGGAACCATACCAAAACTGTTTCCTAAGTAGACAACTTGGGTGGCGAATCTATCATTTATATCGAGATTTGGGTCTCAATTTTTTATTCATTAAAATTAGCTAAAATATACAAACTTGAACTAAATCGTTTCATCACGCCTAAATCCAACCAAACCTCAATGGGCCCTGCCTCTCGCCAAGGCTCCAAGGGAGACCCACATGTCATCGACACCTCACAGTGGTGATTCTGCTGGGGATTATAATCTTTTAACTTGCAAAATTTTGGTTTGTTTTAAAACCTTAAAAGATTAAGATGAGCACCGAAAATCATTTACTTGATTCAACCCATTTTCTTTTTCATCATTTGGGAAAATTATTATGCTCTATCTTCTTATCTCATTCTCTCTAGCTAGATGCACTCTTCTTTTAGCGCTAGGTTAAGGTGCACTATTTTTCTGCAACACTCACGAAGGTGTTACCTATGCCTGCCAGGAATTAAGGACACTCGTGTGAGTGGAGCACTCATTGTCATCTGCCTCCAAAGAGGCTTGATGCGATGGGAACCTACTACATCAACTTCCGTTATGTCCCTACACATTCTTATCGAAAGCCATAGAATTTTACTCCTCTAGGTACCTTTTTTTGGTGAGATTAGACTAGGTCACCCTTTGTTATCCTTGTGGTAACCAAAGGAAAATACCTTTAGAATTGAAGGGAGGAATAAGGTTAGAGGACACGCTTCACATGTAATGTATTTTGCTCTTATAATTAACTCCACCATGCATTATTGTAATTTGTGCATGCACACCACATCCCATGCATGTACTGATCTTTTGGTTACTACCTCCGCCAAAGCTTGAATAGTTAAAACTTGGTGACGTTCTCAGGTTCGTTTCACTCGAATTACAGCTCCACCACCACCACCTCCTCCTCTACTTCAATTAAGGGTTGCTTCACCTCCAACTTCAGGTATTTTATCCAATAGCCAATTTAGTCCATTTGATCCCGGTACTACTTATCAACTTAAAGAAATGTCCTACATTCTGAATCTAAAGGGCCATATAGATGTTGAGGTTGAGGATGTTGCTACTAGCGAGGAGGCAAATGCATCAAGGGCCGTTGCCAGGTTGGAGATTGCAAATGCCGTCTCACAAAACATAGGAAGTACTCACTTTCTCAATCGTGTGAAGGATAAGATGCTAGCTCCCATCAAGGCAATCTTGGTTGAGGAGACAATGGCCAATACTTCTTATAGCACACCTGTTAGTACTTCAGTAGTGAGCACAGTGGTAAGTGAGAAACTGCCCCTTTCAAGAGTTACTCATAATCCATTCACTCACTTTCAGCTGCCACTTGTTTGGATTCACGGAGAGTCCTCCAGCCAATTTGGTCAGTTGGCAGTTGGTCCATTTGGTTCAGTTAGCCAGCCATTGTAGTCTGTAGGTACAGTGGTTTTGCCGACCATCAGTAGTTTGCTCAGCCTAGCCAAGGGTTCATACCACTAGCATTCTAATTTAGGGCATCCTACCTAACCCCTAATTTTGTAGTCACGACTAAGGGGACAACCTTTCCTCAATCAACATGTTTACCCTTAGGTATGATCACTCAGTCGGATGGATCATCCCTATCCGTAGAATTACAAGATCTATTACAGAAGTTACTTGCCACTAATCCCGATGTCCAGCCACCAGCTTTGTCAGTTCAAGCAATTAGAGAGGAGGATTGGATCCCCGAAAACTTTAGTATGCCTAGCATAGAGAAGTATAAAGGAACTGGTCTACCTTAATCTCACATTATTACTTATCAAAGGGTAATGAGGATAAGGAAGCTGAGTGATAAAGTCCTTGCTGATATGTTTCCTTGAACTTTAGAGGGCCCTACTATTGAATGGTATAACACTTTATCTGATGAAGTAACAAGAGACTAGAAGGCATTACCTAAGGCTTTCATTCAGCAATATGGCTTTAATGCCACCATCAAAACTACCACACAAAATTTAGAGGCTATCAAACAGGCCCCCAATGATAAATTCAAACCCTATTTTGAAAGGTGGATGGCCACCCAAGTTTTGTTGAAAGATCTCCTTAGTCTCCCAGAGATGATTATGAAGTTGATGGACGATGCCTTACCCGTTTACCATAAGATTCTTGGTATGGATAACTTCTCTAGCTATGTGAAGGTCTTTTAAAAGGTCAAAAAATGGGAAAGGATTGAGGAATTAGAAAAGGCGAGTGTTCTAGCCAAACCTTGGTTCAATAAGAATGACTCGTCGGCCCCAACCCAAGCCCCTAAGCTAAGATCTAGTTCAGATCCTAAAGTCATAATAGTGCAACAAGAACTTGTCATAGTCTGCACCTTTGAAGATGGTATTTCCCCTTAGAAGGCATCCCTGCCCTCCATCTTCACTAAGTTGAGGTCACTTAGTGTTCGCCAAAGTGTCAAAACCTATATTCCGCCCAAGCCTAAGGATAGGGACCAATTCTGTGCTTATCATGTTAGTAAGGTTCATCACACATGTGCCTGTACAAATTTACTAGAGGCCATCTGTGGCCTAACTAGGTAGAAGAAGATCCAAGAGCCCAAGCTTAAGAGAAGCACCATGAATAGGCCCTACCAAATTTTGAGAAACAGGATATGAATGTTGAGTCAGGACTGCCCTCCCATCATGTCTTCAATATGATCGTACAAGCTAACCCTATGGTCCACTTGGTAGTGGCTTTACCTGATGAACCTATCCTAATAGATATTGACGCATATGAATTAGAGGATGCTTGTGATGAGGAAACTATATTGGTCCAACCAAAACTGATTGCCATTGATGCTTAGATGTTAGAGTATGGCGACCTTGAAGAACTGACGTTGTTGGCAGAAACCCCTGAGGGGAGAAGCTATATGAAGTATAGGGTGTTATATATGACCCAAAGTGGAAGGGTTACTCCTAATGCCCTCCTAAATAAGAGAAGGGGGAGAGATGTTGACAACTAGGTCATCCTGAGTGTCAGTCAGGGACTGACCTTTACACCCACTATCAAGACTCAAACTCAGATTGGTACTAGAAAGATAGAATCAAAGGTCACCCCTCTTATCCGGCAATTGCAAGTTACCCGTGCCAAGTATAACATTTGCCAGCTTCTCATTGACCATGAAGATCATCGCAGGCGTTTGATAGAAAAATTATTAAGCATGCAGGCTACACCTTTCACTACCTTGGTTAAGGTGTTTTCAGTTATTGAGGGGTCTTCTTCCAATCAGGTTGAATGCATTATGTTTTATCCATTAGATCTCCTTGTTGAAGGAAATAAGCATAATAAGGCACTCTTCATCAAGGTGCAGATCTTCTATCATTCTATCCCGTGTGTTATGGTGGATGACGGTTCTGCCCTTAATCTCTGCCCTGCCAAAATCCTTCCTCCTTTGGGGCTAGCTGAGTCTATGTTGGAGAAATCCAATACTATTATAAGGGCATATGATGATATAAAGAGGAGTGTTATTGGGGTCTTTTAAGCTGAGTTCACAATTGGGGGAGTGAAATCTAAAGTCTTATTCACTGTCCTTGACATCCCTATCACTTAATCATTATTGGGCTGTCCTTAGCTCCATGCATTAGGGGTCGTCCCTTCCACAGTCCACTAGAAAGCCAAACTTATCAACAATGGCAAGCTAGTGTCCATTCAAGCTGATGAACCATCTGTTATAGTGGCTATAGAAGCCAAGGAGAAGGAATCTAGGGAGGCTGTAGCTCACCTGGTTACAATGTGTTCAATCAGGGGATTCATATCTCTTAAGGTTGAGAGAATCATGATGAAATAGGATTACATGAGAGGAAAGGGACTTGGGAAGAATCTTCAAAGCATGCTATATCCCATCATACCTATGCCATGGCCATTTAGATTTGATTTAGGGTATCGCCCAGGTGCTAGGAAATCCAAATCTTAGTAATGTCTCATGATAGGGGCTGAAGTTAAATAGAAAATATTCATGGGTGATGAAGAACCTATTGAGGTGAAGGGCGAGAAGGTCACTAGTTTGGAGATCTTCAATGATGTGTATGATTTCAAGGAAGGCTACCTAATTGAAACCTTAGTTTCTATCAAAGTATGTGAGAGTGCTGAAGAAGATGAAATGAATGAAGTAGTTGAGTCTATCCCTAAGGCCTTAGCTATACTTATAAGGAAGAATTGGAAGGGAAATGAGAAAGGAAATCCCATAAGCAAAGCCATAAAAAATTTGCAAGAATAGTTGCCAAAGAAACTCACGTGAACTTGCACACTGAAACTGCCAGTTCAGCTATCAATATTGCTAAGGCTGATCAACAAGACCCTCTGCCTGTGGAGGTTGATTCGAATGATGTAATTTTTAATGTTGCAAACATTTTTAATGCAAAAATGCCGCTTGTGAGGCGTATCATGGATAAGTTGTAGCACTAGTACCCTTTATTTGAAACATGTCATGAATAAATTAATGCATCTCTCAATCACATTTCGCTCAAGTATTTCATTCTAATGATGTCATGCACTCATAACAACAACATTCTTAAAATATCATTATATTTATTAATGAAACTGGCTTTAAGTAAAACCCAATGGTATAAATATCAAATGATTAAAACTTATCACCAAATAAAAGAGAAATGATAAAAGTGCTTAGCAAACATGATAACAATAAGTCTTAGTCCGTCTTTCTTCATGAAGGGGCAAAAGGGTACGAAGGTACAAGTCGTTAAGAAAGAAGACCGAAAAGACTCACGAGAGCATCAACAGTAGGTTGACTCTAATTATGATAGTACACCTTTGCTTACATGATAGCATCCACAATGTACTAGCTCTGGTTATGAAGAATGAAAAGGAAAACCTTAGGTTATTAGACAATACTCAAGTCTCTCAGTAGCTCTAAAGGGAAGATGATCCCCAATAAGTTGATCAAAATTTTTTTGTCTAAAATAGTAGCTACCTAATGGGATTGGACTAATAAACTTCCATTTGTAGTTTAGGAGTATAGAACCAATGTAAGAACTCCCACTGATCAGACACCTTTCTCCTTGGTAAATGGAATGGAAGCTATGTTACTGGTTGAAATAAAAGTAAAGAGTGGCACTCAAAGCCCGACTAAAAGAGTCAAATTGGGCAAGAGCTAAGTATGAACAGTTGAATGCAATAGATGAAAAGTGGCTCAAGGCACTTGACCAGCTATAGATATACCAACAGTGTATGACTTGATCTTACAATAATAGAGTTAGATACCCGAAACAACCTCTCAAGTTGGGTGATCTGGTTCTCAAATAGGTACACCAAGTCAACACTAATGCTAGGGGCAAATTCAGACCTAATTGGGAAGGACCATTCATAGTTAAGAAATTCCTTGGCAAAGGAGGAATCATGCTTATGGATATGGATGGAAATGAGTTCATGAATCCAGTGAATCAAGATAGGCTTAAGCATTAACATGTTTAGATTAAAAGAACTAAATCATAAAAAAAGCAGCATAAAGAATAAAAAAGAAATTAAGAATAAATCACCAAATGAGTGGTCCTCTACTGCTCGGGCAAAAATTAGGGTGCAATCCGCTGATCGGCATTTTGCAAAACGGTCAGGCAAAAGTTAGGGTACTCCAATATAAATAAAGCCCGCTAAGTTGAAAACCTGAAAAGAGCAGCTTAGCCAAAATTTAGGGCATCGAGAGAAAAATGTCAGTTACTTTCTAGAAAATCTGTAAAAGACTAGTAGGGAATAGGGGTTAACCATTGGAAGTTGTTACCATTGCCTATTTACTCAATTTCATTAATGAATATATTATGATTTTTGTAAGAATCTTGGTCTTATGAATGTATGCATGTCTTTAGGTGAAATAATCGCAGGTGTGAACATCCATTTTTCTCTACATGTTGTGCATCTTTGTTGTTATCTTTACCACGCGTACATTATTCAATAAAAGAAAAGAAAATTTCTATTGGATTGAAAACCCTAAAGAGCGGTCCAGGAAAAAGTTAGAACAAAAAACGAGGGTCTACTGGATTGAGCCGCTAAGGACAATTCAGGCAAAAATTAAGACAGTCTGCTGGATTGAAAACCCGAAAGGGCGATCCAGGCAAAAGTTAAGATGAAGAAAGAAAAAGTCTGCTGGATTGAAAACCCGAGAGGGCAGTCCAGGCAAAAATTAAGTCAAAAGAAAAAGCTTGTTGGATTGAAAACCTGAAATGGCAGTCCAGGCAAAAGTTAAAGCAAAGAGAAAAAGGAAAAAAAGTCCGCTAAACTGAGCCGTCAAGGATAGTGCAGGCAAAAATCATGACAAAAGGAAGTGAAAATAAATGTTCGATAGGTCATCTCACATCGAATGGCCTATGAAAAAGTTAGAACATCACTTGTGATTACCGTGTGTCATAGTTGAGATCCCTAGGACTTAGTCCCCTCACTATGAAATCACTCGATAGCATGTATCGCTAGAAGTGCTAGTTTCAAACCAGCCAGACTTTGTCTCATTGTTGGCTATACCAAGAAATAATACGGGGTCTATCTTGTTGCCAAATGAATGTGATCTAGCAAGTGCACTAGGTTATGATTAGTAGTTAGTGGCAAGCACAAGGTTGTATTCCACAAGGAGCAAGGGAAACACTTTAAATTAATGTGTAAATCAGTGATTCTGAATTTAATGTCAAGTAAGTTGATTTTAATGGGGAAGCTAAAAAGCAAAATAAAAGTAGGAATGTAAGAGTGATTGTTGTAAATGATTACTACGACCAGAATTATAACGTGGAAAGCATTGCCAGTGAGCACATAGATTATGTTATGATTTCTCCATCTTATTTTGGCATGTTTGGAACTTAAGGATCTAGGTTTCTTGCATCTTTTAGTCACTAGTCGTGGCCACCTTTTTGTCTAGTTCTTTAAAGCTTGGCTACGTGGATTCCCCTTGTAGTTACACTTCAAGCATTAAGATCTATGCAAGCATTCAACAGATGTGAAACCCCTAGGACAATCTAATAACTTTTCATAATTTTTAGATGTGTGTTTAGTATTTGGTCTGTGATCAAGTCACTTCTCAGATTTTCTTATCATTATGCATAAGTTAGGCCATTCTAATGAGAGTTAGGTTCAATACCAAACAATCAACATTAAATGATGCTAAAACAAGAGAAGAAGAAAATCATACCATTCTTCTGCTACTCACTGGAAATGCCCACCAATAGGAGATTAGTTGCTCATAATGGTATGAATAAAGCTCAACAACTTTCTGGAAATAATAACCATCTTAATATATAATGTAATAAGTAATTTTTATAGTGAAGGATAGCCAATAGGAAGGCTTATCCACTAATCAAAATAAGATATGATATCAGTTGATGTCTCAAAGTGAGACTTTGTCCAAATTAATAGCATAAGGAGAAGGTTCTAGATATGCCACCTCATGCTTAACAAAATATTACAAAATGAAAATCAGCCAATCAAAAAAATGCTTCTAGAAATTAATTGTCTTGAGGAGAGTAAAGTTGCAAGTTGCAAAATTTGGGGTTGAATAATCTAATTTCGTGCTTACAATGCCCTGATTCCTGCTCCTTGGTAGCAACCTTAGCAAATGCAAGTAGTGACCTAAAATAATCATCAAAAACACTAATAAATCATAGTTTATCACTATAATAAGAAGATTTCAAGGCTAAATGACTAGTATTTACATGATACAAATTACACTTATCAAATTCCCCCACACTTAGACAATTGCTTGTCCTCAAGCAAAAACACAAGGATAAAACAAGTTAAAAATAGAAGAAAAGAGAACAGAACAAAAACAAAGGTGACAATTAACAATCAATCCTATCTTAAGAAAGTTTATTAATATACTCAAAATACAAAGTTTAAGGTTAATGATGGATACCCCCACGCTTAGCATGTAACTTAATCTCAAAACAGGTAAAGACAACAATTCAAAACTAATTTATCAATAACTATTCCTAAGATAAAATCAACCTTTCTCACAAAAGATGTCCCTCAATTCACACAAAATATTTAAAGGGTGAGTTTTGAGAAATCACTCATCAACTACACATAGCAAACATTATGTCCATAGGCTTGACTATCGGTCTCATCTCCTCCACTTAAAAATATTGATCATAATGTAGGCTCAGGGTTGGGGGTCTGGTAGTGAAAGGCTTTTTGTGTGTAAATGTATTCTACCGAGTGAGTATGATGATTATAAAACAAGATGTATGCTCACCACTTGCATTAGTGTGAGGTATTGATGATATAGTGGTCTCCCTTGGCGCCTGTGTGAGAGGCAGGGCTCACTGGGATTGAGTTAGATTTAGGAGTGATGAAACCTTTTTAGTTCAAGTTTGCACAATCAGCCAATTTTAATGAATAAAAGAATTGAGACGCAAATCTATATACAAATGATAGGGTCACCACCCAAGTTGTCTAATTGGGAAAGAGTTTTGGTATGGTTCAATCTGGTCGGGAGACTCATACCTATTGGATCAGAGATTTGGGTATCAGATGAGTCACTTATTTCTCATTTAGTTGATTCAAAATTATATTCGCCGCGTAAAACCATTTTTATTTTCTTTACGTAGAGAATTATAACAAAAATCTTATTTTTCTACACTCTTTCACACTCATTACATGTGTTTGCAGATTACAATAAAGCACAAAGCAATAACTAGGGGAATAAAAATTATAACTAGGGGAAAATGGGGGACTTGCAAAAGAACCTATACATTTATTCTAAGTTATAAAACAAAATGAAAATAAATTCCCCTACATCCATAGATATTAGCATAGTTTATAGCACATCATAAGTCAACATTTTACTAGGAAAAATATGATTATGCTAGCATGGCAGTTTTATGATAGATAGTGCCCGAACGGCTTCTAGGGTCAGAGAGAAATAACAAGCCTTCAACGCATTTTATTATGAAAACGCATTTAAACTTTTGTGGGTTGATTTACCAGATTATTAGTGAAAATTATTGCATGGCAAATGGTTAGTTGGATTGATTTTAACCAGTTGAAATGAATTTGTGGTTCTGCCTAAGGGCCTGTACCCGTATGGGTAGGTGGGACCTGTACGGCTATCGGGGAGGACTGGTATGGGTATGGGGGACCCCTAAGGGTCTTGTCTAGTCCAAGCCAGAAGCTTAATTCAAAACAGGCGGATTAATGGAGGAGAAATGAAATAAAAATGGGATTTCATTCTGTTTGAGTATAGTACATCGATTTAATATCCTTAGGGATATATGGTGCCAACTAGCCTCATATGGATTAGGACGAGACCCAAAACAAGAAATAAAAGAATAGCTATAATAGAGGAAGTAGAGCATAATAATAAAATAACTGAGACGTGAGTCTCTTTGAAACTCAGAAGCATTACCTTTAATGCTTGAATCCACTTTGAGGCGATCCTTTTACTGTTGAGAGAGTCTAGCCAAAGTAGATGGTGAAATAGGACTATTTAGGCGAGTATTTGTGTGGACAGAATCTCCCTTAAATCCTAATAAATGAAGCTAAGAGTGAATAAAATGTGGACAAAACCTCAAGGAATTGGTTTTGTCCCTATTTTATATCTCTTATACCTCCACTATACCCTTTATACACCTATAGAAATTTATAGAACCCTACTATAATTTCTCTATAGTATATGTTGTGTATGAGTTATGTGTTATGAAATTTGTGGAAAAGGCCCTATTTATAGGGTGAAAATCAGGTCTGAATGCAATAAATTGCATTCAAGACCTGCCTTTTTCGGAAAAAGGTAAGGGACAACTTTCAAAAGAGCCTGATCAGAAAAAAAGAGGACCCGTATGGGTGAAGCCCCACCCATACAGGTCCTAGAGGACCCGTACAGGTCCCCTCTAGATGTGCGGAATGAATCTACTCGTATGGGTATGCTAGTGGATCCGTACCACCGGGCAGCACCCGTATGGGTCGTTAGGGCAGACTAGGTCTCCTAACTCCGGCCAAACTCAACTTTGAAACCGTAGGAACACCTCTGATGGATAACACCTGCAAGATATTAAATCATATAGCTCTCATCATAGTTTCGTGAGAAGGATCATTAAAATCTAGTGCTCACCGACTACCCCTCATGGGATCATTGCATATACAGATCTGTATGATCTCAAGACGTGAGCGATGGTTTTAGAAATCATATATGAGGTAATGACATAGCTAGGTTCCTTTCTTGAGGCAAACTTCTTTCCTTGGCTGATGTGTATCCCTTGTAACATTACTGGGGAAGGTGTGTGTATCCTATTCTTAAGACGGATTGACTTTCCTGACGGATGTGTATCCCTTACTTGAGATGGTTGACTTTCCTTGCTAATGACTTTCCTAACTGATGCGTATCCCTTTCTTGAGGTGGATGACTCTCCTGGCTAATGCATCCCTTTTATTAGGTGGATGACTTTCCTTGCAGATGCATATCCCTTTCCTAAGGCGGATGACTCTCCTTATTGATGTATATCCCTAATGACTTTGCTGGGGAAGAAATGTGTATCCGTTTCTTAAGGAGAATGACTCTCCTAACTGATGTATATCCCTAGTGACTTTGCTGGGGAAGATATGTGCATCCCTTTCTTAAGGCGGATGACTCTACTGACTGATGAGAGCGTATCCCTTTCCTAAGGCAGATCAACTCTCCTAGCTGATGTATCCCTTTTATAAGGTGAATGACTCTCTTGGCTGATGATGGCAAATCCTTTTCCTAAGGTGGATGACTCTCCTACTGGGGATTTTGAATGACCTATAAAAAGACAACAATCGAACGCTGAGTTAGTTATTGTCTGAGCAAACACATCTTTATTCTTGATTGACTTTGTGATGAACAAAAAATTTTTGCCCCTTCAATTAAGGATAAAGATGTGTACATGGGGGTGGCCCCTAAATAAAACTATAAACTAGATGCAAGAAATGTTGGGTTTGGCCCGATGGCTCTAGAATGAAGTGCCCCTTGGAAGGGTGCCTCTTAAAGAATGCCTCTAGGAGGGCTAGACGATGGGGGGATGCCCCTAGATTGGCTGATCCACTACTTGAAAATGGGGGGATGCCCCTGGATTAGCTAATTTCCTTGCTGGGGAATAGGGGGATGCCCCTGGATTGGCTAATTCCACTACTTGGGAATGGGGTAATGCCCCTGGATTAGCTAATTCCGCTGTTGGGGAATGGGTGATGCCACTTACTTGATTTTTCTACTGAGGAATGGGGGTGCCCCTAGATTGACTCCGCAGTTGGGGAGAATAGTAATGTTCTTTTGGTGACTTCTTTTCTGCTGGGGAAATCTCTCCTTGTAAGATTCGTTTGCTAGGGAAAATTTCCTGTACTCAGGTGAACCTACACACGAAAATCATTCTGATTAGTAATTAATTCAAGAGTGGCTTACCATGATGATTCATTTTGGTAAAACAAAAATCTTTGCCCCTTCAAGCAAGGATTAAGGTGAGGTAGGGGGTTTTGCCCCAGATTTACTAAAATACAAAGTTTAGGAGAAGTGGGTTTGGCCTTGAGTTCAAACTGGATGAATTTCTTGTGTCTGTATGAAATACCGGTTCAAAATTTTCCCCTAGATGAAAAAAGAAGGCCTATATGGGTGTGGAACTTGAGAATTGGGACCCGTATGGGTCCCCATCAGGGGGTTTTAAAAGGCTGATCAGACTCTTCATATCTCGCCTTATACAAAAACTTCCCATTTTGCAACTCCGGCAATTTTCTCCCTAAAACTGACCAAAATGTATTAAGGGATCCCAAAGACTGGCTATTTCTCCATTAGGCATGAGGATTCGCCCACAGTAGGTGATTCACGTCTTCAAGAATGCCTAATTTCAGTTGGGTTTGCCTTTCATGAAGAGGACTCATTTCTTGGACTCGCTCCTGCTTCTAATGTGCCCCTTGTTCCTTCTCTTGAGACTCATGCCTCTAAATTTCAGGTATTCCGCTCAATTTCCATTTGTCATTTTCAAACCCTTTGTGAATTTATCAAATTTAGGCATGAATTAGGATGTTTTAGACCCTAAAATAGAGCCTGATGCTTGTAACTTTAGCCTAGGATGCTTTTAGGATAGTTTTGGATGAGCTTCGGTGGTATTTGGATGATTTTGGATTCTTTGGGAAGTTTTTCATGGAGGGGCTGTTTGCAGGGACCAATACGGGTGAGGGGAGACCTGTACGGTTCCCATTTTTTTGTACGGGAGCCTTAAAAGGATCCATATGGGTGGGGCATACCCGTACACCTATCCTCAGGGATAAAATGTTAGGTTTTCTTATTTTTGTAATTCCTTTCTAATTTCTGATTTGTCTGTTGTATTTTAACCCTATTGAGTTGTAATTTTGTCTCTTCATTTTTAGTACGAGACTGTAGGAGCCCTGAGCTTCTCAGAAAGTGTTACTAGGAGATCTGTGCTACGGGGGACACTGAGCTGCTGATCCACACAGATTCTTTTGGGTTCAGTGACATTATCAGGGCCATCCCTCAGGCTTTGAAGATTCTGGCCCTAGGTGCCATTTTAGCCTTGGCAGAGAGGTTGTCAGAGATGACCTATACTTTCCATTTACCTATTAGGGAGGTCACTATTACTCCCTTAGATATGTGTGCCGCTTTGGGATTGGACTAGAGTAGGGATATTGTCCATTTCGATGTCTAGGCCAATAGATGGCATTCTCGGCCTGAGGTGAAGGCCTACATTATGAGATTACTTGGGCTTTGACCGGGCCGGACAAACAACCTCAAGTTCGGGGATATACACACTTATTGGATCGGGCAGCTGAGTCTTGTTACTGTGGATAGGAGGTATCAGTATACCCGATCTTTACTACTGGCATTCCTTACCACCGTCTTCTTTCTATTTTATTCGAGCAACCTCAACTACGGTTTGCTCTCTGCCGTAGAGGATCTTGCTACTGTGCCCTACAAGAACTGGTGCTGGGCCATTCTGGCGTAGTTATATCATAGGTTGTACATCGAATTTTGGGGCAAGCAGTCCAAGCTCAAGATCTACCTCCTAATTCTATTGGTAAATCTCAAACTAATCTTTCATTCTTTAACCTGCTGTTCGAATTGCGCTACAACTAATCCTTATTTTGTCTCACAAATCTGGGCATTTGAGCACCAATTTATCCCTAGGTTGGGTTATCCTATGCAGCCTGAGATGCCGAACATCATATCTAGGTGGATGGGGCTTTGGCAGGGTCAACCCTTGACTATAGTGCAGTACAAAAAGTTCCTTCGCCAGCTGTGCTCCGATCGGGTAAACTTCTTCCCTATGAAACCTGGATTTTACATTTCACCAAACAATTAGTAGAAACTATATTTACGAGGTCATGACACTTACAGTGCATTTACTTTATGTAGGACATTCGAGACCCGTGGGAGAGGTTAGACATACATGGGGCCATTGAGTGGAAGCGGGCTGGTGTGGATGACCGTCACTTTGTCCTGGAGTCACCACTCTCCTATGAGTGGTATTTCAATGAGTGGGTTCGAGGGTGGAGGACTAGTGCCATGGTGGAGAGACTGATCCCTTCCCTGATCCTAAAGGGTATCTTTTGGCCGCACCTAATGGCGGGTAACCACTAGGGGCTGTATCTATTGGGTGAGGGAGCTCGAGTGCTATCAATAGAGCGCTCCTACACTAAGTTTATCAATTCTTTGTTGCTTCCTCCTTGTGAGAGGATTCACTATGAGGATGTCCCTCACGAGTTCCACTAGAGTGATAGTAAGGATGATGATGATAATGATGAAGCTGAGGGTGGACTAAGGGGTGACCGTGGGGTCCATCCATAGTTTGGAGGACTGAGGGTTCGACTAGGTCCGCTACTCCATCTTTTAAGGTATTCCCTTAACTTAACCTTTGTAAATAACTTGTTATTGATTATGATTCTAAGTGTGGCCTTTTCTTATTATAGCATTATGCTCCCACATAGAAGAGACCTACTACTGATGCTGTTGTCCCTGACCCTCGGACGAAGCCGTCTTGTGCTTCTTTGTCCATGAGAGCGGGAGTTCTCCGAGCAGATCTAGATACCCTCTTTTGGCTTCTTGATCATTCAGGGAAGCGAGCTATTAAGGAGCTCGAGGAGTCGGTTTAGCCCATTAGTTTTACCCCTTTCAGTTCTACCCATGTAAGGAATTCCTTACTTTTAACCTTATCTATTATAGTGACTGATTAGAATGTCCTATCCTAATATAACTTTCCTTTTCAGGTAAACATCTCCAAGGCTGAGCGGATTGCTAGAGGTTACTTCTCTGTCCAGGATTTACTATTGGCCTAGGATGCGCTAGCCTCGGTAAGTTTCTTTAACCTGTAAAATTTAACAAACTATCCATGATGCATGCCATGACATTTATATATATGTACTGATCTTATAATTCTATTGAAGACTCTGCTAGCCATAGAGCACAGTAAGTTTGCTTGACACTTGGATGGTTCAGAGGATAGAGCCAGGTTTTTAGAGGAATAGCTGCAAGCCACCACCACTGAGGCTGATCAGGCTAGGGCTGAGACTACTCAGGCGAGGGTCGAGATTGAGATGCTGAGGGGTCAGCTGGCATAGATGATTGAGGACAGACAGACGCTGGATCAATCTGATGCTGAGTCTGAGGATGATCTTTCTATATACCATGTGACCTAGGGGTGGAGATCAACATACTGAGGGAGTTGATGCTGCTAAGGATGCTGTAGGGATGTAAGAGACTAGGGACCCTATCCAGCCAGTTGCTAGCACCGGCGAAGCCAACGATCATAAGATAATAGATGTGGATTATCTGCTACCCAGCCAGCTGCTAGCACCGGTAAAGCCGAGGATCATATGATAATAGATGTGGATTATCTGCTAGAAGATACACAGGATCAGACTCCGGTGGATCGCTAGGGACAGGATCCCCCGACAGCTTAGATTATAAGGCATTTTTATTACTTTTGAACTTTTAACCATTTTAGGACTTGCATGGCATGATTTAAATGTAAACTTGGATTGATACTTTTGACCTTCAACTTTTTATGCATGCTGAAATTTCCTTTTGAACTGAGACCATTGGATGTTGTACTTGTGGACCCGAATTACTTATCGGTACAGCTAATAATTAGACTGAGTCTGATTAGTTCATTCAAAGTGAGATGATCGATAGTCACAGTTAGTGTTCTAACTTTTGCATAGGCCACTCGGTGTAAGATGACCTATCGAACATTTTATTTTTATCCTAATTTTTGCCTGAACTGTCCTTGATGGCTCAATTCAACAGACTTTTTCTTTTCTTTTGAGCTTCAACTTTTACCTGGACCGGCCTTTTGGGTTTTAAATCCAACAAGCTTTTCTTTCTTTTCTCAAGTCTTAACTTTTGCCTCGACCACCCTTTTAGGTTTTCAATCCAGCAGACTATCTTACTTTTTGCCTGAATTGTCCTTGGCGGCTCAATCCGGCAGACTTTTCTTTCTTGTTCTTTTGCCTTAATTTTTGCCTGGACAGCCCTTTTAGGTGTTCATTCCAGCAGGCTATTCTGAATTTTGTAAATGTGCGATGAAGATAAGTACAATGATGCATAACACGTAGAGAAAAATTGATGTTCACATACTTGCGATTATTTCACCTAATGACATGCATGCATTCATAAGACCAAGATTCTTAGAAATATCATAACATGTTCATTGCTGAGATTAATTTGTGTACATAGGCTAGGGTAACAATTTCCAATGGTTAACCCCTACTGCCTACTGCTCTCTTACATATTTTCCAGAAAGCAACTGACATTTTTCTCTCAATACCCTAATTTTTGCCTAACCCGCCCTTTTCGGGTTTTTGACTTAGCGGGCCTCATTGCATTGGAGCACCCTAATTTTTGCCTGACGGAATACCGATCAGAGGGCTGCACCATAATTTTTGCCCGAGTAGTAGAGGACCACTCGCCAGATGATTTATTCTTTATTTCTTTTATTCCTTGTGCTGCTTTTTTATGATTTAATTCTTTTGACCTAGACATGATAACGCTTAAGCCTATCTTGATTCTCATCTCCATCCATATACACAAGCTTGATTCCTCCTTTACCAAGGCCTTTCTTTACAATGAATGGTCCTTCCCAATTAGGCCTGAACTTGCCTGTAGTGTGAGTGTTGTCCTGGCGTAGTTGTTTAAGAACCAGATCACCCGCTTTGAGAGGTTGTTTTGGGTATCTGACCCTGTTATTATAAGCTCGAGCCATATGCTATAGGTACATCCGTAGGTGGTGAAGTGCCTTGAGCCACTTTTCATCTATTGCATTTAACTATTCATATCTAGCTCTTGCCCAATCTAACTCTCTTAGTCGAGCTTCAGGTACCACTCTTAGAGATCTTACATCTGTTTTAACCGATAACACGACTTCCATTCCATATACTAAGGAGCAACGTGTTTAGTCAGTGGGGGTTCTTATCTTAGTTCTATACCCCCAAACTACAAATGTAAGTTTATCAGCCCAGTCCCTGTAGGTAGCTACTATCTTGGATAAAATTTTCTTGATTGATTTATTGGTATTATTGATCAATTTTCCTAAGGGCTTTGATTATGGACTCATAGTCTAAGGTGTTCTTCCTAGAGTTATCCAATTGTTGATGTTCTCATGAGTCTTCTTGGTCTTCTTTCTTGACGACCTGTACCTTCGTACCCTTTTCCCCCTTCGTGAAGAGAGAAGGACCAAATTACTATTATCATGTTTTCTAAGCACTTTTATTATCCATTGGAAGTTTATACCATTGCGATATACTCAAAGTCAACTTCATTAATAAAAATGATGATATTTTAAGAATGTTGGTGTTATGAGTGCATGATGTCAATAGAATGAAATACTAGAGAAAAATGTGAATGAGAGATGCATCAATTTATTCATGACATGTTTAAAATAAAAGATACTGATGCTACAACATATTCATGTATGCCTTATAAGCGGCATTGTTTGCATCAAAAATATTTGCGACACTAAAAATTTCATCATTTGAATTATCCTCCATAGGCGGAGGGCCTTGTTGATCAACTCGAGCGATACTGGTGGTCTTCCGTTCTAATTCTTCTTCAAGAGCTCAACGGTCTGTCACCCCTTTTTCTTTTTCGAACTGATAAATTGATCCTGTTGAAATATATTCTCCATTCTAACCCAAATGCATCAAGTATATTTTCCCAAAGTTGATTATAACCTAAGAAACCACTTATGAAGGAACATTTCGGACCTCGAGTAGTAGGATTATAGGATATCCTGGAGGGTAGGTGTTCTAATGAGCTATTATCATTGTCTGTCCGGTTTACGGCTGTATAAATTGCCCAGTTGGCTTGTAAGATTGAGTTGAATACATGGTTGAGAGAAAGTCCTGAGTTGATAGTGCTAACGCTCCCCTCAGGTTAGGATGGTGAATCATCCGCCGTGGTTGACTTGAGTTATGGCTCTTGGATCTTCTTCTTTTTAATCAAACAGCGGATAGCCTTAAGTAGATCTCTACAGGCGCTAGTGTGATGACCCTTACTAGCATGATAAGCAAAAAATTAGTCCTTGTCTTTAAGTTTAGGTGGAACATAGGTTTTAATACTTTGGAGGAGACCAAGTGCTCTCAACTTAGTCAAGATGGCAGGCAGAGATGCCTTCTAAGGGGAAATACCATCTTCAATGGTACGAACTGCAGCCACTTTTTCTTGTACTGTTGCGATCTTAGGATCAGAACTCGACCTTGGCTTAAAAGCCTGCACTGGAGCTGAAGGGTCATTCTTCTTAAACCATGGTTCGACCAGCACACTCACGTTCTTTGATTCCTCAATCCTTTCTCATTTTTCAGCCTTCTCAAAGACCTCTACATAGCTAGAGAAGTTGTCTATACCAAGAACCTTACGATAAATGCACAGAGCACTATCTATCAATTTTATGATCATCTCAGTGAGACTCAGACATTCGTTCAGCAAAACTTGGGTGGCCATCCACCTCTCAAAATAGGGCTTGATTTTCTCATTAGGGTCCTTCTTGATAGCCTCCAAATTCTGTATGGTAGTTTTGATTGTGGTGTTAAAGCTATACTACTAGATGAAAGCCTCGGATAAGGCCTTCCAGTCTCTACTTACTTCATCAGATAAGGTGTTATACCACTCGACAGCATGGCCTTCCAAAGTATAAGGAAACATGTCGGCAAGAACCTTATCTCTGAACTTCCTTATCCTCATCACCCTTTGGTAAGTGCTAATGTGAGATTGAGGTGAACTGGTTCCCTTATACTTCGCTATGCTGGGCATACTAAAGTTTTTAAGGACCTAATCCTCCTCCCGAATGGCTTAAACTGGCAGTGATGGTAGTTGAAGGCCATCACTAGTGGTGAGTAGCTTCTGTAGTAAATTATGTAACTCCACAAAATAGGATGATCCATCCAACTAAGCAGCCGCACCTGAGGGTAGACCTGATGTATGAGGAAAGGTTGTCTCCTTAGGTGTGACTACAAATTTAGGGGTTGGGCCAGATGCTCCAAACTGAAATGCTGGTGGTATGAACCCTTGGCTAGGCTGAATGAACTGATTGGCAGCCGGCAGAACCATGGTACCCACTGATTGTAATGGCTGGCTGATTGAACTAAATGGAGCAACAGAACCTAACTTATTACTTCCTAAATACTGTGAGATGACATTTGCAATCTCCGACCCAACCTCAGTCCATGATGCGTTTGCCTCCTCGGCAATAGCAACATCTAAAACCTCAACATCTATCTGGCCCTTTGGAGTTAGGATACGAGTCATTTCTTCAAGATGATAAGTAGTATCGGGACTAAAAGAACCAAACTGACTGTCGGAAAAATACATGTAGACAGAGGTGGAGCAACCCTTAATTGAACTGGAGGGAGAGGAGTCGATGGCAGTGATGGAGCGGGAATATGAGTCAAACGGACCTGAGAACATTGCCAAGCTTTAACCCTTTGAGCTTTAGCTGTGGTAGCAACCAAAAGATTAGTACATGCATGGGATGTGGTATGCATGCACAAATTATAATGATGCATGGTGGGGTTAATCACAAGGGTATGTAACACAACATATGTGAGGCAATCAATTCCATCCTTATTTCTCCCGGCCAATTCTGAGGGTATTCTTCCTTAGTCTAATCTTACATAGAAATCAGAGTACTTAGAAGGTAAAATTCTAAGGCTTTTGATAAGAATGGTGTATGGACATATCGGAAGTTTAATGTAGAAGATTCCCATCGCATCAAGTCTTCTTTAGAGGGAGATGACAATGAGTTCTCCACCCACTAGGGTGTCCCCAAATCCTGGCGGGCATGGGTAACACCTTTGCAAGTGTCACAGAACTAAAAGGGCACCTTAACTTAGCGCTAGAAGAAGAGTGCATCTAACTAAAGAGAGAAGGAGATGAGAAGATAGAGTGTGATAATTTTCCCAAATGATGAAAAAGAAAATGGGTTGACTCAAGTAAATGATTTTCAGTGCTCATCTCAATCTTTTGAGCTTCTAAAATGAACCAAAATTTTGCAAGTTAAAATATTATAATCCCCAGTAATGTCTCCAATGTGAGGCGTCGATGACTTGTGGGTCTACTTTGGCATCTGTTTGAGAGGCGGGGCCCATTGGGTTTGGTTGGATTTAGGCATGATAAAACCTTTTTAGTTCAAGTTTGTACAATAAGCCAATTTTGATGAATAAATGAATCAAGACCCAAATCTCGATACAAATGATAGGGTCGCAACCCAAATTGTCTACTGGGGAATGAGTTTTGCTATGGTTCCCTCTGGGCAGGAGACTCATACCTATTAGATCAAAGATTTGGGTATCGGATGAGTCACCTTTTTCTCATTTAGTTGATTGAAAATTACATTCACTGTATAAAATCATTTTTGCTTCCTCATCATTTAGGGAATTATCACATAAATCCTATTTTTCCACACTCTCTCACACTCGTTACAAACGTTTACAGATTACAATAAAGAATAAGCAATAACTGGGGGAATAAAAATTACAACCGGGGGAAAATGGGGGAATTGCAAAAGGACCTATACATTTGTTCTAAGTTATAAAATAAAATGAAAATAAATTCCCCAGCATCCACATATATTAACATAGTTTATAGCACATCATAAGTCAGCATTTTATTAGGAAAAATGTGATTATATTAACATGGCGGTTTTATGATCGATAGTGCCCAAGTGGCTTCTAGGGTTGGAGAGAAATAATGAGTCTGCAACTTATTTTGTTGTGAAAACATATTTTAACTTTTGTGGGTTAATTTACTGGATTATTAGTGAAATTGATCGCATGGCAAATGGTGAGTTGGATTGATTTTAACCAGTTGAAAGGGATTCTGGGTTCTGCTTGGGGGCTGGCTACTAGGGAGGATCGGTACAAGTATGGGGGACCCCGTATGGGTCCTGTCTAGTCCCAGGCAGAAACTCAGTTTCAAATAGGCAGAATAATTGTGGAAAAATGAAATAAAAATGGGATTTCCTTCCGTATGAGTATGGCCCACCGATTTAATATCCTTAGGGATATATGGTGCCAATAAGGCTCATATGGGTTAGGACTAGACCCAAAACACGAAATAAAAGAACAGATATAATAGACGCAGCAGAGAATAATAATAAAATAACTAAGATGTGAGTCTCATTAAAACTTAGGAGCGTTACCTTTATGGCGTGAATCCACTTTAAGGCGATCCCTTTGCTACTAAGAGAGTCTGGCCAAAGTAGATGGTGAAATAGGACTATTTAGATGAGAATTTGTATGGACAGAACCTCCCCTAATTCTAATAAACGAAGCTAGAAATGAATAAAATGTGGATAAAACCTCAAGGAATGGGTTTTCTCCCTATTTATACCTCCTATACCTCTACTATACCCTTTCTATACCTATAGAAATTGCTAGAAACCTGCTATAATTTCTCTATCGTATATGTTGTATATCAGTTGTGTGCTATGAAATGTGAGGAAAAGGCCTTATTTATAGGGTGAAAATCAAGTCTGAATGCAATAAATCACATTTAAGACCTGGCTTTACCCAAAAAAGGTAAGGGACAACTTTCGAAAGAGCCTGATCAGGAAACAAGAGGACCCGTACGGGACCCCTAGATACGTACGGAAGGAATCTACCCAAATGGGTCTGCCAGTGGATCCATACCACTAGGCAGCACCTGTAGGGGTCCTAAGGGCAGACTAGGTCTCTTAACTCTGGCCAAACTCAACTCTGTAGCAGTAGGAACACCTCTAATGGATAACAACTACAAGATATTACATCATATAGCTCTCATCATAGTTTCATAAGAAGGATCATTAAAATCTAGTGCTCACAATTGGAAAATGTTGTTCAGACCTCAAAGGAATCAATGGATGATTGGAGCAATCAAATTGCAAGTCAGGCAATCATTCTAGCATAGAGGATTGAGTAAATAAGCATAACAAGCATTCAAATAAGAGAATCAAGAAAATTTGGCTTGCTTTTGATCAGACTTCTTTTTTATTTTCTTTTTCTTTTTTCTCTTTTTCTATTTTTCTTTTTGCAATAATGAAGCACAAGACTGGAATAGAATTTTGAAGAAAGCTCACTGAAGTTTTTCCTTTGAGAATAATTTGGAAAACAAGTTAACAACCAATCGTAGTTCAAATTTCCTGTTTTGAAAAATTCTTGGTAAAATCAAGGGTGAAAATAGAAGGGAAAACATAAAAAAAATGGTTGTGGGGTCTAAAGTGTTATGTGTATAAAAGAAAAGGTCAAGGCTCAAAGAGGCTTATCTAGGGAATATATTATGCAGGGGTGGCTTTTTGGGTAAAAAGAGGTGTAATCCTAATGCCTTAATCATCTCATACATTGATTAATGATGTGGTCTCAATAAGTACTATATATTCTCCTAAATCAAGTTCTAGTCTTAACTTGTCTATGCAAGCCCTCTCAACAAAGAATTAAAACAATTTATTTTAAGAGAGAAATGATTTCAGAATTTGATTAAGTAAGAATGATTTTGAAAATTTAGGCACATTTGTATCAAGGAAAAGATTTCAGATTATTTCAGGAACAGATATAAAAATTGATTTTAGTTAATGATGAATCAAGAAAAATTTAGGCTCAAATTCTCACTGAACAATGGGTTTATTTAAGCTGATAATCCTAGTCTCATTTATTGAAAAATAGTGTCAAATTGTGTCTAACTTTCTTAATCAATCTTGTTAACATGCTAATTGTAGTTTTACCATTATTAACCAAACCCTAAGTATTTTACCTAAATTACTAATTTCCAAAAGATTAGTCTCTCATGCTAGTTGCCAAAACAGAAAACACTTTTTGAAATAACTAAAAAGATTACAAAATTCAAAAGAGAAGTGAAGCTAATTACAAAATAACCTAATGAAAAGCACAAAACATAGCATCAAAAACAGTTAAATCAATACTCAAAGTCAAACAAATGTCGTAAGCAAGGGAGTGATCATAAGTAGTAATTTGACCAAAGTAAATATAGCAATAGCCAACAATTTTAAGGCAGCAGTCATAAAAAATGATTATAAGGCAGTGATCATGCAAAGTTATAATGCAAAGTTACCTCTCCCCAGCACTTACTCAATTCTTTGTCCTCAAAGCATACAAACAGCAAAGATTAAACCAAGAGAGCAAGTGGAAAATGTTACCTCCCAAGTGGCACACATAAAAATTTAAACCAAGAGAGTAGAGGGAATTTACTCAAAGGCCTTTAGGGGATGCTGGCCTACCTTCTATGCTTGATGTTGTTTGCTTTCCACAGGGTCTTCATTAGTTGTAGAGACTGAAATCATAGGAAGTTGGAGCCTAGCAGCAAAATCATCAGTGGGGGTATCTCTCATAAATCTAGTGCTTATCATTTCATTTTCCAATCTTATCAATCTCCACTTAGCTTCCATCTTCCACTCAACTAGCTCATCAATGTTAGGCAAGAGAGTTTTCATAGTCATGCCAGCATACCTATCCAAAAATGCCATCTTCTCCTCATCAGCAAACTGCTTCCCTACCTTTAAAACAGATATTTTGATGGTGTTCTTACTCTTTTTTGAAGCTGGAGTGAGAGTTTTGGTTTTCATAGGCTTTCTCTTCTCTTTCTTCTCCTCCAAAGCATTTGCCTCATGCCACAAATACCATTTCTTGTTGAAGGTCTTGCAAATTTTGAACTTTTTCATGTTATTGAACTCCATTGGTTTTAGATAACCCATTGGTGTGAGACCATAGGCAGTGTGAGCGAATGACATTTTTCCCACCCACGAGGACCGAGTGAGATGTATAGAACTGTGGTGGAAAAGTAACTAAAGCTGTGAAGCATGTCGAGTGACTGATCCTCATTTTATTATGATGAAAAGATTATTTGGTTGATGTTGAATTTAAGTCCAATTTATGTGTTAAAGTTTGTGAGATCAAAATCCCGCACTTAAAATAGAATCGCCGCTCGGTTCAGCTCAACCGGGAAATTTTGGTACAATTTTCCCACCGGGTGGTAGACCATACCTTAAGTAGAGATTTCGAGTTCGGATGATGTTATCTATTTTACAATGAGCCAAGTTAAAATATTTCATTCTTTCTTAATCCGTTTAATCCACCCTATTTATTGTGTTTTCAGGATTTATGAATTGTTATTGCATTTACCAAGCATTCAAAAGCAGTAAATAAATAATTATTACAGTTCTCCAAAAATAAATACGGAAAATAAAATAATAATTAAATGGCTTTCCAAATCCTGTACATTTTTCTATGCAATAAGTAAAATACCCGAAGGCCTAGCAAACATCTAACCTAAATCTACCTGCACAAAATGGTTAGCATAAATATGACACGTTGTACGAAATATATCACAAAACATGCATAGTTAGCGAACCAAACAAGAATTGAGTTAGCATGAACATGGCATATTTCATTTACAATTTATGGAGCCCCGATTGGATGGCTAAAAATGGGATTTAATAGGCGTTTGTGGGAAAATTTTGTTATATCCATATTTTAGACTCGATTGTTATTTCAACCGAATTATTAGTGAAAATGCCACATGGTCTGGGGTGGGTCTATTTTCAGAAGGTTCTGGGCCTTCGTCGTTGCACTATATATACTAGCTTCTGAAATTTAAACTTGGCCAAAAAATAAATGAAATAAAACTGCTGTCCAGGAAGCCATATCGCCGGCGACATGGCTGAGGCCGCTGGTGGCATGGATGATGTTGCCGGTGATCTCAGCTACACAAGCAGATTACATGATTTTTTGGATACCAAAAGGAAAGGGTCCTACAAGAAAATGGGGCCACTGGGGGCAAGTGATGCCACGGGCGGTATCAACGATGCTGCTGGTAGCATGGTTTATACCGCCGGCGGCTTCAATTTCTTGCTGCAGCTGGTTTTGGCCAGTAAGTGACCAAAAACCTGAAACTAAGCACAAACAGCAAACAAAGCACCACAAAAAAGTAAAATGGAAGCCAAAGAGCTACGAGACTCGAAATTTTTACCTTGGGTGGTCATGAATCCACCTCTTCGTGATCCGTATGACACCTCCGGGGAGCTCAATTGATGATTTTAGGAAATAAGGGGTGATTTAGGCTCTAAATCCTAATTTTAGTGATTTCTAGATCTAAAATGCGCCTAAATATAAGAGAGTTTAGTAGAGAAAAACCAAGAAAAGATGAATTGAATCTTCTTTTCCTATCTTTTCTAATCGTTATCCCACTAATTCTAGCTGAAAGCTAAAAATTTGCTTGAAATTTGGAGTGGTGGAAGATTAAAACCCCTCAAATGGCTGAGAAATGGCCCTTATATAGGCTAAGATCCATTGGAAATTGCCTTTAGTCCATTTATCCTGTGGATTTCAGCAAAAAGGGTGGACAGCTATTCTACAGACAAAAGTGATACCGCTAGCAGCATGGGTGATACCGTCGGTGATATCGATGAGGCCGCCGACGGCCTCAACTTCCTACCAAGTCTAAAAAGTTACACAAATCGTCCCTAAAATTGGGGGTAGGGGGAGGAAATCTGGAAAAGGGTGATAATGCCAGAAAAACTTAGATATTATGAGTATTTTTTTATTTTTAATGGGTATTTTGGACTAAATTATTTTTAGGTGAAAATCATCGATTTGAGCTACCACTGGATGCGTTACCGGACACGCTGAACAGAATTTTTCTGAAAATAAAATTCGTAAAGAATTTTATATGGGTAACAAAAATCCAAAAAAGAATTTTTATTATGAGGAATAAAATCTCGCATTTGTCATCATCGTATCACGAGAGGGACTATAAAATCCCGAGCTCAAAGGCTGCCCTTCGAAGGTACACTGCTACTACATGTTAGTATGATCTTATGAAAGAGCAAGGGTTTAGGAATGATACCTGATGTATGGCTAGTTTGCCCCTATATCGGGATTTAGCTTTGAGGGTTGGTTCGCCCCTTGGTTGGTCTTATGCTTTATGGATTGGTTTGCCCCTTGGTCGGACTTATGCTTTATGGATTGGTTGCCCCCTAGTAAGACTTATGCTTTGTAGAGAGGTTTGCCCCTTGATCAGGCTTATGCTTTGAGGTTTTAAGATTATGGAGCATCATTCCTGCAATAAGTGACAAATAGACAAGATCAGACAGATTTTTAGATGACATTTTTACTACTTGATCAATTTTGTGAAACAAAAATATATTTGCCCCTTCAATCAACAGTAAAAATGTGATAATAAAAAGTACAAGTGTTTCAGAAGTTTTGGGGGATGATAGGATGGCGGTTGAAATCAAAGGCGGCATGTACAGGGTCATGACGAGACCTTCAATTGGAGTTCCAAGGGTGAACCCAAAGGATGACATGTACATGGACTATATCAGGACCTTCAGTTGGTGTTCTAGGGTTAAACCCAAAGGATGACATGTATGGAGACTATATCAGGACCTTTAGTTTGCATTCCAGGGGTGAACCCAAAGGATGACACGTACGGGGACTGTATCAGGACCATCAGTTGGCGTTCCAAGGGTGAACCTAAAAGATGACATGTACGGAGACTGTATCAGGATGTTCAGTTAGCATTCCAGGGGTGAACCCAAAGGATGATACATACGGATACTGTATTAGGACATTCAGTTGGCATTGTAGGGGTAAACCTAAAGGATGACAGATACAGGGACTGTATTAGGACCTTCAGTTTGTGTTCTAGGGGTGAGCCGAAAGGATGACATTTATGGGGACTTTATCAGGAACTTTAGTTGGCGTTCCAGGGGTAAACCCAAAGGATAATACGTACAGGGACTGTATCTGGACCTTCAGTTGGCGTTCCAAGGCTGAACCCGAAGGATGACATGTATAAGGACTGTATTAGGACCTTCAATTAGCACTCTAGGGGGTGAACTTAAAGAGCAGAACATACAGGGTCATTCTGTAATCTATAATGATGTTCAGGGGGATGAATCTAAAGGTTGGTATGCACAGGGTCATTACGTAATCTCCGGTTGTCGAATAGGGGGTGAACTTGAAGAGTGGAAAATATAGGGTCATTCTGTAATCTCCAATGATGTTTCAGGGGATGAATATATTTATTTTGTAGTTGCGGTTATACCTGCAAGAAGTAGCATGAGAAATAAGATTAGACAGATTTTAAATGACGCTTTTACTACTTGATCAATTTTATGAAACAAATAAATTTTTCAGTAAAAATGTGATAATTAAAAGTACAAGAGTTGTAAAAGTCCTGCAACGTCGAGGCTTAATCCGGGATTCTGTCGAATTTGTTGAAAGATGTATGAAGGAGCCTTGATATCGCTGGCGACCTAGGTGATATCGATGGCGGTTTGAGCTGATGTCGCTGGAGATAAGAGTGCTACATGGCAACTTAGACTAGTCAATGAAATTCAAAATTCAAATTAGGAGAGTTGATGGCGCCGGTAGCCTGAGTGATGTCGCTGGCGGTTTGAGCTAATGTTGCCGATGACATAGATGGACAGTTTTAGATTTATTTAAACTCCTCAAATTCCTTGTGGGTGTTTTAAAAGGGTAAAGACTTTCTTCTTTCTCTCTTTATTTTGATTACAAAAGCCGCAAACCCCTATATTTTCCTCCCCATTCTTCTCAAACTCAAGTCTTTCTCCTTCTTTGCTTTCAATCCCTAACCATGAAGAAGATTTTTAGCCATAAGTCTAGCAGTTCTAAGGCCGTGGGTTGCTTGATTCTGCTATTGAAGTGCTAAAACTCTACTCAATTCCTATTGCATACGGTTTAAAGGTGACATATAAGATGTATGGCTACAAAACCAATTCCCCCATCACTAATTTGGTTCTTGAGAAGAGTAAACATCTCTACTATGTCCAGGTAATCCTACAAAACTTGAATCTCCTTATTTAGGTTAAGATTTTATTCCAGCCTTAGGCTTAAAATTTTGCCATGATGTCGGTTATAAATATGAAACTGATTGTATAGAAACCAATATTGCATAGTTTAGGTATGATTTTTACTACTTTTGTGTTTTAAGCTAGATTAATTACATTCTTGGTGATTTTGGGACAAAACGGTGTTCTGGACATAGGGTTTGATATTACCGGCAACATAAGCGATGTTGCCAGTGGCATCAGGCCTTGTAGAAAGGCTTGAGGAAGTGTGATGTCTCTGCTGCTTATAGCAATGTCACTAGCAACATTGTCCATATCGTTGGCGGAATGGCTAATGCCGCCGTCGGTATCGCCGCTTGTAGAAGCGGTATCAGCAGCTTTCCAAATGGCAAAAAGGGGTAGAAAATGAACTGGAGACTTATCTATTTAGCTTTTGATTTTACAGCAGCATGAACTAACCTGTACCGGAGGTATGGGAACAATTGGCGAATGGTGACTATATATCGCGGAAAAATACCCCGAGCTTGTGGTCGCCATTAATAATGCAGACTTCAAGGATATGGCTCGTATCATGCCCTTGCTAGTGCCGAAACTCTCTCACTTGGCCATGAGAGCTTTGACAGAGAAGTGGTCTGAAACCACACACACCTTCCATTTCTTGTTTTGGGAGGTAACCATTACTCCTTCCGATGTCGTGGTCATGATCGGGCTACCTTGGTTGAAGGAAGTGATCCATTTTGATGTGTACATGGATAAGTATTATCTCAAAAAGCCCGTGACAAGGTGGGTGACCGAGCTATTTGGTTTGAAGCCCATCTCGGGGTGGTTGTCATATGGAGAGTTATACAAGGACTGGACGAGAGTTGGAGTGGTGCCCGAGGATGAACAAGACGGTTGTGTTCAGTCCTTTGAGATTTCCTTATTGATAATGTTATTCTTCCTAGTCTCGAGTAGTAAGATTAACTACGGACTGATATTTGTTGTCAAGGATGTAGCAAGCATCAAAGGGAAGAATTGGCCTAGGGCCATCTTAGCGCAAATTTACCGTGGGCTGGACGCGGGTGCAAGGAAGAAGAGGAAAGCCCTTCAGCTTAGCCACTTGCTCATGCAGGTATGGTTTTGCCCAAAAGCATTTAATTGATTCTCTCGTATTCTTGCTTGATTTGCCTACTTTTTTTATTTTGGATGCTTTAGACTGATTAATTGCTAATTTGTGTATGCTTGGGCTTTCGAGCATCAAATTCTCCCACCAGTCCAGTTCAAAACCATTGTACCAGTAGATTCTCACTTCCTTTCTTAGTGGTGTAGTTAAATCAGATGAAAAAGCAAGTACCCTACGAGTTATATGGAGTCTTTGAGAAGTGTACGGTTGAGCTTGATATGCAACTTTCTTTAGTTTTTGTCCCTGTTTCACACTCAAACAAAACATTAGTAGACAAAATGCATTTATGAATTCACATTACTTACAATGATTGCTTGCTTATTTGTTTGCTCAAGTTATCCGCGATCCCTTTGACAAGGTGTCAAACCTTGTGGAGGTGGCTAGGGTTCAGCAGGAAGTGGATGATTGCTAGTTTGTGATAGAGTGCCCCATATCCTTGGAGTGGTACTTGAGGGAGCGTGTTCGGAGTTGGAGGTTTGTTGCCACTTCTACCAAGGTAGTGCCTGCAGACCCCCTCTATAGGCCCGTGGTGGCCACACCTGGTGATTACAGCTGAGGTAGATAAAGCCGACTATATTGAGGGGAACATCTGGGTTATTACGAGTTTCCCAGGTTCATATAAGCAGCATCAACATCGCCTACTTCCTATGTGTCCACGTGTCCATAGGAATGACATGATTGAGTACCATCTTGAGAAGAAGAGGGAGGAGGAGAAGAAGAGACTTAAGGGCATAGTGAGTGAAGATGAGGAGTAAGAATAAGAAGAGGAGGAAGAGGCTGGCGAGGGAGAACCCGAGGGAGAGGGTGAGGTAGGCACGGATGTGGTTGGCGTGGATGAGCCTATGTTCCATGAGGAGCATCACTCTTTTGAGGTAGGATTGTATTTATTTGCATGCCAATTGTTTAGGTTAGGGAATGGTTGCTTATGCTTGGCTTTTGTGCTATCTTTCTTTCAAGAGCCTTCGACGATGCAGAGTAGGCCTAAGAGTAGCAAAGTGCGAGGCCGAGGAAGACCCAAGGGGTCCAAATTCATAGAGGGTAGACTCAGGACCACCTCGGAGACCTCTTTCTTGCTCATGAATTCAAAGGATGAATTCCACACTAGAAATATAAACTCGAGCACCCATTCTTTGGACTTCTATCCAAGTGACACTACACATGTAAGACTTGGTCGAATTGATATGTGCATGCTATAGCCCTTGTGTGGATCCTTTTCTAATTGCTTTTTGGATTTTATAGGTTACTTGAGGTGAGGCGAAGCAGTTGGTTGGGAACGCCTTCGCTGTCAGGGATACACTCATTGGTCAATCTGTGCTGGTTCAGGTATATTCCCTATTCCGCGATGTTAAAATAAAATAAAATGCATGTATGGATGTTATGAATGATATGGATTTCTCTTGTTCCTTTTGTCTATAGGATTTCTTGGCCCTTTCCTTATCGGATGCCAATGCGGCTCAGCGGAGGTACCAGGAGGATACAGGAGTGCTTCAACGTCACGTGAGCGAGCTAGAGCAATAGTTAGATGCTACCGTGCTTGAGAGAAGGAGCAAACATAATCTTGATCAAGCAAACCCCAGTGAGACAAGTCGTATAGGAGTAAAGATGGTAGTCGGCTGCCACCCTTCAACCATGGTTGCTGAATCTAGCAGCATCCCAATGACAGAGGACAGGGAAGAAGATGAGGATGAGGTCAATAATTGGCTTCTCGGCGAGGAGGATGTTACGTCTCACCCACCCGGCGACGACAACCAATCCTAGATCCGCTTGCTGATTTGACTTCATTTTCTTTTATTTCTACTTGACTTTTGATTTTAGTTTTCCATGCCTTTGATACATTGGGCTTGAATGTTTAACTTCAGATTTCGGATGATTTTGGTTTTATTCAGGCTTAGTGTTTGGATGTTTGGATGGATTATGCCATCAGGCCTTTGGTTTGAATATGATCTAAACTTTATGCTTGCATACCTTCTGGGAAAAGATTACAAGGTATTTACAGGCTTGAACTGATAAAAATAGGTCTGAAAGTCATAGGGGAAGTTTCGTGCCACTGGCGGCTTAGTTTATATCACCGACAGTTTTATTCATGCCACCGGCGGCATGGCTGAAATGTCGGTGGTATCAACTCCAGATTTTATAGATTCATACATTTCTTCTTGTTATTTTTATTATTTTTTTCTTGTCTTTTTTACTCTAACTTTTGCATAGACTGCCCCTAGGGGTTTTCAATCTATCGAGTCTTGTCTTAATTTTTTTCCTAGACCGCCCTTTTCGAGTTTTCAATCCAGCAGACATATTTCAAATTTTATATAGACCTAGATGTTTTCAGTCTATCCAGATTTTGAATTGAATCACTGATGAGCTCGGAGCATCTTTAATTAAGCTTACTTGCGATGTTTTCACCTTTTGGTTGCCAGGCATTCATACAATCACAAGCATAGAGGTTTTAGTACAAAAAATACTTTTATCGCATGAATTTAATTTGAGTACAAGATGTTGGTAATCATTTCCATTAATCAAACTCCTGGTTTTAACCAGCCCTTATAGATTTTCAAGTTAATATCTCACTATTTTTCTCTCGTGCCATAATTTTTGCCTGAACCGCCCTTTTTAGGTTTTCAGTTTTATGGGCAATTTTGACTCATCATCTAATTATTGCATGGCCAATTTGTAGAATACCGACCGTTGGGTATCACCCTAATTTTTGCCCGTTCAGTAAAAGACCGAATGGCGAGTGATTATTACATTTATTTTTTTTCTTGTACCGCTTTTTTGTTATTTATTTCTTTTTCTTAGATATGATAATGCTTAAGCACGTCTCAGCCAATCAGGTTGATGAACTCACTTTTGGCCATGCTCACGATCTTGATCACCCCGTTCATTCAGTACCGTTTTTGCCACACAACGACTCTTCCAACTTGATCTGAACTTCTCCTCGATGTTAGTGTTGGAAAATTCCAAATGTCTCAATGCCGGGTCTATGACTCTTGGCGAGGGTATCAAGTATCTCACTTGTTGTTGTGCGCTTGGTCATGCCTTGGCAGATTATCCCAGGCTCTTAGTGTCTGTTCGACTATCGCACTGGATTACTCGGTTCATTCTGACCTCCAAATTACATTGGGTAACCTACTTCGATTTTGATTGACCATATTACAAGAAGCTTTGTTTGTGGGAGTTTTGGTGTTTAGAAAGCATCGCCTTAATTGGTTTGATTGCTATTCTGATTGCTCCTTTAATCTGTGGTTTGTACGGTCCTCCCTGGTAAGACCTGACTTTGCCCCTTGTATCTGTGGTGGAGGGTTTCAACTGTATCTTATTTCCATTAGCCAAGTGATGTTTGGTTTGAGGTGCTTTTGCTTGTTCCTTCAAAAGGTACGAATGGTAGCTCATTTAGCTAGTTTGCTTGAGGTGCTTGATGTGAGTTAATTCGTGCTAGGTGAAGATGCATCTCTCTACGAGTTTGGTCATTTTCTTTGAGGTAAGATTTGGCTTTCCCTAAAGCTATGGCAATGTAGCCGTGTTTGTTTTGGCAGTAAGATATGGCTTTCCTTGAAGTTTGCCGATCATATTAGTCCCCATGCCAAGAATGTCCAAAGAGCAGGGAAGTTTTAGGCAAAGCATGATAGAAGGGTCGAGGGTGGGGAATGGGTGGGCTAAAAATTTATGCCTTGACTTTTCATTCCATGAAACAAGCTAAACTTCTTTAATGGGTTTGCATAAAAGTTATGAGATTGTTGAGTTAATTCCAGGCGAGATTAAACTTCTTTCTTGATGCTTGTCAATCTATGTCATGACTAGGTGAAAGTGTCATCGTAACCTTTAAGCACTTTTATTATCTCACATGTGTTTGACACAAGTTAAATTATTGGAAATAATTATCGCTTGAGAAATTTCATTTGTACTTGAATTAATTTCATACAGTAAAATATCTTAAATATTGAAAGCATCACGCGGATGTTCATATGAATGCGTGCATTAATTGGGTCAAAACATGATGCAAGTAAATTAAATAGAAGTTTCTCAGGGAGCTAAAAGTTTGGTACAGGAAATTGTTCAATAAAATAAAGCAAACAAAAGTAAAGATTACATATTAAAGATCATCATCCTCCACAGGTCTTGCAAGATCATGCCTTTGGGCGGGACCTGACCATCCCTACTTATCGCTAAAATTTGGTAAGGGGGTTAAAGTGCTGGGGCCTTTTCTGCTACAAAAATTTTCCCATCCTGTACCAGACATTGTATGGCATTGAGTAAGTTTCTACAGCTATCGGTGTGATGGCCTACCTGAACATGATACTCGTAAACATTATTCTCGTTCTCAAGTCTAGGTAGCTTATACTTATGGAAGGACCTAAGAAAACCAGCCTCGCTCAACTTAGCAAAGATTTTTCTGAGAGGTAGCTTATAGGGGTTCTCTAAGATGAGAGGTGGGCGGCTAGACTAGATTGGTGCAATTATCAGAAAAGCTTGGGTGGCCGTCAATGGGGCTATAGCGAGAGCTTGAGCTATAGCTGGGGTATCATTGCTTTTTCTACGCCATACATTTCCTATCTTCTTAGCTCACTTAAACTTGATCTTCTCATCTTTATCGTCAAGGCCTATTTTCCTCTTTCCTTCGGCCTTGTCCTTGGAACTGACAACCTTAATGAGTTCCTGAGGGCCATTCACTTATTTAGGTAAACTGAAAATGGTCATACTTGCCCTGTTGATGAACTTTGTGATTCTAGGCATTCTATCTAGCTCGGCTATCTTTCTTTCCTTCACTAGACAATGTATGGCTTGGGCCAAGGTTTGGCACCTATTAGTGAGGTGTCCCTGCTGGACATGATATCCGCAAAAGTTTTCCTTCTCGTCTTCCGCTGGGTGCCTGTACTTGCAAAGGGATTCAAGGATATCGACCTTTCTTAATCTGGTGAAGACCACATTGAGGTTTAAAATCCAAGGGTTTACAATGGCAGTTGGGACTGGTTCTTGAGAGGCCTTTCGGCTTTCCCTAGCTTGAGATGGCATTGTTCTTAGTTCACTACAGCTCTTTGCCTGGTGTATGCTAGAACGCTTAGAAGATTGACCACTATTTTCTTGGGTCTCCCTTCCTTTCAAATCTGTTGTCACTAGTTAGCGCAAAAAAACTTCCACCTCATGTGGCATGCCTAGAGGTTGTAAAACCTGGTCGTTGATTGGTTGATGCATGGCTTTGGGTGTCATGCCTGGAGATTGCATGACCTAGTCAGGGATTCCAAATTGACTATAAGGTATTAGTTCATCATTAAAAAGGTTTTGATGTTAGGTCATCCCTTGAGGTGCCGTGATAAACTGAGGAAAACTTAGAGTAAAAAGCGATGGAGGCACTATTGGTCGGTCTAATCCCCTAGGGAGAGCTGAGAATTGATGGGTAAAATCATTAGGAAATGGAGGAAGGATTGAACCTTGGGCCATAGGCCTTGGGCTTTGAGGTAAGAAAGAGAAAGCTGATTGGGTCACGGAGATCTAACTGAGTTAGAATAGAATAGGTTGAGGCTTGGTCTGAACTGATTGGATGGGAAGCTGAGTAAACCAAACTGGTTGTGTCTCCATTGGACTAAATAGAACCTGGTCTAAACCGTTCCAAACAAATCCATTCTAATACTAAGTCTGACAGTCAGATTTTGAAATCCAACTCGCATTCTTACTTTCTAGGGCTCGCCCGATAGATCACTGCACTGATGCCTTCACTTATTCCTAAATAGTGTTTTGGAAGAGATCCGAATAGATAAATTGAGTCATAAAAGTGGCAATTTTAATCCTAAGAGATGGCAGAGGAACTGTTCTCGTGGTAGGGGTGGAACTAGCTTAGTTCTCGATTAGGGTAAGGTCATCATCATGAGGGAGAGCCATGGTTGGTTATGAAGACTAGCTTGGAAGGGAGACTAATTGGAAACATGAATTGAAGGGTTAGAACATGCATGAAGCATAAATGGTACGGATGGCATGAATGCTTTTTGTTTTTAGGAAGTGATGTATGATATGTCTGGCTTCACGTAGATCTAGTTAGTGATAATACAGCGGCTTATCCAACCAAATCGTCACACATAGTGATATGTCAAGGCTTAAGGGGGGGTACAAAAGAAGTCCTACAGATGTTGCTAAACCTCTTTCGTGAATAGAGATCGGTAAGGTTAAGTTGAATTTTGGCTTTTGAAGCCAATGCATGGGTGATGCATAAGCACATAACATATACCACATGAAGCACCCCTCTTCCAACCTTATAACTCCCGCGTAACGCCTTTTTTTGGAAAGGATGGAGGTTTAGCTTCTTCGCTGGGAATGGCAAAAGAAGCGCATCCCAATTATTTTCATTGTTTTGGTGATCCTAAAGGGATGAAGTGCTAAGGCATTTTCTAGTGCGTCTTTGGTATAGGGTTGTTGATATAGAAGGTTCTCGTTGACCTTGATTCCACATTACTCAACCACTCCCTAAATAGGTGTGATCGTGGAGTTTACGTGTTGGTTAAAATGAGTGATCCATCCACTAGGTATCCTCAATTCTAAATAGGACATGAGTGATACTTTCACGAGCTTCTCGAGTAAAAATGGGGCACCTAAAAATTATCGAACTATCTACACGTGTAAGAATAAAAAGGTCTTAAAAAAGAATGAAGTTTTAATTTGGCCAATGATTTCAATAAATCATCAAAATCCTTTAAACTTATTGAAATTTTTTAAGTTCAAGTTTAAAGAGATAAATCCCCAGTAGAGTCGCCACTATGAGTGGACGACCTTTTTCCCACCCTGGAGAACCTCTAAGATGCATAGCACGGGGGTGGAAAAGTAACTAATGCTATGAAGCGTGCCGAGGGACCGATCCTTGTTTTAATGTGATGAAAAGATTGATTAGTTGATGTTGAATTTAAGTCCAATTTGCGTGTTAAAGGATGCGAGATCGAAATCCCACACTTAAAAAAAGGTTGCCACCCGATTCAGCTCAACAGAGAAATTTTGGTACGATTTTCCCACCGGGTGTTAGACCATACCTTAAGTATAGATTCTGAGTTTGGATGATGTTATCTATTTTACATTGAGCCAAGTTAAAATATTTCATTCTTTCTCAATCTGTTTAATCCACCCTATTTATTGTGTTTTCAGGTTTTATGAGTTGTTATTGCATTTACCAAGCATTCAAAAGCGGTGAATAAATAATTATTATAGTTATACAAAAATAAATGCGGAAAATAAAATAATCATTACATGGCTTTCCAAATCCTTTAGATTTTTCTATGCAATAAGTAAAATACCCAAAGGCCTAGCAAACATCTAACCTAAATCTACCAGCACAAAACAGTTAGCACAAATACGACACGTTGTACGAAATATCTCACGAAGCATGCATAGTTAGCGAACCAAACAAGACTCGAGTTAGCGAGAACATGGCATATTTCATTTACAATTTTTGGAGCCCGGTTGGATGGCTAAAAATGGAATTTAATCGGTGTTTGTGGGAAAATTCCGTTATATCCATATTTTAGACTTAATTGTTGTTTTAACCAGATTATTAGTGAAAATACCATATGGTATGGGGTGGGGTCTATTTTCAGAAGGTTATGAGCCTTCGTCGTTGCACTATATATACTAGCTTCGAAAATTTAAACTAGGGCGGAAAATAAATGAAACGAAACTACTATCTAGAAAGCCATATCACTGATGGCATGGTTGAGACCGCATGTGGCATGGATGATCCCACCGGCAATCTCAGCTACATAGGCAGGTTACATGATTTTCTAGATACCATAAAGAAAGGGTCCTATAAGAAAATGGGGCCACTGGGGGCAAGTGAGGCCATGGGCAGTATCAACGATGCCGCTGGTGGCATAGTTGATACCGCTGATGGCTTCAAATGCCTCCGGCAGCTTTAGTTTCTTGTAGCTGCTATTTTTGGCCGGTAAGTGACCAAAAACCTGAAACTAAGCACAAACAGCAAACAAAGCACAATAAAAAAACTAAAAATGAAGCCAAAGAGCTACGAGACTCAGAATTTTGACCTCGGGGACTTGAATTCACCACTTTGTGATCCGTATGACACCTACGAGAAGTTCAAATGATGATTTTAGGAAATGAGGGGTGATTTAGGCTCTAAGTCCTAATTTTACTGATTTCTAGACCTAAAATGCACCTAAATATCAGATAGTTCAGTAGAGAAAAACCAAGAAAAGATGAATTCAATCTTCTTTTCTTGTATTTTCTAAACCTTATCCCACTAATTCTAGCTAGAAGCTCAAAATTAACTTGAAATTTTGAGTGGTGGAAGATTGGAACCCCTCAAATGGCTAAGAAATGGCCCTTATATAGGCTAAGATCCATTGGAAATTGCCTTTAATCCATTTATCCCGCAGAATTTAGAAAAAAGGTGGACAGCTTTTCTGCAGACATAAGTGATGCTGCCGGCAGTATAGGTGATACCACCGGTGGTATCGATGGGGCCGCCGGCGGCCTCAACTTCCTGCCAGGTCTGAAAAGTTGCACAAATTATGCCCGAAATCGGGGAAAAGGGGAGGAAATCTGGAAAAGGGTGACAATGTCGGAAAAACTCAGATATTATGAGTATTTTTTTTAATGGGTATTTTGGACTAAATTATTCTTTGGGTGAAAATCGTCGGTCTGAGCTACCACCCCGATGCATTACTAGACACACCAAACTGAATTTTTTCAAAAAAAAATTCGCAAAGAATTTTATATCAGTAATAAAAATTCCAAAAAAGAATTTTTATTATGAGAGATAAAACCAGGCATATGTCATCATCATCTCGCGAGAGGGACTACAAAATCCAGTGCTCATAGGCATAAAGGAAGTAAGCATATTCTTGGCGATTTTGGTAACATAAGAGCCCACTAGAATATGCTTAGTCCCTTTGTTTGGAAGACCAAGAATGTAATCTGAAAACAAGCTCCCCACATTAATCCTTTCTCCCTTTTCCATGAAGTAGAGAACAAAGAGATCATCCTCATTCACCGTGGACTAGTTGTTGCGACCCAAAAGAGTGGTTGCTAGAAACTTAGGAGCAATTTTGTGCTTGTAGTCTGGAAGGTTACTAGAGCACTTTTCCTTCTCTTGGATTCTTCTAGTGAGCTTTATTAGTCCTTGTCAAAATCTTCTGGGATTCTCCGGTGAGCTTTCCGGTAATCATCAGTCAAGAGCATATCTTTAGGGACTCCAAGGAATTTTTAAAGATCATCAAGGGACATTTCGGTTTTTCTGTCGAAAAGATGAATAGAATACCTTCTCAGATCATCTCTTTTCAAGTCTTCATTTTTTTCTAAAAGAGTACAGAGAAACTCAAGAGTGAGTTCCTTGTAGGCATGTTCTTCATTTATTGCAAATTCCTCTAATCTAGCCCTTTTAAACGTGGCAGAAATCTCATCAGCCAATCTCAGTTCCTTGAGAGATCCCCAATTGAAAGATCTCGACTGCTCAAACACATCAACCTTAAAAAATGCAAAACGATCCTTTTCATAATCTTCCTTGAACTCCTCCATTTTTTTTCCAAAATTAGGTCTAAATTTGGCTTCGTTGAGTCTTCAATCAGAATAGGCATTAAGGATTTAATCGAGTCTTTGAAGAAGCCCTTTATTGTCGAGTGTATATCATGGTTGGGAGTCTGAAGATGGCAAAAAAGTTGGGAGGGGAAGAAGATAAACAGTGATTCAAGAAGGAAGAGGGAAGGGAAGGTTTGAAGGATTCGAAAAATTTTGAAAGTTAAAAACACCTTTTTCAAACTGTCATTTTAAAAGGAGGTAAGAGAATAATTTAAATGAATTTGTGCTGAAAAGATAAAAAGGAGACATAAATTGCCCAATCACAAAGCATGCATGATTCTAGGGAACAAAAGAGTAGAATGTAATGATGGAAAAGTATAATTACTTTTAAGTTCAAAACAACTCATCACCTACTCTCTCTAATCATGTGACACGTCACTTTTGACATGCAAAAATCCATTTTTCACTTATCTCCTGCTTGGTGAAAAATTAATGAGAGAGAAAAATTGATGAGGTGATCATAGAGCAATTACTTATAGTGATCACGCCCAAAAATGAATTTTTCTTAAAAATTTCATCCCCCCTTTTTATAAACTACCAAGTTTACCACTTCATCATTAGTTTGAAAAATGACCAACTTTGAAATGGATGTAAAGAATAAGGTTTAAGTAAGAGAAACATCAAGAAGATAGAGGAATGATTACTAGGTGTTGCCTTCCCTTAGTTAAGCAATTTAGGCATGCAAAAAGCAAAATAGAAACATAAAAAATAGCATAATCAAAGAGAAGAGACAAGTATTTACAAAGTTGAGAGATTGAGCTTATGCTCAATGGTTTCTCCAATTGGTGTTTGGAGCGGACACCAAATTAGTGATTGCTTCTTAAGGTGGTTGGAGTTGTTGTGTTTTCACAACAACCCTTGATGTGTCATTTGAGAGGTAAGGTTTCAGTCTTTGCCCATTCACTTTGAATGATTGCCCCGTAGTGCTTACAATTTCCACAGCTCCATGAGGGAAAATTTGTTAAACATCATTTGGGCCTGTCCACCTTAATTTCAACTTCCCAGGAAATAATTTCAACCTTGAGTTGAATATGAGTACTTTTTTCCCTGGTTGAAAGGTTTTGTTTTGAATTCTTTGATCATGCAGTTTCTTGGTTTTTCCTTGTAGTTCATGGCATTTTCATAGCTGAATAACCTAAATTCCTCCAATTCATTGAGCTGCAACGTCCTTTGCTCTCCAACAGCATTCCTGTCAATATTTAACAATGTGAGTGTTCACAATGCTTTGAATCCTAATTCAACAGGTAGATAGCAAGCTGGTAGCACAGGTCCATTCCGGCCCGATGAGGAATTGTGATTATTTCGTTCATTGATCAGACAAAAGAGCCAAAGAGGACCGAATTGTCGTCCAAAATCTGAAATTCAAAAATCCACATCCCAGGGAAGGTTTGATTTAGCATTTCCTACTAAAAAATCAAAAATTCAAAGTTCGGTCAAACATAGAGCTAATTACCCATCTAGAGTAAAAAGATAAAATCTTACTGATATCTAGCAAGGATTTGTGGGATCTAAAGTAAAATCCTATCAGATAGGTAATTAGCCTGTCGGCTAGCTACCGACCTTTTATAAATAAGGGCTCACCCCCTCATTTCAACAGACAGTGGAGAACTTTGAAAATCCATTCATCCCCCTTTTGTTTCGGGAGTCCTAAAAGCCCCGAAACTCTATCAAAACATCCCTAAATCCGAGCTTTATGATCGACATTCGGTATAAACTCATTTTCCTATCTTTTTAGATCAAGATCTCATAGTGATCTTGGTCTAAAAATGACTCAATCTCTCAAAAGTCCAGCATTTTCTGTAGGAACAATCCAAGATTATAGCCATAACTTGGGTTAAAAATATTTTCTAACAAAATCCCAACCTCTGACAACTTCAGTCTTGCACCGGCTCTTAAGTCATCCTGAATAAATGAAAAGGTAAACTGAGGGTAATTGGCTCTAAGCCCAACTTTAAATTTCATTTTATTATTTTTATTATTGCATATTGCATTCCATTTGTTTGGTTAAGTGAGCCACTGGAGAAACTTAAACTATAATATATGTAAATAAGCTCACAGGTACGGATAAACATACATAGTGTGAGGAAACTCTATCCGAGTTTTCGGGCCAAAACCCAAACGATGCCCGTTACTCTGCCAAAATTTCGGTAGCAAATATCTATTTTCTTAAGCCATTAGAATGCCTGTTTTATTTCTTGAATCTATTTCTTAAATAAAGCCATTGTAATGCAGAAATTATCACAAATTCTAAGATTCAAAAATTAATCCAGACAATTTGAACAACATGTGTACCTATTAGGTCCGAACTCAGAATCTCATTTTTTTGGTATAGAAATCCCATTCTAGATCAGTATACCACAATTCTTGGTGGAGCTGAACTGGGTGGCAACTCTATTTTATTTTTAAATAAAGTACAAAAAATACTTTCTTTTATTAAAATGTGTAAATATATTTCTCAATATAATCATATGTTCTACTTATAAAAAGCCACGTTTTTCGTATTCAATAAGCTTAAACGAAAAATAACAAAAGTAATTTTCAATTTAGTAAAACCAATTGTTTTATTACAAAAAAGGTACACACCTACAAAAATCACTCTCGCAGTTTCTTCAAATAGCACCAATTTGCACCCCGCGCGCAGTCCTCCTGTTTAAAACCTCGCCCGCTCACAGTAGCGACTCTACTAGGGATAGAATTATTTTTATAAAAACCTGATTTTTATAAAAGTTCTTTTTTGACATAATAATTAAAATAATGTTCAACTTAAATTTTGGAATTTTGGAATATGTGGTAATTTCAGTCGTTACATAATTCCAGGGTTGCATAGCATCTGCATTCTTTACCCCTAAACCAATTTAGGTATCTTTTGATGAAGTATCTCCAAGTTTGCTTAGGGCTTGAGGGATATAGATCTGATCACACCCCTTGCGTAACGTATGAGGGCCTTGATTGCTTAAGGGTAAGACTACCCAAGTATATTATATGTGGAAAAGTTTCCTTTGGTTCACTTAGGGCCACTGGGACTCAGTACACAAAGGTGCAAGGTACCTAATCACACCCAATCTTGAGATCAAAAACCATATATAGATGAACTATATACACATCCCAATAGGTTTACCCAAAAACCTTGAATGCATGCAAGCAGACTTAGCTAAGTCCCCCATTGGCTTTAAAGCGAAGTAACCAAATGGTTTTAAAAGGGCAGTAGACTCGTCTAACCGTTTGCTACATTTGCGTGTTTTATTAAATAAATAAACTGAAATCGGAAATCATAACCATCTTAATTATGTGAGAATTAACCACATCTTTATGCACCCATGACATTAATCTGTTCCATGCCATCTCATTTCCTGGGTTATAAGAACCTAGAAATAAACCAAGACGAGTAAGTCCACCTCAGCTCAGCCTATAAGCTGAAATAAACCAAGACCAGAGAGTCAGCTCACCTTAGACCATAGAGTCAACCCCCGAGTGATAAGCGAGTTAGCTTAGCTTGAACCATAGAGTCAATCCTCGAGTGACCAACAAGTCAGCTCACCTTAGACATAGAGTCAACCTTCGAGTGACCAGCGAGTCAGCTCATCTTAGACCATAGAGTCAATCCTCGAGTAACCAGTGAGTTAGCTCACCTTAGACCATAGAGTTAACCCCCAAGTGACCATTGAGTTAGCTCACCTAAGACAATAGAGTCAACCTTTGAGTGACTAGTGAGTTAGCTCATCTTCGACCATAGAGTCAATCCCTGAGTAACCAGTGAGTCAGTTCACCTTGGACCATGGAGTTAACCCCCGAGTGACAAGCGAGTCAGCTCACCTTGGACCATAGAGTCAATACCCGAGTGACCAGCGGGTATGCTCACCTTTGACTCTTGAGTTTAATTAGATTCAGATTCAAACCGTGGTCTTTGAACCGCATGTTTGTGGTACTCCATGAATATTTCAGACTACCCTTGTCGATGGATCCATGAACAATTGGCATACACCCAACCTCCTACTATTTGTACATGTCCATCCATTCATTCATTGACTCATTCATTTATCCATCCACTCAAGCATCCCAATAGGTCGAGCTAAGTAGAGCTCAGAGCTACACCCCGATACACTTACTAACACTTGATCTCTTACATTTTCAGGTTGAAAGTGGGAGAAAAGGAGGTTAAGATGTATTACAAGAAGCCCAAAAGTCACACCTCCACCACCATTCAAAACTCTGGCTAGATTTTTCTCTAATCCAAAACCTGAAACTGCAATGGCAGACAATGATGCAGTTGGACATTCTCTCAGAATGATTATAGATGCTCCAGAATTCTGTGATGTTTGGGTAAGGCTGAGTGCTTCTAATGCTTAGAGAGCCCAAGAGCAAGAGGCTGAGATAGCGCCATTAAAGGCAAAGATGGAAGATATGGAAAGCTCTCTCCCACAAAAGACAAATATTTTGCTCCCTCCTTCAAGTAGTATGTGGACATTGATCGGTTCATGCCAAAGGAATCAAAAGCCCTTCTGACTAACTTTATGATGACTTACATGGCCCCGTATGCTGGCACTGGGCCTCCTCATGCACATGTGGAGAGTTATCTTCGGATTATGACTAGTATGAATGTTCCTAAGGTTCATATAGTTAATCTATTTAAAGCTACTCTACATTTACCTACTTCAAAATGGTACATGAGGATGCCAACGGACATGAAATCTGATTGGAAGAAGCTATTCTCTACATTTCTGGAAAATTATGCCTTCAATCTAAAGGTTAAAACCACTCTACAAGACCTTGAAAGGGTCAAGCATCACTTGAATAAATCCTTAGAAGAATACTACCTGATATAGATGGTTATCCACGTACATATAACTGGTGCACCTGACTAAGAGGCATTGATAGTAAAGCTTATCAAAGGATCTAGCCAAAGGTACCAGGATGAAATGAAAATGAAAAGGTTCGATACCTTTAATGATGTGGTAGACTATGCTAAGAGACTGGAAAAGTACGAGGAGGAAGACTGGATACAGAAGCAAGAGCAGCAAGCTTTCACTAAACCTAGATATTGGGAAAAGGGTGGGTCCTCCAAACAAGGTAGCTCCGAGTCCTTGAAAGCTCCAGCTAAAGTTGTAGCAACCACTCATGTGCAGACTCATCAATATATCTCCCCGTGGGTAGAAACACTGTCACAAATATTCACTAAACTGAGGCAGTCTGACCAACTCTAGAGCATCAAACCATTCGTTCCACCTGCCGCAGTGGACAAAGACAAATTTTGTGCCTATCACATGACCAAGGAGCATCGCACTAATGAGTGCACCCGGCTACTGAAGGATCTATAGTAGAGGATAGCCGATGGAAGAATGGAAGAGGTTAAGAAGAAACCAAGTACACAGACTAATCCCCTGCCAAACTTTCAAGCTACCGTAAACGCCATCGATATCGATATGGAGGCCAACAAATATGGTATTGACATGACGAATAACTTTCCATATGACCCGAGATGGGGTGACAATATGATTTTCGAAAACATTGACATCATCTACATGGTCAACCAATGTGTCTTGAGGATGAGGAGAGAAGGGCTGGATGATTACCAAGTGCCACCACACCTTATATTCTAGGGAGATTCTGACCCAAATGAACATGTGGAAGAATTCACTCTATTTATACATAAATAAGAGATTGCTATGATGGGATTTGCACCTCAATTCCCCCGCTTCTTGAAAGGTCCGACTATGGACTAGTACAATGTAATGCCAATGAAAGGCCATTGGAACTGGTATTATTTGGAGAGATCCTTCCTCCATTACTTATGGCTTATCAATTGCACCCGAATACGCTTTTCTAGTGGTTGGCACCACAAGCAGACTAAGGTAATGCTGGCCGGTATGATGCTCCTCCTCCTCGCCCCTCTATGCATACTCCCCCAAATTTTATGAGTCTAAACTATGTCAGAACAAATTGTTTGAATTCGGGGAACTCTTCTCGGACAGCACACCCTGAAGGTCAAGTGCTATATAATCCTGAACAAGCCTGGAGCAATCATGAGGGCTAGCAAAGGTATCTCGGCTTGAACCTAGATGTGGAAAAATAAGACCCATTTGCCGAACTTCGCCAGATGTGGCGTCGGAAGTGAATCAAAGAAACTAAGTAAGCATCGAGCTGCGTGATTTGAAGGGATTCATGCTGACATTACGGCGTATGGTACCCATGTGAAGGAAACATTTGCTAGCATACGAGGCATGGTCTCTGACTTTTGCATAGCTATTGCAGGAGTCAAGGCTAGAATAAATACAGTAGAAGAAGAAGACCCTGAGGAAGATCCCAAGGAAGATACAGACAAAGTTCTCGAGGAAGATCTAGAGGAAGATTCTGATGATGATACCCCAGTTCATTACGTGCCAAATTAGGTCTTTGAACCATTGAATGAGCAACAACCTTTTGAGGATTCAGATGAGGAAGTAGAAGAATTCGAGGACTCTAATGAGTCGAATCACGAGGATGAAAGTGAGGTGGATAACTTGGGATATAAAGTAGAGGTCTTTTCAGACGATGAGCTAAACCACTTGCCAGGGGATTTTGAGTATGAGGCTCCCTTTCCCAATGGCATGATGGTCGATTATGATTGTGCTCAGAGCTATGCCTCATCTTTAGAGCATAACTCCCTATGGTCTGTAGCAGGTGATGATTCTAGAGACTTTACAGACTTAGACCCAGACAATGAGCGTAAGAGCCTTCTCAGTAGTACATCATGGAGAGAATCCATGCGAAAAACAAATTAGCTTGGGCTAGTTATCAAATCCGAAGTGTAGACTTAAGGGAATTTTATCCCATATTCGACAATGGAAACACAAGGTCATGCCCTCACATCCGTGAATTCATGCAAATGATGAACAATGGATACATTCACTATACCCATTGGCCCGAAAGGTTCTACTTGACTCTCTAAGAGAAGGCAATAGTCTGGTATGAAGGACTAACATTTTACCAAAAGTCATTCTGGAATACCCAAGCTAAGAGATTCATTGATTACTTCACAGGGGTCGATCCACCGAAAGACTCGACCCCGGAGCTAGATAAACATGGAAACTTGTTGTTGTATTCGGACTAGAAAGCAACCAATGCTATCTGTCCAATGTCGAGGGACTTAGCCAAGGAATACCCGTGGTACATGAATAAATATGATGATGAACCAATCACTTATGATGATGCACCGAACATCCTTGATGAAGGTGAACCAATAGATGGGGCTTCCTCATCCGTTCACATGACTAGACAAGACTCCAACTCCATTCTATGCCAAATCCTACAAGAGAACCCCATTGTTCATGAAAGACAGCCTAAAAAGGTTCCCTTTATGCAATGGCCCTTCGCCACCAAAGCACCAACTTCCATAAATAAGCTGATTGACTTGGGAGAGATACTACTACTTGATGAAGATTTTAACCAATTTGAAGTCTTCGAAATAATAAACTCGCCAACCATGTTATCAGTCATGTCACTAAAGGAGGGAAAATAACTGGGTCAGTAGCCCCAACTGTGCCATGAGCAAAACCTCTGACACCTCCTACTTTTGTTAAGTCCTTAAAATCGATAGAATGTGTGATTGTAGCCACTACTACCAGGATGGGCATTTGGGACCTCATCCTTGGTTCTCAAGATCATAGGCTTGCTATTGTTAAAAAGCTAATGGAAATCGAAATGTCTCCCTTGGCGTCGCCCAAATAGGTCTGTGCGCTACTTAACACTGAAACTAGCATTGTTATCCCCGACCTTATCTTCTCGAGCTTAGATTTAGCCAATGAGGGTATTCACCATAATAAGGCTCTCTACTAGAAGGCGAGTGTTTTTGGGCAAATCATGCCGTGTGTAATGGTCGACGATGGTTTGTAACTGAATGTCTGTCCTAAAGATATTTTACTAGTCCTAGGACTAACCGAGAGGGACTTGAAGAGGTCCACAATGGTCATCAAGGCCTACGACAATTCTAAGAGAATCATCATTGGCACGTTTGAAGTTGAAGTTACCATCGATGAAATCTCATCTATAGTACTTTTCACAGTTATAGATATCTCGGTAACCTTCTCTAGGCTACTCGTACGACCATGGTTCCATGATTTGGGATGAGTTCCATTCAACCTTCCCTAGAAATTCAAAATCCCGTTCCACAGAAAGATCGTCACTCTAGAGGTTGACAAAGCACCAGTGGTGGCGACACTAAAAATTGAAGAAACCCATATGAAAGGATTTACCATAACCACGATCGGCCATGAATCAAACAAGCAACCAAAGGTGCGCTAAGGCCCTTGGATTCATGGTTACGTGCAAAAACACCACACTCCTGGAAAAGGACTAGGTGCCCATAAATAGGGAATGCCGACCTTTAATATAGGGTCAGGGGAATGGAAGCCCATAGGACTCAATTATATAGGTTCCACTCCATAACTTATCTAATGAGGAAAGTTGGTCATCAATCAGATGTTGGGGCGATCTTGGATCAGGCCAAGCTCGATGAATAAGCACACACAAAGAAGATCAAAAAGCTGAGTAAAGAAGAGGAAATCCTTGACACCCTAATCGAGCACCACCTTCAGTCACAACTCAAGATAATATAGGAAGCAATGAACAAGGGAGGTAGCTTGAGCTAAACTATCATGGACATGGTCAAGATCATTAAGGGCATGGAAAAGTTGGATGAGGGAAACGATGAGAACGTCATGTTAAACCGGTTGCCTTAGAAGAATTATCAGCTGTAAAGCTAGACCCTACCGATCGGGATGAGTCTTTTGTTTCCATTTCCACCATGTTCGAAATGAATAATGTATTTTATTATGATAATAAGATGAAGAACTTTACTTATTTGGATTGTGTTTCTATTTATGATTCCATGCATCCATTCCAGCATTCATCTAGCATCTTTAACATCAATAATGATATTACAAAAGAAATTATCTTAAATTCGGAAGATGATCCAAAAATGGTATACATTTCCAATCAATTTCCCATCAAACATGAGAGAGAATTAATAAAAGTACTAAAGAATCACATTTTATCCTTTGTTTGGTCCTACGAAGACATGCCAGGACTTGATCGGCACATCGACGAGCACAAGATCCTCACAGACCCGAAAATTGACTAGTAAAGCAAAAGATGAGGAGGATGCACCTAGAATGGGCCAAAAAGGTCAAATCCAAAATAGCCAAACAGATCAAGGATAATTTCAAGGAGGTCTTTGAGTATCCCACTTGGCTATCCAATGTAGTCCATGTGCCCAAGAAGAATGGCAACGTCAAAGTTTATATTGACTTCAGCGACTTGAGCAAGGCTACCCCTTAGGATAATTTTTTGCTACCGCACATCGACATTCTGGTAGATAGTGCGACAAGAGCAACCATGTATTCCTTTATGGATGGATTCTCTAACTACCACCAGATCCTTATGAACGTACTAGACAAGTTTAAAACTGCATTCAACTCAGAATAGGGAAGGTATTGTTTCAGAGTGATGCCTCTCAGACCTAAAAACGTCGGGGCAACCAACCAACAAGCAGTCACGACATTACTATATGACTTGATCCATAAAGTTGTTGAAGCCTACATAGATGACATGCTTGTAAAATTCGCCATGCTAGAAGAGGACCCAGTAGTGTTAGAGAGATTCCTCACGAGAATAGAGAAATAGAATCTCCATCTCAACTTGAAGAAGTGTATATTCGGTTTCATGTCAGGAAAATTATTGGGATATATGGTTAGAAAAAGAGGGATAGAGATGGATCCCGATAAGGCTAATGCCATCAGGGAGATGCCTGTACTGAAAATTGAGAAAGAAGTAAGAAGTTTCTAGGGGTCTATACAGTACAGCAGCCGCTCTATAGCACAATTAACTACCACGTGTGAGCCTATCTTCAAGCTCTTAAGGTAGTAGCAACCAATAGAGTGGAACGACTAATGTCAGGAAGCCTTCGATAAGATCAAGGCTTATTTAATGAACCCTCCTTTACTGAAGTCGCCGATTCTCGGGAAGTTGCTCATTCTCTATTTGGCAATAGAAGAAACAGATGTGGTGGCTATGTTGGTTCAGGAGCACGAAGATAAGAAGGAACACACAGTTTATTTTCTTAGTAAGAAATTGCTAGAATATGAGACTCGATACACCATCACGGAGAAAACTTGTGCCACCATGGTCTGGCTGACCAAGAAACTCAGGCATTACTTCCAATCTTATAGAATTTAATCAGTCGTAAAATTGAATCCTATGAAGTATTTATGCCAGGCTCCTTCACTAATCCAAAAACTAGCAAGGTGGCTCTTCTGACTGTCATAACTTGATATCGAGTATATCACCAAGAAAACCATCAAGGGAGGGGCAATGGCTAAATTTCTGGCAAATCAACCACTTAAGGAAGGAGAATAGGAAAACCTAGAATTCCCTGATGAATGTTTTGCAACGACTATAGAAAATTCTGGAAAATGGACCATGTTCTTCGATAACGCCGTTAACAAATGAGGAGCTAGCTTGGGACTTATCATCATTATGCTAGATAGAGCGCTCATACCTCAGTTAAAATAATTAGAATTTCTTACCACCAATAACGGGCCAGAATATGGGGCCTTCCTATTTGGAATGTCTGCTATAGTCACTCTTAGAGCGGACAAAGTAAAATTATTGGTGATTCAGCTTTGGTCATCAAACATGTCACATGGGACTGGGAACTAAAGGAGGAATCCCTTAGACCTTACTTAGAGGCTATATGGAGGAAACCCGCAATGTTCAGCAAATGTGAATTATATCACATACCTCGATAGGAGAATCAGATGGCAGATGTGTTGGCCACTTTAGCCTCCATATAGGAAGGGTCCCAAAAGCAGTAAATCAATCCCCTTATTATGTAAACAACCTAATCTCCGTACTACGTTCATGCAATATAAGATGCCTTGGATAAGGAAGAACCTTGGTGCTATGACCTCATCAAGTTCCTTGAAAACGGTGAATTCTCGACCGAGGCTACGGATTCTGAGACAAATATGCTAAGGAAGTTCGTCATGCAGTTTTGCCTAATAAAAGGGAATCTATTCAAAAGGTCATCTGATGGCCTACTGTTAAAGTTCCTTACCCAATAAGAAGCTTAAAAGGTGATGAAAGAGGTACATTCAGGTGATTGCGATCCGGATATAAAAGACATCATGATGGCAAGGAAAATCCAAAGGATGGGATACTTTTGCATGACTATGTCAGCTGACTATAATTGAGGAGGAAAGACTTGCAATGCTTGTCAGATATACGGAGCTGTGAGCCACTTGCCCCCAACAACATTGCAAAGCTTGATGATGCCTTGGCCATTCTCAACCTGGGGCATCGATTGCATCAGTAAGATAAGATCGCCTTTGGCAAATGGCCATTATTTCATTATAGTAACAATCGATTACTTTTCCAAATGGGTTGAAGAAGAATCATACATGAGCATCGCGGCCAAGAAAATGGCCCAGTTTATTGAATGACATATCTTCACCAAATACGGCATTCCTCATGATATAGCAAGTGACAATGGTGTACAATTCCAAGGGGAAATAGACGATTTTATTCAGAAGCACAGAATTTAAAATCATCGCTTTTCTTCTTATCGCCCTCAAGCCAATGGAGCTATAGAAGTGGCTAATAAGGAAATTAAGAAAATCCTCTCCAAGAAGATCTCTAACTTCCTAGATTGGGCCAATCATTTGCCTTATGCCTTATGGGGATGTAGAACTAGTGTCAAGACTCCTACAAGTCAAACTCCTTTTTCTCTCATCTATGGAATGGAGCCAATGTTGCCCGTAGAAATGGAGATAAAATCTTTGTGCATAGCCCTTGAAGCAAGACTACGTGAAGATGAATGGGCGAAGGCAAGGAATGAGGAACTAACTTTGATCAATGAGAAACAATTAACTACATTGAAGAATCTACAGTTACACCAACAACACATGGCTAGAGCTTACAATCGTAAAGTCAGAGGGCAAGATAAACCCCTGAGGATGAGTAATCTTGTCTTAAAGCAATCTCGTAAAATGCACACAGAAGCTCAAGGGAAGTTCCAGCCAAACTGGGAAGGGTCGTACATAGTAAGAAGACTCTCAGTAAAGGGGTAGTAAAAATCTCAGACCTGGATGGAAACAAATTTGTAAATCTATTAAATCGCCATAAGCTAAAGCGCTATCTCATGTAAGAAAAATAATAAATAAAAAAAGAAGAAAAAATAGAAGAAAAACATTGAAACGGAAGAAAAACATCTGTTGAGGGCTAGTAAGGGCTCTTGAGAAAAAACAAAGACCCCAAAATAAAATAGTGAGGCCTTAGGTAAAATCCATTCGGAACCTTAGGCGACGATGGGCATTTCTTGGGAATAAATACCATTTTTCCTTCCTATTTAAATAATATCTTTTGTAGTAAAATGTTCATGTTCAATATACTAAAGGAGTACATTAAATGGAAATTGCGAATTGTTTAATAAAACATGCATTTAAATAGCATCTTTTCATCTTTATTACACATAAAGTGCATCACAAATGGGAAATGGAAATGAGAAAGGCCAACAACGAGGACTAAAGCCCTTATTCTCCTACGAAGACAGAAGACATAATGACAAACTCAATGACCCCCAAGGAAAATACGGAGCCTCTGTGTTTTGATAAGCCTCTTCCTAAGGATGGGAAGCCCGTGAGTACTCACAAGCCAGACATGATAAGCCTCTCCCCTAGGGTAGGAAGCCCGAGAGTACTCGCAACCCAGATGCGATAAGGCTCAGAAGGGTGGACGTCAAAAGGCATGGAATAGTTTATCTCCACCTAAGACCGGCTGATCCACCTCTCGTCATAAGGATAGACTCGACTATAAGAATGTTTAGGGCCAATCGAGGTACACAAGAATGTCACCGTACTACCTGCACAAGCGACTAGGAGAATAGGTGATAATCTCAAAAAGACCAATGTAGACCATGCCATCCCTAGCAACATTAGTAGTTATATAGGGATGACCACCGGTGCAAACTATAGAACCCCATGCCCAGTAGGCCTTCAGATAGTAATCCATGTTCATAGGAAGATATAATACAGAAAGCTTGTTCTAAAGCCAAAACTACAAAAGTAACACAAAAGCACGAAAGAAAAAAAATGAGAAAAAGAAAAGGAAAAAAAAAGGAGAAAAAGCCTACTAGATTGAAAACCTGAAAAGGCAGTCCAGGAAAAAATTAAGGCAAGCCTAATGTATCGAAAAACCTAAAAGGGCGGTTCAAGCAAAAATAAAGGATCAAATAGAATTCACCTAAAGGAGAAGCTTGCTACCCTTAGTAGTAGCTTTAGTCCCATTCCGAGAAGAGAGCATAAAGATCTATGTCTCTTGCAAACTCACTGCAACGGGAGATTTCCCCTCTAACGTCTAATCAATAATGGTCAAGAAGGCAAAGCTGCAAACCAAAGTTTGATCCTCACAGAGTAAGACTTCCAGCAAAAGTTGGCTCGAATCAAAAGGAGAGAGACTCCTAACTATGTTGAAAGCCACGTCCAACCTCAGGCCCTCATCAAAAATCATTCGATGCCTATTGAGTTATTGCAACTAAAAACGGTTCATCAACAAATCAGAAAAATCACGACAATGTGTCAGAATGGCTAAAGGCATATCAGCTGAAGATCTCAGGAGCCCACAAAATTCCTCATACAAGGGGAACGGTTTGTGATCTGTAAACCAAAACACATTATCGATAGGATCCTAGAATCTGATAGCAGCCTAGATTACATTATCCTCGATAAAAATGCTACAGTATTCCTTCATATGTGATAGGCCATAAACCTCGAGACGGTCCTAACCATCGGAGTTCTTTGGATAAACATTTAGATCTGCACGAAAATGGATGTAGCCCTCCATGGCAAAATTTCAAAGGGTAGCAGCTCGCTATATGCAGTTTATGGGGCAATCTCCTAATATTTGGCTGATCACCCTGATAAACTCGATCATCAACAAAAAGAAGAAAGCATAAATCACAAGGAATAATGCATAATTCTTTTATAAATAAAAATGTGTTAGTATAAGAAAAGGCTCTGCAAATGGCCTAAAGAAAAGAAAATGACAAAAAGAAAGCCTATCTACTATCCGCCACGGGAACTTAGATGGTTGGGATCAAAAGATGATGGAGGAGGAGGATAACCACCCTGAGGAAAGAATCAGGAAAATTGCCTTGTCCGTGCTGAGGCTACTGTTGTTGATCATCAACCTGAAGCATCCCCAACTAAGCTCGAAGCCGTCGAATCTCCAGCTATAACATTTTAACACGGATCTTTTATATGCATTTTATAACATATCATGCATCGTCATCAAAATAATTAAATAATAAACATACTGCTATATCAAAATTTTGGTTCTTCATAAACCGCTATTGCCCCAGGATGTATTCTCAATCAGAGCTACTATCTGCAATGGGCACTTGCAAATATAGGAATGAGTCAGAACCAATATGATCTAAAAAAGAAGAAAGTAGAGAAGACTCACGTGAGTGGCGTCAGTCGAATGGAAAGTCACTAGATGCTCTAGATAAGGCTGAATCACAGTCGTGTATATACTCAGGTTGGGATGGTACATCAGGAACATGAGTGGTTGATACTAAAACCCTCGATGCCCCTCCACTATCGTCGAACTCTGAGGCAGGATAGATGAAGTCGAAGAACTCCCAACATGAGCAGAAGTGGATGCAGGCCTTTTCCTACCTTGGTGATCCTATAAAAATTTCAAAGCAAGGGCAGATTAGGCCGACTAAACATAAAGATTGGAAAATGATGAAGAAACTCAAGTCAATAAAAAAAGAATGCACTGTCATGTAGACAGTTCCGAGCAAACCTAATCTAGCTCACCCGCTAGGGGCAGAAGTGGAAGGAGCATCGACCTTAGAGGGGTTGTGAAGGTCTGGCTGAGGCTCGAGAGGAATAGGGTCTGTCTCCGGTCGTCCAAGTAGCTGTGAATTGCAAAACCCCTCATACCCCCTAATCCACTCTAAGAAGGCACTGCGTAAGCCATCGAAAGCCAATCGCGCAATGTCAGGTGAGCTACAAGGCCAAAAAATCCACTAGGGCACATTGGGATGAATGGAACAGGACCTCGGAGGAAGATGCCAATTCTGGACATGCTCTCCAAGGAGAAGGGAGTCTCTATAATCAACTGGGTATTCATGAATTCCCTAGCTAATCTTATAACTTCTGGCCAATGAAGATCATACCCCCAAGGCTACATCTTGATCTGAGAGAAGAAAGAGGAACAAAGTATTGATACAACAATTATAGCAGAAATAATGATTAAAACAAGTCAAGAAAGTCGCAAAGTGTACCTGCTCTGAGGACAGAGTGCAGAGGCGGGCAGAGAGTGCAGAAGGAGATTCAATCTCCCAACTGCGCCAGTAGTGTGGCAGATGAGGATAGAATGGATAGCTACTATTTCACATGAGCTTGGTCCTCAGGAGAATCCCAATCTCAAAAAACTAGATCTATAAAAAAGTCAAAGCAAATCAGAATGCCAAAAGATAGACAAGAATGCTCATAACGAAGGAAAGGGTGTTGAACCCTTACATAGACAATCTGGAGAAAAGATTTGAACTTGCCAATCCTATTCCTCATGCACTGATCAAGGGCCCAATATAGATGACCCAACGCCGCTAGACCCTGAGCATACTCGTCAAAGTGGGTTGGATCGATCAAAGTGGGCAAAATGTGGAGATTCACTATCAAACCCCCGATAGGAAAACATAGCCATGATAGAGTAGCAGCCATAAAAGCTCTAGCCTCGTATGCAGAAGTCAAGTGCCTTCTATCCCCAATAGTCCAAAAGGTCATAATTTTCTCGCAAGAAACTTGCCCGGGCTTGTCCCTAGAGTAGCCAATCAAAGCCTTAATGGTCTCAACATTAAACCTTTCATAAGTAAAGCAAGCATTAAAGTGGATCTCATGACCGTAGAGTGGAAGACCTATGATGGCACAGTAATCCAGTGGAGTGATGGTATACTCCCCACAACAAAAGTGGAAAGTGTAGGTAGTGTCGGACCACCTACTCAAGATGGGGGTACAAGTACTGGCTGGGATGTATGGATACCTGCGGGACCTCACGTACTTGAAATTCCTCACCATCTTCCCCAAAGATGTCCCATCGATAATGGTTTTAGCACAAGGGGATAGTACCTTGTGCCACTTGTAAAAGTGGGAAATGCAGCCATCCTCATAGACAGTGACCTGCAAAAATAAAGCATGCACACTAATCACACACCAATTTTTGATAAATCAAAAGATTATCAAAAAATCATTGCACTTAACAAATTCATGCCTAAATAAATAGCAATAAAATAAATAAAAAAAAGTATAATAAAAAAATATAATTAAAAGTGGCGATAAGGCTTACCAAAATCCAAGAAAGATGATCGAAAGGCTCCAAAGCAGGCGGAATGAAATCCTCAGGACCGATCCTATAATACATCCAAGTCGATGGAAGCCCATATAATGTCTTGGCAGGAACCTCAGAAAGTTCCACTTGTTGGCCGTCAATAACCACACTACGAGTAGTCACCTGAACGGCCGGTAAGTCCAAACGAATGTTGTAAAGTTTGTACCACATGGAGACCTAGCAGAATCTGAGTAGAAGGAGCAGAAAATGGAAGAAGTTGAAAGAAATCATCATCAAAAATAGTTAGGAGGCGAAAATCTTCAAAGAAAGAGAGCAAAACTCGCAAGAAAGGAGAAGAGAAATTGTTGGTGTGAAGAAAATGGGAGCCAAGCTGTTATTTTTATAACCCGCAGGTAATTAGTCCGCCGGCTAATTACATAAGTAATTAGCCTGCTGGCTAATTATCCATCCAGTTGTCACGCGTTTACGCATTACACATGTAAATGCATAACGACTATATAAGTTACCATTATACGGGTAATTAGCCCACTGGCTAATTACGTGTTTTGAAATTTTTTTGCAATTTTGCATATTTCATCCATTTTCTGCATTGTTTATAAAATGAGCGGAACTAAAAGCTATTTCTACACAGTCATTCATGCTTTAAGCACTTAAAAATATTTATTTCGACCCCCAGTTAATTTTAACCTCATGCAACACATTAAAAAAATTTTAATCGAAGGGGAAAAATGTATTTTGTTTCAAAATTTGTCGATTAAAAATATTTTAACTCATTGCATTCCACACACACACACTATTTTGTTTGTTTCGCATACGGAAAAATTTCTAGTACCAAATTTACGTATGTGAGGGGCAAACTATCAGCACAGGTCTGTTCCGGCCCGATGAGGAATTATGCTTATTTCGTTCAGTGATCAGACAAAAGAGCCAAAAAGAACCAAATTGTCGTCCAAAATCCGAAATTCAAAAATCCACATTCTAGGAAAGCTTCGATTTAGCATTTCCTACTGAAAAATTTAAAAGTCAAAGTTTGGTCAAACATAGGTAATTAGCCGGTAATTAGCCCGTCGGCTAATTACCCAACTACAATAAAGAAATCAAATCTTACTGAGATCTGACAAGGATTTACGGGGATTTAAAGTAAAATCCCGTCATATAGGTAATTAGCCCACCTACTAATTACCTACCTTCTACAAATAAGGGCTCACCACCCCCCCTCCCCCCCCAATATTAACATACGGTGGAGAAATCCGAAAATCCACTCATCCCCCTTTTGTTCCAGGAGTCCTAAAAGCCCCAAAATTCTATCAAAACATCCCAAAATCCGAGCTTTATCACCGACATTCGGTATAAAATCATTTTCCTGCCTTTTTAGATTAAGATCTCATAGTGATCTTCAGTCTAAATATGACCCAATCTCTCAAAAGTCCGACCTTTTTTATTGGAATAATCCCAGATTATAGCCATAACTTGGGTTAAACCTATTTTCCAACCAAATTGCAACCTCTGACAACTTCGGTCCTAGACTGGCTCTCAAGTCATCTTAGACAGATGAAAAGTTAAACTGAGGGTAATTAGCTCTAAGCCCAACTTTAAAGTTCATTTTATTACTTTTATTATTTCATATTGCATTCCATTTGTCTGGTTAAGTGTGCCACTAGAGTCACTTAAACTATAATATGTGTAAATAAGCTCGCAGGTACGGATATACATCTAGAATGTGAGGAAACTCTATCCGAGTTTTCAGGCAAAAATCCAAATGATGTCATTACTCTGCTAAAATTTTGGTAGCAAATATTTATTTCCTTATGCCGATATAATGCCTGTTTTTATTTCTTGAATCTATTTCTTAAATAAAGCCATTATATTGCAGAAATTACCATAAATTCCAAAATTAATCTAGACGATTTGAACAATATGAGTACCTATTATGTCCGAACTCAGAATCTCATTTTCTTTTCGATATAAAAATCCCATTTTGGATTAGTATACCATAATTCCCGATGGAGCTGAACCGGTTGGCGACTCTATTTTATTTTCAAATAAAGCAAAAATGCTTTATTTTAAAAATACTTTCTTTTATTAGATTGTGTAAATATATTTCTCAATATAATCACATTTTTTGCTTATAAAAATCCACATTTTTCGCATTTAATAAGTTTACGTGAAAAATAACGAAAAGAATTTTCCATTTAATAAAACCAATCGTTTTAGTACAAAAAAGGAACACACCTACAAAAATCAATCTCGCAGTTTCTTCAAACTACACCGAATCACGCCCCGCGCATTGCACCCTATGCGTATTCCTCCCGTTAAAAACCTCACCCTCTCTCACAAGCCTTTCTATAAAGCAATCTAAATGGGGACATTCCTATAGAGGTCTTATTAGCAGTTTTATAGGCCCACAAAGCATTATCGAGTTTATTTGCCCAATCTTTTCTTGCATTGCTAACAGTTTTCTCCAGGATTCTTTTGATTTCTCTATTGGAAATTTCAGCTTGCCCACTTATTTGTGGGAGGTAAGGAGTGGCAATTCTATGAGTTACTCCATATTTATTACGTAAGCTTTCAAACTGATTACAACAAAAATGAGTTCCTTGGTCACTAATGATTGCTCTAGGTACCCCAAAACGAGTAAAAAGCTTTTTCAAAAATTTACCACCATTCTATCATCATTAATAGGACTAGTTATTGCTTCTACCTATTTACTCACACAATCAGCAGCAAGAAGAATATATTTGTTACCACATGAATTTGGAAATGGGCCTACGAAGTCAATACCCCAAATATAAAAAATTTCATACACAACAACGTTATTCAAGGGCATAGCATTCTTGGCTGAGATGTTACCTATCTTTAGGCACTCATTACACTCCGAAAAACCTTTGGCAATCTTTAAAGATTGTTGGCAAATAAAAGCCACATTCAAACACCTTTGTTGTTGTTCTACTTGCTCCAAAATGTCCACCTACTTCGTTGTTATGGCTCATGATATGATTGTTGGAACTTCCTCCTGTGGAACACATCCTCTAATGATTTGATCTGTACATTGCTTAAAAAGAAATGGTTCTTCCCAAAAATAGTATTTTAAGTCAGCAAAGAACTTTTTCTTTTGAGCATGAGGTAAAAGAGGTTTAATTCCACTAGCAAGAAAGTTAGCAAAATCAGCAAACCAAGGGAGTGATCTCATCATGAGTAAGTGTTCATCAGGAAAAGATTTAGTGATCTCTGCTTGCTCTAACTGGTTGCCACCAGGAATTCTTGACAAGTGATCAGCTGCAACATTCTCTGATCCCTTCTTATCTTGGATTTCCAAATCAAATTCTTTTAGGAGGAGTAACCATCTGATAAGCCTTGGCTTTGCATCTTTCTTTGCCAATAAGTACTTCAAGGCTATACGATCAGTGAACATAGTGACCTTTGACAAGACCAAGTAAGATATGAACTTGTCAAAAGCATAAACCATATTAAGCAACTCCTTTTCAGTAATAGTGTAGCTTTGTCAAATTTCAGTCAAGGTTTTGCTTGCATAGTATATGGGCCTAAAATGCTTGTCTATCCTTTGGCCTAGAACATCCCCAATACAAGAATCACTTGCATCACACATCAGCTCGAATGGTTGCTCCCAATTAGGCACAACTAAACTGGGTGCTTTGACTAATCTTGCCTTGAGTTCATTGAATGCCTTAAAGCATGCTTCATCAAATTTGAACTCAATATCTTTATGGAGAAGTGCTATAAGTGGTTGAGCTATCTTCGAGGAATCTTTGATGAATCTTCAGTAGAATCTAGCGTGTCTAAGAAAGCTTATGACTACTTTCACTGATTTTCGGGCGGCAAGCTTTTGAATTATCTCCACCTTGGCTTGGTCTACTTTAATGCCCTTTTTTGAAATTTTATGGCAAATAACAATGCCATAAATTGCACTTTTCCCAATTCAAGACCAAATTTATGTCCTTGCACCTCATTGAAATAGCTTCAAGGTTGTTTAGAAAGGAGTGAAAGGTTGCTCGATAGACTGAAAAATCATCCATGAAGATCTCAACTATTTTCTCCACCATGTCATAGAAGATAGCCATCATGCACCTTTGAAAAGTTGATGGGTCATTGCAAAGTCCAAATGGCATTCTCCGATAGGAAAAAAATCATAGGGGCAAGTAAAGGCTGTTTTCTCCTAATCTAAAGGATGGATCACAATTTGATTATAACCTAAATAGCCATCAAGAAAGCAATAGACTTATAGTTAGCCAACCTTTCCAACATTTGATCAATGAAAGGAAGTGAAAAGTGATCTTTTCTAGTTGCCTCGTTGCGTTTTATGTAATCAACCAAACTCTCCACCCAGTCACTATTCTTGTTGGAATAAGTTTATTTTTCTCATTTCGCACCACTGTCATGCCTCCCTTTTTTGGAATTACTTGGCTGGGAATTGTCCAAACACTATCTGAAATAGGATAAATGATTCCTGCATTATAGAGTTTGATCACCTCCTTTCTCACCAATTCTTTCATGTTGGGATTGAGTCTTCTCTGTGGTTGCACCACTGGTTTGTGGTTGTCAACCATCAAAATTCTATGCATACAAATTGAGGCACTAATCCCCTTTATATCAACAATTATCCATGCCAATGCTTTCTTGTTCTTCCTCAACATCTCAATTAGTTGGCTTTTTTGGTCAAAGTTGAGCTCAGAAGATATTATGACTAGTAATTTGTTAGAGGGATCAAGAAATGCATACTCCAAGTGAGGAGGTAAAGGTTTTAATTCAAGATTAGAGGCTTCTTCAAGTGATGTTTTGGGAGAAAAGTTTGGTTTGTGATTTAAGGGTTCAATAGGATGTTTTATGTCTGTGGGTTGCGGATAGGGTGGTTGCTGCGATTATTTTGGTTGCTCTTCTGTTAAGAGTGGTTGCTGCGGTAGGATTTCCTCTAGGGTAATCATTTCTGCTTGCTCCTGCACAATTTCCTCTCCTTCCTTTAGATCAATTTCTTCAAGTTCCTGCAAAATAAAAGGATTTAGGTGAAAATCTATGGTATCAAGAAAATAGCATTGATCATCTAAGGAGGAAGGTTGTTTCATTGTTTCATTCATTTTAAATGTTACTTCTTCATCATAAACTTTTAAGATCAGTTTGCCACTATTTACATCAATCAAAGCTCTTCTAGTAGCAAGGAATGGTCTACCTAATATGATAGGAACATGAAAGTCTTCATCCATATCCATGATAATGAAGTCAACTGGCAAAATAAACTTTCCAACTTTAACTAAAACAGCTTCTACAATGCCTCTAGGATACCTAACAGTTCTATCAGCAAAGTTGTATAGACACTTTTATGGGTTGTGGTTCTCCTACGACTAGTTTCTTAGAAATGTAATATGGCATCAGATTTATCCTTATTCAAAAATCATAAAGTGCATTGTCAATATTTAAGTTTCCAATAGAGCAAGGAATAAAGAAACTCCCTAGATCTTTTAGTTTCTTAGGTAAGGTTGCCTACTTTGGAGAATGGAGGATCAATCTCCATTCAATTGAACCATGGCCACATTTTCTAGTTTCTTCTTATTTGCCAACAAGTCCTATAAGAATTTTACACACAGGCATTTGTGCAAGTACTTCTGCAAACGTAATGTTAATGTGAAGTTTCTTAAAGACTTCTAAAAATTTATCAAATTTCTTAGCCGTTTTATGTTGCTTGGCTCTTTAAGGATAAGGAATCCTTGGTTGGTAAGATGGAATTGGTTTCTTCTCAGGAATGGGTTCCTTGATGGTGACCATTGGATGTTCTATAGTGGTGATCACAAGCTCATTCTATTGTGGTTTCTCCAGGTTAGGTACAGGCTCTGATTACTGCTGGTTGGAGGTAGGTTGTGCTTGCTTTTCAGTTTCAGTGTGGTCACTACTTTCAATTTGATCTTCAGTGGTTTAGGCCACTTCTTTCTTCTTACCTGCACATTTATTAACAACAACCATAAGGTTAGTAATTTTACAATTTTTACCACTTTTCAAGGTGACAACTTTGTACTTTTCCCTTGGATTAGGTTCTGTATTGGTTGGCATTACTCCTTTATTTTTGGGAGTGATAATGGTGGTAAGTTGCTGGAATTATGTCTCTAAATTCTCCATAGAAGCTTGTTTTTGCTTCATGAATTGCATCATCATTTCCTTCATCTCCTCCATCTCATATTTCTTTGGTTACTAAGATGGGCCTGGTTGTTGCAGTTGTTTGGTATGGTTGCTGTTGTGAAAAAATATTTTGTGGTTGTTGGTAAGGAATTTGCTTGTTTTGATTACTCCATGAAAAATTGGGATAGTTGCGCCAGCCAAAATTGTATGTGTTTGAAAATGGATTGTTCCTAGGGTTGTTCCCAATATAATCACACTACTCTTGGTCAAGAGGAGTACCGCTATGCGGTGTCAATGACATGTGGGTCTCCCTTGGCGCTTGTGTGAGAGGCGGGACCCATTGGGGTTTGGTTCGATTTTTGAGTGATGAAACCTTTTTAGTTGAAGTTTGCATAATTAGCCAATTTTAATGAATAAAAGAATCGAGACCCAAATCTTGATACAAATGATAGAGTAGCCACCTAGGTTGTCTACTTGGGAAGATTTTTGGTATGGCTCCCTCTAGGCGGGAGGCATATACCTACTGGATCAGAGATTCGGGTATAGGATGAGTCACTTATTTCTCATTTAGTTGCTTTAAAACTACATTCACCGTGTAAAACCATTTTTGTTTTCATCATTTGGGGAATTATCACAGAAATCCTATTTTTTACACTCTTTCAAACTCGTTACATGCATTTACAGATTACAATAAGGCACAAACAATAAGTAGGAGAATAAAAATTACAACAAGAGGAAAATGGGGGAATTGCAAAAGAACCTATACATTTGTTCTAAGTTATAAGATAAAATGAAGATAAATTCACCTGCATCCACAGATATCATCACAGTTTATAGCACATCATAAGTCAAACTTTTATTACGAAAAATGTGATTATGTTAGCATGGTGGTTTTACGATCGATAGTGCCTGGGCGACTTCTAGGATCGGAAAGAAATAACGAGTCTTCAACATATTTTGTTGTAAAAACACATTTTAACTTTTGTGGGTTGATTTATCGGATTGTTAGTGAAAATGACTGCATGGTATAAATTGAATTAGATTGATTTTAACTGATTAAAAGATGAATTCTAGATTCTGCCAAGGGACCGGTACCCGTACGGGTGGGTGGGACCCAAATGGCTACCAGGGAGGACCAGTACGGGTATGGGGGACCCATTCAGGTCATGCCTGGTCCCAAGCAGAAGCTCAATTGGAAGCAGGCAGATTAATGGAGTAGAAATAAAATAAAAATGGGATTTCCTTTTGTGTGAGTATAGCACACCAATTTCATATCCGTAGGGATATAGGGTGCCAACAAGGCTCATATAGGATAGGACCAGACCTAAAATAAGAAATAAAAGAACAGATATAATAGTGGAAGTAGAGAATAATGATAAAATAACTGAGATGTGAGTCTGTTTGAAACTCGGGAGTGTTACCTTTACGGCGTGAATCCACTTTGTGGCGTTCCCTTTGTTGTTAAGATAGTCTGGCCAAAGTAGATGGTGAAATATGACTATTTAGGTGAGTATTTGTGTGGACAGAACCTCCCCAAAATCCTAATAAACGAAGCTAAGAATGAATAAAATGTGGACAAAACCTCAAGAAATGGGTTTTCTCCCTATTTTATACCTCATATACTTCCATTATACCTTTTCTATACCTATAAAAATTGCCAGAGCCCTACTATAATATCTCTATAGTATATGTTTTACGTGAGTTGTGTCATGAAAATGTGAGGAAAAGGCCCTATATATAGGGTGAAAATCAGGTCTGAATGCAATAAATCTCATTCAAGACCTGCCTTTTCCCAAAATAGGTAAGGGATAACTTCCAAAAGAGCCTGTTCAAGTAATAAGAGGACCCATACCGGTGGGGCCCCACCCATAAGGGTCCTAAGGGACCTGTTTGGGTCCCCACCAAACGTACGGAAGGAATCTACCTATCTAGGTTTGCTAATGGATCTATACCATCAGGCAGCACCCGTATGGGTCCTAAGGTCAGACTAAGTCTTCTAGGTCTAGCCAAACTCAACTCTACAGCAGCTGGAACACCTTTGATAGCTAACAACTGCAAGATATTATATCCTATAGCTCTCATGATAGTTTTGTGAGAAGGATAGTTAAAATCCAGTGGTCACAGTCTTCCCCTTATGGGATCATTGCAGATACGGATCTGTATGATCTCATGATGTGAGCGAGGGTTTTAGAAATCATCCCTAAGGTGATGACATGAGTATGTCCTTTCTTGAGGCAAACTTCTATGCTTTGCTGATGTGTATCCCTAGTTACTTTATTGGGGAAGGTGTGTGTATCCTTTTCTTAAGGAGGATCGACTTTTCTAACCAATGCGTATCCCTTTCTTGAGGTAGATGACTTTCCTTGCTGATGTATATCCCTTTCTTGAGGCGGATGACTTTCCTGATTGATGCGTATCCCTTTCTTGAGGCAAATGACTTTCCTAACTGATGCATCCCTTTCTTGAGGCGTATGACTATCCTTGTTGATGCGTATCCCTTTTTTAACGCGGATGACTCTCCCAACTTATATATATCCCTAGTGACTTTGTTGGGGAAGATATGTGTATCCCTTTCTTTTGGCAAATGACTCTCCTGAATGGTGTATATCCCTAGTGACTTTGTTGGGGAAGATTTGTGTATCCCTTTCTTAAGGCGGATGACTCTCCTAACTAATGATGGCGTATCCCTTTCCTTAGGTGGATCAACTCTCCTAGCTAATGTATCCCTTTCCTAAGGCAGATGACTCTCTTGGCAGATGTTGGTGTATCCCTTTCCTATGGCAGATGACTCTCCTGCTCGGGATTTTAAATGACCTGCAAAAAGACAACAATTGAATGCTGATTTAGTCATTGTCTAAGCGAACATATCTTTATTCTTGATTGACTTTTTGATGAAAAATATTTTCCCCCTCAATTAAGGATAAAGATGTGTGGATGGGGGTGACCCTTGAATAAAACTATAAACTAGACGCAAGAAATGTCGGGTTTGGCCCGATCACTTTGGAATGAAGTGCCCCTTGGAAGGGCACCTCGCAAAGAATGCCCCTGGGAGGGTTGGATGATGGGGGGATGCCCCTAGATTGGCTGATTCCACTGCTAGGGAATAGGGGGATGGCCCTTAGTTGATTTTATTGCTGGGGAATGGGGGGTTTCCCCTAGATTGACTTTACAACTAGGGAGTATAGTAATGTTCTTTTGGTGACTTCTTTTCTGCTGGGGAAATCTCTCCTTATAAGATTTGTTTGCTGGGGAAAATTTCATGTAATTAGGTGGACCGGTTCAAAATCTTCCCCTGGATGGCAAAAGAAGGCCCTGTACGGGTGGGCTAGGATTCGTATAGGTGTGGACCTTGAGAATTGGTACCCGAACAAGTCCTCGTCAAGGGTTTTAAAAGGCTGATCAGACCCCTCATATCTCGCCTCATACAAAATCTTCCTAGTTTGCAACTCCGGTGATTCTCTCCCTAAAATCGACCAATATGTACAAGAAGATCCTAAAGACTGCCCGTTTCTCCATCAGGCACTAGGATTTGCCCTTGGTAGGTGAATTGGGGCTTTGAGGATGCTCGATTTTGGTCAAGTTTGCCTTTGGGGAAGAAGACTCATTTCTGGGACTCGCTCCGGCTTCTAATGAGCCCCATATTCCTTCTCTTAAGACTCATGCCTCCAAATTTCAGGTATTCCCCTCGATTTTCCATTTTTCATTTTCGAACCCTTTTGGGAATTACTTGAATTTTAGCATGAATTGGAATGGTTTAGACCGTGAAATAGAGCTTGATGCATGTAACTTTAGACTAGGATGCTTTTAGGATAGTTTTGGATGAGTTTTGGATGAGCTTTGGTGGTATTTGGATGATTTTGAATTCTATGGGAAGCTTTTCATGGAGGGACTTTTTATAGGCGGCCCGTACAGATGAGGTAGGACCTATCTGGGTCCCCTTTTTAGTACGGTCACCATGGTGGGACCCGTATAGGTAGGGCAGACCGGTATGGGTCCCTTCTCCAGGGATAGAAGGTCTAAAACCTAGTTTTCTGTAACTTTTTTCTGATTTTTGATTTATCTGCTATATTCTAACCTTATTGATCTGTAATTTTGTCTTTGTAGTTTTAGTACAAGACTGTGGGAGCCCTGAGCTTCTACAGGAAGTGGTATGAGGAGATCCGTGCTACGAGGGACACTGAGTTACTGACATGCATAGATTCTTTTAGGTTCTGTGATATTACCAGGGGCATCCCTCAGGCTTCGAAGACTCTGGCCCTAGGTGTCATTTTAGCCTTGGCAAAGAGGTGGTCAGAGATGACCCATACTTTCCATTTACCAATTGGGGAGGTCACTATCACTCCCTCAGATGTGCGCGTTGTGACGGGATTGGACTATGCGGGGATATCATCCGTTTTGATGTCTATACTGATATGTGGCATTCTCGGCCTGAGGTGAAGGCGTACATTGCGCGAATACTTAAGCTTCATCCTGGCAGGATGAACAAGCTCAAGTATGGGGACTTACACATTTACTGGATCGAGTAGTTGAGTCCCATTGTTATGGATAGGAGGGATCAGTACGCCTGATCCTTCCTACTGACATTCCTTATTATCGTCTTCTTTTCGGTCTATTCAAGCAACCTCAACTATCGTTTGCTCTCTACTATAGAGGATCTTACAGTTGTGCCCTACCAGAACTAGTGCTGGGCCATTCTGGTGTAGTTATGGTATAGGCTGGACATTGGAGTTTGGGGTGAGCAGTCTAAGCTTAAGCTATGCCACCTGATTCTATTGGTAAATCCCGAACTGATCTCTTGTGCTTTAACCTTTTGTTTAAACTATATTGTAACTAATCTTTGCTTTGTCTTGCAAATCTAGGCCTCTGAGCACCAGTTTATCCCTAGGCCGGGTTTGCCCATGGAGCCTGAGATGCTGCACAATATATCCAAGTGGATGGGGCTTTTGCATGGTCAGACCATGACTACAGCATAATATAGAGAGTTTCTTCGACAGTTGCGCTCCTATCAGCTAAACTTCTTCCCTATTAAACTTGCATTTTACATTTCATAAACCATTAGTAGAAACTGTATTTACAAGGTCGTGACACTTGTAGTGCATTTACTTTATGCAGGTCATCTGAGACCTATGGGAGAGGTTTAACATACATAGGGCCATTGAGTGGATGCGGGCTAATATGGTGCTTCATCCTTGAGTCACCACTCTCCCATAAGCAGTATTTCGATGAGCGGGTCCAAGGGTGGAAGACTAGTGTTGCGGTGGAGTGATCAATCCCTTCCTCGATCCTAGAGGGCATCTTTTGGCCGCACCAGATGTTGGGGACCAACCAGGGGTTGTATCTATTGGGTGAGAAAGCTCGAGTGCTATCGGTAGAGGGCTCTTATACTTAGTTTATTGATTCTTTATTTCTTCCCCCTTGCGAGGGGATTCACCACTAGAATGTCCCTCATGAGTTCCACTGGAGTGATAGTGAGGATGATGATGATGATGGTGATGGTGATGAGGGTGGACCGAGGGGTGACCGTGGGGGTCCATCCATAGTCTGAAGGATTGAGGGTTCAGCTAGGTTCGCTACTCCTTCTTTTCAAGTATTCTCCTAACTTCACCTTTTTGAATACCTTGTCATTTCTTGTAATTGATTGCGATTATAAGTGTGGCATTTTGTTGTTATAGCCTCCCACTACCACGGGGAAGAGGCATGCTACCGCTGCTGCTGCTAGTGTCTCCAACCCACTGATGAAGCAATCTCATATTTCTGTGTCTATGAGAGAGGGATTTCTCTAAGCAAAGCTAGATGCCTTCTTTCGGCTCCTCGATCATTTGGGGAATCAAGCTATTAAGGAGTTTGAGGAGTCAATCCATCCCATTGGTTTTACCCATTCCAGTTCTACCCATGTAAGGAATTCCTCATTTTTAACCTTGTCCATTGTAATGACTACTTAGAACGTCCTACCCTGACATGACTTTCCTTTTCAGGTGACCATCTCCAAGGTTGAGATGATTGCCAAGGGTTACTTCTTTGTCCGAGATCTACTATTGGCCCAGATGCGCTAGCCTTGGTAAGTTTCTATAACCTATAAATTTTAACAAACTATGCATGATGCATGCCATGACATTTATATATGTGTACTGATCTCGAGGTTCCATTGCAGACTTTGCTGGCCATGGAGTGCATTAAGTCAGCTCGAGACTTGGATGCTTTGGAAGAGAGACTAAGTTTTTTAAGGAACAGCTGCGGGTCGACACCACTGAGGCTAATCAGGCTAGGGCTGCGACTGCTTGCGTAAGGGACGAGATTGAGATATTGAGGGGTCTGCTGGCATAGATGAACGAGGATAGACAGATGCTGGATCCATCTAATGTTGAGTTCGGGGATGATCTTTCTACACATTGTGTGACCCAGAGGTGTGGAGATTGGCGTACTGAGGGAGTTGATGCTGCTAGGGCTGCTGCATGTATATCAGAGACTAGGGACCCTACCCAGCCAGCCCCTAGCACCGGTGAAGCCGAGGATCATATGACGATAGATGTGGATTATCTACTAGCTGATACATAGGATCAGACTCTAGAGGGTCACCAAGGATAGGATCCCTCGATAGCTTAAATTATGAGGCACTTTTATTACTTTCTGAACTTTAAACCAGTTAAGGCCCTATGTGGCGTGATTTGAATGTAAACTTGGATTAATAATTTTGACCTTCAACTTTTTATGCATTCTGAATTTTCCTTTTGAACTGAGACCATTGGATGTTGTACTTGTGGACCCGAATCACTTCTCGGTATAGCTAATAATGAGACTGAGTCTTATTAATTCATTCGAAGTGAGATGATCGATAATCACAGCTGGTGTTCTAACTTTCGTATAGGCCACTCGGTGTAAGATGACCTATCAAACATTTTATTTTTATCCTAATTTTTGCCTCAACTCTTCTTGATGGCAAAAATCAGAGGACTTTTTCTTTTCTTTTGAGCTTTAACTTTTGCATGGATCGGCCTTTTGAGTTTTCAATCCAGCAAGCTTTTTTCTTTCAATTACCTTAACTTTTGCCTGGACCGCCCTTTTGGGTTTTTGATCCAATAGGTTTTTCTTTCTTTTCTTGAGTCTTAACTTTTGCCTGGATTGCCCTTTCGGGTTTTTATTCCAGCAGACTATCTTAGTTTTTGCCTGAATTGTCCTTGGCGGCTCAATCCATCAAACTTTTCTTTCTTTTCTTTGCCTTAATTTTTGCATGGACCTCCCTTTCGGGTTTTCAATCCAGTGGGCTTTTCTGAATTTTGAATATGTGCCGTGAAGATGAATATAGTGATGCATTACACATAGAGAAAAATTGATGTTCACATACTTGCGATTATTTCACCTAAAGACATGCATGCATCCATAAGACCAAGATTCTTTGCAATTTCATAATATGTTCATTGATGAGATTAATTTGAGTACATAGGCAATGGTAACAATTTCCAATGGTCAACCCCTACTGCCTACTAGTCTTTTATAGTTTTTCCAAAAAGCAACTGAAATTTTTCTCTCGATGCCCTGACTTTTTACTAAGCCGCCCTTTTTGGGTTTTCAACTTAGCGGGATTTACTGCATTGGACTACCCTAATTTTTGCCTGACCAATTTATGAAATATTGATCTATGGGCTGCACCCTAATTTTTGCCCGAGTAGTAGAGGACCACTCGCCGGGTGATTTATTCTTTATTTCTTTTATTCTTTGTGCTTCTTTTTTATGATTTCATTCTTCTAACCTAGACATGATAACGCTTAAGTCTATCTGGATTCACTAGATTCATGAGCTCGTTTCCATCCATATCCATAAGCTTGATTCCTCCTTTACCAAGGACTTACTTCACAACAAACGGTCCTTCCCAATTAGGCTTGCACTTGCCCCTAGCGTCAGTGTTGACCCGATGTAGCTGTTTGAGAACTAGATCACCTGCTTTGAGAGGTTGCTTGGGGTATCTGACCTTATTATTGTAAGCTCAAGCCATACGCTGCTAGTACATCTGTAGGTGGTCAAGTGCCCTCAGCCACTTTTCATCTATTTTAGTTAACTGTTCATACCTACCTCTCGCCCAATTTGACTCTTTGAACTGAGCTTCGAGTGCCACTCTTATAGGTCTTACTTTTGTTTTGACCGGTAACATGGCTTCCATTCCATATACTAGGTAGAAAGGTGTTTGATTAGTGGGGGTTCTTATGCTGGTTCTATACCCCCAAACTGCGAATGGAAGTTTATCAGCCCAGTCCCTGTAGGTAGCTACTGTCTTAGACAAAATCTTCTTGATTGATTTATTAGTATTACTGTTCAATTTTCGTAAGGGCTTTGAGTATGGACTTATAGTCTAAGGTGTTCTTTTCGTTCTTTATAATCAGAGCTATCCTGCTGCTGATGCTCTCATAAGCCTCCTTGGTCTTCTTTCTTGACGACCTATACCTTCGTACCATTTTCCCCCTTTGTGAAGAGAGAAGAACCAAGGCTTATAGTTATCATGTTTGCTAAGCACTTTTATTATCTCTCTTTTGATGATAGAATTTAACCATTGGACGTTTATATCATCGCGATATACTCAAAGTTAACTTCATTAACAAATATGATGATATTTTAAGAATGTTGTCATTATGAGTGCATGATGTCATTAGGATGGAATACTTAAGCAACATGTGAGTGAGAGATGCGTCAATTTATTCATGACATGTTTAAAATAAAAGATACTGACGTTACAACTTATCCATGATATGCCTTATAAGTGGTATTGTTTGCATCAAAAATATTTGTAACATTAAAAATTACATCATTTGAATCATCCTCCATAGGCGGAGGGCCTTGTTGATCAACCCGAGCGATACTGGCAATCTTCCCTTCCAATTCTTCCTCAAGAGCTCGACAGACTGTCACCCCTTTTTCTTTTTCAACCCGATAAATTGATCCTGTTGAAATATATTCTCCATGCTGGCCCAAATGCATCAAGTATATTGTCCCTAATTTGATTATAACCTAAGAAACCACTTATGAAGGAACAATCCAGACCCTAAGTAGTAGGATTATAGAATATCTTGGACGGTAGGGGTTTTGAGGAGCTGTTGTCATTGTCTGTCCTATTTACAGCTGCATAAATTGCCTAGTTGGCTTGTGAGATTGAGTAGAATACCTGGTTGGGTGAAAGTCCTGAGTTAATAGTGCTAATGCTCTCCTCAGGTTGGTACGGTGAATCATACGATGTGGTTAACCTAAGTTCTGGCTTTTGGATCTTCTTCTCCTTTATCAGACTGCGGATAGCCTCAAGTAGTTCTCTATAGGCGCTAGTGCGATGACCCTTACTAACATGATAAGCACAAAATTGGTCACTATCTTTAGGTTTAGGTGGAACATAGGCTTTGATAATTTGGAGGAGACCAAACGCTCTTAACTTAGTGAAGATTGTGTACTCGAGATTGTCGAGACATTTTGCTTGGCAAGTTGCTTCAAAATCATATCCATCTTCTCAAAGAGCTTTGTAATAGATTCTGACTCCTTTTGCTTGCTCCTTTCTTCTCGCACTCAGTGCCATTTGTAGCTGGTGTTAATTAGTCTTTCAGTGAGTTCATAGAGCTCTTCAGGGGCGAGTTCTTCTAGATCACCATTTGCTGTGGATTCAATCTGAATTTTGTGTTGATCATGCAATCCACTATAGAAATTTTGCATTTTCATCGAGAGTGAGATTTCATGATTTGAAACTCTCATCAGTAGCTCCTTGTATCATTCCCATGCCTCGAAAAAATGTTCATCTAGTTGCTATGAGAAACGAGTCAACTCATTTCTAAGTTTGATTGCTTGCCTTGGTGGGAAGTACTTATTAAGAAATCCATTTTCCAACTGATCCCATGTTCTTATGGATCCAGGATGAAGATTTTTCAACCAACTTTTAGCCTTATCCCTCAAAGAAAAATGGAAAAGCTTGAGTCTGATTACATCATCTGAGATTGCTCTGTTTGTGCAAAAGGTATCACACATAGTCATGAATTCTTGGATGTGAGAATAAGGATCTTGTCTTGGAAGCACCTTCTTCTAGCTACTACACTTAGCCTATGACAAGTCCTTTCAATTTCTAGATCTACTGGTACTAGTGGGTGACCAGCTCTACGCATACAATAATGGGTGCTACTAATACAAGATTTCCTTCACAATTGGCAACAAACAGATTAAATGTGCTAGTTTGCAAGAAAATTTTAAATACTTCACACATTTCTCCCCAGCAACGGCAACTTGTTGTTGTGAAATGAATGTGATCTAGCAAGTGCACTAGGCCGTGATCAGTAGTTAGTGGCAAGCACAAGGTCATATTCCACAGGGAGCAAGGGAAACACTTTAAATTAATTTGTAAATCAGTGAGTCTGAATTAAATGTCAAATAAGTTGATTTTAATGGGGAAGCTAAAAAGCAAAATAAAAGTAGGAAAGTAAGAGTGATTGTTGTAAATGATTACTATGACCAGAATTATAACGTGGCAAGCATTCCCAGAGATCACACAGATTGTGTTATAATTTCTCCCTCTTATTTTAGCATGTTTAGAATTTAAGGATCTAGGTTTCTTTCATCTTTTAGTCACTAGCCGTGGCGACCCCTTTGTCTAGTTCTTTAAAGCTTGGCTACGTGGAGACCCCTTTGTAATTACACTTCAAGCATTGAGATATATGCAAGCATTCAACAGATGTGAAACCCCTAGCACACTCTAATCACTTTTCAGATTTTTTAGATGTGTGTTTAGTATTTGGTCTTTGATCGAGTCAATTCTAAGATTTTCTTGTCACTATGCATAAGTTAGGCCATTCTTATGAGAGTTAGGTTCAATCCCAAACAATCCACAATAAATGATGCTAAAATAAGAGAAGAAGTAAATCATACCATTATTCTGCTACTCATTGGAAATGCACACCAATGGGAGATCAGTTGCTCATAAAGGTATGAATAAAGCTTAACAACTTTCTGGAAATAATAACCATCTTAATATATAATATAATAAGTAATTTGTTTTGGAAAAATTTCTTCTTTTGGGCGATTCGGATGATGATCCTGAATATAATCCGGAGGCACTAGTTAAGCAACTCTTTTCTGGAACTGTTGCAGTAGCTCAGAAATTGGACCAAAGGCAATATTTTCTCTGATTGGAATCTATTGTAGTAGATCAGAAACTGGACCAAAGGCAATGCTTTTTTCTCTGAAGCAGTTGCTTAAAACCCAAGTTCTGGACAGTGGATTCAACAATAAATTAGTCGAATTTGAATGTTCCCGAAAGCTATCTGAAGCTGAAATGAACAATACTTTGAAAAGTAAATGTTAGACTTAGTGGAGTCATGTAGGAGATGTTGTCCTTAAAGGATATTTCGTAATTCCTTCCAGGATTAAACAACTCCGTCAATTTCGATTTGAGTTTGGGTATAGGAATCAGAAATGTGTATATACATCTAGAAGATAGAAAGAGAAGAGAGTATATAAAATTCATTTCTCTAAAATGAAAACCCTCCAACCTTTTTATAGTTAAAGGAAAAAGTCATTGGCTATAAAAGTTTTTGCTGTTACCAAATTTAATAAAATAGTCGTTGGTGTTTTAATAATCAATAAAACACGTAATCAAAACTATAACCACCAGAAATTTATTGAAATAATTCTTGGAGTTTTAATCACAATTAAAACTCAGATTTATGAAGAAATTGAAACAGTAACGACCATAATTAAAACATTTGACCAAATATTTTTCTCAACAAAAACATCACAAAATATATTTCTTTTGAAAGTAGTATAAAAAATACTCATTTTTCAAACAATCCCCCACAACTTTCAAAAGAAGTTTTAACAAAAAGAATTTTCTGGATATCTCGAGTTTGACATATAATGTATGGAACTGTTGTCTTGTGAATTATGAACCAGAACTTGATATATAAAATTTAACCTACAGAATATTCTGTGAAACATATAGTTTTTATGAACCAAATAAATACTATTGTAAGATAGGGATTTTACCATATCGCATTATACCAAGTACATTTCTGCTCATCGCGGTTTTGCACAAATAAGTCGTGCACGTGCTTGGTCTTTGATGAGTGCTCCAGAGATATTGCCAATATTATACCTCATATAGGCGGCCCCACTTCACACTCACATAGGTGATATCATCGAGTGTATATTACACTTTATACACCACTCATAAGAGATATAAAATCTCATTAAGAGTCCTTTTGACTCAACCTCTCAAGATATACAATATAACACTTTTCTCACATCTAGGATTGGGACAATATTTTTATAGTGCTAGCTAGCAGAACTAATGGAAGGCTTGTTATTACCCATATAAACGTATTCCGTGGGATCTCCACTCATGTAGGTTGGGTTCCCACCATTCATTATTTCAAATTGGCTTAAGTTCCATCCTCTATGATGTATCAAAAATAAATTTCTTTTTCAAAAATTTATTTCTCAAATATTAGTCAAATAATTTGATCAGAATCACTCTAGACTTAAATGGATAAAATTCCATCTTAATAATATGTCTCAAACATATACGTTTTATTTTTGCCATTATAGGTCTTATTTCTCAATACATATTGCCATTTTGCAATAATAATGTATATACATTGAACGTGTTGACTTTATTTCCAAAGTAACAGTTTCTAAGAAAGTTTTCTCAATCACTTATCCTTATTATATTCCAACTCTCATGCAACTAACTCTTAACATAGCTTGCTTAGTTGGTTTTCATGTCATTGTTCTACCACCAAATGTGAGAACATAACCACTAAAGAAATTATTCCATATGAGTTAAAAATTCACTCAACTTCATTGTTCCCCTCGAGAATTGTGGGAAATTTTTTGAAAAACCCCTGGAGTAACATTATGTCTCTCCAAAGGGAAAAAAGCTTGGGGTGGGTGAAAATTATGGGGCGAACATCCCAACTAGGTTGGTACCCCCTCTTACCTACAAAACACCCACCTTAATATTCCATTAATGAATATGTATGTCTCAAAGTAAGAACAACACCAAATAATTACAACCTAGTATCAAATCGCATCTATTACAAATCGAAGCAAACCTGGAAAAAAAACAACTATGAGCTTAACCTCAAGGTCCCTATACTAATGCCATTCAGCCCTCCGATGTCAAAAGAATAAGCATGAAGGATTATTGAAGAAATCAGAAACCTCAAACCCCGGTCGTTTCCCCTTGCACTTGAACACAAAATGGCAAAGATTGAAACTAGTTAAAAGCAGATCTCCTGTGCTTGTAAACCCCTCGAAGACTAGCTTATTCCTTCGTTTCCATAAAGCCCAAGCTATAACCAATGAAAGGGTTGTTGCAAAATCGCAAATAGGACCAACCTTAAAAAATATCTCTATAGGTGAAGAAAATCATATCCCGAAAAAGGAATAGCCATAGAAATACTAAGCAATTTTAGTAGGTCATGCCAAACCCTTGTGCTATAGGAGCAATGAAATAAAGCATGCTCCATGGTCTCATTTTCCGCACAAAAAGGACATCCCCGATTAACCAAATTCAGACAGCCTCTACCCAATAAAAACTCCTTAGTTGGTAGCCTCCCATGCCACATTAACCAACCAAAAAATTGTATTTTTGCAGCAAGTAACTTCTCCAGAATATCATGAAATCTAATGATGAATTTGGTCTTGTTTCCATGTTGTAATACTCTAAAATAAATGATACGGCCATATAGGAATTCCCGTTATCAATATCCCACACAAATCAGTCATCCCACACCTCAAAATGGGGTTGCATACTATCCTCCAACCTAATCAATGTTGGACAAGAAATCCGGACCCAATTATGCAACTCACTACACCTTTCTCTCATCGATAATCTCAAGGTTCACTTCTAAAATGGCTGCAAACAAACATTCAAATCAAAAAATTTTGTGCAGCCTTGCATAATAGCCACGTCCTTTTGATTACAAATCTGAAACACATCCAGAAAAAAGATCGCAAGCGATTTATTAGCCGTCCAATTATCGTACCAAAACGAGCCCTTTAAGCCATTACCCATCCAAACCCTAGTGTTGGATTTAAACACCTCCCAACATTTTGCATTCAATGCACATCGTGAAATAATACCTCTCGAAATATGTTATAATTTTCTCAAATCCATATTTTCAAACATCGCCCAATTTGAAAACCTATTTCATCGCGCATAAAATTCAAACCACAATGAGCCAATCTCCTCTACCCTAGCCTTCCATATCCCTTTTAAAAGTAAACTACAATTGACAATCTTAAAATCTCTAATGAAAATACCTCCCTTCTCTTTCGGTAAGGACACCACATCCCAACTAACCTTATGCAACCCTCTCGAGAATGCATTCCCTTTCCATAAAAAGTTCCTAATTAATCTCGTTAACTTTTCATTAACCGAACAAGGCAGCCTATGCAATGATAATAAATGAATGGGAATCAAATTAAGAACCAACTTAATCAATACTATGTGTTCCCCATAAGATAGATATTGACCCTTCCAACTACCAAGCCTATTTTGGAATTTGACAATCAATGGATTCTATAGCGACACCGGAATATGTTTATAACTTAAAGGCGTCCCCAAATATATCACTGCGAAGTTTTCAACTCTACAGCCCATAAAACAAGCACACAACTATAGCAAATGATCATTAACATTGACCCCCATGATAGAACTCTTATGATAATTAATGTGCAATCTGGATACCAATTCAAAATAGCGCAAAATACGAATGAAGTTACGAAGAATTGACTCATCCGCTGGCAGGAAGCACATTGTATCATCGATAAATTACAACAATAAGATATCTACCTCCAAACCCATGACTTTAAGTCCCATAAGATCCCTTCTCTAATACTCCTATCAATAAGTCTCTTTAAACCTTGAACTGCAAACACAAAAATGAACGAGGAAATTGGGTCTCCTTGCTTAACTCCTCTCTCTAACTTAATTAGATCACTCAAAACCCCATTGATCAAGATGGAGGTAGATGATTCAGCCCTACAATGCAAAAGCCACCTAATCCACTTTTCATCGAATCTCATTTCTCAAAAAATAGAATCTATATAACCCCATGATATACTATCGTAGGCTTTATGGAAATCCAAATTCAAAACTAGCGTCAAACTTCTAGAAGCATGAGTGGAGTGTAATACCTCGGACGCAATAAATGAACAATCATGGATATTTATTCCCTTAACAAAAGTAAACTGATTTTTCGATACTAAACCATTAAGTAGGGGCTGAATTCATTTTGATAGAACTTTTGATACAAGTTTATATATACAATGAACAAAAGCTATAGGCCTAAAGTTTTGTAGCGAAGACAAACCCGGCACTTCAGGAATAAGGAAAGTGCATGATGTTTTAATTGAGGCCGACAGTAAACACGAATCATGATATTGGTTAAATAGGGTAAACACGTCTTGCTTCATCTCCTCCCAAAATTTCTTATAGAACAAGAAATTAAACCCATTTGATCCCAGTGCTTTACCCTCATTACAAGAATTTACCACCATTAAAATTTCCTCTTCACTAAAAGGAGCAACAAGTGCCATGTTGTCTCAATCACTCACCCTTTTAAATCCTAAACCAGCTAATGAAAATGGAACCCTCTTTGTTGAGAATAGATCAACATAAAAATCTCTAATTTTTTATTACACCATACTTGGATCATCAAAAAGTATGCCGTCTACTTCTAAGGCAGTAATTCTATTTCCCCTAAACTGAGTAGACGAAACCCGATGGAAAAAGGAAGTGTTATTGTCGCCAAGCAATATCCAACTAACCCTCAATTATTGGTGCCTCAATTTCTCTAAAAATATCCTACTCTCCCATAAACACGATCTTGTAACTTGTAATTCCGATCCCTCACCATTGTCAATAGGCCGGATAGCCCCTGAATCCATACTAGCAATCAGTTTTGCCTCAAGCTGTTTAATATTCCATTCCAAATTTCCAAAATTTGCCAAGTGCCATGGCTGAATAAATTCACGCAACCTAGATAATTTAAAATCAACACCCCTTCCCAACCATCTCGTATTGATTAATTCCCATTTCGCTTTTACAAAGGAACAAAACTCATCGTGATCCCACCAATAATTTAAAGAATGGAACAATCGTCCCCCGTCGCCAATCACGGGTCAGATTTAAACAAGATCGGAAAGTGATCAGAAAGAGAACAGTCCACGATAGATAGACTAAGGAATGGTCACAAATCTAGAATATCACCCGAAACTAAAACCCGGTCAATCCTCGAAAAAGCTTGGCTATTAATAATCCCTTCCATATAAGGGTAAATCATGCAAGGTACAATTGTTAACAAACTCATGGAATTGAAGCATTGAGTTCGATCAAAAACAATAATAGGAAATTCACTAATGAATTTCTTCTCATATGAATCAAAGATTCACTCAACATCATTGTTCATCTCATGAACAATGGGAAATTCATTATATAGAATACCATATTTAATGGTTTCTCTCAAATATTTCTTAAGCCTCAATATGGCTTCTTTATAATCAATGATTAGATTATGTGTATACTTGCTCACATAGCATATACCATGCCTCAATGTGTGAAATTCATCAAGTACAAATGCATACTTGGATTTAGCCACTAGATCATCATTATCTTCCTCTTATTAAGTATGGAATCATAAGGGATACTCACATGATTTACATCATAAAACTCAAACTTCTCAAAAAGTTTCTCAACATAGTGTTCTTGTGTTAACAAGACACTCTCATTCATCCTTATGATTCTCATACTCAATATCACATTTACTCCTCTTATGTCTTTCATGACATATATTGATAATACGATTATCTTTATTCTATTGACAACATAAATAATCAGAATAAAGATAGTCATATCATCCACGTATAATCGCACATATATCATTAATCACTTTACTATATACACATATATCCTCTCCAAAAGATCAAACTTATCAACTCATTATTTAGGTGCTTGTCAATAAAACACACAAGAACTTAATCACCTTTCCATCCAAGTCCAGGCCCTACATACCCCTCAAGTTACACCATATGTAGAAAAAAAAAACTTTATTTTGAAAGGCAATTTTAACACCCATGTGGTCAACTCAACTATAAAAAGAAGCTATAGCAAAAATATAGAAAAACCATAATTATCGGAGGATCATAAACTAAAACACAGGTTCTATATTCCAAAGAATAGAAACAAACTCAAAATAAAAGGCTTCTTGCAAATACTTTGATTTGAAAGATGAAATAGTTTTGCCAACAATAAAAGTTCATCTTCAATCAAACACTTACAAAAATTTTCACCAAAACTTTCTTTCAAAAGTTCTCTTGCCTTTCCTCAAAATATCATTTTCAAACTCAATTTGAAAATATGTGCAACCCGGTCAACATTCGGAACAAAACCTAAAATTGGAAATCACTCTAGTCTTTATTGAAAACATTCACAAAAATTTGTGTTCTTTATCTCAAAGATATTATTTTCATGCACATTAATATGTTCAACAAAATCTATGATCATACAAACATAAAGTTCGAACATATTTCTCTTTTCATAAATTCGATAAGAACCACCCTAATAAAACACCCCCACACTTTTGAATATTTCAAATGATAATCCTCTCATTTCCCATATGGTGTCTTATCAGTTTCTCATGTGGAATTCTATTTGTATAGAAAATTTAACAAATAGTTCTACTAGCAAATATCTCAAGTATATTTCAAACATATTAAAAATGAAATTCATATATATAATTAATAATAACTCACAACATGTTCTCATGTGCCTCAAGTGGACTAGAAATTATAAACCATCAAATTTCAAGGTAAACGCACCAAAATTATACTCAAATAACTACACATGATTACTAAATATTTTACAAACTTGAAATCTGCTCAGTTCCAGATTTTGTGAGTCTACTTCAACTTAAATTTTGAACATGTAAACGATGTTATTTGACAAAACTTTATTCTACTCATGAAAACATATATAAGTTTTCAAGCCACTACAAACACATAAAACCGATTTATATATCTCAAGTTATGCAACAAATAATCAGCTGCGCTCGAAGGTGAAATTCCAGAAAAACGAGATTCTCATCTCAACTTCAATAAATATTTCAACTTATTAAATAAAGGAATTTATAAAACATTCCTTCTAAACATAACTTTATCTATGTCTCATAAAACCATAGAAACAAGAATTTCTTAAAACGGAGTTGTATAACTCAAGAAAACTTATAAACAACCAAGAATGTTCACAGCTGAAATTTTCAGCAAAACATAAAACAAGAGTTTATCACAAATAGGCTATCAACCAACTCCAATAAACTTGAAAGGAACTTATGAAATAAAATTAAATAATCATATTCAAAACCTTAACTACCACAATGCAAATCTCACGATTCAACCAAATTGGTAAAGAAGAGCAAACATATAAATTAATAATCTCGAAAAATATTCTATGGTTTATATAGCTCATTCCGACAACACACTATCTTTGGTTATTAAAACCTTGTCGGACTCAAAAGTTACCTTCCCTCCATTTTTGCCTAAAAGGCTCACTAAAGCTGATTCGGTTTAAATATTGGAAACAAGTAGCACCTCATTGTGTGCTAAAGATGTGAGCTTGAAGAGAACCTTTATTATCCACTTCCAACTTAGGTGTATATGACTGGGGAGCATTTTATTTATTCTCACAAAAGTGCCTCGTTACTCCATAGTCAATAACCCACTCATTCACATCAATCAACATGTTTACTTGTGAAATGATTACAAAAATAATATCATCTACTTAACTATAAGTTGAGTAGGATTATCACATTTCACAACTCTCTTCCTCCATTTATGAGCATAGTGGTCACATGTATAAAATTTCCCCTTTATATTATTGAAGGTTTTATTACTTTTGAGTATATAACCATAGCTAAATTCGTACCTTTTCCCTGGATGAGTATTGGTCTCCATGATGTTTGCCTTTGAAACGATCTCCTTCCCTTTGGTCATTTTGATCTCCTTCCAATCAACATCTTCCAGGCCAATGACAAACTTTTGCTCACCAATTGGATCCCTAAGGAGTAGCATAATTTTCCATTACGAAAATATCCTTTAAGATTTTTGGAGAAAATTGCTCTTTTGGGCGATCCGGATGATGATCCGGAGTATGATCCGAAGGCACTAGTTAGGCAACGATTTTCTGGAATGGTTGCAATAGCTTGGAAACTGGACCAAAGGCAACATCTTCTCTGATTAGAATTTGTTGCAATAGATCAAAAAATGGACTAAAGGCAACGCTTTTTTCTCTGAAGCAGTTGCTTAAAACCAAAATTCTGGATAGCGGATTCAACAATAAATTAGTCGAATTTGAATGTTCCCGGAAGCAATCTGAAGCTGAAATGAACAACACTTCAAAAAGTAAATGTTAGACTGAGTTGAGTCACATAGGAGATAATGTCCTTAAAGGATACTTCATAGTTCCTTCCGGGATTAAACAACTCCTTCAAACTCAATTTGAGTTTGGGTACAGGAATCAGAAATGTGTGTATAGATCCAGAAAATAGAAAGAGAAAAGAGTATATAAAATTCGGTTCTCTAAAATGAAAACCCTTCAACCTTTTTATAGTCAAACGAAAAAGTCACTAGCCATAAAAGTTTTTGCTACTACAAAATTAATAAAATAGCCATTGGTGTTTTAATAACGATTAAAACACGTAATCAAAACTATAACAACCAGAAATTTATTGAAATAATTGTTGGAGTTTTAATCACAATTAAAACTCAAATTTACAAAGAAATTGAAACGGTAATAGCCACAATTAAAACATTCGACCGAATATTTTTCTCAACAAAAAATATTACAAAATATATTTCTTTTGAAAGTAGTATAAAAATACTCATTTTTCCAATAATTTTTACAGTAAAGGATAGCCAATGGGAAGGCTTATCCGCCAATCAAAATAAGATATGATATGAGATGATGTCTCAAAGTGAGACTTTGTCCAAATTTATACCATAAGGAGAAGGTTCTAGATATGCCACCTCATGCTTAACACAATATTACAAAATGAAAATCCACCAATCAATATAATGCTTCTAGAAATTAACTGTCTTGAGAAGAGTAAAATTGCAAGTTGCAAAAGTTGGGGTGAATAATCCAAAGTGCACAGCTCAAAAACATGCCATCCACCACCATCCACTTACTTTTCTACCTCTCCACATGCAATGTTCTTCTAGAAGATGGGTCCTCGATCATTTGTCATCATCTTTGTGGGTTGAGGCAGTCTCTCCTTCTTCTGGTCCAGTTTCGTGCTCACAATGCCCTAATTCCTGCTCCTTGGTAGCAACCTTAGCAAATTCAAGTAGTGACCTGAAATAATCATCAAAACACTAATAAAACGTAGTTTATCACTATCATAAGAAGCTTTCAAGGCTAAATGACTAGTATTTACATGATATAAATTACACTTATCAGTCTACAAGCGGCAATATTCAATGGTCTTAGTTCTGGAAAAGAAAAGTTCAGCATGCGCAAAAGTAAAATATCAAAAGTACACATCTAAGTTTACACCAAAGTAAGCCACAGAAGGCCTAAAAGTATTAAATGTTCATAATACGAAAAGTCCATCACAATCTAAGCTGCTGGAAGGTCCTATCCCTGACACTCGTCCTGAGTCTGATCTTGTGTGTCCACCAGCAGATCATCCATATCTATCATCACAAGATCCTTCACCCCACCAGCATCGGCAGTAAATAGATCAGGGACCCTGGTGTTAGTGGTGAGGTTTTATGAGGCGGGAGCAAGTTCCTCGTGATTGTCGGTTTCGAGGAAAGCCGGATTGTTGTGTGATTCGTAATTCTAAGATTATGTTTTATTATGGAAGGATTTTTATTGAGAAATTTCATTGGGTTTGAAATACCCCAATAAAATGTAATTTTATTCCAAAAGAAGTGAGATTCTGAGTTCAGACATAATAGTTACTCATATTGTTCAAATTGTTTTGATTAAATTTTGGAATTTTGGAGTGTGTGGTAATTTCTGCATTACAACAGCTTTATTCAATAGATAAATTCAGGGAATAAAATAAGCATTATAATGGCATAATAAATAGATATTTTGCTATCAAAATTTCGGTAGAGTGACGCCAGCGTTTGGGTTCTGGCCCAAAAACTCGGATAGAGTTTCCTCACATTCTGGATGTTTATCCATACCTATGAGCTTATTGACACATATCATAGTTTAAGTGGCACCAGTGGCTCACTTAACTAGAGAAATGAAATGCAATATACAATAATAAAAGTAATAAAAATGAATTTTAAAGTTGGGCTTAGAGCCATTTATACACAGTTTACCTTTTCGTCTGTCTAGGATGACTTGAGAGCCGGTGCAGGACCAAAATTGTCAAAGAATGTGGTTTATTTGGAAAATAGGTTTAACTCAAGTTATGACTGTAATCTTTGATTATTCCTATAAAAAATGTGGGATTTTTTACAGATTAAGTCATTTTTAGACCGAAGATCACTGTGAGATCTTAATCTAAAAAGATAGGAAAATGAGTTTATGCCGAATGTATGTGATAAAGCTCGGATTTGGGGGTGTTTTGACAAAGTTTTAGGGCTTAGGACTCCCGGAACAAAAAGGGATGAATTGGATTTTAGGATTTCCACCATCTGTTGAAAATAAGGGGGGTGAGCCCTTATTTATAGAAGGGAGGTAGTTAGTCGGTGGGCTGACTACCTATCTGACAGGATTTTACTTTAAATCCCATAAATCCTTGCTAGATCTCGGTGAGATGTGAAATTTTTACTACAGATGGGTAATTAACCGGCGGGCTAATTACCCATGTTTGATCAGTTTTTGATTTTTTGATTTTTCAGTAGAAAATGCTAAATCGAAGCTTCCGTAGAATTTGGATTTTTGAATTTCGAATTTTGGATGACAATTCGGTCCTTTTTTGCTCTTTTGTCTCATCACTAAACGAAATAGACATAATTCCTCATTGGGCCGAAACAGACCTGTGCTAACAGTTTGCCCCTCGCATACATAAATTTCACCCTAGAAATTTTGCCGTATGCGAAATAAACAAAACAGTGCGTGTGTGGATATCAATGAGTTAAAATATTTTTAATCGACAATTTTTGAAACAAAATATATTTTTCCCCTTCGATTAAAAATTTATTAATGAATTGTATCTAGTTAAAATTGACTAGAGGTTGAAATAAATATATTCAGGTGCTTAATGCTTGAATTACTGTGTAAAAATAGCTTTTAGGTCCACTCGTTTCATAAACAATGCAGAAAATGGATGAAATATGCAAAATTGCAAAAATTTTCAAAATATATGTAATTAGCCAGCGAGCTAATTACCTATATAATGCTAACTTTTGTAGTCATTACGCATTTACTCGTTTACGCGCAAACGCGTGATAGATGGATATGTAATTAGTCGGCGGGCTAATTTTGCATGTAATTAGCTGGTGGGCTAATTACCTGCGGGCTATAAAAACAGCATCTTGACTCCCATTTTCTTCACACCAACAATTTCTCTTCTTCCTTTCTTGCGAGTTTTGCTCCCTTGCTTCGAAGATTTTGTCTCCTAGCTATTTTCGACGATAATTTCTCTCATCTTCTTCCCTTTTCTGCCCCTTCTACTCAGATTCTGTGGGGTCTCCATGTGGTACAAGCTTTACAATGTCCACTTGGATTTACCGGTCATCCAAGTGACTACTCGGAAAGTGGTTATTGATGGCCAACAAGTGAAACATTCTGAGGTTCCTACTACGGCATTATACGCGCTCTCATCGAGTTGGATGTATCATGGGATAGCTCCTGGGTATTTTATTCCGCCTGTTTTGAAGCTTTCTGATCACCTTTCTCGGATTTTGGTAAGCCTTATTGCCATTTTTTATTTATTTTATTTTTTATCATGCTTTTATTTTCCACTTATTTATTTTATTGCCATTAATTTTATTGTTTTTTATTTATGGCATGAATTTATTAAGTGCAATGATTTTTCGTTAATCGTGTGATTTATCAAAAATTGGTGTATGATTAGTGTGCATGCATTATTTTCGCATGTCATTGGCCATGAGGGTGGTAGTATTTCCCACTTTTACAAGTGGTATAAGGTACTTTCCCCCGGTTCTAAAACCATTATTGACAGGACGTCTTTGAGGAGGATAGTGAGGAACTACAAGTACGTGAGGTCCCGCTAGTATCCGTACATCCCAACTAGTACTTCTACCCACTTCTTGAGCAGGTTGTCCGACACCACCCCCACTTTTCACTTTCGTTGTGGGGAGTATACTATCACTTCGCTCGATTATTGTGCTATCACAGGTCTTCCTTTCCACGGTAATGTGATCCACTTCAACTCTTGCTTTACTTATGGCAGCTTCAATGTGAAGACCATTGAGGCTCCAATTGGCTATTCTGGGGATGAGACTAGGCAAGTTTCTTGCAAGAAACTCATGACCTTTTGGACTACTAGGGATAGAAGGCACTTCACTTCTACCTAAGAGGATAGAGCTTTTGTGGCTGATACTTTGTCATGGCTATTTTTTCCTACCAGGGGTTCGATCGTGAATCTCCACATTCTGCCCACTTTGATCGATCCAACCCATTTTGATGAGTATGCTTGGGGCTGAGCTGCATTGGGTCATCTGTACTGGGCCCTTGATCAGTGTGTGAGGAACAAGATCAGTAAGTTCAAATCTTGTCTCCAGATCTTCTATGTAAGGGTTTAACTCCCTTTTCTTTCTTAATGAGCATTCTTGCCTGTCTTTTGATGCTTTGATTTTCTTTGACTTTTTGTAGATATGGTTTTTTAAGATGGGGATTCTTATGAGGACCAAGCTGGTGCAAAATTATAGCTATCCGTTCTATCTTCATTTATCGCACTACTGGCGCAGTTGAGAGATCGAGTCTCCTTCTACTCTTTCTGCCCCCCTCTGTACTCTATCCTCTTAGCAGGTACATTTTGTAACTTCTTTGACTTGATTTAATCACTATATTTGCTAGAATTGTTGTATATATCCTTGGTTCCTTTTTATTCTCTCAGATCAAGACACAGCCTTGGGGGTACGATCTTTATTAGTCAGAAGTCATGAGATTATCTGTGGAATTTGTGAATACCCAGTTGATTATAGAGACCCCTTTCTCCTTAGAGTGGTACCTTGGAAAACATTCCCAAGGTTGGCATCTTCCTCCCAAGTTGCACTCCATCCCTCCCGATGTGCCCAAGTGGATTTTCTGGCCTAGTAGCTTACCTGACTTTGCACGGTTGGCTTCTGATGGCTTACCTTATGACTTCCTGGAGTGAATTGGGGGGTATATGGGATTTTACCATTTATTGCTGCTTGGATGGCCAGAGACAGACCCTAATCCTATCACGCCTTAGCCAGATATTCACAACCACTCTAAGGGTGATGCTCCTTCGACTTCTGCCCCTAGTGGTGAGCTAGATCAAGTTTGCCTGGGACTATCCAAATGATGGTATCTCCTTTTTCGTTAACTTAAGTTTCTTCCTTTTCTTTTCATTTTTGTACTTATTTAGCCTATTTTGCCCTTGCTTTGACATCTCTACAGGATCACCAAGGTAGGAAAAGGCCTGCCCCTACCTCTACCCAAGCCGGGAGATCTTCGGCTTCATCAGTCCTGCCTTAGAGTCTGGGAATGATGTACTGCTCGACCTGAGTACTTATACACTTGCGATTCAACCTTATTCGGACCCTAAGCATCTAATAACTTTCCACTCAACTAGCACTACTCATGTGAGTCCTCCCCACTTTTCTTTCTTCTTTATATCATGCTGGTTCTGACTCATCTCGTTCTCTCATTTTTCTTTACAGGTGCCTATTGCTGATAGCATCTTTGATTGGGAATACATCCAGGGGCAACATCGGTTCATGATGAACCAAAACTCTGATATGGCGGTATGTTCATCACTTCATTATTTTAATGATGATGCATGATATGTTATGAAATGCATATGAATGATTTCTATTAAAATGTTGCAACTAGAGATCCGGTCGATCCGAGCTTAGTTGGGGATCCTCTAGTTGGATAACCAGCAGCAACAGCCACAGCAGGGATATATCGATCTTTATGGATTCTTTTCTCAGGGTGGTTAACCTCCTCCTCTGTCGTCTTTTGACCCTAGCCATCCAAGTTCTAGCAGGCAGTAGATAAGGTTTCTTTGTTTGCTATTTTTTTCTTTTAGGCCATTTATAGGGCCTTTTCTTGTATGAACACATTTTTTTCATTTATAAAAGAGTTTTGCATTATTTTCGTGCTTTGTGCTTCCTTCTTTTTATCAATGATCGAGTTTATCGGGGTAATCTGTCAGATATTAGCATATTGCCCCATAAACTACGTATAGTGAACTGCTACCCTTTGAGATTTTTCCATTGAGAACTATATCCATTTTCATACAGATCTAAATATTTATCTGAAGAACTCTGATGGTTGGGACCATCTTGGGGTTTGCAGTCTATCGCATACGAAGGAATATTGTCGCATCTTTGTCAAGGTTAATGTGATCTAGGCTACTATCAAATTCTGGGATCCTATCGACAATGTGTTCCAGCTTGGAGATCACAACTTATGCCCCTTGTATGAGAAGTTCTATAAGCTCCTGAGATCTTTAGCTGATTTGCCCCCAGCCATTCCGACGTATTATACTAAGTTTTCTAATTCATTGGTTCAACCATTTCCAGTTGCAACATTTGATAGGTGTTGAATGATTTGCAATGAGGGCCTAAGGTTAGATATGGCATTCGACATAGTTAGGAGCCTTTCTCCCAACGATGCGAGCTAGCTTCTACTCATTTGCTAAATTTTGCTGGGGTTCTTTCTTTGTGAGGCTCCAACTTTGGTTTGCAGCTTTCCCTTCTTGACCATCATGGATCAGATGTTAGAGGGGAAGTCTTCCATTACAGTGAGCTTGGCCGAGAAATTGATCTTTGTACATTCTTCCCGGAATAAGACTCAAGCTACTAATAGGGGTAGCAGACTTCTCCTTCACGTAAATTCTATTCAAGCCTTTCTTTTTACATGAACTGCCCTTTTGGGTTTTCAATTCATCAGGCTTGCCTTAATTTTTTCGTGGACCTCCTTTTCAAGTTTTCAATCTAACATGCTTTCTCTCTCTTTTTCTTTTTTCTTTTCTTTTCTTTCTTCTTCTTTTTTTTGTTATCTTCCTCTTATTTTTGTGCTTTTGTTTTGCTTTTGCAGCTTTGGCTCTGGGATAAGCTTTCTATATTATCGGTTCCCATGAGCATAGATTATTATCCGAAGGCCTACTGGGTACGAGGTTTCATAGTTCACATCGGCGACCGTCCTCATAGAGACTTGACTATCGAGGAATGGGTTGATTTTATTGGAAGTCAAACTATTAAGGATATTTGTTGGGTTTGCCCTTGGTGGGGAATCATGTATGCGACTACTAACGTTGCTAGGGATGGCGTGGTCCTAATTAGCCTTTCCAAGATTATCACCTACTCTCCTGGTCACTTGTGAAGGCAGTATGGTTGCCCTCAGGGGTTCCCAACATCCTTGTGCACCCTAATTAGCTCTAAGGTTTCTTATACTCGGGTCTATCATCATGACTTGAGGTGGATTAGCCGCTCTCGGGTGGAGATGAAATATTCTTTGCCTTTTGATGCCTACCCTTCTAAGGCTTATCATGCTTGGGTTGCGAGTACTACTGGGCTGGAGACTCTTTAGGAGAGACTTATCGAGACTAAGAGACTTGATAGTTTCCTTGGAGATCATTAAGCTTATCATTATGTGTCTTTTGTCTTAGTAGCAGAATAAAGTCTTTAGGTATCGTTGCTCACCTTTGTCATTTCCATTTCCTGTTTGTAATGCACTTTATGTGTAATAAAGATGAAAAGATGCTATTTGAATGTATGTTTTATTTAAATAATTCACAGTTTCCATTTAATGCACTCATGCAATATTCTTAACATGAACATGTTACTATAAAAGATATTATTTAAATAGAAGGGATAAATGGTATTTATTTCCAAGAAATGCCCATCATCACCTAAGGTTCCAAATGGATTTTACCTAAGGCCTCACTCTTTTATTTTGGGGTCTTTATTTTTGTTCAAGAGCCCTTACTAGCTCTCAATAGACATTTTTCTTCTTTTTTTATTATTTTTTACACGAGATAGAGCTTCAGCTTGTCGCGATTTTCTGGATTCACAAATTCATTGTCGCCCATATATGAGATTTTGACTACCCCTTTACTAAGAGTCTTCTTTACTATATATGGTCCTTCCTAGTTTGGTTGGAACTTGCCTCGAGCATCCGTGTGAATCTTACGAGATTGTTTTAAGACTAGATCACCAATCCTCTGAGGTTGATCTTGCCATTTGACTTTGCAATTGTAAACTTTGGCCATGCACTGTTAGTACAACTATAGATTTTCCAACATAGTTAATCATTTCTCATTGATCACAGTTAGTTCCTCACACCTTGCCTTTGCCCATTCATCTTCAAGAAGTCTTGCTTCAAGGGCTATGAGCAAAGATTTGATCTCCCATTCAATGGGCAATACTGCCTCCATCCCGTCGACGAGAGAAAATGGAGTTTAACCTGTAGGAGTCTTGACACTAGTTCTGTATACCCATAAGGCATAAGGCAAATGGTCGGCCCAATCTCAGTAATTAGCAATCATTTTGGAGAGGATTTTCTTAATGGCCTTATTAGCCGCTTCTACAGCTCCATTGGCTTGAGGGTGATAGGGTGAAGAGCGATGATGCTCAATTCCATGCTTCTCAATAAGATTGATTGTTTCTCCTTAGAATTGCATAGCATTATCACTCACTATATAATGAGGAATGCCATATCTGGCGAAGATATGTCACTGAATAAACCAAGCCATTTTCTTGGTCATGATGCTTGTGTATGATTCTACTTTAACCCATTTGGAAAAGTAATCGACTGCCACTATAATGAAACAATGGTCGTTTATCAAAGATAGTCTTATCTCACCGATGATATCGATGCCCCAGGCTGAGAATGGCCAAGGCATTATCAAGCTTTGTAATGTTGTTGGGGGTAAGTGGCTCACATCTCCGTATATCTGACAAGCATGGCAAGTCTGTGCTTCTCAAATACAGTCAACTAACATAGTTAACCAAAAATATCCCATTCCTTGGATTTTCCTTGCCATATTGAGGCCATTCATGTGTGGACTGTAGTCCCCTGAATGTACCTCTTTCATCACCATTTCTGCTTCTTATTGAGTCGGACACTTTAATAGTAGGCCATCAGATGACCTTTTGAATAGATCCCCTTTAATTAGGCAAAACTGCACAGTGAGCTTCCTTAGCATATTTCTATTGAAATCCATAGGCTTGGCTAAGAATTCACCACTTTCAGGGAACTTGACAATGTCAAAGTACCAGGGATCTTCCTTATTCATGGCTTGTTCTATTGCATGGATGTATTATGGAGATTGGATTGTTTATATGATAAGGGGTTTGACTGGCTATTTTTTAGGTCCTTCCTATATGGAGGCAAAAGTGGTCAACGTATTTGCCATCTGATTCTCCTCTCGGGGCATGTGACAAAATTTGCATTCACTGAACATTGCGGCTTTCCTCCATATAGCCTCTAGGTAAGGTTTGAGGGATTCCTCCTTCAGTTCCCAGTCCCGCATGACATGTTTGATGACTAAAGCTGAATCACCAATAATTTTTACTTTGTTTGCTCTAAAGAGTGACCAGGGCAGACATTCTGAATAGACATGCTTCATATTTTACACCATTATTCATGGTGAGAAATTTTAATCATTTTGACAAAGGTATGAGTGCTCCATCTTGAGTAATGATGATGACTCCCAAGCTAGCTCATCGCTTGTTAATGGTCCATTTTGCAGGATTTTCTATAGTCATTATAAAACATTCGTGAGGGAATTCTAGGTTTTCCTGTCCTCCTTCCTCGAGTGATTGCTTTGCTTGAAATTCAGCCACTGCTCTCCCTTTGATGGTTTTCTTAGTGACATACTCTATATCGAATTCTAACAGTAATAAGAGCCACCTTGCCAGTTTTTCGGTTAGCGAGGGAGCCTGACATAAATACTTTATTAGATTAACTTTTGTGACTGCTTGGATTTTGTAAGATTGGAAGTAATGCCTAAGTTTCTTGTTGAGCTAGACCATAGCGGCACAAGTTTTCTCCACGATGGTGTATTGATCCCATATTCTAGCAATTTCTTGCTAATAAAATAAACTGTGTGTTCCTGCTTATCTTCATGCCCCTGAACCAACATAGCCCCTACAGATGTTTCTTCTATCGCTAAGTAAAGAATGAGTGGTTTCCCGAGAATCGACAATTTTAGTATAGAAGGGTTTATTAGATAAGCCTTGATCCTATCAAAGGCTTCTTGACATTGGTCATTCCATTCTATCAGTTGCTACTTCCTCAAGAACTTGAAGATAGGTTCGCACGTGGTAGTTAACCATACTATAAAGCAGCTGACTTACTGTATGGACCCTAAGAAACTCCATACTTCTTTCTCAATTTTTAGTACGGGCATTCCGTAATGGCATTAGCCTTGTCGGGATCCATCTCTATGCCGCTTTTGCTAACCATGTATCCCAATAATTTTCCTAATGTGACACTGAATATACAGTTCTTCGGGTTGAGATGGAGATTGTATTTCTCCATTCTTGTGAGGAATCACTCTAACACCACTGGGTGTTCTTCTAGCATAGCGGATTTTACAAGCATGTCATCTACGTAGACTTTCACTTCTTTGTGGATCAAGTCATGTATTAATTTCATGACTGCTCGTTGGTAGGTTGCCTCTGAGTTTTTGAGTCCGAAAGGCATCACTCTAAAAAAATATGTTCCCCATTCTGAGATGAATGCAATTTTGAACTTGTCTATTATGTTCATGAGAATTTGGTGGTAGCCAGAGAATCCGTCCATTAGGGAATACATGATCGCTCTTGTAGTGCTATCTATGAGAACATCGATGTGTGGTAGTGGAAAATCACCCTTTGGGGTAGCCTTGTTAAAGTCCCTGAAGTCAACACAAACTCTGATGTCGCCATTTGGCTACTTCTGCTTTGACCTTTTCTGCCCATTCTGGGCACATCCTCCTCAACTTTTGCTTTACCAGTCAAATTTTTAGGTCTATGGGGATCTTGTGCTCGGCGATGTGCCGATCAAGTCCTGGCATGTCTTTGTGAGACCAAGCGAAGGCTAAAACATGATTTTTTCGTACTTTCATTAATTCTCTCTCTTGTTTAATGATCAATTGATTGGAAATGCATACTATTTTTGGATCATCTTCCATATTTAAGTTAATTTCTTTTGTCATATCATTATAGATGTTAAAGATGCTAGATGAATGGCACAATGAATGCATGGAATCGTAATCAGAAACACAATCCAAATAAGCAAAGTTCTTCATCTTATTATCATCATAAAGTACATTATTCATTTCAAACATGCTGGAAATGGAAATAAAAGACTCATCTTGATCGATCGGGTCTGGCTTTACAGCGAATATTCTTCTATGGCAAGTGGCTTTAACAAGATGTCCTCATCGTCTTCCTCTACCACCTTTGCCTTGCCCTTCATGATCTTGACCATGTCCATGATAGCATGGCTCAAGCTACCTCCAAAGCTCTTTACTTCCTCTACTATCTTGAGTTGTGCTTGAAGGTAATTGGTTAGAGAGTCGAGGATTTCCTCTTCTTTACTCAGCTTCTTGATCTTCTTCGGATGCACCTGTTCACCGAGCTTGGTTTGATCAGGAATTGCCCCAACATCTAGCTGACGACCTGCCTTCTTTATTACACAAGTTATGGAGCTTTTACCATGCTTTCCATTGTTGACTAAATATGAGAAAATCTCAAATCTCAAAACTGTCCTCCCCTAGTAAGAAATGGGTTCAGGGGTTCCATTGTATGGTCGCTCTAACTTCTTCTAAAAGACTGTCTTCTGGGTGATTCTTTTGGAACTTGTATAATCGAGTGCTGCAGGCTTCCATTCCCCTGCCCCTATATTGAAAGTTGGCTTTCCCATCTAGTCCTTTTCTAAGAGTGGTGTTTCTGCATGTAACCCTAAATCCAAGGGCCCCAATGCACCTATGGTTGCTTGTTTGATTCTTGATTGATCATGGTTGTGGTAAATCCTTTCATATGGCTTTCTTCCATTTTCAGTGCCGCCACCACTGATGATTCATCAGCCTCTAGAGTGACGATCTTTTCGTGGAATGGGATTTTCATTTTCTGGTGAAGAGTGGACAGAACTCCTCCCAGAGCATGGAACCATGGTCGTCTGAGCAATATAGAGAAATTCATCGGGATGTCTATGACTGTAAAAAGTAATGTAGGCGAGATTTCTCTGATAGTAACTTTAGCTTCAAATGTACTAATGATGGTTCGCTTGGAATTGTCATAGGCCTTGATGACCATTGTGGATCTCTTCAAGTGCCTCTGGGTCAGTTCTAGGATTGGCAGAATATCCTTGGGACAAACATTCAGTGATTAGCCACCATCAACCATAACACACGATATGATTTGCCCAAAAACATGTGCCTTCAAGTAAAGAGCCTTATTATGGCGAATGCCCTCATCAGTTAAATCCGAGCTTGAGAAAATAATGTCAGGTATAATAGTGCTAGTCTTAACGTTAAGCAGCGCGCAGACCTGTTTTAGCATTGCTAGGGGAGACGTTTTAATCTCCATCAGCTTTTTAGAAATAGCAAGCCTATGGTATTGAGAACCAAGGAGGAGGTCCTAGATGCTCATCTTGGTAGTGGTGGCCTTTAATTGGTCCACAATCGGACTTTCTATCTGTTTTGAGGATTTAACAAAAGTAGGAGGTGTTGGAGGCTCCACTCTTGGCACAGAAGGGGCTACTGACCATTGATTTTCACTCCTCTAGTAACAGGACTGACAACTTAGGTTGGTGAGTTTGTCATTTTAAAGACTTTGAATTTGTCAAAATCTTCATCAAGTGGTACTTCTCCCAAGTTCATCAGCTTATTCACGGGAGATGTTGCTTTGGTGGCAAAGGGCAATTGCATAAAAGGAACCTTTTCATGCTGTCTTTCCAAAATAATGGGGTTTTCTACTAGGATTTGGCGTAAAATGGGGTTAGAGTCTTGTCAAATCATGTAAATGGATGAGGAAGCTCCATCAGTTGGTTCACCTTCATCAAGCGTGTCCGGTGTGTCATCATAGGCAATTGGTTCATCGTCATATTTATTCATGTACCACGGGTATTCCTTGGCTGATTCCCTCAAAGTTGGGCAAATAGTGTTGGTTGCTTCCCATTCCCAATATAATAGCGATTGCTCGTGTTTATCCAGCTGGGGGGTTGAGTCTTCCGATGGATTGACCCATGTGAAGTAATCAATGAATTGCTTAGCTAGGGCATTCCAGAATGACCTTTGGTAAAATGTTAGCCCTTCGTACCAGACTATTGCCTTTTCTCAGAGAGTCAGGCAGAATCTTTCGAGCCAATGGGCATAGTGAATGTATCCATCATTCATCATTCGCATGAATTCCCGAATATGGGGAGTGGCCTTGTGTTTCTATTGTAGAATATGGGGTAAAGTTCTCTTAAGTCTGGACTTCGGATTTGATAACTAGCCCTGGCTAATTCATTTTCTACACGGATTCTCTCCATGATGTACTCCTAAGAAGGTCTTGCCCCTCTTCTCGGATCATATTAATGAAGTGCTCACTACCTGAGTCAAAGTCTATGAAGTCCCCAGAATCATCACTCGCTACAGATGATAAGATGCCCAGGGAGACATGCTCTAAAGATGAGGCATAGCTCTGAACACCATCATAGTCGATCGTTATACCATTAGGGAAGGGCGTCTCGTACTCAAAATCCCCTAGCAAGTGGTTTAGCTCATCATCTGAAAAGATCTCCGATTTGTATCCCAAGTTACCCACCTCGCTTTCGTCTTCATGATCTAACTCATCGGAGTCTTCGAATTGCTCCACTTCCTCATCTGAATCCTCAAAAGGTTGTTGCTCATTCAATGGTTTGAAGACCCAATTTGGCACGTGCTGCATCGGAACATTGTTATCAAAATCTTCTTCTGGATCTTCCTTAAGGTCTTCTTCTTCTACTACATTTATTCCAGCCTTGACTCCTGCAATACCTATACAAAAGTCGGAGACCATGCCTTATATGCTGGCAAATGTTTCCTCCATATAGGCACTATACACCATAATGTTGGCACGGATCCCTTCAATTTGGTTGCGTAGCTCGATGCTCCCTTGGTTCCTATGGTTCACTTTTGACCCCACATCTACATGGAGTTCGGCCAATGGGTCTTGCATTTCCACGTCTAGGTTCAGCCCAAGATACCTTTGCTAGTCCTTGTGATAGCTCCAGGATTGTTCGGGATAATATAGCTCCTGACCTTCTGGGGTGTCATCCTAGAAGAGTTCCCAAATTTAAACAGATTCATTCTAATGTAATTTGGACTCATGTAATTCAGGGGTGCATACATGGGGGCTGAGGAGGAGGAACAACATGTCAGCCAGCATTGAATAGGTCTAATTGTGGTGCTAACCACCAAAAAGGTGCATCCCAATGTGACTAATCAGCTATGAATTAATGGAGGAAGGATCTCTCCGTATAGTACTAGTTGTAATGGCCTTCTATTAGCATTGTATTGTACCAGTCCATAGCTGGACCTTCCAAGAAGCAGGGGAATTGAGGTGCAAATCCCATGATAGCAATCTCTTATTCATGCATAAATCGAATGAATTCTTCCACATGCTCATTAGGGTCGGAATCTCCTCGGAATATGAGGTATGGCGACACTTGATACTAGTCCAGCCCATCTCTCCTCATCCTCAAGACGTATTGGTCGACCATGTAGATGATGTCCATATTATCAAAAATCATATTACATCCCCATCCTGGGTCATGTCAAAAATTATCTATCACGTCAATGCCATATTCATCAGCCTCCACTTGGACATTGATGGCATTTACTATAGCTTCAAAGTTTTGTAGGGGATTAGTCTGCGTACTTGGTTTCCTCTCAAGCTCTTTCATTCTTCCGGCAGCTATCATCTATTGTAAATCCTTCAGTAGCTAGGTGCATTCGTTAGTGTGATGCCCCTTGGTCACGTGATAGGCACAAAAGTTGTCTATGTTTGTCGCGGTAGGCGGAATGAATGGCTTGGTGCTTTCAAGCTAGTCAGTCTTTCTCAGTCTGGTGAATATCTGTGACCGTGATTCTACCCATAGGGAGATAGATTTATTAGTCTGCATTTGAGTGGCTGCGATAACTTTAGCTGAAGCTTCCAAGGACTTGGAGCTACCTTGTTTAGAAGACCCACCCTTTTACCCAATATTTTGGTTTATTGTAAGCTTGTTGTTCTTGCCCCTTCATCTGGTCTTCTTGCTCATACTTTTCTAGTCTCTTGGCATAGTCTACCATGTCCTTAAAGGTATCGAACCTTTTCATTTTCATGTCATCCTGGAACCTTTGGTTGGATCCTTCAACGACTATTAAAGCCTCTTGGTCGGGTGCCCTAATCACAAGTACACGGACAGCCATCGATCTTAGGTAGTACTCTTCAAAGGATTTATTTGGGCGTTGTTTGACCCTTTCGAGATCCTGTAGAGTAGTTTTGACCTTCATATTAAAGGCATAATTTTCCAGAAATGCAGAATATAGCATCTTCTAATTAGATTTCACGTCTATTGGCATTCTCATGTACCATTCAGAACTCGGTCCAAGTAGAGTAGCTTGAAAAAGATTGATTATATACACCTTAGGGATGTTCATGCTAGTCATAATCCAAAGATGACTCTCCGCATGCACATGCAGAGGCCTAATGCCAGCATATGGGGCCATATAAGGCACACAAAGTTAGCCGGAAGGGCTTTTGATTCCTTTGTCAAGAATTGGTCAATGTCCACATATTGGTCAATAGAAGGAGCAACAGACTTATCTTTTATCGGGTATAGCTTTTCCATATCTACCATCTTTGCCTTGAATGACGTTATCTTATCCTCTTGTTCTCGGGCTTTCTAAGCATTAGAAGCGGCCAGCCTTCCCCAAACATCACGAAATTCTGGAGCATCTAGGATCTTTCTAAGAGACTGTCAAACCGCATCATCATCTCTCATTGCGGTTTCAGCTTCTAGATCGGATAAAAATCCAGCCATAGATTTGACTGGTGGTGGGGTGTGACTTTTGGGCTTCCCGTGAAATGTCTTAACCTCCTTCTCTCTCGCCTTCAACCTGAAAATGTAAGAGATCAAGTGTTAGTAAGTGTATCGGGTGTGGCTCTGAGCCCTACTTACATCGGTCTGTTTGGATGTATGAGTGGATGAATAAATGAATGAGTGAATGAATGGATGGATGGACATGTACAAATAGTAGGGGGTTGGGTGTATGCCAATTATTCATGGAACAATTGGCAAGGGTAGTCTGTAATATTCATGGAATACTATAAACATGTGGTTCAAAGACCATGGTTTAAATCTAAATTTGATTTGACTCGATAGTCGAGGTGAGCTGACTCACTGGTCACTCGAGTATTGACTCTATGGTCCAAGGTGGACTAACTTGCTAGTCACTCGAGGGTTGACTCTACGGTCCAAGGTGAGCTGACTCACCGGTCACTCGAGGGTTGACTCTATAGTCTAAGGTGAGCTGACTTGCTGGTCACTCAAAGGGTTTGCCTCCATGGTCCAAGGTGAGCTGACTCACTAGTCACTCGAGAGCTGACTCTATGGTCCAAGGTGAGCTAACTCGCTGGTCACTCGAAGGATTGACTCTTTGGTCAAAGGTGAGCTGACTCGTTAGACACTTGAGGGTTAACTCTATAGTCCAAGTTGAGCTAATTCGCTGGTCACTTGAGGGTTGACTCTATGGTCCAAGATGAGCTGACTCGCTGGTCACTTAAAGGGTTGACTCTATGGTCAAAGGTGAGCAGACTCGCTGGTCACTTGAAGGGTTGACTCTATGGTCAAAGGTGAGCTGACTCTAGTCACTCGAAGTGTTGACTCTATGGTCAACAGTGAGATGACTCGATGGTCACTCAAGGGTTGACTCTATGGTCTAAGGTGTTGAGCCTAAACAGCCTGACTGGTCTTGGTTTATTTCGGCTCATGAGGTGAACATAGGTAGACTCACTGGTCTTAGTTTGTTTCAAGTTCCTATAACTAAGGAAATGAAATGGTATGACACACATCAATGTCATGGCTGCATAAAGATGTGGTTAGTTTTCACACAATTATGATGCTTATGATGTCTGATTTCAGTTTATTCATATTTAATAAACCTGCACATGTAGCAAACGGTTAGATCGTGCTTACCGCCCTTTTAACTCCATTTGGTTACTTTACGTTATAGCCAATAGGGGACTTAGCAAAGTCTACATGGATGAACTCAAGGTTTTTGGGTAAACCTATGGGGAAGTATCTATGGTTCATCTATATGCGGGTTTTGGTCTCGAGATTGGGTGCGATCGGGTACCCTGTGCCTTCGTGTATCGAGTCCTAGTGGCCCTAAGCGAACCAAAGGAAACTTTCCCCATGTAATATACTCGGGTAGTCTTACCTTTAAGCGTGTAAGGCCCTAGTACATTATGCAAGGGGTGTGATCAAATCCATACCCCTCAAGCCCTAAGCAAACTTAGAGATACTTCACCAAAAGACACGTAATTTGGTTTTGAGGTAAAGAATGCATATGCTATGCAATCCTAAGACTTGTATAATGCGGAAATTACCACATATTCCCTACTTCCAAAATTTAATTTCAACAATATTTTAATTATTATGTCAAGAAAAGAATTTTTATAAAAACGGGTTTTTTTTTAATAATTTTAATCCTCAGCAGAGTCGTCATTATGAGCGGGCGAGGTTTTATGAGGTGGGAATGGGTCCCTAATGATCGTCGGTTTTGAGGAAAGCCAGATCGCTGTGTGATTTGTAATTAAAAGATTGTGTTTTATTACGGAAGGATTTTTATTGAGAAATTTCATTGGGTTCGAAATACACCAATAAAATGTAATTTTACAGAGAAATAAATTATTTCCTTAAAAAGTTTTAAAATAAAGATATTATCCTTATCTCAAAATAAAAATGAATAGAGTCGCCACCCGGTTCAGCAGCACCGGAAATTATGGTACACAGATCCAAATTGGGATTTTTATACCAAAAGAAGTGAGATTCTGGGTTCGGACATAACTGTTACTCATATTGTTCAAATTGTTTTGATTAATTTTGGAAATTTGGAGTGTGTGGTAAATTCTGCACTACTATGGCTTTATTCAAGAAATAAATTCAGGGAATAAAATAGGCATTATAACGGCATAATAAATAGATATTTTGCTACCAAAATTTCAGCAGAGTGATGGCAGTGTTTGGGTTCTGGCTCGGAAACTCGGATAGAGTTTTCTCACATTCTGGATGTTTATCCGTACCTACGGGCTTATTCACACATGTTATAGTTTAAGTGCCACCAGTGGCTCACTTAACGAAGAAAATGGAATGCAATATGCAATAATAAAAGTAATAAAAATGAATTTTAAAGTTGGGCTTAGAGCCAATTACCCTTAGTTTGCCTTTTCGTCTGTCTAGGATGACTTGAGAGTCGGTGCATGACCAAAATTATCAAAGAATGTGGTTTATTTGGAAAATAGGTTTAACCCAAGTTATGACTATAATCTTGGATTATTCCTATAGAAAATGCGGGATTTTTTAAAGATTAAGTCATTTTTAAACCGAACATCACTGTGAAGTCTTAATCTAAAAAGACAGGAAAATGAGTTTATATCGAATGTTGGTGATAAAGCTCAGATTTGGGGGTGTTTTGACAGAGGTTCGGGGCTTTTAGGACTCCCATAACATAAAGGGCCGAATTAGATCTTTGGATTTTCACCGTCTGTTGAAAATGAGGGGGTGAGCCCTTATTTATAGAAGGGAGGTAATTAGGGGCGGGATAATTACCTAGGTAATTATCCGACGTGCTAATTACCTATCTGACAGGAATCTACTTGAAATCCCTTAAATCCTTGCCAGATCTCGGTGAGATGTGACATTTTTATTGTAGATGGGTAATTAGCCGGCGGGCTAATTACCTATGTTTGACCTAATTTTTACTTTTTGATTTTCCATTAGAAAATGCTAAATCGAAGCTTCCCTAAATAGTGGATTTTTGAATTTTTTATTTTTTATGATAATTCGGTCCTTTTGGCTCTTTTGTCTGATCACTGAATGAAATAGGCATATTTCCTTATTGGGCCGGAATGGACCTGTGCTAACACCTAGCCCCTCAAGCTCCTACTATACTCCCAACGGCAATACTGGTCTCCTCTACTCGCTACTCCACCTCCTGCTCAGTTCCCGCCACTTGAGTGGCCACCGGTACCACCCGATAAGCCAAAATATCCTCCTCTGAAGAAGATCGGACGGCCCAGGTATCTGCTTACCCTCAGTCATCTGAGCCCACTGGCCCTGCAACACCTCGTCCTCGGCCATTGCCTGAGTTGTCTCCGCAATAGCCCTCTCCAACTCTTCCTCCAGTGGCCTAACCCCAGTCTGCCTCAGTAGTGGCTACTCGTAACTGCTCCTCTAAGAGCCTAGCTTGCTCATCAGAGGTATCCAAATCCTGAGCAGACCTACTATGCTCCATAGCCAATAGAGTCTGCAATGGAAATCATGAAGATCAGTACATGCATAGAAAATGTCATGGCATGCATCATGCATAGCTTGTTAAATTTTGCATGTAAATGAAGCTTACCGAAGGTAGTGCGTCCTAAGCGAGCAACATGTCCCGGACAGAGGAGAAACCCTTGGCAATCCTCTCGGCCTCAGATATGGTCACCTGAAAGAGAGAACCATATTAGAATGAGATATTCTAAGCTGTTATTATAAGGCAAGATCAAAGTAGGGAATTCCTTACATGAGTGGAGCTAGAAGGAGTAAAGCGTATGGTGTGGACTGACTCCTTGAGCTCCTTGATAGCTCTCTTCCCCTAATGGTCGAGGAGTCGAAAAGAAGCGTCCAGACCAATCTAGAGTACCCCCTCTTTCACACCCCCTAAACCACGAGACCGCTTCGTAGGTGGCTCAGAATGGTAGGAGCAATACCAGCAGGCCTCTTCCGTATAGAGGCTAGAGGCTACAGCAATAATAAGTCACATTCAAGTCATAGTCAATTTCAAGAAATAATAAGGTATTCACAAGGTTGAGTTATGAAGATACCTGAGAAGAAGGAGTAGCAGACCTAGCTGAGCTCTCAGCTCTCCGAACCATAGATGGACCCCCACGGTCGCCCCTCGGTCCACCCTCATCATCATCATCATCATCGTCGTCATCATCATCACCATCACTGTCACTCCAGGGGAACTCAAGGGTGACATCCTTGTAGTGAATCCTATCATAGGGGGGAAGGAACGAGGAATCAATAAACTCAGTATAAGAATCTCCCACGGACATCACTCGAGCCCCTCGCCCAATAATTCCAACCCCTGATCTTTCCCAGGCATCTGGTGTGGCTAAAAGACTCCCTTTAGGACAAGGGGAGGGATCAGTCTCTTAAAAACAACACTGATCCTCCACCCTCGGACCCTCTTACAAACATACCCCTCAAAGGAGAGTAGCAACTACAAAGCGGCGGTCATCCACTCCAACCCATATCCTCTCGATGTCTCCATGTATGACCATCTGCTCCTATGGGTCTCAAGTGACCTACACAAAGTAAATGCACCATAAGTATTATAGCCTCGTAAATGCAATTTCAACTAATGGTTTGTTTAAATACAAGTTCAGCATAAAAGAAGTTTACCCGATCAGAGCTCAACTAGCGGAGGAACTCATTATACTCCACTATGGTCAGAGTTTGACACTTCCAAGGCCCCATCCACTGGAAATGATATGAGGCATCTCAGGCTGCCTGGGCAAACCTAGCCTAGGGATAAGATGATGCTCAAAGGCCAAATCTGCAAAACAAGAGGTTAAAGCGCAAAACATTGAGCTCAGGAATTACCAGGAGAATCAGATGGCAGATCTTGAGCTTGAAGTGCTGGCCCTGAACTCCAACATCTAGCCTATAATATAACTATATCAGGATGGCCCAGCACTAGTTCTTACCTAGTACGGTGGCAAGATCCTCCACAGTAGATAGCAAACCATAGTTGAGGTTGCTCGAGTAGACCGGGAAGAAGAGAGTAGTAAGGAAAGCTAGTAAGAAAGACCGGGCATATTATTCCCTCCTCCCAGTAGCAACAGGGCTCAGCTGCCTAATATAATTACCGTTAAGCTCTCCATACTTGAGCTTATCTGTCCCTCTAGGATGAAGCCTAAGTAGTCTCTCTACATAGGCCTTCACCTCTGGCCGAGAGTGCCATCGGTCGGTATAGATGTCAAAGTGGATGACATACCCACTCTAGTCTAATCCCGGTAGCACGCACATATCAGAGGGAGTCATGGTGACCTCCCCAATTGGCAGATGGAAGGTATGGGTTGTCTTAGACCATCTCTCAGCAAGTGCTGAAATGGCACCAGGGGCGAGCATCTTCAACCCCTGTGGAATGGCCTGGACAATGTCGGAGAACCCGAGTGAATTGATACGGGTCAACAGCTCAGTATCCTCCATAGTATGGATCTCCTCATACCACATACTATAAAAGGCCCCCACAGTCTTATATTGAAAATGCAGAGGTAGAAAACATAGTCCAACAGGGTTAGAATATAGTAGATAGGTCAAAAGTTAGAAGAAAGTTGCAAAAAGCAGAAAATTAGACATTCTGTCACTAGAGACAAGACCAATACGGATCTGCCCCACCCATACAGGTCTGCAAGTCCCTATCGCACCAAAAACGAGACCCCTACAAGTCCTACCCCATGCGTACGGGTCCCTTGCAAATAGTGGCATTGCGCAAAATTTCCCAAAAATCCAAATTTCATCCAAATTCAACCAAAGCTCATTCAAATCAGTCCTAAAGCATCCTAGACTAAAGTTACAAGCATCAAGCCCTATTTCAAGGTTTAAAATTCCCTAAGTCATGCCAAAAATTGAGAAATTCTAAAAAACTCAAAAATGGAAAAATGGAGAACTAAGCAAAATACCTGGAGTTTGGAGGCATGGGTGTTAGGGGAAGGGATCAGAGGCACTTCAAAAGTAGAAGTAAGTCCCAAAAAAGAGTCCCCCTCTTGAAAACAAACCCGATCAAAATCGAGCATTCTGGAAACTGAGAATTGCCTACTTGGGGTAAATCCTCGTGCCTAAGAGAGAAACAGTCAGTCTTTGGGATCATTTTACATTTTGATCAGTTTTTGGGAGAAAATCGCCGTAAATTGCAAAATGGGAAGGTTTTGTGTATGCCGTGATAGGAGGGGTTGGATCATTTTTTGAACCTCCCCCCGATGAAGGCCCATATGGGTCCTGCCCTACCCATATGGGTCCTATTTGTGAAACTCCCCACCCGTACGGGTCCTGGCGCACCCGTTTAGGTCCCCTCTCGCCCCCAAGGGGTAGTTTTCAAGTCGGAACTCCACAAAACCTTCTGGGCAGATTCAGTCCAAAATAGGTGCCAACCCCACTTCTCTTAAACTCTGTATTTCAATTAAATGTGGGGCAAAACCCCTAGCTCACCTTGATCCTTGATTAAAGGGGCCAAAATTTTTGTCTTCACAAAATCAATCAAGAATCAAAGTAAGCCGTTCTTGAATTGATCACTAACCGAGATGATTTTTGTGTAAAGGTCCACCCAAGCATAAGAAATTTTCCCAGTAAACAAATCTTGCAAGGAGAGACTTCCCCAGTAGAAGAGAGTCGGCCTAAGGATATTACTCCATTCCCCAGTATTGGAACCGATCAAGGGGTATTCCCCATCAACATAAATGATCAAAAGAGTATCCCCCCAAAGGACTCCACTCAAAAAACAGTCCATCCGTAAGCAACTAGACCAAACCTGACATCTCTTAACTCAATCTTTATGATCATTTAGGGGCAGAATTCCGATATGTCTTAGATAGTATTCTGATAAAACTTGTCTTTTTCTGCAGTGAAGTCGCCAAATGGGCACTTTTCCTCCAGCAGACCATCCGCATCAAGATTGTTCATTCCCCAGCAAATGGAACATTCAAGGGGCATCCCCCTATCCCTACAAAAAGCCAATCTCCACCTCGATGACAGGACGGTCAAGGGAACCATTACCCTAGTCAGAGGAATATCTGAGGGGCACCCCCAAATATTCAAGCCTTCTCGAGAGGGTTCCCAAAGGCACTCCCCAACAGCTTGGATGTCCCAGGAACACCTTCCTTTAAATAATTGACGTTTCCCTTGAGCAATTTCTCCCCAGTAGCCTAAATAGACTAGCCAAACATAGGCTAGCTCCTCAATATTTGGTTCTCCCAAGGGGCATTCTAGTTCAAAGCAATTGGACAAAACCCAACATATCTTAACTCGATTTATAGTTCATCCAGGGACCAATCCCGACCCACACATCTTCATTCTTGATCGAAGGGCAAAAATTTTTGTTCATCACAAATTCAATCAAGAATTAAGACGTGTCATCTTAGGCAGTAACTAATCAAGTGTTTTTATTGTCTCTTAATAGGTTAATCAAATCCCCAGCAGGCGAGTCATCCACCTTAGGAAAGGGATAAACCATTAGCCAAGAGAGTAATCCGCCTTAAGAAAGGGATACTAGGAGAAGCCATCCACCTTAGGAAAGGGATACACCATCACCAGGAAAGTCCATCCACCTTAAGAAAGGGAAACAACATCAGTAGGAAAGTCCATCCGCCTTAAGAAAGGGAAACACCATCAGTAGGAAAGTCAATTTGCCTTAGGAAAGGGATACACCATCACCAGGAAAGTCATTCCGCCTTAAGAAAGAGATACACCATCAGCAGGAATGTTAATCTGCCTTAGGAAAGGGATATACCCCAGTCAACCAGGAGAGTTGATCCACCATAGGAAAGGGATACACCATCACCAGCAGCCAAGAAAGTCAATCCACCTAAAGAAAAGGATACACACAACTTCCCCAATAGAGTAACAAGGGACACACATCAACCAAGGAAAGTCATCCGCCTCAAGAAAGGGATATGCATCACTCAGGAAAGGAGGTCACCTCAAGAAAAGAACCCACCCATATCATCACCTCAGGTATGATTCCTAAATCCTTTCTCATATCGTGAGATCATACACATCCATATCTATAGTGGTCCGACGAGGAGCAATTTGTGAGCATTGGATTTTATTAGTCCTTCTCACAAAATGATGATGAGAGCTAGATAGCGCAATCTTTTACAAGTGTTATCCATTAGAGGTGTTCCTACTATAGCAGAGTAGAGTTTGCCCAAATTCTGGAGACCTAGTATGCCCTTAGGGACCCTTATGGGTCACATCTGGTGGTATAAATCCGCTAGTGGACCCGTATGGGTCATTTCCCCCATACATATCAAGAGGACCCATACGGGTCCCACCAAACCTATACAGGTCCTGTATTTGCCTATTCAGGCTTTATGGAAGGTAATCCATTCTATTTTTGGGAGAAATCAGGTCATGAATGTGATTTATTGCGTTCAGACCTAATTCCCCCCAATAAATAGAGGCCTTTTCACATTGTTTCATCACATAACATAGAAGAGACATTATATACAAATTCTAGTAGTTTTACAGTTATAGGAAGGGTATAGTTGAGGTGTAGAAGGTATAAAATACGGAGAAAACCCATCCTTCAAGGTTTTATCCATATTTTATTCATTTCTAGCTTCGTTTATTAGGATTTGACGGAGGTTTTATCCACACAAATACTCCCCTAAATAGTCTTAAAATCCCCATTTAAATGTCTACCTTGGCTAGACTCTCTCTCAGCAAAGGGATGGCCTCAAAGTGGATTCACGTCGTAAAGGTACACTCCTGAGTTTCAAAGAGACTCACATCTCATTTATATTTTCGATATTTATCTATATTTTACCCCATCTATATAAATTCCGTTAAATCTATCAAACCAAGGTTCTGTCCAAACTAGACAGGACCCATACAGGTCCCCCCATACCTATACGGGTCCACCCTAGCACCCATACAGGGTCCTACCCACCCGTACGGGTATTGGCCCCCAGGCAGAACCCAAAATTCTCTATTAAATTGGTAAATCCAATCAAAACTCACCATTTACAATGTAATCATTTTCACTAATATTCCGGTAAATCAACCAACAAAAGTTAAAATGTGTTTTCATAACAAAATACGTTGAAGACTCGTTATTTCTCTCTCATCCTGGAAGTCGCCCGGGCACTATCGATTGTAAAACTACCATGCTAACATAATCACATTTTTCCTAGTAAAATACTGACTTATTATGTGCTATAAATTGTGCTAATCTTTGTGGATGCAGGAGAATTCATTTTATATTTATTTTATAACTTAGAACAAATGTATAGGTTCCCTTGCAATTCTCCCATTTTCCCCTGGTTGTGATTTTTATTCCCCCATTTATTACTTATGCTTTATTGTAATCTGTAATCGCATATAATAAGTGTGAAAGTGTGTAGAAAAATAAGATTTCTATGATAATTCCTAAATGATGAAAATAAAACAGTTTTATGCGGTGAATGTAAGTTTGAATCAACTAAATGAGAAATAAGTGACTCATCCGATACCCGAATCTCTGATCCAAAAGGTATGAGTCTCCCACTCAATGGAAACTATACCAAAACTCTTTCCCAAGCAAATAACTTGGGTGGCAACTCTATCACTTGTATCGAGATTTGGGTCTCTATTCTTTTATTCATTAAAAATGGCTAAAATGTACAAACTTGAACTAAATGGTTTCATCACGCCTAAATCCAACCAAACCCCAGTGGGCCCCACCTCTCACCAAGGCATGAACGGAGATCTACACATCATGAGCACCTCATAATGAGGAATATAACTCTCAAATGTAGAAGGAATTTAAGATGTCAGTGATGTGAGAACTCAACTTCTTCCTTAGTCTCTAGATAAAGCAGAGTCTGTATAGAATCTTCATAAACTAGTCCAAGTACACCAAGGAAGTATTGAAGAAGTTTGAAATGGACAAGAGCAAGCCAATATCCATCCTATGGGATCAGACATAGTCTTCTCTAAGGATTGTGATTGAGAAGATGTAGATCAGAAGCTTTACAGAGGAATGATTGGATCACTTCTATAATTGATAGCTAGCAGACCTGACATACATTTTGTAGTTTCCTACTGTGCAAGGTATTAATCCAATCCAAAGGATTCACATCTTAAAGCTGTAAAAAGGGTTCTTAGATATCTTATAGGAACTACTAAAGTTGGTCTATGGTATACTAGTAATGGCAATATCACATTGCAAGGGTACATTGATGCAGATTATGGTAGAGACATGCTTAAGAGAAAAAGTACATCCAGAGGCTATCATTTTCTCGGGGATCGCTTGGTGTCTTGGTACAGCAAGAAACAAACTTCTATAGCTCTATCAACCATAGAAGCGGAATATATGGAAGTAGGAAGTTGTGTTGCTCAACTTCTATGGATCAAGTAACAACTGGAAGATTATGGTATCCAAGCAGGATGTGTTCAAGTTGTGTGTGACAACAAGAGTGAAATTGATATGTCAAAGAATCCAGTGCTACACACTCGAATAAAGCATGTAAATATCAGGCACCACTTCATCAGAGATCATGTCATGAAGAAGGATGTAACCTTGGTTTACATTCCAATAAATGAGCGAAGGGCACATATCTTTACTAAGCCATTAAGTAAAGATAAATTTAACAACCTAAGGGAAGCAATTGGAATGTCAAATCTAATTTGAAAAAGGTTCTGGAAGACAAATTGTAGCTATTTTGGTCCTCTATAAATCAAGGAATCAAGGAAGAAAGAGAAGGGAATTTAACTCCGAATTCAGAGTGAATATTGCCAGCTCAGTAGACAAAATTGACAAATGGCAGTAAAAGCACAAAAAAAGTAATTGTACATGTTTTGAATTTCAAATTTTTATTGGACAACCCGCGCACAGTAAAAAGCTACAACTGTTATGAAATTAAATTATTCCCACTCTCCGATTTAAACACGGTTAACCTCTCTCATCAATTTTAACTGCCACATCACTAATCCAGTTAACTTTAATTGTATCTAGATTACCAAAGTACCCTCACTCTTCATAACTCTATAAACCCCCCAAATTCCATCTTCTTCTTCATGCGAGCAACTAATCTACTGTTACTCTGCAAATTTTTTTCAGAACCCTAAATTCCTAAAATTATTTCTTGCAAATTCCTCAAATGGCAGACACTCAAACAAAAACAATCCTCCTCTAATAAACATCTTCAAAGTGGAAGATCATCAAATTTCTTTCCTATAAAGAGAATTGCTTCAGACACTATTATTCCATCCGATTTCCTAGGGGATAATTTTCTGTTCTCCACTGAACCCTTTGCTAATCTCCTCAAAGACCAATATCTAGAAGATTTTCTCATGATGCATACCCCAACTTATCCAGTTCTCATAAAATAATTTTATGAGAATCTCAAAACTCATACATATCACGATGCACTCCGGACCACTGAGGAAGGAAAAGTTATAACTCTAACTCCAGAATTCTTTGTCGCTTATCTTAATATGAAGAGCAAAGGAGTAGTGATAAGGATGGATGGGAATGAACAAATGATGAAGTATGATCCCAAGCTATGGCTTTTGAAAATATATTTTAGAGATAAGTGCTCCACTCATTGGCCAAAAACCCCCCAAACTATTGTAATTTATACTGGAAAAATTTGTACTGATCAAGAAGGGATCACTCACCACTGTATCCTCCTTCCAGTATTGTGTCCTCCAGCACTAGGTGAAATGCAGAGTCATCAACATGCCAGTGCTCCTAATCTACTACATTTGGATGTACAAACACACTTGTGGAGGCCTTATCACTAGAATCTTGACTGAAAATGGAATAGATATAACTAAAGAAGAGTCAGTAGATGGGAAAGCAATTTTAGAGAAAAACTTTAGGAATTTAACCTTTGGAGAGACTTGGGATGAAGGGAAAGCCATCAAAAAGAAAAAAAAGAAACGCAAGACAAGAGTAGGATCCGAAAGGCCAGAAGCTCAGTTGAGAAAACTCTGGTGGCAAAAAGAGCAGGAACCACTAAACCCAATGCTCAAAGGAAGATAAACCTGAAATCAGTGGTGGAAGAAGTGGAGGAAATTGTTAGATATAATGTATGCCCTTAAGGCAATTAGGGTGATATATCTTAATTATATAATAGTATGAATATTTAGTTTAATAAAGAAGGCATTTAATCTTTTGTTTATATTGATGTGCTTGTAAATATATTATAGCTGGTTAAAATATATTTATTGATATATGTGCATAAAATTCCTTGACGTATCATAGCATGAATTTAGGGAAATTATAGTTGGACTATGTTTAGTGAGATCCGCTTCATGTGCAATTATGATTATGTCTAAACTATCCCTAGTCATAGTTTCATCAAGAAAGGATATTGATGAAGCGAAAAGACTATCATATGGTCAACTTTCTTGGCAAGGGTCCAAGCAGTCAACCTCCTAAGGACTGAAGGTGGTGCCTTAAGTTTGACACATGGATATATTTGGGAGATATATTGGAGACCGCAGTAAGGTAAACACTTGGTGTATATATCAATGAGTTAGTGTTTATCTTCATGCAATAAGCTTTGCGAATATCCTCAGACTTGAGATGCTAGTTACCTTGTGTGGGTCTATTATTGTACTTTGGATCATTCCTATACACTCATTAATTTAGGGTGTCACGAGTGATTATAGGTATAGTGATGACTGCTCGTTGGTAAGCTATGTGGTCGGAAAGAATCCATCGCTCCGAATATATTAAGGAGTTGTACCTGGCCGCTTATTGAAGTAATGATTGCTATAAACCTCTGATCAGAGTATGTGTTTGATAGAAATAGTTTCTAGTCAAACACACAATGGTAAAAGGCAATATACTTCGGTAACAAGTTAATAACTGGGATAGCTTAGAGCAACTTTGCTATTAGTGGGTTAACACTTTAACCGAACCCTATAAACTAGATGGTACTAATATTAAAGAATGGAAGGAGTTCATTGTACTGGATAACTATTGCATTAACCGGTATTAAGCCATAAGTACAAATGACGTTCTGAGTAATAGGGGATGGTAGACCCTTGCTAGAGGCGTACTACAATCGTTTAAGGTAATAGAGTTCTATTCACGGTCTAAAACCTCAAGCCAATGGTTCCAATAGAACAAGGGTTGGTTAAGCCTTAATAGCTCAATACTTCGGGATCCTATAAGGTCACACACATTGGGCCTTCATCGGGCTGAGTAAAGAATTAGTAGATTTATTCTATTACGAAAATATGACATAATAATAATTGGATTATTATTTGGTTAGAACAATAATTTATTTTGACCGATAACTAATTTTATTAGAGTCATAAATAAATTATGGTATTGGTTAAAATGATTAGATCATTTTGGATAAGCTAGATATTTATTTTGACCGGTAAGTAATTTTATTTGGGTCATAAATAAATTAAAGTGTAAATTAAAATTATTAGATCATTTTTTGGTTAAATTAGGAATTTATTTTGGCCGGTAACTAATTTTATTGGGGTCATAAAATAAAAAAAGAGAATAATTAAATTATATATTTAAATTTGATTTAATACATATATTTAAATTGGATATAATGCAGCAGTTAAATTATGTATTTAAATTAGATTTAAAACATATATTTAAATTGGATATAATGCAGCAGTTAAATTATGTATTTAAATTGGATTTAATACATATATTTAAATTGGAAATTTAGTAATTAAATCTTGTGTTTAAATTGGCATTTAATCACACATTTAATCTCATATTAAATCAACATTAATTCCGCATTAAATTCAGGGAGTGTGAGCACGGGCTTTTCGGTGAGACTCGGAACGATGATCACTTTTTGCTCTAACCTTTTACGGTCTAGTTGTTCCATTATTTTTAGAATCGAATCAAGTTTGGCAAGTTCTTTGTTAATGATTTTAAGATCTTTGACCTCGATTAATTGAATAATTGGATCGCTTTTAAATTGTTAACCGGTTCCTTTCCACTCACGGGTAGCAAATTGTTTCACGATTTTTTCCTTAAACACCTTGACATTTTCAGTGAGACTTGTTTGAATCATTGGTTTCTTGATTCCTCGAGCTTTTTGAAATGCCAAGAATGACCCCGCTTGAATACCCATAGTGTAATTTGTTCATTTTTCAGGCCCGTCGAGCCGGGCCCTGTTTGTTTTTTTTTCAGGTACCCTGATTCGTCGGCGGCGACCGATGCCGCCGATAGAAGGCCAAGCTGCGTGGACCACGCGCCAGGCCACATCAGCCACGTGGTAGGCCGCATGGCTCACACGGCCTGCTAGGCCGCTTCGCATCCTGACGTTGCCTTCGCCCGAACGCGCCGGTGGCATGACTTCCGGGCAGGGTCCCTTTATTTAGATTTTTTTGGGTTTTTCTTGGCCGAAAAAATCGGGTTTTGGGTCTTTTCCGTCAAATATTGACATTTGGAGGATTAATTTGGGTATTTTAGACTTGAAAAGGCTATAAATACCCCCCAAAAATCAGATTTTAGGAGGAGGAGAAAATTTTCTTTAGCTAATTTTTCAATAGAAAAATTCTTAGAATCCTAAGGCTTTAGGGAGGAAAAGTTTAGTAATATTGGGAAAATCTAAACCAATATACTTAGTTCTCGATTTCTAAATATAATTAGACTTAATCTCTTAGTATTAATCAATAAAATCTATTTGAAATCTTAGGTAAAAATCTGTTTAAATAGGATTGGGGACTTATTCCTCACAAATCACTAAATCCCTTGCTAAATTGGTTATTTCATCGGGTTTTCATCTCAAGTCCGTCACAAAGCTTGCCAGGCATCCAGTTCGAGTCTCGAGAGAGGATTCATGGCCTTTAGGTAACTTTCTGAGTTCCAATATATTTCTTTTGTTGTTTTCTTCTGTTACTGCCACTGTATTTTTTGTTGTTTTTCCGGGTGTTTAGCCCTTTTATCCGTCCTTTTTTGATTCTCTGTCAAAAATTCGGCTGACTGTTCCGGCGAACGTCAGGCCGACTGAATGTCATCTAGGCCGCTTCGTTGAGTCAGCCTACCGCTTTGTCTAGTCAGCCTACAGGTCGCTTAAGCGGCCAACTGAGTCATTTTGTCAGATTTTCTCGGTTCTTTTCCCCAAACTGGAAAACCAAAGTTGTTTAAGCATTTTAAATCCGAATCTACCGTAACGGGTAAAAATGACTTGAAATTTTAGTAATCTTGGGTTTTCAGGCACAAAAAGGTCGATTCCGGTTTGTTTAGACTTTTTTCCGGCAGGCCACATCAGTGGGATAAAGGTCGACTGAGTGTCATCTAGGCCACTTTATTGAGTCGGCCTACCGCCTCACTGAGTCAACCTACTGGTAAAAATGTCCAATGGTCCCTGTTTGTTTTATTCTGTTGTTTACGACCCGTTTCAGTCGTTTTTGACCCCGTTTTTGTCATTTTAACGTCTTTTCAGTCCCGTTTTGAACCCGAAAAATTTCCAAAAATTCATAAATAATCTGAAACTATTTTTTTATTATTGTATTTTGTTTTTATACTTTATTTCTATTTTTATTTGATTTAATATGCATTTTAATGGCTTAAACTAGTGTTTTCGCTAAATAAATCGAAATAAATTGTTTTCTAGCAATTAAAAATATCAAAAATATTTTGAACAATTTAAATCTTATTTTAGGACATTTAGTTAATTTATTTCACCCTTTTTAGGTTATTAAATAATAAGTTAACGCCGGAAAATTATGTTTTTGTCCCAAAAAATCCAAAAATATCATTTTCTTCATGCTTGGTATTTATTTTCCATATTTATTTATCTATGCTTTATTTGTAACCACCCGTATTAATCTTGCCTCGTTTGGAGCCAGATCCAAGTCGGTAAGCTTGGTTAAAACCCGGTTTCGCCTTTGGATCCACCACTTTAGTTAGATTCTAAGTTTTAAGGTGCAATTTTATCACCCCCGTGAAGCTCACTTGTATACCTCATGCCCGCCAGGAATTGGGGATATATGTGGGTGGAACACTCGTTTCAACCAACGTGTAATTCTCATGGCCACACTCATTTGAGAAGTGGTTGAGTTACACGGAATCAAGCTAAACGAGACCCTCCTATAGTGTCGTTACACGACATCAGCAGTTTGAGACTATGAACCATGATAAATCTAGCCATAGCAACTTCCCTCTTGGCTTACCGGAATGATATAGATTTAGGTCGCATACTCTCTTGCCGTTTCCTGGCGCTAGAGTTACCCCCATACTACAAATTGGTGATACGCATGAGTTACAAGGTTGGAAGAGGTTTTTTTACTTTTGTGTACTACTTGTGTTGTGCTCATTCATGCAAAGCTTACACATAGGCCACATATGGCCGACCTTTATTTTGGGTTTTAGCTTTCCTCTACTCTCCCCTCCTTTGGAAGGGGGGATTTCCCAAAATGCCTGAGATCGTTTGAATCCCGACGACCTATACCTAGCTCACTAGGCATAATGAGGAATTCATACGTCTCACGTATTTTGAGGATAAGCTTCGCATCATAAGCTTTTCTGCTCTCTACCTCTCTAAACCACCCGTATATATAACATTCATCACTTGAATATTTATGTTATCATCCATCTCATTCATGGTTCGATTCGGGCTGATCATCTTTCGGTTTCTTTAAGTTAGGTTAAGACATCCTCGCCGCCGGAGTCCTCTTTGGTCGCGACTCGGCCGCCGTCTAGTTTGTCGTTCAGTGTCAGAATCAATTATTCTCGCCATGTTGGATATTCCCCTGTCTAGCGGATTTTTGGCTGAGGGCACTCCTCCGCCTGTGTCTCCTCCATCGGTTGATCAGGGGCAACCTCAGTTAGGTTCTGAATTGGCTAGCGCTATAGCTATATCCCTACAGTCGGATATGTTTCGGGCTACTATTAAAGAATAGGTTAGATCCACTCTCAAGGAGGAAAGAGAATCTCAGAGGATAGCAGGGCCTATTCTTCAAGCTCCGAGAGGGATAGTTCAGTCTCCACCAGTTCAGAATTAGTTTTTGGTATCACTGCTCCCTAATACTTGTCCCTTCTAGTAAAGTCAATTTCAATTTGGATAGAGCTCTTCTTAGGTACCTTTATCATCTGCCCTACCAATCTTTGGTTTTATCCCCCGGTGCACTCAAGGCGTATTACCCAATCTCCTATTCTCCCCACTTTCTCAGGGGGGTTTACTCCTCAGATGATAGTCCCATCAAGTGGCTTTGTTGTTCCTCCGGCATAGCCAAATGTTTTCACAACCTCACCCCCTAGCTTTGTGGTCACTCCCCAAGTGACTACTTACCCTTAGAATCCTTTTTGTTACCCCCAGAACGAAACCCCATCTCCTCTGCCCTTTCAGTTCGGGTCATCTTCATGTGACCAAGTCATACAGCTTTCGGGTGTGATGCCCGAAATGGCGGCTTTCTTCAGGCAATTTCTAAATAGGAGCGAGGAAAGGGAAGAAGTAAGAGATGATGAGTGGGTGCCTAAAAACTTCTCGATGCCCCGAATGGAGGTTTATTCAGGTGAAGGACCACCCAAGTCCCATATAGTCATGTATGAATGAATTATGCGCGTCCAAAAGATTGGGGATAAGGTGTAGGCTAAGTTATTCTCGTATACCCTTTCAGGCCCTGCCCTCGAGTGGTACAACACTCTTCCGTAGTCCATGATCCTAGATTAGAAACTCATATCTGAAGCTTTGGTTGCCCACTACGGATTTAATTCCATAATGGAGACTAAAATCCAGCATCTTGAGGCAATCAAGCAAAGGCCAGGCGAATCCTTTAAGTCGTATTTCAACATATGGATGGCCACTCAAGTTCTCTTAAAGCAAAATCTTTGCCTGAAAGAAATGATTCTAAAATTTCTTGATGGGGCCCTACCGATTCTCTGAAAGGAAATGGAGACTGACTCTTTCGAGTTCTATCAGAAAGTTTTTGAAAAAGCTGAAAAAATTAAGCGCCGGAAGGAGAAAGACTAGGCTAATTAGTTAAGTGGGAATCGGCCATAGTCACCTGCAGTGCAAGCTATGACTCAAGGAGAAGTATCAGTGGTTCAAGTTTCTCCCCCTACTCAGCAAACATTTGTATCCCTATGGAAGTTATCCCTCGATGTAATCTTTGCCAAGATGTATGAAGTGGGCCAGTTAAAGCCCGTTCGCGATGTTCGGGCTCCTCGACCAGATGAAAAGGGGAACTTCTGCAAATTTCATGTGTAAAATAGGCACCAAACTGATCAATGCAAGGCTCTAGCTTCCACTATTGCTCGTATGGTTAAAGACGGAAAAATGGCTCAGCCGGCCAGAAAACCGAGCACTAGGGAAAACCCTTTACCTAACTTTGGGGGGAAGGTCTCTATGATCAGTTCGGGCATTAAGGAAGAGTATGTTCAGGGAGAGATATCTGAGGAATTCATAATGGTTATCAGCTCCGATCTCCCTTCGGGCTTTGTATTTGATATGATCTCACAGTCTAATCCTATGGTAAACTCCATGGAAATTGAAGAAATGGGGCAAGAAGAGGGGACTAAAGCCGAAGATGTGGAAATGATCAAACCAACATTGTTCAGTGTTGATGATTATGTTCTAAAAGGGGAGTATTCTAATGAAGAGTTTCAGGCCTTTAATGTGAATGAGTATGAGCTCCAGGATTCGTCATTCGTGTATGAGGAGCTGCCATATCCATTTTAAACCCCTGCCATAAAAAGCGTATCGATCGATGGGATTCTGCATGTCACCCGCAATGGTCGAGTGTACCAACCTAAGGACAACCGTCTCCATATTGAGAATGATCCAATCCTAAACCCCATCAAGAATATGGCTAAGCCATTGGCATCGCCTCCTCAGGTTGAAGCAAGTCCTGATATTGATCCTCTCATTACTCAATTGAAGACGACCCAAGCCCATTTCAGCATGTGGCAATTAGTTCTTGGTTCTGATGATTATCGTCGGGCTCTGATCAAGAGGCTTATGGAGCTTGAAGCAAAGCCTACTACTTCTATTGTTGAGATCTGTAACATGGTAGGGAAAGGAATACCACTCCCGAGAGGAGATGATCCGATAATGTTCTCTAATTAGGACCTCCCACCTGAGGGGTGCTCTCATAACCGAGCCTTGTTCATCTGTGCCCAGGTTCTCGATAGAATTATCCCATGCATCATGGAGGATGATGGTTCTTCTCTGAATAGGTGTCCTTTGAAAGTTCTTCTGTATCTAGGTTTATCCGGGGAAATGCTTAAGAAATCCAACACTGTCATCCGTGCTTATAAGGATTCAAAGAGAGATATGATTGGGGTTTTCAAAGTCAAAGTAATTATGAAGGAAATTTCTGCTAGGGTTCAGTTTACTACCATTGACATTCCTGTCACCAATTCCTTACTCTTAGGTCGACCCTGGCTTCACTCTGTGGGAGCAGTCTCGTCGATACTCCATCAAAAGATCAAAGCCGTGGGAAAAGACAGAAAGATTAAGGTAATTAAAGCTGATCATGCCTCAGTCACAGCCATTATGAAAGCCGAGGAGTCCGGATTTCGAATGGCCATTATTAGTAATGAGTAGCTTAAGACCCCTTGCTATGAGCGTTGCTCACCTGTAGCAAGGAAATTGATGAAGAAACATGGCCATGAGCTGGGTCACGGTTTAGGGAAGCACCTTGGGGGAATTGTTGATCCTCTTTCAATTAAGATATATCCCAAGCGAGCTAGTTTTAGGTATACTCCAAAGAAAGTTTACAGGCGTGTTCATTCGCTCTTCTGCAACATGGTGACTATTTACGAGGTTCAAGGGAAGGGTGTCTACAAAGGAGAATCCGAGCCTGTTGAGCATGATGGTCAAGTCTGGCCAGGTTTTGAGATTTTCAAGGATGTGTATGATTTTGAGAAGAATTGCTTTTTTAAAAAGGGGGAGAGCCCGATTGAGCCAATATCTACTGATGCAGCCGAGAATAATAAGGGAAAGCTAGTTTCTGACTCAGATGATGAAAAGCTGATGGACCCAGAAATTGAAGTTGCAGTTGCTGCTATGTCTAAGGCTATGTCCGTTCTACTTAGGAAGAAGTGGAGGAAGAATGATCCTATGGCCAAAACCATGAAAATGCTTGCCCGATCCCTTGCTACTGAGAAGGTATGCTATCTGTTGATCAAGTGAAAGCTCTGGATCACAATCTGGATGACCTACTTATAGAACGTACTAAGGGTGTCACCTCTGCTGATGCCGCTACTCAAGACCTTTTGCCTGTGGAGGATGACTCTATCTATGATGATGTAACTTTTAATATCTGCAGTGTTATTGATGGGAACAATGTAGCCTATAAGACCTTTAACTCAATGAACGGTTCTGATTTCGCTTATTTGCTCGATGTTTTACCCAAGGGGTCCATGAATTCATTTAATGATAAGCATAATGTGTTTAGTATTCATGACATTTCTTTAACTGAAATAAACTTAAGTACAGATGGTGACCCTAAAATGGTAATCCTTTCTAATGACTTAACACCTGAAATAAAAAGTGAGATAATTAAAGTGCTGAAAGATCATGTTAACACTTTCTCTTGGTCATATATGGACATGCCTGGTGTCGATCACCATATTACCGAACATTGTATTCCAGCTGATCCTAGATTCCGTCTTGTCAAGCAGAAGTTCTGAAGGGTGAGAGCAGAATGGGCCAACAAGGTCATAGCAGTGGTTACTAACATGATTGGGCTAAACATGTCAAAGTCGTCAAATATCTGACCTGGTTATCTAACATTGTCCCCATTCTAAACAAGGATGGTGGGGTAAGGGTTTGTGTAGATTACCGAGATCTGAACAAAGCTTTGCCAAAGGACGACTTTCCTCTACCCCACATCGATGTGCTAATTAACAGCACTACCAGGGCCGCAATGTGCTCGTTCATGGACAGATTCTTAGGGAACAATCAGATTTTGTTATACATAATTGATAAGGTTAAAAAATCTTTCATCACTGAATAGGGAGTATTCTGCTATCGAGTTATGCCATTTGGTCTGAAGAATGCTGGAGGAACCTTTCAGCGTACTGTCACCACTCTCTTGAATGACATGATCCATAAGGAAGTAGTGGTCTACGTGGATGACATGTTAGTTAAGTCTGCTACTATAGAAGAGCACCCCGCAGTTTTGGATAACTTTATGACTCGCATTGAGAAATATAACTTATGACTTAATCCAAAGAAGTGCATATTTGGGGTTACATCAGGAAAACTTTTAAGCCACGTGGTCAGTCAAAGGGGGATTGAAATGGATCTAGATAAGATTAAGGCGATCAGGGATAAATCCGCTCCGAAGACAGAAAAAGAAGTTCGATCCTTTCTTGGTTCCATATGTCAGTAGGTTCATTTCTGGCCTCACCACCATTTGTGAGCCAATCTTTAAGCTATTAAAGAGGCGTCAGCCGATTGTGTGGGATGTGCATTGCCCGATCGCCTTCGACAAAATCAAGGCCTACCTTCTTCGCCCGCCCATCCTTCGTCCACCCACCCCAGGCACGCCATTGATCTTGTACTTAGCAATCAATGACTCCACCATAGGGGCAATGTTGGTTCAAGAAGATGATAGTAGGAAGGAGCATGCCTTGTACTACTTAAGTAAGAAGCTATTGGATTATGAAACTCGTTACTCAATTGTTGAAAAAACGTGTGCTGCCATGGTTTGGTTAACTAAGAAGTTGTGCCACTACTTCCAGTCCTACAAAGTTCAGGCCGTTGCTAAGGTTGACCCAATGAAATATCTTTATCAATTGCCCACCTTATCCGACAAGTTATCCAGATGGTTACTGTTGCTTTCTGAATTCGATAGTGAGTATGTCATGACCAAATTCATCAAAGGAAGACCAATTGCAGAATTTTTGGCAAATCAAGCTCTTGACTCCGATTATATCGAGAACTTAGACTTTCCCAATGAGCAATTAGCTATAAATGAAATCACCAACCCAATATGGACCATGTATTTTGATGGTGCTATGAATAGAGTCGGGGCAGGCCTGGGAGTTATCTTATTCACACCCGACAATGAAGTTATACCTCTATCTAAGCGGTTGGAATTTCCCACTACTAATAATGGGGCTGAGTACGAAGCTTGTCTATTTGGTCTTGAAGCCCTTTTGTGTGTAGGGTCAAAGCATGCTTCTGTGATTGGAGATTCCACCTTGGTTATCCTTCAAGTCATGGGAGATTGGGAAATCAAAGAAGAGTCTCTCCGCCCTTATGTCCATTACATTTGGGATTTATCAGCTCAATTTGCAACATGTCTCTATCAACATGTCCCCCAAGATGAGAATCAGATGGCTGATTCATTAGCTACACTAGCCTCAATATGGGAAGGTCCCCAGCGCCAACTGATCTACCCTCTGATCTTAGTTTCAGCAAAGGTTCCCTACCATTCGCACAAATTTGCTCCCATTCTCACCATTAGTGACGAGCCCTGCTAGTACTCGGACATTGTGCAATTTCTCTGGAGCGGTTAGTAAACCGACGGAACTACCGACTCCGATCATGCTACACTCCGAAGGTTGGCCTTTTAGTTCAGGATTGTTGAAAATGATCTCTTCAAGCGCACTTTTGATGGGTTGTTACTCCAGTGTCTTACTAAATCAGAAGCTCATCGGGTTATGGGAGAGGTTTATGTGGGTTATTGTGGACCTCATATGAATGGCCTGGCCTTAGCCAAGAAAATTTAGCGGATGGGGTACTTCTGGTTAACTTTGATTGCCGACTGTGTCTCCGAAGTTAGGCGATATCACCAATGTCAGATTTATGGAGATATTCAGCATCTTCCACCCACTAAACTTCACAATTTATCTACTCCTTGGCCATTCTCAGTGTGGGGGATAGATATAATTGGTGATATTTAGCCACCATCAACTAATGGTCATCGTTTCATCATCATGGCAATGGATTATTTCTCTAAATGGGTGGAAGCGGAATCATACACCGGTATTACCGCCAAGAAGATGGCTAGGTTCATCGAGAAGCATATTTTTGCACGATATGGACTACCTCATCATATTATCTCGGACAATGGGGTTCAATTGCAAGGGGCAATTGCGGAGTTAATTGAAAAGTACGGTATAGAGCATCATAGATCTTCGCCTTACCGTCCTCAGGCCAACGGTGCAGTGGAGGCAGCTAACAAGTCTATTAAGAAAATCATTTCTAAGACTATAGCCGGTTACTGAAATTGGGCTCATAAGTTACCATTCACTCTTTGGGGGTACCAAACAAGCATCAAGACTCCCACAAGTCAAACCCCCTTTTCCTTGGTTTACGGTATGGAAGCTATTTTACCTGTTGAAATTAAGATGAAGTCCTCATGAGTGGCACTCGAATCTGAGCTCGAAGAGACTGAATGGGGAAAAGCAAGATTTCAATAGCTGAATACTCTGGACGAGCAACGCTTGAAAGCCTTGGATAGCCTTCAAATGTATCAGCAGCGTATGGCAAGAGCCTACAATAGCCGGGTCAAGCACCATAAGTACCCGTTGAAAGCTGGTGACTTGGTCCTAAAGCAAGTAAAACCTTCCCCCACTAATCCAAGCGGGAAGTTTTGGCCAAATTAGGAAGGACCTTATGTGATTAAGAAGGTTTTCGGTAAAAGTTGAATGAAGATCATGGATATGGATGGTAATGAGTTCATGAACCCTATCAATCAGGATCGGTTGAAGCGTTATCATATCTAAATCAAAAGAATTGAATCAAGAAAAGCAGCACTCATAAAAACCAAATAAAATCAAATCACTCGGCGAGTGGTCCTTTATTGCTCGGGCAAAAATTAGGGTGCATCCCGCTGATTGGTATTCCGCAAACCAGTCAGGCAAAAGTTAGGGTATAGTGAGGCATGAGAGCTTGTTGACTAGAGAACCTTCTTAGGCTAGTTAACGCCAGGATTTGGGTCAGTAGAAATGGTTATCATCATTATACACTCAAGCTTACTTTAATTAATGGAAATGTCATTCTTACTAAATTCTTATGTTTATATGCAAATGAATATACTAGATCCTAAAGGCAAAACGTTGTAGATAAGTTGAGTTTGGGATATCGCTTAACTCAAATTCTTATGATCCAAATAAAATGGAAATCATAAGAAATAGAAAGCGGCATAAATTCCAATAGGCTGAAAACATCTAGGCCTATGCAAAAGCTGGAAAGTCTGCTGGACTGAAAACCCGAAAAGGGCAGTCCAGGCAAAACTTAGGACATAAAAGCAGCAAATAAAAATCTGATGGGCCTAACACAATGTTCAGGCCTATGCAAAAAGAAAGACAAACAAAAGTAAGGATGATACAATCATCAATCACCCAGAAGGCCCTGCACCCTCGTCGTCATCATCATCATCATCGTCATCATAATCAAAGTCAAAGGTTTGAACCAGCTTCTCCTCTGCTAATAAAGGATCGAGTCCCGACTGCCTGTCACTCCACTCAACCCACAAATGCAGGCACTTCTTCCGACACCATAATCTTCCAGCATGTCAAAGCCACCCTGGATAGAATCCATCAGTAGTAGTAGCATCCAGTCAATTGTAGTCTAAGGTCTTATAACTCGCTCGGCAAGCCCAAACCTCTCTAGCATGGACAAGAAGGTAGGCTAAGAATGGCCCGGCCTCAAAGTCTCCTAAGTGCAGTGGGACCCTCTATCATCGCTCCCACTTTCGACACAAACGATAAGGCGAGTAGTGCTCAAAGTGTAGTAGCGCTATAAGCTGAACCTTGCCTCCACCAGTGTCTACTAGAACATCAAAAATCTCCTACCAGCGGTAGACCCAGTGAATGTCTACATTGGATAGACCCTCTATGATCACTGTCCAATCATCAGTTGTCAGGGCATTATGGCCGGTAGTGACATAGGCCCTGCCATGCTAATTCCTAGGCCCATATAATCTCGTATTGCCTCGAGGGTCCTGGAGCAAAGCTAGCTTCTTTAAGAGCCAGACCTACAGGTTCAGATTCAGGTTTAGATTTAGTTTTAGTTCTAATCTCAGATTCAGATTCAATGTCAGTTTCGAGTTTAGAGTCAGTTAAAGGGAATACCTGTAGTATGGAGAAGTGGTTTCTGATGCGATTGGGATCACTGACAGCTCTATCCAAGTGGAATAGGGTCTCAGTTAACCCTAGAAATAATGGAGATAAGCCCACTGAGGCCTGGCCAATGATCAAAACTAGCCAGAATGGGGCAACGGTGCCAACCCCGCAAATAAACTTAGCCATGAGCAATAAAGCCACCATAAAAGGATAAGAAATATGTGACTTGGGAGTGGCTATACACCAGTTGAGTACCCAGCCGAGATTGAATCCCGGTGACCCAAGAATCTGGGAAAGGAATGTAGTAGGGGCATCCAAATTCCATGACCCAGTTAGCTAATCCTTAGCCCCAAAATGCACCTCTGGCATAGCAAAACGCATCCCACGAGTATAGATCATCCCGAGAATAGTGTGATGCTCCTCCACCAATGGGCAAAGCTCAAAACCTGAGAAGCGGAATACATGGTCCATCAGGTCCCAATGGAAGAATGCCACATGGAGGAAAGCCACATTCACCGGCCTGCTAGCAATGTACCAAAGCCCCTCTAATTCGAAAACCTCTAGTCTCTCCCAGTCAGAGCTCACTAAAGTGTGCAAGAACTACCTCAACATAGCGTTGTGTATCTCCATTAGTGATCTCTATCTACTAGTCGCCTATCAAATAAGGTTGCATTCATTAATTCAGATTATTGTAAGCGTTAATTAGTTCATTCCTAGGTAAGCATCTATCGCGCCTAGCATTCATCTAGTGAACAAGCAATGCAATCAATTAGACAAACAAGTCAAGCATCACACAATCAAATCATCCATCAAGGTCACAAGTACATCCGAAAAATAAAGATGCATAAGTAAGAGCTCATCTGAGGCAACCCCCAGATCTCCTCTCTGAGGCATCGGCCCTCAAAACTCCACCCATGCCAAATTGAGGAGGAAAACCCGAACCCATAGGCTGCATCCCTGGAAAGGTCATCATCTCCAAGGTAGCCTAAAACTGCGCGGACTGGCTGGTACCAATCATAGTGACCTCAGTCTCGTACTCTTCGTCGCTATGGCTACCCCTACGAACCTCAGCCTCCCTCTTTAATTGTTCTCGCCGCTTCTCCACCCTCTCAACATAACTCCGTAGCATCTCCATCACTTGGGTGTAATGCTCCCTCTGCTCAGCCAGTCATCTCTCATAGTCTGCTAGCCGACACTCGTAGTCCATCCTCTCTTGAGCTAGCTGACCCTCGTGATCCATCCTCTCTGGATCCAACTGACACCGATAATCCACACACTCGCGCTGGATCCGCATTCGCTCCTCTCACTCGCTCTGATACTTATCTTGCTCCATCCCGACCAATAGCTGCAAATATCAGTGATCAGCCCGACTATTCACGCATTTATAACATTCATTCATAAACTAACAAATATCCTACATACTTTTCTCATTTTAAATCTTAACTGGTTGTAAGGCAGAATCTCACCCAGCCTACGAAATCCTATATAGTGACCAAGTCCCTCATGCTAAAACAACCCCGGGCCAAACGCTCAGCCTCTGAGATTGGTACCTGCACAATCAAAAGCAGAACCAACCAATCACTATGGTTAGGCGACATCAGAATATAAGAACTGAAAAAGTAAAGCATGAGTTAGATTCTTACATGCGTGGTCTCCGGTGGGGCAAAGGTCAGAGGTGCAATGTACTCCTCAATATGTCTCTGCTCTCGAACTCCTGGATGGGTCATCAGGCATAAAGAGGTATACAACTGGTTTACCAACACTCCCTCGATGAATCCCGGTGGGAATGGTCTCTAAGTAGGAGGAGCTAGCTCAGTGGAACCAATCTCTGGATCGGTCATTTTCTGGTGCGAAGGCCCCACGTTCACTCATGTGTTAAACATAGGGGCTCCTCTCCTATCTCTTCGGGTCCCCTGAAATCAAAAGAAAAATAGATTGATCAGTCAAGGCAGAATCAGAGTAATATAATAATTCAAGCATATATGAAGTAAATTTGTTAGAAGTTTGAGTGTCGTACCCCTCAGCGCCCCCGTCTAGGGGCAGGTGGCTCGATGCCCGACCCGGCATCGGCAAAAAGCCTCTCGCCCAGGTCCATATAAGCCATATCATTATTAGCCTTAGAAGGGACGTCGTCGGCATCGTCATCCACCCCGTCGAACCCATTGCTGCCATCTATCTGAACGTAATCGTCGTCGAACTCAAAGTTTTGCACCACATCATCTCGGGCTCTCCTAGGGCAAGAAGGTATCAGTCGGCTTAGATGACCATTATAATCTCTGCCAAATGAGGCCACCCAGACCTGATCTCCTCCCCTAAACTGAGCCTGGTCGTCCGACGATATAAGGTGAGGCCAAAAGATACCGATAGGTACTTCAGGGAGGACTCTCCTCCGAGCAGTGGTGCTGGTCCTCCATTGGCAAACCCGCTAGCCAAAGTACCAGTCCATGCTGAATGGGCACTCCAATATGAATTGACACCCATCTATAGTCCCCCGGACTTCCTTCACGTGCTAATAATTAACCAATTTCTTTCAAGGGTTAGAAATGTTCTGCCAAATAAAGAACAAAGAGAATCGCAACAGTTATCAATGTAAGTATTCTTACTCTTTCGTAAATACGGTTTTGAACTAATGTTTAAACTAAATGCGCAGAAAGTGAGGTTACCCGGTGATGGCGTAGCTGCCTCAAAAACTCTCGGTACCAGCACGGCCCGCGCGCTAGGTCAATGTTTGACCAGCTAACCATCCACCGAGCAATGGCATATGACCTGGGTGGTGGCTGATCCTCTAAGTCCGGGGGATAGTTAATCCGTTACTCAAAGGCCCATATCTATAAATGTAATAAATAAATAAAGAGCTTAGAAAGCATCCAAAAGTAGAAGTGTATGTTAAGGATTTTAGCCAAAGGGGATTCATTACCAAGACCCATAGCTGCCCGGCCTTGAACTCGGTGACCCTTCCTCGTGCCGAGCAGTTAAGAGCATAATAAATCTGGCCAAGAATGGCCCTCGACCAATTGTATATAGTAAAACTGCTCAAATCATCGAGGATGCATAGTAACCCGAATGAAGCCCTACTCGAGGAGCAAGGAAAAAATAGGTATGTCAGTATGGTTAGAAGGAACGATCGGAGGTACTGGTCAAAGTACTACCCGCTAAGGTCGGTCACTATGACCCAATGCTCATGTAAATCTGCATATCTCAGATTGCCTTCAGCTGGCATTGGAACAACCAAAAGTGTCGTAACCCGGGCGCGGGCCTCCGATTCATGGTGAAAGTGATCAGGATAGACGTTCAACACTATTGGGAAACCCTCCCATCGTATCTCGGTCATGGCATAAATATCGGATGGGGTGATCATCATCTCACCAACTAGAAGATGGAAGGTGTGCGTAACCTTGCTCCATCACTCCACTAAACATCCTAGTATATCCGAGCTCATCGAACGGCGTGACATGGTCAGAGAATCAAGCATGCGCTCGAGCCCCATGCCCTAAATGGCCATGACTAATGAGTTGTCGTCCCGACCTTTAATTTGATTCCACCAGTTAGCACACCTCTGTAATGATCCCATTGCCTGGAGACTATGTGGCGGCAAAAAAAAAATTCAATGTCAAGCGTTAGAACTAGTAGTTAAAGTATGCAAAATCAGTAACAAGTTAATTTTTCAGCATCTAGCCTACTTTAGATCTAAATTTTGACTACAAAATCAGACTCAGCACGAAAAACTAGTTCGGATAGGCCCCCAATTTTCCTCAAAAAAATTTTTTCCAGCTGCAGGTAATCGTAGCCGTCGACCGGTGGCCAGAGGCCGGCTTGACATGGCCAGGCTGCCTCATTGTGGCCAGGCCGCCTCTTTGAGGCGGCCAGTCGCCTCATCGAGGCAGTAGACTACCTTGTTGATGCAGCCTGATGCCGCCAAAGCGGCCTTGCTGCCGTTAATGCGGCCCGGCGCTGTCAAAGCGGCCTTGCCATAGGCGATGGTCGGCCTCCCGCCAGCGGCGATTTGCCCAAGTAAAAGCTAATTTTCTGCCTTTTTAGGCCTAATTTTAGTACAAATTCATTCAAATCAGCCCCAAAATACACCTAAATGCATCCTAAACATCTTTCCTCAACTTATTTCGCCTATTTTAAAGCCTAAAGCACCCTAAAAATCCAAATCAAGTTCATGGCATTTTATGGAAACTTTGGCAAAAATTAGGTTTTATCGGTTTACCTGAAGTTCAGAAGCATGCCTGGCCAAGTCAGTGAATATCGTGACCTGAGAAGTCGGTGTATACCCCATATATGTGTCGAAGGCCCGTAGTCCGTAGGCCCACTGAACCGGACAAATCTGCCGGCCATCATTCCCTGGTGGTAGCGTTTTGTGGTCAATATTGTGAGACCTCTTGAGCCCTTTCTTGTAGTACATCCTTCCCCAAATTCGAAAAATCGGGGAGTATCTCGGGATTTTTGTCTGGAGAAGGAAGAAATGAAAGGAAAGATTATGGAAGGAAAGAAAAGAAATGAAATGAGAGAAATGAAATAGAATGAAAATAAGGGAAGTATATATAGGAAAGTAAAAGGAATATGTTCCTTTTTTCTTTTGTCTTGTAGTGCAAGGGAATATTCCTTTTCTGAAGGGGCAGAGTTCTCCAATCAGTTATTTCTTTCTGCCTCCCGGGCTTCTCCAATCTCTGTTTTATTCTCACCTCTTTTTATTGTTAATTGAAGGGGCAAAAATTTTTGTTTTACAAAATCAATTAAGCAATAAAAAAAGGGGGCATATTTATCACATGCTAATTTCTCAAAATTATATTCTTGATAGGTCTATTAATAGGGTACCCAGAAAACAACCGAGTCAGAATTCCTACACTTAGAAAAAATTTTGACTCGATTGGTCTGTCAATGGTGTGTTCCCAGAACCGCCAGTAAACAACCGGTTTGAGATTATTCAGCTCTAAAAGGTCCATTGATGACGGATCCCTATACCATCCGTAAACAACCGTTTCAGAATTTCACTTCTAGGACTATCTTGTTCCTCCTAAAAGATCTATCGATGGGGACCCTAGTAGACAATCGGCTCAGGAATTCGCAAGTCAGGTATAGCCTCCTATCCCTTGCTCTTTCAAAAGATCACACTTGGCCAGCTAAGTGACGATCTCTCGAGGGGAAGCCTGTGAGCACGGGCTTTTCAGTGACCCTCGGAATGATGATGACTTTTTTCTCTAACCTTTTACAGTCTAGTTGTTCCATTATTTTTAGAATTGAATCGAGTTTGGTGAGTTCTTTGTTGATGATTTTAAGATCTTTGACCCCGATTAATTGAGTAAATGGATCGCTTTTAAATTGTTAACCGCAATTGTATGGCAATTTTTTCCTTAAAAACCTAGACATTTTCAGCAAGTCTTGTTTAAATCATTGGATTCTTGATTCCCTGAGCTTTTCGAAATGCTAAGAATCACCCCACTTGAATACACGTAGTGTAATTTGCTCGCGTTTCGGGCCCCATGAGCCGGGCCCCATTTGCTTTTTTTTGGGTACCCTAATCCATCAGCTGTGACTGGTGCCGCCGATAGAAGGTAAGGCCACGTCGGATGACACAGCCTAGATCTGGCCGCGTCATGTGATGCGACCTTCGCCCGAACACGCCGGTGGCGCGACTTCCGGGCGGGGTCCCTTTATTTAGATTTTTTCGGGTTTTTCTTGGTCGAAAAAATCAGGTTTTGGGTCTTTTCCGTCAAATTTTGACTTTTAGAGGATTAATTTGGGTATTTTACACTTGAAAAGGCTATAAATACCCCTCAAAAATTAGATTTTAGGAGGAGGAGAAAATTTTCTTTGGCTAATTTTTCAAGAGAAAAATTCTTAGAATCCTAAGGCTTTAGAGAGGAAAAGTTTAGTAACATTGGGAACATCCAAACCAATGTACTTAGTTCTCGATTTCTAAATATTATAAGACTTAATCTCTTAGTATTAATAAACCAATGTACTTAGTTCTGAGTTCTAATATATTTCTGTTGTTGTTTATTTTTGTTACTGCCGCTATATTTTTTGTTGTTTTTCCGAGTGTTTAGCCCCTTTATCCGTCCTTTTTTGATTCTCTATCAAAAATTTGGCTGACTGTTCCAGCAAACATCAAGCCGACTGAACGTCATCTAGGCCACTTTGTTGAGTCGGCCTACCACTTCGTCCAGTCGGCCTACGGGTCGCTCAAGCTGCCAACTAAGTCGTTTTGTCAGATTTTCTGGTTTCCTTTCCCCAAACTGGAAAACCAAAGTTATTTAAGCATTTTAAATTTGAATCTATCGTAACGGGTAGAAAAAGACTTCAAATTTTAGTAATCTTGGGTTTTCAGGCACAAAAAGGTCGATTCCGGTTTGTTTAGACTTTTTTCCGGCAGGCCACTTCAATGGGACGAAGGCCGACTAAGTGTCATCTAGGCCACTTCGTTGAGTTGCCCTACTGCCTCACTGAGTCGGCCTACTAGTAAAAATGTCCAAATGGTTCCTGTTTGTTTTATTCTGTTGTTTACGACCCGTTTCGGTCGTTTTTGACTCGGTTTTTGTCATTTTAACACCTTTTCAGTCCCATTTTCAACCCGAAAAATTTTCAAAAATTCATAAATAGTCTGAAACTATTTTTTTATTATTGTATTCCATTTTTAGACTTTATTTTTATTTTTATTTGATTTAATATGCATTTTAATAGCTTAAAAATAGTGTTTTTCTTAAATAAATCAAAATAAATTGTTTTCTACCAATTAAAAATATCAAAAATATTCTGAACAAATTAAATCTTATTTTAGGACGTTTAGTTAATTTATTTCACCCTTTTTAGGTTATTAAATAATTAGTTAATGCCCGAAAATTATATTTCTGTCCCGAAAAATCCAAAAATATCGTCTTCTTCATGCTTGGTATTTATTTTTCATATTTATTTATCCATACTTTATTTGTAACCACCCCGTATTAATCTTGCCTCGTTTGGAGCTGGATCTGAGTCGGTAAGCTCGGTTAAAACTCGGTTTCGCCAGTTTATTTATTTATCATTTTATTTATTTTCTCGCAGTAGAGAAATGTATAGGTATTCATAAAGCCTTGTAATAATTTTATTTTCTTACTTTGTTTATTTATCGCTTTTCGTGTGATGTATGGCATATTAAACTGAAAACACCAAACAATAATCGGATCAAATCCCATAAGAACTAAGGTCATCCTTATCAAAACATAATCAGTTTGATTTAAAAATTGAAAAGTAAGCACCATCATCCGGACTTAGAATCTCTGTTTTACGGTACAGTCAGACCACCCAGTGGGAATATTGTACCTAAAGTCCCGGTGGAGCTTAACCGGGTGGCGACTCTGTCTTAAAATAGGGATCCTAAGTCTCGTATCCCTTAACACATAAATTGGACTAAATTTCAACTTCAACATCGCTTTCGTTATCCATTTTCCTCACGCTAAAATAAGGATCATCGCCTAGCTCACTTCACAGTTCTCGTTGTTTCACCGCCCCACGCCGAAGAGCATTAAAGCTTACCATGCAAGCGGGGGGATCGGGGGTTGTCTGCTTACAGGGAGCCTTTGCTTCCCCTATAAATAAGAGCTTCATTTCTCCTTTCTAAATTGCACCAAGTTCAAGAATAACTTGAACATCTCTAGTTTATATTTTTGGGTAGGGTTTTGGAGTGGTCTAGCAACTACTCAAGGCTCCTTAGTTCTTCCTCTCGGAGAGGTTTCGGTTGGTGGGGTTCGTGTGGATACTCATAGAGGCTATCATATACTTGAAGGCTTGTGTAAGGAGATTTTGCCAAAGCACGCTTCAACTGGTATGTTTATTTTAAATATCAGGTCTTTTTCTTTAAGCATTTTAGACTTAATAATTATCATGCTTAGGTTATAACGCATGCTTAATTTATTTTATATTTAAATTATAACTTAGAGTTATAACGTATTTAATATAAAATATTTATCCTATGATATAATTTAGAATTATGGTATGCGTAGCCTATGCATGCTAACCTAGGTAGAGAATTATTTAGTTAAGGCTTTATTTAATTTATACGCAACTAATAGGAGTTTCTGGAGACTTGGACAAAATTTTGAATTTCCGCAATTCATGTTATGCATGTTCAAATTGACTGTCAATTCCCAACAGAAATTGATGATGATGCAATGACCCTCATGTAAATCATGAGGGAATCACCTACCAAAAGGCCTAGAGGAAGGCTTTTTAAAGTAGCTGCCAAGAAAGGGAAAATGTGAAAACTCCGGAGGTAATGGTAGAAGTTCAACCTCCTAAAGTAGCAGAAGCAATTCTTGCTAGAAGAAAGAAAGATAGAGCAACCCAGAAAGAAATCCTAGCGGAAGGGAATACTAGTGTGAGTAGTGCCACTAAGGAAGAAGAGCCTGCTCCAAAAAGAAAATTCCACAAGAAGGGACCAACTTTTAGTGAAGCTCTTAAGGCTAAAAGAGCAAAATTGGAACCTTAGAAGGATGATGTCGGAAATACCTTTAAGGAACCAACCCCTAAGATACTGGAGTAGAGGAAATAGCTAAGGCCAAGAAATCAAAGGGGAAGAATGTAGAGTCTATTGCAATAACTATTCTTTCGGACAATATCCATCAGGAGGATCCACAATTCAATGAAATGATGGCTACTTTCAAGAATAATTTAAAGGAAAATCAGCAGACCAAAGAAGAACCCGGATGCTCATCCTGAGCAACCAAGCAGACCATTACTCTAGATAGCTCCACTCCCTCAATTCTCCTTGCTCCCTCTGTCTACAAGTTCTATAAGAAGGGAACAGTGAAGAGGATTTATGTAGGTCTAGATTAAGGGTTTTAACAAGTAAAACAGGTGTTGAAATTCAAAAATTAATCTACAGTCTAAGATCTCCTAACCATGGCATGATTGATAATAGTACTAGTCATAAATTATTCTAGGTTACAAACACTTATTAAAAGGACCTAATAATAATTTAACAACTTGAACCGTGAATCCTATAGTTAGTAGAAAGACCCCTTAGCCACGTGCATAGACTCCAAAGTAGAAGCCCTCTATAAATAGTCCACACGAGCACCACCGACCAAAACCTTCTAGAAAGGGAGTACCGATAAATAAGCGGAAGACAGCTAGATCTTCCCTACTAATTTATTCTAGAAGAATTTCCCTTTGTTTTTATTCTAAGTAAATACTTCTTTCAACGGATTACTTTTAGGAACTAGAACAACTAAGAGAATAAGACAGCAAGAGAAGGAGTATGAAATTAAGGATGAAAAATAATGAAGGATGCTTCTATTTATAGTGGTTAAGAAGTAATCAAAAGACAATAAAGTCCCTAACCTCAACAAATCAAGAATAAAATAAGAAGGGCAAAAAGGTTAATTAATATCCTTGGCAGAGTTGGAGAACAACTTAAGCACTAGGAGCTTACTTAGGGAGCAAGCTCCTAGTTGGACTGGGAGACTGCTGGCCATCGGGCCAGCAGCCCCCTTATGGGCTTGTATAGGAGCACAAGCCCACAAGGCTGTGCTATGCACAGCTTGCGCATGGTGCGTAGGCCCGTGTGGTGCGCAGCCCCTTGTGGGCTGCACTCCACGCTATGCAAGCCCTTATGCGTTATGTGCCTACGCAACCCATTTGGGCTTGCGCGTGCCCCATGGGCCATTCGTAGCACTATTCTAAACAGTGCTACCATGTGGCCCATACATAGGCCTATCTATGTATTATCCCATAGTACATTTATAGGGCCACTCATGCAGATTTAATTAATATCCAATACTAATAAATCTCGCTAAGTTCCAGTTCCAATTTTCCCTTTATTTATTTTATCCTCCTAATTATTTAACAGGTTCATTGGTCCAACCAATGAATATTGGTCGGACCAACATTATGGTCTAACCATATATCCTTGCTCTTCTGGATTAGACCTAGTCTAATGGTTCTTTACATGGCTCGGTCATAACTGAAAGTGTGTGACCTTATAGGATCCCGTAATATCAAGCCGTCAAAAGTTTAACCTAGCTCAATTCCTTTTACGAATTGACTGGCTCTGAGCTCTAGACTATTGTGGACTCCGATTACTTTGATCGGTCATAGTGGCTCTCTAGCATAGGGCATATGACCCCTTAATATTCGGAATGTCACATGCATTGTGACTTACTTTCAGTTCTGCAATAGTATCAATACAATTTACTCCTTCTAATATTAAGTACCATCTAGTTTCTAGGACTCGGTTTAAGTGTCAGTCCACTAGTAGCTTTAATAGCTACCCCAATATTTAGTCTTGCTATAGAAATACACCACTCAACCATTTAATGTGTTGAACAGGATTTCATCCTACCAACTCATACTCTGATCAGAGGTTTATGAGTGTGTCACTTCCAACAAGTGGCTAAGGTGCATCTCCCTTATATTGCTATAATGGAGTGATAGATTCCGTCTTGACTACTCAGCTTACCAATGGACAGACATCAACTATGCCTCTAATCATTCTTATCACCCAGTCTATAGAATGCTTAGGTATGACCTAAAGTATAGCAACATCTGAACAAAGTAACTAGTATCTCATGTCTAAGGATATTTGTATTCCTATTGTAATGAGAAGATTAAACACCAACACATAATATAGATTACCGAGTGTTGTCTCATATGGGTCTCCAATGTATCTCTCTAAATACATTCATGTGTTAACCCAAGGTACCACCCTCTAGTATTGGAGATATGCTACTCTAAATCAAATTCAAGAGGTTTGACGACACATGCTAGTCTATCTGTATCATCAATGTCTAGTCTTAATGATAATATGACTAGGGATATCTAGACAAATCATAATTGCACACGAACTAGTTCTCACCAACATACTCCCACTATGCCCTTACAATATGTGCTATGATTATGTCATGGACTTTTGTAAACACTTCAATGAATATATTCTAAACTAGTCATAATATATTTTCACAGTCACTAATATAACAAAAGAATGCCTTTATTAATATAACTTTGTCTGTACAAATAAAACTAACTAAGATATATCGTCTTGATTGCCTCTAGGGCATACATCATATCTAACAATTTATTCATTTTCAAAGCAAGAATAGAACCTCTTCTGGACTCTTTCATAATCCTTGAAACTGAATCAAATGTGGTCAAAGAGCAAGTGAGATAGAAAGTCCAGAAAAGGCAACTGGAGAGAATGTTGAGGACACCACCAACATTCCTAAACCAACTGGGGAAGTCGATACCAAAAGTCCTGAAAAGGAAGGTAATGGGGTTATTGAGGAAAATGCCAATCTTTTGGAAATTTATGTGGAAGGAAGAGTTGATGAAATAGCAGAGACTATAAAACACCAGAACACAGAGGTAACTCTTAACTGTAACTCAAATACTGTTGTTGCTATGGCTGGTGATGCCACTGAAAAACAAGGCAACTTAGATGCAACTTAAAGTGCATCTAAGGTAGTTGAGCCTGACCTAGATCTTAATACTGTAAAGGAGGTAAATGGTCTGAGACCCACTGAGAATGCTAATGTAGTGGACTCATAGGGCAAGGCCATTCCAGAGGTTAGGTTGGAGGGAAACAAGGAAGAGAAGGAAAATGATAAGGAGGAGGAATCCTCTAGCTCTGAGGAAACCAGAAGCAGCTCTAGATCTGAAGATGACTCCTCTATATACAGTGAGGCAAAGAAGAAAGTAGTCACACCATCCATTACAACAAACTTTCTCACCTCTAGATCTAAAAAAGTAAGAATGGGCCTAAGCTTACTAGAACAAGCTGCATTGGATGGGCGCAGAGATGAGGAGTTTAAACATATGCCTGAGGCCATTAGCCAACGACCAACATCCATGGAAAATTTAGTCTAGAATACAATCATTTATCCGGTCATTAGAACTTAAATTGAGGGGATTAAAACCAAGCTGAATAATCTTGAGAAGAAGGTGAATTAATTCTCAATAGTTGAATAGGTTGCAGTAACCTCTCTCTCTCTCTGATTACCCCCACACTCAATCAACTCACCTCTGCAATTACAACGACTAATAGATCTGGTAGTCAACCTGCAACCAAAGCAGAAAATAATTTTGCAAACATTTAGGGGCATATCACCTCTACCTCCACGAAACTAAAGACTGAGATGAAGGAGTATCTAGATTCCAAGTTTGAAAACTTGTTCAAATTCATTCCAAATGCTCTCATTGAGACACTAAAAGAAACATCCTCTGGACTCACTTTAATCTCTAAAGAGCAATAGAACTCTAAAGAAAAGCTCTCCACATATTAGGAAAAAGAACTTCCAGAAATTATTTAGAAACTTATGGAAGACTTGAGCGCTGATTTCTAGAGTCATCTCTCTGAAACTGAGAAGATGATTAGCAGCTGGAAGGAGAGGTTTGATATTGAACTCCGGCATATAAATAAAAGTCTTCACAATGGCCATGATGCAATCATCAAAGTAGTTCAACAATTGGGCTCTAGTATGTCACAGTTAACTTTGACTGCTCCTTCTTCTTCCAGAACTTCTACAACTCTAGATAGCCCCATTATATAAGAATTGGTCTAACACATAGGGGATACTGGTTTCTTTGGATACAAGTGCTCCCTCACTCTTCTCAAAGCCTTATTTCCATTCTATAAAGAGGAAGACATACGACATGTCCTTACCATGCTCCCCAACCTCATAAAGTCATATACACCGCTCTAGAAGACCTACAGACCCCTATATCTCATTCCTAAAATAGTAGATAAGATCATTGCACATCGTATGGTAGAAAATGCAGATTATTCTATCTACTCCAGAGCATGGGAAAAGAAATGGGTTGAAAGCTCCTACATAGTTATAGACCCCCTAGAAGATGCAAACAAAAGGGGGGAGAAAGGCAAAGGCAACGAGGGAGAGGCTTCTGGAAAAGAAATGTATGAGTAGTACAGTAGTCTAGTACAGTTATTTTGAACATGTAAAAATCTGTAATAGCTAGCTAAAATTCTTGCTTTTCACTTATATTCTTCTATAATCTGCAATTCAAAACTTCATTAATGTTAACCATTGTTAACAGCAGAAGTATATATAGTGAAACATTCTATTAAAAAATTACTTCTAAGTATAACCATTAATTGTACTTCAAAAACTTCAAAGCTAGAATCCAAAAGCATTAGGGGAGTTAGGATGCTAGAATTATGGGGGAGTAAAATTGTAAATGACTAAGTATCAAGAATCATACTTAGCTCATATCCCATTTTTTAATTGCTCAATATACTTAGGTTTTTGTTTCCATCAAATGGGGGAGATTGTTAGGAAACAATGATCCAGAAGAATCAGATCAAATACAGTCCCTATCAAGTTTGAAGTAAACAAAACTTCTAAGTCCAAGAAGAGCATCTGGATACATATTAAAGACATAACAAACCCCTAAGCCCATATGGAAATCATCTAATTAAAGTTTGGAAAGGAAACAAACTTCTAACCCCTTAAAAATTGCATCCGGACATAGACTGATTGAAGAGCATCAGGATAAGCTAAAGTCTGAAGACATCCAAAAGACTCTACTTACAAGACAAAAGGGAAAAATGTTTAAATTTATCTTTCCCTCCATATTAGTCTAAAGTCAAAGTTCCTTTTGCCTTAGAGAATAAAAAAGTGACAACTTGCAAGCATTTCACAAAAGGACAAATATGTGACTTGGAAAGAGAAAAAGGTAACCACCTTTTTAACCTAGATCAATTGGATGGCGCGTGGAGCTCACACAACTGACAAACCTTGCTTAGAATTTGGAAGTGCACAAAAAGCCAAACAAATGACTACTGGTAGCTTTTTGCATCAATCCTAATAATTCAAATGGATCAAATTAAGAGTCTAACAGATTGATCAATGGCTCCGGAAGTGCCACCTCTTACCTGATCAACGATGAAGATTTAAAATCAACCTCAATGGTTATCAATGGCTACATTTAATTCAACACCTATAAAAGGAAATCTTCACAAGTTGAGAAGGTGCTGCTTGTTTTATAATAAGCTAGTTGATTAAGAACTCAATCTTATTCAATCAGTGAACAAAAAATCCCTCCAAGAACTAAACACTCAAATCTGTTTGTAAGAATTCTTCAGTGAGTTACAAACTTGAAGAATTCAAAACCCAAACCATTTGATAAAACGAGTAATATCCCATACTTGGGTGAGTATTGAGATACAGGATTAGGTTAGACTAGAGACTATAAGTGGAACATCCTAAAGAAAAAGGATTTAGCTAAGTTTAGTGCCTTAGTGGTATATCCTACATCCGGAGAAGAATTTCTGGAGAGAAGTTAAGGAGGACTTAGGTAAGGTTGGTGCGTTAGTGGTGTATCCTAATTCTAGAAGAACTCGGCTAGAGTAGATAGCTTGATGGTATATCCTGTAATTCGGAGACAATTGTAAAGGCTTTATTCCTGCCTAATTCAAAGGAATCTAACTAGTAGACAAAGCTCAGAGGAAGGAAACTTTGGGGACTGGAGTAGGCAGGGCTGAACCAGTATAAATCTCAGTGTTTGAATTTACTTACCCAGTCTTTACTTTAAGTGCATTTTAATTCATACTTGCATCATCCAGATCTAATATATCCGGATCATTTCAAATACGCTATACAAACTTTTTACAAGTCCATAAATTCTGCGAAAAGAGGTTATTCACCCCCCTCTAACCTTAATTACATACGCACAGGGTGTAACACCCCCTTAATAGAAATTATTAAGGAAATGCTAACACTTGTTATGTTATGCATATCTTGTTCGCCTTATATTTAAACATATACTCATTATAATTTATATTATGTATACATAAACACTAAACATACTGTCTAAATTCTCTAAGACTTCTCCAAAATACATATTTATATTAGCTACACTTAAAGATAAAGCCACGTAACAATATCAAGTACAATAAACAATTTATAAAAAATATCATACTTAGGGTCTCACTTTTAATAGAATTTCGAAATGAACAAAAATAAATTCATAAATAGAAACCAACTAAACAACTTTATAAATTTTAAAACACAACACCTGTTTATCAAATATAATACAATAAAATAAAATTATATCGAACTATCTCAAACTTAGATAATGAAATATTATCAGAGTAAGCCAAGTACAATAACAACTCCATAAGAACGAAGACACAAAGAAAAATTTATATAAAAATCAATATACAAAATCGAGCTCTTCATGTACTTCAAATTCAATAAAAACTTTGATCCAAACTTCCAAACTTATTAGACATATATTGCCCAAAGTAAACTAAGAAAAGAATAACGACTATATGGATACGGGGGCAGAAAAGCCCGAAGCAGAAGCTTCAATATCAATGTATTTTCGATAATTGGGCAAGCCCGAAGCCGAAGCTTCAATATCAACGTATTTTCAATAATCAGACAAGCCTGAAGCCGAAGCTTCATAATCAATATTAATAATTTCATTCTCACAATATTGGCCAAAGCATAAAACCAAAGCTTCAATTGTTTGTGTAGTACTGCACACTCCTTTATTAGCGCCAATCTACCCGGACCTGTTTTTCCTACTCGTTTACTATGGGAATTATACATAATAGCTAACAAAATAGAACAACTAATAAATCAAATAACGAACTTACTGATATCTTATAGCTTTATAAAATAACTAATGTAAAAGCCAAATAAACATTTTACCTCAAAACTTAGCAACATAACACTTGTTTTAGATAAATTTCAATCCAATTTAGACCTTTCAAAAGGTCAATCAAATATCGTACAAAAATTTGTCCCATAAGACAACTCAATAAGAGGCTTTTAGTTTCTAAAACTTGAAGCACAATACAGTTACATAAATCTATATAAACTCATCAAGTTCAATAAACTTATTTATAGCAATACAGATTTGTAATTCAACTCTTACTGTAACAACAAGCCAGAAAAATGAGGAATTTGATAAATCACTCTTCTACCCATAAGCTCACACATGCCTTAGCTTTCTAACGGCCGAAAAATCACACAATTTTAGTTCATACATCTCAAGTTATGTTTAAAATAATCATCTGTATATAATCTGTAAAATTTCAGAAAAACAGTTTCCATACCTCAACTTTAACTGAAAATTTCACCAAGTAAACAAACGAATTTAACAAAACTCTATCGTATTTATAGCTTTATATATGTCTTAAGAATCCATGGAAACAAGAAGTTTCAAAATCCAATACATAAACCAGAAGAAATACAGCAAACAAGCAATTGAGTTCAAATCCGAAATTTCCATCTAAACTTAATTTGAAACAAAATTAGTGTAATCAAATATCTCTTTACCTATTTTTCTCTATCTCCTTACCTTTTTCCTTCCTTAAGTTATTTGCTTATAAAGAACCCTAACTTTATGGAATATCTCTTGTCTCTCTAATAATGACAAAATTAATTAGTATAGGTATAATGATCAATTTCTAGTTAGAAATTGACACTGAATCGAAGAATGATGAAAATAGGCAGCTATATAGCACATGATAATGATTCTTAACACGAAGAAATGAAGAACAAGACTAAGGATGAAGAACGGCTATAGAAACTCCTGGAATTTGAGGGGTATTATATATATATAGATTGCAAAAATTACCCTTGTGCCATTAATTAATTTACAAATTCCTAATATGCCATTTTCACCTAATTAATTCTTATTGCTTATCCGACGACATAATAGATAAATGTTTAAATTATAAAAATTTATAATTTCTTTTATATTTTATACCTTTAAACCTCAATAAAATTTAGTTTATAAATCTCGGGTCATTACACAGGGACCGACAATCTACACGCCTACAAGTTGTTCTTCCTTTTCTAGTATCTGGAAATCTGTTTGCATTCGTTTAGGGCAAAAGTATTCATGAGTGTTCATTCTTGGTATCTGAGATCATTCACGATCTCCATTCTTGTCTGAAATCTTCTCTGGTTTTGGAATTAGACTTTCACAAAGCATTCGATAGTATATCTTTGGGTACATTGACTCTGTTCTTCTAAAATTGGGCTTCGATTAGAGGAGGATATCCTGGCTTTCAAATTACAAAAAAATTCTACGACTTCAGTTTTGGTAAATGGCACTCCAAGTGCTCCAATCCACATTCGAAAAGGTGTGAAGTAGGGGGATGCCCTATCATCGTTTATTTTTATGATCGCTGTGGAAGTTCTAAAATAGCTCATGGATTGCACTATTAGAGAGGGTATATTATTGGGATTTCAGCTTGAGGATTCGATGTCAGATGTTTCGCTCCTCCAGTTTGCGGATGATACATTATGTTTTCTTCTAGCCGAGGAATCAATTATTCCAAGTTTCATTCACATTTTGAGGTGTTTTGAGTTAGTTTCTTGTCTTCATATAAATTATTACAAGAGTGCGTTGATGGGAGTTCATGTACCCAAAAATTCTCTTTCTTCGTATGCAAATTTAATGGGCTGCCGATTTGAGAAATTCCCAATTAAATATTTAGTTGCTCCTCTTTGTTTCAAACAGCCCACTATTGCATCTTGGGACCCTTTAGTTGCAAAGTTCAAGAATCGTTTAGCAAATTGGAAAGAAAGTTGTTTTTCTTATGCGGGAAGAACCATTCTTATCAAATTGGTACTTTCTTCCCTCCCAATTCATTTATTGTCTTTATTTAGAATGCCAAAATCCGTTATTACAATTTTAAACCATTTGATGCGAAATTTTCTATGGCGAAGTGACTCAAATGCGAACGGCATGTGTAAAGTGAGTTGGGACACCATTAACCTACCGCAACATTTGGGAGGCCTTTTCATTCAGGATTTTAAACTCGTTGACACCATCTAGCTTTTTAAATGTATTTGGTAATTAAGAGTTCCAAATAAGGAATCATTTTGGTTTTCATATTATGTACAATGATATGGGGGTGTGAGCACGGCCTTTTTGGTGACCCGTAGAACAATGATGACTTTTTTCTCTAACCTTTTATGGGTCAGTCGCTCTACCCTTTGGAGTCGAATCACGTTTGGAAAGCTTCTTTTGACAAATTTGTACCTTTTACCGCGATTAAAAATAATTAAAATGCATTTATAATTAATCGCGTTCTTTCACTAGCGCGCAGTAATTTGTTTTGCAATTTTCTATAAGATCCAAATATTTTCAGTAAGGCTCATTTCTATCATTGGATTCTAGACTCTCCAAGGTTTTCGGAATGTCAAGATCACCTCAATTGGATAACCATAATAAATGTTATAGGCGTTTGAAGTTTGGCCCCTGTTGGGCCCATACCTCCTCTCATCACCGGTCCCCCTGCTATGGCGACGACGGCCGGCGCCATCATTGGACAGGCAGGCCGCGTGGACCACGGGGCTGGCCACTTGGTGTGGTTCACGCGGCCTGGTATGGTCCTCACGCCTGGGGGACCACACCTTGTCTACATCATATGATGCAGCCTAGATCTGGTCGAGTCACATGACGCGGGCTAGGCTAGGCGGTGTCGCCTGAGGCGGCCTGCAGCGTCATGTGACGCGGCCTAGGGCCCACCGCATTAACGACCCAGCCTTGGCTCAACAGCCCCCTTCTCTCTGTGATTTTCGAGTTTTTCTTGCTCTGCAAGTCAGGTTTTATGATTTTTCCGTCAGATTTAAACATTTGGAGGATTGATTATGAAATTTGGTGCTTTATAGGGTCTGTAAAAACCCCAAAAATCTTCAGATTTAGGACTTTTGATCATTTGGAAAGAAAGTTCAGATTTTAGAAATTCTTAGGCTTTTAGAAAGAAAGTGCTTCACAAAGCTATGGAAATTCAAATAATCCTATTTCCTAGGCTTTATTAGGCTTAATCTTTTAGCTTAAATATTAAAATCAAGTAGAAATCTTAAGTAAAACTGATTTAAATCAGATTTAGGGATTTTTCCTCACAAATCACTAAATTACTTGCTAAATTGGTCACTGTTCGTCGGTATTTTCATCACAAAATTGTCAAAAGGCAGCCAAAGGTAGATTCGAGTCTCGAGAGTGGATTGACGGCCTATAGGTAATTTTCTGAGCTCCAATCTATTTCCTTAAGTCATTTATTGCCTATTGCTGTGTTTTTGGTTGGTTTTTCGGGTGTTTAGCCCTTGTTTTTGGCTTTCTATGACTTTTCGGCGAGATTCTAGCTGATCGCTTTAGCGACTGGTAAGCCGCTTGAGTGACATGGCTACCATGTCGCTCAGGCGGCCTACGTGTCGCTTAAGTGGCTAGTCTATTTTTCACCGGCATTTTTTGGGCTTTCCCTCCAAAGCTGAAAAATCAAAGTTATTTAGAATTTTGAGTCCAAATCTACTGGAATAATGTAGGAAATGATGAAATGTTGATAATCTTGGGTTTTTGGACACAAAAATGTCAATTCTAACCTGTTTAGACACTTTTTCCAATTGGCCACTTCATTGGGCAATAGGCCGACTGAGTGACACCTAGGCCAACTTCACTGAGTCGGTCTACCATGTGATTCAAGCGGCCTACCACCTCAATGAGTCGGCCTACTGGCAAAAAATGCCCAAAAGGTCCCTATTTGTTTTATTTTGTGTTTTTAGCCCTGTTTTACTGTTTTCTTGCGTTTTTTACCCCGATGTTCACCTAAAAAATTCCTGAAAAATCACATATAATCTATAATATCATAATATAATTTTTAATTTATTTTTCATGATTTATTAATTTTTTAATTAATTAAATCTCCTTTTAATGGCCTAAAAATAAGGTTTTTAGCTAAATAAAATCTAAATAAATCTTTCATAATAATTAAAAATTTTAAAATAGTTTTTGTAATATTCTTTTATTATTTTAGGCTGCTTAGTTTATTTATTAGATTGTTAAGTTATTTAGATGCTCATTTAAATCCCCGATAATTGTGTTTTAGCCCCAAAAAAAATTCAAAAATATGTTTTCTCCATGTTATATGTTTATTTTCTGCCTTTTATTTATTTATGCTTTATTTATAATTATTCGTACATATTTTGCCTCATTTGGAGTCGGGTCCGATTTGGTAATATCGGTTAGGACCCGGTTTTGCCTTTTATTTATTTATTCGCTTTATTTACTTTTCCGCATTAGAAAATGTATAGGTATTTGTAAAGCCATGTAATAATTTATTTTCTTGCTTTATTTACTACTTTTGTGTGATGTATCACTATATAAACCAAAAATTCCAAACATTAATCGGATTTAAATCACATAAGAACTAAAGTCGCGCTTATTAAAATGTAAATGGTTTGATTTAAAAATTGAAAAGTAAGCAACGTCATCCGAACTTGGAATCTCTATTTTAAGGTATGGTCTAACCACCTAGTGGGAATATCGTACCAAATTCCTAGTAAAGCTTAACCAGGTGGCGACTCTATGTTAAAATGCGGGATTTCAAGTCTCATATCCCTTAACATGCAAATTGGATTTAAATTCAACATCAACATCAATTTCATCAATCCATCTTTTATCATGCTAAAATATGGATCAATCCTCCTGCTTGCTTCACAGCTCTCTTTACATTCCCCCATTTTCCTGCATCATCCGCTCATAGTGGCACCGCTTAGTTAGATTCTAAGTTTAAGGTGCCATTATTTCACCCCCGTGAAGCTCACTTGTATACCTCATGCCTGCCAGGAATTGGGGATATTGGTGGGTGGATCACTCATTTCAACCAACATGTAATTCCCGTGGTCGCACTCATTTGAGGAGTGGTTGAGTTACACAGAATCAAGGTGAATGAGACCCTTCTACAGTGTCATTCCATGACACCGGCAGTTTAAGACTATGAACCGCGATAAATCTAGCCGTAGCAACTTCCCCTTAGGTCCACCAAAATAATTTAGATGTAGGTCGCATACTGACGTTCTCTAGCGCTAGAGTTAACCCCAGATTCCAAATTGGCATTATGCGGGAGTCATAAGGTTGGAAGAGATTTATTTGCTTTCGTGTGCTACTTGTGTTGTGCTCATGCATACGCACTTCATGCATAGGCCACCTGTGGCCGACTTTTAATTTTAGTTTTCGGTTACCTCTACTGCCCCATCTCTTGAAGGGGGAATTTAACAAAATGTCGGAGATAGTTTGAGTCCCAATGACCTATATCTAGTTCACTAGGCATGGTGACGGGTTCACATCATGAGCTCTTCTACTCTCTACCTCTCTAAAGCACCCCCGTATATAGAATTCATCACTTAGATTATTATGTAATCATCCATTTCATTCATGGTTTGATTCGGGCTGATCATCTTTCATTTCTTTAGTTAGGTCGAGACGTACTCATTGCCTCAGTCCTCTTCGGTTATAACTTGATCCCCGTTTTGCTCGTCGACTAGTGAGTTCAGTGTCAGAATAAGTTCTTTCTACCATGTCTGATATTGTACTGGCTAGTGGGTTTCCATCAGACGTTTCTCCTCCTCCTATTTCTTTGTCTCTGACTGATCAGAATCCGTCCCAGTTGGGTTCTGAGCTGGCTAATACTATGGCCATGTTATTGCAATCAGATATGTTTTGTGTCGCCATTCAAGAGCAAGTTTGATCAGCTCTTAGGGAAGAAAGAGAGGTTCAGAGGCCAACAGGGCCTGTAATTCAAGCAAGGGTCAAGTAGAGATTGCTCAAAATGTGTCCAGTCAAGCTTCACCGGTTCAGAATTAGTTTTCAATTCTACCGCTTCCACCTATTTGGCCGGTTGAGTTTCAGTATGGTCAGAGTTCCTTAGTGCAGCCTACCCCATCTTATGCTCCACCGATGTTTGCCTTTCCACCTCCTGTGCCTTTGAGACTTGTCAGCCAGGCTCCTATATTCCCTACTTTCTCAGGGGGATTTTACTCCACAAATGGTTGTTCCTTCTAATGGCTTTATCATTTCCCCGACACCGCCTACGCCTTTTGTACCATCACCTCCTAATTTCATGGTTACTCCATGCGGAACTACTTACCCCCATAATCCTTTTGCTCGCCCTCAGATTGAGATACCAACTCCTCAGCCATTTTAATTCAGAGCATCCTCAATGCACAACGGCCAGGTCACATAGCCTCCGGGCGTGAAACTAGAAATGGCCGCATTCTTTAAACAGCCTCTGAATAAGAATGAACATAAGGAAGAAGTGAAGGATGAAGATTGGGTACCTAAGAACTTTTTAATGCCTGAAATGGAAGCGTACTCTGGTGAGGGTCCTCCCAAATCCCACATCGTGATGTACGAGCGGATTATGCATGTTTAGAAGATAGGGGACAAAGTTCTTACCAAGTTATTTCCATGTACTCTATCAGGTCCTTCTCTCGAGTGGTACAATACTCTTTCGGAGTCAACAATTCGAGATTGGAAACTCTTATCTGAAGCCTTAATTGCCCACTATGGTTTTAATTCCACAATGGAAACCACTATCCAACACCTTGAGGCAATTAAGCATAAGCAACGTAAACCCTTTAAGTCATACTTCAATAGGTGGATAGCCACCCAAGTCCTACTGAAACAGAAGCTTTGTTTGAAGGCAATGATCCCGAAGCTACTCGATGGGGCTTTCCCAGTCCTTCGTTAGGAAATGGAAACTGACTTTTTCGAATCCTATCAGAAAGTTTTTGAAAAAGCTGAGAAAATCAAGCTTCAGGAGGAGAAAGAGAAGGCAAACAAGCCGAGTGGGAACTGGCCATGGTTTAAAAAGAATGAATCAAGTGAAGTTGCGCCAGCTCCTGCTAAAGGCAAATTGCCTGTAGTGCAAACCTTAGCTCAAGAGGAAGTGCCCACTGTTCAAGTCACTCCTCCTCCTTCTCAGTAATTGTTTATATTGCCATGGAAATCACCCCTTAGAATCATATTTGCTAAGATGTATTAAGCGGGCTAGTTAAAGCCTCTGCGTGATGTCAGGGCCCATCGACCAAATGAAAGAGGAAACTTTTAAAAAGTTCCATGTACCGAAGGGGCATCAAACTGACCAGTTCAGGACTGTAGCTTCCACCATCACCCATATGGTCAAGGAAGGAAAGATGGTTGAATCTGCTAGGAAGTTGAGCACTATAGAAAACCATTTGAGTAATTTTGGGGGCAAGGTCTCTATGATCAGTTCTGGTATTAAGGAAGAATCTATCCTGGAAATGATCTCTGAGGAATTCATAATGGTTATTGTCTCTGGTCTCCCTTTGAACTTCGTATTTGATATTATCTCACAGTCTAATCCTATGGTAAGCTCCATGTAGATTGAAGAAATGAAGCAAGAAGATGAGACTAAGACCAAGGATGTTGAAATCGTTAAAAAGGCACTGTTCAATGTCGATGATTATGTTTTAAAAGGAAAGTATTCTGATGAAGAGTTTCAGGCTTTCAATGTGGATGAGTATGAACTTCAAGATGCATCGTTAGTTTATGAGGAACCGCCTTATTTGTTTAAAACGTCGGCCACTAAAAGTGTGTTAATCGATGGAATTCTGAATGTCACCCATAGTGGGCCAGTGTGCCAGCCTAAGGATAATCACCTCAATCTCGAGGATGATCCCTTCCAGAATCCTATTAAAACTGGGGCTAAGCCAACTACAGCACCTTCTCAAGTTGAAACAAGTCCCGATATTAATCCTCTGATTACTAAGTTGAAGACTAATTAAGCTCATTTTAGCATTTAACAGTTAGTTCTAGGTTCTGATGATTACTGCAGGGCTCTAATTAAAAGGCTTTTGGAGCTTGAAGCAAAGTATATGACTTCTGTTGTTGAGATGTGCAACATGGTAGGGAAAGGAATACCACTCTCGAGAGGTGACCATCCAATAATGTTCTCTAATCTAGATCTTCCATCTGAGGGGCGCAATCAAAATTGAGCCTTATTCATCCATGCCTAGGTCCTCAACAGAACTATCTTGTGTGTTATGGTTGATGATGGTTCCTCCCTTAATCTGTGCTCCTTGAAAGTCCTTCCATATTTGGGTTTATCCGGGGAAATGCTCGAGAAATCTAACACTTTCATTCGTGTCTATGATGATTCAAAGAGGGGTGTGGTTGGTGTGTTTGAAGCTGAAGTAATTACGGGGGAGATTTCTAGCAAGGTCTAGTTCATTATCATTAACATTCCCATCACTTACTCTTCGCTACTGGCTTCACTCTGTAGGAGCGGTCTCATCGACACTCCATCAAAAGATTAAAGTTATGGGCAAAGATGAAAAGGTCAAGGTTATTGAAGCTGATCAACCCTTGGTTACGGCCATCACGAAAGTCGAGGAGGAATCTGGGTTTCGTATGGCTGTTGTCAGTGGCGGGAAGCCTAAAGCCCCTTGCTATGAGCGTTACTCATCTATAGCTAGGAAGATGATGAAGAGACATGGCCATGTGCCGGGTCAGTGTCTAGGAAAAATGCTTTGGTGGAATAGTTAATCCTATCCCAATCAAGAAGCATCCAAAATGGGCTAGTTTTGGGAACACCCCGAGGAAGATTTACAGGCGAGTTCACCTAGCATACTGCAACATGGTGACTAAGGGAAGAGAGCCTATAGAGGGGAAACTGAGCTGATTGGTCATGATGGTCATATTTGGCCAGGTTTTGAGGTCTTCAAGGATGTGTATGACTTCTAGAAGAACTGCTTTATTGAGAAGGGGGAGAACCCGATCAAGCCGATATCTATTATTGCATCCAAGGAGAAAGACAAGGGGAAGTTATATCCAGATTCAGATGAAGAGAAGCCTATGGACCAAGAGATTGAAGATGTTGTGGCTGCTATGTCAAAAACCATATCTATTCTGCTTAAGAAGAAGTGGAGATATCTATTATTCTAGTGTTTTTTATGAGAACAATGTAGCCTATAAGGCCTTTAATTCAATGAAAGATTCTAATTTTACTTATTTGCTTGATGTTTTACCCGACGAGCTCATGCATTCATTTAATCCTAAGTATAACGTGTTCAGTATACATGACGTTTCTTTAACTGAAATAAACTTGAGTACAGATGATAACCCAAAAATGGTAACCCTTTCTTATGACTTAACCCCTGAGATAAAAATTGAGATAATCAAAGTGCTAAAAGATCATGTTAATGCTTTTGCTTGGTCATATATGGACATGCCTAGTGTCGATCGCCATATCATCAAACATCGCATTCCGAAAGATCCTAGATTCCATCCTGTCAAGCAGAAATTCCAAAGAATAAGACCAGAGTGGGCCGATAAGGTTAGGACAGAAGTTGCTAACATGATTGAGGCTAAGCACGTCGAAGTCATTGAGTATCCAACCTGGTTATCCAATATTGTCCCGGTTCCGAAGAAAGATGGAAGAGTAAGGGTTTGTGTGGATTATTAGGATCTGAACAAGGCTTCACCAAAAGACCACTTTCCTCTGCCTCACATTGATGTGCTAATTGACAGTGATGCTAGGGCCGCAATGTACTCATTCATGGATAGGTTCTCGGCGTATAATCAGATTCTATTGGACATTATTAGTAAAGTTAAGACAGTTATCATCACAGAATGAGGAGCATTCTACTATTGAGTTACGCCGTTTGGTCTGAAGAACACCGGGGCAACCTATCAGCGCGCTGTCACCACTCTCTTGCATGATATGATCCATAAAGAAGTAGAGGTCTATGTGAATGACATGTTGGTTAAGTCTACTACCAGAGAGGGGCATCCTACAGTTTTGGATAAGTTTATGACCCGCATTAAGAAATACAACTTACGCCTTAATTCGAAGAATTGCATATTTGGAGTTACATCAAGGAAACTTTTGGGTCACGTGGTTAGTCAAAGAGGGATTGAAATGGATCCTGACAAGATTAAAGCGATCAGGGATATCCCCACTCTAGAGATAGAAAAAGAAGTCTGGTCTTTCCTCGGTTCCATTCAGTATGTCAGCAGGTTCGTTTCTCACCTCACCACCATTTATGAGCCAATCTTCAAGCTATTAAGGAAGCACCAGCCAATTGTGTGGGATGAACATTATCAGATCACCTTTCACAAAATCAAGGCCTACCTTCTTCACCCACCTGTTCTTCACCCCCCCACCCTCATAAAGCCATTGATCTTGTACTTGGTGATTGATGATTCCACTATAGGGGCCAATGTTGGTTCAGGAAGATGACAGTAAGTAAGAAACTTTTGGATTATGAAACTCGTTATTCGATTGTTGAAAAGACATGTGCAGCTATGGTATGGCTCACTAAGAAATTGCACCACTACTTCCAGTTGTATAAAGTTTAGGTCGTTGCTAAGGTTGGCCCAATGAAATATCTTTATCAGTCACCAACTTTAGCCGGGAAGTTATCACGATGGTTACTTTCACTTTTTGAATTCAATATTGAGTATGTCACGAAGAAGGTTATCAAAGGTAGAGCGATTGCAGAATTTTTGGCCACTTAAACTCTCAACTCAAACTATATCGAGAACTTGGACTTTCCCGACGAGCAATTGGCTATGATTGATGTAGTAAAACCTGTATGGAATATGTATTTCGATGGTGCCGTGAACAGATTCGGAGCGGGCCGTAGAGTTATTGTATTCACACCCGACAATAAAGTCATCCCTTTATCTAAGCGATTAGAGTTTCCCACTACTAATAATGGGGTCAAATACGAAGCTTGCCTATTTGGTCTTGAAGCCCTATTGCTTGTAGGGGCAAAGCATGTTTCTTTGATTGGAGATTCGGCTTTGGAAATCTGTCAGGTTGTGGGGGATTGGGATATCAAGGAAGAATCTCTCCATCCTTATATCAATGCCATATGGGATTTATCAGCTCAGTTCAAGATATGTCTATATCAGCATATCTGTTGAGATAAAAATTAGATGGTGGATTTGTTAGCTACACTGGCTTCAATGTGGGAAGGTCCTCAGCGCCAACCCATTTGCCCTCTTATCTTAGTTTCTGTAAAGGTTCCTTACCATTCGCGAGACATTGCCCAAGTCTTCACCATTAGTGAGGAACCCTGTTGGTACTCAGACAATATATAATTTCTTTATCATGGTCAATATCCTGAGAATGCTATAGAATTCGATTGAACTACTCTACAAAAGTTAGCCATTCAATTCAAAATCATCGACAACAATCTCTTCAAGCGAACCTTCGATGGTTTGTTACTCCAGTGGTTCACCGAATCTGATGCACGTCGGGTGATTATGGACCGCACATGAATGGACTGGCCTTAGCTAAGAAAATTCAATGAATGGGGTACTTTTGGTTAACTCTGATTGTTGATTGTGTCTCCGAGGTTAAGAGGTGTCACCAATGTCATATTTATAGAGATATTCAGCATCTTCCACCTACCGAGCTTTATAGTTTATCTACTCTTTGCCCATTCTCAGTGTGGGGGATAGATATAATTGGTGAGATTTGGCCATCAACAACTAATGGTAACCACTTCATAAATATGCAGTGGATTATTTCTCGAAATGGGTGGAAGCCGAATCCTTCACCGGTATTACCGTCAAGAAAATGGCCAAGTTTATCGAGAAACACATTTTCGCTCGGTATGGTCTCCCATATCACATTGTATTAGATAATGGGGTTTAGTTCTAAGGGGCAACCATGGAATTGATTAAGAAATATTGTATTGAGCATCATAGATCTTCACCCAACCGTCCTCACGGCAACGGTGCGGTGGAGGCAACTAACAAGTCTATTAAGAAAATCCTTTCCAATACCATCGCTAGTTATCATGATTAGGCTAATAAGTTACCATTTCCTCTTTAGGGGTATCGAACAAGTATCAAAACTCCCAAGAGTCAAACCCACCCTTCTCTTTGGTTTACGATATAGAAGCAATCCTACCAGTTGAAATTGAGTTGAAGTCTCTGCGAGTGGTGCTCAAATCTAAGTTAGAAAAGACCGAATGGATAAGAGCAAGGTTTGAGCAACTGAATACCATGGACGAGCAGCACCTGAAAGCCTTGGATAGCCTCTAAATATATCAACAGCGTATAGCAAGAGCTTACAATAGTCGAGTTAAGCATCTCCGATGCCCGTTGAAAGTCGGTGACTTGGTTTTGAAGCAAGTGAAGCCTACGAACACTGACCTAAGGTGGAAATTTCGGTAGATTTAGGGAGGACCTTATATGATTAAGAAGGTTCTCGGTAAAGGCAGAATGAAAATCATGGATATGGATGGTAATTAGTTCACAAACCCCATCAATCAGGATCGATTAAAGTGTTATAATATCTAAATTAAAGGAATCAAATCCACAAAAGCAGCACATAAAAAAATAAATAAAATAAATAAAATCAATCACCCGACGAGTGGTCTTCTACTGCTTGGACAAAAATTAGAGTGTATCCCGCTGTTTGGTATTCTACAAACTAATTAGGCAAAAGTTAGGGTGCAAAATAACTCGCTAGACTAAAAATTTGAAAAGAACGGTCTACGCAAAAATTAGGGTAAAAGTAGCTACGAGAGTTTGTTGACTAGAAAACCTTCATAGGCTAGTTAACAATAGAGTATGAATCTGTAGAAATGGTTATCATCATTATGTACTCAAGCTTAATTCAATTAATGGAAATGTCACTTTTATTGACCTTTTAAGTTTGTGTGCAAATGAATATATTGGGCCCTAAAATCGAAATGTTGCAGATAAGTTGAATTTGGGATGCCACTTAACTCAAATTTTTGCGCACCAAATAAAAATAATAAAAGAATAACATATAATAAAGAGGAATAAATTCCAATAGGTTGAAAACATCTAGGTCTATGCAAAAGATGGAAACTCCGCTGGATTGAAAACCCAAAAAGCGGTCCAGGCAAAAGTTACAACATAAAAGCAATAAATAAAACTCTAATGGGCCTAACACAATGTTTGGGCCTATGCAAAAGTAAAGACTAAGGGAAATAAAGATAGCATGATCATCATTAATCACCCAAAGGGGCCTGCATCCTCATCATCATCATCATCATCATCATCATAGTCAGAATTAAAAGCTCAAGCCAGCCTCTCCTATGTTGTCAAAGGCTCACGTCCCACCTACCTGTCCCTCCACTTGATCCACAACCACAGAACCCCCACCCGACTCCACAATCTCCTAACCTAAAGAACCCATCCTCGATAGATTCCATCAGTAGTGATAGCATCTAGTCGGTCATACTCCAAAGTCTCGTAGCTCTGTGGGCATACCCAAACCTCTCTAGCATGATCAAGAAGATGGGCTAAGAATGGCCTAGCCTCAAAGTCATCCAACCAAAATGGGACCCTCTATTGTCACTTTCATTGTCGATATAAGCGATAAGGTAAGTAATGTACAAAGTATTGTAACACTGCAAGCTGAACCTTACCTCCGCCGGTGTCCACTAGAACATCAGAGATCTCCCACCAGCATCAGACCCAATGAATGTCTGCATCGGATAGACCCTCTATGATCGCTATCCAATTATCAACTATTAGGGTATCATGATTAGCAGTGACATGAGCCCTCCTATGATAATTCCTAGGCCCGTATCGTCTCGGATCAGCTCGAGGATCTTAGAGTAGAGCTAGCTTCTCTAAGAGCCAAATCTGCACATTAGATTCAGATTCAAATGCAGATTCAGATTTAGATTTAGTTTCAGATTCAGATTCAGATTCTATTTTAGATTCTGTTTTAGGTTTAGATTCAGATTCAGTTTCAGATTCAGATTCAATTTTAGATTCGGTTTTAATTTTAGTTTTAGATTTAAATTTAGATTCAGTTTCCAATTTAGTTCTAGTTTTAGATTCAGTTTTGGATTCATATTTAGATTCAGATTTAGTATCAGTTTCGGGTTCAGAGTCAGTTAGAGGGATACCTGTAGTACAGAGAAGTGATCCCCGATGAGGTCAAGATCATCGACAGCTCTGTCTAGATGAAATAGGGTCTCAGCTAACCCTATGAACAATAGGTAGATACCCACTGAGGCCAGTCAAATAACCAAAACTAGCCAAAATAGGACAATGATGTTGACTCTGCAGATAAACTCGGCCATAAGCAGTAGAGCTATCATATAAGGGTATGAAATTTGCGATCTGGGAGTAGCTATACACCAATCATGTACCCTGCTGAGATCAAATCCCAGTTATCTAGGAATCGAAGATAGGAAGGTAGTAGGGGCATCCAGGTTCCATAACCCGATCAGCTGATCCTAGGCCCCAAAATGCACCTTTAGCATAGTAAAGGTGCATTTTGGGGCCGAGGATCAGCTGATCGGGTTATGGAACCTGAATGCCCCTACCCGTGAGTGCAAATCACCCCGAGAATAGCATGATACTCCTCCACCATTGGACACAGCTCAAAGTCTAAGAAGTGGAACACATGGTCCATCAGGTCCCAGTAGAGGACTACTGCATGAAGGAAGGCCACATTCACTGGCCTGCTGGTAATCTATTAGAGCCCTGCTAATCTAAAAACCTCCAGCCTTGCCCAATCAGGTCTCCCTAAAGTGCAAAAGAAATGTCTCAGTTGTGCATTATGTGTTGCCATCAGTGGTCTCTTTCTGCTAGTCGCCTGATAAATAAGATCACACTATCGTTAAATTTGAGTAGTTGTAGAGATTAATCAGTTTGTTCTTAGTCAAGCATCTACCGCGTCTAACATCCATCTAGCAAGCAAACAATGCAACCAAACAAGCAAACAAGCCACACATCACGCAATCAAATCATTCACAAATTCACCAGTGTACCAATAGAAATCAAAAAGCATAAACGTGTTCATCTGAAGGGGCCCTCAAAGGTCCGTATTGCCCCCGTCTACGAGGTGATCCTCGAACCTCCCCTCTGAGGTAACACACCTCAAAGCTCAACCCACGCTAGGTCTAGGTGGGACAGTTGGGCCCATAGGTTGCATCACTAGAAAACCCATTATCTCCAGGGTAGACTAAAAGTGTATAGACTGGCTCGTGTCAATCATGGTGACCCCAATATCGTTTGCCTCATCGCTATGTCTGCCATCATGATCTTCTTCCTTCTTCTCTTGTTAGTTTCTTCGCTCCTCCACCCTCTCAGCATAGCTCCTCAACATCTCCATATCTTGCGTATACTACTTCTTCTACTGAGCTAGCCACTTCTTATAACTTGCTACCTCCCGAGCTAGTCTGTCCTAGTAATACACTACCTCTCAATCTTGCCGGCTTCGGTACTCCGTGTACTCACATTTGATCTGCCTCCTCTCCTCCTGCTCACTTCGATACTTTTCTTGCACCATCCCTACCAAGAGCTGAAAATATCAGTGATCAGCCTAACAATTCATGCATTTATAACATACATGCATAAAACTAACAAATATCCTATATGCTCTTCTTGATTCAAATCTTAATAGGTTATAAGATAGAATCTTACCCAGTCTGTGGTATCTTGTGCAATGACCAGATCCCTTATGATAAAACATCCCCGGGCCAAACTCTCAGCCTCCGAAATGGGTACCTGCGCAATTAAAAGCAGAACCAACCAATCGCCATGGTTGGACCACAGCATTGTATAAGAATTGATAAAGTAAAGTATAAGTTAGATTCTTACGTGTGTTGTCTCCAGTAGGGCAAAGGTCAAAGGCGCAGTATACTCCTCAACACGCCTGGGCTCTTAGACTCCCGAGTGGGTCACCAGGTATAAAGAGGTATCAGGCTGATTACCAACACTCCCTCAACAAATCCTGGTGGGAACGCTCTTCGTACGGGAGGAACTAGTCCAGCAGAATCAGTCACTGGGTTAGTTGTATACTGATGTGAAGGCCCCGGGGCATGCTCTATCATTTAGCATGGGGGCTCTCCTTCTGTCTCTCCGGGTCGCATGAAATCAAGAGAAAAGGCATATCAGTCAGTCGAATTAGAATCAAAATAATATAGTGGTTTCAACAAGTATGGTGAAAGCTTGCCAAAGGTTTGAGAGATATGCCCCTCTGCATCGCCCGCATCTAAGGGCAGTTGGCTCAACACCTGACTCAGCATTGCCAAAAAACATCTTGTTTGGGTCTATATCAGCTATCCATTCATCATCCTCAAAAGTAACATCGTTGGCATCATCGTCAATCCCGTCGAGTCCGACACTACTTTCCGTCTAAATGCCATTATCCCCAAACTCAAAGCTCCTCTCCACATCATCTTATGCTCTCCTAGGGTAAAAAGGAATCAGTTGCCTCATGTGAGCATCATAATCTCTGCCGACCAAGGCCACCCGAACCAGGTTGCCTCCCCTAAATTGAGTCTAATCCTCTGATGACATGAAATGAGGCCAAAAGATGCCGATAAAAACATCAGGGGGAACTCTCCTACAAGTAGTGATAATGGTCCTCCAACAATGGACTCGCTCACTAAAGTACCACTCAAGGCTAAACGGGTACTTTAGTATAAATCGACAACCATCCACAGTCGCCTGAACTTCCTTTATGTGCTCATAGTTCAACAGCTTCTTCCACGGTTTGGAAAAAATCTGCAAAACAAAAACAAAGGAAACCACATCAATGACTAATGTAAGTATTCTTGCCTTTTTGTAAATACAGTTTCAAACTAATGTTTAAACTGAATGTGTAGAAAATAAGGTTACCAGATGACGATGAAGCTATCTCAGATACTCCTTATACCAGCATGGTCCACCCTCTCGTTCGACATTAGACCAACCAACCATCCATCAGGTAATGGCATATGACCCAGTCAGTGGCTGACCTTCCAAGTTAGGGGGAAAGATGATACGGTACTCAAAATCCCACATCTGTAAGTATAGGGAAAGCAAAAAAGCTCTGAAAACCTTGAAAAGCATAAAGACATATGTTAAAGGTTTCAATCAAAGGGGATCCATAACAAGGCCCATAGTTGCCTGGCCTTGAACTCGGTGATTTTCCCTCCCGTTGATCAGTCAAGAGCGTAGTATATCTGGCCGAGGATGGCCCTTGGCCAATTCTATGACCTAAAGCTGCCCAAATCCTCAAGAGCACATAGTGATCCTAATAAAGCCCTACTCGAGGAAGAGGGAAAGAATAAACATGTCAATACGGTCAAGAGAAATAACCAAAGGTAATGGTCAAAGTGCACCCCACTGATGTCGATCACCGTGCCCCAATACTCATGTAGCCGCTTGTATCTCGGTTTACCATCGGCCGACATCAAAACTCCCAAAAGGTCCAGCACCCAGGCATGAGCCTTCGGTTTATTGCAAAAGTGATCGGGATAGACATTGAACATCATCGTGTGACCCTCCCATAGTATCTCTGTTATAGCATAAATATCAGATGGGTTGATGGTCATCTCTTAGACCGGCAGGTGAAACGTGTGTGTGGTCTCGCTCCACCGCTCAACCAAGCACCCTAATATATCCAGACTCATCAGGCGGCATGAAACCATCAGCGAATCTAATATCTGCTCTGACCCCATACTTTGGATAGCCACAACCAGTGAGTTATCAGCTCAGTCCTTAATTTGACCCCACCACTTGGCATATTTCTGTAATGAACCCATCGGCTTAAGATCCTTTGGCTGAAAATTTATCATCAAAATCAGATCTAATAGTTGAAGTGTGCAAAAGCAGAAAACAAAATCATGTATTCAGCATCTGGCCTATCACAGAACTAAATTTCGATAGCAAAATCGGACTCAGTATGAAAAACCAGTCAGGATAGGCCCCTTGAAAACAATTTTGGAGCTCCCCCCCTCTTTTTGGGTCACCGGTGGTCAATGGCCGACAGGGCGCATTAATGAGGTGACCAGCCACATTGGTGAGGCGATAGGCCACATGGGCCACATAGCCTTGCCATCGCTGGTGGCCGATAACCTGCCAGCGACGGTTCATCTCCTATAAACTCCATTTCAGCTCTTTTTGAGCCCAATTTCAATCCAAATTCAACCAAATTAGTCCCAAAACACACCTAGATGCATTCTTAACATGTTTATACAACCTATTTCACCTAATTTCAAGCCTAAAACACCCTAAAAATCCAATTTGTGTTCATGGAATTTTATGGAAATTCAGGCGAAAATCGGGTTTTAGCGGTTTACCTGAAGGTCAGACGCATGTCCGGCTAAGTTGGTGAACATCCGAACCTGTGAAGTCCGTGTATATGTATGTGTCAGAATCCTACAGTTCGTACGTCTAGTGAACCGGACAAATTCGTCGGTTATCTTCTCCATGTGGTAACATGTCATGATCGACGTGGTGGGACTTCTTATCCCCTTTCTTGCAATACATTTTCTTCGGAGTCTAGAAATTGGGGAATGTCTCGAGTTTTGTTGATGAAAAGAAATGAATGAAAATGTTAAGGGAAAAGAAAAGAAATGCAGGAAGTGAAAGAAGAAGGAAAAAGAAAAGGAAGAAAATATGGAAGAAAGAGTTACAGAAAGTGGAAAGAAAAAGAAGAGAAAAGAAATGGAAAGAAAAAAGGAATATATTCCTTTTTCTCATTTAGTGCTTAGCATATTCCCTAGAATATTCCTTTCAGCAAGCGGCGAAACTATCCGATCGGTTATTTCTTTCCGGCTCCCGGATATCTCTAAACTCTGCTATTTTATATTCCACTTATTTTATTGTTAATTGATGGGGCAAAAATTTTTGTTTCCATAAAAATCAATTAAGTAATAAAAAAAGTAAACACATTTATCACATGCTAACTACTCAATTTTTATTCTTGATACGTCGGTCGATGGCAAACCCAGAAAACAATTTATTCAAAATTTCACAACTCAGAAGATTTTTGTATTGATAAGTCTATTAATAGTGCGTTCTCAAACCACCAGTAAACAATTAACTCAAGATTTTCAACTTTCAGAGGTCCATTGATGATGCATCCCCGTACCGTCCGCAGACAACCGACTCAAAGGATTTTCTATCCTCGACTGTTTCATTGATAACGCGTCCTTGTACCGTTCGTAAATAACCATTTTGAGAATCCCCTTTATCCCTATTTTGTCCCTCCTAAAAGATCTATTGATGGCAATCCCAGTAGACAATTGGCTCAGGAATTCGCAACTCAGGTATAACCTCCTATCCCTCGCTCTTTCGTGAAATCACATTTGACCCGTCAAATGGTAATCTCATGAGGGGTAGCCTGCGAGCACGGGCTTTTCAGTGACCCACGAAACGATGATGACTTTTTGCTCTAACCTTTTATGGGTCAATTGTTCTATCCTTTGGAGTCAATTCACGTTTGGAAAGCATCTTTTGATGAATTTGTACTTTTGACAGCGATTAAAAATAATTAAAATGCATTTATAATTAACCGTGTTCTTTCACTCGCGTGTAGTGATTTATTTCACGATTTCATATAAGATTTGAACATTTTTAGCAAGTCTCGTATGTATCACTGGATTCTAGACTCTCCAAGGTTTCTGGAATGACTAGAATCGCCTTAATCGGATAGTCGTAGTAAAAGTTATAAGCATTTGAAGTCCAGTCCTAGTTGGGCCCATGCCTCCTCTCCTCGCCGGTGCCCCCGCTCTGACGACGGCGGCCAGCGCCATCGCCGGACAGATGAGGAACATGGACCACACAGGTAGCCGCTTAGATCATGTGGTGGGTCGCGTGGCTCACGTGGCCTAGCGTGGTCCTTCATGCCACCGCATCAGCAACGCAGCCTTGGCTCGGCAGCCCCTTTCTCTCTGTGATTTCCAGGTTTTTCTTGCTCTGCAAATTGGGTTTTATGATTTTTCTGTCAAATTAAAATAGCTGGAGGACTAAATACAAAATTTGGTGCTTGTTAGGGTTTATAAAAACTCCAAAAATCTCCAGATTTTGGACGTTTGCTCATTTGGAAAGAAAATTCAGATTTTAGAAATGCTTAGGCTTTTAGAAAGAAAGAGCTTCATAAAGCTATAGAAATTCAAATAATCCTGTTTCCTAGACTTTATTAGGCTTAATCTTTTAGCTTAAAAAATTAAAATCAAGTAGAAATCTTAAGTAAAACTGATTTAAATAGGATTTAGGGACTTTTCCTCGCAAATCACTAAATCCCTTGCTAAATTGGTCACTATTCGTCTGTATTTTCGTCACAAAATCATCAAAAGCTTGTCAAAGGCTGATTCGAGTCTCGAGAGTGGATTCACGGCCTTTAAGTAATTTTCTGAGTTCAAATCTATTTCCTGAAGTCCTTTATTGCTTATTGCTGTATTTTTGGTTGGTTTTTCGAGCGTTTAGCCCTTGTTTTTGGCTTTTTGTGACTTTTCGACGAGATTCCAGCTGACCGCTCCGGCGACCGGTAGGCCGCCTGAGTGACATGGCTGGCCGACTCAGTGAGTCAGCCTACGTGTCGCTCAAGTGGCCGGTCTATTTTTCACAGGCATGTTTTGAGGTTTTTCCCCCCAAAGCTCAAAAATCAAATTTATTTAGTATTTTATGTCCAAATCTACTGGAATAATGTAGGAAATGACTTGAAATGTCAATAATCTTGGGTTTTCGGGCACAAAAATGTCGATTCTGGCTTATTTAGACACTTTTTCCGGTTGGCCACTTCAGTGGGCAATAGGCTGACTGAGTGACACCAAGGTCGACTCACTGAGTCGGTCTACCATGTCATTCAAGAGGCCTACCACCTCACTGAGTCAGCCTACTGGCAAAAAATGCCCAAAAGGTCCCTGTTTGTTTTATTTTTTGTTTTTAGCCTTGTTTTTATCCTTTTCTTGCATTTTTTACCCCGAATTTCACCCGAAAAATTTCTAAAAATCCCATATAATCTATAATATCATAATATAATTTTTAATTGGTTTTTCATGATTTATTAATTATTTAATTAATTAAATCCCCTTTTAATGGCCAAAAAATGGGATTTTTAGCTAAATAAAATCTAAATAAATCGTTCATAATAATTAAAAATCTCAAAATAGTTTCTGTAATTTTATTTTATTATTTTAGGCTTCTAAGTTTATTTATTTGATTATTAAGTTGTTTAGATGCTCATTTAAATGTCCGATAATTGTGTTTTAGCCCAAAAAAATTCAAAAATATGTTATCTCCATGTTATGTGTTTATTTTCTCCCTTTTATTTATTTATGCTTTATTTATGATTATTCGCATATATTTTGCCTCGTTTGAAGACGGGTCCGATTTGGTAAGCTCGGTTAGGACCCAGTTTTGCCTTTTTATTTATTTATCTGCATTATTTAATTTTCTACATAAGAAAAATGTATAGGTCTTTGTAAAGCCATGTAATAATTTATTTTCTTGCTTTATTTACTATTTTTGTATGATGTATGGCTATATAAACCAAAAACTTCAAACATTAACCGGATTTAAATCGCATAAGAACTAAAGTCGCACTTATTAAAATGTAAACGATTTGATTTAAAAATTGAAAAGTAAGCAATATCATCTGAACTTGGAATCTCTGTTTTAAGGTACAGTCTAACCACCCGGTGGGAATATCGTACCCAATTTCCCGGTGGAGCTCAACCGGGTGGCGACTCTATTTTAAAATACGGGATTTCAAGTCTCGCGGCCCTTAACTTGCAAATTGGACTTAAATTCAACGTCAACATCAATTTCATCAATCCATCTTTTATCACGCTAAACTAAGGATCAATCCTCCAGCTCACTTCATAACCCTCATTATTTCCCCGGTTCCTCGCCTCTCACATGGGCCGGTCGGAAAAAGGCCGTCCTCTCACAGGGGTGCAGTCTTGGCATGAACTGGTACTCTTAGATTTTATAGCAGTTTCTCTTACGTGGAGAGGGATTATTAAATATTGCTTTAAGACCGATTGGAGCTGGAATTTTTTCTCCTCACTTGTGCGTGTTCATGTGGGTAATGGGAAAGTTGGCTCTTTTTTGCATGACAATTGTGTTGGTCCCTTAGTGATTGTTACTAGGGTCAGAGGGGAGTGAGTGACCCTTTTCGCGGAATATTTGACTTTTCAAAAAGTCTTTGTGTAGTGTGTAATTTGTGATCCGGAGTTATGAGATCCGGATTATGCAAATATGAAATATGATGCACTCAAAGTAAAAGCAAGAAAATCAAACACAGATATTTTATACTGGTTTGGCTCTGCCTACGTCCAGTCCCCAGATTTTCCTTCTTCGAGCTTAATCCACTAATGTGATTTATTTCACGAGCAGAAATCAAGCCTTTACAATTGTTTGTGGCGATTTCTTCTCCTCCAGATGTAGGATATACCATCTAGCTAACCCAAGCTCGGCTAATCCCTTTGCATGTTGTCTCCATAGAATCGTTCTTCTTCCGGAAGTGGGATATACCACCAAACAGATCCAAGCTTGGCTGAGTCCTTTTCTCTAAGGGATATACCACGTCAACTCTCCCTAGTTTAAGCTAAGTCCCCGATCTCAATACTCACCAAAGTATGAGATCTTACAATAGTTATCTTTTAAAAAGATTGATCTTGAATTCTTCAAGTCTATAAATTCACTTGAGAATTCTTACAATAGATTTTCTAGTTTGGGTTCTTGGAGGGATTAAGTTCACTGATTGAATAGGAAGTTTCTTAATGTTATAGCTTTCTCAAATCAACCGGCATCTTCTCAACTTGTGAAGCTTTCCTTTTATAGGCTTGGATCATAAATGTAGCCATTGGCCAATCTTGAATCTTCACTATTGATCAAATAAGTGTTGGCATGTCCGGAGCTATTGATCTATCCGTTAGACCCAATAAATGTCCCATTTGAATTTGTTAGGATTGGAGCAACAAAGTTATCAAGCGTCATTTATTTAGCTTTTTATGCTCTGCCAACTTTTATGCAACTTTTGTCTTTATTTGGACTCCGCACGTCTTGCCATTGGTCTATGTTAAAAAGGTTGTTACCTTTTTATTCTTTTCGTATCAGCCTTTTTTTCTTTTCCTGAAATTGCGCAAGCTGTCACTTTTTCATTCTCCAAGCAAAAAGCATGTTTGACTTCAGACCAATTGGAGGGAAATAAATATGTGAATATTTCCCTTTCTTAAGAGATGTCTTCTGAATGTCTTCAGACTAAACTTTTCTGGATGCCTTACTTCAGTGATCTTTTTCGGATGCTATCTTCTTAGGGTTAGGAGTTTGTTTTCTTCCAAACTCTAGCCGGATGCTTCTTCTTAGACTTAGGGATTTGTTTCCTTTAGGACTTAATCCGAATGCATTCTTCAAGGACTTAGGATTTTGTTTTCTTCAAAAACTTGATCTAGATGCTTGTCTTAAGTTTTCTTCTTCTTGTTGGGAACTGACAGTCAAATTGAACATGCATAACAGGCATGGCGAAAATTCAAAATTTTGTCCCTGTCCCCAAGAACTCCTATTAGTTGCATATAAATTAAATAAAGCCTTAACTAAATAATTCTCTACCTAGGTTAGCATGCATAGGCTAGGCATACCATAATTCTGAATTATGTCCTAGCATATATATTTTATACTAAGCATGTTATAACTCTAAGCTATAACCTAAGCATGTTATAACTCTAAGCTATAACCTAAGCATAAAATAAACTAAGCATGCAAAACAACCTAAGCATAATTATTAAGTCTAAAAATGCTTAAAGAAAAAGACCTAATAATTAAAAAAGAAAGAAAGAAAACTTACCAGTTGAAGCATGCTTTAGCAGAACCTCCTTGGACAAGCCTCCAAGAGTAGGATAGCCTTTATGAGTATCCACACGAACCCCACCAACCAAAACCCCCAGAGAGGAAGAACTAAGGAGCCTCGAGTAGTTGCTAGACCACTCTAGAAGCACGACCCAAAAATATAGACTAGAGTTGCTCAATTAAAATCAAGCTCCTCAAAAAGAACTTGCTCAAATACCCGAGAGATTTATCTTTGCGAATCTCAACTTAGGATTTATGCTTGAGCTTGGTGCCATTGAAAATGGGTGAGTGGAAAGCCTATTTATAGGCTTGAGGGAGCAAAATTGCTCCCCCAAAATCGATGTGCACATCCCACGCGGGTTATACCCAGGGGTCACTATGACCCGCAGGCACAGCTCGCCCATACAGCGTGCTTTGCACGCTATGTGTTTACCGCAAGGCAAGCCCATGTGGACTTGTCTTGCACTCGAGCTGGGCCTCGCAGCCCATGCCACGAGCCTAGCTCACGGCGTGCCATTAGGCGGTGCCTTTGGGCAGCCTATTTTAATGGACTGCCATGAGCAATGTCCAGCATTGCTCTCGCACCTTTCAATGCACTCTCTGGCACCCGAGCTTGAACAAAATAGTTTTGCACTCTCATGCACCAAGGTAAAATTCCCCTTTTAATCCTTTTCAAATAAATATTTATTTTATGACCCTAATACATTAGTTACCAGTTAAAAATAAATTCCTTAGTTTATCCAAAAAATGATCTAATTATTTCTAACCAATTAAGTAATAATCCAATTATTATGTTATATTTTCGTAATAGAATAAATCTATTAGTTCTTTACTTAGTCTGATGAAGGTCCAATATGTGTGACCTTATAGGATCCCGAAGTATTGAGCTGTTAAGGCTTAACCAACCCTTGTTTTAATGGAACCATTGGCTCGAGGTTTTAGACCGTGAATAGAACTCGATTACCTGTAGTACGCCTCAAGCAAGGGTCTACCATCCCCCATTACTCGAAACGTCATTTGTGCTTATGACTTAATCCCGATTAATGCAATAGTTATCTAGTGCGATAAACTCCTTCCATTCTTTAATATTAGTACCATCTGGTTTATAGGGTTCGGTTAAAGTGTTAACCCACTAATAGCAAGGTTGCTCCAAGCTATCCCAGTTATTAACTTGTCACTAAAGTATATTGCCTTTTACCATAGTGTGTTTGACTAGAAACTATTTCTATCAAACACATACTCTGATTAGAAGTTTATAGCAATCATCAATTCAACAAGTGGCCAGTTACAACTCCTTAATATATCTAAAGCGATGGATTCTTTCCGACTACTCAGCTTACCAACGTGTTATCATCACTATACCTGTAGTCACCTATGACACCCTAAATTAATGAGTGTATAGAAATGACCCAAAGTATAGCAATAGTACCACACAAGGTAACTAGTATCTCAAGCATGAAAATATTCACATAGCTTATTGCATGAAGATAAACACTAACACATTGATATATAGTACCACACAAGGTAACTAGTATCTCCCAGATATATCCATGTGTCAAACTTAAGGCACCACCTTCAGTCCTTAGGAGATTGACTACTTGAACCCTTTCCAAGAAAGTCGACCATATGCTAGTCTTTTCGCTCCATCAATATCCTTTCTTGATCAAACTATGACTAGGGATAGTTTAGACATAATCATAATTACACATGAAGTAGGTCTCAGTAAATATAGTCCAACTATAATTTCTCTGACTTCATGCTATGATACGTCAAGGACTTTTGTATACATAAATCAACGAATATATTTTAACCAGCCGTAAAATATTTACAATTACATCGATATAAACAAAAGTTTAAATGCCTTCATTAACTAAACAAAGTAATCGTGCTATTACATAATTAAAATATATCGCCCTAATTGCCTTAAGGTCATACATCATATCCAACAAACTCCTACTTGTACTAAGGCCAATTAGCCATATGTCTTAATCCATATGCTTTGACATGCTGGTCATGTTTGACTTAAGTCAATGGCTTCGTCAGACCATCCGCAAGGTTTTGATAAGTGGGTACATATTCTAGTCTTATTATCTTAGCATCAACAATCTCCCTGACTATATGATACTTTCTAGATACATGTCTATTTTTCTGATGAAACAGTGGTTCCTTTCCCGGAGCTATGGCACCATTGTTATCACAATACAAAGTAATTAGATCAAAAGCCTCAGGCACCACACTGAGATCACAATAAATCCCTTTTAACCAGACAGCTTATTTTGTTTCTTTGCATGCAGTAATGTATTCAGATTCCATGGTTCAATCAGTGATAGTTTCTTACTTGGAACTCTTCCAGCATACTGCCCCTCCATTTAACACATACACAAAACCTAACTAAGACTTAAAGTCAATCTTATCGGACTGAAAACTCGAGTCAATGTAACCTCTAATTGTGAGGTCACCTTCTCCATAAATCAAGAACTCATCTTTAGTCCTTCTTAAGTATGTAAGAATTGCCTTGACAGCCATCCAGTGCTTTTCACCTGGATCTAACTAATATCTACTCGTAAAGCTTAAAGCCTGAGAGACATTTGGTCTAGTAGATATCATACCATATCTAATAAAGTCTGATTCCTCCTTTATGACACTCCACTGTGTTGGGGCGTATAAGGAGGGGTCCATTAGGGAACTATCCTATTTTCCTTTAGATAATCCTAAAACTCTAGACTAAAGTATTCTCCACCTCGATCCGATCAAAGTGATCTAATACTTTTCTTAAGTTGTTTCTCTACTTCAGTTCTAAATAGTTTGAGCTTTTCAAAATTTTCAGACTTGTGCTTCATTAAGTACAAATACCTGTATCGTGAATAATCATCAATAAAGGTTGTGAAGTAGGAGTATCTTCCTAGTGCCTGAACACTCATTGGACCACATACATCAGTATGTACAAGTTCCAATGTACTCGTGGTACGTTCACCCTTTCCTTGAAAGAGTAACTTTGTCATTTTTCCTCTTAAATAAGGTTCACAATCGCCATAAGACTCCAAGTCTATTAGGCCCAAGTCTCTACGCTTATGAAACTTTATTAAGCGATCTTTTTTTATGTGGTCTAAATGACAATGCCATAAGTAGAAGGAATTCTTATTATCTAATTTAACTTTCTTTACATTGTTTATATTAAAAACTTATATTTTAGTATCAAGAATATAAATGCCACCATTCAACATCCTATAACCATAAAGAACATTATTCAAATGAATCTGATAATTATTATTCGAAAATAAAATTTCAAATCATTCTACTGCTTAACATGCAATAGATACAATATTCTTAGTAACACTCGTAATGTAGTAACAATTATTCAAAACTAAAACAAGTCCACTTGGCAAAATAAGATTAAAGCTCCCTACGGCCAATGCAACAACTCGGGCTCCATTTCCTACACGTAGGTCCATCTCCCCTTTTTCAAGTCTTCTACTATTCCTTAGTCCCTGCACAGAAGTACAAATATGAGAACCACAACCAGTATCTATACAGAAGTACAGATATGAGAACCACAATCAGTATCTAATACCTAAGTGGATTCATGAGGAAAAGTAGCATAGTTTTCAATTATAAATATACCTGAAGTAGATGCCTCTGCAGGCTTCTTCTTCAAATGTTCAGAAGTAAGAGCTTTGCAATCCCTCTTCCAATGTACCAGTTTCCCACACTGGAAGCAGACATACTTAGATGTCTTCTTTTCTTTCTTCTTCTTACTGATTTTTTTTTGGCACCTAGTGCCTACTTTGTTTTCTTAGAAGCCTTTCCTTTCTCGACCAACAGTAGTGGTTTCTGATCTTTCTTGATCTGAGGTTCTACTGTCTTCAGCATGTTGATTAATTTAGAGATAGTAGAATTAATCTTGTTCATGTAATAGTTAGTCATGAAGCCTGAGTAACTATCTATCAAGGACATCAACACAATGTCAATGCTCAAGTCATGAATCATCTCGAATCCCAATTGATTCAGGTTCTCAAGGTGTCCCAAGAGTTTCTGTACATACTGAGAGGTAGAGGTGCCAGCCTGCATCTTGGTTCCAAAAAGGAGCTTGGAGATCTCATACCTCTCTATCCTCTCTCGCTCCGAAAAGAGCTCTTCAAGATGGAGAACCATGTCCTCTAAGGGCATATTCTCATGTTGTTTTTGAAGCTCAGGATTTATGGACCTTAACATGATACACATGGTAGTCTCACGATCTTTCCTTGCTTTAACCAGGCATCATGTTCCATATGATCCTTAACATCAGGTTCAACAGGGGAAATTTCATTTAGAACATAGGCAATTCCCTCGAATCTGAGAATAATTCTCATAGATCGAAACCAATCAGAAAAGTTTGAGCCATTTAGTTTGGTGTCAAGTAACATACGGAGATTAACGTAGGAAGTCATTTTCAACCTAAGATATAAGAAAAGAAAAAGAGTTCAGATATTAGTTTAAGTACATGCATTTAATATAAGGACCTTTAATAAATACATTTGTCCTACTATTTTCTTTGAAATTTACAATAGCCCATTCTATTGAATTCGGGAATTTTAGCCCAGCAAAATTTCCTAGTAGATAGCATCTATAACTAGTCTGTTATGACCCCCAATTTTATGAGTCAAGTCACAATAGTAAGTTATAGTTGGAATCCCATTCCATTTGCATCATATGCAATTGCTAATACATTCAAGTTCCCTAGTCCCAAGGGACGTGTGCTCTTATATTAGCATCTTCTTGAATATGTCTCAGATCTGGGCCTAGCCCCCAATTTTATGGTGGACTACCCTAGTTTCATTAAGGCAGGCCCTATCCCAAACTTTACAACCAATCAATGTGGACTAGAAGGAACGCTTTGCGCAACACTTTGATAGCCCAAAGAGACCGTATTATAAATTTGAGTAAGGAAGACTATAACTTGCCTTAATATTTTTACTTTGGGATTTTATTGGTGTTAAACATCTCACCTAATCTAGGAATTTATCAGATGGACATATTTATAATAATTTATATTAATTCAGGGAATTTTAGAATTAATTTGTAAGGTCCAACCTTATGTGGGTTCAAGCTCTTTATTATAATTATTCCATCAACCTAAATAGTATGCAAAATAATTAACACTATTATTTCTTATATTTATATTGCATTTGCTTTAAGTTTTTATTCAATAAATTTAATTTTTACTTTGTTATAGAAACATATATAAGCACCATCTTATATACTAGAAATAAATTAGTTCATATGTAATCCCCCGGTTGGTCAATTCAAGCTGGACCAATATAGGTTCCCAGGTAGGAGAGGTGCCCTTGAAGTGAGTAGACACCAAGTCCAATCCTTAGCCAGAACAAATACGGGCACAAACTTGAAGACCAATGGATTCTCTTGAACTAATAAATTTCATTCTTTCAATTCATGTAAATTGGAAGCATCTATAACCCATGCAATTTATATAAATTCTTAAAACTTGTATAATTTGAGTAAGTTGAGCAGGCTTATTCAAAATTATTCACAAACATTTTCTAACCTTGAAATGAAAAACACAAGTTCATATATATTGTTCCAAACAATTAAATAAACAACAAATTATTTCATATAGAAAATAAAATTTAGTTCGCTTCTAATTTAATTATGCACTAAATAGGCAGGCATTGATACAACTGTTAGGAACTGTCAGTCAAATTGAACATGCATAATAGGCATGGCGGAAATTCAAAATTTTATCCATGTCCCCTGGAACTCCTATTAGTTGCATATAAATTAAATAAAGCCTTAACTAAATAATTCTCTACCAAGGTTAGCATGCATAGGTTAGGCATACAATAATTCTAAATTATATCCTAGCATATATATTTTATACTAGGCATGTTATAACTCTAAGCTATAACCTAAGCATGTTATAACTCTAAGCTATAACCTAAGCATAACTCTAAGCTATAACCTAAGCATAAAATAAACTAAGCATGCAAAACAACCTAAGCATAATTATTAAGTCTAAAAACGCTTAAAGAAAAAGACCTAATAATTAAAAGAGAAAGAAAGAAAACTTACCAGTTGAGGCATGCTTTAGCAGGACCTCCTTGCACAAGCCTCCAAGCGTAGGTTAGCCTCTATGAGTATCCACGCGAACCCCACCAACCAAAACCTCCCCGAGAGAAAGAATGAAGGAGCCTCAAGTAGTTTCTAGACCACTCCAGAACCCCAACCCGAAAATATAGACTAGAGTTGCTCGATTAAAATCAAGCTCCTCAAAAAGAACTTTCTTAAATACCTGAGAGATTTATCTTTGCGAATCTCAAATTGGGATTTAAGCTTGAACTTGGTGCCATTAAAAAGGGCTAAGGGGAAACCTATTTATAGGCTTGGGGTAGCAAAATTGCTCCCCCAAAATAGATGTGGGATGTGTAAAAATGCACATCCCACGCGGGTTATGCCCGCGGGTCACCATGATGTGTAGGCACTGCCAACACACAGCGTGCTTTGCATGCTGTGTGTTTGCCACAAGGCAAGCACATATAGGCTTGCCTTGCACGCGAGTTGGGCCTCGCGGCACGCCATTGGACTGCCCCTTTGGGCAGCCCATGAACGAGTAATGCCCAGCATTGCTCGTGCACCTTTCGGTGCACTCTCTGGCACCCGAGCCTATACAAAATACTTTTATACTCTCGATCCAATTTAACTCGCCTAGGTAAAATTCCCCTTTTAATCCTTTTCAAATAAATATTTATTTTATGACCCCAATAAATTAGTTACCAGTCAAAAATAAATTCCTTGATTTATCCAAAAAATGATCTAATCATTTCTAACCAGTTAAATAATAATCCAATTATTATTATGTTATATATAAATCTATTAGTTCTTTACTTAGTCCGATGAAGGTCCAACGTGTGTGACCTTACAGGATCCTAAAGTAGTGAGTTGTTAAGGCTTAACCAACCCTTGTTCTAATGGAACATTGGCTTGAGGTTCTAGGCCATGAATAGAACTCAATTAGCTTAAACAACTATAGTATGCCTCTAGCAAGGGTCTACCATCCCCTATTACTCGGAATGTCATTTGTGCTTATTAATTAATCCCGGTTAATGCAATAGTTATCTAGTACGATGAACTCCTTCCATTCTTTAATATTAGTACCATCTGGTTTATAGGGTTCGGTTAAAGTGTTAACCCACTAATAGCAAGGTTGCTCCAAGCTATCCCAGTTATTAACTTGTTACCGAAGTATATTGCCTTTTACCATAGTGTGTTTGACTAGAAACTATTTCTATCAAACACATACTCTAATCAGAGGTTTATAGCAATCATCACTTCAACAAGTGACCGTGTATAACTCCTTAATATATCAGAGCGATGGATTCTTTTCGACTACTCAGCTTATTAACGTGTTGCCATCATTGTACCCGTAATCACCTGTAACACCCTAAATTAATGAGTGTATAGAAATGTTTCAAAGTATAGCAATAGTACCACACAAGGTAACTAGTATCTCAAGTATGAGGATATTCGCATAGCTTATTACATAAAGATAAACACTAACACATTGATATATACACCAAGTGTTTATCTTACTGTGGTCTCCATTATATCTCCCAGATATATCCATGTGTCAAACTTAGGGCACCACCTTCAGTCCTTAGGAGATTGACTGCTTGAACCCTTTCCAAGAAAGTTGACCACATGCTAGTCTTTCCGCTTCATCAATATCCTTTCTTCGTGAAACTATGACTAGGGATAGTTTAGACATGATCATAATTGGACATGAAGCAGGTCTCACTAAATATAGTCCAACTATAATTTCTTTAACTTCATGCTATGATACATCAAGTGTTGGATATGATGTATGGCCTTAAGGCAATTAGGGTGATATATCTTAATTATATAATAGTATGAATAATTTGTTTAATCAATAAAGGCATTTGTTCTTTTGTTTATATCAATGTGTTTCTGTGTATATATATTATAGTTGGTTAAATATATTCATTGATGTATGTATATAAAAGTCCTTGACATATCATAGTATGAAGTCAGAGAAATTATAGTTGGACTATATCTGGTGGAACCTGCTTCATGTGCAATTATGATTATGTCTAAATTATCCCTAGTCATAGTTTCATCAAGAAAGGATATTGATGAAGTGGAAAGACTAGCATGTGGTCAACTTTCTTGGAAATGGTTCAAGCAGTCAATCTGCTAAGGACTGAAGGTGGTGCCTTAAGTTTGACACATGGATATATCTGGAAGATATATTGGAGACCGCAGTAGGATAAACACTTGGTGTATATATCAATGTGTTAGTGTTTATCTTCATGTAATAAGCTTTGTGAATATCCTCATACTTGAGATACTAGTTACCTTGTGTGGTACTATTGTTGTACTTTGGGTCATTTCTACACAGTCATTAATTTAGGGTGTCACAGGTGATTACGGGTATAGTGATGACAACGCGTTGGTAAGCTGAGTAGTCAGAAAGAATCCATTGCTCTAGATATATTAAGGAGTTGTACCTGGCCACTTGTTGAAGTGATGATTGTCATAAACCTCTGATCAGATTATGTGTTTGATAGAAATGGTTTCTAGTTGAACACATTATGGTAAAAGGCAATATACTTTGGTAATAAGTAAATAACTAGGATAGCTTGGAGCAACCTTGCTATTAGTGGGTTAACACTGTAACCGAACCCTATAAACCAGATGGTACTAATATTAAAGAATGGAAGGAGTTCATCGCATTGGATAACTATTGCATTAACCGGGATTAAGTCATAAGCACAAATGGTGTTCCAAGTAATAGGGGATGGTAGACCCTTACTAGTGGCGTACTACAGTCGTTTAAGGTAATTGAGTTCTATCCACGATCTAGAACCTCGAGTCAATGGTTCCATTAGAATAAGGGTTGGTTAAGCCTTAACAGCTTAATACTTCGGGATCCTATAAGGTCACACACATTGGATCTTCATCGGACTAAGTAAAGAATTAATAGATTTATTCTATTACGAAAATATAATATAAATAATAATTGGATTATTATTTAATTGGTTAATATTGATTGGATCAATTTTGGATAGACCAAGCAATTTATTTTGACCGGCGACTAATTTATTAAGGTCATAAAAAAATGTTTGGTTGGAATAAAAAGTTTTTATTTATTGACTGGTAACTAATTTTATTAGGGTCATTAAATAAAAGGGAGCCAAAAAAATTGGATTGCTAAGGCGATGGTTGGACTTGCGCACGTAAGCCCCACGGGCCCGAAAGGACTCGTGGGGACTATAAAGAAAAAAGGCCACACGAGTGCATAGTGCACTCGTGCGCCGCGTGCCACACAAGCTAAGCTTGCGTGGGCACGCAACTTGGGCTGAGCAGGCACTGCATGTGGTTGTCCAGCCTAAGAAGGGCCTCCGCGAGCTGGGCTCGCGGGAAAGCCTATGAGGACCAGCTCGCGGGACAATCGGGTTACCTTAGGCAACATGCGGATCCACTAAGATCCGCATATTCCCAAGGGGCGGGATCATTAATTAGGTGGAGCCTTTGCTCCACCTACAAATAGGGGCTCCTTTCCCCATTCCAATTTGTACCAATTCAAGTGGAACTTGAATAATTTCATTTATATTTTCGGGTGGGATTTTAGAGTGGCCTAGCAGCTACTCAAGGTTCTTCAGTTCTTCCTCATTGGGAGGTTTTGGTTGGTGGGGTTCATGTGGATACTCATAGAGGTTATCATACTTTGGAGGCTTGTATAACGAAGTTCTGCTAAAGCACGCTTCAACTGGTATGTCCTTATTTTCTCTTTTAATTATTAAGTCATTTTCTGTAAGCGTTTTAGACTTAATAATTATGCTTAGGTTGTTTTGCATGCTTAGTATATTTTATGCTTAGGTTATAGCTTAGAGTTATAACATGCTTAGTATAAAATATTTATACTAGAATATAATTTAGAATTATGGTGTGTCTGGCCCTTTTGCATGCAGAATTATTTAGTTAAGGCTTTATTTAATTTATATGCAACTAACAGGAGTTCCTGGGGACATGGACAAAATTTTGAATTTCCGCCATGCTTGTTATGCATGTTCAATCTGACTGACAGCTCCTAACATCAAGGACTTTTGTATACATACATAAGTGAATATCGTTTAACCAGCCATAAAATATTTACAAGCACATCGATATAAACAAAACATTAAAGCCTTTATTAATTAAACAAAATATTCGTACTATTACATAATTAAGATATATTGACATAATTGTCTTTAGGGCATACATCATATCCAACACTTCCGGATCATTTTTCCCAATAAATTGGACCTCTAACACACCGATTCAATCTTTATTCCCAGATTTATTTGCTATTTGTAATAGGAAACACTCTACAATACACAAAGGGTGTAATTTCTTATTTCAAACTTATGCACAATCACGCCCTTTTTGGAAGAGAAGCTTGCGGATTATGGGGCAGCAGCATTGTACGGAATTAAAAGAATGGATTTCTTTTTCATGCCCATCTCTTTTTCAAGATTCTGGAGCGGATGGGCAGCAAATCTTTTCGTCGAATGTTGATCAAGTGTATTGGGAGATTGGAAAACACAATGAGTATTCGACTGCTTTGTTTTGTCACGGATACTACCAACAACCTTGATGGACATCACCTGCTAAAATATTTAATTTAATCTGGGGTACTCACTTGCTCCCAAAGATTAAAAAAATTGGTTTATTGGTGTTTCATGGTAGATTACCAACATGTGAATTTTTAGAGTAGGATGTAACTCAATCGTTGATGACATTTGCCCATTCTACTTGGAATCTGAAACTTTGGACCACTGCTTTTTCTCTTGTTAGGTGAGTTTTAGGTTTTGTAGGGATGCATTTAAATGGCTGGGGATTTCGATGGGTATGCCACAAATGATTTACGGTTTTCTTTTATTATGGTGTTCCTTCTTCAAGCATGGAATTGGCCGTGAGTTTGAGACATCTTTGTGGTTCATTATCTCTTGGAATATTTGGAAAAGACACAACAAATACATTTTCGAAGGCTTGGCTAACAACAAGGATATTGTTGTTGGTAGCATTAATTTATGTTGGTTTCTTTTTCACTCTTACAAGCCTAGTGTTTTTCTTTCGATCTCTAATTTGTTCATCAATCCGAATTTATTACTTGAATTGTAACTCAAACATTGTGGTTCTTGTTTTAAGAACCAATTTTTCATATTTATAAAAGTGGTAGGGGGTTAGAGGAGTGGGGAAGGGCGGCGTCCCTCGTGGTGGTTCATCCTGTCTGCTTCCTTCGGGTGAGCTAATGTAAGCGGTGGATCATTGAGGATGTAATGTCACCCTCGCTCTTTTATTCATGTCCCCTTACTTTCTTCAAAAAAAAGTAAATCAATTAATAGTTACATTTTTAACATGAAAAGAAAATTTTGCTATTATACTAAACCCGGTGTTTTAAAAAGCGCTAGGAGCTTGTCAGGCGGCCAGGGCTCTAAAGGGCCTAGGCCGGGCCTGAGCGGGGCCTGCGGTGGCTTGGAAGATTTGTATGTTTTTAATTTTTTTATTATTTATACATAAAAATATAATTTTAACTAAAAACTAAATTATAAAATATTAAAAAACATAATTTAGAACATGTTTTAAAATTTGAAATGAGACTTTATTGTGATAACACTTTTATGTACTTTCATTTTACTAACTAAGCTATTTTTTGTAGGTTAAAAATATCAACCTATAATTATTATAGATATCGATATCTTAAGAAATTGAATTCAGGCGTCGTCTAGGCGGAAAAAATCGGAATAGACGGTATCTAGATGGCAATAAATCGGTTAGGGTCCTAGGAGCGCCATGGGAACGTAAAGTCAGGCGGCAAGCTCTAAAATAGGGCCTAGGTAGGGCCTAAGCGGGATTAGGCGGGGATTTTTAAAATAGAGACTAAACCAAACTGAATCCAAATATTTAGGTTCGGTTCAAATCGAACCAAATTCTATTAGGTTTGTTATTAGGTTTCTAATTTTTTTTATTCAGTTTTTTGTTTATTTGGTTCAGTTGGTTCTTGGACCACACTATGTAAGGCTATATTAACCAATGTTATCATAACTGTACCGAACATCACATCGGTAAAGTAATAGATATGTGATATTACAGATTTAACCGAAGTTCAATCAAAGATTTTACTTGACTATTATCATTTAAAAATACATTGATATTAGTATATATTTATGAAATAAATCAGTGGCAGCACCAGGATTCTTACATTGGGGCGAAAAAATGCTAGCTAAATTTTAAACAGTGAAAAATTTATCAACCAGCTATAAGTGTAATCACAAAAATGTTAGTTTTTAGTGTGTAAGCAAAAAAAAATTGCTTAAACAATTACTGCTAAGTAAATTTTATTTAAAAAATAGACAATTTCAATTGATTGAAAATATATAATTATAATATTTTTATAATATATAATTAAAATTTGTTAAATATCTTGTCAACTTAAACAAAAGGAAATTAGATGAAATTAGATGAAATAAATAAATGGGTTGTACTAATAAATTGTGGTTAAAAGCCTAAAGCCCCATTAGATCACTCCTTTTACACCTCATCACTTCAATTTACTTCTCTGCATTTCTTTATGAAAAAAAATAAAAGCCTAAAGCCCCTTTCATATCTGATCCAAAATGTGCCACATCAGCTTCTTTTTCTACCTTTCTCAATTCTAATGTGCCGTCTGAACTCTTTATCTTCTACCTCAATGATCAGTTAAACTCGCGCATCAACCTTCTTTTCAGGTTATTTTTTCATCTTTCTACCATTTACAAGTCGTAGTAGAGGCAATAACTGATATTTTGGGGAGGCAAGCTCTTCGAAAAACCCCCAATTTTTCGCTGGTCGGGTGAGCAGGTGCGAGCCTCTTCCTGGCGCAGCCCCTGATATAAATATAAAATGTATGCTTCTTCCATTTTATATAATATATTTTAGATTATCATTTTGCCATTTTTTTTAATTTTATATCGATTATATATGTGATTCTTTTATACTGTTATTTTTACTTTACCGTATCAGAGCTAGTAACAGCACACGGTTTTAATAGTTCGACATGGCGGTTCAACAAGGTATTATTAACACTAATATTAGCGCACTACAAAATGACATAAGTTGACACACATTAATAACCGTTAGATTTAATCTTAACGGTAGGCAATATATACCCCATTCATCCCTTTTCTCTTGGCCTTCAAGATCGGATCAAGATTATTCAATCGACAGTAATGCTGAAATCACCTTTCTTCCTCACCCGGCTATTGTCCAAAGCACTCCGACCAGTCTCAAGCTGGTCATTACTGTTGAAATTAAGAACCCAAGATAGATCACCCTGTGCTTTGATTATCTAAAGAGAATTCAGATATTAGGGAGATGAATGAGGTGTTGATACTATCGACCATTAATATTAAATTTAACGGTTTACAATTGTATGTGTCAACTTGTGTCATTCAAAGTTATCAAATAATTTCATTTAATATTTGCCAATACTTGCCTCAATTACTCTTTTAAAAATTCTCGCCTAACTCCCCCTAGGCCCCGGCAATATTTTGGGGTTTGCGGTCCAACTTTTCATTCATCAGGCGTTGTCAGGTACTGGATCAATATATTATCGCCTAGGCACCGCCTAATCTGATTTTTACCGCCTACACGACGCTTAAACTCAATTTTGAAAACATTGATATTTGTAATAAGGGTACTACTATACTAACACCCAAGAAATAACACTCAATGATACCTAGTTCATCTTCACCTTTAATCTCCTTCTTAATCTAATGGATGAAATATAATTCTCTTTAATCCCTATTTTCTTCCCATCAAAATTAGAATAAGGCATTAATGTGTAAACTATATTCTCTAGTTTTAATTAGGCCCTGTTCTTTTCAACTTATAAGTAGGTGTACTGAACTGAACTGATTGGTAGTGAACTGAACTGAATGGTATTGAACTGAATGGTACTGAACTGAACTGTACTGTACTAAAACTGAACTGAATGATACTGAAACTAAAAATACTGAAACTGAACAATACTGAAACTCAAAATACTGAAACTGAATTATAATTAATAATATAAATAATATTTTAAAAATATTAAAATACATAATAACTAATAATACTTTAAATAATACTATACATTCTAATAAAATTTATTAATTATTACATATAATAATAATTAAATATACCATTATACATTATTATTATTATTATTATTATTATTATTATTATTATTATTTATAATTATTGTTATGAATATTACCTTATTATTTTAACTATTATCAATATTTATAAAACATTATTACTTTTATTTATTTATTTATTTTTCTTAAAAAATTATTTATGTTAGAAATAATAATTAATAATTTTATAAATATTATTATTGATTTCTTTTTCTTTATTGTTATTGTGATTACTGATATTGATTAATAATATTTATATAATGTATAAATAGAAATGAACTAAAATTGAAATTGAAATATATTATCATTAATATTCGATGCTTTTTAGTATATATGAATAATAATATACATTAATAATATTGATATAATGTGAAACTAAATATTGAATTCTGAATACTGAAACTGAATACTGAATACTAAAACTGAACTGAACTGAACTGAATGGTACTGAACTGAACTGATTGGTACTGAACTGAACTGAACTGAAAAGAAAATAATTTGAAAAGAACAACGCCTTAGTTTGATTATTTTTTTAAGGAAATTTTATTTCATTAAAGCTTGAGAAGATGTTGAATTACAACTGGTGCTTCCTAACGAAATCCAAATCTCTGACCCAAAATCTAAATGATATGCAAAATCTGTTAATCGATTCTGCTTATGGCAATAAAACATTAAGGCCTTATTTTGATTTTAATGAGAAGAAAATAGGGGTTAAGGAGAATTAGATCCCATACATTAGATTAAGAAGGAGATTAAAGGTGGAGATGAACTAAGTGTCATTGGGTGTCATTTCTTGGGTGTCAGTATAGTATTCTCACTATAAAATTGTCATTTTGAGTCTCAAATAGAAAAACAATGTGCTCTATGCCCAAATAAGGAGACCCTTACTGTTCGATTTTCACTTACCAATTTATAAAACATTGTCTAAATTATATTTTTTTAATATTTTATGATATTATAATTAAGTTGAATTAATTTATATTTTTATGTATTAATAAACATTAAAAATAACGAATACAAATTCGCCTAGGCTCCACCTCAACTCCGCCTTTGTCCCACCCAAGCCTCAAAAGCCTCGACCGCCCGACTAACGTCTACCGCTTTTTACCAACAAGGTGTAGCTCAGTTGGTAATGCAAGCTGAGTAAGTTGGAGGAGAACAAGGTACGAATCCTACTAAATACACTTTGTTGGGAGGGTGATGAGCCTCAATTGTGACTAGACCTAAACACAGGCCCGGGTACCAGCCCGGCCCGAGCCCGTTCAAATGGGTTACGCTTGGGCTCTCATTTTTCTCTAAAGTCCAGCCCGAGCCCGCTAAAGAATGATGATTTATAAGCCGAAAACCAAGCCCGGCCGGAGCCAGGCCGATGGATAATTATTATATTTATTAAATATTTATATAGTATATTTAATAATTATTTTGCATTTTAATATTTTAATCTATTGAATTTATACAATAATGTTATCTATTTATTAAATTATTCAAGTAGAGAATGTTATATGTAAGATTTGGACATATTTGTACAAAATTTTGTCTTTTTTACTCTTTTATTGTACCAAAAAAATTAAAAGAAATCTTTTTATGAGCTTTGGGCCAGGGTTGGGAATGACCTCTAAAGCACGGCCCGAGCCCAGCCGGAGCCCGAAGTTTTGAAGTGTGGGCCGGGCAGGGCTTGGATTGGTGTTTTTAGTCAAAAGCCCGATTAGACCCGGCCCGAACCCGACCCAACCCGCCCGATGAATAGATCTAATTATAACTAAGCCCCGGACAAGATTATGTCAATGAAATACTTGTAAATATTACAAAAAAAAAACGCCTACCACTTTTTAAAACATTGGTATCAAGTATATCCTCCTCAAGGACACAAACGGCCCTTCGTCTCATTTATGTGCAAATGTTATTTATTCTCCACATTATATTGCAAATGGAGCAAAATAGAGTAAATTAAAAAAAGAAATGGAACTGGGATACGCTCTAGCATGTGTTGATGGTGATTACTCCTCCAGCATGAAGAGAGGGGAATTTATAGAAAAATCTGGGCTTCTTGTACCCTTCTTTCATCCAATGGTTTAGAATTGATAAACACTTGATTAAATATTTTCTCATATTAATTAAATCTCCTTTTATCAACTCTCAAACATTGGATGAGAGAAGGGTAAAAAAAACCTGGCTTTTTCTATAAATTCCCATGTGTCTTCTGACTTGGCAATAAGAACACTAATATAAAGCAGCTTTCCATGTCAGCACACATAAGGTATACACAACCCTTAACCTATAAATCCACACTCTCTATGTGGTTGACTTGTGTGTACCTCAAGTCCAACATTCTCTTTTTCCTCTATTTAAGCACCTATTCTTTCTCCCAATTTCAATCATAAACCTTAAAACCTTGCATTTCTTTCATTTTGTGTTTCCATATATACATCAAATCTTGTTTTCTTACAATAATGTCTATCATTGTTACATCAATGGCCTCCTAATTATCAGGATCACGACGTATTTGATGATAATGTGAACATAGATTATGAATATGAACTTGTAACACCATGCGATGAAGGTGATAAAGATGATGATGATGCTGACTATGATTATGCTCCAGCTGCTTAAGTTTTTGGGTTAATTAGTTTCATAACAATATCCACGTATTATTGATTCTGAAAGCTTATTGTTGCCCATGCTTTTGTATCCTCGTTTAATTACTAATCATGTTATCATTTTGTTAGCATTTATAGACTGCTGCTATATCTAATGTTTGTTTTTAATTATGTTTTCTGTTGGAAGTTGATTTCAAAATATGTAATATCATCTTTTGTGATTTTATTAGTCCTTAAAATGAATTAAGGATTAGGATTTAGAATTTGAATTTTATTAATTGTTATCCATTAGTTTATTATTTGAATGCTTTATAAGCCTATAAATAGGCATAAAGATTCATAATAAAAGTGTGCCAAGTGAACTCATAGAATATCAATTTGAGTTTTCAACAAAAAGACAACATTTTCATAATTTTAATTGTATCTAGTACAGGTTGAACCATAACAAAAAGAAAAAAAAGCAACAGAAAATACAGTATTACAAAAAGAATGAAAATGATTAAACCGAAAATTGTACATACTAGTTTGATACAAGGCCAAATGCATCACAAGTCCCTAAACGATGTGTACCACTTAGTCCCTATTTGTACTGGGCCAAATGCATCACAACTCCCTTAATTTGTTTCATTTCGCCTTCTTCCCCTTGAACTTTAATTTGTTCCTATTGATCCCCTAACGCCACATCAAAATCTGATTGGAAAGAGAAAAATCAGGAGATGATATCTTTGAAAAGTTAAACCAATAAGAAGCTAACAAGTTGTTGATATTTTAGTGTAATTGGATCAACTAGTTGACCAATGCAGTCGTAATATTTCATCGAACAGGAGAGAGTGGAGTGCACGCTTGTTCGAGTTCTATTACGATACTTAGCTTACGAGGGTTCGGGACCTACCTTTCGCAACACTTCTATTAAGAACTGTTGCAGCTGCTCGAGTGGACATGTCTTTTTGCAACACTTCTGTTCTAAAGAGTTGCGACTGTTCATATCAGGTCTATAAAACATGGCATTGGCAACAGTTACATGTAGATTTTTTTGCAACATTCTCTGCAATTTTGGTTCACTTTTCTTCACAACAAAAATTCATTCTAAATTCTTGATTTTAATTCTGATTTTATCCGATTGATCTATTTGGTAGAACCGCCAAATAAGATTTAATCTGAAAGCGTAAATCACGACTTCAGAATTATCCATGCATCATTTTATCAGATTTCTTCAACAAAGATTGAGAGACATTTTTACAGACATTCAAGGCTTCATTCTACCGGAATTCCCTAACAAAGATTGAATCTTATTTTTCCCTTGAAGCCTGAGTTTTCACCGAAAAGTTACGAATTCGATCCGTTCTCTTGCGATGATTGTTTGTGTCTCTAATTTCGATTTCTCGATTTTTCATAAAATTTCCAAATTTTGCTCCTGTTTTGTTTTGATGTTTTCTCCTATTATATAAATCTGATTTGAATGATTCTTGATTATTGATATCTACAGATACTAAGGAATATATGTTCAGAAGAAATCTTATTTAATTTCTTTCGTTTTCAATGTGAAATTTTTGTTTGAAGTTGAGTCATGAAATCTGTTTTCGAAAAATCTCAGCTTTGTACACTGTTTAGTGTTTTGATTATAACTTTGGTTATACAATTTGTATTTCTGTGATTCTAGTGTAATTTTAAAGCTGAGACATGTGGCTAATTATGTTTAGAAGAAAAGTTTTCGATTTGATGATGTTTTAATGGAGAAAAATGTAGGGGAAGTCAGGTCATAAAATCTGGAAAAATCTGAAAAATATGAATGTTGATTTTATTGTGTTTTAATTGAAGTTTGATGCTTTAAAATTTAGGATTTGAATTTCTTAATTATTGAAGTTATGATGAATTATGTTTGATGGCCATTTTCATTTTTGGTCGTTTATGGCGGTATAAACATTCTTTGTCTTGAAAAAGAATCTTTATTCTCGAGTTATTTTGCATAAATGGCATGTTTAGGTTCATTTTTTTGTAAAAAGAATAGCGTCATTGGACTCGGGACGTTGAAAAACCTTAGGAGGGGTCTGGTCGGAGGCCCGAATCATTTTCGGAACGATTTGAATCAATTTTCTGCATTTTACAAGGGAATATAAATCCGTTGCAAAATTCGTTGCAGAATGAAAAGTTGCGATGGTTCATTTGCGATGGTTCATTTGCGACAACTGTTTTTTGCGGCAATTTATGGTTTATTGTGAAGGTTTGTGAGGGATTCTGCTTCCGTCAGAGATTCTGTCACAAAAGGAAAAGTCAATGGATGGTTTATTGTGACGGTTTCTGAATGCGACGGTTAGTTTGTTTGTGAGGGATTCTGTGTCCGTCAGAAATTTCGTCACAAAGTGAAAAGCTACGACGGTTAGTTTTTTGTGACAACCGTTTGCGACGGTTCATGATCTAAAGCAGTTCTGGCAAGGCTTTGGTAAAATTAAGTGTCACCAGAAACTTTTGTCCTAATCCAATTTAACCGTCATCCATGTGACATTGATTTAACCTTTGGGGTTGACCGATCATTGGTTGGCTGCCACATGTCAGTCAAAAGTCAAAGTTGACTGGTCAACGGAATGCTACATGGCGCGTATCTAATGGCCTATTTGGTATCTTTGCGATTTAATGTCGTAAACAATGTCTTCTTCTCCAAAATTTTCCTACCTCTCCATTTTCATAATTTTTGGATTTAATGGTAATTTTTTGAGGTTGAGAAAAGTGAGTATTTGAGTTATTTTGGGTAATTAAATTCTTAAGAATTATAGAAAATTGGTTGTGAATTTTATACAAACTTCTAATATTTTTTTTTACAAAATTTTTTCATTTGTTGATTAATTTGGAAAGCCTTGTAATTCATCAAATGGATGTACAATTTATATTCATGAATGGTGAATTGGATGAGGAAATGTTATATGTGGCAACGGGAAAGGTTTGTTATGTCAGGTTGAGAAAACAAAGAATGCAAGTTATATTTCTACTGAAGAACATAGTTATTCCACAAGTTGGTGGGTATTTCTTCTTGGGGGAGGTGCTATCTCTTGGGAGTCAAAGTAACAAACTTGTATCACTGATTTGACAATGGAATATGAGTTTGTAGCATTAGCAGCAGCTGGTAAAGAAGCTGAATGGCTAAGAGATCTAATTTAGAAAATTCCATTGTGGAAGAATATATCAAGTATGGTGTTATATCATTAGAGTTTGTAAGAACTTATCATAATTTAGCCGATCATTTAACAAAAGGGTTAAGTAGAGATCTTGTGCGCAAGTCGGCTATGGGGATGAAATTAAAGTCCATTTGAAATCTCTCATGTCAAGATACCCAATTCCCACCTAATATGACGTTAGGTGCTGAATTCAATGAGGAAAGCTTAAAATCTAAAGATTGGAATACACTGATTAAAATATCCCAAGGTGTGTGTTCAGACCTGCAAGTAAAGGAGGTTGAAGTTTAACTTCTTAATAGTTCTTTTAAAAAATTGCATATGCAGGTGCTAGAGTAAAAGAGCTACCTAGATAAGCATGAAGTTTAGCCGCTTCAAGAAGCTTGGACTTGGCTTTGATATGCTTATGAAGGATAAGGACACAATGCTAGTAAAAGATAGTGTCAAGTAAGAACATTTTAGAATGTTGACTTATGTGTATATTATCTTCAAGTATTCAAGATGGATAACCAAGGTTCAATCCATATTGACACCGTTGGTATTCGAATATTTGGAATGTGTAATATACTAAGATGAAATTCAATCGTCACGATATTTTATTTATACATAAGTTTGTTATTTGTTGTGATTTTGTTTAGTTAATCATAGATTACACTAAAATGGGGGAGGATTGTTGGTATTTTAGTGTGATTGGATCAACTAGTTGACCAATGCAGTCGTAATATTTCATCGAACAAGTTAGGAGAGCGCGGAGTGCATGCTTGTTCGAGTTCTATTACGATACTTAGCTTACGAGGGTCCGGGAGCTACCTTTCGCAACACTTCTGCTATGAACTATTGCAGCTGCTTGAATGGACATGTTTTTTCACAACACTTCTGTTCTAAAGAGTTACGACTGTGCGTATCAGGTCTATAAAACATGACATTGGCAACAGTTACATATAGAGTTTTTTGCAACATTCTCTGCAATTTTTGTTCCTTTTCTTCACAACAAAAATTCATTTTAAGTTCTTGATTTTAATTCTGATTTTATCCGATTGATCTATTTGGTAGAACCGCCAAATAAGATTCAATCTGAAAGCGTAAATCACGACTTCAGAATTATCCATGCATCATTTTATCAGATTTCTTCAACAAAGATTGAGAGACGTTTTTACAGACATTCAAGGCTTTATTCTACAGAAATTCCCCAACACATGTGACATTCATATGCAAATTGATATACTTTTTAAAAGTTAAGAAGACGGTGAAAATTTATTTAAAATTCAAGGGATATTAGGCAGAATGAGCTAAATCAAACGAACCAATGATACATTTGCCCTTTGTATAATTTTGAGTCATCAGGAGACATATAGTTTAAATGGAGCTGAAATTTTCCAACCTAATGGAAATCTCCCGATATGTACAAGAAATCGCTAACAAGTGTCTCAACAGGATGGTAATAGATATTTTGTTTTCCGTAATGAAATCAATAATGAAAATTGAGATGAAGATGAAGTTCCCGATCCAAAAGATAATCATATCCGATAAGCACATAATTTAAATTTTACAATCATCACAACGTTTAACTTAGAATAATTTTTCTTATAAAAATACTTAGAATAATTTTTTAATAATAAAAATAATGTTCAATAAAGGTATGTGTAAAGACAGCAGAGTTGAAATCAATATTTATTAACAGCTAACGTCTAATTAATTATTAAATAGAGTTTGAAATTTAATTATTATAATTTATAAGGTGGTGTTGTTAGCAAACCTATTCACGGGTGGCATATCTGTCCGTTCAGTCCTAACCCGTTAAAATGGGTCAGATTTGAATATTCATCTTTTTATAAA